>OV838923.1:6864642-8228571 GCA_929442735.1 Watsonalla binaria
CATGATTGTATGATAAAAATGCCAAGAAGAAAGTGATAGAGGCAAGGAGATCTGCTCTACCAACGACCCCTGACACTGCTTCTACATGTACTGGGTGAATAGTAAAGAGGAGAGTTGAAAGGTAACAGGTGTCGAACCATTGATTTATGGTTACTTTGTTTCCCTTGTTAACTATAGCTTCATATGTCCACCAAACTAGCACACAGCAGACTGTGTGGCACACAAGATTTGTTACTTTAAATTGGTATGCCAATAGTTTATTGCCACTCAATAGATAGTCCAACCTGAAATTTTTTGTTCATCATTTAGAAGCATGAAGTATTTATAGAATATCTTACATATTTTGCCAATGGATATAGTAGTCATCATTAATTTAAGAGTAATAACTCTTGGCGTTACTGATTAATTTCTTTCCATTTGTCTCTGTCTAGTGCCATCTCTTTTACCTCCTTATACATCATGACCTTTCCTTAACTTGTCTCATGTATGTTAGCCTCGGCCTTCCTCTCCCTCACTTCCCTTCTATTATGTTGTATGTAAGTGTTTACAAGAATAAGGAACTAAAAACTGTTTGTTTCGATTCTGAGGGGTAAGTATAGTATATTCTAAATATAAAATGATGATTGAATGAATGATGAGGAAAAAAATCTATAAGTACCTGAATGACAGTATTGTAAAAGGCCGATACGATTTGTGACTAAAATTACTCTTAATATTGGAGCCCCAAAAATCATGGTGGAATAATTCTGTCCATGAATTAGAAACCACATCTTTGTTTTTCACAATTGCTTCCGAGTCGTCGAATACGAAATCACCGTCCAAACTAGCCAAGAACGGGACAATCGACATGCAAACGATACTCAACAACTTAAACATTTCAGACAGTGAAACTTTCAGTGCGATTCTAAGAATTTGTTCCTAAAACAGTCATTATTGTCTATTTAAACTCAAAAACGTCTTTTAGTCCTTTGCAAACAAATCATACATACAATAGATGTAGAAAGGTTACCTAAACACCGGCACGGACATTGTATAAACAATATTGAACTGGTTTAATTAATAAAAAACACCAAGCGGATCTAAGATTGAAAAGTTGAAAATTGCTGAGTTAATTTTCAATCCACTTTATTTTATGCGTTATTTATTACATTATAGTTTCGTCTTACATTTTGTTGATTGTTTTGTTTGTGTTCGTTCTTATAATGTATTGACATTTTACAATGAGTGTCAAATATCACGTCCTGTCAGAACCAGTGAACAGCATAGATAAAGAATAAAAAAATGTTTATTCTGTAGTCCATATTAATAAAATATTACAAAAAGATAAATACCCTTGTCTAATCTTGTACTGTAAAAATATTTATGTGACTGCATTCTTATTGATAGAATTTCCTTCAATGAGAAAAGTACAATGACAGTAGCATTGTACTTTCCTCACGCAATTTCCTATTTGCAGTTAGGTATAGCTTTGCTATCGCTTAGCAAGAATAAAGGGGAGAATTGCTATCTATTTGTAATCTCCTTGTCCCGGTTAAAAATCAAACCACTCTGCAGATACACCTAGTAATCTAGTACACTATTAAAATTCATTAAGTACTGCTGTTAATATAAATTATTTACTTATTTATTCACTTAACCTACATTCGTATATAATATTTACATAGTAAAAATAACATGCATGCAACCATACAACCATTCCACAATTCAGCGCCGTCGCAACAAGAACAAAATGCATGGTTTTAATGTGTCATAGAGGCTCCAAGTGCGAAGTTGGAGTTGAGTGGCTGCAGCGTGTGGTTGATGTCGAGCGCCGTGCGCGGGTCGCGGAGCGCGGCGGCGGCGTGCGCCAGCTGCAGCGCGCCCTCGGCCCCCGCGCCGCCGCCCAGCGCCGCGCACTCGCGCTCCAACGCGCCTCCCACGCACGTCAGCAACTCTGAGAACCCCAGCGCAATAGCCGCGCGCCTCAGACGATTCAGCTCCTAGATGCAAACGTACATTATCACTCTCCAAGATCTAAACAGGTTTATGTGGATGAATATACTAAAGTCTATAGTGAACTGGCACTTTTTCGTCTTTGCATATTCTAGGAGCGACTTTTACTACTTAATATGAGTTAGTCATCATCTTCTCCATGAATGTTAAATTCGGAGTAAGATATGGCTCACAGTAGTCTCTACTCTCTTGAGATACAGTGTGAGCATGTATGTAGGAGTAAGAGCTTGTGTTTGGGGGTGTTGTCACTATTGACCTACCAAGGTTTGAAGGCATTAAATAAAACTAGGGTTCACATCGAAAGGTTTGTCAAAATGTTGCATCAAAAAGGGGAACCAAATCTAAGGTAGAAAACATAATGCGATACAACTATCAATAGCGCGATCACTTTTATTACTCACGCCATCTACTTACAATGAATGAAACAAGCAAGAGGTACAATTCGTACAGCTTGTTAGAGAGAGAGGTAGGTACCTTGTATAGATGTTGTGTCTTGTCGGGCAGCTTGCGCGCGTGTCGCAGTACCTTCTGCACGTCGGCCAGCAGCGCGTGCGGCCGCGCCCACGTGCACGACCCGCCGCTGTACGACCGCCACGTGCGCACCGGGAACGACTCGCCTGGATACACACACAACATACATTACTTGACACTCTCAACTTCTAGGTGATTAGAATAGGAGCTAACCCATCAGCGTCAATTTATACCTGCAGACAAATAATGCCCTTAAAGACAATATAAATTGACTCCTCCCTTAGGCTGTGTCAGAGATCAGTGATGTAAGTCTGGTGTATACGCATGTAGCCTCACCGCGCTAGAATAAAAAGGTTACCTGGGGTGTCATCTGCGGGCCCCAGCAGGTTAAGCGCGCCGAGCCAGGGCGCGGCGTGTGCGCCAGGCCGGAGCACACTTAGCAGAAGGCACGAGCGCCGAGCGCGCGCGGCCTCCATCCACACGCTCACCGTGCCCCACCACTCCGCGCCCAGCGCCACTATACCCGCCATGCCTTCCACCTGACCAACGACCATCACGCAATCAGTACACACAGCAACAGGCACGAGAGCCGCCTCCATCCATCCACACGCTCACCACGGCTCACCACTGCGTGTGCACCGCTTTACCAGCCATTACACCATCAACTACATATACCCATAAGTCATAGTACTAAAATGATCAATGTCATGGCGAGGTTTATCTCTTACCTTGAGAGCACCATGCAGCAACACGCAAAAGTTGGGTACTTTACTTGGGTCAGACATGTCCTCCTCAATTGTAGACCCATCGGTGCTTGAGCCATCCTGAAACACACACTTTCCTTAGGCAAGTGTCACAAGCATACTAAATGATTCTAACGAGTATAAGGGGAAGCAAGCCTTTGGTATGCTATACATATTATAAGATTGTGATACAGATGATGAAATATAAGTGTGTTGGGCTAAACCTAACATAGTGTACTTTTCAATAATATTTTATTATTTCTGGTTATATTTACTCTTTGTATGTATTTACTCTTTTGTGTCATTCTCTCATTGTGTCATTAATAAATACAGTTGTATTTTTATTCCTTTTTTACTTTCCTAATCTAGTATAAAGTACCTTTGTAGGAGTCTTGGAGCCATAATTTTCTCTATTTGTTGTGGTCCCGCCAATTTGAGTTTGAGGGATCACCAAGTGTTTGCTGACTGCGATTGGAGTACCTGTTGATGAGGCATTTGAATATTTAGTAACATATTTATCTGTATAACATAAACGCAGCAGTACTCAGTAGAGAGGCTTTCAAGCGATTGGCAGCAGATTGCTGAGAACTGGGATAGTTGTTAAAATTTAAGGGAGACCTTTGCCGAGCAGTGGGAGTCCCAGACTTTATAAATAAGTTTATGGCAAATAAAACGGTCTTGTATTACCCAAATCCTGTTGATTGATGAAGCCAATAACTTGTAGTTGGTTTGCTATTGTGTAGGTGTTGGTGACTCCCTCCAGTGAGATGGTCTGTGGTGCTGGAAACAGCTGGACGCGAGTCTCCAGCTGGCCACATTTGAGAGTGCACCAGAACTCTTGGTAGTGCTGCTCGCAGAGCCGGGTCATTGCTGCTATTACCTGTGTAATTATAACTGACGATTAATAATAACTATTCAATTTAACATTCCTTTTCTTTTGTTTCATTATAGGAATAAAAAATTGACTCATTGGCATGGGTCTTACACTCTACATCAATGATTCACTACCCTTCAATTATGGAACTTTACAGGAATTACTATCTTACCCCAGGCACTGAAAGTTGATCTGGACAGCAGATGGAACCTCGCATTATGTGGCCATTTGTATTGGTGGCTGTTGTGCAGGCCAGGTCTACTATTTTCTGGTACAGTGGCATAGCTATGAAGAAGGAGCATATTAGAGCACAGTTGTTCTATTTCACTAAGGTTGGTCTCAGTTATGTGCACATACACATCGCTTCTGCATGCATAAGTTCATGAGCGCTCATTATCAGCTGGGATGGAATACTATGCATTATGTGTGTACATACAGAACAAATGTGTAACACACAACTGAGAAAAACTGTTCTGTTAGTTATCAAAGAAAAGCATAATAAAATAATTTTTTTTTTACACTTACATTGTTGCAAACATGAGTCATGTGCAGATACTATTGGCAGTACATGTATCTTGGCTGGATATAAGGGAGGTAGAGGCAGAGCTTGGATAATACGGCTCCTGCCTATGGAGCCCACTCCACAGTTGCCATCTGTTAGCTGGAAATGTGGACAGATTTTAAAAGTCACGTAAAAAAAAAGGGAAATATTGGTTAACAACCCAAAATTTTCTAATTTATATCTGTCATCTTAAAATGTCTCTCTATAACTTGCTACGTCTGTCCGAAACAAAAATTTTATACATTAGATAAAGTGTTACCAATATAATTTGAACTGGCGTTTGGTAGCCCCACTCATTGAGTACTAACTGGTTGACTCCAAGTAGTGCGGTGTCTATGCAGGTTTTATCCCCCTCCTCCAATAGGGGCAACTTTGTCCTGATGCTATCAAAATCGCGCGTGAATGGAACTGCCACTGAAATGTAGGTATATTTTATTAAGAGACATTGTATATTAAGCCGGCGTGGCCGTCGGGTTTGATTAGACGTCGGCTTCGCAAGCGACGCAAGTTTGAATTCTAGCGGCCTATAACGATGAGTTTTTCTAAAAACTTATGTGCAGTAATTTCACCCCACATGCTTTATAGTGAAGGAAAACATCGTGTGGAAACCTGCATATGTTTGAGAAGTAATTCAAAGTCGTATCTATAGTGCCTCAGGTGGCGACGGACTCACCATCTGCCACATTGGCATTTAATCATATTCGGTGATATGTGGGTGTTGTTGTTACGACACCTATGCTTGCCCCTTCGGAGATCCCTTTGGGATGGTGTGAGCATATTTATTTTATATTACGACGTTTATTCTTTCATTAATTTAATATAATAATATGCCTGTTTGATTTGATGAAGTATGGACTTTTGAATAACTTTTTTATTTTACCTTCATAAACAGAGGAAAAAGGCACCAAAGCAACGTATTCTAATTTAGCATGAATGCTTAAATAATCCAAAAATGTATTAACAGCCGATGCAGCTATTGTAAGTCTTGTGTGGTTTTCTGTATTATCTGATGTCGGCACAGGCCGCGACATTGACAAAGATACATCAATTAATATTACTGTTGGCATTTTGTATTACAATTTAGTTAGATTAAATTGTACTGAACGGTAAATATTACAACTAATAAAACCTAACCTCAAAGTAAGACGAAAACAAAAAACTGTCAAACGTCATTTTGATGTTTATAGGTTTTGTTGTCAAACAATATTTTTTTTTAGGAAGATTATTATTGGTTGTTATTGTGTCCTTTCAACCACAATATAGATACTTCACTAGATTTATTTATACTGTTTTAACCAAGTTTTTAAAATCGTGTATTTTTATGAAAAATTTTATAAACTTGTCAATCAAAAATTGTGATGCCAACTAGAAGTGGTTTCTTATGAATGTCGATTTTTTAACTACATAATATAATGGAAGATATTTTCGACGACAATAAAATTGTTGATAATACTCTACCCTTTGAAGAATATGAATTTGAATACAACTTTATTAACACGCCATGGGATGATCGTTCATGTAAAAGTAAATTTGGAATTTTAGCGTTATTAATATCCATATTTGTGGCAATAATGGGTTGTGTGATCGGCGGGTTTTTCAACCATTATAAAGAGTATGGTCGAATATCAAAACTGGTGGGCAACAACAGCAAAGAAGTGCATTGTTTGCGTGTAAAAATGTCGAAGTATAATTACGTGGCTCGAATACATTCTGCGGCAACTCAGCAATTATTGTGTGTCGGAGCAGTTGTGAGCCGTACATCAATCTTAGCAAATGGAGTCTGTGTGCAATCTGGCCCAGTGCGCGTCCATTTAGGAACACTGTACGTTTCATGAGGAATTTATTTAATGATAAATTTGGGGCCTAGGTACCGCTATATATACTTAATATACCTTAATTACCATGAAGACACTCTACACAGTAAACATTTTTTCCTACTTTTGTAGTAAGTAGGTAAGTAAGGTAAAGTCACCAGTCATAGACAGCGATTTTTTTTCATATTTGCTCTGCAATTTCTTTATTTTTCAACATATATTCTTAAAGATTTGGAGGTAGATTAAAAGTTATTTTCTTAGTCAGAATTTCATGTTTAATTTCTGTTTAGTACTTAGTACAATAAAATACACAGTAAAAATCCAGTGTTGTGTTTTAGGGCTAAAATGATAATTTATAGTAACTATGGGTTATATTATAAAATTGATGCATTTTTATTGATAAATCATTAAATAATATTAATTTCAACAACCGTGGTTGCCTCGCCTACTAAACAAGCGACGCAAGTTCGAATCCCAGCGGGGCCTGTACCAATGAGTTTTTCTAAAAAACTCAGTTTTTTAGAAAAACTCATTGGTACGGTGGTACAGTGATTTCACTCCACGTGCTTTACGGTGAAGGAAAACATCGTGAGGAAATCTGCATATTTCTGAGAAGTAATTCAAAGACGTATGTATAGTGCCTGAGACGGCGATAGACTCACCATCTGTCACGTTGGCACTTAATCAAATTCGGTGAAAAGTGGGTGTTGTGATAACAACACCCACTGGTATATTTTATTTATTATTATATGGTATTTGGTGCCGGGAAACGGTTAACGACCGTTATAACCGCAATTTAAATGGGTGTCAGTTGTCAAATACAGTTGTTATGACAGCTATAATAATACTGGCACAATTGATCGGTATTGACATTTGAAAAAAAATACTGCTAGTTTCCTTAATTTTGGAAGAAAAACATAAAATGTCCATGATTGGTTCGCGTCCAAGCAGTAGGTAGGTAAGAAGAAATGGAGGTGAACTATAAATACATCTGCTTTCTCCTTCAGGGAATACAGGCGTAAGAGTGTGTATTTTTTAAAACGCCGCGCATTGAACATCAGTTTACAAAACATCTTAATCGCTACTTACTTTAACTAGTTTCTTTTTTTCAGTCTTCGCTGCAAGAACGGATTCCACGTAGATGTTGTCGAACCCTTGCACCATGACAGTGTCGTTTCAAAGAAACTTGTTCTGTTGTCAAGCTATGATTACATTAACGAATGCGGTCATGCGATTAAAATAGGTCGAAACCTAGATTGGGAGGGCAATGCTCACGTGATTGGTAGGCCTGATCTTCTTAGACAGCGGTTCTCGTTGCAGCATGTAACGCTGATGAATGAGGAGTCCAATCATCAGGAAAAATCTGGACAAACTAGCGTAAAGTCTACGGTTCCCAACAGCATATGTGTGCAGGAACTCGTACGTTGTCCGGTGCGCGTCGGTGACCTGCTCGTGCAGAATGGACTTCTGTACGGCCTCGCTTCTACCAGTGTGCTTCGGTCGGATAAATACAAAAGGGCCTGTTTCACCGGTTTGGACAATATACTTCACGATTTTAAAGAATTAGATTCTGATATCGCTAGTGATTCGAATTAAATCACTACATATTTGCACCAATTAATCCATTTTCCTGTATTCAAATTATTTTATTTGGAAATAAAAGTATAATTTGAAAACATTTAGCATTTTCAATGTCTGTGAAGATGACAATGTTTTCGTTGAGAAGCACGTGATGGAATGCGCACTGAACCGAGGTCCACCTCTGAAGGCCTACTCATACATTTCCAATCTTTGGTTCCGAAGTACAATGCTAATACTACTAGGAACGCAAGAAACGTGTACATCAATGTGCTATCACTTGTAAATTTCTTGAGAGTGGACGTGTCCAATCTCACGATACTTTTTCGAGATTTCGTCATTCTGCCGAACGCGCTGCTGAACGCGTCCCCCTGCATTTGTCTGAAATATCATATTATAAACTGCATTAGTATAACGTGTATTATGTAAATTGCTTTGTCAATGGTTAAAAGGAAACAAGGTATAATTTACGCAGACGTGCGTCCAATTTAACACATTGGTGCGCTGTGGAAAATTATGATAACCCATTAACATCTCGTCACCCGCGCGATTGGATGTCAGGCTGGTCAATCGAGATTTTCCAAAGGGCGCCGATGCTGTCACAACGGCTACATAGATAGACCAGAATACTGGCGTTTACAAATTAATATGTTAATGCCACTCTCTTTTGCGTCATACAGTCTTATTTATTTCCATGACTAGGGTTCCGTGATCATGATCTTTATCACAAGGATAGGGGTTCTTATTCGTATAGAAATCAAGTAAGTAAGTATTTATCTACACCATTCTAAATGTGTCCGATATTATTTGCTTAGTCTACTTATATACGGATTCTCATTATGCAACAAAACGACAATTTGGCGAGGAATTGAGATATATAATTGCTACTTTATCAAGAAGCCGCAGTGAGAGGCAGGTAAGAATGCTTACGTACCTAGCTTGTTTATTCCTGTAGTGCAGCAGTTCATCAAAAGTTTTCAATGCCTTGTTTTCCTCGTATGTTTTCCTAATATGTAATTACAACAGTTTCCTAATAATTCCACGAAAGTAGGTAATAGTTTTTAAATAGCTGTGTCTTGTATACTGTAGGTGTGAAGGTTTGTAGTATGCACAAATTATTTATAAATCTTCAGGATTTAGACCACGGGTTCAGACTAACATTTTTATTAAATATTTATTTTATGAAAATTATCGCATTTTGACAGGTTAATTTTATACAAAAAGTGACATTAGAATCTCAAAGACTTTTTGCTTCATTTATAATGCAAAATTAGAAGAAAATTTTGCGTTGGTATTTTCATTACGAAGTTCTTAATGATTCCACGAAAGATAAATAAAATTGATGGAAGTGCCATCTCCTGAGTGGAGTCTTTTTGAGATTTATTGTAAGTACTTATACATTACTCAGCCGTAATTTTTGGTACTTAGAATCTTTATTACAAGGTACCATTTGTGCAGATACAATGGCAAATAGTTAAGTAAACGATGTAGTCGAAGAAAATACATAATCTTCTTAAACTTCGTGAAAAGATGAATGGGAAGATTAGCATAATCCTACGAAAAGGGTCTGCAAAAATACCTAAATCGCAGGATCGTTAAATCAGGGATCATAACTTTTTTAAGAATGTTTTCAACAATTAAAATTATCATTTATGGTGGGTGTAATTCATCAGTCATATCCGAAAGGGTTTCCAAAGGGGTAGCCACTAAGTAGACGTGTGACGACGCAGTTATCCAAAAAATCAAGATTTACTCATATTTTATTCGAACGATTGTCTATAGAACTAGGTGAAAACCTTAGTCCTACGAGCCTGTACCCAAAACCTTAAGAACTATTTTTGTAAGTTAAATACAAAAATAGTGTGTGTAATGTGAATAAACATTATTTCTACATATTTAGATCTGGTAAGATTAAAATCGGTTGAGTAGAGGTTTTACTTCCAGCGATATAATAAATAATAGGTACTTGCATTAGTATACTGTTTTTAATATTCCTAAGTCGCTGAATTGACAGGAATATTCCGAATGAAAATGACGATAAGCAAATAATCATAAAATAATGATCAATGAATCATTTGCAAGGTGCTTAATATGTTAATGAGCGGACGTCGAGCCACAATAAAAATATTAATTGCTATTCTGTTTGTCTCATAAACAATTCATCGAACATGAAATATTTACAGCATGACTAGTAAAATAAGGGCGACACTTTTTGGGGTTCCAAGCGTTGTTAAGGAAGGTGAAAATCCTTACTTTATTTTTTACATTAAATACAAATATAATACCATCGCAGCAGTAAGTACTCTGTACACATGCATACAAACTCTAAGAAAGAGCTCAAAATATGTAGGTAGAAGTTATCTAATCTAAGCTACTTAAATGTTTTGTTGGGATCCTGCATGACGTCGGTAAGGTAATATTATTATACAAACGTAATCTGATATGTAACCGACGTTTTTACGTAAACTCGAGGTAAGTAGTGGGTAGCTGTCTGTAGGGGTGTTTACTGTGTTTACGTCATCGCATACTAGTACTCCTAGTTTGTTGCGGGTCATTAAACAGTTGAAGTAATTACAGAGGGTTGGAATTTCTCCTCTGCGATGTAAGAGGTGTAGGTTCTTTGTGTAAAAAAAGGTTGCCATTGTTTTAAGAGCGAGCATTTTTTTTGTTAGAACATTTAGATATGTTTTGACTTTTGATCTTAGACAGAGGTGATGTTACTAATGCTACTTACGAGCTAAGCAACATATGGACTCACTATCTCTAATATATTTGAGTTTAGTATTTCTAGGTACTATACTTACTAATTGTTGACGATGCTTTGGTTGAAAAAGTTCGATTCAATTCAAAATATTTTTATTTGATTAGACTTTTCAGAACGACACGATTACACAGGATTATACATGCTACCGTCAGGTTCGGAAGGTTGCTTTTACTGAGAAGAACCTGGCATGAAAGTCAGTAATTACTTACTCTTAAAAAAAAGTAATTTGAACAAGTTTGAGTAATATCTACAATATAAATCATAGAAAAATATATATAAGCCTATGGACACAGTTCCAGTGCACAAAAGTCGGTAAAAAAATATAAAAACTAAAAGTAAGTACTTACTACGTATAATTCTGTTGCTTGAGATGACCAGTCCCCAGAAGCAGCACCTGTTCACAAGTATGACGAGAATGCCAGCCATCGCCTTTATAACCATTATAGAGGGAAGTGAGCGACCCGTCATATCAATACAAACAAAATACGGTAAGTAAAAAAATTCAGGTACCTAGGTTAGATACATTTACTGAGCCCTTTAAGCGCTACACTCCCCTCGGTTCTGCACAAATTATTATGATACCAAATCAAAATCAATATTTGATATCACATTCTGTGATTTGTAGAGTTGGTTTGGTCCGTACTATAAGAAACATAAGTTTTCTTATTTGTTTAGATTACCCTTTACTTATTGAGGTAAACTGATATTATTCAGCCTAGGATAGTACTGTTTCATGTTACTGTTAAAATACTTTATACCAACCTAATTTGGTACATTCGATGAAGGTTGCCGTTAGTTATGTATATAGTGGTACGCTTACCTACAGTCAGCAAAATACATTTGAGAGGAAGGGTAATTGTTAGGTAAGTATAACATAATGGTATTACCAAGTCAAGTAGGGCTAGCTATCTTACATTTAGGTAAGTAGTTAGCGATAATGCTAGCTGAGCTTGTCGTCTTTGTAACCATTATAGGTAGGCAAAGTGTTATGTATTTAATAAATTTGCTTGTGTATGACAGGGCATAATATAGGCCGGGCTCTAACTCTGTTATCTTGCATTTTAGACTCTACCTATCAATTAAGTCTACCATTACATACTTTGTACTAGCTTTTCCTTGTATATTGAGTATTTGAGTCACCGATATAATCTGTCATGTTGGCTATTCTCCTCTTGTTTAAAGGGTGCAGTGACTGACCATTCTGCCTACCCCGTCGGGAACCAGTCTGCAAAGTTGTGGAGATATAAAGTAGGTAAGTACTAGCTTCTGCTTCGTCCGCGTGGTATAGTGACTTTAGGCTAACGCTAACATTTTTACCCTTTGGGTACGTAACCCTAAAAAAAGGAATTTGCTACGAACTTTATATTGCATATGTAAGAGTATATTGGAATGTATAGACCAACCTGAAGATTTACCTGTTGACAGTTAGGTATGTAAATGATTAGACCTTGTGGGGTCATTGCCACCGCTGATGATCGATATTTCGCCTAGTCGAATAAAAACCGTGTAAACACTGTAGGTATTACGTTTCTATGTGTAAATTGTGACTATGCTAATTAATGTTTGCTCGACTTCAATCACAACGTCGATGTAATTTATTACGGCCACATTTAATTTACACGTTTGATTGCAATCAATGCATTAATTAATTCTTTGACGTAAGTAAATTTTGAAAATAATTTAAGTTATGCCTATAATATCGCCCACTAAGCAATATAATGGCAGATTTGCACTATATTACCTATATACAATAAAGATACGTCATAATACCCAGAAATATAATGGGTGAGCTACATGTACTAGTTTCTGACCATGGAATCACCCGTGATATATTTATTATTGGGATTGATATATCCTATGTTTCTCGGAAATAATGCGACATTATGTAAGTGAAAGATTTTTAAATGGGCCTCGTCAGTTTTTAGTTTAATTTTATTATTCTTTACAAACTTAAATAAATTATAGTAGTATTAGTAGAAGCAACGGCAGTAATTAATCAAAACTAATTGTATACCTATCTATACTGAACTCAAACATAAAATAAACAGGTTATCATTATAAAAATCTTTGTTTGTAGGACGTGTATCGCTACTAAACTGGTTGAGTGGTTATTCGGGATGTGAGATTAATAAAAATAATAGATTTTTCTTTTTTCACATGCTTTGCATATTCCAATAATAAACCTAAGAAATTCACATTAACGATTTATCAGATAAAAAATAAAATAAAATTATATGAATAAAACAATAATCAATTCAAAACTAAAAATCATAGGCAATGTCCTTTTAAAATTCAACGTAAGGAATCAGGAAACCAAATAGCATTATTGATACAAAATTTAGAATTATGAAAACAAAATGATAAACATAATGTATTTTGCCACAAATGTCCAGTCCATATTTACATATATAATCGAAATCACGTAATTTATATAATCGATTAGTGGTACTATAAAAATCAATCATAAAAAATCGATTATACGAAAAGAATAGTCGATTATTTTTTAACATCCCTAGTTATCTATAAATTGTTATATTATTATCATTAAGGTATAAACATACCGGTTAAATTACTGCAATACATACACCTTTACGTTAATGAACGTTTTCACTCGTTCAAACAACATTCATAGCTGGCTGTAAAGTAAAACGGTGACGGTGACGGTGTAAATTATTTTATGGTTTCTGAGCGTCATACTCGTCGTCGAGCGTCGGTTTTAAAGAAACGAAATTTGTTCTTATTTCCTATGTGTTATGAATTAATTTACTAGGATTGAACGCTCGTCGTCGAGCTCGACGCTGAGAAACCTTAGTGACTAACACGGCTGTACCTACCAATGAGTATTTCTAAAAAAAATATATATACATATGCTCACGCCTGTATTCCTCGAAGGGGTAGGCAGAGGTGTTGTGATAACAACACCCACTTTTCACCGAATTTGATTAAGTGCCAATGTGACAGATGGTGAGTCTATCGCCGTCTCAGGCACTATACATACGTCTTTGAATTACTTCTCAGAAATATGCAGGTTTCCTCACGATGTTTTCCTTCACCGTAAAGCACGTGGTGTGAAATCACTGTACATAAGTTTTTAGAAAAACTCATTGGTACAGGCCCCGCTGGGATTCGAACTTGCGTCGCTTGCGTAGCAGGCGACTGCTCAAACCCCGAGGCCACCACGGCTCAAAAAAATATGTGCAGTTATTTCACACCACGTGCTTTACGGTGTAGGAAAACATCCTGAGGAAACCTGCATGTGTCTGAGAAGTAATTCAAAGACGTATGTGTGTATAGAGCCCAAGACGGCGATAGACTCAGTATCTGTCACATTGGTATTTAATTTTTTTCGGCGAAATGTGGCTATTGTTATTACAACACTCTGCATAACCCTACCCTTACCCCGAGTAGGTGACATCTATACAAATAAATAAAATTTAAGTGTCTGTTTGAAATTCCAAAATGACAGCTTTACACTGCATATGACAGTATATACTTAGGTACAGTAAATACAAAAAAAAAAGAAATTTAAGAAAAGAAATATATGTCTCTCTGTTTTTTGTTTCGGCTACAGATTTCAACTGGACCTTCACTGGCAGAGATAGCTGATGTTACAAGGAGTAGACCTTGGCTAAAATTAGGGTTCTGAGAAGAAAAGGCACGTATGAAATGAAGTCTACGTGATTGACAAATCTGCAGGGCAAAGCTAGACTTCAATATACTATGCAAACGATTTATTCAACGACATCCACTTAACTATGACTTAAACAACTTCGTATTACCCTTGAACTCTAAAACGGTGTAAATCTTGTTAAGGAACATGTGAGCTCACGACTTTTAACGCCACTTTGCAAATGCTGTAAATCAGACTTTAGATATATCATAGGTATCATGAATGGTATAAGTACGATATAGTTGATAAGTTTCAGAAAAAATCTCAGTTCTATTGCAGCATGGTCAGCATGTACAACTTGAACCTTTGATCCTGACGCTGCGACAGATAATTTGACATCATTAACAACATCCATATTCATCGCAAGAATATCTAAGTATACAGCTGCCGACGTATCAGGTTGTGATGGCGGGTTTAATCCAAAATCAGCTAATTTAAGTAATTTGTAACTCACGCGACGAAATCTTCCCCGTACGTTTGAATAATTTTATTTGTCTAACAATCTACAATATTTTTTCCGTCCATACTTTTGTTGTTGAAATCACCATATTTTATACATTCTAGTTTTAATAGCAATCATGAAAGTGTCAACCGAAAAAAATAAATGTTGATATTTGCGGGGGTGGTCATTGAGACAGTGACATGAATGGTCGCGGCGCATGCGCGCAGGCTCCGCTTCCCGCGGGATATAAGCACGGCGCCCGATCCCACCAGCGCACAACTTTGGCGCGCCCAACCGTTCCACCAGAGAACTTGCTGACGTTCACCACACTGTAAAACTCTTCACATTATCTATTCATCGATCACACATTTAATCTCAATATAATAACGCTCCAGTGAGTTGTGACTCAGTTTCGAAGTGCACATTTTGCTTCATTTCCCCGAGCGTTTTCCGAACTTTTGGTTAGTTGCAAAGTTTTTGGCGGCGCGCGACGACGTACCGCGTTCTGACGAAGGTAAGTGCCTCATCATATTCTAATTTGTTGCTTTAGTTACTTATAAATATTATGCACAAAATACGAAAGTTTATATCTACTTTGATGAAATTGTTGTTTTAGTTGAGTTAGTCAGATATCGATGAACAGATAGATATTAACTTACTTTAATATGTTTTTTTAGAAACTAAATTAATATGTAAATAAATGATTTAAGTATCAGATAAGGTACTAAATTTAATTGGTGAAATAGCGGTAATGATTAGTTCAGGTTTTCAGTTTAGAAATAGGGTGCGCTTATTAACAAAATTCTAAAACTTAATCAAAATAATTGAAATCCATTCAATTATTTCGAATTCCCCATGTAAGAAGTTTGTGAAAAATTTGAACTTCTATATCAATTATAATTAAATATCTGGTAGGTATTAGGTATTACCGGAAGAAAAATATTATTCATTTTACAGAATCTCGAAAAAATCGGTACAATATATCGGTACTTACACAAAAACTTATAAAAGTAATTACCTAATTTTAAAACTAATTACGATACTTCTAAATTAATCCACCTTGAACGTTATGGAAGCGGCCGCAGTTGAACTAATCAATACGTATCTATCCAAATATCGATGGTGGAAGGTTCTAACACTAAGGTGGCCTGAATTTTTCAAGGTACACTAGGTTTTAGTTTCCAATGACGTGTAGTGTTTTTCATATACTTGTGAAAAAAGTAGTCCCTAAGGTATTATTAAAGACAATATTTTTTTAAGAATCTTACCATGACAAATGTATTTATCTTAAATAATTTATCACTAAATTTGATTCAAGCTTCAATTATTCTATCAATATCATACATATATAATAGGTAAATAAATCTCTGCATGGTTTTATCGTTAGCGAAATTGTTACGAAACAAGGATAGCAACTTTCCTTGTTATAGCGTTATGAAACGTGGGACAGCCTGGGTCAGCGGAATTAAATTGCTATTAAATTATTTTACGGGATAGGCAGGGGAGCCACGGCTGCTTATATCGTTTGGCAAATGTGTTATAAATAGGAAAACAAGCCCCTTCTCAAGACCTATTTGCTTTGGGTTACTTGGTCCCTTTAGCGCAGTTAGCGGTTTGCTATTACCACGAAAAATAAGGAAAAACCTCTTTGGTCTTATTTTGCAGAATATTTTTCAATACGATTTTCAACCCAAGATACAGGAATAGGTGCCCTAATTTTGAAAATCAATTTCCAAAGAGTGCCTTTGGTTGACGTTTGTTTAGTTTGACGCTCTCTCGCTTTCTAATTCATCAATTTACAATTATCAGAAGAAATACATACAATCACAAGAGAGAGAGAGAGAGATAGAGAGAGAGAGAGAGAGAGAGAGAGAGAGATGGTAGGCAGAGATATACTTATCGATTATGTATGAAGTTTAATGGGGGCGAGAGAACATATATCAGAAGAAGCGTCATGGTTTTATGTTTATCTACAATGGGAAGCCTTATTCTGCTCCTTTAAATTAGTTTTCGAATAAAATGATTTGACGCGAACCAGAATATTCGCGAGCTATTATTTTTGTAAACTCATTTGGAATTAAATAGCGTCGTCGAAGCGTGAAAAGTAGCGGCCGGGTATTTTAATACCGACCGAAACGAAATCATGTCAATTAATTTCTAGATGATTGTATAAGTTGGCGCCTACTATAAGAATAGGGTTGAAATTGATAAATGAATTACGGTAAAATATCATCATAAAATATTTTTCGCTGTTTAATTTCCTATTGAAACGTTAAGAATAAAATTCTCGCACAGTTCAAGAAATGACAATTTCTCAAGAACGCAAGAAGAGAGAAAATGCTAAAATATATAAGACTGTATACAGCAGGCAAAATTCATGTAATATTTTTTTACGCATATTTCCAATAGTCAATTACGGATGGCCAAAAATACTTCAATGGATGCTTTGGTAACATAAGAATGTGTGATTCAGTATAATTTTCGTAAGATGTGTCATGTTTCTAACTAAATCCTTGGTTGTATCACCAGTTCCGTTAAATAATTCGTATGATCCGTAGAACCAGTAGGATACAACCACAGCTGGAAGCACTCCGAGAATCTGCCGCCGGTAACTAGAAAAGTAGTATTACTTTAAGCAGAAACGGTTTTAATAAATTTAAACAGTTTAGGTCAAACGTGGTTGAGTTGATTAAAATTATCAAACCTCCTTTTGCAATTCTTTGTAAAAAATAATCTAAATATATATAACTCTAATTTGATGTGACTGACTGACTGATTGTCAATAGAAATAGAAATAGAAATAATATTTATTCACATGAAATATGGTACAAAGGGTAGGTGTTATTAAAAGTTACAAGAATCACATATTTCATCCAATTTTAGGGCATGTAAATATTAACTTAATTATCTTATTAAGTACTGCAGTTACATTTTAACCATGGTAATCTATCAACGCACAGCCCAAACTACTGACGTAGGTACATGACGTAGGATTCTGCTAAGAAAGGATTTTAATTAATTCTACCCCCAAGGGGATGAAAGTTTGTATGAAACTTTGTCAATTTTCAACCGATATATTATATAAAACTAAATCTACGCGGGTGAAACCGCGGGGCACAGCTAGTAAATAAATAAACGCCATTCCAGAATGATCTTGAAGGGATACGCAAAGGTAGAATAACAACATCCATAATTCAGCGAAGATAATTAAGTGTTAATGTGACAGATGGTGAGTTCATCGCTGTCTCAGGCACTATGAAATGAAAAATGATATACATCTTTGAATTACTTCGCAGACATACGATGGTTTCTTCACTAAAATTCTGTGTCTACGCGGAAAGACTTCTTTGGCCTTAAGAAAGATTCCTCCTTTCTCCTAGCAAAGTAGGGTCAACCACGTTTCAGTGATGTCCCTAAGGAACTGCTACCCATATACTTAAGCGTGGAATATTTGCAACTTAAGTAAGTGAAGAACAATCTATTCCTTAAACAAGTCTTCCAATACTTGTGACGCAATGAATTTCGAACGAGTTTAGATTTGAGTGGACGTTGGCAATGTGTAGTAACATCAAAACTTACTAAACTTTGAGCAGATTAATATGGTACAAACTTCTTCCAGGGGTGAGTTCTTTGTTTTGGAATTTAGACGAGATGCAAAGTGTATGCGTAAACTCATCAAATTTCAGATTCATGCAGTTTCTGTACTAACCATTGATATGTGTACTGTATTGAGGGCTTTCATACTGGTTCCGAAATAATCATGTGATTAATAAAATCATAAGTATATTTTTGCTGAACCCAAATCTAAAATGCAAACAAAGCTTCTAATATTAAGAATTAAATAGGTAATAAGCAAGAAATAACTTGATGAAATACAAACCAAACAGCAAAGTTTCAATCTTAGAAAAGAGTACAAATGGTCGTTATCATGGGATAGTATCACAAATCCACAATATTGGTATCAAGGGAAGCTCGTTAGGTACTTTTTCTGGAATTCATACTGAAAGAAAGCCTATTACAGGCTGTACTGACTCGAAATATTACCGTGAATTGTACTTGGTATAAAAGCAAGAAAGCGGCTTGGATGATACTGAGTATTTTGCCTTTAAGTAATACATTAAATTGCATGGATGTCAGTTGCTTTTATGAAGGTGTTCGTAACGTTTTAATGCAAAATGTGAAACCGAGAGTTAAATGAGTTTCTCAAACATTAAAGTTCTCAGTTGCATGAATAGTAAATGCAAGCTATAAAGTAGGTAGTAAGTACCTTGAGTCGGTAAAAATAATATTCAGTGAGATGTGGGTACCTGCACCAGACTCGAGCTTCACAAATTGATCAAAGCAAATGATACCTAGGTACTCGACATTTCCTCCATTCACATTCTTAAAATCTATAGAAACTTTCTTTTATTACAATGATATATTTCACATTGCGCATTGAAACGAGTTCAACGAATACTGCGCGAAATCTTCACTTACCTAGTACATCAAATTTATTTATCTGTATATATTTTATAAATCATAAAATTGTGTCAGTTTGTAATTTCAAATTTACAGCTTTTCATTAAATGCGTATATGTAAGTAAGTATATACGGTACTTCCATAAAAACTATTTTAAAATTTTCTCTCGATAATCTCTGAGACGACGGGACCGATTTAATCGGGACTTCCACTGGCAGATAAAAATGATGAAACTGATGTTCGCGGAGTACAATAAAACGTATTTTTTGCTAGGAAAAAAATGAGTCCCGCGAAATAAAGCATGAAACTAATTATACGCGGGTGAAGCCGCAGGGCACAGCTAGTGAATCTAAAGGAAACTTTAAAAAGTACGTGAGTATGTACTTGATATTATGTTGGAATTATGAGTATTGGGGTTGCAGATTAAAATCAAAAAGCGTGGCTAGTTTCTTATTTCTACTACGAACCCTTCGGCAGCCGTACGTTTCGTTTGCGTTGCCTCGTAGGTTTTCATTTCCACCTTCAAGCGTTTGAGTTTTAAATTTCATGAAGATGATATGAAAGGAGCAGTTGGCAAAACTTTAATCTGAAACAGCCTTTAAGTGGGACCGAGTTGAACAATGGCTGGACTTAGGCCGGGTTTGAATAATTATACTGCAAGGGAGATATTTCTGGCTATTCTCATTGTTATCAGTTAATTCAGGTCGTTGCAGAGTGGCCGGTTTGCTAATCACAAGATGGAATCTTATTGACTTGGAGATGGCTTGGGAATACAAGTATAGTCAGTTATGTATATACACCAAATAGGTATACATAATAATTAATCGTATTGAAATTTTGGTATGGATTTTTAAAATATCCTAAATTTTTTTTAATTTGTCTCGAAACTTCAACAAATTTATCAAAATAATAGGTAATTGTTTGATAAATTTGTTTGTCAGTCTTTGCCCAAAAAATAAGTTCCAGGCTAGTCTATACAGATAAAGAAAATTGAAATGTCTGTTTGTAATTCCAAAATATCAGCTTTTCTCTTATAATGATGTAAAAAAAATGTATGTTTTATTTTTTTCTTTGTTTGTTTGTCCATCCATCTGTTTGTCTGTTTGTTTGTTCCGTGGGTCACCCATGAAATTAACTCTAGGCGGGTAAAACCGCGGCGCATAGCTAGTAAAAGTAATAAAACTAAATGTGGACAATTTGGGAATGTATCATTGTTAAATGTTGTCGTGGAAAGCGATGAGTTACTTGATGTAGTCGTGACTCACGTCCCGCATCCCGCTCCGGCAACTTTGGCCCCGGGATCACCGCAAACCGATCAACCCCGGTTCTATGCGGGAGTTTGTCACTTTTATATACTTTGCAATGATTGCACATCATTTGCTCTTAGTAGTTGTCACGAACATTCCCTTTTTTATCTACGCATAAGAATGGATCTGTTTGATTGGAAACTAAAAACTCTTATTTGTTTGGTATGTAGTGTTTTGTTTTAAAATATATACTGAAATAGTGAAGTTGGGACATGATGATATGTAACACATTACTTATGTGAATAGAAAAAATAAGGATTTAGATACGGAAATGTCTTCTCAATTAAATGTTATTAAGAAAATAATAATAAGGTACGTACTTAATTTCTAATATTGACTTCTTAAAGCACTTCCGAATCTAAAATTTTGGTAGACATTAAGCCTTTTAAAACTTTGTATTAGAACGAAGTAGTCCTCAGGTGTAAAGTTTTTAAGGTAACGTCGCTCCTCACCGAATTAATAGAATTTCAGATGCAAAGACATAATTCGGAGTGTTTAAGTTGTTAAGACATTGCGGTTCAAACTCAAAAAGTTGACAGAGAAGTAATAAAGTAGTTTGAAACAATTTTGTGAATCTCATGATCATAATGATAACGTCCTGTGGCCTACATCTAGCGCAAGATATCATCACACTGATGTCCAGCAATTAACTGGCTTCTTTGTTTTATACTTATACTTATCTCGAGTACAAGAGTAGGTAATTCCTGAGTTTCTTGTCAGGTTCTTCTGAGTAAAAGCAATGTTTCGATAACGACGACAATATTCATAAATCTTGTATAAATACGGTTATCAATGTGGCCATGTTCGTATTGTGGATATCATTCGACCAGTAATTGAATATGTAATTGAATATGACTGTGCCTCGGAGAATAGGTTAGGCTGTTGGTCCCACTTGTGTTTGGCAATCGTTACATGCCAGTAGCTTACAAATGTCCAACAACTGGTATAATCCAGGCTATCAATTTAACTTGAAAAAGGGACTGCGAACGTTAGTTGGCAGTCGCTTTGTGTAAAAACCTGGTGAGTAGTCCCATCGGGCTAGATTAGATGACGCCCCCAACTATGTGAGGGATAAGGTCAGGGCAGTGACGACTAGAGGTTCTTGCAGTAAATTAAAAACCTTAAAGCTTAGTCTCGCATCGACTGCCCGAGGGAACCGTTCATCTATCTTTTCACTGCATTCAGCCAAGCCTTTGACGGAACCAACGAAAGCGCAAAAAAAATTCTTTGTACTTGAAATTTAAAAAATATCATTATTATGATTTTTCATCATTACCAGAACCAATGCAGCTACTGTTACATCAGTACACACACACACCTATAAAGCAATGGGGATATAATTGTTAATGGTGGAGCATGTATATATCTACTCAAACTGACGCTCTGATTAGAAGCCACCCTAAGCGAGACTCTTGGGAAATTATTAACAACGCCAACTTGTAGGTAACAAGTAATCAAAACAAAACAAACCGTTTATAAGGTACATATTTTCCTATTTCCTCTAAGATTATTCGGCGCTTGTTACACATACCGGCAAAATTAGGCGACATTAAAAAGGATATATTTTATTTTGCCGGGTAATTAGATAAGTTTCTTATTTTATACCATTTAAGACACAATTTTAAGAAAGCTTTGGCAACCTGCTATATTTCAACGGTAATTATACTCTCTGGAGCGCTTGTGGACTTTTTTGGGATTTTATTTTTTTTCATCCCCAAATGGTGCGGCTTTGTAACATTAAAGCGCGCTTAAATGTGCCTCATGAATTGTGCCTGTATGATATAAAACATCAGTTACAGAGACTGAGATGAAATACAGGATGTCTAAAAGAATAGAGCACCTGCTTAAATATTTGTGAGGGTGCGGCTCGCAATACCAGTGTGTTATAGAATATATTTGGAAAAATACATTGATGAATGAAGATTTTACTCGACTTACATATCATCAAAATTTTAAGGTTTTTTTAGGAAAATAAAATTTCAAATGATTTATGTAGTTTATACCCCCGTGAGGCACTTATGAACGTCGAACAATTGACCTGATGTGGTCAATTCTTTAGTTTCATTCGTTAGCTTCGGCCATCAAAAACACTTCAGCTTATGCAATAAATATATGAATATGAACCTGCGAGCTGCTTCTCTATTGTTTTATCCATTATATATACTTTTGTTTCAATGAAGTCTTAGGACTATACTGTAGTGTTAGAAAGTCGTTTCCTAACGAGCAACAGACGGCTCGTATTGTTTATATGTATATTTTCCAATGAGTGCTATACGTAATTGGTTCCTGATTAAATCCAGGCTCGTAAAGAGACGGTGCTTAAATAAACGCAGCTGTTTCGAATAATATCACGCACATACTTACATGGATATGACGTATTTCGTGCTTATATATGTTTGCTCTTCATAATGTGTAGATACAGTTTACTATTGTTTAGTCTAGCAGATTTATACACTTTCTACTATATAATACTTACATTGGAAGGATGTTTATCGATAATAAAGTATTGTAACTAAAATAATTAATGTCTCTATCCGCCTGTCTGTTACCTTTTCACGGCTAAACAAAAAATGTTCGTGATATAACATTTAAAATACCGATTAAAATCATTACCCTCCCTTTCACTCTGCCGTAGTTGGGTAAAAGTCACACTATCACAGTCAGTATTAGATATTTGAGGTGGCGATATTTTGAAAACTAATAGCCCACCTTTTGATTCCCTACATATTCAATACATATTAGTAATCGTCAGAGACAATTCCCTCTCGATCTTATTTTTTTGACAAAAATAAAGCTTATAGGTTTCATTAAATCGATGACCGTGGAGTATGGAGCGTACTGTGTGCCTACAACCGTGTGTGCCTGCATTTGATTCATAGTCGTTTATTGAACAACACTATATCACGTCCATTGATTTATTGATACTGGCAATTGACCTTCCCAAATTAGTTGTTTGCTATAGTCTACTTGACTATAGCAGATGTTGATTTGGTAGACTATTTCCAGATTTTTGGTTGGGTTAACTGTATTTAACCGTAAAGTTCACAGATTAATTATACATAAGTACATACATATGCTCACGCCTGTATTCCTCGAAGGATTCGAACCCCAAGTCCACCACGGCTCATTTTATTGATTATACTTTTATATAAGCCATTGAAGTACTATAATTCTTTATAGCATGTACGTAGGTAGGTATTCGTTATCCTACTATTATTAACATGTGTAATACAATGTTTGGGAGTGACTAGTCTCCTGCAATAAAATAAACAACGCAGTATTAAATTTTAAAGCGGAGGCATTTTCAATGTCAGAGAAACGGTGATAACAATACGTTTATATAAAATATGAGTTATGTAATGTTGTCTTGGCCGTTTTATTCTGCGGCCCGGTGTCACGCTGAGGAGTGGGCGTGTATCTGTTGCAGGCAGTACCTCCGCCACGCTCCGACAACTCTAATATATTTTTATTGTTATTCATTGTTTTCTGTGCTCAAGTCAGACCATTATATTGCGTGGCTTTAGCTTGCGTTATATTGAATCTGCTTACCTATTACTTGTCGTTTTAAACACGTTTAAATCAGAGGTTTAAATACTGTACCAAGAAAATATTTCTTTACACGCAGAAATACGTATTTATAATACATAAAGGTTAATAGAAGTGTCGATTTCTAATTCCAAATTAACAATTTTTCACAAAATGCAAATGAAATTTCATGCGGTTATTTTTTTCTTTATTAGTCTGTCTGTTTGTTCCGATTAATCTCCGAAATGGCTAGACCGATTATAGCGGGACTTTCAGATAGCTAATGTTACAAGGTCTAAATTAGAGCTGTAAGGTGTACCATTAGTTCCCTACAATGGTGTACTATTTAACTAGTTTAAATAAAATTTTACACATAATTCTACCCTTTGTAGCCATGTGTATGCGTCAAATCATTTCACAACAATGTACGTACAAACATATACTAGAGACTAGCGATGCCCGATTGCGAGATGTTTCAACAATCGAAGCAATCGGGGTCGACTCGCCCTGGCGATGAAACAGAGGTTTTTCGATTGTTTTGATACAACGATTGGACCGAGTCGCGCCGAATCTAGCCGAATGGAACCAATCGTATGCCGATGCGATGCGTCACGCCATGTTCGATGGGTGGTGACTACACACGAGTCAGACACGCTACCATCGACTACGATTGAAAACAATCGCGATGCATCGAGATGTGTTGAACATCGAAACAATCGCGATTCACCTCTCGCCATCGCACGTCGCTACATAAGCCTGTATCCTACTGGGGCATAGGCAGAGACTACTAAAGCTTATAGTGCTATATTTATCGGAAACCAACGGGAACTTATAGGACGTCGATAAATCCATACAAATGAAACGTCGCAATTTATTTACAGAGAACAATAGAGTATTATTATGTTTCCTATACGTTTTTTCAATATTTAATATTGGCGTCGGATGATACCATTTATACTAAGTCAGGACCAATCGTTACCAAAAAATGGGTTTCATATAAGAAGACACAAACATTTATCATATTATGATAATAAAAAAAATAGTTATGTGCAGTGATATCACACCACGTGCTTTACTGTGAAGAAAAAAATCACGAGGAAACGGACGTGATAGGCTCACCATCTTTCACGTTGCCATAGCACCTCTGGCTACCCCTTCGTGGAATACAGGCGTGAGCATATGTAACTATATATGTATACAACCAATAGCTCCGGAGGTTACTTCTTAGATATAAACAAGTACCTCTTTATAATATTCTTAAGTATGAACTGAGGAAACTGATCTCCCCTCGAATTGTAAGGTAAAGAAAATGAATTATCATTATTTGACAACGTTGTTTATCAAATATGAGTTGACGTGCTAACAAAGGCAGCAACTAACTAATTTAGTTAGGGTTCTCATTGCCAGTGTTTACATTTTATGACAGTACAGCTGCGATTCCTTGGAAACTATTGTGATACGTTTAAATACCTTGTTCAGCTTATTTACATTACAGATTAATGCTATGCTATTTAGTTTGTTAGTAAATTAAACTGAATTTGCGCCGTACGTTCAATTGTTTAGAATGTGGACTCTCGCTATTTTGGCAACGTAGCGAGGATCCCTAGCTACCTTTTCAATTCGGACGATGTTTTTAGCATCTTATTTGTCCAACGTTAATCGGTATTAGTATCAGGTTCCACGTTATTCAGGTCCATAGTCTTAGAAACCTTATGCGTTAGCATGATTTAATAATAGAAAAAGTTGGAAAAGATACATCTAACCAGGAGTACTTTTCATTATTATAAAGCCTATTGGGCGTTCTTTGAGCAATTAAATGATTCGAATTAAGTAGTCATGAAAAGACAACAGACACTGAATATTCATATTAATGATTAATGTGTGGATTTCATTGTATCATGGCGTGTGAATGTGAGCTTAGTACAATAACTAACGGAGAAGCTGTGGCTGACCACTTGTTGAGTTATGTACGAGTACCAAGTGGTTGGCTAAATCTGGGTCATGTCCCATGCTAGGTACTCGGGACCCAACCTGCCTCTGTCAACACTGCCGACGTGAATAAACATGCACTCGGATAATTATGTTCATTTGGTTGCTTTGTATTGTTCCTTGCTTACCCAAGAGCGCGTGACTGGTAAAATAATCGCAGTTAAGATAATTCACAGCCCACAGAACCAGGCTATTTTAATTCAAAGATTTTACTGTAACAAAGAGTAACAGTTATGTATCTAATTACAAAACTATTTTCGAACGGAGTTCAATACTCTTAATGGAAAACTAAAAATCTGTATAATTATCCAATAAAAATACTACATTTCCGTAACGTTCTAAAGAATTCGTAATGGATGGAGTTGAAGCTTTGGCATATGGAAGGACGAACAAGGCAAATGTTTCGTTATTTGCATAAATACTTCAATTTAAATACAATAAAATATTGGGGAAACTTTATTGTATATATTTGATTATTATATAGGTCAAAGACACGCTTTCAAATAACTTCTGAGGATAAAATAATATCTGAATCTGGTCACTTTGGTTTGGTTTTTTTTTCATTAAGAGAATACTGGCTTTCCTTCAGACTTAAGAGGCTTCAGCTGATTTAAACTTCCCAAGGGCTTTAACTATTTGCGAGATTGCGAGTCTACTTCAATTTTTCGATTCCTAGCGGTTTCTTTGCAGAGCTGTTAAGCGAGATTCAGCTCAGCTCTAGTACTTCGTCTTTCTAGTTTTTCTCTTTAATCGCTCTACATTAAAAGCTTTTAAGAGTTGGAAAGTTTTTTCGCTTTTAAATAAAATAGTTAGTGTTTTCTTTAAATGAATGGAAAATATTGTTTCGGTACCTACTGTTGCGGCGTAGCTCTAGTAGCACACATTTTTTTCTAAAATAAACAATTCCTTGCGGATTATTTTTTTATTAAATTTAATTTAATTTTATTGTTTATATTGTGACCACCGAATGCCCACCATGACATCCCCAAATTCCTTTGCTGCATTTTTTCGTTTTTTAATTTAAATTATCAACTATGGAGGTTGGATTGTAACTCTTTACATTAATTAACCTATACGTACTTTTTATTACATTTCCTTTTGACAAGCGACGATGTAGCTTGCGAATTCATAAAGCAGTATAAGTTACTGACAATATAAATTAAACTCTAGGTCAGGGTTACAGGCTGCGTGTTTATATCGACTTAAGAAGTATAACGCCTAGTAGGCAAGAGAATCTGACAGTTGACAGAACCACGCGCATAATTACTCAGCCACAAAGGGTACAGTATATATTGCTTATCATAGCTACTTAGTTGTCTATATTCCTATCATTATATGCCACTCATGCCTAGTTCATTGTTAACCAACATAGTCGTTGTGAAGACGCTCTTTGGCAAAGCTTGATATTACGACTAACTTTGCTTTATCGGTTTCACAGGCGCAAATAACTTGGAAGAGGTTATTAATGTTGTTTAATGTTAAGTTATGATTAACTGTCCAAGAAGTTGTGTGGGTAGAGGTTAATTATTAATTTACCTACATACGTTACAAAATTATCTATACGTACGGGAAACGGTATTTTCTCCTTGTAATATTCCGGGCAAAGGCACTGTAATGTAATAAATAAGTCTGTGATTAATAGGTTCGGGCAAATGAAAGCTCTCATGAACTTCGAAAAATTACAGCCTGTACTGAATCTATTCAGGTTACGAGTATTTTGTTCAGTTATAAAATAAACCTAAAGAAAATTCCTTAATAGTCGATGAAACCGCATTGAAATCCATACTTACAAAGGTAAAGTCGGACAGACGCGGTTAACTTCTTAGTCAAGACTGTTAAGACTTTAGTGATGTTAATTCTTGTTCTAAGACTATCAAGGTATGAACTTGATGATACCTCGTGTTACAATGAATATAATATATTCGACCGTGTTTGTTAGTGCGACGGTATTTGCATGTGTTTGCTTTGAGTTCTTTTTCGCATGAGATTGCTTTTGAACAGCACTAAAAATTCAACGTGAAAAATGACATTTAAAGTGAAATGAGTAAAGAATTCAATGTACGAATGGCAATAATTTTATGTGAATAAATAATGTTCAAAGAATTTGTAGATCTAAAACATAGAAACCATTTTAGTTATGAAGCTGATATTTTCTAACTATGAAGGACGTTAGAGAGTAACAGATCTGCAATCAAAGACAGAGCTATATTGTACTGGTTCTGTCTGCAGTTAGTTAGAAATAACTTGTGGTAAGTAATTTGAAATAGACGTCGCGCACAGAGATCCGTATTGGACATTGACGTAGGCATATTGCGGATCGGGTCGACGAAGGGCGCACTGTTTTATATTGACAAATTGGAACGTCTACACAAACCGATACGGGAATCCGAAGAAGAATGTTTTTACAAAGACATCACACCCTTCGGGATTACAGGATAGGCTCGCTACAGGAACAATGTGCGACGCGATTTAGCTTATTGAATCCAATTGTAAAGAAGAAAATGTAATGAAATTTCTCGTGTCTTTGCGAATGGTCTTAGTGTGAGTATGACTATTTCTATTTATATATTTTTTTACTTCCGAATATCGTATTCTTTATAAAGCCCTGCTCACTTGGATAGATAACCTTTCATATGGAGCATTATTCAGTCAAATCTTAACGAAATTTTCGATTATAAAGCCTAACAGTCATTCACACATATGACCAATTTGATTGAATATCCTTCTTATAACTCCACGCCTTCACGCCTTCCCAGAAGGGTTCCCGTAAGGGTATAGAGAGGTGTTAAAACACCCATTTTTCTTCAAAGTCGTACGTAACGTAACGTAACAGACGGTGAGTCCATCGACGGATGAGGCATACATGTTTGCATTATATCAATTCCAGCGCACTGTTTACTTTATTTTGTATGTCAGGGATCCTATTGAGAAGTTCATAATACGTGCTGCTTAAACGATGATAGTAGGCCCTCAGGTCACATTAGTAGAAACAAACGAACTGCATTAGAAATTAATAATAAAATTATACTTTCGTCAAAATGAAATAACGGAGATGGCTCGTATCGTGAATAAGGCCAATTTTCTTTAATGGATCTTAACAACAACATAGACGGTGTAAAACGTGTGCCGCGTTAAATTTATCACAGCTTGCAAGGTGATACTCGTTTGCGAAATTGCTGAAGACGCATAACATTCGTCATTAATTTTTCTAATGTCAGCTATTTCAAGTCGTGAACTTAAATGGAGAAACATCATTCTCGTGAACGATCTACGATGCTCATTCAGGGTGACTTAAAGGGATCAGCTTTACAACGCTTGATAAATGTTTTGACGCCCGGGAATAGGTACTGTCAATTTGATGAAAGCTAACTGCTTTTCTTACAAGCTATATTTAGATCATGAAAGGAAGATGCACGGTCTTCATTAATTAATTAAAGTAGTGTACTTGCGTAGTTATATGATCTACAATTATGAAGCTTTTAGTAATCCTGACCGTAAGAGTGATTAAACGTTTTAGCTGTTAGGGTTACTGTAGGGTTATTTCACGTGTTATTTCGTGAAACTTGTGCGTAAAATGGTTCATGCCATTTGTGCGACCAGTCATGCGAACTTTTTGTTCGGCAACTTTTAATGCGGGCTTACTCTGGTTCGGATTAACAACAACCTAACATTACTTTGAATCTCAAGAATGGCAGCTGATTGGTTAATGCAAACATGTTTTCATGTTAAATTACACACAGATACATCTCCACCACGGCTCACAGCACAATGGGATTGTAAGTGGGTTTACATAAGTAAAAAATATTATTAATGCATTCCTTATTATGCTCATGGCATCCCAGAAGACTTCCAGAAAGGGTAAGAAGAGGTGTTTCAACACCGACATTTCACCGAAAATTATGCCAATGCAAAAAGTGCCAACGGTGAATCCATCTCCGTTTCACTTCTTCGAATTTCTTCTCAGGCATATGCAGGTTGCCTCACGATGTTTTCCTTCATCGTAAAGCTGACGGTTTGAAAATCACTGCACATAACATTCGGACTTGAAACACTTGCGTAGCAGGCAATTAACATATAAATATCTTCTGAATATGTTTTATAATGCTACTAATTTGTAATAGCTCAATATATTTATTGAAATACGGGTATGTACTTTTAAATTGATGTTTAGAAGTGGATTTTTGATTTACGTATCATGGAGCAAAGCCTTCGCATAAGTAGATTATATTGGATTTGGCATCAATTTAAACATTGACTTTATTAAACCTTTCGTTAATTAATGCTCCAATCACACGGCAACGATGTGTTCGTTTGATGAATGGCAATATAAACAATACGGGGTTTGTATAAATCACGATGTGTCAAAATATCACAGTATTTTTAAACTCGTATTTACTCTGTTCAACTTGGAACGTGATCTTCACACACGTAGATAATAGTTATGGAAAATAACTCATAACCTAAATTATATACAAGCATTAATTTTTAGGGTAAGGTAGGCACTTAACTTTTGAACGTACAAAGAGTCAACGTTAAAAGATTTTCAACTATTACAGTGGAATGTTATACGTTTAATCAATCGTCGGCTTGAAAGCAATTGTTCGTATGAAACGCAAAAGAGATCTAAAATATTGTGGCTTTTGTCTCAAAAGTCGAGGCATAGGACAGAAGTCAGGCGAAGATCCGTGCTGACACGCTCGGCTACCCATTGCTTCCTGTCGCAATCACTCCTAAATCCATAAACAGAGATTCCTATTGTTTCAAATACAAAACTTATCTACATGGCTAAAAGTAGGAACGAAACAATAAAACGTTTCTGATTTTTTTCGCCCTCATTACACAGGCTCAACCTTTGCTTCTTTAGAAATGACAGTAGGTCTCTTTGTATCGTGCCATTTATATTTTTTGGAGACGTTGATGAGTATCATGTCTGGTGGATATACATAGTATCCATCAACTGCAAAATAATAAACGTAGAACTCGGGGAGTTTTTCCGAAAATAAATCGGTCTCATTGGGAAGTATGTGAGTATATCGCGAAGTATGTAAATTAATTCAATTTAATACATATTCAGTTGGCCTATATTTTATTTTAGTGTCATATTATTTATTTGTATTTACTATTATAATGCCAAGTACCTGAGATGGCGATGCAATCACCATCTGTCACGTTGGCACTTAATCATCTTCGGTGAAAAGTAGGGGTTGTTATTTCACCTCTGCTCTCTCCTTCGGGGTAACTTCTGGTACCTATGGCGTGACGTAAGCTTATTTATAATAGGAATTACGAATTCACAATTTAAAGGCATTTAATAAAAAACAGAACGTGAAATGTTCCGTAACAAGTTTTGGATTGCACTGTTTTCGGAGTGAATACCGTTATACCAATAGCAAATGTAAAAATTATACAAATGAGAGTTCTGCGGTTCCAATAACATATAGTACAGTCATCATTGTGTCCCTTGCCCCGAACATTTGTACTTTTAACCATCTTTTCGTCTAGTAACAATAAAATTATCATACAAATGCCAGCCCTGCGTCATGAGCACGTATTAAACACATGGAAATGGGTGCAAGAGTAGGGTTGCGCTCGTTATGTACACTATACCCCCAGTTAAGAATTGGCATCGACTACACTTTGACTGTTCGACATAAACTCTTCATGGAAATATTTCCATTAAGTACATCTTTATTATGATTAAGTTTTCTTTGAATAATGAGTGCGCATTTACATAATACAGCAAAATTTAAACGTTGAATTTTGTTTGAAATATACGCTCGTAATATTTTCGTGCATTTAATTAACTTTTATAATCAGGTATCATGTATTTAACAAATTTGTTTACGAGATTAAATTTAGTTATTGATGAACCAATTTGTGTCAAACGTCAGTCATATATTTCTAACATCAATTATGAGTTCATGTCTATGTATACTTATAATATTATAAAGACGAAAGATTGTTTCATTGTATCGAATAGACTCCGAACTAACTGAATCGAATTTAAGAATAATTTATAGTAATTATGAAATGAAAACAGGTGTTAATCCAGAGCTCAGTGATAAGGCATATAAAGAAGAGCGTTCGTTCATAAGTATGTAGATATTGTGAGTATTAAAAGCTAGTGTTCCGCCCCGAGTGATGCCTCATTAATCTCCGCTCGTGCCCAGTCATCAGGTTTTAATCAATCGTAGTCAGATGCTGATTTATACCGCATTGAGCCGAATATTTAAGACTCTGCCACTCAAGGAGGATACGCAACACATTTTACCAATAAAAAATTAATATATTTTGATAAAGTACAGGTTTGCTAACAAGTCCAGTGCTTAGGCCTTAACTCTACTTCATAAGTGACGTAAATAGCTTTTTTTAAAGAATTGAGGATAAAGTTTGCCCAAACGCTATTTCTCGTACAGTGCAATCACATGTATGGAAATTTCAAAATTTTGTCATTGTGCTACATACTGCAAGTAAAACTTATAAAGTTAACTAAGTGTGATAGTGGGCATCTCGCTACTAAATAATTATAGCTAAATGTCCGTGGCTCCAACGTGTTCGGTCACATTAAGAGCGTTCTTGGCACGAGACGAATTCAAAACATTTATTATAGTTTTTTATAGTTAATTTCATACCGTATATAGTTTCATATGCATCTAAAGAAAACCTGTTAATTAGATTTTTTTAGTTATAAAGAAAACTAGCCCATAGTATTTATTAAGCATTGTTAAAGGGATTGGCATTATTGAAAAGAGGAGGCTATAAAGAGATAATTTGAGTGGACATGGTTGTAGAAAGGGTCGTCCCTCCTTCAAACCGATATCAAATATCAAACATGTTTGTTTTAGGTGACGAGGCACTAAACGTTGTTAAATTGCAAAAACTGATAAAATATCAGTTACTGGTACTACCCTCAAAGTGACCGTCATACCTACTATTACTTTTGACTTTGAGTGAAGGTAAAATTAATTATAATATTGTTGTGAAGGTTACTAAAATATAATTTATCGTGAACTTGAAATCTTGAAATCTTTTTTTAAAATAAATACTGCTTCAACCTAGTTACAAGTAGTAAATTTGGCCCAACTTCGTTACTCGGGATCGTGCCAAGAAACCTGGCAGGATTGCCACGTTGAATAGCAAGGCTGATTCTCTGAGAAAGAAAAGCGCTAGCCCGCATGGCACGAGATACTTCTAACAGACGACATGCAACCTTTCCAAAAATGTTTGTCATAATTTGTGTTCTTTGTCATACGTTCACGATATGTTTTTTATTTTTTATGTTTTTTTATTTATGAAACGTATACTTACCGTTTTATACGGACCGTTATAATAAGTAAAACGAACTTGGTTAATAAATACAGAAGGCAATGCATTTAAAGCAACAAACCAATGTAAGTACCTATTCCATAATTTGGTTTCATTATACTTTTCTAACAAACAAAGTTAGCAGCAATAGGCCGACAAAATCGAATTGTAATAAATAGTGAATATTGTCACTATACAATGCCATCATACACGCGTTGTCCCATGTAATCCAATAGAGAGCGGACCTCTTTAAATCGTGCGTATCGAGACAACTGTATCAATATAGAGAAGCTCTTAGTGTCGGACCTGAATACTTGTTTGTGGAATGAAACAAGATACAAGTACTTTTTCTGAACCAATTCTAGATGCGTCACTTTACTTACACTGTTAAACATACTATTTATTACACTGGTAAAAGTTGAGTGAGGGTTTTTCACAGAAATACGAAAATAAATAAATATATATAATATTGTTTTATCATCTGCCAACCAATTGCAGTAATTCTATTTGGCAACAAAACAATTTATGTTTTCAGTCAAAATGTCATAAAAATGATTACCGTGTTCCGATGTACTAGTAGGTAGCTTAAGATAAAAATACGTTCATGAAAATAGATAGATCGAAATACGCTGCTTTCGTAGATAACATTATTTATTTCTCTTTGGATGTCTATAAATCTTATCGAAGGCATACACTTAGTAATTTTGTTCGTGCTCACGTAATATTGTGGAGGTGTGAGAATACATCACGGAAACCGATGATTTAGCACAATAGTTGGGGTTACATATATTACACGCACATTCGCAACAAAGAGCTAATTCATTCTTTCATTCAACACATGCTACAGTGAAGTTGTGTTGAGACATTATATCCATATTAATATTATTTAGATCTAAAAAAACGACTGCTTTGTTAATTTTGTGACTGGAAACGCTACTGCACGAGGTCCTGGGTTCGGTCCCAGTAGCTTGGAGTCTGGATTAGTGACCGATTTAGGGCAATAGAATCGCGACATGGGATTAAAACATAACTGACGAAATGCAGGTGGCATATGTATGTATAATCACTATTGGATAGAAATAGTTAGTCTTCGGTGTCTATCGTAATGCCATTTAGGTGCTAAACTATGATAACTAGAAATTACTGATGAAAGCTATTCAATTATAGTAATAGTTGTTAGAGCTACGATTTATATTCCGATGGATTATTACATTAGAGCGTCAAAGTTATATTATTGTTTGTACAATATTCTCGCCAATAAAATAATAGTAAGCTAATAAAGCTAGCGTAAGTCAGTCCTCACTTTAAAAACACTTTATTGAGGATCCGATCTCGTTAGCAGTTATTGAATAAATTGCTTCAGGGTGATTAATCGAGTATTAATTACGATATCGTTTAGCACCTCGTTTTTACTCGGTACCTCCTGAACAAAGGTCTACCTATATTTAATATTGAACCGGTTCACAAGACTCGTTTATTAATTTTCTGATGACGAAATTGGCATTGGTGATACCTGAGCTTTATTGATATACTTTTACCTGTGACTTCGTCCACGTAGTGATTTTTTGATGTACCCTATGTTCGTCCATGAAGTTAAAGTTTGGTTAAATTCAATTCAATCAATCAAATTCAGCGGCTTAGTCGTAAATAGGCAACAGACAAAAACTTTTTCCATTTTAGAAAATTAATTACGGATTTATGGGGTAACCCGGTGGTTAACACCACAATAAATGATTTCAGCCGATCAGCAGACTGCTTAATCAACTCATAGAGCAAAAACTTGCTTATACGGCGACCTTTCAAGTAAGTACCATGACAAGTAGGTTCGTTAATTATACAGAATCGACTATTTTAATTAACGCTAAGCCACTCGAAGAGCCGGAGATAATATATCATACTTAAAACATAACTTCTATCTTCGTATCTTCGTATCGTTCTATCTTCTATATCGTCTTTTCATAATTCTGTGTGTACTTCAATACTAAATTCATACATTGGTAACATAGAGGCGTTCTTTTTTTCTACGAAAAGGGAAATATAGCCCACTTATTATATTAAGTGTAACAATGAAATACAAAAGTAAAAATTGTCAGTGACAGTAAGTTATGTAATGCTCGTTTTTATCGCAGGGTGAATAACTCGGAAAACAAGAGGCGCGTAGTTTTAGTATTTATAAACGATCTCTACGGTTTCATGAGATATTAAGACTTATTTTGTTAAATATGGTACAATACAATACAATAAAAAAAGAGCCGTGGTGGCCTCGGGGTTTGAGCAGTCGCCTGCTACGCAAGCGACGCAAATTCGAATCCCACCGGGGCCTGTACCAATGAGTTTTTCTAAAAAGCTTATGTACAGTGATTTCACACCACGTGCTTTACGGTGAAGGAAAACATCGTGAGGAAACCTGCATATTTCTGAGAAGTAATTCAAAGACGTATGTATAGTGCCTGAGACGGCGAAAGACTCACCATCTGTCACGTTGGCACTTAATCAAATTCGGTGAAAAGTGGGTGTTGTGATAACAACACCTCTGCCTACCCCTTCGGGGAATACAGGCGTGAGCATATGTATGTAAATATGGTACAAAAAAGTAGCAAGCGAATCACGAATTAATAACGAATTAATTAAAATTTCAAGCTTATTTTGTAAGGCGAAAAGTTTCTTCCTGTGTCTTGTGCAGCTAAATCTACGAGCCATCTTTTCTTCACTGTAACTATCATGGCGGTCAAAGTTTAAATATTTTTTTAGAAAGGTACAGATTTCTTAAACTAAAATTATGAGCTAGGTATAATGGTAGATAAGATTAATTTATCAGTTAAAGAAATATATTTTTATAGATACTAATTTTGTTGATGAGTAACGCACTAGTCGTTTGCTGATTTCACGCTACTTTGCTACATTTCCTAGGCCTGTAGACAAAGTAACACTATCCTCACGCTTCGTTAGTAGAAACGATAATTATATACGGGATGACATATGTCACGTGACGGATTTATGTCATATCCATATATTTTGTACCGTTTCTATTAGCGCAAGCGTGAGAGAATGTAACTTTGTTGTACGACTACTGAAGTACCTAAAAATTTGTCTTTATAATTATATAAAAATTAATCCCTAATAATGGTCACGCCATCCATCACACGTGAACATCTGAACCGATTTCGCAAATATTTTTATTTGTGTTGTTTAATTTCAGTAGAAAGTTCTTAAGAAATAAAAAAAAAAATTGCGCGGATTATTTAAACGCCATATATAATTATTTCTATTAAAATTTAGGCGTTTTGGACAATATAAAATTTTTGAATGTAACCTTATGAAGTTTAAAATAAAGTTGACAGTATGCGTGCTGCAAATATCTCATTATTAAGACAGGACAACGTCTGCATGGTCTGCTAGTAAAAAATAATTGAAAGATTGGTATTTTCAGACACATTTTGAATGAAAAAGAACTGATACCAAGGGCGATATAAAAGAGGGCGTCACAAAAAGCTTTGATCGCTCTCAGCAATTTGTAATACGACATTATTAGGGAAAGGGTTACACTTGAGAACAAATCGTAAATTACCAGAATAAAATTGTTGCAATAATGTCTCGTTCACAGTGGCGTGAAATCGTTTAGGGAGCCCCGCACGAGTTTTATCGAAGCTGTCTTATATCTTCGATAAAGAAAGCTTCCATGAATTAACACCAATAGAGAATATTTGAACAATTATTTACGTTTTTAACAAAGAGACAACGTCTCTCTGTTTTGTGTTGTTGGATATCTTTATAATAAATATTGGTGTTTGTCTCTCGAAGTTATCATATAATGTACCTACTCTAGGACAAAAATCCTGCAATAAAACGTGTCGGGACACTGAAGAATATTTATTGATGAGTAATTGGCGAAGGCCCTCCAAATAAAAGAAGTAAGGCATATTCCTTATTATATATTTTTTATAACATTTTACGAATAAATATAAATATAGAACACGATAATGATTACAATAATGAACCAAAATCTCATAAAAAACAAATTTGTATTCGATATCATGTAAGAACGTACGCCAAATTTTATCCTAAATATTTCAAATTTTCTGCTTGATACGTTGTCTCTTTGAGGCGCTTCAGACGCTGGTGTCATTAGAACGCAATGGAACCTTTAAAGTAATTTAATTATAATAACAATGTTAGTTAATACTCCCACTGATTAAATAATGTTCGAGGAGACTTCAATAGTTAGGTACACTTCTAAGCTCGATACTTACGTAGTTTGGGTTCGACTTAAATGGGTCGTATTGGCTAATTAACGACGGTAATGCCCTTATAATTAAAGTAACTTATGGAGACATAAAAACTTATTTATCAAAAGACTAGTTGTCCCCTGCAATTATACCCGCAGTATTAAGATTAAAAACTATGTTACTTAGTGATAATATTTCCCGTTTTTGTAATAAATTCCATTGATGCTTCGCTACTATTGCTCGCAGCGTGATGTTATAAAGCCTAAGGCCTTCGATGAATGTGATATCTAACACAAAAATAATAATTAAATTCCAACCAATTAGTTCCTGAGATTAGCGCTTTCCACCAAACAAAGGAACAAGCAAGCCCTTCTGCTTTACAGTATTGTATAGATTCAAAAGATATGTATAAAAATTTTATCAATCGCGGAGAACAGCTTAGTATATTACAAAATGGTTACGTACTCACTAAAATAGTAGATAACGACACTTACAGTATGTCCTCTGGCACGTCAGAATTTCCGCGTTACAACATACAAAGGCTACGACTTCGTAGAATTTACTACGCAAGTACTACGAAGATTCTACGAATTTTGCTACGTGACTGGCTACGCGCTACGTACGTAGGATATATTGGCAGCGCGGGTAATAGTTACTTCCTATAATAATCCTGATTATATAATTGTGTCTTTAATTTAAAAAAGTACCATTTTGCTACTATGGGACACTATGAATCATTCAGATAAAATTATTGTTTTAGTATACAAATTAACATCTTAAATGAAATTTATTGCTGAAAACAGTATCTTCTTTTTTGATTGAATTTTAAACGCAAATGATTCTTAAATGTTATAAAACTAACCTATTCGTAGTAAGACCAAACCGCAGAGCACAGCTAGTCTTGGTAATAACATCTAAGATATCCAACTCGTGGAACTTACCTTGTTAGTCTTACGACTGTTGAGTGAGCTTGGCATAATAATATTGAATTTAATATCTACAAGTTGGGTTCATAATTATTGGGAGAGTTTAGTAAGAGACAGGCTTGTCTTTGATGCCGTAATTAAAATTGTTGTATGACCCTTATCATGATAATCAAGTGATGACATGACGGGATATTACAATCTTGACGATCCATCGTTGTGACTTGTAAAGGTGAGCGCTGCGATGTACATGTGTTTGAACATAAACACCACATGCTATTATCAGGCGCGCGTAGGATGGTAATTATTCGTAGCTTTAATTATTTTGGTGTGCAAGCAAATAGATGTTTAATTAGATGCCTTTGAAAATCAAACATGATAGTAAAAAGGTCAAAGCCAAATTTAGTTGTAGATATTATTAAGCGTCGTTTCATAATAAAAAAAGTCGAATTGATAACCGCCTCCTTTTTTTAAGTCGGTCAAAAACGTTAAGAAAATAATTGTCAATGATTTATTGTCTGTTATGAGTAAATGCTATTATAGAATTAAACAATGCAAGTTCCAATCTTACTAATTTACTTTGAAAATAATGTTGAAATTAATATGTGCCACCGAATGTTGCTCTATGCCTTTTAGCATAAAAAGCCTAGACCAAGATACAATCAAGTTTTGATCTGATAAAGTATTAACACAATGTAATACCAACAGCCTTCACTGTTTTTTGTTGATTCTTCATGACTGAGGTTTGTGATTACCGCGACTTAGCCTAGGCGCAATAAAATATCGTAAAGCTACACATGTACAGAAGAAAATATAATGTATCTGCCACGTAGATACGTTAGCATTTTTTGACTCTTAAGGCGTTTTATTGTAGGTAATGAATACCTTCGGGGAATGTTTTGAGGACGTGAGCTTACATAAAGAAATCTTTCAGCGTGGCAAAAATAAATATTATACGCGTAATTAACTCCAGTTTCAAACTAACTTATGAATTAAGAGTTTTTAATAGCTATTAGTGCAAAAGTTTTTATAATTTGTCGATAACTTGTTTAGTTAATTCATCATAAACAATATCAAATATCCTTACAATCTTAGTACACCAGGGGCCCTACCATAATATCTTATTGCCATGCTAGTTTTACTTTATTATGAGACAGATGTGTATACATCTGTCACTGTCACACAACTGAACTATCATTGCAATAAGAGCTCATGGTCAGGCCCCAGATTAGAAAGAAGTTTCAATAGAAAATTATGTCACTGTGTGCGGTTTCTGTGTGTGTAGTCGCTGTCACATGGTTTACGCTTTACTAATTAGTGTGACATTAAGTTTTCATACGCAATGGGATGGCCCTTCGCCCATTAGTCTCATTAATTTGTGAAGAGCACCGCACACATGAAAGAAATACAATTTCTAAACGTGGCCATCAAGTAATTACTAGATAAAAGTATTCCGGGGTCATTATTGGCTTTAGTACTCTAGATTCCATCACTCTTCATAAGGTGTAGACAGAATAAAGAGGGGTAGCCTTCACCTCTTACTACGATAGTTATTCCATTGAGTTGTTAACATACATACATACAATATTATCAGAAGGGGCCCCAAAGGTGCATGTCGAGTCACAACACCCACTTTCTCCGAAGATGACGAAGTGCCAACGTGACAGATGGTGAGTCTATGGCCGTCGCAAATGTCATTGATTTTTTTTCAGACAGGTTTTCTCAAATTTTTCCGTGGTGTGACACTACTGCACGCACATAAGTTTATAGAAAAACTCTTTCAGATTGATCTCAATTATTTGGGATTTTAATTTGCGTCGATGAAATGTGATGACCTCTGATGGGTAATAAAGTTGGCATAGTAATTAACAATGTATTCTCTCAACAAAGGGACGTGAATTACGTACAGTCGTAACGGCATCGCGGTCAGATTAGTCGGTAGCATAAATAATCTGCGCCACCCAGGGCAGAGCACCCGCACCTAAGCCTGGGATCAACAGTGTAATCAACACTTTTCGCACTGGTATTATCCTAGATATATAAAAAGGGATTTAACATCATGCTTTCCATATTTTTCTAGACGACAATGCAATACCACACATAAATTAGGTAGGATTTATAAAAACTGTGAAAGAAGACAAGGTCGCCAACCTTGCGGATGATACCGTTAGGTACGAAACGACTGTGATATGTCGATATATTACCAAAGGAATTGAAATAAAATTCATATACGGCATTGATATAATCTCCATACTAAAATAAAAGTTGTAGATTTATGTAAGACTAACAGACGTCACGCGGTGTCACCCGCGTAAGTATAGGATAAAATATAGACCATGTTACTCGCTGATGATATCCATTGATGAATAGAAAGAATTTTCCAAATCAGTCCAGTAGTTTCGGAACCTATTCAATGCAAACAAACAAGCTATTATTTTCTCCTTATAATATTACTATATTAATATAGATATGCCAACAGTGCACAGCTTATCGTATTATTGGGGAATAAGATGGAACAAGCAGTGCTGTGATTCCAAACACCATTTTTTTGTCAAAAATTGTACCTGATGATATATAATATGTGTTCGAGGATCCTTCCGAAATGGTGTGAAGGTTTAAATATAATAGATTTCCATTAACTTCTCTAAGATTCTCTACCCTCGTTGGAATAATCATGTATTACTTACCAGCATTGAAGGTTAACGGTTGTGTTTATGACTTCTTACGGAGCCATTAACGAAGCCAAATTTAGCGAGACGCATGGGTTTATCCTCCGCTGTACCACCTTTACACACTTTTATGAACCTCGGGTATATGAGTTTAAGCTCAGAGGCTCATAGTATTGAGCTATTCTTTGAAATAACCGGTTTTTTATTTCATTTATAGACAACAATCGAGTTCTAGCAGTTATAATTAAGTAAGAAAATATAGTGCGAACAATGGGGTAAAAGGCATCCATTTAGGTAAAAGGCATATTTTATTCGTAGACCATTTATCCACGTAACAAACAATACACCTTGCATACACAGAAATACAACTACCCGTGGAGATTCATTTCTTAATGCGCATAATGTGAAAATGAGCTACAATATGTGAGTGGGTGTATGTATGCATATTGTTAATACAAGGGATCTTTTCAGGTAACATTACGCTTATATGAATGTGAATACGATGGGCAACAAAAAAAGAAACGTGGGGGTTCCGGTAGTGATGCGACAAAAAGAAACAGGCAATGAAAAGAAATGTCTGGGTTCCATGACTCCAATCATGTACCTTTTAGTTCAATTTGTGTGTAAAGCACCATCTTATTCATTCAACAAAATTTGTATCGTGTAACTAAAAGCATCTTTCAAAGAGCGCAATATCATTGTAATACTTATTAAAAGTATTTCTACATATATTCCACTAATAAAAGAATTTGTTTGATTTATTATGACTACCGCGTCGATACCAACTTGATTCCAACACGGAACATAGTCTTAATGAGAGCACGTACGTCTCACGCCACAATTATTGTATCAGCCCTACCAAATTATCGTTGTATCGGAAATCGAACTCAATTATTCCGTCTTAATTATTCCTTATTTGTCTGATTCAGTACGTTGTGGTGTTTTACATGCTATTTGTTCTCCTGTAAAATACAAAGCCGTATAACGACAACACGTTTATTTCTAAAAGGAGCCAATCAACGATCGTGCAAAGTTTTTATTATCCGATAACTTCTTCTGGGATTTCCTCTATGCTCGCCGACAAGAATATTCTTATCACATATCGGCACTTGTATCACATAAAAATACTCGTAAGAATATTTTATAGACAAAAATATAAAGACAAATCCCTTGAATTGTACTCTATTTGTAGGGTTTATAGTGCTATCTTTTTAGTAGCTTTACTCCGGAATATTGACGTGGCTACGTACGTACTCTGATATTTACAAGACTAAAGACATTTTTCACTCGTGAGCTTCTACATTCAAGTACTTATAATATTTCATTATATATAGTTCGACTTAAGAAGTTTTCCCGTTAAAACAATTTTATTGACAGTTTTCCAGCGCCTTCGAGGCAGATAGGTCTTGTGAAGCTGTTGTGAACATTAACATAATACAATTTAACTTTCTAGTCGTAGGTTGATCATCGAGAAAGCCGAATATTTGGTCCTAGCACGGGGTAAAATGTATTGTAATATGATAATAATTGGGCGAGGCAATTATCTGTGAAGTGTTTATAATGTCCGAGACAGCTTCGATCGGTCCCTAGGGATGCTCGCCCTTTGTTGCCTATAATCAGGTTTCGGACGCGCGCCCACCACTCACGCGCTGATTGCATTCTCCTGTGTGACCTCGATTACAATGACGTTTGATACCCTATACCTCATACATACTGATGAAGGGTGGACTTTGCACCTATTGTACGATAATTTGTATATAAGCTATTATTATTTGCTTAATCTACATACAGATAAATAAAATAGAAGTGTTCGTTTGTTATTTAAAATAAACAGCTTTTCTTACTAAATGTGTATGAAAGTATCTACGGTACTTAAATAAAAAAAACTATTTAAAAAAATCCTGTCAATATGTCTGATCTCCGAAACGGCCATACCGATTTTAACGGAACTTACACTGGCAGATAGCTAATGTTACAAGGAGTAATTATACTTTTTTTATAAAAAAAATATTAGGGTTCCGCGAAATGAATACCCATGAAATTAAGTCTACGCGGGTGAAACCGTATGAGATTCCCTTGATTTTGTTAACAAATTATAATTCATCATTATATTCTGTAAATGCTCTTCAAACATTTGTATTTGCGCAAGCCATTCAGTAAATATACTTTGTAGAACAATGTTATTCATTCAAAGGAACAACTTTACAAACAATTCCACTGCCTGTCTGTACTTACGTCCAGAGTAGCAGTTAACAATTTAATTAATAATAATTTCGGATTGGAACACAGTTTATCGTTATTTACAACCACGTCACATATTTAGGAATTATAACTGATATAATTATACCTATTTTTATTTCGAAATCTTATAACCAAGATAAGTAGAGAATTTCTTAATTAAAATCATAAAAAAATGTGTCAAACGGTCTACCCGAATTTGAATTGCTTAAAAAATATGCAAGCTATGATGGAGTTTCTGAGTGTTGTCAATTGGGTCATGTCGATCATTTCCCATTTCACAGAGAGTGCGACATGATAGCCGATATTACATTACCTCTACGCCGAAATGGGTACATTTTGAGCGACGATGTGTCGATAAAACTCACCGTCTAGTGGAAATATTAATTAATTACTTATTCCATTTTTGATTCGCTTTAAATGAAAACTGAATTGTACTTGATTTCGTAAGGTTTAAATTAATGTAAATGTTTTATTGTTACAGATTCTTCTGGACTTCATTCTCTGTTCATTTCAATTCCAAATGGTAAGTAAGGAGTAGATATAATCTATATAGATAAATCAAATTGAAGTGTCTGTTTGTAATTCCAAAATAACAGATTTTCACTAAGTAAATATGAAGGTATATATGGTACTGACATAGAAAAACCAAGTTTTAAATTGTATAGAGGTCTGTTTGTCCGTTTGTTTCGGGTACTCTCTGAAACGGCTGGACCGATTTTGACGGGACCTTCACGTGCAGGTAGCTAGTGTTACAAAGAGTAACTTAGGCTTAGTAGGAGTTATTATTATTTTAAAAAACGTTTAGGGTTCCGCGGGAATCAAATTAAATCTACGCGGGTGAAACCGCAGGGCACAGCTAGTTAGTATATTTTTTTTAGACATAGTGTGACTTTATCGGTGTTTCGCTATGATTACTCGACGCGTATTGTTTGAGTCTTGATAATTTCTTTGAAAGCTAAGCTGTATAGCTTTGGAAGTGACATTTGAAGATAAGTCGTTGTTATGAAAGAAAAAGTATGTGGGTGTTTCCCATTGTACGAATTAAAAAAGACAAACGAGATAATTTGAAATAACAGTAAGAATAACATGTTTTCTGTGTTTTAGTAAATCTACTAAAACCTATAAGCAACAAGCCACAATATCTGCATATGTTTTGTCCAAAATAGTAAACAATAAGCCTACATAATACTTACCTATAATATAAGATATTGATTCTGATAGCTTTTGTTTACTCTCAGGTTTCCTTTTGTTAGTGACCTGAATACTTTCTGACAATGGATGTATTATCATTAATATTTTCCTTTACTTATTATGTTTCAATACGTAACTACCTTACGTAAGTTCTTTTAAGAAGCCCGATAAATAAGTCATTCATTTGTACCTGCGTGATTGAACTGTGCTTTTATAAGATCATTTCAAACAAAAAAGCAATACCTCACCTCATCGAAATAATTAGAGCCGTTTCCGAGATCCTAGGATATAATGTACAAGAATAGCTAGTTGAATAAGATAGAATTTGATCTTATGGATTAAGGCTTGTAGACTTAGGCTAATTGTGTCTGAGAGGCGGCGATAATTCTACCACCTGTTTCTTGATTGACACCGGTACGTAAATTAAAAATAATATACGTATATATATTTTTTATATTAGATTTTTATGCCTGAAATTCGTGTAAAATATTATAAATGATTAATATGATTAGAAAAAATAGAAATCTTGTTCGTCTTTTACATATTTTTTAAAAATATAACTGTCTATCCATCGCGCATTTTTTTTGTACATATAAGGGTGTGTCTTTATTGGTGTAAAACAAGCCTAGAGAATACTAGGAGCTATTTCAATTATAATAAAATTACAGTGCACAATGGCAGATGGCACTTATAGATGAGCGGAAGCGCCGGAGGAGTGCACTTCCGCGACGCGCCACGCCGCCGGGTGTCGTTGGGGGTCGGGGACTTCAATATTTGTCCTGTCGGTGCCACTTGTTGCATTGCACCCTCCAACCCCATCGGTATCCAAGCCTCCAATTTGGCATATCATTTGGTATTGCACGCCAGTATTGGAATATTGGCTATTGCCCTATCGATCGAGTTTTGTTTGCATTGTATTCAGTGTTATAGCCTCCTTCCCGTCAAACATTCATTTCCGTGGTTAGATTCTAATTTCAAAACGAGATTCTCCCAAAATAATAATATATAACTAGCAGTGCCTTACCCGCGTATTATTAATATTAAAAACTACGTTACTTCGAGATAATTTTCCCGTGTTTCTATCATTTTCACGCGTTGTGTGATGTTATAAAACTTGGCCTTTCTCGATGAATAAACTACCTAAAGCTTAAAACATTTTTTGAACTCTAACCAGTTGTTACTGAGATTAGCGCAGTCAAACAAACAAACAAACTCCTTTTTATTATTATTATAGATTAAGAAGGTACCTTATTATATATGTGCGTTTAGTGATGGTCCACTCAACTAACTCACATGTAAAAAGCTCCTCGCGATGTAGGTACTTATACGAAGAGTCGTTCCTGAAATAGGCGTTCTTACTAGTAGGTAGTTTGGAGATACGGCCTTACTTAGCACAGAAAGTATTGTTACAACAACATTTATATTTACGACTAGCTGTGCTCTGCGGCTTCACCCTTGTAGATTTAGTTTCATGTTTTATTTGTGGGGCCTTATTTTGTTCTAAATAAAAGTAGCCTTGGTTACTCCTTGATACACCAGATAGCTGCCAGTGAAATCCCGTTAAAATCGGTTCAGCCGCTTCAGAAATTACCCGTAACAAATAGACAGACAGACGGACAAAAATTGTTTTTATTATGAAAGTACCGTATATACTTTCATATGCATTTAGTAAAAGAAGCTGTTATTTATCCATAAAGATTCAACTATCGCAGGGATTGAAACAGTACCATTAAATATGTAATAGGTAATACTTATAATATAGTATGATACATGAGTGCGTTGCGTAACAAAACGTGACATACTGGAGATATAACTCTGGGCATGTAATCAAGAAAGGCCGGCACTTTTGTAGCAAAGTGATAGTCGCCCGGAGCAGAGACCGCACTCCCGAAGTGGCTTATCTAAAGAAATTTATTGCGGCCCAAACCCTAGTCTGAGATCGTGACTAACTATTACATTTACGATATTTCATTGACAAGGCTTAACTGTTCAACGTGTATTTGCAGCAAAAAACTACGAATTCTCGTATATTTTTACGGCTGACTTATAAAGGGTCGACGATTTATTACAAAACTTCTGCTTTTGTTCAAGAATAGATCGCCTTTTGAAATATCTTGTTAATCATCCATCACAGGTACAATAAGTCCGCGGTATGTTTAACATTTCTATACTAGGGATGGATCGATCAATTGTCTTGGAAAGCACAGATACCGTAAACACGGACTTGACTGATCATGACATCCAATGTGTAAATTTAAACAGTGTCTTATTATGGTTATAAAAATGTTACTATGCTTTATTATAACATGAAAAAAAAAACATTTTAACGTACCTATGTATAGTATCTGAGACGGCGATGGACTCACCATCTGTCACGTTGGCACTTAATCATCTTCGCTGAATTGTGGATGTTGTCATTACATCACCTCTGCCTGCCTCTTCGGGGAATACAGGCGTGAGCATATGTATGTAAAATTTTTATACAAATTTAAAAAATATGTATATATATACTTATAAAAGATATAACGATAAACATGGACTTCCACTAATTCTATTCAATATCGTCTCTTATCATACCGACTTTTTAATGTTATATAATACAGATGTGGTCACGAGTTAAGAGCGCGCAGCGAAAATAGTCGCATACTATGAATGTCCTCTTTAGCCTCGCGACATACACACACAATGATAAGCTTGTAAAATGAGTACTGTGCGCATTCAAGGTATAAACTCATTAAATGGACGGGAGCAATAGGGTCATTATTGGTTTTTTTGTCCATATGTATTAGTTGAGTATTATAATTGTTACGGAGAGATTTTCATGGGGATTACTAATAAGTTGGTGAGCCCAGAGTAGAAATATGTTAAGCAGAGACATAATCGATACAATTAATAAGCTACAATTGTTCCATTAGAAATTACCCCGACCATTCTACACGGCATAATGCATTTCAACAATGTTGCGGAGTGTGATGCTGTTCTGAAACGAGCAATCTATGTTTTTCAACAGGTCTCTGTACTTTTACTTTTGTTCTTGATTTATGTACCCATTGATATACTTGCCTAAACTTCTTTATAGCAAAGTCCCAATACTCCGCTTACATAGGCTTGGGTAAAAAGATACCGATATATATCGTCGATATTTCAAATCTCAAAGTTTCGATAGCCGATTTTTTATCTAAGTATGTAATCCGATATTTTTAGAGCTCAGTACATACATATACCCGCACTACTGAATCATTAGCTTTCTATCTCTTGTAATTCACGATTTCCACACCCACCTTCTCTACTAGTAGAAAAAGTATTTTGAATAATTGACAGTAATATTTAAGTAACCACACCTTGGGGTAAAATATCGATACATCGAAATATTGTTTTTTTTTACGTTATATTGATATATATTTTTGATTTGCCCATCCCTATGTCTACCTATGAATATGATACTGCGCATTCTAGCTGAAGAAAAGTTATACTCAATGCGTAATGCTGTTCAACGTAGAAAAATGCCAGCCTTCTTAGCACGATCCCGCGAGACATCGGCGCGGGTCAATTTATATAATTAAGTTTTTATTTATCAAAATTAACAATGCGTTAACAAATTTGACTAGGAATTCAATGTTTCTAATTATAGACTGGATTCTTACATTATTAAGTGGTAACTGAGGTAAGGTACATGAGATGAGTGGCAGGGGTCCACAGGACGGGGATACTCGATACCCAAATGTTAACGTCCCAAAATATCTTCGCACTTGGGTTAAAATTACTTTAACTTAAGTAAGGACTTACCCGTAAACTGGTAAAACAAGTTGCTCAGGAACAGAAATGTATTTCATCTATTATTTGGTTTTATTTCAGATTAGATAAATATCACACACTCTTCGATTTCATAAGATTATTATAATTCAAAAGTAGTTCCATAATAGTTTTGAAAAAACTTTCTCAATTTAATATTGGTTCCAAATTTAAATTTCACATCACTCTCAGTCAAGAACCCACCTAATCAATTTAAGCGAAACGTTTTGTTTGACATAGGCACCCGTTCCCTTTCAGCAGAAAAAACTGGGGTAAAATAAACATTGATGGCGGCTAATTAAATACAACTGACCATTTTGTAGAGTGTTTATCACGAGTGGACAGGTGGCCGTCCACACACTGGAAGGCTGTTTTGACAGAACCTGTGCAAACAGCCAGATCTTCGACGCGCTGTGTAGCGTTTTGTTATAAGTGTTTCTTTAAGCGCTACAAGTCTGAATTAATTCCTTTTGCGGTAAAGAAACTGGAATTCGAAAATTGACATAGTATTACAATTAAATAAATTACTATTTGACTAATAATTACAAGATTAAGTACTAAATCCCATACAAATTGTTCTTCCATTTTTCGGTGTTCCGTTAGGTTTTCCCTTTTTGAACAATCTGTATTAGAGCGAACTATAAACTCCCGCGTTACCTAATGAACCTAAAATAGCATAGTATCATTAGCATAATAAAACGGTCCCACTGTAGCTATTATATTTTGAATACTACGGCTGCGATTTTCCGTAAGATATTCCTCAATCGGGTTGCTACAAAATTTCAAAATTGGAACTGGAGACCTCGTTATCACCTATAATTTTGTGTTATTACATACCAGCAAAACACACACTTGGTATACTTGGTTATACTTTACGGAAAGAAAAGAAGGCACAGAATACCTTTTTCAAAAACTGTTGATGAGGCTATTTACGTCATCATTCAGCAATATACACGGGCAGTCAGAGATGAGCGCTAATCTTGCCGCGGACGAAGATCCGACGCGCATCTTAAAGCCGATAAGTAATGCTCCCTCTCACACCCCGTACGGCCAGCCAAGATGTGCTCTAATAACAAAACGACACTCATTAAATGAGGTTGTAAGATTTATTTTTTAAATAAAAACTCTTGCACTTTTACTAAGAGCCTGTCTAAACGTTTTTATTGTATTTCTTTATTATTTCTCTTTATACTTTGTCGACTGGGTTTTCGTAGAAAAAAATCATATTATTTGTTTTGAGGTTTGTTTACCTTTTGATGAGACTAGCTCTAGTTGAACTCCAAAACTAATCGTTTAGTTAAAAGCTTAGTTACTTTGTACTCTAACTCCAAGCATTAGTTGGGAACGGTAACTACACTCGCGTAGGAATTTGTACGATTAAATACGTTTTGAACTTCAAACCTTTGATAGAAGGCATTGGTCGTAAAAGATTAATTGCTTTTAAAATGTATGTTTTCAGCTCTAGAATTACGATCTCAGCGAGGTATCAGCCTCAGTACAGATTCATAACGCTGGTATGAATATGTATGAGCATATCATTCAACAGACAAAAATGTACACGGCGCTCGAAGGAAAATACTTTAAAGCGACAAAAGTCAAAGGCACACTTTGAAGAGTTATAGATCAGATGATAATGACATGCAAAAGAATTCATTCTGTTATTAGTTCTTTCCAATACGGCAATAGTTTTTTACCTCCATCGATGTTGCATCCATTTATGTTTTTCTCCTGTCAGGCGGGTTGAGCCCTGCGGGCGGATGTGCCCCGCAAGCGTGTTTCACGCATCGGGTCCTTCAATACATCCATTTATTTTGATGCGCGGTATTATTTTATTTTGTAAACGTGGAGTCACAAAAGCTTTACTGTTTTGTAATGAACGGCACATTGCATCCATAATGTGATTTTTCTAAAGTCGTACAGTATAAGTAGAGGTACATAATATGAATACCTAATGCGTTTTATAATCTTTACTTTTTAACACAACATTATTGAGGGCTAGCGTGTTTGGATTTACCTTTGTGAAGGTATATATAATAATGACTAATTACCTCGAGGATCTTAGAAGTCTATACAATTATCTACTTTCAATTACTCGAACTACTTACTTACTAAAACAGGCCTTATTATGTATATAATTGTAACTTTATTTGCCTACTCCTACATAATCATAATGGTTCTGAATTGTTGCAGATGTGGTGGGCGATTTGTTGTGCTGCGGTGGTGGCAGGCAGCGCAAGCGCGGCCGCCGCACCAGCCCCGGACTCACTCGCTCCCATCGACTTTGTACAGATGGACTCCGCACCTGATGACGTGAGTATCTCGGCATGGCCGAGCTTTATACGACTGTCAATCAAAATCTTTAACAAGGTCCTTTACATATACTTTAACTATCTAAGAGTCGTGACGGGGTTTGAGCTGTCGCCTGTTACGCAAGCGACGCAAGTCCGAATCCCAGCGGGGCCTATACCAATGAGTTTTTCTAAAAACTTATGTGCAGTGATTAGGCCACAGTTTAAGACTCACTATCTGACACGTTGGCGCTTAATCATCTTCGGTGAAAAGTGAGTGTTGTGATTACAACACCTCTGCCTACCCCTTCGGGGAATACAGGCGTGAGCATATGTATGTGTATCAGTCCTATGATACAAAATATCTCGACCTCGGTAGGGAATACAGCTTGTCAGAATTTATTCAGTAGGACAAAGTTTCCATTCTATAATAATAACATGCCAAACGTACCTACACGCATCCCAAAATATAAACATAACATTGTATTTAATTAAGTAACCGAAAGTAAAATTCCGTTTCCATTTCCGCACAGATACATTATCTGAAAATTTGTTCACGAACACAAATAAATATTGTTTGTTGAAATAACTTTTGCTGTATGCTACGGCGTGTTCGAAAGGTGGAAAATTGACATTCCTCGGGACGGGAATGATCGCGGACGATCGAATGATCGGATCGAAAAAAACAAGGTATCTTGTAGCTTTTGGAAACATACAACCTTATCAAATGTCAAATTTTGTGCAGTTGTACAAGTGGGACAACTTAATGCTGCATCACGTCCACAAACATGTGTAAAATTATCTTCACGCCTCTGTAACTTTCCGATACATGGACCTGCAACTGCCTCGTGTTCTGCAGAATCCCTTACTTTAAACAGGCTCATAAAAAACCCACACAAAAGTAGAATGTTAATAGAAAAGTATGAAAAAAAACAAATTATCAATGATAGATCGGATGTAAAGTATAATATTGCCTGAAGATGATTGAGTTTTTGAAATGATAATGTGCTATGTATATAGGAAAGCCTCGGCTACGGTGCGCCTGCGATGGGCGGCCGCTACGCGGCCGGCTCGCCCTGGCTCTACCTGCTCGCCGAGATGCCCCGCGACTCACAGGTACATTTCCATAACTACGATAAATTTACAATTAACATTAATTTATAAATTGACTCAAAAAGTGTCCGATTCCGAAAGTCTATTATGAATAATTAAACCACAGGAGACAAAAAAATATTCGAATTACTGACTCGTTAATTTTCCAAATCAAATCACCAAGCCCGAAATTAGATTTCGCGGGTCAGCATCAAATGAAATATTATTTCAACCTGAATAATTTCATACCACGTCATCCGCGTTGCTTACTTAGAAGGAAATCATTGAGCCTGCGTTGACTGAAAGGAGTATTTAACTGTTATTTTCTGTCGTATTGTTGTCTCAAGTTTAAGTTCTCTCTGTAATTAGTAAAACAAATTATCGACAGTGTCAATTAGCAACGTGTCGGGTACGTTTGCGATCGATGGCCGCTAGCGGAGACTGTTGTAAAGAGATGCTAAGAGGATATACTTTAAGCAAAGGCTATTATTACATTCTTTCATGTTCCATGAGTTCGGAAACGTGGAATAAGTTTTCGTGTTAAAAGGTAGCCTACATTCCTTCACAACACATGCTGTCCTGTTCAAAATTAGACCGTACGAGGTAACAAATAGACAGTTGGGGAGACACTTGATAGTATATTGCATTGTTACACTGAATAAATGGGTCAACGACTTTTGTTTCCTAAGAATTCTTTCGAGGTATTCAATGATAAGTAAGTATTATATATGATCTGGTAAGCCACATGAACTAGCTCAAAGTGGTTGATAAAGGTTAGGTTACTTATTGATATCATTAGTTAGCGGACTAGTGTGATATCAAGGAGGAAGGAAACATTAGCAGTCGGTAAGTTTCCTCCTCCTATACACACGCTCTAAAATCAAAAAAATTTTTATATTTCATGTTATCTCACCATAAACTAACAAAAATCAATGGTATCCACATTACCTCCTACCATGTTATTATCATTTAGCTCTGATACCTCATTACTCTACAAATAAAAAACAATTCTGAGCATGGTTCTTAAAATCGGTTACATGAAAGGCTACAACGTGAAAACAGAGTCACTTTTACAAATATAGCATATTAATGTAACATAAGTGGTTGAATAAAAACATACACTGAGAAAGCGAGCTACAACGAGTGTAATTAAATTTATTAGTGAAACAAATATCTGCATTGTGTTATGTTTCAGGTGAGAGGGTAAAAAAGGTTTAAATTAATTGCATTTGTAGCTTACGCGACGTGGTTGGCATCTATTGTATCTGTACATACCCATCGGTTACCGACGTCGTCGCCGGTGGCGTGACAAATGACCAGCTTCACCACGACTTGTAAAAAGAGGGTAGCTAAGAGTCTTTTTTTTTGTAAGGCTTTACAATACGTTTTTTCACCCAACTGTTGAACGGACATGGGTCAAGATACATTTTACATTTGTGCTATAAATACAGTCACTTTTGACATTGTCATCGTAACAATTTCTTTGAGATTTTTTGAGGAGTGCAGGAAAAGGTAGCAGAAAGTAATTTTTTTGAAAGGCCTGTAAGGCAAGAGACATTTTACGGTTGTGTTATAAATATTCACTTTTAACACTGTCATCGAAACATTTTTTGGGTGAGTGTAGGTAGAGGGTATGACGGTGTATATTTCTGTTTACACGGTCATTCTCTTTATTATTTATCATCTTCAGAGCTAAATTATATTAATAAGTTCTGAGTCCATTGTTCGTGTGGCGGACTGACTATTCCGTCAGTTACTTGGTGGATTTAATCTACTAATCAACTCTATAGCACGATGGAAGCGAGGCGAGCGAAAACTTGCTTACTTCGGTATAAATTGGGTGTTTGAAAGTGTACGTAAAATGTATTGTAAGGTGGGTAGCGAGCCGATGCGCGCGCGGCGCTCGGTCAGCGTGTTCCCCGCCGTGGAGCAGCTCCAGCGAGATGCCTTTAACCGATACTTGGAGCGGGTAGTCCTCGAAAACCGCAACTACCTCAAGCAGATTGGGAAACGAGGTCAGCATAAAATACTCTCCCAGCAGTGCCATTCTGTAAGCTATCTAAAAGCGAACTCCGCGGTAAGTCATACATTTCGTTATACGAAATTGACCCTAACTGCGTATGCATAGGAATCAATTCCGTATTACCTGACTGCACTACCTTCCGCGGATTCTGTCTTCGAGATTGTTACGGAATATTATTCCGTAACAATCTCGAAGACCACTGCAATTACAGTTAATGTCCAATAAAAAACATTAGATCTATTGCTCTTAATTGAAAATGTGTATGCCCTTAACCGAGTGTCTGCATGGCATTTTATAAAGTAGACAACCTAGTAACTCTTAGAGAAAATTGCTAAATCTGTAGAGATTATGCATGTACACTAAGATCTGACATTAGATAATGTTTTTCAGTAAATTTATGAATATTTTCTTCTCATAATAGGTCCTCGGAGCCACGGCTACTGAGCACAGAAGAGTGAAGACTCCAACGACCACCTGTGATCAGCTTGATATGCGCTTCCAATTTGTTATATAAAAAGAAATATCTCTAAAATCATGTTATTGTAGTTAAATTATTGAATAAAAATTGTTTTTGTAAAGTATTCACGTTATCATTTACACCAACCATACCTAATTTTTTTTTTACCTAATATAACAAGAATTTAGCTTACTTCATTACTACAAGGGTAGATAATGTTTAATTAAATACATATTCGATTACCTCAGAAAAAGGATTCTAAAAACGGACGGCTCGAGTAGCAGCATTATCTAAACGATTGATTGGTCAGCAAAATGAAAGTATACCAATTTATTTTTGAATAAAAGCATAAAAATATAATGTAGCAAAAAGTACATACAATAGGTGTTATAGCCCGTTAGCTAATGCGAGTATGTATGTTGGCGAGAAGAGCATCAGAGAGCGCGTGAAGAGGCGTATGCCTTCGCTATCGATCGACCTTCCCATGTCCGTGCTGCGCCAGAAACTTAGCCTCGAGAAAGAACGCAAGGCCCAAGCATTGCGGGCTGTCGCCAACAGGAACTTCTTGAACGACATCGGGAAGCGAGGTACGTTCCACATTATAAATATAATAATATTCAGGTCCTAGGCCACATTATATGTAATAGGCGCACATGCACGCACATAATACCTACTAATACGAGTCGCACACTCTCAAGTCTTTACGAAGCGACTACCATCTGGCCTTTGCAACCCTTCTTATAAGAAAAATCAGTAATCTGAGTTAAGTCAGTTGTCAGACTCTCTTAGGCCTCCGACTGACCTGTGACGATTGCCAAATTGGCAACCGGGACTGATGGCTTACCTAACTGCATTAAAAAAATGCAAGACCATGCCCTATTCGAGAACATATTATACATATACTAGGCTACATTGGTGGTAATAGGCGAATACCCACGCACATAATACGCATACCCACGCACATAATACGCACACATGTGCCGTAATGGGTTTTGAGCGCTAGCCGAGAATGCATAATAGACTTTATTTTGTCTAGTATGGCGCGTGCGCGAAAAAATTTAAACGTAGTTAATCCCGCTATTCTCACTGAGCGCTCAAAACTCGCGACAGCACCACGAGTACTTCACTATCATTAACACTATCAAGTGATTAGCAGCATTAAGATCAAAAAGCCTGTCTTATTCGAAATAACAGCGCTTTTTGTTCCATATAGATGAGGAACTTGAAATCATTTTTTTTTATTGTTGGGCAATAAGTACCTGTTCTTAACGACTACGTCGTTTTCATAATAAAACTCCCAATACATACATCACTCATGAATAATGAGCCCCTAAAAAATTCACTCTTTTGGGTAGTCGTTTAAACAGTAACTCAAATAACAATATATCGACATAGTACATCGTGACTCATTTTCTAACCCTCACGGGAACGAATTAAGATCAAGTAAGAAAAAGGGAATCGCTTATCTAAGTTTGGCCTGACTCGTACTTCCGTTCTACTTTTAATTGATGACTTCCCTAGCATCAACAATGTTATCGATCAAAGAATTTGGATGCCCACTAGTACATTCTTGATTCATATCAGATTTAAACAGAAGGAAGATAAAACACGGTCTCAATAAATCTTACTCGCATAACAAATCTGTTTTCTTTCAAAACTAGTTTCAAAAGTATTATTGAGTTATCCTATTCTTGACTATATTTCATATCCTATTAATAGTATTTTTGTCGAGCAATAAACCAATCAATGTCGCGTTTTGATTCCGCTTTTGTTGTTTATTAGGTATGGACAGGCAATTTACATTTATATTACCTACTTGGCGGATTTAATTTCCACTCAGCCTCTCTATCGATACAATGCGGCATACCTAGGTAATACATAAGTTTAATATAAGTTTTAAACATTTCAGGTTTCCAGTGGACTCCTTCATCAGCCGGGAAATACTTCTCAAACTATTAAATAGCCAACGTTACGCCGATACCGAGATATTCGATTTCAAATAATACATAGATTAATGACTTACTAACAATATCATTATTGTTTAATATACACTAAACTAGTTAAATAATACAGTGTTTGTGAGAGAAAACAAGTTTGTTTCTTGCTGACTTAAATACAATAAAAGTACAAAATATAATTATTTTGTTAATTAATCACATTCTGTGTTAATTGCGACTAGCGCAGTTCATTGTATTCTATCGTAGTGTACGTGTAACGGTTATAGACGAAGTCTGAAGGGTGCAGTGCTAGTACTACACGTCTGAAGTTAACTTAATTTTTGGATTTACTTTTAAACAAATGTACCTACATATTTCTTTACTAATTCTGCTCAGGGGTCTGGTATGGTATTTAGCTTATATTTTATAAATAACCCAACATAGGTACTTAACGCCAACACTTCGCTAATTTTAGTATTTTATTGAAATGAAAGTTGGAGAAAGTTCGCCACCTGTGGTTAAACAGCATCGATAGTGCTAATAATTAATACTTATGACGAACTACATCCTAAAGGGTCTCTCTGAATGCCGGTGCAAAATCAACTATGTTTAATGAGTTCTAGCTCTGCACACCCAATGGACGTTGCACTTAATATAAATAAGATATGCTGTACCTTGAGATAGCTATACTTATATTTAATATTATTATTTTTATTTTCTCATATCTCATTAGTTAGGACGCGTGTTTGCTAATACTTGCTTATCTTATAGTTATACGAATATGAATGTACCTATTAATAAGAAACAGCTAAGTGCATATTGCGAGAATTACACTGTACCTATGTACGTTTTTATTTCAATGGAATAAATTATAGTTGAGATCATTTGTCGTTTTATTTCTTTAATTTAAATTTGTTGGTTATTTGTATACATAACACTTATTTATTTGACCCTCTTAACTTATAATATCGTATCTACATATATGTAACTCTCCCACGACTAAACTATATCATATAGAAAAATACTGATCATTCTTGATGTGAAAAAAGTAACGATACAATTTATTGTTACACACCTTCTTAAACACAATAAATATATACTTAATAAGGTAAGCTTAACCTTGTCCATAGACAAGCTACATGTAGGTATAAAAATGTTAAAAACCAACCAAAACTATCCTGCAATTGACAACTATTACATTCGCTTGTACTCGTGTAGTAGTAAACGATATTTGACAAATCACTACAAATTACTACAGTTAGTGAAGCATAGCTAAATATCACTATCATAGTAAATACTGAGGTAGGTAAGTTTCTCTCAGTCATAAATGTATCAGTCTGCAAGTCAGAGGTGGCTGACAAAAGCGCGGATATCGGTAGGCTACCTTTTACTTATCACAATATATTTGTGATATTAGTGACAATTACACCAACAAGGCAATCGGAGAGTAGCAAGCAGAAAATTCAAATACTTCAGAAAATAGCATTATTTGAAACAACACAACAGCTGTATACAGCTTATTTAACGGTCTTGGTAACAAATACCAGGTAGCAAAACACATTCAAATATGAAAATTAGAAAAAAAGGTACTTCTCATTATTCACTTAATTAGCCGTATCAGTTTCAAAAAGACGGGTACCTATCTACTTCAGTTTTCAACTGAAGTAGATAGGTACCCGTCTAGGTACTAACTGACTGAATAGTATACTTAGGTACACTGTAAACTTAAAAATTATTGAAGAAAGCTTCTAATCATAGAAGTTAATTGTTCTTACACGAAGAATAAGAAAAACAAGGTGATTTATTGTCATAATATGCTGTGTATAAATTAATATATTGTGAACTGTATATCTTGTGTAATATTGATACGTTTTGCGTAATTGGTAACTGGCCGTTCATTTGTTTAAATATACATTATATTTAAATAAATTAATTAAATATGTACCACGTGCTGAGACACTCAAAATTTCGATTTAAAAGTGAGGTAATTGGCCATTCTCGCTGTAACTTTGTAAAATAAGTAACGACTGTTAGGATTGATTGCCTAGTCCTAGCGTTGAGATTTGTTTTATTTGTGCGTGTATTACTTAATTTCAAAATAATCATAAAACATTTTTTTTTAATTAAAGTAAATCGACTCTAGATACCAAAATAAATTCTTTATGGTGACTTCGACATTAATTTTCCACTACTATTTTACAATGATGACAATGGTACAGAAGGCGTCGGAGTTCCGTGAGGGGCGCGCTCGGCCGAAGCGCAAGATGCCTTCGCTGTCCATCAACAACCCCATGGAGGTGCTCCGGCAGCGGCTGCTCTTGGAGGTGGCCCGCAAGCAGATGCGTGAAGCCAGCCAGCGGCAGGCCGTCGCCAACCGCGTATTCCTACAGAACGTCGGCAAACGAGGTTCGTGCTTCCAGTATCTCCATGAACCATCACCTCTGCATTAAATCCCTTTATAAGTCCCTTTATAGTCATTCACTAGCTTTCTAGCCACATCAGTTATCACTCATCAGGCTCTCTCATGATGTATGCCCAGTTGCTTAGCGCGGGGAAGCTGAAATTTTCATGATTCGTTTACTTATTTACTCAGAACTTAAAATTTTTTAGCATATAAGACTTTAACTGTCTTAATGGTTACCTTATAAGACGACATGACATGGATCATCACAGTTAAAGTTCAAGTATATTTAAGCAATACATCCCCACAACAAGATTATAATGAAGTCAACGAGTCTGTGTACGTTTGCAATAGTGGACAGCCACTCTGGTAAATTTACTCGAATGAACTCACATCTCACGTCTACATTTTAAATAAAGTGTCCCCACAAAGTGAGTTATCAGGTGAAACTTTCTGCGACCACAACATTTAAATAAAAAAAGTTTCCGACACAGCGCTTTCAGCAGTATGTAGGTATATAATACAAAATAGGAGTCGCTCAATTTATGCTTCATTACCCGTGAATTTTAGCAATACTGACAATATTATGGGCTACAAAAAATTAAGGACCTTGAAAACGAGTGAAACTGCAATTAAGATTTTGTATTTCTTTTTACCCTAGGATTCTGGGCCAACTCCGCTGCGAACCGCTACGACAACTAGAGCCAGCCTACCGAAACCCTTCTATTTCCTCAGTTGTCGCTACTGCTGGGCTGGGAGCACGATGCCACATCTTAAACAATTGCAATTTACTGAACTTTATTTGTTAAAATAACTTTCAGGTCCTCGAAGGCTTGAAATGTGTAATACGCACATCTTCTTTATTAGCCTCCTACTCTTCTGTTTTCACTGTAGTTACATCTTGAATCATTCACAAAATATGAGTAGCTCATAAACATAAGTAGCAATCCACATAATATATGTAGATATTGATTGTATTCTGAGAATCGATCCCGGCGACACGGACACCATGTCAAGCAGGCCCGTCGACGACACTCGGGACCTGCGTAATGGTGCGAAACCAGCGTCTTTTGTTCCATATGTATTTATGCAGATCCTATGTGCGCGTATATGAACATTCTTTCGATAGTAATCGTGTACGTGTGCCGGGTGGTAAGTCTGCGCGTGATTCCCAAACTGTGGGTGTTATCCAGCTCAACACTCACCTTTATGGTAAACGTAACGTCTTGCTCCCAGCTCACTAACCAACCAACCCCTACGTCCTAGTACTATGCTACTTATCTATATAGTCAGTATTTTTCTACGCTTGTTATTGTAAAAGGAAATTTTATTTAGCTACGACTTTCAATGACTTCGCTGTGTGTAATGATTTCATGTTATAAGGATATAATTATTTATTTGTGCCAAATCTTTTAATATTAACTTAAATATTATGACTATTGATAGAGTTATAAGGTATAGGTCTGCTATTTGTTTTCTTGGTAGGCTATTTAAGTTATTTCTCTTTAAATATATATCTGTTTACCCAATGACTGTTTTGTTTATGCAAAGCATTTCCATTTTATTTTCCAAGTAGGTAGATTATATGTACAGCATAGTTTTACGTATTTGTAACTTTATGTTAATTTATCTCTAATAGCATATACTTAAAGTAGAACAATGTAATAGTAACATACAGTATAAATTACGTTCAATAAAAACGTTAAATTATTAATTTGTGTTTGGCTTGTTTGCACCCTGCATATTTGTGACATCAAACGATGTTATCTGTTTGAGCTCTCAACGTAAATTTTCACCGTGATCAAACTACTGTCGATTAAAATTCCTAGATATTTTGGTGGCTGCGTGGTACGTAGTTGCCTTTGATATTGTGCCGATGTCGTGCCTCGGAAGGAATCCATAATTAAATTCATGTAACGTACCTTCCTTCTGGGTGGAACAGCTGTTGCATTTATGTTAAATGAAATTTCTTGTGGGTCAATAATCACTTGGGCTCGATTCCAGAACTCCTGTCGGCGGCAAACCAATGAAAATATACTAAATAAAGAGCCCAATCAACTTTCATACAAACGAGGCCGACCCTTTGATAACATTAATTAGTTTTTTTTTTGCGTCGGGATGAGAAAGTACTTGGGCAAGTAATTTAGGCAGATATGTAAGTAGGTACTTAGGTGTCAATCGCAGGCATAACCAAGAAACTAACAGAAGAATTGTCTTCTTTTGTAAGTAGATATTCCTTCTTGTGGTAAATTTAATCATCTGTCTTCACTATTTATTACCTGGATGTTTTGAAGTAATAATTGTTATTGTGCTTATCTTTAAATAATATAAATTGAACTCGCCATTTCATTACATAATAAGGACGTCTTCGGACTTCCAATCCGATTGGTTTATAAAAAATACATACTCTATTCTACAGATGGAACAAAAAGTCAACGTTAATAGTCTTAAATAATTCAGCATCAGAGAATTCATAATCATATTCCAAATTGAAGGGCGGGTCGTTAGTAAAAAACATACATTCATTATTTTCTTGAAAATAAACAATTGAGGTAAAATATTTGTTATATAATAATTATGCATCATCTAAGTATGCATGCATGCATGTCAATGTCCACACAACTTTTCTAAGTATTCGCGATCCTTACTAAATTAAATTATCCTTGCACGTACGTAGATGATGTAAGTGTATTATAGAACTCATATAAATTCAGTCGTTATGTAGTGTGTATCGTACATTGAAGAGTTATTTAACTATGGATGTCATCGCAGCGTTGAGTTGTAGAAATATCCACCATTGTATAATCCGGCTATCAGATAACCATTTAAACGTCGCCGAGGTTGCGATCTGAAAGTTAAGTGCCTCTCGACGTAGAAACACAGATGAATGTATAAGCTTATAAAAACATTATATTCAGCCCACGTAGCCGAACGAGCTGGCGGACGCATTGATTCGTGCTTATCCTACATACAGGCAAATATTATATTTCTTGTAAAACGTGTGCGAAACTATAATGAAGGGAAATGAAAATACTACATAAATTGTCGGCAACAGCGGCAGCGTCGCTTGATCGAAATACTTTCACTGGACATTGGTTTTCTATGATGCAGGCATGTTCCAAGTAGTGTATGTTTTTTTAGTGTGGCTCAAAATGTGACTTTTTAAGTCGTTAATCGAGTGATTGAGTTTAGCTAAAGTAAATATAGCTAGTCAAGATATTTCGAGCTATGCTTATACGCAACGAAATTTCGTCGACGTTTTAAAATGTTGAAACCTATACGGGAATATAGGTTTCGGTTATTACAAAACATGTATTAAACGAAGATGAGACTAAAGCTGTGTCCACTCCTTTCTAAATTCGTATCAAAGAAAGAGATACTTACTGGATACGTACTGGATTACCATAAGGTAGATTAGGCAACTCCCTAGGGGCCCCGACTACGAGCCCCAAAATGAAGGGGAAAAATATTTTGAAAAGTAGGATAAATCAAAAAAGGGAAGGGGCCCCTAGGATTCCATTGCCTAGGCCTAACCCGATTGGGTTAATCCGGCCCTGGGATAGATCATGGATATATCGATGCATTAGGTATACTAGGGTACAAGTAGCTTCAGGCTGGCCCCCTCGGGTCGAAGCCTCGCTCCGTCTGCAAGCGATAATTAAGATGATTGAATTTAGAGCGTCGCCCGAGAGCTTCATGTGATTTCATTACTCTTTAACACGTTTTGGAGACATGAGACATCGTTGCCACCGGCATTCACGCTCCTGTGATCAGAGGGGCAACTATGATTGTTAAGCAGCACGCATAGCAACTTAGTAGCAGTATATTCTTAGCATTGATGTTAAATTTTAAGGTACAAAAATTAAACTATAACAACAAAACAAAGCTCAGAAGTTCTTAATACGCTCTCTATAAACCAATGATGGTAGGCCAGGTACCATTTAATATAATACTGGAAATGGGAAGCCAAGCTAAATACCAACAGACTGTTTTCCCGCAATAATCACCAAGCCGGATTGCTTTGTGAAACTTTTCTCATCGGCGTCAATTTGAGAGCTGCCCCCCACACCCAACGTAAGTAAAATGGATATTTACTCTGAATAAAACGTCCGGTTCGTTTGTGCGGTGTTTCGTTTACTTACAAATGGCCTGATAATGAATCGCAAGATATTTTCAACTTTCCCTTATTTAAATATGTTTGAAACTCCACAAATTCTTTGAATCTTTCCCTATATTTGGTTCTTTTGTGAACGTGGTAACTTTTAATTTTAAATCTTTGGCTTCACGGCCTGAAATACGCTGTTAGTTAAATTAAAGGTAAGTACTCACATATCTACTTTTAAACAATTTAGCTGAAAGCTCCGAATTATTTATAAAACGGAGAGTAAACTCTGTGAAAATAAAAGTGATGGATGTGAAGTACCTTCCATCTACGGTACATCCTGTATATCTATACTAATTATTATAAAGAGGAAAGATTTGTATGTATGTTTGTAACGAATTGGTTAAAAAAGAACGGGAACGATTTGTAAATTCTTTCAGCAATGGATAGCTACATTATCAGCGAGAAATATGGGCTATATTTTATTCTCGTACTTCTACGGGAACCGCTAGTATAATATGTTATAATTCCCTGTACAACAAAAAAGTAAGTATTTATGGAAAGAAGAATATTATAATGGTTAAATTAAATAAATATTGATCCTCTGTTGAGTAAACTACCTACTACACATATAAGCAATATTATTGATTCATATTTTAGATTGTTACCATGTATTGGTGTTGCAGCGGAGCTGTTTTGTCAAAAATATTACACCCCCAACACTTTTTACAAATTTTCAACCCAAATTTCACCCCTTAGAGGTAGAATTTCGACACAAACACTTTATTGGTGTATACCTGTCCTGCACCAAGAGCACGCCCTCCATTTTTCTAGGACAAGTGGTTTAGGTTGTGCATTGATTTCAGTCGAAACTTTTTTATAGATACCTAAGTGTAGAAACACTGTCCGAAACTCTACACGTTGGTTTTAAAAATATATTTTAGGTTATTTAGGATTAGAGACTTTAGTTGCACTCATGACCGTGACAACTTGGAATGATCACACGAAAACGGAATTGTTTCATCGATATAGTTTGTTGCTAAGTGATAAAAAATTTGACCTGACTCTAGTCAAATATTTTATCTTGAAGATATTAGATGCAGTTACTAAGTTAATTTGAAACACTTATGGCGGTGCCCCAGTCACTGTGCCATAATTGATTGGAAAATGAAGCTCAATGAACGGTAAGTGCCCAATTAGTTAATCTAAGCATAGCGAGTTTGAGTGCTACGTTACCTAAAGGTACCATAGACATGTACTTAAATAGGCAGAATAGAGAAAACTTCATAATTTTTAAATGTGTTTTATAGGACTGAAAAATAGAAAAATGCAAGTTATTAATTCATTTGGACATTTAGCTGCCTTTTAATATTATATTAAAATAATAATAATTTAGTTCAAGACTTATGCGTTTCACAATGTATCTTCCTATCGTAATTTATTAATATTTTGTTGTGGATAAATTTTTTTAACACCAAGTAGCTTTTATTATGTTGGTATTTTTCTTCTTCTTTGAGTTGCAAACAAAACACTAGCTACCACAAATATTACACAAAGGTACCACAACTTTCTAGCTGAAGGAAACCTATTCTGTACATGCCATTATCTTTTTAAGCATTTTTACAAGAATGCTGAAGGCAGAAATTTCCTCGCCTTATCGTCCACACGCATTTTTAAGATTATGTCGACGGGACGGTATTGTTGTAATGACAAGTTTTTTAATAATATTATTTTAGTCGTGTCCAACAATAGAAATACTTAGAAGAATTTTATATAGATCTTCAAAATGTTAAAATTTGAAGGCAATTTTATAAGGGTTTTCACACACAAGCTGTACTATTTTTTATGATTTAATGATGGGTCCTATCAAAGCAGTAACTTAAGCTACCATAACTGATTGTTAATGTAGCGCATAGGCAGAAAGTGAATTGCAAAATCAGCTATAAGTTTTAACGCATGCTTATGTGATTAATGCTATTATTTCTAAAGTTTCAACTTTGCGTACTAAAATAACATCGACGGTAAAATTAGTTATTTGACGGTCTCATTTGGTGCAACGCATCTAGCCTTTAAAACTGCTGTAATCGTAAAATTTGCCTTTAACTTTAGCATAAGCATCTATAAGATATTGTGACTTTAAATCTACTATATATTTTGAACCTCTATTATTTCTTGCACTACTTAGTAAGTACTTTGATAGTTTCTGATAATTTCGTCAATAAGGTTAAGGCAAAATACTAGCCCTGGGCACCACTGAGCATTGCGTACTAGAGGATCCAAGTTGATTGATCAGTCCACCGATCAAATTATAACATCTCATATTACGGCTGGTATTATTTGTTACGGTTCGATTCTCAAAACTAGAAAGGTTACAATTATTTGCTGATATTTGCATTCTCCATCTGCCTCTATGTCAGACATGACACGCGTGACCGTATAAAATTAAAATTAGTTTGATTTGCAATCCCGTGGATTGAAAGTTTTATGTAAAAAAAATAACAATCAAACTAGTTCAATGCAATCAAAATACCGTTTATGTCACGTTTATTTTGAATCTAGCAATTATAAAATTTGCCTTAAGTACTTATAGCAAAAGTAATTTATAAAGAAATTATATTATTATTACTATTTATTATTTAGAGCCCGATTTGTCCCACTGCTGGGCAAAGGCCTCCCTTCCCTCTTTCCAACCCTTCCGATCAGCCCTGGATCAAGGTAAGCGGCGAGTTCGTCCTGCCATCTTTTTCTCGGCCTGCCACGTCTGCGCGTCGGATTCGGAGGGGTCCATCGTGTGGTTTGTTTAGCCCACAGTTCGTCTGACATGCGACACACGTGCCCAACCCAGTCCCATTTCAGTTTAGCAGCTCGATGACCAACATCGGCGGCAAAAGAAAATATAAAGATAAAACTATAATTTACTAACGAACCCTCAGTACCGGCCGGGCCCTGGACATAAAAAGAAATTGTAGATCAAGTCGCGGGCAGAATTCTAGTTAGAGCATAAATCATACAAAACAAATCTAATAAATGTAGTAAATATACAAAAACGCATTCGTGATCTCATAAGCTAAAATTAAAAAGATGTCTTTTGTAAAATTCCACTGGTTTGTTTACGCGTATGATTGGGTGCTGAGAGCCAATATCCGGCGCAACATTGTTTCCATTGTCGCTCGCTCACCAACAAAAGAAGAGAATCACCCGCCAGGAACATCTAATGAGTTCCATCCACGATCCATTTTGAAAGGAAAATATAATTTAACAACGCTCCAGATTACACTTGGACACCTTTAAGATTTGAAATTTTGCCTAATGTTTTAATAGAATTAAAGGTAACGAAGCAGATGTTCTGGTGAGAAGAAATAGAGGAAAGAATACATTTGGTTCTGATTAAAATGACTCAACCTTTTGCTAATTTTAAATTATATACAAAGTTAACTAGCCTTTGATCATTTTCAAACGAATTAATTAATTTTAAAATTATTGCGAATTTCGGGATTATGTATGGGTGTTTTTGTTAGATGCGTCAAAGATTATTGGATTTTTATACATGACACACATGTTTAATGTTTATAATCTAAATTCTTATTTTATTTTGAGGAAAAACAAATAAAAGGAAAATAAAAATATATTTGACGCGCCCGTAATGATCTCAGCAACTGCACGGTTCGCAGAGAACGCGGGTTCGAGACCTAACTCGTGTTGGTATTTTTCCTAACCTTTTATAAGAATGTTTCAAATAATGTAAAATAATCAACAATGAGTGTGATTCATACGGTTAAGTACCGATTGAAATATCTGTAAGTACTTTCAAATGAACACAATATTAAAAAGGCTCTAATGGAAATATTCAGAGTGTAAGCAACCTTACAACTGACATTGTTTGCCGTACCTACTGTTTAACGTACCCACCTAATCAACAATTGACCGTTTTTACCATTTCACTTTACGGTTTCCTTGTAATGAAATGGCTAGCAAATATTAATAATCTGCGCCTTTATATCGACCGCGCCAAGTCTGGTGATACCTAATATATTTTTATTTAGACTTAGCAAACGAAATAAAGAGGGAATTGCATTTTCCTAGAAGTTAGGTACGTAGTTAATAGTAACTCAATGTTGCTGACTATTGGGGCGTTGGATCGAGACAGAACACAGAATGGAGAAGGAATTATGTTAAGGCCACCTAAATAAAATTGAAGTGCTTGTAATAAATTAATACAAAATAAATAGCTTTTCACTAAATACATAGAAATAATATATGCTAGGTACTTAAATAAATATAAAAGAAAATGGGAAGGAAAACATCGTGAGGAAACTTGCATTATGTCTGAGAAGTAGTTCAAAGATGGACCCACCATCTGTCGCATTAGTATTTATTCATCTTCGGTGAAATGTGTGTGTTGTTATTACAACATCTTTGCCTACCCTTTCGGGGAATACAGGCGTGAACATATGTATGTATGTGTAAAAAAAGTGCTCCTGTAAATTGATTTTAACGAAACTTTCACTGACTATAACTTTAGCTCCTTAAAGACTTACTAGCTTTATTTTAAACAAAAAATATCGCCTAGTAATCAAAACTAATCCTAGAAATAGAAATATAAATAATATTTGTTCACTTAAAATATGGCACAAAATAGGTGTTATTAAGGTCAAAAGAATCACATAGTTTTACCCAATTTTAGAGCATGTAAATATTAACTTAGTTATCTACTTAAGTACTGCAGTTACATTTTAACCACATATTAATATTAAACATGCCAGCCTTTTTTTTCTAATAATGATATATGAACAATAACATATTTTTTATAATTAAGTACCTTGTCTTATAGTTTGTTATAATTAATTAGTAGTTCTTCTAATTAAGTACTAGAATTTATAACAATGTTTCTAATTGTTATATATGTGATTAATTTATTGTGTAAAAACACAAAACAAACGCGGGTAAAACCGCGAGATACAGCTAGTTAATACATAAATTTGAAGCAGACAAGCCACCTAAACAAAACAATACGTGATTTTATTATTCTGCCCAAAGTTTGGTAGCAGGTCTAACTTACTTAAGTACATCTTATTTGTTTGGCCATGAAGCGATTCCTTTGAAACATTTTTCCTCACTTTGGTTGTTGAGCAGAAAACAAAAACTCCAATACTCAGTTACTAAAACTACTGATTAATTTGATTACGGATGGGTTGCACTAACTAACTTTAATCATCATCTCCCTTGCCTTATCCCATTCATTGTTGGGGTCGGCACTTGATTCAACCCGATGTGGCTGATCACCTGATTTTTATACGAAGCGACTGCCATCTGACCTTCGCAACCCCTTTAACGAGGAAAATCTGTGATCTGGGTTAAATCAGTTGACAGACTATTTTAGGCCTCCGACTGACCTGTAACGATTGCCAAAGATGATAAATTGGCAACCGGGACCGACGGCTTAACGTGCTCTCCGAGGCACGGAGGGAACTCGGGCGGTCACCCATCCAATTACTGGCTAGGCTTAGGGTTGCTTAAGATCGCTGATCGAATGATATGCGCAATAGCAACTGTGCCACGACCTCCTCTCTTTAATCAAATTGTTAAACATCTGGATAGGTAAAAAAATGGTGCACCATTTTAAAATAGTCAGATGACATCATAAACTTGACTGATATATCTGATTATGTTACTTTGTATCTTTTCACATACTGACAATTATATAGAAAGCAAAATTTAACGCACGTCCTAGCCAAAACTACTGTCATCTTTAGTTTTTTCTGAAGTCTTAACAATTATCATGAATCAACAAGCAACCCAAGCAAAAATAATTAAGTACTAGCTTTGCGCAACAAAATTTGTATTGACCTATTTTTTCGGGGTGGATCATCCTTAACTTTTAGGGGTATGAAAAATACATAGATTCTCAGACCTACACGATATGCACATACAATTTCATACAAATCGGTACAACCGTTTCTGAGGAGTTTGCGCTATATCTATATATATAAAAGAAAGTCGTGTTAGTTACACTATTTATAACTCAAGAACGGCTCTACTGATTTGGCTCAAAATTGGTGGGGCGGAAGCTTAGAACCAGGAGAAAGACATAGGATTTTTATCCCGTACCTGTGAAACCTGACTTAAAACGTGGTATAACAGAGTATCGTCTACAAAGGCGAGACAGCTAGTTATATATAAGAAGCTAATTTTTATATATTAAATGTGATCATATCCATAATTATGTTAATGTATATCAATTTGTCGATTCAGGATTAGCAACTTGGATGCCCTGCTATTTGCTTTATCATTGGAAGTAGCGCTACTGCAACTTAAAATCTTACGTAAGTACCGAATAATGATATTGTTATAAAATTTTTATGATGATCCTGACAAGGTTTAATCGGTACTAAAACTAAGATAAACGGTCCAGCTATCGTCAAGTTTTAAACTTCGCTGAGTTTGCAGCTCTAGAAAAAACTTTAAGTTTCATCAGTTAAAGAATTTACCGAATAGTGATACGTGAAAAGGCGATGATTTAAGATGATTATGATTTGTTTAAAAAATTGGTGATATTCAAAAATAAAATAAATATATGTTGATCTTTTTAGGTATTCAAGTTTTTAACCGACTTAAAAAAAGTAGATTGTCAATTTGTTAGTTGTCAAGTCATAAATTTCTAAGGCCAAAACTAAGATTTAGCCTTGCACTTAAAGTCTAAAAATGTTTTATAAGGTGGAGGTAAAATTAACAAGTCCCGGAGAAATGGCTGAAGCTTGCATACACCTAAATTGCATATCAAATAATTCACCTACAACAGAACAATTACCTATACCTAGTACATCCATATTTCACCAGTTATATTTAAGTCCCATGAAAAGCGGACGAGCCTAATGCCATTAATCCGGGCACTATATCAGACTTTGGGCTGTTACTGAGATATTACATATAGAAAAACCCAATAACATTTTGCCCGACCTGGTATCGAACCCAGGCAGACCAACAAGATAGGCGAACTTATTAAACTGTGTATAATAATTAAGCATGCACTTACTGCCATCTAGCGAGGTTTTGATAAACGATCTATTGTAGAGGGCTGCACAGCGCTGAGGGCGGCCCGGTGGGGAAGCATCGCCACTGACGAGAAACTACAGCAAGACAAGTTACAACGAGACCGGTGAGCTAAGTTCTAACAAATCTGTTGAGATGGCGTCATAACAGGGAAACCAAACTCACCAAATAGAGATACTTATAATATAACTAGCTGTGCCCGGCAAACGTTGTATTGCCATATATTTTTTTGGGGTGGACTACCCCTAACATTTAGGGGGATGAAAAATAGATGTTGGTCGATTCTCATAGATACCGGATAAGCACAAAAAATTTCATCAAAATCGGTCTAGCCGTTTCGGAGTAGTATGGCAACGAAAACTGTGACACGAGAATTTTATATATTAGATAATACTAGCTGTTGCCCGCGACTCAGCACAGGATTTGACTTCTACTTATATTTTGGACAATTCATACAATCTCTTTACGAATGTGTGTTATTCTCATGTGTAAGCTATATTATTGTAAAATTTCATCAAAATCTATTGAGTAGTTTTTGTGTGAAAGAGTTTCAATTATACATTTTTACCAACTAACACTTTTATAATATTAGTAGGATTGTTAGGATTTGTAGGTTATTCCTTTGTCCTTAAAGGGATAGGTACAGATGTGAAACAATTAAACAAACATTTATCACACTAAGTTATGGGCAAAACTCATCGCTTTCATCTATAATATTGATTTGCGCATGAATATTTTATGATACTAACATTTCTAAAATTGTATCGTTTCAGACTTGGTAAGTGGTTCAGGTTTCAATGTACTTTCTTGAAATGTATTGTCTCATAACTAGCTGTACACTTATAATGAACAATAAAAAGAAATTAATAATTTATTATTATTTAGCACAAATAATACCTATGTGAACATCAAGGTAGCCTAAATCACAAATCAATTTGTGATAATTCTGGGAATGACGGAAGCGTTAATTAGGGTACGTATTTGATTGGGTACTTATAGGTAATTGATGTATCTTACGTAACCACACATTAATTATCTACGTACCACGAATCACGGAGTTAATTACCATGGAGTATTTGTGGTTGCCAATATTAAACCAATTTTAAACTGACATAATTTTTATAGCATAACTTACAAACAAAGTAATAACGGTTAATCTAAGAGTGGTTTTTGAGTAAAATACGGACACTTAATACGATTGAAAGCGATACCGCCATTATGTTTGAAAAGTACAAATGCCAATTAGTTTTTCTACAAACATTATGTGCAGTGATTTCAGAACACGAGCTTTATAGTGAAGGACAGCATTGTAAGAACACTTGCATATATCTGAGGAGAAATTCAGCGCGAATAGTGACTGAGACAGCGAAGTCGCCATCTGTAACATGGTCCACCCCTCTGTTTACCACTTCGGAGACCCGATTGCGGTGAAGTGATTTTTTTTGTTAGGCAACAATTTATTAAATAAATACTAATCTAAGCAACAATATTTTCCAGAGAGACGGTGAGCGATGTAATAAGGAGTACATTGATAGAGCTAGCCGAAGGCGGCGAGTGGGACACGCTGCAGAAAGCAGTGCAAGTGTTCAGCGAGCGACAGTCCTCCGCACTTGCCATGAGACACAGTCACGAACAACTGTCAATGTCAGTTCAAAGGCTGTCTATTACACCCGTTTCCACAGTTTAAGTACTAAGTATATTAATTCCCCATTGATGGGGATTTTAAATAGGGAGCCGTGGTGGCCTTGAGGTTTGAGCAGTCCGACGCAAGTTCGAATCCCAGCGGGGCTTGCACCAATGAGTTTTTCTAAAAAACTTATGTACAGTGATTTCACACCACGTGCATTACGGTGAAGGAAAACATCGTGAGGAAACCTGCATATGTCTGAGTCAAGTCATTCAATGACGTATGTAAAGTGTCTGAGACGGCGATGGACTCACCATCTGTCACGTTGGCACTTAATCATCTTCGGTGAAAAGAGGGTGTTGTGATTACAACACCTACCCCTTCGGGCAATACAGGCGTCAGGCGTGACTAGTGGAACAACCCAAATGCCTACTTTAGTTTTTTAAGTAGGTACGTAAATATATCTGTACTTGCTTTAATTATATTCCTTCTGTATATTATAAGTACGTTTTATCGGCGGCGCAGTCATTGATGCTCTGTATGTAGATATGCATTTATTTATGATTGTTTGTGTCTGCAGGTCTCACAAAGAAATTGTTCTGGAAACTAAAACAAAGAGGAAGCAATGGGCGACAGCTCTTCGAGATGTAGATAACGGGATTGCTGTTTCACGAGACAAAATTAATGTAAATTACTACCTGATATATCTACACACATCATCTATGTATATACATTCATACAGATAAATAAAATTAAAGTGTCTGTTTGTAATTCCAAAATGACATAGCTTTTCACTAAATGCTTAAGAAAGAATACACGGTACCTATTGATATTGAAAAACCATTTTCTGTCCGTCTGTCTATTCGTTCCGGCCAATCTCCAAAATGGCAAATTTCAAATACGAAAGAAAGAAATGCATTATCAATATGACACACAGAGACAGCACAAATCAACTTATACTTATGGTAAAAATTCTAGGATGACCTGCAAAATGCAATTGCAAGGCTGAACTACGCCGAGAAGTGGTTGTTTGCTCAGTGCGAGGATCAGGATCTGCGGTGTGATGTACCACGCGCGCCCTTGCCGCGCTCAGACCACGAGCAACGTGTACACGACGAGCTAGTGAGAGCTTACGAACTGCAGATAAAGGTAAACTTTAACAGGAGGCTGCACTGAACTTACATCACAGTTTTACCCGCCTAGCGTAGAACAAAATGACGGTCATATGTACCACACAGTAGAGAGTTCTAAGGTACAGGTGCCGAGCTATGAACGCTCGAAAATAGTGGAGATACAGCGTATGTATTGTATTAGCACCATACGAACAGACAGCGACAGTCTCATAAACTTACTACTACGCATTTTAGGTTAAAGCTCATAACTCTTGACGGCACCTATAAGGCTCATTTCTGCCCATTCAAACGTTTTAATATGAGCTAACATCAGACGCAATCAAGCATACCTAAAGCTCTCCTGATGCTAGGCTACTGCAGCTTATGAAAGTCGTTGTGTCGACGAAGGCGTAACGGCGATCAGGTCCACCTACTTCGCACGATTTTATGCAGTATTTTTAATCGATTCCTATTCGTAAAAGAAGTTGCTGTCCTTTGTCACAGGAACGAGAAGATTCTTTGGAGCAATGGCGTCAACGCTATTCCATTGATATTGATAAAATAAACGAAAGCGTCATTCAGAAGTGTGAGCAACTACGCAAAGCTACTGATCGTCGTAAAGAATTGCAGAAACTGGTGGGTAATCCACTCATTGTTACAACTTTTAGTACCTATGTAGGAACTTCCATTAGACAAACGCAGTATTAAAGATGGTGAGTATAAATTGTAGACCAGTGTGTAATTTGTAACACTAGTTAACGTTAACTTTTTACCAAAAGCTGTTTGTATGCTGACTGCTACAGTATTATCTGTCTAGCTGCGCATATACCTATTTGTTCGCGCTTGCTCCATACAATAACCAAAAAAATACTAATCCGCATTCAAGGTCAGTGCTCATAACTCGTGACGACCTACTATTTTAAACTATTATTTGGAAACTTATGATACCTACTGCGTTCACACACTATTCAAGTGTTCCGCTTGGTTGCGTTCCAGTACAATCTACACGAAGGCGAGATACGCTCATGGTTGACATTCAAGCGAGAGAGAGCAGCCAGATTGGCACGTGAAGAGCGTCGTCGCGTGTCTGCCACTCGCATTCAAGCGTGGTGGCGCGGTGTAATGGTGCGCCGCGCCATCGGTGCCTTCAAATATTTGAAAAACATGAAAAAGTCCTCCACGAAAAATAAAAAAAAATAGTACCTATGTCACACCACGCTATTTTCATACCCACCATTATTGTTAAACGTTTAACGCTGGTAACTTTCACTTCTTTTTATTTATTAAACGTATTTACTTCCTACCTTCTTACTAAATTTTATTCTACTGATTTAACTACCTGCTAAGAACCTATTCGAATAAATATTTTTGAGTAACTTTTTTAAACTAATTCTTTTAGTGCATCATTCCTATTTTTCTTAAAAGTTTCCTTTATGGTTCAAAAGTCCAAAGGCAGCCACGTAATTTGTTTTTTATTATTATTGCATCCTCAATTTTGAATTTTTTTACACTTTAAACTTACTTTATTTACTAAACGCTGCTCTATAACATCATCACTAAATTTATAAAAGTAGCTGGATATTTACAACTCGGCTGGATGGCATAACGTTTTTATAGTACAATATACCGAAAGACCTGTATCCATGTTTCATACAACTTTTAAAAGTATATTCTGTCAATGTCATGCTGACATTTGCCGCTTTAGTTTCCGTTTCGTTCGTGAACGTCACTTCACTTAATTTTATTATTGTTATTCATAACATAAGTCAGTTGCACGCGACTGTTGCCGGTGTGTGGTTGCTGTGTCGTTCAATCTTGCTTTTTATTTATTTTCATGGATTGTGTTATTAAATAATTGCTATTATCTGGCAACTGAAAAATTATTAATTTGAACTGTTATATTGAGAGTGACATTAGGTAAAGAACTGTGACAAATCACACGAAATCGTGGGACTTACAGCATTTTCAATTCTTGGAAAGCCGGAGTTGGAAAGTTGGATTGTCATCTACCGCATTCGGTGAGTAATTATTATTAAAATACTTTTTGCTACATGTTTGACTCAATAACACATTTTTTTTGCTTAGCACTGGATTTATTCTGTCACTACTTCAGGAAAGGTTGAGAAAATGTTGTCTGATATTACTCTTCTGCACTTTTGATAGTAGTTGACTGTAATTGATAATACAGTACATTTTTCATAAGAATTTGTTTAGAAAAAAATCTTTAATGTCCAAGATAAAGAGAAAAACTATAAAGTGTAAATATTTTAAAATGGTTAATAGAAATAATAAGAAATTTATCAGCACATCTCATGGTATCTTAACAGAAAAGGGTTTATAAAAAAAGAATATTCCTTATCTAAACCTCAATACTAAAGTTGCATCAGATAAACATTAAAATCAGGATTTTGAAACCTATGCCTAAATCCAGTTATTAATTTATTTTTTAACTACTATAACAATTTTTTTATTTTTAACATTACCAACGCGAGGTATGCAACTCCCTTCTAATGTGGAAATTTAACCATACAATTTAAAAGAAATGTATATAAAAAAATATTTATTCAATAAAATATTTTATTTTTATTCTTGACTAGGTACTTAATATATGCAAATTCTTAGGTATATAAACAATATGGAAATAGAAATCATACTTACCTCAGAATTAAAAATGCTGGTATACATGTTCATAAATATCTAAAGGCCTGGGACAGATGTTTGGGCCCGTCACCAGACAATGTACATTTTATTTGAATAAATGGTGAGCATCTGGGCAGTGAAAAAGTGAAATAATTTAACACCTTGTATTTACTGCCTCAAACTATTGAATGTAGTTTCTGGCATTTGCCATACTACAAGAATAACATACCTAGCTTTCGGTCTCTTCAATGTAACAGATGTGAAGAATCCCTGGTCTCAAACCACAAATAAATATTAAATTTGATTAGTAAATTAAGTACTACTTATTTCAAACATACAGACAGGGCTGTGCATTCCATATAAGCAGATAAGCAGTGCTTACTATTCGTGATGAAGGAATACACTCATGTCGTGTCATGTGTGTGTATGTGTGTATACCAAAACATACATACGCACCACATTGGTACGTAATTAACCTACCTACCTACCCTACTTATTGTTTATGCTTACCTCTCTGGAAATCCAATGTACACCCCTGCATACATATTTTCCAAATACCTAGTAATTAAGTAGTGCTTCAAGATAGTATTAGTATTTACTTTTATATGTATATTTGCTTTGCAATATTTAAAATCTTCAAAAAATATTGTACTTCCTCCATTTGTCTACCATATATTTTATTTTTGGCCTATTTTAACAATAATAGTTAAACAAACACACATTTACATTAACATTTGTATATTTATTATGACTATTGCATTATTCATACTAGTTGAGCATCTGCATCATACAGTTTCGCATGTCCTTGTCTTTTACGACAACATTCCTCACCTTCTTTGAATATAAATAATATGGCTGTGTCTGCTGATACGCTAATAGGTCACATAAAAAAATTACAATCCGTGAATAAAATCATAATTTAAATAAATTATTTTATGTATGAAATGTATGATTATTAAGTAAGGGTAAGTAGCTCTGCTATTTTCAGAAATTAACTGTATAAAGATGTAATAAATAAAGAACCAGTAATTGAATCGAATGTTGGTTCAACAACAATGTGAGCGCACATTAACTGTACTTTATCGCGACGCTCGGAGAAACTCGACTCTCTCCAAGTTTTTTTGCGCGTGACGACACTGGTCACAGATCCATCGCGGCGTGGCGTGGTATATCCACACTGCATAGGAGGTGCGCACACGCAGTAATTAGTGCGTTAATCGCACTAGCCCGGTGCAGTTGATGCAACTGTGTTTCCGAGAAGCCGATCAGCGCAGCTCGCGGGAGGAGCGGCAAATTGCCGACAGATATGTGTGCCGCTTGTCGGTAATTGCAAAATTCACTCGGCTTGCCTCCTGTGGTCCACGGTCCACGTACCTACCTACGACAAGAACGACATGCGATAATCGCCCAATTTTTACACGTAAATAAGTACCTACATACTCCCTGTTCAGGATTAGGCGAACAATAAAAAACTTGGGAATTTTTTGGAATTGGGTTTACTTGACGGTTGATGATTGACGAGTACAAATTTTGAGTGACCCGACCCGAGTGGTGGGCACGCTAGACTAAATGTGATTGGACGAGACAAATACAAACAAAAATGAGCCGAACTACATATAAAATAAGGTCGGAGACGCGATGAAGCGTCGACATCTTCCCGGCCCTTGGAAGCTCTGGCTCAGCTTTCAAGAGATGTTTTCGGTGGTAGGTAATAGGCAGAGGCGGTTGATGGCTCTCTTCACTGTGACTTGTGCTGTGGTGATGTCAGCGACCCGGGGAACGCCATCCTCTCCGGGATACATTTTCGAAACCCGTCCTAGGCGCCAACATAGTGGAGGAGCCCCATCCTCTTTGATGAGCACTAGGTCCTCCAGCCTTAGGGTTCTACAGGTAGTGCGCCATTTGGTGCGCTGTTGCAATTCAGCAACATATTCGGTTGCCCATCTCTTCCAAAAATGCTGCCTTGCCTGCTCTAGCTTTTGAAAGCGGTCAAGGCGATTGGAGTTGATGTCTATGAAGCTCGGCGCCGGCAGCGATGTAAGAGGCCTACCAATTAGAAAGTGAGCAGGGGTGAGTGGATGGAAGTCGTTGGGTGATGAGCTGAGTGGACAAAGGGGTCGGCTATTTAGGATAGCTTCGACCTGGACAAACAGCGAAGATAGTTCCTCAAAGGTTAGGTGGGTTTGCCCTAAGACCCTATAGATATGGTGCTTGGCTGACTTAACTCCTGCTTCAGCCAAACCATTGAAGTGAGGGGCGTATGCAGGGGAGAATCTAAATTCAATGCCCTGACGAGCAGCAAAATCGATAATTGTATCGTTTGAAGATTGGAGAAAATTTGCTATTTCTTTGGCCGCAGCAACAAAATTCCGACCGTTGTCGCAATATATTATTTTAGGAATACCTCGGCGTGAAATAAAACGTTTCAGAGTTAGCATGAAGGCATCTTTGCTTAATTCACTGACAGCTTCTAGGTGAACGCATCTATAACGAAAGCAAATGAAAATACATAAATAACATTTCGTTATTTTACATCCCCTCCCCTTGCGATCGGTTATCAAGAATGGTCCAGCAAAATCAGTGCCTACTGTACTGAATGCATAGTCTGGTTCAACACGCTCCCTAGGCAAGTCCCCCATTATATTAGTCATAGTCTGGCCTTTAAAACGCCGACAAGTGTGACAACGTCGAACTACATTTCTGGCCAAGTTGCGGCCTCCTATAGGCCAATATCGGTCTCTAATAGACGCCAGGAGATGTTGAGGGCCTGCATGTAGAAGTCGCGTATGCTCCTCTTGAAACAATAATTTGGTAAGATTATGATCGGCCTTAAGAACAGCAGGGTGTCGTTTTTCGTAGGGATAGGTAGATTTATCAATGCGGCCTCCGACGCGAAGCACACCAACATTGTCCAGAAATGGATTTAAAGGAATTATGGAGGTTTTGGATGGAAGAAGTTTACCTTCTTGAAGTCGACCTATCTCAGTGGGGAAAGATTCATTTTGAGCTACCTTTATTAGGCATTCAAGGGACCTTTGTAGCTCGTCCGCTTGAAGCTGATTTACACTTTTAGCGTTGTGGTTCTTACAATTGTGTGCGAATCTTAGTACCCTAGCGAAAACCCTTTGTAATTTGGTGAGAGAGGAATAGCGACAAAAATCCACTACTGACGCTGGAGGCAAAACTTCCGCCACCAAAGCAGGGACTGCTTTAGAGCTGTTAGAAGCATCAAACGCTTGTGCGTTTGCCTTTGCGGGCCAGGAAGAGTCAGGCAGTAGAAGAAAGCTAGGCCCGTGCCACCACAAAGCGCTGTTGGCAATGTGTTGGGGGTCTATCCCTCGTGATGCGAGGTCCGCAGGATTTTCTTTGGTGGGAACATGGCGCCACGATGAAAGATCGCTGAGTTCCCCTATTGCAGAGACTCTGTTAGAAATAAAAATTGGATTTTTACTAGGGGAATGTAACCAACCTAGTACGACGCTTGAGTCAGTCCAATAAATATGACGATCGATGTTACATCTTAGCCCCTGAGTGACTGCTGCACTTAACTGTGCACCTAGAAGAGCTGCGCATAGTTCGAGCCTGGGGATGGTAGTGGTCTTTAGGGGTGTGACGCGTGCCTTTGCAGTCAGTAAGTGGGATTGAGTCATATTTTCGGCATTAGTAGACTTCAAGTAGATGCAAGCGCCGTAAGCATCCTGGGAGGCATCGCAAAAACAATGCATTTCGATGTAAGTATAGGAGTCAATAAGAACATGCCTTGGAAGTTTTAGAGTAGTGATATGGAATAGCTGTTGGGAAAATTTATACCATGACTTTTGGATATCTGTAGGGACTGGTATATCCCAGTCTATTTTTTGGTCCCATAATTGTTGTAGAAGAATTTTAGGTTTAATAGTACAAAGCGAGAGCAGCCCAAGTGGGTCAAATATTTTAAAAGTAGTGGAAAGTATGGATCTTTTAGTTATAACTTCTAATGGAGAATGATCAACTTGAAAATTGAGTTCGTCAGAGGCAGGTGACCAACCGATACCTAACGTGCTAGTGGCATTGCTGATGATTAGGTTACCGTCCTCTGGTGTGATTTTGTCGTTTAGGAAAAGATCCGGCAAATTGGAACGATACTTGCGAAGTGGGAAGCAACCTTTGCTCAACTCGTGCGACACGGAGCGCTGAATGTGCCGTAATTCTGATGCTGAGTCACTGCCGGTAAGCAAATCATCGCAGTAGAAATCATTTTGAATGATTTTTTTAATGAGCGGATCGTCACATTCTTCACCTAGTTGCCAAAGGCATCGAGTGCTGAGGAAACTAGCGCTAGCAAACCCATATGTGACTGTATTTAATTGTAAGGTACGTAGGGTTTCCGCTTCGCAGTCTCTCCACAAAATCATTTGAAGGTCCCGATCTGATGATACCATATTTATTTGACGGTACATCTTCTCGATGTCACCAGAAACTATAAATTTATACTGTCGAAATCTTAACAGAATGTTGAACAGGGAATCTTGGGTAGTGGGGCCTACCATCTGTAGGTCGTTGACTGAGAGACCTGAGGTAGTACGAGCTGACCCGTCGAACACTACTCTCAATTTAGTGGACTCGCTATTTTCCCTTATGACTGGGTGATGAGGTAAAAAATAATAGGTGTTGTGGGGCTGCAACTTAACCTCAGAGAGGTGGCCGAGATCTTCATACTCATGTACGAAGTTGAAATAGTCCTCCTTAAGTTCAGGTTGCTTCCTAAAACGAGCTTCTAAATTAAAAAACCTCTTTTTAGCTAGATAATAGGAGTCACCCAGATAGTCGGGTTCGACTCGTAATGGTAGGCTAACACAAAAACGGCCAGTACTTTCTCGGGTAGTAGTGGAAAGAAAATGTTGCTCACACAATCTTTCTTCCTTATTGTAGGGTTTAGCTTCTGGGACCTTTTCTAGTTCCCAGAAAACGGTCATTTGCTTTTCTAGGCTAGAGAAGTCGTCCTCCTTTGGATACAGAACATTAGGTAGATGATCTTCCTTTAGGGATAAATTACACATAACTTGTTTTGTAGGCACAAGTTTAGGTATTGATGGTAGTGGACCGGCTACGAGCCATCCTAATTTGGAATTTCGAAGAATAGGGCTGTTTTGTCCCAAAGATTGCTGTTCAGAACCTATAAGATCCCAGAATAGATCAGCACCTATCAACATATCAATGGGAGACGGCACATGGAAGCTAGGGTCAGCAAGTTGAACGTTGGGTAGATTTAGGGACCTGGCGTCAAAGGCATACTTCGGTAACTTGTCGGTAATTTTGGGTAGTACTAGGCAGATCATGGACACTTCAAAAGAAGTTAGAGTGGATTTTAGACGGAGAGCGCATCTCTCCGTGCTTAGGTTGATTGGAGTTTGACCAATACCTACTATGTTGACATTAGATGGCTGTGGGGCAAGTTGAAGTTGAACCTTGATACGTTCACTTATAAATGAAGTCTGACTCCCACAGTCTAGCAAGGCACGAACGGTTAAAGATTGGTTTGTAGATGGATTGAAAATTTGAACTTGGGCGGTACACAACAAAATTTCATTATTTGATAATGTGGACATTACGACGGATTGAGAATTAAAATGATTATTATTTGAATTGTTGTCAATGTGTAAAAGAGAATTGTGACGTTTTTTGCATATACGACACGTACCTGGAAGCTTACAACCTTCCGCGTTATGACCTGGCCTAAAACAGTTTTCACACAACTTAAAAGATGCTACTATGGAGTTCCTATCCATGGGTGACTTAGACTTGAATGTGGGACACTCGAAAAGGCGATGACTTGAACGGCACACCACACACTCAAAACCCCTGCTAGACAAAGGAGTTGCCTCCTTGGCAGTAGCTACAAACGATTTAGTTTGCTGCTTAGGTTGCGAAGTTGAACCGAATTGATTGGGTTTATTGTCTTGTTTGTTGCGGTAAACAGTTTCCAAAACATCGGCACGATCCTTGAGAAAGGTGAAAAATTCCTTAAGGGTAGGTATATCGGCAAGAGAATTCCGATGTTCCTCCCATTTAAAACAAGTAGTATTGTCTAATTTTGCTGTGACCATGTAAATAATTAAAACATCCCACTTTTCAGTAGGTAGCCCAAGTGTGCTGAGAGCCCGCAAGTTTTTACTAATATGATCAATAATAAATCTCAAAGACTTGTCGGTCTCCCGCACTGATTCTATATTAAAAAGAGATTTTAAATGGTTATTAATTAATTGTCTTTTGTTATCAAAGCGTTCACACAAGAGCTGCCAAGCTTCAATATAATTTTGGTCTGAAACCTCTAAATTACAAATAACACGAGCAGCTTCACCATCCAAATAAGAATTTAAATAATGAAACTTGTGTATGTTCTTAATCCTTTCATTATCATGAACTAGTGAGCTAAAGGTTTCCTTAAACTCCAACCATCTGTAGTAAGTGCCATCAAAATTGGGAATCTTAATAATCGGTAGTTTAAAACCTATAGTTTCATGGTCATCATTGTGATGGCAATGAGTAGCATGAGCAGAAGTGTTGGAGTAAACACCAACATTAGATTTGGTAGGCGAGTGCTTTTTTATAAATTGTTGTGCCATAGAAATATATGTATCAAATTCTTGTTCAAAAGTATCGCGTGTAGTTAACTCATTAGGTAAATTGGAAATATTTAACAATTCGATTCGATTTTGCAACTCGTCGAACTCAATGAATAAAGACTCAATGCGAGACAGTTTCATCGCAAGCTTACTCACTTCTAACTCGGAAATTGATTCAAGTGTTAATACATTGTCCACATGCATTTTAAATTTAGTTAGACGTCCTTTTGCAACGCCTCGTTTGCTAGTTAGTGAAGAAAGCCCTTCGGAAGAGTGCGTCTTAGAATCAGTAGACATTGCGATAAAAATATCCTACAGCTTGTGTTAATTATAGTAATATTGGCTAATTGCATACGATACGCCTCTCGCTCAATGATCAGCTGGGCCGGACGACAACCCGATCAGCAGGTAGCCGCTCGAACAAAGGGAGCCGTAGATAAGGGCCGCCCGTGACCGTCAGTCTGTCGCACGCGCACTTGGAGACAACTGGAATGTAATTGAATTGGCTGTGTAAATAATTATGCTAATTAATTAATCGAAAGAATCAGGGAAAATGTATTTTGAATCTTAGTGCTCCGAGGCTTAGGTAAAGTGATAAGTGCGTGAGCTTAGTGATCTGTTGAGAACTAATTTAGTTTAAATTGATGTTATAGTGCCAATAACTGTAAAGATCGATATATCATTAAATCGGTGCAACTTGGGATAAATAAGTCAACGCATAGGATACGTGAACAAACAGTGAGTACCTATTGCCTTGTCAAAGACTAATTAGGCACGCAGTTAGGCTATAGGCGTGTAGGTAATTGTGTTGTGATTTTTGTTTGCTATTTACTGTGCTAAAATTGATGAAATTAATATAGAAAAGCTAAGAAAATGCTAGAAATTTTGATATATTGTGGTATGTGGGTAGACAATATAGGCAAACGTAAAGTATGGCCCAGACCTAAAATTTAAGGAACTAAACCACTTATTTGTACAAATCAAAGGGGAAGAACTAGGAAAAATAATAAGGAACGAGCTCACAGTCAAATTAGGCAGGCTGCTGGGTTGTTGACTGTAGTCCCGGCGAGGCGATAGGCTGCTAAATTTGTGGTAGACGGGCTCGAAGTCCTTTGGGACGGCTTGATCTGGATGCTTGTAGGGGTGATCTTGTTTTCACACAGCCCGGGGTAGACGCAGCTCCTGTTCCTGGCTTGATTTCTTCTCCAGAAAACAGATTAGACGCTGCACGGTGCTTGTGTGTCGGCAAATTTTCTTGATGACGGTGTTTTTAGGGATAGAGGACTGCAGGTCCTGTCACGGTCGCCACTTTGTTCAGGATTAGGCGAACAATAAAAAACTTGGGAATTTTTTGGAATTGGGTTTACTTGACGGTTGATGATTGACGAGTACAAATTTTGAGTGACCCGACCCGAGTGGTGGGCACGCTAGACTAAATGTGATTGGACGAGACAAATACAAACAAAAATGAGCCGAACTACATATAAAATAAGGTCGGAGACGCGATGAAGCGTCGACACTCCCTTACTTGTATAAAAAGCTATGTATTATTATTAAGAATTTAAAATTTACCCCTAAGAATTTTATAAAATATTGAATTTTGAATTATAAACGATTTAATGATAATCCTGTAAATAAAAGATGTCCTGTAAAGATAAGTGAATAAATCTTGCAATAATAGCTAGAAACTTATTATCTATATAGTATTATGGAAATACTTTCTTGGAAGTGTTTTGGTTTTTATTAGCAAGGGGGCGTCCATAACATACAATACATACATAAATAGATATGCGCACGCTTGTATCTCCGAAGGGGTAGACAGAGGTGTTATAATAACAACACCCACTATTTACCGAAGATGATTATGCCAACGAGACAGATGGTGAGTCTGTCGCCGTCTCGGGCACTATACTGCGTCTTTGAATTGCTTAGCAGACATATGCAGGCTTCCTCACGGTGTTTTCTCCATCGTATGAACTGCACGGTACTGGATGACGAAAGGTTACTATGGTATAGTTGATAGTAGGTAGGTTAGGTACCTCAGTAGTTATCGAGAAACTGCGAGAGGCAACTGCTTGTATAACATATGTATGGTACCTATAGCGATGCGTGTTGAAGTCGCAGTCTCGATCCACTAGATTAGATCGAGTGCACAAACAAAATGTGCAAGATTGTAATTAATAATCTTTTCCTGATGTCATATAGCCTTTGTGTGTGGTCTTATAATAACATATACATGAAGAACTTGAAACAAATTAAATAAAGATTGAACCGACCTCACACGGAAGCATGCGGGTTCGATTCCCGCTCAAACTCAAAAGACAAGTGGGTATTCTGCATAGTGCAAGCAACGTATTGCTGTCTACTTCCCTACTTGATATTATAAATGTAAGTTTGTTTGTTAGGCTTTCGCGAAAACTACTGAACCGATCATCATTAAACTTTGTACAGATATTCTTGAAGAGCCGTGGTGGCCTTGAAGTTTGAGCAGTCGCCTGCTACGCAAGCGATGCAAGTTCGAATCCCAGCAGGGCCTGTACGAATGAGTTTTTCTAAAAAACTTATGTACAGTGATTCCACACCACGTGCTTTACGGTGAAGGGTTTTCCTTCACCGTAAAGCACGTGGTGTGGAAACCTGCATATTTCTGAGTAGTAATTCAATGACGTATTTAAACGTATCTGACACGGCGATGGACTCCCCATCTGACACATTGGCACTTAATCATCTTCGGTGAAAAGTGGGTGTTGTTATTACAACACCTCTGCCTACTCCTTCGGGGAATATAAGCGTGAGCATATGTAGATATTCTTGGAGGTATTTGGAGTTACATAGAATACTAATAAAATAAAAATGCTTTGCTCTGCGAACGAATAATTTAGTACAAAAAATTAAATGATATCCAGTCGACCAACTACACTAGCCATGAAAGGTAGGTATTTTAAACAAGCAAATTGACATTCTGTATGTTTCCACAGTCATGAACCAAAAAACTAGTGACTGCAGTACCATTAAGTATTACTTTTCCGAGAATTGCTAGGCTAGGTCCCAGCCACTCGCGCACCGCACCGCCAATGACGCCAATACGTGGAATTACTTACCCGTATAGTATAGGCCGTTTATTTAGTAATAATTATACATACATTAAAAAACTTAAAATTATCCCGTGCTGTTACCAATTTAATCACAAGTGCCGTCAGCACTCAGCTAAAATAGTGGGGATAACTTCGCATCAATTTTATTCGCGTTGGGCGTATAAACAGAGAGACTCATAAAATTACTACTGCACACTAAATGCCAGCGCTCATAACTCGTGACGGCTCCTGTACTCATTTAATCAATATTTAACCCACCGGAAGGCTACACGCAAGATTTAAATTAAAGTGTATTAAATAACAAGAAGATTAGGTTACATATATTAACCTTGAGAAATACACGTTCAAAAACAAGATCTTATATTGTAATTTGCAAATCATTTCTAAAGCCGTACAACAATGAATTGTAACGAAATATGGTCCTTCGGACCGTAATAGTTCCTAATAAATGTTTGCAATTTAGATGAGCCCAGTGTCAGTGTTCCGCATCTCACAACCTAACTTATTAATTTCAATATCCCTCACATTGCATTTGTACTCAGCAGATACAGTCGCGTTACTCTATATAATACATAGATATATAATACTTTTATTCCAGACGATAAAGTTCAATTTCGTATCTTTGAAACCGACACTCGACGTCGAGTGCGACGCTGAGAAACCTTACGGAACAACGCGACTATATCTGCTGAACACTTAACAGTAATTAATCTCGACACCAATTCTCATATTTTGACAGAAGTATTCCATATACAGACACCTACAGTTTCAAAAATCCTGCTATTTGATCAGTCTCAGTAGTGATAACATACAAGAGGTAATGTTACCAAGTAACTACGTTAAAGTCCGGCCCAAAATAACTAAAGATTTTATTTAAATAGGTGCCTATGTAAATTCGTAATCAACTAGATATTCAGTCTATTGTCTAGTTAGGTAGCAGGCACTTAGCTATTTACTAGAAACGTTTTTATACTGACTAAGTCACGAGTAGTCGGAATACGAACAATAGTACTGTCGGCAGACTATGAAAATTGTCTGCAAGAAAACGAGGTAGCTACCTACCTAGGTATGACAGCCAAGTTGGATACCCACCCGTGATTACCGAGAATTGTGACTGGTTAAACCTTAACCCGAGTTATTTATTGTTATCGGTATTCCTTTCTAATAATACCAACGTCATTACAATTGTTTCATGTACTAAGAGGAATTTAAATACTACACAAGTACAAATAGCTGTAAACAGTACTTTTGTTTACCGAGCTGACGTTCACCTTCAATTCGGCGATATTAAAGTGATGGTAAACAGGCAACTTACCATGCTAGTTACCTAAGGTAAGCAGGTAGGTTTGTTTTAATGATGTAGGTAAGTTGACTTGAAAATCTTAGTACTTTGACATAGCCAAAAGACGTAAATGGCATCGTTTAGAAATTCCTCGTGTTAATTACAGTTCCCGGAATATTAAGGAAAACCATTTTTAATTAACTCGGTTTCATCGACCCATTCATTTGCCTAGTAATAAATAGGTATTCTCAGAACGAAAAGTGGTTGGCAAAAATAACATTATACTTTCCTATAACTTATTATACATTACTCACTTTTACCCGCGGCTTAATTTATTCCACATTTCAACTTAATCGGATTAGTGATTAGCACTTACATTAATGTACAAGCTGTGCCCTGCGGTTTCACCCGCGTAGAGTAAATTTCATGAGTAAAACCTGGAACCCAAATATAAAAAAAAAAATAGCAGCCTAAGTTACTCCTTGTAACAATAGCTACCAGCCAGTTAAAGTCCCGTTAAAATCGGTAAAACAGACAGACAGAGAAAAAAAAATTAAAAACTGGTTTTTCTATGCCAGTACCGTGAACACTTTCATAATATGAAATTAGTCAAAAGGTGTAATTTTGGAGTTACAAACTGACACTCCAATTTTATTTATCTATATATAGATTTATAGATACATAGATAAATATATCCTTATTGGATATAATATTTTGATATATTTTTGTAACGCCAAACAACCCGTTGATAATTATTATGTCTATGAACAGCTAGTATACTATAAGGTCCATAGTGTGTCACTCTGATAATAGGACGTTTTGCCCTTGTGTCGTTTTAATATGTAGAACATTTTTTTTAGGTACTCATGGTAGTTCATTTAAGGGTCCATAGTTGTTTGCACATTAAGCAAAGAATTGCTAATCCACGTGTCATGTGCCAACAATTAATGCCAATGCAGTGCCAATGATGAACGTTAAGTAAAATTTCCACCTCAACCTTGGTTCAGCCACCCAGTTGTGGGTATATACACCAGCTTGGGCCTAGATACCGTACTCATATCATATTCACAATTCTTTCTATTTAATATGTTTGCAAGATATTATCTACCTCTCTTTATATTATGTCAGTTACTGTTTCGTCAAAGTTATTAATAGCAAACCACTTATATGATGGATGAATTTGATACTTATTGTAATGCAATAATGTTTGTCGTCAGAATGCAAGAATAGTTTGGTTATGTGGTGGGTCCTGGCGCTGGCGGTGGCGGCGGGCGCGGCTCCTGCGCGCTCGGCTGGCTACTGCTCCGCGAACACCTTCCCCACCAACTCCACCTGGATGCAGTTCACCAAGGAGCCCGTGCCCTTCGAGTATGGCTTCGAGGATAAGTTCAAAAGCATACACTGCTGTGTCAAGGGCTACAGAAGTATAGAATGGTAAGTTATTTCGATGCATTATTTCCTACATATCGCATGACTTCCAGAGTGTGCAGACAGAGAGGCGACGAAAACACAATTTCCTCTTAAGGCCATAGCATCTTATATCTATAGAGATCCTGTGAACTTCCTTCCGCTTTCTAACAGAACAGCTTTGCGACGAGGAGTCAATAAGAAGCTGTGTACATTTATTGCGAATTGCGTCCTTAAGTTTTGATTGCCTGATTCTGTTGTGCCTCGTTGCTATTGTTTAGTATCCGAGAAACTTATGTAGGGTTTCGGTTATGAGGGTCAAGATTCCCACAGACGCAAGCAACATAATCCTCAACTATGATTGATCCTTTGTTCTTTTGTCCACTCGTCGAATTATTTAGGTTCGATTACAACCTGAATCTACCTTTTATTCCATCCCGAGATGTAGTTGGTACTTGAAGAAGTTCACTTTTCGTGAACTTTGGACTCATGCTAATACACCAGTATTATAATTCCACCAGTAGTATAATAGATTAAGCAGATAACCCGATGAATCACAGTCCCATGTTGCAGTTAGTATTGTAGTAGGTTTTGATATCTAGCGCTTTTCGAAGGCGCCTTTCCTTATGTATTACTCATCGTTATATCTAACTACTTATTTGGTGATAAAATGTATCGTATTTATAACAAGATAACAGGTAGTTAGTATCTACATGAGATTTCCTGTTCAAAAAGTACCCAAATTATCAGAATAATAAATTTGAAGGACGTCATGAAAGCCAGAAATATGGCACTAGAATGATTCATCTACTCTATTTCGTGGAAAAATTACATACTGATAGACAGATGAGTCCCTGATCTAGCGCTGGATGGGTGATGTATGTGTACAGATTTAATGGCAATGAAACAACGGTTATGTACGGATCCTTGCCGACACTAAATCGGTATAGATCGAGATTACAAGGTTCACGCAGAGTGTGATAAAAGAATTGCGAAAGTTTCTTTAAAAGGTTTTTTTAATCGTCTGGGAATAACATCAATCAAATTGCAAAATGTTTTATTCATCATTGTACTTATATGTATAAATAAAATAATGTAAGTGCACCTGGTGCGTAAACAAGTGCGATTCTGAGAAGTGGTGATTGGCACTCGTTACCCGCGCGGCCCGAACGACAGCCGTCCTTCACCAACCGCTCCTCTCCTCAGTCACCCGCCTCGCTTAAATCATAAATAACTTGTATTTAAGCTAACTAGCTATATCTCACAGTCACTCAACCAACACATTATATCTTAGTAACAGACAGCGGAATGATAGCAGCAATCATTATTACATCACAATTATATTAACTCGTTCTCAGAATAATTAAGCATAATACCTACTAAATGTAGGTAATACTTATTCCTTTAAACCGACCAAACTACTAAAATATTGTAGGACAAATCAAATTAGATTAAGAAACTGTAATCATATTCATTGTTCTGTATCAACTCAAATGTATATTGTCTATGTTCTTTTGTGACTCACACTGCATAATATGAAACACTAGGCCGTTCGGGTACATGGATTATGTCATTATATCCATTTGTTTCAACTTGTTGAATTGCAAACGTCATCTCATAAGTCGAAAATATTCTGAACTACCTACTTCCCTGATATTTTATACTGCGAATAAAAAGTTCAGTTAGTTTGAACATCCGTCTGGTTGTACGGCGTGTATTTATTTACAGATGTACCTTTGTAAATTGCCGTCGTTACACCAACATTACTATTATTTCACCATAATAGCGAAACGACTGCGCGAGATAGTTATTTACCTACTGGAGACAATTCCCAGAAACATTTGTAAATTGTTTTGAGGCGTTCAGTTGCCTCGAGAATAAACTACCAGCAAGTAATTTTTCCATTGCAGCGACATTACCTAAATTCTAAAATTTATAACTAATAATCTTGACCTGTATCTTACCTTGATACGTCCTACCTGATCTACCAACTAATCGTTACTCTCTAACATTAATTTGAATATACTCGCATTAAAATTGCTTAGCTTTTTGGATTGGATAACTAATGTATAAGTTATCATCGATCCCAACACGAAGCTAAATAATGATGCGTAAATTGATTGATTCTTTGTCATCATCACAACTTGTCTAACAAAGCTCAGCACCGCGCAATGGATGAGTGGGCTTTAATGTTGTACATTGTTTTGTTTTATGTCAGTCGAATGTGAAGGAGCGAGAGTGGCCCGCTCTCAAAGTGTAATAAATCCAGTGCCGACGGCTCGGCGATGCACACGCCGGAACGGGTTGCTTGCTGTGCAGCCTGGGAAATTTATTTTATTACCCCACTTTTACTTTTACGTCTCTCGTCAAACCTAATGTATCTTCAACTTTTGTTCCTACTAGTTCACATGGAGGCATGAGGCGTTTTCTGTATGATTGTAGCTACGTTCTGATTTGAAAACTTTATGATAAAAAGCAATAACGCCACCTGTAACCTTATCAATATTCGAATCGTACGTCCTGGAGTTCCTGGTAATGTGCCGTAGGTACAAAATAGACGTTGGCGATTTTTTGTCACGTGTGATTGCTATCTAGAAAACGTGCAACATATAATTAGCAAGAAATAAAGTAAGTAACGCGATCGCGGATGTTGCTCTGGTGCTTGTTATCTGAGGTATTGTCTGTGAGACTGATGTAATGAGTGTTCCTGGATCTGGTTAGGAAATGTGAATGTACCGTTGTCGTCGATTCTTATTAGGCGTGAGTGGAGCGGGTGTTGGTGGATGTGGGTATGTGTCTGGAGGCAGTGGTCGGTATCTGCGAAGGTATCGCACGTCGCCGCAAACCTGTATTGTGGCGGTTCCTGGAAGGCTCTTTGTTGCGCACCGCCGCGTCCCCCGCACCCCTCGGCTCACCCGCCTGCTCCCTGCCCACCTTGCTGTTGCTGCCGTGCTGCTGTGGGAACGGTTTCTCTCATTCTTTGCATTAATGCCCGCGATTTTATCAGTGACTGCATTACTTTTAAATACATATCATAAATATTTACCTTTAAAGGGTAGGTTATTAAAATCCCAGAACCCAAATTTGTTTTCAAGTACCTGTGTATTAGAAAATCTGAAAAGATATGTGTAGGTACCAGGTACAGCAATGTTTGCGGAAGGTAATTACCCTTTTTTTGCAGATGTTCGTGTTTTTGCTATATCACGTGTTTTAGGGTTCCGTAGCCAATAGTTTCGAAAGACACTTCCAAAGTGATAAAATGTGTGACCGCTCCCAAAATAAGAGAATGATAAAACTAATAAAATATTTATGATATGCATTACCATGCAAACTTCCACCGATAATTGGTGTTAACGAGATCTAGTAAGTAGTTTTATTTTAATACGTCATAAATCGTAAACAACTAAGGAACCCTTCGCGAGTCACGAGTCCGCCGCTTTTTAACATTTTATCCAAGTAGCGGCTGCATTTACAAAGCTCTACACAAATCCTTTCATTAATTAGACGACGAAGTACGAAATCAAACTTTGAACGTGACAATAAAGAAGAGAGATACATAAGCTTCAGCTCCTCTTTATTGCAATCCGTCGATGTGTCAATAGAGACGTTCAAATTCAAGTCCGTCCTTAATACTGTTAATGAAGTAGCCATAAAACACACAAAACGACTACAGACATCCCACTGGGTCCAAATAAAAACCGACAACTTGTCCTGACACGTCCAAACGACGCGATTTGTTCAACTGATTATTTAAACTCTACATTGGTAGTTCGGATCCTCAGGTAATCGGGTAGGATTCACTTTGTTTTACAAATTCGTTTATTGGGTTATCGTGTTCAAATCATCTTTGGAATACAGCTTGAAATCCGTAAGATCTTGAACTAAATTTGCCATAAATATTATTGTCACAGAAATTAGGTGATGCATTTTAGTGAATGGTCTTTTTGTGGACCAGTCCTTGAGGTTCATACTTGAATAACAATTCCATTTTAGAAGTTATATATTCTTAGAATATTAGTTTGAGCTTCAATTGAAGAAGGAACTCGTAAATGGCGCAAAGCTCGCCCAAATTCCACCTGAACTTGAGCTCGGGGACACTCAAGTATATTTGCCATTGTCATGGATATTAGTTCTCCTTCTACGGAATATTTGCTCCTAGTTGCGTCCCGTTACCAACCAAACTTCAATAACAGGGTAGATCTGCGCATTTATATTGAGGCCCCCGTGTTTCATGATGACTATAAAATTGTAAGTGTCCATCACACATAGGGTGTCAATATATGGTGCTCGGATCACAATAGCCCTCGTATTTATCTCCCATATTGATCTTAGTGGATTATTATTCTTTTTTCTCGATTCGAGTGTAGAATACAATACCTTTGTAAACATTTTTTGTTCACATATTTCATTGCAGCCGTCTCGGAGGGACAATAAGGTATTCCCAGTGAATAGGTTTTCAATTATATTGTTTTGGTCGGAACAAGAAGATGAAAAATAGGTGCTTGTGCAAGTTTGAAGCTATACTCTATTTGCTACTTGGATATTTTTTCTTACTTTATTTTCAAGAGTTACGGCAGAATTATTTGATTGTACATATTTAATCCTATTTATCTCCATCATCATTATTACATTTCTCATAAGAAATAGTGACATCATTCACCATTTTAGTTACAGTGATTTTGTTAAATTTCTCGACAGTTTCATATGAGCAAAGAATATTAAATTAAAAATTATTTCACAACAGTATTTAAATGTTTCGTTTATCTCACTAGTTCACATAATATTGTTTGTCCGTTAAAACAGATTTCAACTACTGTCGATCTAAATGTACAAAATCTCAAGCATAATAATGGCAAAATTCCACATCGCAGTCTTACCAGTAGTTTGAAAGCCTTGAGTATAATTGTATACTGTTTGGAGATGAAGTTTTCTGTGGCTTCATTTCATTGAAATGCCAGAGCCGCGTTCGCATACCGAATACCACGAAAATTTACTTTCATCCCCGCTACCTGGACGCTGAATATCATTGTATCTCACGATCATTAGGTGTCTTCTCTGTCAGCTATATTCCGTTGTGTGATATCAGGGACAAAATTCATGTTTATTGTATTGTATTTATTCTTTTGCGAGCTCTTTACTGGATGTGTGTAAATTATAAATGTAACAAGCGGTATAAAGTGTGCCAGTATTAATTCAATTTCCTAGAATTGCGACAATATTGTATAAAATATAATTGCGTGACTTGGAGTGAGTGCGTAACGCAAGTGACTTGACTCATTGAAAACCAAGTAAACAGTACTAATTCCGAGCGGAAATATCAGTGTGCTGAGATGAGATCAGCTGCTTTGTGAATGCTAGCCACTGCCCGCGCCGCGGCCCGTCCACCCACAGTTCACACGCCGATGTCTTTGCTTTATAAACATTTCTACTCAAATAGACAATATTGACTTGCCATGACACGGATCGCCAAGTCCTCGTTGAATTTTAAATTCTCCATTCACCTGTGTAATCACCACAAAAAGTTGAATGAATTATTGCGTTTTTATACGACTTCATTAGGTACCCGTTCTAATTTTATTATACATATTACTTTGATACTCCTACTTTGAGCTCGGTGTTAATATATTCATTTAAGTTTAAGGCTCAGCCCGACCAATACAATTTTATATGGTAAGTTTTTATCCAGGTTAAGTAAATTAGACTATTAATTTTTTTATAATTATTTTTTCGTAACTTAGTTCTTTAACCTACCTAGTACCTACCTAGACCTCAGACAAATTTGAGAATGTAAAAATTACATTATATACAAAATATTACAGAGGTGAATTAATGATCCATCGGATCTGGTGAAAAGCAAGATACTTAAGATGGAATGCAATGTTTTAAATGAGTAAAAATACGCAGAGTCGCAGCATTAAATTCCTCTGTGCATAATTCATGCAGCCATCGATATTGCACATTCGTCCATTCTTATAGGTTTCGAGAAATGTTAACGTGAGCTCGTTATGACAGCAATGCACGTCCAGCAAAATGGCTTCATCGTGAAAATTAACATTCGGCCAGCATCTCGAGTCAATGCGCCGCCGCCGCCCCTCGCTCCACCTCGCCGGCGAGCAAATATTGAATCGCCGTTGACCGTCTTCTGGGACTGGGACCTCCGCTGAGTCCGAGGTGTCTCATTCTCCATTCACAAAAATCACAACTTTTTTAATGCTCTAAGCAACCTGATTGAAATTCAAGTTCTCTATCTATATCTCTCAGACAATCCATTAACTCAGATAGATCAATTGTATTTTTAATTAGTGCCCGGTTAATACCAACGGGCTCTCTATTACATGGGACTTAATCATAACTGGCTAAATATGGGTGCACTATAAGTACTTCTCTGCCCATCCCATCGAAGAATTACAGAAAAATAAAACATAATTTGTTTGATTGCTCATAAAATTTTGCTCTGATAAAAAGAAAAATGAATGCTCGTGATACTAAAATAAACTCTCGCGATAATTAACATAGCGGAATCTGACATAAACCACTTTAAAGGGTATCACTTACATAAAGGTGATGATTAAAAAATCTCTCTTGCAGAAAACACATTGAAATTTTGTCCTAAGCTCAACATAACTTAAATTTAGCTTTGCTGCTACAGTCGATTTACCTAAACCTTGACACAGTCAATCAGGGAAGGTTTTTGTCTTGTTAAAGTCAAATGATAACTGGGGGCCTACTATCATCGGCAGCGCGTATTTAAGATTTTCTAAGCTTTGACGTTTCATTTTGGTAACGTAAAATTACTTACCTACTTAATACGCGCTGCCTACACGATAATAGTTGGCCCCCTGGTGTCATAAATTTTAGCCAATCATGTCATCTGTTACTAAATCAAGATAATAAGAAGAAAGAAGGAGATTTATTCAGCAGATGGCTCTTGAGTTTCCGAATGCAGAAGTCTCCAGTGGAGATATGCATGGTTGAGCGGTAAATTATACTGGACGGTTGGTCTAAAGATTATTAGTTACCATTTGCTACCGAGAAGCCTAATTGCATGAGTGAGTCTGTCGATACATGAGCCGATTAGCGGGAAGATGGTTGCGTGCGTACATAAAAGATCCGCCGGCCCTGCGGGTGCCAGGCAAGCCAGCCCCGCTGGCCAACGCACGCAACACGCACATGAGCTTTTATGCATACACAATATTACGATTTAAACATCTATACGTTTACATAAGCTCACATCTATAAGAATCAAGTGCGTCTTAACATCTTATAAATGGGAAAAAAAGCTTTGTTTGGCTGCAATTGAAGTTCAATGCACCGATTTTTGCTGAATTTTTTATAGATTTAGAGTTTTAACTCGTAGGACGGATACAGGTTCTTCAAAAACCTTCATAATGCAGATGAAGTCGCAGATAAAAGTGTCGAATAAAGTCAGCATTGTCATAGTATTTACACATAAATACACTGCCTAAAAGTGTATGTGCATCAAAATTATATCGTAAGTCGAGTTTGCGTTATCGCACGTGCATCTTAGCAGTTGAGCTCGGGACTCATTATGCTGTCGCTACGCGTCCTGCCTCGTCTGTCCGGCCTGCCGTCCACCGTGGTGGCCGACATGCATTATACACACCGGACACCTTATGTCTAAATGAATAACTTTTTGTTGTGCTTTTTAGACGTAAACGCTTGGCTCACATTATTTGCAGTCTTACACGATTTAGCCGTTTTATCGGTGATGTTTTAGATCCGTGGTTATTTGCTTATTAAACAATTTATAAGATACCAAGAAGCATTTGATTCACAATTATATTACTAAGAAGCATCGGACGAACGAACCCTTGTTATTCACGTCAGTACCAAGCTCTTAGAAAGATATGTATCAGTTGCGGGAAGAGCGCGGCGCCTTGTGATCGAACCGCATGCTGTTCGAAAACTCCGTCCGAATTAATCATTTTACGAACCCGGGCTGAATAAAAGCTGCCGGGCACATCCGGAATTCCTGTTTTGACTTTTATCCATTTTGATTTCCAATCCAATGTCCTCTAGTAAGAGCGGACCATGCAGTTCAATACCACCATCCCGCTTGGACATAAACGTCGTATTTTGTTTCGCTTCAAGTCTTCCGTGCGCTACGGCCTTTCACTTCTGCAACGACGGTTGAACACTAGCTCTACTTTGGACGTCAACATTTCTTCCTGCGGATACCAGTTCAGGTTGATTTCGTTCAGAAGAAATTAAAGTGGCTGATGAGTATTTCGAATGCATGTGGCGACCCTAATTGAACAGCCATTTCCGGCCATTTCACAGAATCGAATATTTAATATTTCGCACAATCAAGACAACGTCGGGGCACGCACGCATATCGTTCGTGCGATGCGGTGCCGCCAACCCTTATTAGTATTCGTCGCGTGACCCAAAGCAATAATACATTCTTGTGCACTTGCAGTTTCACGTAGGTAGTAGGTAGTGCCAAGGGACCGCAAACAGCTACCAAATTATTTTTTTATTCTGTCAGTAACGTACCTGATTGACTGACTCTGCATTCTCTATCGTTGCGATAATTATACAATGCATGTCTCGGATTTATGAGGCTTAGTTTCAGACCAGACAACATCAGGGCGCTAAGCACTCCACGAATTAAGAGTGACCTAGTTTAAATGTTGAAATCTCTAAGCTTGAGTTCAAGCTTTTAGAATATATTTCAGGCAGGAGATTTGTGTCATAGCGATAGCTATCTTTGTGTATAGATACAGAGATAGCTATCGCGTAGTCGAATCGAGTTGTACAAAATGTTGAGCGGACATAGTATAGGGGGACTCGCGGGCAGCGTGTTCCCAGGCGGTGCAGCAGCGGCGGCATTCCTTGCCCATACGCAGCCTATCGAGCACCTGGCTGTTCCCGGACGTGGCATTACCTGCCTCGAGACTACATTCTCTGGACACCACCAACGCTAATACAAACTACCGCCTTCCTTTCCAAGTTTTTCACTTTGATTTCCCCATGCCGCTAGCTGGTGCGATGAATGCTCTCTGTGTATAATTGTTGAATTATTACATACTGTTTTTCATGCCGTCGACAATTCAAGGAACGCTGCAAGCAAAACATACGTATTTTCTCAACTTTGATTTGATCAAAAAGATTGCAATACTTTGTTTCTGGTTAAGTAACTTAACGTACTTATAAGTCTTCTATCTAATTTATGAGCAATGTCAAATGTTGATCAGCGGGCACGGTTCCAGAATGTCAAAATGTTCATATTAAGCAATCAAATGTCCTGTGCATTATCCCCAGCCCAGCTTATCAGACAGCACTCTCAAAAGTTCCAAGAACCAGTTTGAATCTTGCAAATTTACTATAACGGCTTCGGCCAATGACGCACCACTCCAAAGGCGATTGAATCATACATTCTAAAAACTCCAAAAAGGCAATTATTGTGATAATTGGATTACAGATAGTATAATTTTCAATCTATATTGCAGCTGCACAGTATCCAAAATACAATAAAATCCAATTCACATTTTCATAATTGTTGTTATTATGGTATGCATTTCAAGCTATTCACTTCCTTTCCAGTTTACTTGCTTATTGGGTGAAAAATAAAGAGTGGAATACAGAATAAACTTGCCAATTGCATGGACAACCCACCTATAGATGTAAGTGAACATAAGGTTTAGGCGAAATCGATTAGTGAGAGGTTTGCTATGCTTTGTTGAATTCTCAGGTCGTTGTTGTATGTTCTAACTAAAGCCAGGGCTCGTGGTTCCGCGGTTTTCCGCTCACCTGTTATGTGGTGTAGTTGTTGTGTGGTAGCTACACCCGGTAATTTGCGGTTTTTCCAAACGCTCTTCTCAGCAATTCTCCACGCGTATGTAATTGTCATTGTTGACTGTTACCAACTCGGGCCCAGTGCCTGTTATTACTACTTACATCGACTCTGGTATTACATTGATTGTGAAATTTATTTGCACCATGTGCGACATAAATAATTAGGGAAAACTAAGTAGCCAAGCTCAGTCCGAATGGACACCGGTGAAATTGAAAACTTTCCTTTAAACTGCAGTAGCAGCCTTTTGCCTCTTCTGGTAAAGTTTTATGATTGACAACCTGCCGTGATTTGCTAACACAAGATATTGGTTAATGTAAATATACCATCTACAGATGTGTCGTAGATGTGAAGTAGTAAAATTTATGTTATATTGTATTATAGTCTCAAGCTTACTCTGATGATAGCTTGTGTGCTCTGGGACAGGACCACTGATTTGTCTCGAAAAAAATTGCTCAAAGATACCAACCGAATATAATCTATAGAAAGCTGAGTTACTATGTTTCATTGCTTACTGAGGTACCATGCATTCGAAGGCTGATACAGAAGCTAATCAAATAAGCTATCAGTGACGGGATGATTAAAAAAATATAACCGTCTAATTTGTGATTCTCGAAAGTCGACGACGTAGGATCGTTTGCAAATATTGCGTGCATACAAGACGTAATTGTCAACACACAGAAGCGTACGAGGCACCTACCTGTATCGGATTTACCAGATTAATATTTTTTTATTGCTTTTTAACGCGAAATTAAGTAGATAATAAATTTGATTAAGTATTTTGCCAAATGGATGCAGATAAGCAATAATGTGTCAACCCGCATAAACTTGGTTTTGAGAAAATGGCGTCTTAAGATGATTGTATACGTGATTTAAGATTTGTTTTATGACATAAATCCATTTTTTTACGTACTTTTATGTTTCAGATGACTTAAAACACTTTTTTAGAATGTTAAATACGTGATGCATTATCAAAATATATCAAAACCTTTGAATTTGACTTTTTGTGGGTTGACACATTATTGCTTATCAGCATCCAAATATACTGTATCACATTAAGTACTCGTACGTACTTTTAACATTTACGCGATATGTTGATAGGTACTAACTTAAGTAGGTATAGGTATTTGAATAAAACATTGTAGATCCTGGGTTTAATTATTATGCCCATATAATTGGACCGCTTTAAAATTATAGCAATTTGGGATATGAACTTACGTACCCCACACTACTCATTAATACAGGTATTCAAACTCAAATGGACAAGGCAAAATGTTGTTTCAATAATACATTACTATTCCCACAGATAATATGTTCTCATTACTATTATTGTCATCGGTGCATGACGGGCAAGTATGATTACGCTGTAATGTAAGGGAACAACATCATTACGTGTACGTGCATGTGTGTGTGTGACAGCAGTTCGCCAGAGAAGTATAATTGCGGCGACTTCACAGAAACGATCAGCATGCCAGAGCCAACAAAGGGTTACCTCAGCACATACACCGTCGGTTCCTTCGGGCGGTGTGTCAAATTGACGGCGTTGCATTGCACTCAACCGCTACTAGCCCTGATTATTTCTTCGAAAAATTTATCTCCTTATGTTCTCATATTTTTTTTTTTAAGTAAAAGTAGCAAACGTTTACGTATGTGTTGATATGTCTGGGGACAAAGAGAGGGCACCTACTCGGCACTTCTAGGAAAATTATTTCGCGCATCAAAATAAAATAAATTGGGTTAAGCGTAGGAGGATGATTTCGCACATATACCTAGCATAGATATTTTAGTTAAATATTATGTATGTTATACGATTAGCAAACCTTGCCGTACATAGAATCCTGTTACAACGTTTAAAACTGCCGCTGAAAGTTAGTTACAAAATTCATTAAAAAGTGAAGCAGGCGCTGCATTGCAAGGTCAGATGAACACAGATGGATTGACACCGTGGAGTGCGTTAACCCAACTGTATAGATCATTACTTCAAATTTCCTATTAGACGTTATTTAAATGTCCATTTTTTGTCCAGTCAAAGTTCCACAGAAATGACGTGATTTGTCTCTAACAAAAACCCGGATATTGCATAATAATGACCGGTGCTCAGTTATCAGTTTATGTTATTAGAAAAAAGTTTAATTAGGTTTAATTAAGACACTGTAGTCCCTAGATCGTTTAGGTTTTCCTTAATTAGAAGAAAATATATCGTTAAATGTTTCCATTTTATCTGAAAAATTATTTTCTTAGATCGACAATTTTTTGTTTTTCAGTTTTTATGAATATATCATGATGATATACTCGTACATATCACGTCAGTCAGAGATATAACACTTTATTATACGAAATATGGTTTTATGGGATTATTTCAAGAACTATTAGTAAGAGAAGAAAATAAAACGTTACGGCTAATTTCCATATGAAAATAAAAACCGAAGAAGATATTATATTATGTTTATATTTTATTTTTATTTGCTTCCTGATATTGTAACAATAGTTATTTTTTTCTGGTTACCCGGTATAATAAGTTTCTTTATTTTTTTTTGCAGTTAGTTCTTTTGAACTCAATTACGATAATTTCTTAGGAACACTAGAATGCGGTGTTACTAATAAGTAATACGCTTCACTTCCCCTGATAAACGCGATTCAGATTATCATCTGACTCTAGGAAGTACACTTAATAAAAAGTATTGTAATTACCGCTTATTACCGCGATATTCCGATTCCTAGTACTAATGTATTTTTTTCTGTCACTTTTGGGTTTTACAGACGCCTTGTAAATGCCTAGTGTAATTTCAAAGCTTTGAATTATTGGATACAATTTATTGTATCTGTTTTTTTTTGTTTCACGACTCTTCCGTAGGCTTGTCTCTAATTAGTCACTCAGCATAATCGACTTTCCTTCATGGCATAAATTAATATCATGTAACAGGTCTTATGAGTCGATTCAATTTATCAGTGCAGTTATGAGCAAATTGAATTTCTATTTAAGTTTTAGTATATAATGTATCTACATTATCTTGTTTAACTTTAAGAATACCTGTACTTAATGAAAACTTAACTGTTAATGTTTTTTTATGGCTGCAGCTTGGAAGACAATGCGAATGAAGATACCTATATTATTTGTGCCAACTGACAGAGGAGGCTGTATGCGAATGATTTGTGGCCGGTTAGCGACGTTGAGGGAGTGCAACCCGAAACCCGACACGCGGTCAAAGACCGGTTCGTTCACGTTATTTCGGAAATATTCGTCGCTTTTTGCAGAACGCGTCTGCGCCGATACTCCGCCGAAGGATGACCTCACCGGGATTTCTTTTTATTTGTTACTTATTGCCATTTTCCTGCTTCGAGTAGGCTCATGGTTAATAATCTAGTAACGGTCCTTGTATTTTAAATATCGTTAGTTTATCCCATGCATTGACAAGATGAAGGTCACCGATAACTTTATCAATTCTTATGTAGCGTAATAGGTAGTTTGTGAATTTAAATACTGTTTGTTCGTTCATAAATATGTTGTAATCTAGAATTATTAGAATCCATGGACTTACTGTACACCAAAATAGGTACTTTTGCATTAATACAGTACAGTGGGCCAACGTTATCATCGTTAAGCAGCACGTATTAAGAACTTCTCAACTTCGAAGTTTGAATTTAGGGTACAAAAATGGAACGTCAAAGTTCCCCAGTAGGCCCCCAGTTAAAGATTCTGATATAAGTATTTATCCGTTCGTTTACATTTAAAGAAATCGAAAAGTATGAAGGTACTGCTTTTTTACCTCACGTATCATACTAATTAAATGAAATTATCCTCTCGCTAGTCTCACTGACAATGCTACATAAAGATCATTACCGTTTTAAACCAACGTTTTTGCAGCAAATGTCTGAGATGTGTTCGAACAACTTTACTGGTACAAGTAATGCTCGGTATCCATGGATAATTGGGCACCACTACCACCACACAACACACGACCGGCCGCCCGTGGACCTCTCTGACCACAGTGCACGTATAACTATAACTACAGTATCTACATATGTGCGTATCAATCAAACAAACCTCTTATATGTGCATGAACTGTCTGTCCATATATGATTATCAAGAAATCTCTGAAATAATTGATTAAAATATTGACGTTTAGAACGTACCTACCTACCAACATGTGTTGAGCTGAGGTCTTGGGAAAGGTTAGTGACAAATTCCACCCAAAATTGAAAGTGGAGCGCAGTGAATCAGTACGGAATCAGGAATACCAAATTGCTATTTTATAAAACCGCATCGTATCTATCTAGTTATCTTTCGTTGGTGCAAAAGTTGTATTTCAATGAATTACCGAACCTAAATAATTGATTATTCTTATGTTTGTATGAGTCATTACTACGAAAAGGTTAAAAATATTCACAGCCAGCGGTCTCCCAGAGACACTGGAAAGTGGAATAAACACTGTAAGTAAACATTCATAGTTCATACGTTTTGCTTTTGATACGTTTTCTCAGAAACCGACATGAGACTAGTGTTAGTGTGTAGTGCAAATAATAGATACCATACGTTTACACATACATAATAATCTCGCGTATCTATCTAGATCTAAGTATCGTGAATTGCGGTACAGCTGGTTGTACAATAAGTATAACTCAATGTATTGCTTTTAAAAGTTGTTTACATCTATGTCGATTAAATTGAAATGTTTCGTAACGGTTTAGCCAATAGTGAAGTTGCTTACGCCTTTGGCTGAAGATAGGTGGGTAGGTACTAGACAATCATTGCGATCGATTCTGAGAAACAATTCCTGTTCAGCCTTGCTATGAAACATTACTCAAATGTTTGTTTTCCTTTCAAACGATTCAAAAACGGCTCCCGCAAAATTTTACTGTTCCCTGGAATCGGTAGCTTTGCGCGACAGCTTGTTTGCGTAAGCCCGATTCGTTGAACGAATTACAGCTGTTCGATATCGGCCGAGCTAACCCCAATAGTTGTGCAAATCTAAACATCTCAAATGGACTCCTTGCAAGTGAGTTTAAAAAGTTGAAAGGCGTGTGTGGGGTCCGTTGATCAAAGCTGCTAATATATTCATTTCAAACATTCAGTAGGCACCTAGTTAGGTGATACGATTTCCTCATAGACGAGCAAAAGTATTTCGTGGAAGCTCGATGGTCAGCCAGCGTTAGCAACTGCATTACGCCACTACATCGCTGCGCCACGCCGGAATGACGCTCCATTACACGCAACTCGCTACTGGGAATTATTTCCAGCGCACATAGATACGCATGAGAGCTGATCTCTGGCTAATTGCAAAACGCTGGAAATGCTTGCACAAGATCTTAATGACAGTAGTGATACAGATTTTCTTTTACGTTCGGGAACTCCTATATTGCATCTTACGACAACATTCTATCGTAGGGATCAGCTTCTTTTTTTGCAAATGATTTAAGTGATTATTTTTTCAGGTTCAAAGATGGTGTGGCGTACCCGTGGTCGGCAGTCGTGTCGAGTCTCATCTTGTACCCGGAGGCGGCCAATCAGACGCTGTACACCCGCCGCGGCGCTCGCGCTGACTCCGGCAACTATACCTGTCGACTCAGTAATGACACACACACAGAGATGCATACAGTCAGACTTGATATTTTAGGTGAGCATTTGCCGAAAAATATTAACGACGAGTACCCTAATTCAACAAGCTATTTTAGGCTTACGATTGATAAAATCACATAAAAGCTTTTTAATTTCAAATAACATCATAAAATTCTTATACGCAAATTTGCTTTAATCTTAACCAACCATATTATTATCATATACTTTAAATTAAAGGTATCTTAAATCGTAACTGCTTTAATTAACTGAATTTAATCATAATGTGCGTCTTCTTTATAATCTAATAAATACAATACAACATAATATCCCGGGTTTACTAGTTGCCGTCATCTCAGGTACGTTTAACTGCGTGCTCGATTCTGTGACCTAAATGAATTCCGCGAATACACTTGAAAGAGCACGCGATGTGCGTGAATCATCATCTTCTGCATTAAAAGTTTAATTAAGTACATTTCTCCAACATCCTGGCCTAAACAGTGCTTAAAGCATGCTTGCTTAGAAAGTAAATAAAACAATTGATCAGTAAGAATGTCTGAGAAAATTTTATGTTAAATCGGATTCAGAGCTTTTCGCGCTTTCATGAAATATACATATATCATGAGATGACTACTATTTTATATATTATTATCATTTTGACTCTGTAATCGGAGACGATTTCCAGCAGACTTGGACCCTTGTTATTTTAATCGGCAATATTTTGTTTTATATTGCGTTCAGAACTCAGGTAACTTTAAAGTGGCTTACATATTGTATATATTGCTGCCGTAGGACCGAGCTCCACATTTTACAAATTAATGAGTTTATGCAAACCTCATTTCATTCTCGTAAACATATTTAGTTAATAAATGCATATGGTCGTAATATTTCGCAAAAATCTTGAATGGTTTCTTGAATGTTTTGACCAAATCTGGATATGGAAATGTACCTGCCACTTCGAGTTCTTAGAGATGTTATCTTATCTCCAAAATAGGTATACGGAATCATTATACTTCAAAGTAATAAGTACTTATACCGCCTTCAGATATGCAGAGCCCGCGAATTGTACATTTCGAATTGTTTGTCACGCTTACATAAATGGTGATTAGGGTCGTGTCTACTGACATTTTAGGATAGAAGATTTATAAATAAACTAGCTCTTACTGGAATACATTTACAAAATGTTTAATTGATATCGGATACTTATTTGATAAAATCTTACACCAATGCAATGTAGGTACCTAAATGACGCAGGAACGTAATAACATAAACGCGATCAGAAAACTACGTAGTTTATTAATACTTCCAGGAATATACTATAAATATATCATGTATTTTTGTTTTGTTTCGCAGAACAACCTACGGACGCGCCGAAAACAATGTTCATTTCCAAAGATCAGTGGGTGGAGGTGGGAGCTGAGCTCCGGCTGTACTGCGAGGCTCTCATCGGTATGTGTACATACGCCCACCCTGTGCCCACACCATAGAGCACACACACTCACTACACATTTCTTCACAAATAAGGTTTGCTCTCACGCTTTGTGCTCCCCAGGGCGGTCACATCTAGCGGACGCGCGCAGCGACCTGCGCTGGAGGAAAGTTTGGCTGAACTTGACGGAGGGCGACCTCCTACCCACGCAAACTGAAATAAAGACAACCCGGTGAGTTCCAATGAATTCTATTAATATATTAACCGCCCACGGACGGATCAATATTCATGTCGTCTGAAAGCTATCGTAATATTCTACCCGTAGGTTGCCAATCAGCTGTGTTACACCCACGGATCGCTTTTAACGTAGGCCATCGCCTGGGCTGGGGTGGGTCGCAGTGTGACTAGTATTAACTACTTGAATACCCGTCAAAGTCTGAATACTGCGTCTGAAACGGACACAAGACTTGTGCTTAAATGCTGTCATGCCTTATAACGAGATTTTATATTCTGGTGTTTCCAGGGAGGATGTTGAAGATATAATCGGCTCATACCTGACGGTGGAGCGTGTGTCGGCGCAGGACTACGGCACTTACGTGTGCATCGTGCACAGCAACGACGTCGTCTCCAAGAGCTACGTCACAGTGCACTACACGCGTAAGTGATCTTTGGATACAAGAAACACGGACAACATTTCACTCTAATTTATTGGTGTGTAAAAAATACTGTCACATTAGAAGAAGTTTGCTTAGCCTTTTGAGTTTTCGTATTAGTATCATATGAGTAAATTTCGAACAATTCCGCCCTTTTTTGACTTTATGTAGCGTCGTAAAGGAGTCGCAACAAAGTTTCCAACTTTCCAATTTCTTAAGCAAGTACATGTGTTAACAAGTAGGATATGGTAATAGGTAGCAAGAGGATATTGAGAATTTGAGAGGCTACATTATGTAATCGAATAACTTGCTAAGCAACGCAGACGCTTAGGTATGCGTAACTGATTAAGTCATTTCATCTGCATAAGTTATCCGAATGCAACGCCAGCTAGAACAATACAATCATAGGCGTCGTACGTATGTGCTCTATCCTCTTTGAATGCAAAATACTTATGAGTCGTGTAGCTAAGTTGAATTATTTAAGATAGGAACCAACAGAGTGGGTTATCGCACTCTGTTGGTTCCTATCTTAAATAATTCAAAGGTGATCGATACATTTACACATAATGTAAAAAAGGGTATGTCATGCGTAACATCGCGATTGACAGTCTGTGAAGCACGTGAGATTATAAGATAGATACTCGGACAATTCCACGGAATTGACGTGATGTATGATATTGATTTCTTAGATTTTTTGTTGTTGCTTTCAGCATATTTGCTACTCACTGTTTTTATAAGACTGTATAATGCTCCCAAAGATACACTTACGTAATCGCAAAGCTAACAGCTTAAATATTGCGTCATAAAGGATATGGTTTCATAATAAAAAATTGCACGTACCCATAAAGCAGGAAATGATAGCAGGAAGTAGGAAAGCATTAACGCCATTCCTGATAGCATACGCTACACGCATATGAATAGATACCTTTCGACAGGTTTTGCCGGTTGACAACATTTAGAATCTTTTCACACATATACGATATCCGCACCAACGGTACTGCGTTGCAATAAAAGGATGTTGAAATGTATCATGAATACCTTTCCGACGGTCCAGAATGTAAATTGTGAATTCTTGTTAACAATCCTCGAAAAGCACTTGGCTAATGTTTTATTAGCACCATCGTGGTTTTCGTAACCTAATTTCATCAGATGGGTCACATTGTTAATAAGTAATAGAAAAAGGAATAAGTATCAAGAGCTGTATGCCTTTCGTCTTTGCCAATATTAGATTCCATAGTACTTACGTACGATATTAAGTACGTATAAAAAGCCATTATAGAGAGACTAAGCTTTTTGAAATTTATAAAGATGTATGTGTAATGCATGAATGTATCTCTACCGTTTTCACTGCGCGCTCAAAACTCGAGACGGCACATGCATTTCTGTATGTAATGATGTGGTTTGTGTATGTGTATAGATGGCGTGTTGGGCGGAGGCAGTAGTTGGTGCGGCGGCGAGGCGGTCCCGTGGCGCGCGCTGGCGCTGGGCGCGGCGGCGGGCGCGCTGCTGCTGCTCTCGGCGGCCGCGCTGCACGCGCGATGCACGCCGCGCCTGCTGCTCGCCGCACGACACGCACGCGCCCGGGCACGCACTCCTGCGCACAGAGCCAGAGGTAAACAATTCAACACATAGCTCTTCTATTCTACAAGTAGAGTGGAGTTTTGCATATTGATGGAGGACGATATCGATTCATATCAACCTACGTTAATATGGCACTAATGCAAAACCACACCCCGTATATATATTTTTTATACTACATAGTTAGCAAATTAGCGTTACAGTCCGCCTGATGGTAAACAGCCGCTGCAGCCGAAGAGCCCTCCCGATGGAGGTAAAATCCCCAGTTGGGCAGCTCCGAATCTCGAACGAGAATTACCGTTATGCCCTACCTCTCTTAAATCTATATTTTCACGTCTTTCTACAAAGACTCACCAAAGAAGAAAACAGGTCTCGTCCTCACGTGTCGCTCAACTGTCATAAATATGTTCAGTGGTACTAACACAGGCTACATAATGTACAAGAAGATTGTTGCGAGCTCTAATTGACGTGTGAATTGTATTTATGCAGTGCTGGAAAAGGAGTTTGACGTGCTAGTGTGTTGGACGGCGGTGGACGGCGAGCTGGTGCGCGGCGCGTTGCTGCCGACGCTCGCGCTCAAATACAAGTACCGCGTGCACGCCGTGCCGCTCTCCACGCAACCAGACAATTGTAATTATATTTACCTCTTTACACATACCTATCCTCCTTAACTGTTACCGTTTCACTCCTCCTATGGAACCATTGACCGTTATACAAGTATTCTGAGCTGGCTATATACTTAGACGTCGACCCATTTCATTCGCACCTTTCGGAGCTGTTATCTATAAAGAACTTCCAGGCAAGAGTTATTGAATATCTATTGAGTCCTATAGAAGGAGAGAGATTTTGTTTCCATCCATCCTGCTAGGTAGGGGCGCTCGAAATCGTGCGCCAGTTCATGCTTATCCGACAGTTTCTTTGCAGCAATGGGTGCAGAACTCTAAGGGGTAAAGTAGTGTAAATGGTCTCGCCCATGTACATTTTTATTTCAGATGACGTGTGTCGAATTTGGACTAGCAAGCCTAGTCACTATATTAGGGGTATTCAAAGGTATTATTGGTGACCTTTTCACACAATAACTGTATGTGTACGTTAGGGTACGGCGAGTTAGTAGGCGAGGCGTCTCGTTGTCGGTCGCTGGTGGCGGTCCTGTCGCCGGCGCAGTATTCGCCGCAACAGCTACTCACCGCGTTGAGACAACTGCGCGCGTTGCCGCTGCCGCCCGTAGTCGTACTGCTACAGGTAAATCCCACTTTACTATGTAGAAACCGACAACGCACGGGTCGTAGACGATCACAGACCTGAGGGCCGAAACGGGATCGAAACAGGGCTATCTGTGGGCCCATCGATGGCACTATTTTAACCCCATACAAATCAACGTTAACGTCAACGCGAATAGTTATCACGGTGATTTTAGAAAAACCCGCACTGGGCACTCTGAATTGATCTAAAACGATGAGCGATTTGCGAGGGTAGTTTGTACATATATATTGTTTGTGTGAAGGACCTACCGAAGTTGAAGCGCGAGGCTAAGGAAAGCGGCTCGGGGCTGGCGAGTGCGCTGCGCGGCGCGCGGCTGGTGGCGTGGCGCCACGTGCACGAGCGCGCCTTCTGGACCGCGCTCCGCCTCGCGCTGCCGCTGCCGCCGCCCTGCGACCACCAAACGACGCAGGTATACAACATACCCATACAAGCCGTCGCCAGTTATAAATCAAATACCAATTTGTACTAGAGTTTAGTAGACAATCTCAGTATAATCGAATGGTCTACCTTATCACTTTTTGGTTCTTTCATCGGTATGGCATCGGCATTAATATAACGACTAATTTCAATAAGCTGAAAAAAGAGATGCTATAAGTATAACCTCAGAATATAACATAGTAAGTATAATATGATAAAGTACTTAAACTTTGTAGGTAAGTATACCGCATTGAAGAAAAACATATTGCGCCGATCCTAAATAAAATGTCATGAGAATGGTTATTTTAATAATGTGATTTGACTTTTACTTCCCAGGTGAAATCCAATACGGCGGAACCAGAGGACAACAAGAATTGCCGCTCAGGAAGTCTGACGGCCCTCGTGTGAAGCCACAAGCGTGCGCGGAACACACCGTGCTCCAGGCAGCTACGATAGTGTATACAACTAATTATTAATATACAAGTGTTTGACACTTTAACGCCAGTACTAATGTTTGGACATAACGCGTCAAGTGCTGAGTGCGCTTGTGTTGCCAATACGTATGAAGACTGTGAATAGTAGTTAGTTATCTCATTTAATAATAATCTATCACATTATAGTATTTTAGTTTTACGATAAAATTCTTTATACAGTTTTCTAAGATCTCAGTATCTTTTCTCATATCCAACAACATTTATATTCAATACTTTCCATTTCTCTTGTGCCAAAGGGCTATCATGACAATTTAATTCTTAAGTCAAAGAGTATTAACGTTCTATATTAACTATTTATTTTATTTATCTTCAGCTTTTCTCTTTTTCATTGTATAATAAAAGTACGGTATGTAAAACTTATATTAATATCTGAATGTTTATAAGTAAACTTTACTGTAGTCGTGAATACTTTACGTCGTTAGATGTAGCGTAAGTAACAGCGGGTGTGTGGAAATGTGTAGCGACGATTCAAGGTTCTGTGATATGATAATGGGAGTGTGAATATTGTAGAGGAGAAAGCAGTGTGCTCATGATATACTGGAGTCACAAGTTTTAAGGGCCGGCTTTGAAGCACATAGTATTTTTTTGGATTTTCTCGGGCGCGAACAAATAGATGCGCAGTTCCCCCCACTATTTTCGCTTAGCACTCAAGACTTGTGATGGCACCATATAAATATTGTTTAAACCTACCCTCTAAAACATTGTGCGTAGCATCGTTCCAGTAAAGTGTTATTCTGTTACTTCAGTATAAAAACATAAGTTTTTTTCATTTACATACTGCTGACTCGTATGAAAGTATTTTCTTACCTTTTTGTAACAAAATTTAAGTGTAAAGATGTGCTGTTGTAAATATTATTACTGATTCGAAAAGTATTCTCGCAACATTGTAGTTAGTTAAGATTTATACGATGAAGCTAAGCAGGTCGTAGGTTAATAACAATTTGTAGAAATATTTAAACTTATTTCGTTACATTCCCTCAACTGTTTTTTATAACAATCTTATGTTCGTCTTTATACAATGTCAAATGGTGCATATAGAAACAAAAATAATGAGTACCTATACTAAAGTGATTTTTTTTTACCTGTTAATATTCCCACAAGCTCCCTTACCGTCTACCTTTTTTATACTAATGAGAGGTAGCCTTCAAAAGGTACTCTACCGCCCTGGGAGAGACAGTAGGGCTACATTTTTTCGCAATGAAATTCCTTCTATGGCTATCCTCCATGCTTAGGGGAGTCCCCGGGTACTCTAGAAGGTCGCATCGGTGACCCCCACATTTTGCCGGGGCACATTCCAGGGGTGACGACCACGGGGCAGCTATGTCGCCGATCTATGGAGACTACTAATAAATACTATAAGGAATACCATAGCCAAATTCTTGGATTCTGGCTATTGGGTGGTATAACCGCCTAATATAATCTTAGTCTTTCATTAAACAATGCTGATATCATCACAAATGTGAGTAATTCTATCCTTTCCTTTATTTATTAAATGGCGATGAGCTAGAGTAAAGCTATACCACCAATGTCAAGTGATTGTTGAGAAAAAGATCTTGTAAATTGTTAAAAAGATGTGGAGGAACCCATTGGATTCCTCGCTCTCAATCGTTGTGAGTAATTCTAAATCATACATTATTTACAGTAAACGTCAAAAATTTACGTTTTCTTACAGTGAACGTCAAAATTTTGACGTTTTGACGTAAGGAAACTGTTGTTTAATATCAGACTATCAGTCTGTTAGTCAGTCTCGTTGTTTACGTTGTCGTGGGTTAATGTGTGCGAATGAAGTGAAAAACTTGCTCCTCGGTTGCGGGTTGCGAGTTAAGTGTTTCGAGTTCCTCCAAGGAAGTCTGAATGAAGCTTTCGCTTATTTTGTTTTAATCGTGGCATGGGTAAATATTAACGTAAGATGAGTAAAACTTTTGTCAAATTAAACACAATGTTTGCAAGTCATAGTATTTTGTATGCAAACAAAGTTTGTTTACATAATTCTATTTCTTCTAAAATACATATTTGATATGAAAAATGCAGCTTATTTTGTCTTTTGCACAGAAAGGGAACCCATTTAATTCAAATAGAACGTTGCAAAAGTTGTAATCAACGCTAGCTTAATATCATTAAGTACTTGTACCTATTAATGCGTAACGAATCATCAATTGTAATACGTGAAGTGGACATGTGACATTATAACTTGTAAATTGTAACCTACGGACCTAGGAACCTAGACCACATGCGTGTATTTTACTAATGTAGAGAGTACCTCTATATCTTCATCTATGAGGTCACGCGGTTAGTGACCTATGACCTTGGTCCATTGTTTCGCGAAGCGGTGATATAATATAACTTGAGAATACAAATTATGAATTGCAAAACATGAGCACACTACTCTTACACAGCTGATTATTTTTTTACACTAGTAATGTGCTCATGTTTTAATTACTCTAAGCCTTGACTTAAAGGAATGGTAGTGGAACATATAATAATATTTCATACAACTTAAGAGGCTCATATGCCATTATCACATGTAAAGTGAAATTGCGAAAACACCCTATTGCATTCAGTTTTCAGATGATGTTATGATTTTCATATGATCTTTTCCTCACATTCTCATCCTATCTTCTGTACTGTTCATTTTCAGGAACAAATTTTTATGAATAATGTCGATTACTTTGAACATGAGATATGTTATAATATAATTGTGCATTTACTTTTCCTTACAAGATGTTTAATACCAATTTATCCACTCATACATTTACTGCTTATTCTAAGGCTTGTTCTTAATTATAATAACTAGACAAATAAAAACTTACCAATTATACTTTCAGAGATTTTAGAAATGCAGTCAGTAAAAGAACAAAGCCGGCCACCAAATCCAAGAGCTAAAGCCGGTTTACTATCTGCTCTCACATTTATGTAAGATATGATCTATACTATTATAAAGAGGAATGAAGATTTAAATGTAAGTGTGTTTGTAACGAATTGACTCAAAAAGTACTGGACTGATTTAAAAAATTCTCTCATGATTTTAATGATATTGATTAAGATATATTTAATCCCCATAATCCCACGGGAGCAGGAATGGGACCTACAAGGGTGAAACTGCATGATGTCAGCTAGTGTTGAAATGACTTCGAATTGATTGCTTGCTATGTAATATTGCTTTAAGATGTCTCCCATGAACCAAATCTCTGAGGTGCATTTCCACAGTTTATATTCAGCAATAAAATTATTGTTCTGAATATGAGTATGTTTTTTTCAGTTAAGTAAAGTTATGCAAATGTTGGTTAGTACCCAGCCAAGTCAACCAATCACATTGTATTAATGCCTAGTGGTCATCTTAAGCTACAAATGAAGGAGAACTATTACACTTTTATTTAATTTTAACTATTATTGAACTTTGTGCATAATTATTTTTAAAAGATTAATTCCTGAGTTTCTTGCCAGGTTCTTGGCAATGAAAGCAACCTTCGGAACCTGGCGGTAGCATGTATAATCATGTCATTCTAACGATTTGAAAGTACTATGTTGACAGACATATATTTTTGAGTTTGGAACAAATTATGGGTGTGATGATAAAAAAAATGATATAGTATTGGTTATCTAAATTTGTACAGGTGGACATTTCCAACATTGTGGCAAGGCTTCAAACGGGATATGAAGGAGGATGACCTCAGTGTACCACTTGATGAACATGCTTCAGGTATTTTTTTAGAAACATAGGTATTAAGAAACTGTAAAACATACAACATTTTATGCTGCAGTAGGTAAATTGTGGTGATTAGTGTAGATAGGTACCTATTTGTGCATCTTATCATTGATTCTCTGAACTTTGCCTCGTAGTTTGGCATGTGTCATTAATATTATTATTAATGACTGATACCTAAACCAGTAGAATTGCTAACAAGAAATAATGCTAGAAGAAGAAAGAAACTATCGAAATATAGGTAACTATAAAAATAGAGATTTGATTATCCAAGATGGATCCATGACTCCTTTGGGTAAGTACTCACTTTTCCCTATTTTCGCTATTCCGCATAGTTTCGGATTGGCGATTCTCAACCACTTGAAAAAAAAGGACTTACCTACTAAATACCTACCTTCATAAGTACACTGATACGCTGCCATGAGGGCAGAGATACTGATATACCAACATTATAAAAATTTTGCAATTCCTTGAGAATGGTCTAGACGCTTAGGTATGGATACATTACGAGGTATACTATAATATGGGTACTTACTTAAATACGTAATAGTCACAGACTTGAATATGATAGCTATAGTAAGGCTGTCTCTGTGGTAAGTTGCAATCCCGTAGTTTGCAAGTTATTCATTAGTAAATTCCGTCTGGTGCACATACATAAGTTTATCCATCTACCTACAAACTCTTATTTTAGTCAGAGAAGAATGAGTCTGGTATATGATTAATTACAGTGTGTATTTCAGCCTCTCTTATCTTATTAGCTAAAAGTTAACCTATATTCGGTTATTACCTAAGTACGTAGAATTTGTTTAGAGCGGCCTAGTTACAATTTTATTTTTTACATGTTAACTAGTCGCTTTCCAACGTTTATTACTTATATGCTAACGCCATTTCAGAAGTGACCCCGAAGGGGTTAACAGAGGTGTTGTATTAACAACACCCAATTTTCAACGACCATCGTGAGATTTCAGGCAGTCATTGAATTACTTCTCAGACGTAAACAGGTTTTTTTTACTATGTTGTTTCTTTCACCCAAATGCTCGTGGTTGGTAATTACTGCACATAAGTTTTTAGAAAAACACTTTGTACAGCGCTATACTACAGCTAGATTTTGAATTTGCTTCGCGTCGTGACAACTATTCGAACCCCATGGCGACAACTTTAGATAACAATTAGGGGTTTCAATTCAGTTTCAGTTTTCTTAGACAGTATTTTTATTTAATATTCTAATTAGATATTGATTAAACAGAAGCCGAGAAGTCCCTATTGTTATGGAACCTTAGTTTCAACTATTAATAATAGGCGACTCGTTCTAAGGTCCCTTAGGCGATAAATTCGCTCGATTTTGGGAAGACGAGCTGATGAAGACTGAAGATGGCAAGCGCAAACCAAGCCTCCTTAGAGTTATCATCAGAGCATTCGGCCCTCGATGTGCGGCCTACGGACTCGTACTCGTCTTCTTGGAATGTGGTGTACGGTAAGTATTTCATATATCTCTAAGGAACAGCAAAGCAAGTAACAGTTATCGAGATATGTATATGAGGATGACAAAATATTCTTGAATACCTACTTGTATTTTCACAGTAAGATGTTTTACGAATTCAAATTTATGATATTTTATCTCGTATGCATACCACAACATCCGACTCGAATGCAGGAAAGTAAACACGATGGAAATCAATTGTGAATAGCAGCCAAGCTAAACATTTGTGTTTAAAGGAAGGAAAAAAAATCCGCCATTTCGTTCGGACTATGATTGATGAAGTGCTTTAGTACCCTTATCCGTCCTCGGAGTTGAAGCTTTCTATAATCCAAATTACCTTCCGTTCCAGTCGAAGATATAGCTTTCCAAGCGAGAAATAATTGCTAAAATCGGATTAGTAGGTACTTTTTGAGTTTGTTGCGACAAACAAAGGAACCAATATTTTTTCATTTTATATAGATTGCAATAAAACCGGCCCAGTCTGACAGCCGTGGATAGAAATACTTATTTACCCACAAGATAGTGCTACACTGCAGCAAAATCGCATAATGGTTACGTTTGATAAAATCTTTAAAACATAAAGTCTAGAGAGCCTGATCTGCAGTGCATAATGTTGACTTATCCAGTTCAACAACTATACTAATCAGGTGCCCGTGGCAGTCAGATCTGGCGATGCTTAACATTCGAGGTCCCGAAGGTATTGAAAACGAAATCCTACCGTAATTGCCCAGTTTTTTGGGTACGTACACGTCAACGGTCACGGAAGCGTTTAAGTACTCATGCGGCATGCCCTTGTGAGTACGCAATTGCATAATATTATTTACCATCGTACTTGTAACCATTAAGAAGTTCATAACATTCAACTCATCAATGCGACATAAATAGCTTGAAGTGACCACAAATCGTTATCTGCAAGAGCAAATGTGGTAACCCACTTGTTAAATAAGAGCGTGCTATTCGCGAAAAGATAACTCTATTACATATCTATATGTATACTAATATTATAAAATATATTTGTATGTAAGTATGTTTGTAGTGAATACGCTCCGAAACTACTGAAGCGGTTAGAAAATATCTTTTAGTAATGGATAGCTACTCGTATAATATCACCGGGTAACATAGGCCATATTTTATCCCTATACTCCCACTGGAACGAGAACTACTCGGGTAAAACCGTGTGACGTCTGCTGGTCTTCAATATTCTATGATGTAAAAATAAACCTGATAGATAAATTTGCAACAGTTTGTTATCAAGGCAAATGGGTAAGTAAGATTCTTATACCTACTACACACATTGTATGAAACTGTACCGACGCGCCGTGCCGGTCATCTGGCGAGCAATATTAAACCTAACGCTTATGTAACTATTATTTTAGATATAAATGGAGATCCGTTGTGGCCAAGTGGTTTGAATATTAACTTTTATATTAACCTTTCACGCAAGCGCTGCAAGTTTGAATCTCAGCCGTCTGTACCAATGATATATAAACTAATTATTGGCGCTTTAATCTTCGTCGCTGAAATGTAGGTGTTGTAATTTACGATTGCCCTTTCGGGGACTCTTCTCGTCGTGAGGATATCTTATATTTATTTATGAAACCTTAAAAAAAATTGATAGGGTGTAAAGTACGTATGTGTGCTCAGATATTGATAGTAGTTATCTGTCCCTTCGTATCGAAACGACCTAAAAGCAAATTGTTCTAGTAGTATTATGTCCTAATAGCATAATATCCCATGAGTACAGTGATGCCGTGTATATGTCAATTCAACGGACTAGGTTCGCGTTTTATGTACGTTCTTCATGTGCTAGTTACTAGTGGTATACAGTATACACGTCGTACTTATTTACTCAGGTGTTTCTATTGCATACATACATACGCTCACGCCTGTATTCCCCGAAGGGGTAGGCAGAGGTGTAATCACAACACCCACTTTTCACCGAAGATGATTAAGTGCCAACGTGACAGATGGTGAGTCCATCGCCGTCTCAGACATTTTACATACGTCATTGAATTACTTCTCAGAAATATGCAGGTTTCCTCACGATGTTTTCCTTCACCGTAAAGCATGTGGTGTGAAATCACTGTACATAAGTTTTTTAGAAAAACTCATTGGTACATCCTCGCTGGGGTTCGAACTTCGTCGCTTGCGTAGCAGGCGACTGCTCAAACCTCAAGGCCACCACGGCTCTTTGTCCATGTTTCTATTGGTCCATGATAAACTTTTTACAATGTTACTTTGCTGATTTAAAATTTTGTAGGTAGAGCTTTTTCTTGGGCCACCTTGTTACAGGGCCTGTCACGAGTAAATAACGTGAAGCTAACAATAGTGCGTATGTTTTTATTCGCGCCATACATATAGAGAAAGACTTATAAAATGATTACTGCTAGTTTAAAGGTACTCGTTCTCAACTCGTGACGGGTTCTGTACAAGGTGGCCCAAGAAAAAGCTCTACCTACACATTTTGAAATCAGCAAAGTAACATTGTAACAATGCTTGTTGCATGTAGCAACAAGGATGAAAGTCTGCTATTTAATTAATGTTTTCACTTTTACTAAGTAGGTATCTTTATGTTTTTTTGTATGGCGACGAATATATTGAATATATATATATATATATCTATTGTCGCATTGTTTTAGGATAGTCCAGCCCATATCGCTGGGTAAGCTGGTGCAGTACTACAGCCCGGAGCGTGAGTCTCAAGACGTGATGGACCCGTACCTGAGTGCGACCGGCGTGGTGCTGTGCTCCTTCTTCAGCGTGCTCATCTCGCATCACTACATGATGGTCGTCTTACATATGGGCATCAAGATACAAATTGCTTGCTGCTCACTTATATATCGGAAGGTAGGTACGCTTATTTACACTTTACCATCCTATCATACAGTCCTCTGGAATTGTTATATTTATATAAATAAATAAAATTGAAGTGTCTGTTTGAAATTCCAAATTAACAGCGTTTTACTAAATACCTACTTAAATAATAAAAAAATATCTCTGAAATTGCTGGACCGACTAACGGGTTTTTCAGTGACAGATAGCTGATGTTACAAAGAGTAAATTAGGATACATTTATTTAAGTTAAGGTTCGGCGAATAAATCCATCAATGAAATTAAAATCTACGGGAGTTTGACTGTGTGATACAGCCAGTACTTTATAAAAGTTTGCAGCTAAATAAATAGTTCAATTACATGTGTAATATAATCGCCACGACTATGAATACAAACGGTTATAATACATGGGGTGATGACAGCAAACAAAAAAACATATTTTTTAGATCTTTACCTACTCTGTCCTACTGCATGCTTCGTCTAAAAAAACTAATACATTGGCTAAAAACTAACTGCTTTATGAGTCTCTCGCCATAGCATCAATTTCCCGAGGGGGCGACGACTCTTTGCGGTTGGTTATATTATAATAATGTGTGGTTTTGGTCCGATAGAGTTTGCGCCTATCAAAAGCAGCCCTGGGCGAGACGTCAGTGGGTCAAGCGGTGAACTTGCTGTCGAACGATGTGAATCGGCTGTACATGGGTATAATGAATCTGCACCACATGTGGGTGGGGCCCCTCGCGGCGCTGCTCATGACTTACCTCATGTGGGCCGAGATCGGCTGGACTGCCTCCGTCGGGGTCGCTATCATGCTTGGCTTCATACCCTTCCAAGGTTACTGCTGCCAATCATTTATTCTTAAAGCTTAAAGACTTAACATTTCTTAGCTTTGAAGTTACGCGCTGCTTAAAACTATTATAGCTACCCCAACGTCCTATATTATTTCCGAAGTAATTGTATCTTAGCCAAATACATTGTCGGCGAATGTTTACTTTCCGCTATACATTGTAAGAAAGGCAGAATGCTCTGGTATTAACTGGCATCACATAATAATTATGTTAACTAAATTAAGTGTTTTCGTGCTCTGGTACATATGTAAACTATAAACAACGATGTATTGTATACATAAACCTCTTACAATTATACGTTCCACGTTTAAGCATTTGGTGCATCCACTGTCAGTTTTAATCTCATAAGAATTACGATTAACTTTCATGTGAATTGGTACCATATATTTTGTCGTATATCAAACAGGTATGAGGTAGTGAAAGAGAAAAAAAATTGGGTGCACCTTAAGTGCGCAGTAGTAATTTCATGGTTTATTATTCCATTTTCATGTATTGTCAGTTGTTATATTATATTTATATTCGTAGCATACTTGGGCAAGCGCACGTCAGTGCTGCGTCTGAAGACGGCGCTTCGCACGGACGAGCGCGTGCGGCTGATGAACGAGATCTTGTCCGGCATACAGGTCATCAAGATGTACACCTGGGAGAAACCCTTCGCTGACCTCGTCGCCGAAACGAGAAAGTACATACTTTTTGCACTTTTCACCGAAGATTATTAAGTGCCAACGTGACAGATGGTGACGTTGCCTCAGACACTGTTCAAACGTCTTTTGAATTATGAGAAGTAATACATATGCAGGTTTCCTCCCGAAGTTTTTCTACGACGTAAAGCACGTATGAAATAACTGCACATACGTTTTTAGAAAACTGGGATTCGAACTTGCGTAGCAGTCGACTGCTCAAACCCCCTGTTCATGGGCTTACATTTCTTATGTGATTTATTTAGTATTTTTGAAATTGTAACATATTTTTGAAAAGAGTATTGGTATTCACTGAGTTTCTTGCCAGGTTCTTGATGAGTTTTTCTTAAAAACTTAACGCAGTGATTTCACACCATGTGCTTTACGATGAAGGAAAACATCGTGAGGAAACCTGCATATGTCTGAGAAGTAATTCAAAGACATAACACGTACAGTGTCTGAGACGGCTTTGCACCCTCTGTCACGTTGGCCGATATTCAGTGAAATGTGGGTGTTGTTGTTGCAGCCCTCTGCTTACTCCTTTAGAGATCCTTCTGTATATTCCATCTATATAAGATCCTTATAATATATATAAGGAAACGAATTGGCGGAGAAGTTAGCGAGTATAGATGAGGTAAACGGTGGCGAAGGTTTTTAACTATATTTGTTCTACAGGTTGGAAATAAAGGAGATCCGCAAGTCGTCGTACATCCGCGGTGTAATGACATCAAACTTAATGTTTCTGTCGCGAATCGCGTTGTTCTGCTCGCTGCTGGCGTTCGTGTTGCTCAACGGCAGCTTGACAGCCAAACAAATGTTCGTCGTCACCAGCTTTTACAATATAATGAGGCAATCTATGACGGTCGCTTTGCCTTTTGGTAAGTTATGAATTGACAAATTCAAACTGATCAGCTTTTTTATCCTACAATGATGGCAAACAAGAGTAAAGTCCGACTGATCGTAAGCGGTGACTGCAGCGTATGAACACGTGTAACAAGAAATGGTCAACATAGTGCAAAATGTAGAAAACAGACACATTTCTGCTTTTTATAAGTAATTTTATTATTGATTCACGATCAGTTGACGACAGATCATTCAAGCTCTTGGTAAGTTTTATTTATTGATGGTATAGGTTCCGGTATATTGCGGTTTTATTGAATTGTTAAATTTTATTTTTATTTTCGTAAATTTCAGGTATTGCTCGATTGTCAGAAGCCTACATATCGGTAAATCGTCTTCAAACATATTTGATGCGAGAGGACACATGCAAACCAATACCAAGCTTTTCTGACATACAAACATCACCAAAACTAAATAAATATACAGATAAAGTGGTTGCTTTCAATAAAGGTGAAGAACAACCCTTCATCAATCATTCGCACGATGATGACGCGGTTAAAGAAAATGGTAAGGATAGCAATAATGTAATTACATTTTACACTTGGTCGCAATTATAATACCCAAACACAATAATTTAATCACGTAAATGTTAACCCTGACACACTGAAGTATATTATATTGGCCGCACTACGGTGTCATCTGTATAAATGTAATGTTGTAATCAGGCAAACAGGGATCCGATCGCGAGGAGGCGGAACGCGGCGCGGCGGAGTCCGGCGCCGAGGAGGAGGAGCGCGAGGCGGCGGCGCGAGTGGAGCAGGACGCGCGCGGCGTGCGGCTCAGGCACGCTACCGCCAAGTGGGTGGCCGCGCACGCCGAGAACACGCTCACCGACCTCTCGCTCACCATCAAGCCGGGCAAGTGAGTGCGGGCCCCTCGTCTGCCGGCCGCCGCCGCCGCACGCCGCTCACCTCTGTGTCGTGCGCAGGCTGATCGCGGTCATCGGGCCCGTGGGCGCGGGCAAGTCGTCGCTGCTGCACGTGTTGCTGCGCGAGCTGCCGCTGGCGGAGGGGACCGTGCACGTGGGCGGCTCCGTCTCCTACGCCAGCCAGGAGCCGTGGCTGTTCGTGGGCAGCGTGCGCCAGAACATCCTGTTCGGCCAGCCGATGGACCGGCCGCGGTACAACGCCGTGGTGCGCCGCTGCGCGCTCGACCGCGACTTCTCGCTGCTGCCGCGCGGCGACAAGACAGTGGTGGGCGAGCGCGGCGTGAGTCTGAGCGGCGGTAAGTGCGGACGAACCGTGGGCGGGCGGCGGTCGCGGCGTGATACTGACCGTGCGGGGTGTGTTCAGGGCAGCGGGCGCGCATCTCGCTGGCGCGCGCGGTGTACAAGCGCGCCGACATCTACCTGCTGGACGACCCGCTGTCGGCCGTGGACGCACACGTGGGCCGCCACCTGTTCGAGGCCTGCCTCGTCGGCTACCTGCGCCACGCCACGCGCATCCTCGTCACGCACCAACTGCAGTTTCTCAAGGACGTCGACCAGGTGGCTCTCCACACACCCATTGCACTCCTCACCTCTCTCTTCGATTACAAATTGACAATACTCAGTAGTTTACATACAGATGATTGAGGTCACATATTATATTCCAGATAATAATACTAAAAAATGGTAACGTGGTAGCGGCTGGCGATTACAATACTTTGATGACCTCTGGATTGAATATTGCGAGTCTACTTACACCTAATCATCAGGGGGATAACAAGCCTGATGAATCGTCCACAACTTTATGGACCGACAGCTTAGCTGAACGTGGAGAGTTTCTGAGGAGACAAATCAGCATATGTTCGGTACATAAAAAAGCTTTTATCTAACAGAACATTTTTCTTGTCATGTCGTTACAAAAATTGTGCGATTAAAATCTTATTTCATCACCTTGCTTGCGCAGATGAGTTCTATGGACGACAGTTCAAAGTCGCCGTCGAAGGGAACCCGCGAAGAGGCAGAGATGCAGTCGACGGGAACCATATCGGGTCGTGTTTACGGCGCCTACCTGCGTGCCTCGGGTCACCCCATACTCGTGGCATTCATGATGCTGGTGGCCACTCTGGCACAGCTGCTGGGCTCCGGCTCCGACTGGTGGACCGCCTATTGGTGAGTACAGAGCTGCAATACCATATCGATTCACTTCACGCTTGTTGCATTCATTTTGATTCGAGTGTTCCTCTATTTTCTCACTAATTTGATTCCAGACGAGGTGTTTGTTATTTCATTCCACTAATGTGTGTTATGTGCCTCACAGGGTGAAGCAGGAAGAGAACTATACGTTGTTTGCAAAAGAAAATAATTTAACCCACGAGCCGGTCGGCGACGTGCAGTACCGCTCTGGCCTCCATAGATACCAGTGCATTTACATATACATTGGTGAGAACTATTAAAGAAAACTAAATATGTCTTATATACTTACATTATTTACGAAGATGAATGTAAATTTTTATCTTCTTACAGTAAAGAAATTTAAGCTTGAAATATAATTCCAACCGGCGGAACCATTATGAAAATACTATTTAGATAGATTACACAGTTCGCTATGCATGAACACCGATTATAAAGTCACAAGATTACCAGACCAGTATTACCAATTTCTCAGGCGAACGATACTAAAATAATGACAATGTTTAGAAAGAAATCATATTTTTACAGGAATCGTATTATCATTAGTAGTGATATCGCTCCTCCGTTCGTTCATGTTCTTCTCGATGGCGATGCGCGCGTCGACGCGGCTGCACAACAACATGTTCGCGGCGATCACGCGCGCGCCCATGCGCTTCTTCCACGTGAACCCCTCCGGCAGGATCCTCAACCGCTTCTCCAAGGACATGGGCGCCGTGGACGAGGTGCTGCCTTCCGCGCTGCTGGACGTGCTGCAGGTCAGTGCCCCCTCCCCTCACTATACCACTATACCAGCCGCCGCACTTCTACCTCTTGCCACCTAACCCTCGCCGCCGTCCGCAGATCGGCCTGTCGCTGGTGGGCATCGTGGTGGTGGTGGCTGTGGTCAACTACTGGCTGCTGGTGCCCACCGTCGCCATCGGGCTCATCTTCTACGCGCTGCGCATCTTCTACCTCGCCACCTCGCGCAGCATCAAGCGCCTCGAGGGTGTGAGTGAGTCATCTCCGCTGCCTACAGTACACACGAGTCGTGTCCGTCGCACGAGCACAGAGTACAGTGAGCGCCTCCTTCCACAGCCCGCAGTCCCGTGTTCTCGCACCTCAACGCCTCGCTGCAGGGCATCACCACCATCCGCGCCTTCGGAGCGCAAGAGGCGCTCATCAGGGAATTTGATAACCACCAAGATATTAACACTACAGCTGCGTGAGTTAACTATTTTATTGCTTGTGTATAAACCTTGTTTTTCTAGTTAGATCCCTATAATAAGAATTTACTTTTCAGGTACTTATTCCTCGGGATTAATCGTGCTTTCGGCCTTTGGCTGGACATCATATGTGTATTTTATATAGCCATAGTCACGTTCAGCTTTCTGGTCATGGGACAGGGTATGTTATCTTACTACTTATACTGGTATCATCATAGTATGTATGTAGCTGAATCGTGAATAGCAGGCCGGTTCTGCACTTTAAACATTATTTGAAAATTTCATCCACATTTCCGCTAAAATAGTTATTAATAAACTATGTTTGTATCTGTTTGCCTGTTCCCACCCACTTTCATTTAATGTGTAATGTTAGCTTATATATTTATGTGTTAGTACTCGCTCGGGTATACATTTAGCATCATTTTATCGCTTAATAATATAATATATCGCTTGATAATATCACAATCCCAAGGATTACAAGAAATAAACGTATTAGTAGCCCGATTGTTATTAAATGTATTACGAATTCATGTTTCGTTAAAAATAATATTCTTTAAACTTTTTTCACCTTTCACGTAATTGTAAAAAGAATTGAAGTATCTTTTTGAAAATACTACTATAATTAATTTACTGAATTGCTTTTACAAATACTCCATTGTCACGAGGGTAGTTTCGATATCGCTTTTTTAAAAATCGTCTCTAATGTAACTTCGTTAATAATTCTTAATTCAAATATTTCATTTGAGGTTCCACTTTTCTCTGAGGGTAATCGCACCTGCCTTGTGTCATTTATTAGAAATGGACCAATTGCGATCGAGCCTTTAACGGCTCATATGTGAGGGCCAACGTAACACCGCTAATTGGCGGTAACCACGGTATCAAGTCAAGACGCGCCATTTCAATTGGCGTCGTGGTTGAAGAGACACGTGCGTGTCTTCGAGGAAAAAGATATTTTATTAAAAATTTATTCAATAAATGTCATTTATTCTCAAGTGTAATCCACGGACAATTATCTAGCTGATTATTCAAACTGTCTTTTTTTTTTCAAGAAACTTTTGCAATTGATCCCCAAACGTGAGTAACACTTGCTCTTTTATGGTGACGTAGTTCTGGGGGCCTACTCGCTTTCTCTGAAAAACTAAGCTTCGGCTTAAAGTTCGCAAAGTTCCTTCACAGTTCCACGGCTCTTATCTATACTAATATTATAAAGAGGAAAGATTTGTGCGTAAGTATGTTTGTAATGGGCTCAAAAAGTACTGATACTAAGAACCGATCTTGAAATATCTCTCAGCAATGATTAATTACATTTTTTTCCTAAAAGAAAAAGAACGAAAATTTTAGTGTGATAAAAAGAAACTGAAACTACATTTGTTTACGTTGGTTGATTACAAACTCAATGTTCGCTAAAGGAACACAAGCAAACATTATTTAAGGTAATGGGCCTAGGTGTGCACTTAGTGGTACACTCGGCTTCCTCGTTTTTGATACAAGTAGATCGTTGCAGATGAGCACGGCAGTAACGTGGGTCTAGCCATAACACAAGCGATGGCACTGACAGGTATGTTCCAGTGGGGCATGCGACAGTCCACTGAGCTAGAGAACCAGATGACCAGCGTGGAGAGGTGAGGAGCGAGACGTGTGTGACTGCGGAGTGTGGTGTGTGTGTAGTAGGAGACTGACGAAGGACAGTGGTCGTTGTGTTCGGCAGGATCCAGGAGTACTCTCACATAGAGTCGGAGCCACCGCTGCAGTCCGAGCCCAGCCACAAGCCGCCGCCCTCGTGGCCCGAGGCGGGCCGCGTGCAGTTCCGGCACGTGTTCCTCTACTACGCAACCGGCGAGCCTCCCGTGCTGAAAGACCTCACTCTGGAAGTAGCGCCGCAAGAGAAGGTCGGCATCGTGGGCCGCACCGGCGCTGGGAAGTCCTCGCTCATCAATGCGCTCTTTAGGTAAGCTCTCTAACCTATCCTGTGGTCGCTCATTTAACGTATTTTACGTACAGTCTGTGCTTTGTTATCAGCCCACCACACATTGGCTTACCTCCTCCACAGACTGGCCACCATTGAGGGAGAAATCTTGATCGACGGGCGCGACACCGCCACGCTGGGGCTGCACGAGCTTCGCAGCCACATCTCCATCATCCCGCAGGAGCCGGTGCTGTTCTCGGGCACCATGCGGCACAACCTGGACCCGTTCGACGAGTACCCCGACACGGTGCTGTGGCGCGCGCTGGAGGAGGTACGTCCCGCGGGAGAGCGAGGTAGAGCCGGAGCGATCGGCCGGTGGCTGCCATATTGAGCCGCAATGAGTGTGCGCAGGTGGAGCTGAAGGAGGCGGTGACGGAGCTGCCGGCGGGGCTCAACTCGCGCATGTCGGAGGGCGGCGGCAACTTCTCGGTGGGACAGCGGCAGCTGGTGTGTCTGGCGCGGGCCATCGTGCGCCGCAACCGCGTGCTCGTGCTGGACGAGGCCACCGCCAACGTGGACCCGCAGTCAGTACCGCTTCCCGTGCCCCAGGAGCCAGTACAGGCCCCCGGCCGCGGTGAATGACCCCGCCGTCTGTTCTCTGTCGCAGGACCGACGCGCTGATCCAGGCCACGATCCGTACCAAGTTCGCCGAGTGCACGGTGCTGACCATCGCGCACCGGCTGCACACCGTGATGGACTCGGACAAGGTGCTGGTGATGGACGCGGGCCAGATGGTGGAGTTCGAGCACCCGCACGTGCTGCTGCAGCGGCCGGACGGCGTGCTGCGCGCCATGGTCGAACAGACCGGCCGTAACATGGCCGACTCGCTCGCCAGCAGAGCACTGCAGGTATGACCAAAATTTTTAACCTTTTAACACTGCTATATTTTTGAATCAAATTTACTATTCATGTTTTTATTCCAGGCTTACGTGAGGCGACAACAGGCTTAACACAGTGCATTTATTGTATTATTTAAAACCAGTAAATAGGCTATGAAACATATGCTACATATTGAAGGCATACCTATGCACTAAATTTACCTATTTATAAGTAATTTATCTATTGAACTAATTTTCAAGTCTGTTTGAGCCCTGCATGCCGATGACTTTTTAACGGTCTGTAGGGTGATTTTTGTTTACTACTAGTTTGGCTATGTAACAAGTAATTATTTTTTACATCGATTATACTATCAATAATTAAGTTACGTACACGGTTTCTTGTTCACTATAAGTACTTAGGCCAGTTTATGTAAACCAGTGAGGCGTAAAGATTACATTAAGTATTATTTTAAGTCTGTGATTCGATGGTGCTGTAACGATTACCAAAATATTGGTTTAATGCTAAGCGAACAATATTTAAACTAGTTTACAATCTTACAATTTTATTCATACTCTCCTTATTTATGTGTCGACATAATCGTGTAGATATTGTTTTTTATAAAATACATATTATTAAAGGGGGGCCCAATAATACAGTTACCTTTATTTGAAAATCTACTTGACTGGCAAAGCATAGTAGTATCAAGACTAATATTTTGTGCGAGTTTGCAAGGCAATATTTACTTTACCCACTTTAATCAAAGCAAAGGTTTTAATTTGTAGCTTTAATATTTTTGCGGATAAAAGACTCGAATGACTGACTTATATGGACTAGGGACGGCGCTATGTTGCCTGTTCCTAATTCTTATTTGGCAGTAGCTTCCTTCGCGGCTTCGCCTGCGTTTACTATATAGTTTACTGGCGGACGTCACGCGGTTTCACCCGCGTGGTTCCCGTTCCCTTGGGAGTACAGGGATAAAATATACCATATGCTACTCGCTCATAATGTAGCTATCCATTGTTGAAAGAATTTTCAAGATCGGTCCACTATGGTTTGAGCCAATTCGATACAAACATACAAATCTTTCCTCCTTATAATATTAGTATTAGATATCCACTCATATGGATTAATTTTAACCTAATTTCCAAGAGCACCTCCTACATTAAAATTCTACTTCTTCATAATATAATAATAGATAATAAATATAGTAAAATAATAAAGCTTGTAAATGGCAATCGCTTTATTGAGATGGTAAATAAAGGTAATTTTATTACAGTCCTCCCTGCATTTAAAACAAATACTTGCATTTTGTAACTTGTGATAACTTTATATACCTAAGAGAAAATTACTAAGTAATACATGTCCAATAACTGTTTGTAAGTTTGTTTTACACTAATAAACTTGTTTGTATAATATGTAGTTTTAATAGTCGAAAATCAATTTTATGTAGTTATCCCAGATAAACTTTAGGGGTAGGGCGATAAACGTGTTTCTTATTCTTAGTTCCTCCTATGCTATTACGATAAGTACCATTTTTTATAACTCAATAAAACAAGTCATTATATGACATGTAAAAATCGTTTATTTTTGTTGCAATATTCAACAAATAACAGATTTCTTAGCGCTATTTCGTAACTATTTTATAACATTACTGTAGGCACTGCAATACAATAAATTCATTATCACATTGACATTAAAAATAATATAATTTAAATCACTGAATAAAAACAAATAATATTCCTATCAAAAACACTTTCAGTGTCCAAGTAACTTTTAGCAAATTATACAATACGGTTATCACGTGGGTCGCCGTCTTCAGAATGCTTTAGTATTGGTTGGTAATTGAGTAACATGTGCTAAAAATTTAAGTTGGCTCAATAGGGTCTGCGGTTGTCAAACATGCATTTTAATCTAAAAGTCAGGTTATTTTGGCTAATAATGGCAGATAAAATTGTTGAGAGGTGTAGTCGGCTGTTGAACCTACGTCGTGGCGGTGTTAAGACAACTGGCGGCAAGGTGACCAACCAACCATTCTACCAACCTTTACAGCTGCTATAGCAACATGATGCTAGTTGGTTCAGAATCACCATCAACAAGTACGCATGCTATTTATGTAAGTACGTATAACTAAGTCGATAATAAATTAATGTTAATTCCTTAAGTACCCAGGAACTGGTAGCACCTCTGTGTAAGTTTTAAAGCTCAACATTCTGGACTGAGACTTCCTATGGACACATGGCATGACACATCATTTTTAAGTATATATAACTAATGAATTCAGATTCCAATTTTATTCGATACACATTTGGTATAAGTCGAAAATTAATAATCAATATTTTAAAGTTAACATAAATTTGGTATTTAATATAAAACTCAGATAAATCTCACTTGTATTTTGTAAGTACATTCATTGCAGTATGCGTTTGTTTACAATGCACACATAAAAATAATTCCGCTCCGTAAAGTAACTAATACATTTGTGACATAACGTTTAACAAATTGACATTAACATAAATTATTACTATACATGATAAAATAGTTTCACTTAACGGACAATAATAGTGATGTTCGTGATCCACACATCATGCAAGACAATTAATACATCAGATCCTTTGTACACGAGTGTAAACTAAGTTCATAAATAACCTATTACTATGATCTCGTACTACTCTCTGACGGATGCAGCTTTTCATAAGCCTGAAATAAAATTACATTTTTAATTTACGTCAAATATTACACGCTTAATGATTTGTTCTTACGGGCTCATAAGGGGACGCTGCATGTGTGTCTATGTATACTGGTTCTTACAAGCGTTTATGACCTACATTATGATCTCTTTGGTATAAGACTTATATATCAAAGAATGGACTTGTAACTTGGTAATGTACGAAATTATATTTTTTTTCAAAAAGTATACCTGCAGTGCTCTGCTGGCGAGCGAGTCAGCCATGTTACGGCCGGTCTGTTCGACCATGGCGCGCAGCACGCCGTCCGGCCGCTGCAGCAGCACGTGCGGGTGCTCGAACTCCACCATCTGGCCCGCGTCCATCACCAGCACCTTGTCCGAGTCCATCACAGTGTGCAGCCGGTGCGCGATGGTCAGCACCGTGCACTCGGCGAACTTGGTACGGATCGTGGCCTGGATCAGCGCGTCGGTCCTGCGACGGAGAACAGACGGCGGGGTCATTCACCGCGGCCGGGGGCCTGTACTGGCTCCAGGGGCACGGGAGGCGGTACTGACTGCGGGTCCACGTTGGCGGTGGCCTCGTCCAGCACGAGCACGCGGTTGCGGCGCACGATGGCCCGCGCCAGACACACCAGCTGCCGCTGTCCCACCGAGAAGTTGCCGCCGCCCTCCGACATGCGCGAGTTGAGCCCCGCCGGCAGCTCCGTCACCGCCTCCTTCAGCTCCACCTGCGCACACTCATTGCGGCTCAATATGGCAGCCACCGGCCGATCGCTCCGGCTCTACCTCGCTCTCCCGCGGGCCGTACCTCCTCCAGCGCGCGCCACAGCACCGTGTCGGGGTACTCGTCGAACGGATCCAGGTTGTGCCGCATGGTGCCCGAGAACAGCACCGGCTCCTGCGGGATGATGGAGATGTGGCTGCGAAGCTCGTGCAGCCCCAGCGTAGCGGTGTCGCGCCCGTCGATCAAGATTTCTCCCTCAATGGTGGCCAGTCTGTGGAGGAGGTAAGCCAATGTGTAGTGGGCTGATAACAAAGTACAGACTGTACGTAAAATGCGTTAAATGAGCGACCACAGGATAGGTTAGAGAGCTTACCTAAAGAGCGCATTGATGAGCGAGGACTTCCCAGCGCCGGTGCGGCCCACGATGCCGACCTTCTCTTGCGGCGCTACTTCCAGCGTGAGGTCCTTCAGCACGGGAGGCTCGCCGGTTGCGTAGTAGAGGAACACGTGCCGGAACTGCACGCGGCCCGCCTCGGGCCACGAGGGCGGCGGCTTGCGGCTGGGCTCGGACTGCAGCGGTGGCTCCGACTCTATGTGTGAGTACTCCTGGATCCTGCGGAACACAACGACCACTGTCCTTCGTCAGTCCAACACTACACACACACACACAGCACCGTCACATGCGTTTCGATCCCCACCTCTCCACGCTGGTCATCTGGTTCTCCAGCTCGGTGGACTGGCGCATGCCCCACTGGAACATACCAGTCAGCCCCATCGCTTGTGTTATCGCTAGACCTACGTTGCCGCCGTTCTCATCTGCAATCACCAACCAAGCCACGTTTATGCAGATTGTTTTGGATCCTCATTTTACGAATTATGTGTATGACTGACACCATTTTTTATGTACCTTTATCGAAAACGAGGAAGCTGAGTGTAACCACAGCTATGTAAATAACGCACACTAGGTCCAACCAGAACCCAAATGCGCGGGAGCTTGCGATGAACAAGTACCTGAAAAAGAACAATAATGTGAGATATTTTTAGCATTATTTATGCTCAAGAGAATAATCAGACTCACCAAGCTGAGCTGTGCAGATCCTGGTGGTTATCAAATTCCCTGATGAGCGCCTCTTGCGCTCCGAAGGCGCGGATGGTGGTGATGCCCTGCAGCGAGGCGTTGAGGTGCGAGAACACGGGACTGCGGGCTGTGGAGGGAGGCGTTCACTGTACTCTGTGCTCGTGCGTCGGACACGACTCGTGTGTACTGTAGGCAGCGGAGATGACTCACTCACACCCTCGAGGCGCTTGATGCTGCGCGAGGTGGCGAGGTAGAAGATGCGCAGCGCGTAGAAGATGAGCCCGATGGCGACGGTGGGCACCAGCAGCCAGTAGTTGACCACGGCCACCACCACCACGATGCCCACCAGCGACAGGCCGATCTGCGGACGGCGGCGAGGGTTAGGTGGCAAGAGGTATAAGTGCGGCGGCTGGTATAGTGGTATAGTGGGGGGAGGGGGCACTGACCTGCAGCACGTCCAGCAGCGCGGAGGGCAGCACCTCGTCCACGGCGCCCATGTCCTTGGAGAAGCGGTTGAGGATCCTGCCGGAGGGGTTCACGTGGAAGAAGCGCATGGGCGCGCGCGTGATCGCCGCGAACATGTTGTTGTGCAGCCGCGTCGACGCGCGCATCGCCATCGAGAAGAACATGAACGAGCGGAAGAGCGATATCACTACTAACGCGATCACCATAGCTGCAATGAGAGGAGGCCAACATAAAAAAATTATATTTGTTTTAATTTAAGCTTGTAACTTTTTACACGCATATTTGCAAATGTTTTACCGTGTTACAGGTATGAGATGGAATTTGAATTCGGAGAAAAACTATTGGACTTTTAAGATGGTAACTCACCGGTGTATATATATATGCACTGGAATCTAGTGATGCCGGAGGGGTACTGTACGTCGCCCATGAGGGATTCGGTGATGTTGTCGGCGACAAAGCTCGCGTTGCTATAGTTGGAGCCGGCGGTAGCCTCGTTCAGAGCTCTAACAGGATTCTTCTCTTCTAGGTTCACCCTGTGGCCAAATAAGGAATTTCAGATGCAGATAAAATACATGCCGAGTTGACCTGGTGGAGCGGGGGTAGAGAGTCGCGTCCTGTACACATCGGTACATGGTACCAGTCGACTGCAGCTCTGTACTCACCAGTAGGCGGTCCACCAGTCGGAGCCGGAGCCCAGCAGCTGCGCCAGCGTGGCCACCAGCATCATGAATGCCACGAGTATGGGGTGACCCGAGGCACGCAGGTAGGCGCCGTAAACACGCCCTGAGACGGCACCGGCTGACTTCATTTCAGCCTCTTCACGGCCCCCCATAGGCGGCGCAGTTGCAGTCAGGTTGTCCACTGAACTTACCTAAATATGCATAGTTTGGTCAATTAAAATAATCATGCTCTTTCAGCGATATTATTATTAGCTTCAGGGTCAAAAGCAGTGAATGTAAATGAATAAAGCGAACAAACCGAGTGTATGCTCATTTGCCGCTTGCGGAAGCTGCCTTGCAAGAGGGAGTCGTCGTTGTCGGCGGCCGCCGACTCGACCACCGGCTTCTCCTCCTCGGGCTCCTGCCGCGCCAGGAGAGTTGCGAAGTCCAGCCCTGAAGCGCTTAGTGTATCGAAGTTACCAGCAGCCGCAATACTTCCATTTTTCAATATGATAATCTGCAAAACGAAATAAAATTGCATATTACCTACACTGTTTACAAACGTTGCGTATGATCCAAAGGTGGCATAAGATCAATAGAAGCTTAGAGGAGTAATAATTCTTTTTTTTTTTTTTAATATGCCTTTAATCAGATTGATTTTATTTTCGGGTGATATTAGCCTAATTATTAGTGGATTAAACAAATACTAGCACACTTAACCTGGTCGACGTCCTTGAGGAACTGCAGTTGGTGCGTGACGAGGATGCGCGTGGCGTGGCGCAGGTAGCCGACGAGGCAGGCCTCGAACAGGTGGCGGCCCACGTGTGCGTCCACGGCCGACAGCGGGTCGTCCAGCAGGTAGATGTCGGCGCGCTTGTACACCGCGCGCGCCAGCGAGATGCGCGCCCGCTGCCCTGAACACACCCCGCACGGTCAGTATCATGCCGCGACCGCCGCCTGCCCACGGCTCGCCCGCACTTACCGCCGCTCAGACTCACGCCGCGCTCGCCCACCACCGTCTTGTCGCCGCGCGGCAGCAGCGAGAAGTCGCGGTCGAGGGCGCAGCGGCGCACCACGGCGTTGTACCGCGGCCGGTCCATCGGTTGGCCGAACAGGATGTTCTGGCGCACGCTGCCCACGAACAGCCACGGCTCCTGGCTGGCGTAGGAGACGGAGCCGCCCACGTGCACGGTCCCCTCCGCCAGCGGCAGCTCGCGCAGCAACACGTGCAGCAGCGACGACTTGCCCGCGCCCACGGGCCCGATGACCGCGATCAGCCTGCGCACGACACAGAGGTGAGCGGCGTGCGGCGGCGGCGGCCGGCAGACGAGGGGCCCGCACTCACTTGCCCGGCTTGATGGTGAGCGAGAGGTCGGTGAGCGTGTTCTCGGCGTGCGCGGCCACCCACTTGGCGGTAGCGTGCCTGAGCCGCACGCCGCGCGCGTCCTGCTCCACTCGCGCCGCCGCCTCGCGCTCCTCCTCCTCGGCGCCGGACTCCGCCGCGCCGCGTTCCGCCTCCTCGCGATCGGACCCCTTCTTGCCTGATAACAACATTAATGATCATTTTTGTCTTATATAAAGATACATTTCACCATAGTTTGGTAAAATATAAGATAGAATTGATAATAAATCCCATTTTAACTTAAAAAAAAACAGGAGATTATCAATTTGACTGTATGTTTTTTTTTATGTTTACTTACCGTTTCCTTTAGCTTCATCTTTTTTTGTTACTATTGCCTCAGTTGGAGCATCTGCCGGTTCAAAGTTCTCTGTGGCTACTTCAAGGTCTTTGGACACATTGGAATCTCCTTTCGACTCCTCCTTCAATTTCTTCTTGGTTGAAGTTTGTATCTCAGCGAGACCGGGGACAGGTTTGCTCGTGTCCTCATATAACATGAAGTTCTGGAGCCGTTTTATAGATATTGTAGCTTCAGCTACTTGTGCTATGCCTGTTAATAAAATGTGAGTTGAGTCAACTTATTAAATTAAATGTGTGTGTGATAAGTGTGACGAATGAATGGGTGATTATAGTGTACCTTGGGGGAAGAACACGGTCATGGTCTGTCTGAGGATATTGTAGAAGCTGGTAACGACGAACACTTGCTTCGCGGTGATGACGTTGTGGACGAGCACATATGCCAGGATCGAGCAGAACAGGCAGATGCGCGTCGTGAACATTATGAACGAGGTCAGCACGCCGCGGATGTACGACGTTGCGCGGATCTGCTTTATTTCCTGCCTTTAAACAAATAATTATATTCAAAATGAAATATGCTTTTGATCATCTAGAATGAGTGAATTAAATTCAATTCAAGACGTGTCGGCCGGGTGTGAGTATTCGCCAGGCAAGCGGCGCAAGTTCAAATCCCAGCGGTCTGTCAGCAGCAATGGCTAGTTCAATACGTACGTGCAGTGTCACATGTCAGGAATCAGGATGAAAAATATATTATGCTTAAATATTATGCTTAATTATATATGAGTAAATATTCAGACTGACGGCGATGAACTCGCGCGTATCACGTTATCGATCCTCAGTGAAAGTGTCTGTTATAGCAACTGCGCCTGCCCCTTCGGGGATCCTTAGGAAAGGCGTGGATTACGTTAAATTCAAACATCACTAAAACTGAATATTTGATTTTAGTTACGGATGACGTTTTGAAAACATTTTCCTTTGATAAGCGTTTCGAGTGGCAGCTGCTGATACGATAATTTATTTGTATTTTAGCTTTTTGCGCTCTCTAAGTTTCTAATTAAACTATACAAAAGCACATTTGCACAGCACGGCGAAACAATGTAAGTAATCAATAATGTTGTACTATCGTTGAATTATAGCAATTTAATTAAATGAACGAACGATAAATTATAATTCATTATTTATTACGCCGACATTAATATGCTTCGCCGATGACCCGTATAGAATTGCCCATGTTATATTCTGCCGACTCGTGATCGATATGATTGAAGTTCAGCTTGTTGAAAAACGAGAAGCATTAATATCGATTTAAATTATTCTCAGACTGCCCAAAAGCCTGTAACGTTTGATAAAGATCTATAGGTAGGTATTATGAACAACAAAATGTTACCTTGGCCTCAAAGTAGACATGAGCAAAATACTGAACTGTCCATACATATATTACGTTACGAATGAATACAATGATCAACCAGGCTGTCTCTACGTATATCTGTCCTTGTAAAACATTACCAGAGATCACATTATTTACTGATATTGATCTTTGGAGGAGATATCACCGTCATTGTTATGTAACAAAGTTATACACACGAAAACTTTCCTACACGTGGACGGAAGGACTTTACAGCGCGAGCTTGAACATTCAGTTCTACAGTTATTTTTGATTCACACATGACATTTACGGAAAGTGAGTACAATCTGTGGGGTAAGTTTATAACCAAAGGGACTGAAGACTGTTTGAAAATTATCTTCATGCACTTTGGTTGGACTAACATTGCGTCCTGTTATTAAATATTAAACAAAGCTTCACTATCTAAATAGGTCGACACACTCATAATATTTTATCTATTTATTCGATATTGACCTTTATGGACTCGTAAAAGAATGCAATATTGGACAGATAACTTAATTGTTATTGAGTAAGTACTATGTGATAATACACCCCATATTCATAAACAAAACATAATAACACAACATACAAATATGTTATAAAGATACAATAACTATTCCTATTTTAATTGAAATTTACTACAACTTATAAACAAATAAATTCTTAGAAATTCACAAATATAGTGGGTACTTATAACCAAGCATTCTCACAGCTTTTCACCCTTCATCTGGTGGATATAATAAATGTATGTGAAATTAATTCCAAAACACTTACTTCCTGGCTTTGGCGACGAGGTCAGCGAAGGGTTTCTCCCAGGTGTACATCTTGATGACCTGTATGCCGGACAAGATCTCGTTCATCAGCCGCACGCGCTCGTCCGTGCGCAGCGCCGTCTTCAGACGCAGCACTGACGTGCGCTTGCCCAAGTATGCTGATATCAAACATACATAAACACTTTAAATTTTTTATGAATTAAGGGCATAATAATAATGATGATAATTTCCTAACTGAATTTCGGTCACGGCAGCTAATCTCAACGAGGATGAGCCATCTGAGCAGGTGTATGCGCAAACACAAGTGCACTCTTTATTCCCTCATAGTCCAATGAGACTGCAATCTGACAAGATCGGAGAGAGATCAGGACCAACGGCTTAACGTGCTTTCCGAGGCACGGGGGTGTAAACACGGCCAATTTCCAATCTCCGGGCATTTATTGTCAATTTCTTCACAGAAAACTACAATATCTAATTTTGACCCGACCTGGAAATCGACCTCGGGACGACGTGATCGGCAGGCGCAAAAATATTAATATATACAATATGTGTATGTGGAAAAACCGAGACCACATCCTTAGGCTTAGCACAAACGGATCAACGACCACAGCCACCGGTGGTCGGCGACAAGGAAGCTTGTCGCGAACGTGTGGCCGCCACCGGCGACAAACTACATGTGAAAAGCGTGTAAATGTGGTCGGTGGCCCGTTTGTGTGAAGCCTTACATCTTCAAAGAATACTACTATGAACTTCTACGAAGAAAACAAAGAATTAAAGAAAAGTAAGCTGTATAATTTCTTCCTACTATGCTGCCGTGTTATATGTATAATGCCGTATCTACCAAAACCTTTGTATTGAATAACAATAACACACAACAGCGGTAAAAATTTAAACCGATGTGACTTTTTAATGGCTTAATTACTTGATTTATTTCCAAAACTATTCAAGGTACTGAAAATTCAGAAACACAGATCTATAGTTTTTTCTTCTCATTATAATAGCATTAAAAGTAAAAAATCGACCCGATGTCAGACAACGGTATTTTAGTTATGCTACGGCGGTATGGGACCGATATCTTTACAATTGTAGTGTAGGAGCCAGTTAATTGAACAGAGCAACCAATTCGCTTCATGATTTGATTGTGGGTACGGAGCGTTTGTACTGCAGTGGATAGCATTCTCAGATCAATTGTGACGAACAAATCGCAAGTCAGGCGAGGTCAACTAATATAAGTGGGATGGTGAACGACCGTATGATTAAACGGGGATTGAGAGCCTTATTTATTATAGTTAGGCAAAAATTGCACAACTGCTTAAAAAAAGTCTTTCTAATGATATAATTATGTAGATTAGTAATTGTATTCATTCGGGCAAAGAAGTAGTTTACCTACTAAGAAAAAACACGTGTAACTAAAAGGTCACTGTTTCGTCCTCGAAATGTCATTTTATGATATCTATATTTTAATTCCATATTAACAGCTTTGCACTCAATGTATTTGATACTATGTACGGTACCGACATATAAAAAAAAACAATTTATGAACTTTTCTTTATCTGTCTGTTTTTAACGGGCATTTCACTGACAGATAGCTAATGTTACAAGGAGTAATTTAGGGTACCATTGTTTAAAAAAATACTACAGACCCGCGGGCCACCCATGAAAATTGGCTAGTTAATATTAAGATACATATAAGAAAATATTAGTGTTTCCAAATTTTCACTTCTCTATTATTTTATGGTGGAACCTACCTTGCAAGGGTATAAAGGCGAGCATGAACCCGACGCCCACGACGGCGGCCCATCTGATCTCCTGCCACATGAGGCACGTGATGATGACGGTGGCCAGCGGCCCGATCCACAGGTAATGCAGGAATATGATCGCCACGTCGAACCGGTTCACATCGTTCGACAGCAAGTTTACTACCTGCCCTACTGTCGTCTCCCCAAGGGCTGTCTTTGATAGACGCAGCGACTGCGAGGACAAAAATTGGCATTTGAATAAGAAAAAAATATATCAATCTATATAGATAAATAAATCATTCATAAATTCGTTTTTTTCCTTTGTTAATGATTGCCAATTAAACATCTTTGGCATTCGTTACAGGTGTGTCAGGCGCTGAAGAGAGTCCGACAATTGGTATAGTCCAGATTACCGTTATTCCTCGTAAACGGGATTACGAAGGTCAGGTGGCAGACGCTTCGTATAAAAATCAGGTGATCAGCCACATCGAATTGAATCAGGTGCCGACCTCAATAATGTATGGGATAAGGTCAGGGAGATGATGAAATCAAAAAGCTAAGGCATGTGTACAATTTTGGTGTAGATTTTCATAATATGAACCTGCAATAAACAAGCAATGCCCGAAATCATCGCGGAAATGGAAAATGTACCAAGTTTATTTTCATGATTGAAATAATATCAGCATCCGCGGGAATAGCGCTCTCAGCGAGGTAATAGGTAAGCTGGTCAAGGACTACGTTCAACATGGTATTTATAGATCCATGAGTATAGTTCTATACATACATGCGGTAGAAAAAAAACCGGATTGCGATATAAGTGAACCAGCTAAGCAGCTTTATGCAATAATAAGTAGATTAATGTGGAAAAAACAATTATTAAGCATAATATAGGTAGGTACATTTGAGTACGTACGTACAAACAAACATTTTATGATTTTTCACATAAGTACCAATCTAGATTCAACCATACAGGGACAAGATCATTTACTGTAATCATTAACATTCACGCGAGTGCGACTAGCATTTGTTTATTCGCTCGTGAAACCTCAATTAGGTATCTATTTTAGTCTGATCTCAGAATGAGACACGTTCATTGATATTTCTTACCTTCCTGTATATAAGTGAGCAGCAGGCGACTCTGAACTTCATACCCATGTGCAATATGGCCATCATATAGGGGTGGACCACGAACACGTTGAGGGCCGAGCACAGGACCACCGCTCCAGCGTACATATACGCATCTTTTCGCTCTATCATATCAACATTCGTCGAGCTGTAGTATTCAACGAGCTTTCCTAGATACACCGGCTGGGCTATCCTGCATAAATAATATTACGATTAATACACTTATCTATACAGATTAAAATTGAAGTGTATGTTTGTAATTCCAAAATTACACCGTTTGACTCATCACATATATGTCACACACGTAGAAAAACCAAGATTTACATATTTCTGTTTGTTAGTCTGTCTGTTCGTTTGTTCCGGGTCATCCCCGAAACCGCTGGACCGATTTTAAGGGGAATTTCACTGGTGAATGGATAATGTTACAAGGAGTAACTTAGGCTACTATTAATAAAAAAAAATATTAGGGTTCCGCGAGCCACCTTAAAATTAAGTCTAGGCGGGTGATACGACTGGGCACAGCTAGTACAAGATTATGTAGGAAACATACAAAACATTCTATGAAGATTCGTGAAAATAAATTGACACAACATACCAAAAAATAAGTAGGTGCTTTAATTATAACTGTCGAGTAGGTATAATGATGAATTATAATATGATTATGATAGTTTTCCTTATTCATTTCGGATCGTGTTACACATTTATTAGTAAATTCCATTCCAACGAATGAAATGTCAATTTAATCTCAGGAATTCAAAGTCAAACTATAATTGCATTCCATAGTCGCCATGCAATGAAATTAATGTAGGTAGGTACATCGTACGTGACCGAAATACGAGAAGATGACAAAATTCTATGCTCTATCTCTCCCATCGAATCAAAAACAATTATGTTTATCTCAAACTTACACTAAGTACTCTAAGTAATTTAAATTTATATTCTATCGTACATACATATTATGTAGGTTTGTTCTATAAATATCATTTGTTTGATGGAAGTAGATTGGACTCGTACACGAATAAATTAAATTAAAGTGGACACTACAAGCACGTGAAGGATCATAACATATCATTATCACTAAGCAATAGCCATCGAGGGACGGAAGTTTGTGTAATTAATGTGAGTATAACTCGCTATAGCAAGTAGTTCACAGAAAAAATGTCTGATCACATGATTAGGAATGACGTAACGCACCATACCATGAATGTGCGGAACGAAATTGCTTGCATACATACGTCTTCCGGGTTTAAGATGATAACTACAAAGTCTAATCTAAATATGGACGGTCATCTACTTAATCTTCGGAAAGTTGCTAAATACAATCGTAATAATCAATGTTGCTATCTAAGATTAACTATTTCATGTGCGTAGGCGGCATGCCGCTTACTTGTAGCTTGAATTATTGGGTGTCTTCGGTCGAGACATTAATACTTGGTTGTGCAATGTTTCTAAACGACTGTGCAATAAAAGGTGATCCCTTTGTCCAAAGTATCCAATGAAGAGTCCCATCATGCGCGGTTGTTGGATCCTAGACGAAAAGGAAGACAGGATGTTAACTTGGACCAACTACCCTAAGTACATAGCCTACTTAAAATACAAAGTACTTTTACGGTTCAAAAAGTTGCCCTTTATATTTACGGTAAAGGCCACGTTACTCAATGTGTCCATAATATACAGTTTTAAATGGTCAGCATAGTCCCATAGAAAATTGAATGAATTTCATGGTTAGTAGAATTTGTTTGTAAAGTAGGCCGTGAAATTCCTTCGACACCTGTCATCTCAAGATCTAATATCATATACTTTCGAGTACACAATCATTGAGAGACGATGATGTACCTATTTTTGAATGAAATTAAAGCGTAGGTGTACCTACCTGACCTAATTTTATAGTATTTTTTTGTTACGCCAAGAAACCAAGAAAACGCCAGCTGATTCTCAGAAGACTAGATTTCGAATCGGTGGTCAGTTTTCAATGTTATGAACTGAATAAATCTAAATCTTTATACGTAAAAATTACGTGTCACGTTGTTTGTATGCGATGGTCTCCTAAACTACTGAACGTACTGAAGATTTTATCTAATCAGGCCAGTTGTTCCTGAGATTAATGCGATAAAATGCTATCATGCTAACTCCAACCGCTGGTTAAAGTGAGCGTTAACCCAAAATAACTATAGCGGACGACGTCGCGGGTAGAAGTTAGTTGTCAATAGACCATAAATCTAATCACAAAAGAGTAGGCAATCACTTTCCTTATCTTACTCTCAAGTTATTATCTTATCTTATTGTTGCCGTTGACATCTCTCTTGGTAATGGAGATTTATAACAGATCATCATCTCCAACAGAGATTGTCTTATCAATTATATGTAACGGCTTCAGTTTATAATTATGTCTAGACAGTTTGTTTTTTAATTGTAAAGGTTTTTTTATGATCTCCGAATCCCATATAGACTAACATCTATATTATGCATGTTTAAGAGACCTAGCGTTAATTAGCATAGATTTTTTAGTCTTTACGTATATCCAAGCATTAGTATACACAGATCTTAATCACCTTATTGAATTTGAGAACTGTATCAAAACCCTGCAGTAAATTTTAAAGTTTAGGCGAAATACAAATACAGACAGCTGGAGTGAGTACTCGTATTTTGAAGTAGTTTATTAGTTTAGTTGTAGTTTAGAGTAGTTTTTAATTCTATTACTTACTAAAGTTATTTTAGTAACTCTAACTAACTCTTCTCGAAACTGAAACGCAAATACTACAAAATAATTTAGCAAATTTAATAATACCTACCTTCAAACAGACGAATATTTCTCGCAAATTTATTAACATACACAAACCAAGAAATATCAACTAGGTATGTGTATGATATGGAAACAGCTGTTCTAAAAATGATAATTTCGTAAATTAACTTGTTTTTAACAACAACAATTTTCATCTCACCTTCTAGGTAAGCCTGGTAGCTTTATTTTGTGAAAACCCAAGGGAAAACCACAAAACAGATGTTGTGGAATGCTCAGTACTCACTTATCGTAGTGTTTACATTATATTAGTTACAGCGAGTCAGCGAGCAGTAAACTATGCATTGTGCAGATCGCATATAGTCGAGTTAACTCGTCATAACATTATAGCTGTGCTTCTATGACAAAGACCAATTAAATGGACTATGGAGCGTAACAGGAACGCGGCCAGCTGATATGCCGCGACAGTTTTGCCTGAATCATCATTCCTAGTAAAATGATGCACTTATATATCTCGAAAATGTATAAATAAAAACAATCTACTAATGACTCATGAAAAATTCATAATATTTACATACATATGCTCACGCAGGCAGTAGGCAGAGGCGTTGTAATCACAACACCCACTTTTCACCGAAGATGATTAAGTGCCAACGTGACAGATGGTGAGCCTATCGCCGTCTCAGGCACTATACATACGTCTGTGAATTACTTCTAAGAAATATGCAGGTTTCCTCAAGATGTTTTCCTTCACCGTAAAGCACGTGGTGTGAACCACAGTACAATAGTTTTTTAGAAAATCTCATTTGTGCAGGACCCGCTGGGATTCGAACTTGCGTCGCTTGCGTAGCAGGCGACTGCTCAAACCTCAAGGTCACCACGGCTCATAGCTTTTAGAAAAAGAGATGAATACCAAAATGCACTAAGAAATTTTTTAAATTTGTAGAGCTGGTTTTTTTCTACTTAGTATAATCGAGAACATTTTCACCAACATTGTGTTCTGTATCAATCATTCTTATTATTTCGTTTAAGCCTGGAACACTGACGCTCTATTCTTCTCTATTTGGATGCAAAATTCAATGTCCTGACTGACTGACTTGCATATCAACGCACAGCCTGAACCGCTGGTTCTAGAGACATGCAATTGCAGAGGGTGTGTTCTTGATAACTTGTGGTTACACACTAAGAAAGGGCTTCCAGAAATTCGACCCCTAAGGGGATATATCAGGGTTGAAATTTGGGTGTGAAATCTTACTGCCACGCAGGCGAAGTACAACCCACACATACAGTTGTGTTTGTGTGTATCTGTGGATATGCTATTGAAACTCTGTGTGCCAATGAATATCTATACATCTATACAGAAAAGTCTGTCTATCTGTTGTGTCGGCTAATCTCCGAAACGGTTGGACCGATTTTAACGGGACTTTCACTGGTAGATAGCTACAAGGGGTAACTTTGGCTACTTTTATTAAATAAAACATTAGTGTACCGCGGTTTCATTGGAGATCCAATGAAATTAAGTCTACGCGGGTGAAAACAGCTTATTAATAAATATTGTCTACCTTTAGATGTAATCATAACAAGGGATTTTCGACCGTCTGAAGGGCCGTTACGACTGTGCGTGCAATACCTTTCTGCAATTCCAACTTATGCGTTCAAAGTACTTGTATACAATAATATTGTACTACAAGTTAACACCAGTCTACTCATTTCACAGAACCTAACTTACTGCAGGGTTTAAATCCGGCGCGAGTTACGAGCGTGATGGGTCATTTATTCGCATCGCTCCTTACAGAAAGACAAAGACATCATCTCCCTAGCCTTATCCCATACACCGTTATATGGGTTAAACCAGTTGTCAGACTATTTTAGGCCTCCGACTGACCTGTAACGATTGCCAAAGATGATATATTGGCAACCGGGACCGACGGCTTAACGTGCTCTCCGAGGCACGGCGGGAACTCGGGCGGTCATCCATCCAATTACTGCCTAGGGTAGGGTTGCTTAATTTCGCTGATCGAATGATATGCCCAATAGCAACTGTGCCACAAACTACAGAAAGACAAAGACAGACTCATAAAATTATTAGAGCGCTTTCAAGGTCCTGTAGTGGAGGAGTAGGTAGTATATGGCGTTCAGATTTCTCACTACTCAACCTCAGTACCAAACATGTATGGGGTAGTATATTTGGTACTTTAGTCAAAGAAGGATGCTGTATGTGAATGAGAGATCCCGTATTACTTCTTCCTAAACAATGAAACCACCCACGAACCCACATATATACCATTTACCAACGAATAGTTCGCGTGTTCATGACATTCAACATCAATATACGTTAGGTAACTAAAAAGAATTGACAAGGGTTGCGTAATATGGTGAAATAACAGCAAACACATTACGGTATCGTATATCACTATTAATTACGTCAACACAGTTGGTACAATGCACCCTTCCCATGTGCCTTTCATCAGCGCGGGACGACCTACAAACACTGGTCAGATAAGTGGCATTGACCGATGCATGGTCGAGGTCGAGGGCGACACACGGGCGATTTTTGCACAAATTTACTAATTTGAAATGATTAATTTGATGAAACTGCCAATTATCTTGACCTAGCAAGGTCTACTGCGGAATATGAGGTCCTGGGTTCGATCCCCGGGTTGGGCAGTTATTGGGATTTTCTATCTGTTGTTTCCCAGTAGCAGCTTGGAGTCTGGACTAGTGCCCGGATGATGACAATAAGCTCTGCTCCTAGTCCATGGCGAATTGTGGGTGCTGGGGCGTGCATCCGATATTCAGAGGCGCGGCATAGGTACATATGTTTTATGAGTATAGACACACACACACGACACGAGTATTTAGTAATCACAAATGCTAGGCATTGCTTATCTACTTATATGGAGTGCACTCCCCTGTGTGGGAGTACTATATGGAAAACTCTGCATACCCTTCGCAAAATACAGGCGTAAGCATCCTATGTATGTACTGTAAGGCCTTACAAGCGGCTTAAAACCTTGTTCTTTGCAAATTTAAGTTTTATGAAAAATATTTCATAATCCGAAAATAATTCGAAAAAGGAATATAAAACCAATATTTAAACCAGACTATGATTTGAAATAGAACAATGTTGGAAAGAGTTATATAATAAAAGTGGAAAACATTTAAGTAATTTAATTGATTTATTGAATAGATCCCGGGTGGCCAAAGTTGGGGTACAGTACCAATTATGTAACTGAAGGGGTGAATTAGGTGTTCATGGTCTTATTCTTGTTTTATTAAGACTAAGGTTTAGTAGCATAGATTATGTATGATCGCAATAATACGCTGACCATTGCGCTGTGATGTGTGTAAATGACATTCGGTTGGTTGACTATACCAGAGGTCGAAGGATCGATTTCCGTATGAAACTAATATGGTAAAAAGCCTTTTCATTAAGTGCAATATGGGTGTGGTGTATATTAAATATTATATATCAATCGACCAATTCAATAAATAAACGAAACATTTAGAATGAAAAAATATATAAAAGATTGATGAAGCAAAAGTTAGTAATTATAGTTTGTAGAAGAATTATATCAAGTACTATGTAGATTCAATACAGTTTTTAAGCATGGCAGCGAAATTACAATTTCTAATACCAATTATTATGATATAGTATTTATTTATGTAGATATAATTATGCAAGACCTAAGAGTAGATGCCCCAGTTGCTGCATACCCCGCGCCGGATTCAGTCATTCAAACTCTGGTAAGTGTTCAAACTCTTGTGTATGTGTGAATCAAATCAAATCAAATCAAATCAAAAAGTTTTATTCAATATAAGGGACACTTGGAACACTTATTGAACGTCATTTTTCTTACGTTAACTTAAGTAAATTTACTACCGTTTTCCAAAAGTAAGCCTGTCAGGAGAAGAAACGGCGAAACAAACTCCCCGGTTTTTTTTTTTTTACATGTGTCCCTTCTATATACATAGGGTTGCTTAAGTACATTTCAATGGAAGAGTGAGCAACTCATTGCCATACTTGGCTATCATCAATATACTCAGTTACACTATAATATGCTTTTTCACAAAGTTTCTGTTTGATGCTTGCCTTAAAACTTAAAAATGGTAGTTCACACATTTTTAATGGTAGTTTATTGAAAAGGCGTATACTTTGCCCCACAAAAGAGTTACTAGTTTTGTGCAGTCTAGTCACAGGGACACGGAGTTTATCCCTCTTGCGTGTATTTATATTGTGCATATCACTATTTTTCTTAAAACTATCTATATTCTTTCTTACATATATCAAATTTTCAAATATGTATTGACATGCCACAGTCATTATCCCTATTTCTTTAAACTTCTCTGAGTAATTATTTTTACGCAAACTCATTAAAATGTTAATACCTCATGTAAAGTACCTATCCACTAGGCAACCATGTAAGTCACAATGCCAACAACCAAACCAACTTGGTTAGTAATTTTCCTGCGCTTGGCCTTGCTTGTGCCTAGGCATTTAAATTAAACATAGGAATGACAATACACGATTATCTTCCATTCCATTAAAATACTCATTATACTTCCTTTCATGTAAACGTATCTAGGCTAGTTCCAATATCTAGTCGGTAGTCAATAATTTCAACTGAGACTAAGACTTTGTTACTACAGGAATTGATCACTATTTTATGTAACACTAGCGGACGTCACGCGGTTTCACCCGCGTTCCCATGGGAGTACGGGTATAAAATGAAGCCTATGTTACTCGCTGATGATGTAGCTTTCCATTGGTGAAATAATTTTTGAAATCGGCACAGTAGTTTTTGAGTTTTTTCATCACAAACATACACACAAAAATACAAATCTTTCCTCTTTATAATAGTAGTGTAGGTTTCGTGCACTGTCAGTAATTCTCCAATAATCCCAGTGGATACTTTTGTCGCGTGCCTACTGCTCATTATGAGAGTAACATTTTTGCATATTTTTGTAAATAGACGTGCTTATGCCGATATAAAACAAAATGTTATCGTTTAAAGTTGAAATGATTTTTTCATAGATATTGTAGAAAATAATAAAAAAGGTTTGTTACATTCACACAGTAAGTACGTAGCACGATTTATTAAATATATTTATTAATATGTTATAATTATAATATTGACTGTACTTTGGTACATGTATTATGTTCAGACCACAATCAAACTTAAAATGCGAAATGAAATCGAAAGGCGATCATCATCTCCCTGGCCTTATCCCATACATTGCTGGGGTCGGCACTTGGTACAACCCAATGCGGCGGCTAAGACAAAATAGACCCGTGTTTTGTCGTGGCCTGAGACCTTGTTAGAATAAAGAATTAGCCGAAGATAATTCGCCCTTGTCGGTCGGTAGCCCATGCCCGTGAAAACAATCTTACACGCAAATTTATAGTTTTTCAATTTTATAGACAGCCAATAGGCACAATGTGGTATCATGTACACCAGAGATCACATACCAACACACAAACGAAATTTAAAAAAAAGTTATAATGTATACTTGACAAGTATAGATTTTAACAAAATAGTAGGTTGCTAAATCGTGAAGATACCGACCTACTCAATATTTCATATCTATCTCATATCATACCCCCTTGGGAATAGCGTCATAATGAATGAGCATATCACAGTATCTCAGTGGGATATTACGTTGTTATCTTATTTATCTGTGTTATATTTGCGTTACTATTATTAATGCTAATACTTACTGCTTTTATTTGCATATTAAAATTATGATAAACAAACCGGTACAGTAAAAATCGCACTCGTGTGTTCCTTACTAATTGTTAGTTAAATATATATAGACGACTAGCTAGCAGTGCCCTGGGGTTTCACCCCCGTAGACTTAATTTTATGGGTGGTAAGTTACTCCTAGTAACATTAGCTATCCTCCAGTGAAAGTCCCGTTCATGGTTTTTCTATAACAATACCTTGTATACTTTCATATGTATTTAATCAAAAGGTATAATTTTTGAGTAACAATTTTATTTATTTGTATAGATATAGATGTATAGATTAGCTTCTTAAGTATTTTTTTCAGGTTTTTAGTCAAATGATTTAATGACACGGCTTCGTTGCAAATTTAATAGGTAACTCTACTATATTGACAATGGTATATGACTGAAAGTAATGGAGCAAGTAATTTATGCCGATGTCAACTGTTGAAGGAAAATTATAATTAAGGTAGGTATATTACATATTAAAAATTTGAAGAGCTCGTGGCACAGTTGCTATTGCGCATATCATTCGATCAGCGAAGTTAAGCAACCCTAAGCCTAGCCAGTAATTGGATGGGTGACCCGAGTTCCCTCCGTGCCTCGGAGAGCACGTTAAGCCGTCGATCCCGGTTGCCAATTTATCATCTTTGGCAATCGTTACAGGACAGTCGGAGGCCTAAAATAGTCTGACAACTGGTTTAACCCAGATCACCGACTTTCCTCGTTAAAGGGGTTGCGAAGGTCAGATGGCAGTCGCTTCGTATAAAAATCAGGTGATCAGCCACATCGGGTTGAATCAAGTGCCGACCCCAACAATGTATGGGATGAGGCCAGGGAGATGAAGATATTAAAAATTTAAATGTGGGTAGTTCAAATTCGTAAAATAGTTTCATTGTAAAGTTTAAAAAGGTTTCCTTAGGAAACAGCCAACGGAACTCAGTAGCAAATACTAGCAAATGATACCAACGCAATCGTTAACATATCGAATGGTTTGTACTTGAACGCAAATAATTATCAATTTTACAGGTACATGGTAATACAGTTTCATTGTTTCGACTGACAAGTAATCGTCACGGCACATTGCATGATATCACGTCATAATATTCATCACATTTTCGTCCTATATTTATCAGTGAATGTAGGTTATTCACACCGTACATAATGACTGTCTACGTAAATAATAAATAATCTCGGGTTAATCACCTGTGTGTGTTATAACATAACATAATATTTGTTAGCCGTAAAACTGTTGAACACAATCTTATTTAAGTATAAATCTTACGTAAGCATCAAACCTATTTAAATATACCAACTGATATGATAATTTATAGTTTCTTAGGACAACTAACTCAGCAGTGGTAGGATTCTAGTTTTCTTCATAGTTGAGACGATTTTAGAGACTATACAAACAGGTGGCGCCATGAGCTATGAGTGCTCAGCAAAAATAGTGAGGGTAACTACGCATATATTTTATTAGCATCGTGCCATACAGACAGACAAAGACACAGTCATAAAATGACTATTGCGCAATCAAGGTCAGCGCTCATAACTCGTCACGGCCTCTGTACCAACAGTTTGCTGTTAGTGGCCCTTATTACCGTTACCGACTCAATCACATTCAGTCTCGAGCATAAAATATGACTCTAATTTCAAAATGCGATCATTTCAGAACAAACAGACAAAAAATATATACGGTCGAATTGAGAAACCTCCTTCATTTTTTGAAGTAGGTTAAAAAACATACAAGTGCCAATACATCAATGAATACGTATAAATTGTTTGATTGTTAGGTAGTTATGTAATGGTGTCGTGTATAATATGAGCGTAAAGGACAGCGCTTCAATTTTTCATTGTAGTTTTTCTATTTTTAGGCATACTATATATACATCGCTCACTAGGCGATACTCCGAAAACCACTCTTCTATCTTTTTTCCTCACTATTATTTAATGGATATATGTGTTTTCAGTTCACAAGGAAATCGTCAAAAGTTGTTCAGTTTAAAATAGCCTTGACCATAACTAGATGTCACAACGTTAAGCGGAATTTTTAGCATTGACGACGTACTATCGCAATGACCAATGGATGTTGGTTGAATGACGGGATGATCAGCCGCTATAATAACCCCATTAGCTTGCAGCTTACTTGTTGATTTGTCCAGCTGAATTATATACATTTCAATAGAACCGTGGTCAAATGCAAATATGCCATAATAGCCACATCTAAACTGTACGATCTGGTAAAAGTTGCAATCTGCAGAGTGTACTTATAGGATGGTTAGTAGAAAGTGCTATCACGAGTTAAGCTAAAATAGTGGAGCAAAACTGGGAATTTGTTAACTCGCGCAATCAAGGTCAATATCAGCGCTCAAAATTGGTGAAGTAATCACATGACTTACCGTATACCGCATTCCATGACGAGCAGCACTATTCCGTACAGCATACATCTGGCGGCGTACGCTCTCAAAATAACTCGGAGGAGGCTCGGCTTGCGCTTGCCTCCCGCGCGGGTAACCTCTTCTTCCCACAGCCGAGCGAACTTGTCCCCCAACGGACCTGATACCAACATCTGTTATTAATAGGTAATTTTTTTTTAATCTAAAATTTAAATTTATTAAAAAAAATCCTCTCCAATAAAACACCCACTTTTCACTTAATTGCCAAAGTGGTAGATGGCGAGTCTATCCCCGTCTTAGGCATTATACATATGTTTTTAAATGACTCTTTAGACATATGCGATATATCAATCACAATTTTAACATTCACCTCGTGATATGAAATCACGGCTTTTATTTTAGAAATACTCATTTGTACCGCCACTGGGATTTGAACTTGCGTCTCTTGATTAGCAGGCGACTATTCAAACTCAACGGACATCTCTAATTGTTAATCAAATTTGTTGTAAGACTATTTTCTATTTTTTCCATGAAGGTTCGGAAGTAGATAAAGTAGGAAGATAGCTACATAACATATTATTACTTAAATTGGTAAACAACATGTGGTCATCATAATTTGTGCTCGGGATACCGGAATCTATCGATATTTGATTTAGTTGAGACTACTGAAATGCTTGTTAGGTCCACGATGTTTTATAGTACAATTTTATTTAAAATGTATCCATATCTGTTTGTGGGATACCTACTCCAAAAATAGCATATTTATAACTGCTAACATAGTGATATAATATTACAGATAGAGGGTAATTGTATAATACCAATTGCATGAATAATTAAAGCAAATATATACATGTCTATACATCTATGCAGACAAATTTTATTATTATTCACTATGTGCTTATAAAAGTGTACATAAAAAAAACTATTTTAAATTGTTATCTCTTAAAATTCAATTTGAATCGTGAATATTTTACTAGCTTTAGAAAATATATTTATATTGGTTGTTAATACCACTGAACCAATTGATATAACATTATCCCTAACTATTATTACGCCTATGACTATGTGTAGACTCACACTCAGTTTATCTATAAAATTTTATAAGGCTTTTACAATATATATTTTATTTTATTACTTACTAGCGGACCTCACGCGGTTTCACCCGCGTAGTTCCCGTTCCCGTGGGAGTACGGGGATAAAATAAAGTCTATGTTACTCGCTGATGATGTAGCTATCCAATTGTGAAAGTATTTTTAAAATCGGTCCAGTAGTTTTTGAGCCCATTCATTACAACCAAACAAACAAAGTTTTCCTGTTTATAATATTATACTATATAAAGTATAGATTATTTTAATAGCGAAATGAAGAAAATCTTTATCAATACATACATAAAACATTTGCAACCAAATAAATTCTAAGACTAACATTTTTTGAACTTCGCCGAAAATGGCTTGTTTAAAAGGATATTTTCTTAACTATTGCTAATTAGAATAGCAAAGATAGGATTTCTGAGGCTGACAGTATCATGAATCTGTAGGAAAATGTGACAAGGAACATCAATCATAATAATTGTGAATTAGTTAAACTAGTAGCAACTAGCTAAGTAGTTATGTTAAATAACAATGGTGAGCTTATACAAAGCACTGTGAATAGACAAACATCATGAATTTTCTTACAAATGGTTAGGAAATATATGAACATGATAATTTAGCATTGTACGCATATGTGTCATGCGTAAAAATCTAATATTATGACAAAGCCACTCAGTATTAATTTTGACAAACATCCATGTCAAATTGTGTATTGTGTAATTCATAAACTATTTTTTGAAAGAAATACTATATCCATTGAGACATTACTAAATAACTGCTATTGCAAGACATACTAGGGTGTGTGACTGTGAGTCGCAGAGGGAGTGGCATATGTAACCATAGTAACAGACACACACTCATTTATAAAAGGTATAGGGGATATCAAGAAGTGTATCTATTCTCTCACTAAGATCAATCTATCTACTCTATACTTAATATTATGAATGGGAAAGTGTCTCTGTCTGTCTGCTTTTCATGGAAAAACCACAAAACCTTTTAGATTGAGCTGAATTGTATTAAAGCCATGGTAGCCTTGAGGTTTGAGCAGTCACCTGCTATGCAAGCGACGCAAATTTGAATCCCAGCCTGTACCAATGATTTTTTCTAAAAAACTTTAAAAAAACTACAGTGATTTCACACCACATGCTTTACGGTGAAGGAAAACATCTTGAGGAAACCTGCATATGTCTGAGAAGTAATTCAAAGACGTATGTATAGTGGCTGAGACGGCGATAGACTCGCCATCTGTCACGTTGGCACTTAATCAAATTCGGTGAAAAGTGGGTGTTGTGATAACAACACCTCTGCCTACCCCTTCGGGGACCCTTCTGGGATGGCTTGAGCATATTTATTTATATTTATTTTTCTGAATTTTATCATTAGGATAGCTCCTAGAGGACGGACATAGGACTTAAAATGCAGATGAAGTCACAGCTAAGAACTAGCAATGAATATAATATATGAATATGAACATTTTCCTTAAAACTCCCAATAATACTTATAAAACAATATATAATTTTGACACCACAATATGTAAATATGTATATGGTATAATGTTGTGCAATTCAAATCTGACTTGACACAGATGTTTTGATTGTATTTTCAACAATCCAAATATTGTGTGGACAAGAGAAACATATTAGACAAATACATAATAGTTTTTGTGAAACAATTCAAAAACTAAACTCACCTGATGAGTGTTCTTCCAATGGTTCATAGAGATCTTCCTCCTCCAATTCTTTTTTCAAACTCCCTCTGAATATTGGTAATGTCCATCTGTGGAAATAAATTTTTGTATAAAAACATGATAAAATTAAAAATGTAGGTACATATTTAAGCATCCATGTGGTCATTTACTTAGCATTTTTTTTCTTCAAATGAGGGTAGAAATAGAAAAATGTTTGGTAGAGTGAAAATCATCAGCACCAGCTTATGCTAGTCCACTGCTGGATACATGCCTTTCTCAAGGCACAAAACATGGCCTCATCCTTCAACTGTAGAATGTGTGTAATATAAATATTCTTAATTGCTCACTTGCAAATCTATTTTCCAGAAGAAAATACTTGGCATCACATAGTTCAGTTGAGTGCTCTCAATTATATTACAAACCTATAGAAACATGGGCTTAAGAACAATTTATACAGTCTATATTTTCGTGAGGTGATGATAAAGCATGTTGTACATAGCACATGGTCAATATACCACATGGGCAAGTTTCTGTTCTTATTAAAACCAAGGGTATGACTTGCACACTGACAGTGATAAATACAAGCACTTTTAATATAAATGATCATGGATCATGGAGGTGATATTATATAACTTACATGAATGTTAGAGCAGAGAAGGGGTTGGCACTGGCCCTGGGATGCACAGGACGAGTTTTTGTTTTCAGAGATTCCATATTGAATTACCTAGAATATTAAATATTAATTGCACCTTGCACATGTAGATAAAACATATTCCCAAAAATCAAACATTTACGTAGCAATTGAAATGATATTATTTCGAAAAGAGGGTAGTCAGAACTCTCGGGAATTACATGCTCATATCTGAGACTTGTAATATATTCATACTTCCTATTAATTTCCTGTTTTTCATGGTAAAGAAATTAAATCTTAATTTAATTGGAAAAATATACTTACTGAAAACAGTGTTGGATGGATGAAACCTTATAAGACCAACAATGGCATGACCTCTGTCCGTGCCGATCACCACACTTCTGTAAACCGGAACCGGTAGGCTCCTGACAAATACTAATACTACCTTCAAGAAATATTTTTTTATTACTGCCCGATTAAAACGTTTATTTTTGCGATATAAGAATTTCGAATTTTTGTAACTAATGTCTATTTTAGTAGGTAGCTAAAAGTTTGTAATTGAAAATATGATACAACGAAGTATTGTTCACATTGTAATAAAAAACAAAAATATTTTATTACTTTACGTGTCACGGCGGTCCACGATCGACGTGCGTTTAATTCACCGGCGATTTGTGTACTACGCTACATAGATACAATCCATCTACTGCTAGCTTTTCTACAATTGAAAGAAATGAATTTATCGAGATAAGAGGCAGAGCGACAGGAAAGTGACGAAATAAATGAAATGAAAATGAATGAATGAAGTCGAATTGAATTGACAACCGCCGGTAATATGTCATCATGTGATAATATGTCAAAAACCACAGACAACGTTAAAGGATGGAAAAAAATATACGGTTGGATAGTTTTTTAGCAAGTACAGTATATACTCATCATGCGCAAGTGAACAGCTGTTTATTAAGAATTCCAAACAGAAACCTCAATTTTATTTATCTATACAGATAAGACACATGTGTATAATTAATTATAAAACGTACATATAGACCTTCATATCCTTCGACAAGCTCTTGACCATCTGCGTACCAAATTTCATTTCAATCGTTTCATTAGTTATAGCATTAAAGCGCGACAGACGGACAATTACTTTGACATCTATAATCATATGTTCCATACATATGATTATAGATGTCAAAGTAATATTACTGCCAAAATTATTTACTCATGGTCTATCCTATCCCAAAACGGATCTAAAGAAACTTGTCACAAAATTCTATAAAAAAATATGGGGTGGCTTTTTGCTAAAGCCAAGGTAGTATGATCTACGTCGTTTATGGCTGCTCCGTAAACTTTAAAAAAACTAATACAAGACAATACCATGGAGTAGATTAGATTTGATTTGCATGCAAGTCAAAATATAGATATAGAAAAAAAAGCTAGCCACAGGACATAATGCCTTTTGTTCTTTACTAAAACCACAGTTTAAATATAAGCAGTAAGAATCTAGTTCTTTTTTGAAACGTAATGAACTCCATTCATCGCGATGGTTGTCAATCTTACCTATTATTTGTCAGAATAACGTAATTTATAATTTTACAAAATAAAGTAAAACACGTATATTGCGTATAAGCGATCAGAATCGACGTGACTCCTCTTACGACAACACTAACTAACGACTGCTATTCCGCTTAAAATCTCGTGGATGTGTACGTGTAGGTATGTGTCATTATGAACGATTCGTTCCTGCTGATTAAAAACTACTTGTGACAAGTGACAACCACCGTGCTGGTTGACTGACTCAATTAACTTGCAGAATCCATCAATAAAGTGAAGTATTTCATTTGTCAAAATTGTCAAATAAAATCAATAAAATGTTTGCTGTGTCCTGCCTGTGTGTGTAAAGCTAATTTGCTACTAAGTTTGAAACTAGATTTTTATTAAATATAGTTCACATTTTCTTGAAATAAAATTACTTTGTACTGCTTACATTTGAAAGATATTGATATCGTGGAAATAAAAGTCATGTTACAAACAAATTAATCATAAATAGACATAATGTTTATATTATTTAGAAGATATCGAACTATGATACTCGTAAGTTTGTTCTTTTTTTACACAGGTTGTGTTATTACTTTGAGTTTTCTAAGACTTGAATGCGATGCTTTCTCAAACATAGAAACTAATGACGATACTGAAACCACTGGCAATATTGAATATGCAGTGCTTATTCTAAGTGGGCCTGATAACGAATCCAAAAGAGATGCGATAAGATCAACCTGGGGTAAACTTTCCTCTAACATATTTGAAGAAAACGGTGAAAAACTCTACAAATGGAATCACAGTTGGACATTGCAATGGAAGCCACATGAAACAATAAAATCGTACTTTGCTGTGGGCACAGGAGGTATGAGTGAGGCACGGCTAGAAAAACTAAAGAATGAAAACACTAGAAGTAATGACTTGATACTTCTGGATAGTTTTGAAGATAACTACAAGAACTTGGCTGTTAAAATGTTACATGCATTGAGATGGTTCAGTGTCAATGTAAGAGGGCTGAAGTATTTGATCAAGAGTGATGATGATTCATTTGTGAGGGTCGACTTGATTGTGAGGGACTTGGAGGCGTATGGTCCTGACATGAATGCACCTGCTCTGAATCAATATGTTAGTTATAAGGTAAACACATACTTCATTTGCATTTATTTAATAAAATTTGGGTGGGTAGGAAACCATCCATACCATATTGCATTTGATATTTGGTTAAATAATACATACACTCACACCTGTATGCCACAGGGTAGGTAGAGACCACCATTTGCTACATGCTACAATCCTCAAATACTTCTTTTGCTTTCCACATTCATGAATCTCTTTATGAATTTGAAATAGATTAATTGGAGTCATGATTGTTCTTTTTGGATGCCTTCCACCGACACTTACATCACATTTGCTCTATAAATATCTTTTGTTTAACATCTTAGGTAAATAATAATTTTGATTATGGGATTTCCTGTTTTGCTCCTACATTCCCTTGGCTTATGAACATCAGCACTATTAATTTCATTTGCTATTGCAGAAAAACCTAGCCTCTTACAAAGGGCTGTATTGGGGTTATTTCAATGGCAGAGCAAGAGTGTTCTTGGAAGGCAAATGGCAGGAGAAGGATTGGTTCTTATGTGACAAGTACTTACCATATGCACTTGGCGGTGGATATGTCATATCCAGGAGTATAGTCGACTATATTGGCAGGAATGCTGACTTCTTGAGGTACATTTCATTTTACTTTGTCTGCTTGATATTCATTTCTTAGGAATTCTATAGCTATAATAGATATAGATATAAGCTATTCCTCTTTATCTTCATAATTTATCAAATGCAGTTTACAAATTAATAAAAACTAACAGACATATGCACACTGGGATATCGATGCTCAATTACCTTCCACCACAGTAGGATTTCCCAACCATTTCAGACAGTTAAGACGGAATATTAAAATTAACTTTATAATTTATAATATTATATATAGATATACAACTGATACACAGTCCACCTTATAAGTAAGTGGTTATTCTGTTCATAAGGGCATTGTTACCAAATCACAATATTTTGAATGTATATAAATTATATTCGAAAATATTCTCAAATCATTTCTTATAATTACAGTCATTACAACTCAGAAGATGTCTCAATGGGTGTTTGGACTGCAGCCTTGGACGGGATCAACAGAGTTCATGACATAAGATTTGACACACAATGGAAGTCTAGAGGCTGCTCCGAATACATGCTAGTGAGACACAAACAGACTTCCAGTGATATGTTTCAATTGTACAAGACATTGGTGCACTCACATGGAGAACGATTTTGTAAGACTGAAACTACAGAGAGGAAATCATATATTTATAAGTGGGATGTGCTACCTAGTATGTGCTGTAGTTGATTACTAAAATACTCATTATTAAGTTGAAGAAAGTTCTTAAAATTTTATAGCCATTCATAATGTTATTTGATTTTTGGCAGACTTACATCTACAACTTTTACACCAATATGTTCAAGATAAAATTTACAAGTGTTAGTGTGAGTAGATAACTGACTTCCAATATAACCCACTTCCCAGAAGACAAACACATTACTATATGTGTCTGTGAGTGACACAGTCGAATGGTGTGACTTCAATTACTTGCTTCCTGACAAGATTCATAGATTATTCAAAAATCAAATGAGGCAGTTTTAGTTTTCATCAAATTCAACCCTGAGACATTTGGTTAAAGTTAGCTATTTCCACATGGTTTCAGATTTGGTTATCCACTCGCACTTCAAAATTTTATTCTGTATGCTACAATAGTATTTTCTAGATATTGGCGAAATATTTTTTGATATTGTATGTGTAGTTTCGAAGATTAGCTCTTAGACCTTTATCTTTGAACTGAAACTCACAAAAATAATTTAAGTACATATCAAAATGTAAATCATTCGCTAGTATGTAAATAAGAACTCAATTCTGACTGACTGACTAATAATATCAATGGGCAGTAAGCTGCTGGTCCTAGAGACATGAGATTTGAAGGGACTGTTCTTGGTGAGGTACACACACTAAGAAAGGGTTTTCTGGGGTAAATGGGGGGAGACTAATTATGTTACTTTACTCTTAAATTAGTCACTTGTAATAGCAATTTAATGCTGTACATGTTAGTTTTATTTATTGACTGAAAATCATAATTTCTTATAAATTTTGTCCTTCAAAAATTATTTTAATACGAGTCTTAGTCTAGTCATTTGTATTTTTCTATTAAATTATGTACCAAATTAGTTCCGAAATTAAACAATTATGTAAAACAATTTGAGAAATGTGTTTTATTAAAACAATACATAAACATATTAAGAAACAAAAACAAGTTAAACAATATTATTATTTGCTAGTCAAAGATCCACAATTAGTTTACGCAGTCCTCAAGGAACTACAAATTTCACAATGTCATAATTTATAGTACCAAATGAAACCATAGACAGATATGATCACTGTATAATATGTTCCTGCAGTTCCATATGACTGTCAGCGCACACAAGTAAACCAATTCATAATAATTAAAAACATTATGCCGATCAGACACTAATATCACATCATTAAATTAATTCCAAAAATATTTCTAATGTCTAATGGTGACTTTTCACATTCATGTCTATGTACGTCTGGTTGTTATAGAATGTCGTTCTTGATAATTCTTCCTTGAAATAGTCTATTGTTCTCTGTAATCCGATTTCTAAACCCACCTATAACACATTATCGCATGTTATGTTAAAATACATAATGGTTAGTCTTATTAGTGCATCAGTAAACAACTACATGATGTGCAATACACGAGAAATTATTCTCGTTTTAATTTTATTTATGTGTATACTAGCTTCTGCCCGCGACTTGGTCCGCGTGGAATAGTTACTGATTTTCTCAATAACTAAGCAGTAAACATAAAGTAACTAAGTTTTAAATGCTATCACTTGACACCCCTTACTGACATTACTCCGGGGTTGCTTAGAATCTCATAGACGCGCGCGTCTGCGTGAATGTGTCATTTGATTCACTCATTTGTATATTGTCTGTGGTATTGTACAGGTTCCGTCGTGAGTTTAGAACGCGCAACATTTTATATTCAGTCATTTTATGAGGCTGGCACCATATAGACAGACAAAGACATACATACATATGCTCACGCCTATATTCTCTGAAGGGGTATGCAGATGTGTTGTAACAACACCCACTTTCCACCGGAGATAATTAAGTTGCAATGTGACAGATGGTAAGTCTATCGCCGTCTCAAGCACTATAACTACAAGTTTCCTCACGATGTTTTCCTTTACCATAAAGCGCGTGTTGTGTAATCAATGTAAAAAAAACATACAGTCGAATTGATAACCTCCTCCTTTTTTTGAAGTCGGTAAAAACTCATTGGTACAGGTCGTTGGGATTCGTACTTGCGACGCTTGCGTACCAGGTTTTAACCCCACAGCCACCATGGCTCAGACATAGGCAGTCTCATAAACATGACGGATGAAAAATTGTATGTGTTTTTAACTCGTGACGAGAGTTATGTGTAGTGTACTCACTTTGGGCGACCAGTGTAGGTTGGCCGCGGCGACGGCGATGTCCGGCCGCCGCCGCTGCGGGTCGTCCTCCACGGCCGCGCCCGTCACCACCGTGCTTCGGCAACCCGGGACTAGATTCTTTATTATCATTGCAAACTCTGCACGGAAATTAATTTCATTAAAATCAAGCTGGCAGTTTTACCCGCACCGCGTAAGATTAGCAACAAAAATATTTAAACTTAGTGACATTTTTTCTATTAAAGTAGCCTATTTTACTCCTTATAACATCAGCTATTATCCAGTTAGCATTCCGTTAAAATTGGTACTGCCCTTTCAGATATAATTTTTTTTTTGGAAAAAGTTTTTACATAAAATATAAGGTAAAACAAATCGCGGGGCACAGCTAGTAATACTTTGCTAGCTTATATTTTGCTGTTGTACTCTAGTAGTACTATACTCGAGTATATGAGACCGATACGAAACCGTAAAGAATTGGAACCGGAAAGATTTAAGATTTAATTTATGTTTTACATTCAAGTTAGGCAGGTAATTTTTTTGGAAATTATCAGAAAAAGTTGATTGTCATGGTAGAACATTCAGCTGTCCGCACCTATTAATAAACTAGCCGAGCCCCGCGATCACCCGCGTATGATTTAAGTTTGCGATTTACATACATATATATGCTCATGCCTGTATCCCATGGGGGTAGGCAGAGGCCACCGTTCACCACATGCTACGATCCTTACATACTTCTTTCGCTTCATCCATATTCATGCATCTTCTCATACTACTCCGAAGTTGACCTTTCGGAAAAATATTATTTATTTGGTCATAGTAGTTCTTCCGTGGACGCCCTCTACCGACAGTTCCGCTCACATTCGCTCCATAAATTTGTAATTTAGCGATTTAAGTTAGTGATATTATAAAAACCGTAGCTTGCCCTAATGAATGAACTACACGACACAAAATATTTTTTCATTTCAAATCATTAGTTCCTAAGATTGACGCGATTGGCGAACATTAAAGTATGTATAGATATAATATGCAAACCTTCTATAGTGTGTTCTACAGGGTTGCCGATGTTGACAGGCAGCGTGTAACTGGAGGCCATCAGTGCTAGGAGGCCGTCCACCAGATCTGATATGTAACAGAACGAGCGGGTCTGTTTACCGTTGCCGTACACCTGAAAACGTTGTACAAGTTTCAACAGATTTTTTTAAATCTTTAATTTATTTGGAACTTTTGTCTAACATAGACAATGTCAGCTCCATTGAGCTCGCACATCACATCTCAGCAATCATTGAACAATCCAAACATTAACCGGAATAACTTACCAGATACAGCAGAGGTTGGCGCACCTAGCACGCCTAAAAACCAGGCCATATCATTACCACGCAACCCTATGAATGATCGCTAAATAGCTAGAGTTGGGCTTAATAATGGGAAAAATCTAATTTATTTTTTAATTTACTGAAATCTAATACATGCTTCTTCTACACTTTATCATACTAGCTGTGCCCGCAGTTTTACCTGCGTAGGATAAACAACAAACATACATATGCTCACGCCTGTATCCCATGGGGGTAGGCAGAGACCACCGTTTGCCACACACATACGATCCTTACATACTTCTAGTTCTAGTAGTTATAGAAAAGTAGTTTAGTGAACTCACGGTAATAGTTAAATTTTGCAACGCTTGCATGATGAAGTTGGACACAACTCTGCCGTCGGAGACGTGCATCCTCGGGCCGTATGTGTTGAAGATTCTCGCCACGCGCACTGCCACCTTCTCCTGCTTGGCGTACGAATACGCTAGCGTCTCCGCCACCCTCTTGCCTTCATCGTAGCATGCGCGGGGACCTGCAATTACCACATCATACAAATAATTATCTATACAGATAAAAAAATTGAGTGTCTGTTTGTAATTTCTAAATTACACCCTATTACTAAATGCATATGAATTTTTTTTTATATAATAATTTTTTCTCTGTCTATTTGTTCCGGCTAATTTCCCAAACGGCTGGACCGATTTGAATGGGACTTTCACTGGTGGATAACTAATGTTACATGGAGTAATATATGCTACTATTTATTAACGCATTCACTGCGAGAGCTAAATAAAAAGTCATTACCCTGTGCTACACAATCGTACCTTACACCAGTGCGTCAAACGCATATCGTTGTACAAATACGCTTTCGCTCTGTGCTAAAACCTCAACATAGCGTCGACCTAAGGTATTCGCCAGTGCTATTCGGCGCTTCTGCGCGTTTGAGTATTGTTATGGCAGGTAATAAAACACTCGCTTGTTTACGACAGGCAATAAAAACATGCGAAAAGGAAAAGGGTCGGTACATATCCGGTATAATTTCATGTAGGCAAATTCCTTATCTGTTCTATATAGCAAGGTGGGTAAGGGCCCTTACAACTTGGTCTTATTTAAACAATAGACGAGCAGAGTCGGCTTTAGCACACAGTGAAGGCACAGAAATTTGTATGGACTCACATAAGCGTCGTTAGCATATAGGACAGTTCGGATAAACGCGTAGGCGCGTCGTTAGCAGTGAACGCGTTAAAAATAAATATTAGGGATCCGAGGTTCACCCACAAAATTAAGTGTACACGGGTGAAACCGCGAGGCACAGTTAGTAAATATATAAAATCATCGACATTGTCAAGATACTTTTTCACACATTTACTTGGGATTTTAGGTTAATTCTAATACAGCATTCACAGACCGCCCTTTTTAATCAACATCATGTTTGTTCCCATAATAATATAAAAAATTTAAGTGTTTATGTTTGTGTATTCCTATATCGTTGTAAAAGAGCTAGAAATTACGTGGATCCTTCACGTGGTTTCTGACTACAAGATACATATTATATACAACATCGATTGATACAGGTTAATGTTAACTTAGGAAAACTATTATTATGCTTAACATTAGATGGCGCCACGTGTATATTAGCCATGCAGATTAAATTTCAAATAGCAAAATAACGTATAACGTTATACAACATAAAAAGTGAAGGTCTAACAAAACTTTAAACCGTTTTCTTTATCTATACTCGCTAGCGTCTCCGCCGAACAATTTCTATGAGACATTGTGCAGCGATACCTAGCGGTGACGTGAAGAACTAAAATATCTCATACATATTATTGCGAGTGCCGCTAGCGAGTATAGATTACGAAAACGGGTGCAAATTCGTGATAGGGGTACTGTTCTTGTAGTTGCAAGTATACGTACCGATTGGATTGACGTGACCCCAGTAGGACTCTGGTTGGGGATGAACCATAGGGTCGCCGTACACTTCTGAAGTGCTAGCTATTAATATTTTAGCTCCAACTCGTCTCGCGAGACCTAGAAATGACAATAATCTATTACATATGACAGGAAGTGAAAAAAAATGTAGATGTAAAAAAAGTGAGCCTCACTTTCGAGTTGGCCCAAATTTATTGTAATAATTTAAGAAAAGCTTTTTAATATTTTTGTATTTACAAAGAAGTAATAATGTTTTTGTGGTTGTTGTTAGGTTAATAAGGCATATTAAACACACATTAAAGTATGGTAGGTACTCAAATGTTGAACAAGAATGGAAATGCATTTCTATTTGAAATTTTTCAGATTTGTTTTCATTATTAAATAAAAGTCATAGGCACTATACATGGGCCTTTGAATTACTTCTCAGACATATGCAGGTTTTCTCACGATGTTTTCCTTAACCGTAAAGCACGTGGTCTGAAATCACTGTACATAAGTTTTTAGAAAAACTCATTGATACAGGCCCGCTGGGATTCGAACTTGCGTAGCAGGCGACTGCTCAAACCCCGAGGCCACCACGGCACTTTTTCATTATAATATTAGATTTTAAATTTAGGGTTTGGCCAATTTATCATCTTTGGCACAGGCCTAAAATAGTATGACAACTGGTTTAACCCAGATCACAGATTTTCCTCGTTAAAGGGGTTGCGAAGGTCAGATGGCAGTTGCTTCGTATAAAAATCAGGTGATCAGCCGCATCGGGTTGAATCAAGTGCCGACCCCAACAATGTATGGTACCTAAATCTTGGTTCCCATTTTCGATGAATTTAGGGACATTCTGTATATTCCTTTTAGAAATTTGTGTGTCATCCTTGACATTCTACTTCTTTTGATAAAGTTGCTTCATAATGAAACAAGTTTAACAACTATACAAACTACCTATTATTTAGATCACATTACCGACGTTCACATATGCAAATATCTTGTGTTTGTATTCAGTAAGTAAATGGTATTTATTGTCAAAGTACGTGCGTAAATAGTACACAAAGTCAAAGTCAAATATTCAATCACTAGCTGTGCCCCACGGTTTCACCCACGTAGATTTAGTTTTTTATAATATAAATATTACGATCACATTTAACGCAGTTTCTTTCTTCAGACGAATTCATATTTTTTATGAACATAAAAGCGGGTATTGGGACTAAATTATGATAGTTAGATATGTGCTCTCGCGAACTTTTTTGTAGACCTTAACAAGACCTACAAACCCTTAGTACATAATTTTGTTCTATTGTCAATAGTTTTTGCAGCGCAAGCCTAAATAGGTTTTTGATTTGACGCAATTTTCGCAAACAAACTCTGTCACCAAAGTATAGATTATAGTAACACACGACTTACAAATTACATTATACATTTTCAGTTCAAGCTGACCGCTTTGTATACGAGGTTAAGATCTATCCATTATCCTTATCACCTCATTCATAGGATTACAAAGTTTATTTTCGTTTGACCTACAATTTGTGACAATAGTTGCTATGATGTTAAAAAGATTCAAATGTATTCCAAAAGGCGCAATCTGACTCGTTATGGTAATTTTCCGTACATATTAGTTTTATTATTCTATAACAAATTATTTTTAAATCGTAGTAGTGTATTTATCCTAAGTATATTACTTATAAAAATAAAAATAAACCATAAGCCTTAGTAATTTCACCACTTGCAATATTGTTTTTTGAGCAAAGCTATCATATCTGCTCACGACATCTCAGAGAGGTCCCCGAGAACAGTGATAATAACAACATCCTCTTTTCATGAATATGTGCCAACGTGACAGATGGTTCATCGCCGTCTTAGGCCCTATACATTATTTAAGCTTGCTTACAACTGTTTTATTTCTCAGACATATGTAGGTTTCCTCGAGACGTTTTCATTCGCCATGAAGCTCGTGTGAAATCAATGCACTTAAGTAGAAAATCTCATTGGTAAAGACCGCTGGGAACCGAACTTGCTTCGCTTGCGTAACAGGCTACTTAAACCCTACGGCCACCACGACTGACCAATGTCCTTCCTATAATATGAGTTTTCCTATACATCCTGGCATGGTTTCCAAATAAGACTGGCATTTGACTTTGAGCCGTATCAATTTTTACTAAGGTAAGGCACTTATGAATGTCGAAGAATTGACCAGCGGTTCGGAAACAAGCCTTCTGAGAAGAAATGGCTTGAAACTCAGGCAATTGTCAGAACAGCAATTTGAAGGCCTTACCCAGCATATTGATAGTTCCTAATGTATTTGTCTTGATTGTCTTCACTGGATTTTGCATATAGTGAGGTGGGCTCGCTGGACTAGCTAAATGGTATATTTCATCAGCCTGGAAATGTAAACATTAAAGTTACTATATTATTTGACTTGTTTCATAAAGCTAAACTTAAAAGATATCACCAAAGGTTTTAAAGATACCTATGCACCAAAAATCTATACAGACACAATTGTCAGTTTGTAATTCCAAAATAACAGCTTTTCACAAAATTGGATATAGTCACGAAATAGTTGTCGTAGAATTTAAAACTGATTTCAAGGATATCAAATTAATTATATAAATATAAAGTTTGCTTGCCGCTATATATAAAGACAAAATTTATAATAATATTCATAGATGTGTTTGATAAGTACTCTATCTAAGATAATTTTCAGTAGTTGATGAGTAATCTTGTGATAGATTATCAGATAGCAAACGATGATAATATAACACACATACATACATACAAGTGCTCACACCAGTATTCCGCAAAGGGGGAGGTAGAGGTGAACTTACAGCACACCCACATTTCCCTACTTATGTTAAGTGCCATGTCGTAGTGGGCGAGCCTATTGCCACTAAGCCTGCCTCCTACTGGGACATTACACATGGAAAAACCCAATAACACATTGCCCAACCAACCTGGGAATCAAACCCAGAACGTCTTGTATCATAGTAGCATTGCAACCACTAGACTAAGAAGACAATAATATCCTAATATAACATTCATGGTATACTAATATTATAATAACCTTCCCATATCTGATCACAGTATATAATTAGTTACTCGAAACCAATCATGTGAATAGATATTTTTAACTCAATATCTAAGTACATAAGAAGCATTTAAGACCAACACTTGGTGGACAAACAAACAGTTCAACAATACACCATAAATAATTGAAAGTGATTCCCAAACTTACTTCAACATAAAGAGGGTTAACAATATCGTGATGGATGATTTCGAAGTTGCGGTGTCCGAACCAGTGTTCCACATTGCGCTTCCGACCAGTAAAAAAGTTATCCACAACTATAACTTCATGACCTTGCGTCATGAGCACGTCAACAAGGTGTGATCCTACAAAACCAGCACCTCCTGTCACCTGAAAAATAAAGAAAGAATAGGACTCACATAATTAGATTACTGGATTGTTCTCAGTAAAATCTCATCATGTGGCAAGCTTTCCAACTCCTGTTGTATCTGTATTTGAGAATGTGCTTCTTTGATTTTTTTTTCTACTATAGTTATTATGGGGTTAGAGCAGTCGCCTGCTATGCAAGCGACGGAAGTTCGAGTCCCAGCAGGGCCTGTACCAATGAGTTATTCTAAAAAGCTTAAGTATAATGATTTCACACCACATGCTTAACGGTGAAGGAAAACATCTCAAGGAAGCCTGCATATGTTTGAGAAGTAATTCAAAGACATATTTATAGTGCCTGAGACGGTGATGGACTCACCCTCTGTCACATTGGCACTTAATCATATACGGTGAAATGTAGGTGTTGTTGTTACAACACCTCTGCTTACCCCTTCGGGGACCCTTCTGGGATGGTATGAGCATATTTATTTATTAATTTTACTATAATTATTGAGGCTCATAATTTGTATAAAGAAATCTAATTTAACGTCCACAACTTTTACAGTAGAAACTTTTGGGGTCAAAAAGGTTGAGAAATGTTGTTTTGTTTGATAATAACTTGACTCCACTACAAACATTTGCTTATATGGATAAGGCTGCCCTGAATTATGTCACACATGCGCTGATAATAATAGTGATTGAGTAATGTGTTGTAGAACAAGTTAACAGTAAACATGGAAGTGCACAATGAGGTGTTTATATTTAGATTACAAACAAGCACTCAATGTTACAATATATTTATGCTAAAAATTAACCATGTACATGCAAAGTGAAGGAGCATGCTTATTTGGTAATCGATAAATTAGCTAAAAATTTGAGTATATTGCTGGTTTTTCTCATCAATATTCAACATTTTGTGGGGCTCTGCCACCTCCTAGCCAAGGTCATCTATCTAGGGCTAGTGGCTAGCATAATGTGTCCATAATGTACATGCTGATAAGGTCGAAGAATAAGCGCAGTTGTTTAAACACTTTTATGCAGGATTTCAAACATTTAATTACATTCATATATTTTCTGACAGACACAATTTATTTTACGATTCGACAAGCGAGTGTTAACACGTTCGCTGCTAACAACGCATATGTGTGTCCAACTGTTTGAGAATTTACGAAGAAGTTGAAATGTTAGCAGTGAATGTGTTAATAAAAAGGTATTGCCTAGCAACGGCTAGCTAGTCATAGTTTTTGCTAGTGCTATATTACTCAGATAACTTTCCCGAAACTTACAAGGAAGCTTGGCAGAGAGATGACCATGCTGAGTGGCAGAAGGCTTTTAAATTGTGGACTTGTCTATGTCCACATACCTGTCTGTTATCAACTAAACAAATTTGGCTGAAATTTTAATAGGGTAAAAAAATTCACTTTGAATTAAGGTGTCATATAATTTTGAATTGCTGTTTTGATAAATACTTTCAACTGCCCAATGAGAAATAATATTAACTACAATTTCACTTTAGCCAATTAAAAATAAGCATATATCATACCAAAATTCTCTTTCTCTCTTTGTATCCAAGAAATCTGACGTCCGGAAATTTCTGTGGCATCCGTCCCTCTAGAATAGCTATTTTCTTTTCCAAAAGATCTATCTTAGCCTTAGCTTCTTGCAGTTCTCTTTTGGTGCTATCATCAATGTTAGATTCTATTTGTTTCTCCATGTTACCTATATTTACATACTCTTTCTTTGGTAATTGATTGTAGTTTCTGGGACCCAAGTCTTGTAAGTCATCAACCAGCCTCTGTTTTACAGGTACTTCACGAGACTTGTCCTTTGCAAGTATCAAAAATAATAAAAACACTGTAATCACACACACGATTCAATGTACATAAAAGTTTTAGTGTTTTCAATATTATGTTTTTTCATATAAGCAATGTACGGTTATACATAAATACAGAAAAGGACAAGCAAAAAAGTTTAATTATGAAGGAAATGTGCTATTTCTTATTGAAATAAATTATAAAAGAACAAAAAGCGACAACTTGTGCAAACTAATAAAACATGTTGGTACTTACGTAAAGACAAAGTACATATGACAGTGATTGTCTTCCTGAATTTTAATGACTGTCTTATCATTTCTGGGAGAGTTTAAATATTTCTAGTGTTCACTCACATTGCTAATTTTGTAAATAGAAAATATATGACTTTTTATCAAAGAACTAGCAACGACCAATAACTTACATACCTACATACCTAAATATTTGACAACAACAACTAAGGTTGCCATTATTGTTCGAGCGGTTAGTGCTACAATTAGCTCGAAAATGCGCTAGAATCTATAACCGACAAACTGAAAAAACAATTGATCTTGACTGAAGTTGATTGCATTTAATTCTTTTAAATGCCTTGGAATTGAAATAAGATCGAGTTTAAGTTTTCAACTTGTAATTTGTTTTAAGTTCTGTTTCTTGTTCTTATAAATAATCCAGTTTTAATCAATTAATTCAAATTAAAATAATATAACTGTGATAGAGTAACATTTTTGAATAACTCCTTACATTTTCACAAAACATGACACAAATTGTAGTATTCCAAAAAATCTTACAAATTAGCGCCGAAACGATAAAGTGGTAGCACAGCTGCACAATATCATCGCGTCAACCAACGAACGATCCAATTAAATACTGTCAAAAATTACAATTATTGTTGACAGCTGTCACTTGCAGCGGTTTACATAGATACAAAATATTTATTTTATTCTGCGTCGTTCTTTGTAGACGTTCACTATATTTGTAAAGATTTTCACACGTCTTTACTATCAAATAAAATAAAAAGTTTATTATAGTATATCTATTATACCTTGTTGAGATACTTAAGTATTAAAGTCAATGAAATATGTGAATATATATTGTAGGTATACATATAGAAACGGAAGCCGATACAGACTAAAACATTTTTTTGTCAGACTGTGCACGTATCACGTAAAAAGTAATGAATTGTGTGAATGTCATTTGATAAAGTGATATCGTGAGCTGTAATAATTAACGATAGGTACATTGAGTTGATCACAAAAGTCAATAAGAACCACATATTGTAAAGTATCTAAATAAAGAAGCCCTGAATCATATTTAATTAAGTTTAGGTACATTTGCATATTTTTTGTCTTAATTAAGGACTTATTATGTACGGCACCTTTTTTTTTTTTTTTTTTGTTGACGAGGGGGAAACCTTCAAAAGGTCCCCGACCGCCCTGGGAGAGGCAGATCGGGGTATGTGGGATTCTTACCGCACTAAAACCCCCCCGGTGGCCATCCTCAGTGCTCAGGGGGGACTCCGGGTACTCTGATAGAACGCACCGGTGTCCCCCCACACTTTGCCGGGGCACATCCCCGGGGCAGCTGTGACGCCGCCCCTGGAGACCTCGCTGTGCAAGGCAGCGCGAACCACATCGCGCTGCCACCTTCCCGGGCCCGCGCCGGTGGTCAAAGCTCCCACCCCGACCACCGCCAGCAGGCCCTCCGGCCCCCTTTTAGTCGCCTCTTACGACAGGCAGGGGATACCATAGCCATATTCTTAGACCCTGGCTATTGGGTGGATGTACGGCACCTAGCCTTACACAGCGAAGTTATCATAGAAAAAATATTAAATAAGTATTTAATAATAAATAATAATCATAGCATTATTAGGCATAATTATGTTTAATTAGTCCGAAAATTACCTAAGTATTTACCTATGTAGAAGAGAACTTAGCTGATTAATTTTAGTTATTGAGATATATATTATCCTTGGTAATTCTGTAGCTTTGACATGGGTTATCATTAATTTAACAGACAACAAGCTTGCTTTTATTTTGTATACTTAGCTACACATTTTTAATACAAATCTAATATGCACTAATTAAGTCACTCATTATGAACCACGAAAATCAAAAACTCACTTAGAAACCTACTTATATGTTGGTACATACTTAGTTATACTTAAGTATATATTTATACATAGTAAGCTTATTTAACGCACGGTCCCCGTATCCGGGCGGGGATATCTGGTTGATCTGAAAAAAGTCCGTCAATGCCTGCGTTCAAGTAAGCCCTAATTTCACCAACTAGGTCTCCGCTAGCAGACGGTGACTCATCATCACTTTGGAACTCCAGCGGAAGGAACGTATTCTCAGCTCGGAAGGTGTAGGGATGAACTTTAAGTCCAGCCATGTGAGCATCAGCTACGAAACTAGTCGCTGTTCCCAGTCTGTTGTTCTCGTCGCGAGGAATTATGAAGCTCTTGTCCGGGCCCACGGCATACGCGTATTTCGCTACCTCTTTAAGCCCTTCTGGCGACGCCATTTGACCGTAAGTAAGGCCAGTTCCTGCCTCAACCTGGTCAGCGGGCTGCACGGATTTATCACTCTCGAACAGCTGCAAAAGGCGCAGTCCAGTCATATTTTTAAGTTCTTTCAAATTATTTACCTCAAATGATTGTATGTAAATAGGTGAAGTGGGGCCCTGATATCCATTGTTATGAAGGGTGTCGACCACAGGCTGCTCCATAGCGAGTCCAAGGTTCCGGAAATGGGTGCTGTGTTTGATTTCAGGATAAATTCCAATGGTGCGATGTTGACTTATCTGCATACTTTTTGCCAAATCTATTATCTCTTGAAAGGTTGGTATTTCAAAAGCGCCATTCAGTCGAGCATTGCCGGGTCTGATGAGAGGGATGCGTTCAACCACTCGCAATGTTTTGATGTCTGCGAGGGAGAAGTCTTCTGTGAACCAGCCATTTATTTCCTTGCCATCGACAGTCTGTGTTCGGCGGAGGTTCGCGAACTCGGCACGTGTTGCGACGTCTGTGGTCAAACCCAGCTCGTTATCGTGACGTGCGATCAGCTGTCCATCCTTGGTCATCACAAGGTCAGGTTCTATGTAGTCAGCTCCCATTGTGATAGCGAGCGCATATGATCCTAAAGTGTGTTCTGGGACATATCCGCTGGCGCCGCGGTGAGCGATCACCAGGGGCTGACAAAATTCTGCGTCATAGGAATTACTCTCCTTCCTTGTGGCGGCTGAGTATACCACGTGCAACACGGTGAAAACAATGACCAATGCACTTAGAGTATCCATTTCTACTGAAAATATTAAAAAAAATACCAGTTGAAATAAAGTTACTTCGCAATCGCTAATAAATAATATATTGTTTGCTCATGTGACATAGCACTATATAATATAAAAGCGTTGTCTACCTACGTATATATAGACACTTGTGCATTTTAATTCAAACACAACGCAATTAAATTTAATTCTTTACAAAATGTAGATTAACACTGCTAGCTGTGCCCCGCGGTTCCACCCGCCTATTCACTCATTAGGCTCAATTTAATGTGTTTTTTTAGCATGGAACCATAATAATTATTTTACTAAAATAAAGTAAACTAAGTTATTCTTTGTAACATCTGCTATCTGCAAGAGAAAGTCCCGGCTGTATCGGTTCATCAGTTTCGTAGATCAGCCGGAAGAAACAGCAACGGTAATTTTTTTTAACATTTAACAATGACGTTGCACCGACATCGTATTTATTAAATAAAAAGTTGTTATTTTGGCGGTATAAAAAGACACTTCGAATTATATCATTTGTAGGTACACAGCGATAATTTAATAATACTTGCGCAAAAACTAGTTTTACACTAAGTAGGTAATGACGTGAGACAAAACTGGTTTCTTCCTATTGGCAAAAAATAATCTAAATATAGAATGAAATAAACTTACGTAGTCAAGTACACTGGAAAATCAACCACAGAACTGTACCCATCAACAAATAGATATTCACGAAGTGAGTGACAAGAAACTATTAAGAGTTAAATGTACAGATATCAAGTAAAGTGCTTGAGGAAAACTTGGAGCTAGCTGCTAGTGGCTAGTGACTCAACAAGGTCGGCGCCTAAGGCTCTTGAGATCGAGTCGGATAAAATAATGATATAACTATTTTAGCAAATATTGTATAAGAAACGAAATTTAACAAGCCTTTTAAAAGTTGTCTGACTTCGGTAACAATAGTTGACAAGTTTCATATTTATTTATTGATGTAACTATGATTTAACATTTTTCTAATACTTAGCCGAAAGTTAAAGTGCCGTATACATACTCCAGTAAAGGGTGCATTAAATTAGAACTACCTATATATATATATATAGACATGAGCTGTAAATTATGGAAATATGAAGATACGTCCATGTCGTTAGATAAGACCTATTCTTACACAATGTTAAAAAAAATATCTAGCTCTAGGTTACCTTTGTCGATTGCCACATATTATCACTAACGAGTAGGTAGCTGGATGGGTAAGGACGTAAAATATGTAACTGGGTTAAACCGTGCAAAGTTGACAAACAGTTACTTTGAAGAAGAATAAAATACCTAGTCGTTGCCTAGTACGATCTAGCATACTGTTCCTAGGAAGATCCCGATGGAACATTACATACTTTTTGATAACAAAAGACAAATGTACCTAAGATGTTACTGTGCCCCAGGTATAGGTTTTAACATGTTTTTACGTTGGCGATGTCGCTTGCGTGTTTTCCTCATTTTTTATGGGAACGTTAAAAAGCGGCCTAAGTAAGCGGCGATTGTAGGAAGTTGTTCGTTTGCAAAAAAACGCGAAACGCATGATCAAGCAACGACGTTCGAACGAGTCAAAATCTATACCTACTTGCCACTGGTGCTAGACAGTTAATCAGGTGCTGCCGCACATTGCTGTCAACCGCAGTCCAAATTCCCAGTTTGTCAGTTCAAACTAGCGGAGCTGGTTGTTAATTTAATCAGCCAAGTTTTCGACCCGGTGGAAATTTAACGACGTTCATAAGTGCCTAAACTAAATAAAAGGTTTTTATTGTCTTTTCATCAAATAAACATTTCATTCCATTCTTTTTTTTACGGATTTAAAATTTCATCAGTTTCTTAAATATGGGAACTTAATTAAATTAGTTATTATGTGATTAATAAAAATAATTATTACTAAGTTATTTTCTTTACACGTGTACGTCTTGAGATAAAGTTTTCACACAAGGGTACCATATCTTTTCAAGATAGTTGTAGTATCTCGACGCGTCAATCAAATAACAATAAGTTACAACGGTGGCGAGATAGTTACATTTTTGTTATTAAATTAATGTACTTATTTTAAAAATATAATACATACAATTGTTCTAACACAACACTCGCCAGTGTGAAGTCGTGAACCTTAATTATTTTTTTTATTCTTTAATAATCTTCCATCGGAATATTAGTTTTATTAAGAGGCGATTATTCTGGTAGGTAGGTGATAACAAAAAATATTAAATGTTTTTCCTATCGACCTTAAATTTAATGATTCATTAAGAACTCAAAAATCGAGCTTGGTATTTATTTAATCACATAAGTCACACTTAATTTTATGCTAAAAAATGTGTTATTTCTTATTATATACGTTCGTTACCGAAAACAATAGACTTCTCCGGTCCTTAAATATCTAAAATAACTTGATTGTTACTCGTAGTTACTAATGTATTATTATATACAATTGCATTGTAGAATCTTCGAAATTATGATATATCTATTATCACATATTGTTGAGGTTAACGATATTGTATTTTAATATATTTATTCCATCCATATTCTCCATCAACTATAATATATTTATTTATAATATGCTAAACTTACGAACACACATCTTACTAATTCATTGTTTATTATGAAAGTATTACTATACTTTAATATAACCTTGACGGATACATACGTAGACAACTTCAATTATAAAATAACTACAATTACAAAGTGTTATTGGGGTTGCCCATCTGTAGCCTCTAGTACCAGCCCGGAGTCTGGATTAGTGCCGAGTTGAAGGCTATATATAGCCTCGCCCCCTATTACATGTGATTTAATATATTACTAGCGAAATGTGGATGTACAGAACACCTCTGTCTACTCCTTCGGGCAGTTCAGGCATGAGCATATGTATATATGTGTATGTACAATAACGACGTATACTATACATATAGCGGTCCTCTTCCACTTCTACTATGTAGTTAGTAGTTATATATTGCTACATAGTACTTACCTATTAGATACTTCACTACTTAACGCTAAAACGTGAGTCTACGAGTCCTTATCTACAATCGTTTGCAAGAGCCGTAAACGATATATATTTTGCCATTTTGTTATATTTTTTGCTAAATAAATTACAATCATATCCCTTCTTACTTCCAACTTCCTTTGATATATACATATCAGTCTCTCTATTTATCTGAGATAATGTTCACGTCACAAATCACAATTCACATTTAACAGTCACGAATGCGATGAGAAATATCGGGTTGATCTACGAAGACTCCATCGACACCTGCTTCATAGAACGCTCTTAGCTCACCTGCCAAGTCACCAATTCCGGCAATATCGTCGCTGCTACGGAACTCTGCTGGAAGGTAGGGATTCTCGGCACGGAACGTGTATGGATGCACTTTTAAACCCGCGGCATGTGCGTCCGCTACGAAGCTAGTGGGTGTATCAAGGTTGTCGTTGGCATCGCGCGGGATAATGTAAGTCTTCTCCGGTCCCACAGCATAAGCATACGTAGCAATCTCCAGCAATCCTTCAGCAGTAGCCATATCCCCGTATGTTAAGGTAGTGTTGAGCTCAGCCTGGTCCACGGGCCGCGATGCTCTGGCACCGTATAACTGTATCAACCTTAGGTCAGTTAAGGTAGACAATTCTTTCAAGTTGCTAACTTCAAAAGACTGGATGTAGATAGGAGCTTCAGGTCCCTGATAACCGTTATCATGTAGTATGTCTACTAAAGGTCTTTCCATTGCCAAACCTAATTTTTGGAAATGAGTGCCGTGCTTTATTTCTGGGTATATACCGATGGGCTTATTGAGGCCTATTTGTAAGCTCTTGGCCAGGTCAATGATTTCTTGCATGGTTGGAACGTCCTCAGCGTAATCCATTCTAGCGTTACCCGGTCTTATATTAGGGATGCGTTCTATTGAGCGGAGTGTTTTTAGTTCAGCCAATGTGAAATCTTCTGTAAACCAACCACTAGTTTGTCTGCCGTCAACTATTTGCGTCCTATAACGATCAGCGAACTCAGGGTGCTCGGAGACATCAGTTGATAAGCCAAGTTCATTGTCGTGTCGTGCAATAATGGTACCGTCTTTGAGCATGACAACGTCTGGCTCTATGTAGTCGGCGCCCATGGTGACGGCCAGTGCGTAGGCGCCGAGGGTGTGCTCCGGAACGTAGCCGCTGGCGCCGCGGTGGGCGACCACTAGAGGGTGGCAGAACTGGGAGTCATAGTCGATGCTCGACGATGTGTTTCTGATGATAGCTATTGCGATCACGGCGCTGATACCACCCGTACAAGCGATACCAAGTACAATCCACAACGCTAGATACCCCTGCATGTTTAGACAACTGTAAATGTTTATTTGCTGATTATTATTTGCTTTACAATGAAAGTATATAAGAAAAAATATTAGTGAGAAGTACCACTTGAAATTTGTACTTAAATATGCTATTTGCAACAAAGAAATTTGTGTATGTAATTAAATCTTATAAGAATTATTTTAAATAATATCACCTTAGTAGTAAATATTTTATAAAAATTATAGGCTCACCTGACTTAAGATCGCCTACTGGCTTGTAGTTTGTTTAAACATGATATTTAAATCCAACATTAGCAAGCTTCAAGATTACAGGCTTAAAACTTTTATTGTGTTAATAATATAAGGATTATAAACGATAACAGCTTACGAAGAACGTGCGTGGTTAAATAATTTAGGCGGGTGCATTGCTTTTGCTAATAAGAAGGTTAATATGCAGATTTTCAATAAGGGCGGTTACCTTTGATAAATAAAATAAACGGATGATTTTTTTGTTTCTTTCAGAATCCAGATAGGTAAGTACTGTGCGCGATGTTTTATTCAAACGTATCTACTGATTTTTATTATGATATATTTTTGTGTTTTCAAACTACATTATGTAGTATGGGGATAATTTTATATGAATTTATCACTCAATGTAAACTTGAGATTCTCTTCCTAACGGTAGTCGATATCGACAGGTATGGTTAGTGGTGAAATTACTATCTGGTGGGCTAGTTTTAACCCACTGTTAGAAGTTTTAGGAAATCTCGCTCTAGGCACTCAGTGCGTACGCGCCGAGGGTGTACTCGCTCTGGCACGTAGCCGCTGACGCCGCGGTGGGCGACCACTAGAGGATGGCAGAACTGGGAGTCATAGTCGATGCTCGACGATGCGTTTCTGATGATAGCTATTGCTATCACGGCGCTGATACCACTCGTGCAAGCGATACCAAGATATCAATCCACAACGCTTGCCCCGCCTGTATGTTTTCGCCCCTGAAAACCATATATTTTCTGTTATATTCAATCCTGGATATACTTAACTAAAATGTTTACCTTATTGTCGAGATAGAGTCAACATAAAAAAGAGAGAGTGCATCAATATGCCCACGACCACTTTATTTTACCATCGAGTTGTGCGTTTTATGTTGGGTTAAGTAGCTGATAATAATAATAATATATATAAATATAATAAATAATTAGTAATATTGTAGTTTACCCAACAAATTTGTCTTGTTATTTGTTTAAGACAGGTTTGTGAGCTGTTAGTGGCAAGGGTTGTTTAGAACAAAGTTAATTGCCATACTTTTGCAACAGCTATTAAAGAATGTCCGTGACAGTAGACTAGTGAAAAATTTAAATGATTTATTCAGTTTAGGCCTTGGTAAGGCACTTATGAATGTCGAGGAATTTACCTCTAGTTCGTATGATATGATAATATATATTTAACTAGAAGGCTTAGCGAACAGTCCACTTATGTATATATTCGTGACTTCTGCGTTAGATAGTCACAAGTATAAAGCAAATATTTATCATTGTCTGCATCAGTGTTAAATAAAGACTTTTATTAAATACCAACGTATTCCCGAGGCGGGTGCTACCCCTGTTTTAACGCACAGATTCCGAATAGGGCTGTCGGCTACCTATAGACTTTAAGTTTGTTGGCGAAGAAGCGAGCCTACATTTGAGCTACACTTATATGTATCATTTTTTAAATTTTATTTTTGGATTATTGTCATGTGTATTACTTATTCTTAATTGTAATTAATTTAAGTTAATCATTGCGACGTTACAAATGTGCGTCCATGTGGGCAAATAAATAAAAACGTTTCATTGTTAATACGTGATACAGTAAAATTTAAAGATATTTTAATATGTACAGAACCAAATTACCTTCACAGCGATACTGCTATCAGACTTCACGTTAAGATATGCTGGAGATATACTCAGATATGAGCCATTCAGTGTTCCCCAATATTAAATGGTGTGTGAAATACATGCAAAACTCGTGTGAATGTTATCAGCCATGTGTGAATAATAGTCCACATCCTCCTAATTATCTTATCAACGTAGATAAATACTATCTGACTGTAAAATATAAAACTAGTTGAATTATTAATCTAACATTTAAGTAGGAGTGAATATGAATTCATGTTAGTCTATTTTTTACTATTAACATAATTAGGAGAGAGAACAAAGATTTGATGCCATCTTTTAGTGACAGCCCTGTAAAAATCTCGTGTAAGGGTTCCCTGGAGGTGTCCCTTAGATTCGTTTGTTTTTCCGCCCTCGGGCGCCGCGGCGAGCTCTAATCCTAGTTGATCGAATTAATAATGTTTGTCGTTAATCATTATCGTAAGCTGCGAATACGGAATTAGACATGATTACACCAAGGGTGAATGCTAAGTCGACTTTATTGGGTTTAAAGATTTACTGCGCCAACAATAGGAGTGACTTTTTTCACGCATCTATTAAGAAACATAATTAAAAAAGTTAAACCTTCTATTGTTTGAACATACCTTATATTATTGTAAAATATGTGGAGAATTTAATTTTAAACTTATGGCTACGTTACTTTTTTATTTGTTTAAAATGTCCATTCAAATCAACTGGGGGGCAAGTGTTAAGAAATGCTAAGCTTTGACGTTTAATTTTACGGTACTAAATGGAACATCAAACCTCAGAAGTTCTTAATGAGCTCTGCTTAAGCCGATAATGTTCGCCTGATCTAAAAGCAACAAAACACTCGGTGGAAAATTCAACAAGCGGCTAATTCTACGCTATCCAGTGAACACATAATTTGTCAGCTTACCTAAGTCAATCATGTGGCCGTCGTGAAAATTAAAACGCTCGTGTTTAAAACGTATTGATATCTGTCAGCAAAGGTTTACCAACAAATCATAATAGTGTAAACACCAGCAAACTATTTATTCCCACGTACAGTGTAAGTAAATCCCCTAAACTTGGATACATTCATCCCTAGAGACTGATGTGGAGATACGACATAATAGTAATGTTGTTTGACTCCTAATTGTATTAAGTGGATGTTATTACAGGACCCTTTGGGACAAGTTGTGAACAATCACAAATTTTAGTCCTTTCTTATTTTAACTATAAAGTAGTATTTTAGCATTCGAATTTTATTATGCGAAGCTTTGGTTATACATACGATAGATACCTATCGATTAATATCATACATAAATAATGCACGAGAAATTGATGTAAAATAATCTAAATCTTAAAAGAGTACCTACCCATATATTTGTGTCTGTGGGAAAAAAGTATGAAACTCACATTCTGTCTACGCATATTTCTCTCTAGGACAGGCGAGCTTCGAAATAAAACAATTATCAAAGAATTCTTTGGAGATGCATTTCATACAGAAGTGATGAGGCTAAGTGGATAATGAGTGGGTTGGCGGACCGGGGCGGCGCAGCCCCGCCTACAGATACGGGTTCCACTTTATTTCTCCAAATACCATGTTCCACATCACTGACCATTAAATTAACATCACATATGTTTTACGGTCATTTATAAGCATCAAAAACGTTATACATCCTTATTAAAATTTTATTTACGGATTTGCTTTGCTGCTTAGAAATGGTGTTCTACTTTCATTATTGCATTAAACGATGATCGCATTCTATTGATTAAGACCAATTGAAAGATATTTTTTTTATTGACTGCTTTGCTATGGTTGCCGAATTATTTGGGAGTGCAAGAGTAAGTATCAGATTCTGTAAAGTTTGTAAAGAATGGCACTGATGTATCAAATTCCTGAGGTATTTTTTTTGTGGCATAAGTTTAGTACGAGATGTTCATTAATACGAAGGGACATCTGTTGAAAATCACGACTGTTTATTATTAGACACGATAAATAGAGTCGTGTTGATACGAATAGAGAATGGTCTCTATTGCATTCAATCAAACTCAATTTCGCAAAACTATCAATTGTGTCGGGTCAACAGTCACGACCTTATTAAATTTTATAGGAGATAGCATCGGTCATCGCTCCACAGATGTGTAGGCCAACAAAACGCTATTCGAATGGAACAATCGCTCAGTTTTGTATCGAACAATCTGGCCAAGCGTCAATGTTGAGACGATCAACAATACCCACAACAATAACGTCTATTGACGAAATCCTATAAACAGAAAAAAGATCACATCAACTGAAGGCGTATCGAACGGAGTAATGGGCCAAATTAAAATTACATGTAATAGCATTATAAGCGTGAATTATTAATTTGTGCGGCATTGTCCCGATATCGGCGCACATTGTGGTCCAATAAAAGAGCCATTGTGCCTTTATTCTGTAACGGTGCTATCAGTAGATAGTACTAATGAGTTGTAGTGGCCATTCAGATGCATTTTTTAATGTAGAACATCGATAAAATTGTAATTTACATTTGAAGGCTCCACTGGAGAATATTGTGCTGGAGCCGATACCACCCAATTTGGAGATACCTAATTTCCAAGATGAATAAAGCATAAAATTCAATGTATCTAAAGCACTTCATTATCCGTGACAATCGACTATCAATCATCCGAAAGCTCGCAAAACAATAATCACATTATCATTCTCCCATAATAACAAATGTAGACCCGAAATGCATAAAGAACCCGCTTTGTAACTGTTTTTTTTCTCTCGATATCGTCGCAACGCTGCGCCCGGCCGAAATCGAACAATGTAAACTTATGAGCGAACGTTTTATTTATTGAAAAATAAGAAAAAATAATATCAAGCGGTTTGACATATTGTTAAGGATTCTTATAAAATTATTTGCTATCACGCCATCCGGGACTTGTTACGAAGAAGCAATGTACAATGTACGATACAAGAGTTGCCAAGGCACTGAGAATAAAATAATGGCTCTCCTGACTGATACATCGGCTGGACTAATGGGAGAGGACTTTGGTCTACGGAGTTAGTGGATTTTGTCTTAGGGTAAGTATATGCTGTCTTCTCATTTTAATAATCTTATGGATGAACCCACTTCAAGAGCGCTATTAATAATGCGTTGAATGAATTTTTCGAATTCCCAAATGTCATCCAGCTTATTAACCGGCTTCATTTTTTGTTTTAGTTTTGTTTGTTTTGGACAAAGCGTTTTGGTTTTGGCGCGGTCATTCCGACCTTTCGTTTTTTGTCTCGCGTCATGCAATCTCAGCGGATGAAATATTGTTTTGAGTTAATTAGTTATCCTCCGATAAAGATTTTACCTATGGGATTACTCAATTGTTTGCATGTTTGTGCTTAATTATGTAGGTCCAAATAAAAATCGTCCCCAAAATAAATAACGATGCCCATTTTATTATTGGTAGACTCAACGCTTTTCCAGAATATCTGGTATCTCCCGTTACAGCATAAGATTTATTTTGAGAGTGGGTTATTAAACAACTATCCTTTAAGTGTGTAGGTCCAATAGTATTGGATATCATAAAGGATTGTATAACAGACTTTTATTCTAAATTAATTGGGACGGTCAAAATAATGAATACGCAGGAGAGAGAACAGCAATGGAAAGTGGAGTTTTATTAACCTACGTTACTTAGGTATTTGTAAACGACGACAATGTTAAATGATATTAGTAAATAATTAAGAAACTACAATTTAAACTATTAAGCCTTACCAATTTATCACAACGTCCGTCCGTCAAACATCATCTGCAAAAAGATGCCACTAAATGAATAAATTTAGATTCCAACGCGCGTGATCGATAGACCCATAGATCGGATCTATAGATCATATCGACTTCGAAAATGGAATGCGTGAGTAAGACAAAATATAATTAATGATCGTCCTTCCAAATTCGAATCGGTCTGGTGCAGACATGTTGGCGTCGTCGCAATAAACAAAAGGCAAAAGGTTTGTTTCGCTTTTTATGTTTTTTTTCTTGTATGTAGGTGCATGTAAAACGTTAGAAGATGCGCACGATTAATCATTGGTTGGGTGTATTGTGCATCTGTCGCGTCGACTTGTAGATTTGAGTGTTAGCTATTGTTGGATCTGGACCTCTGTGCTGTTGATAAACTGCAAAAAACCGTTCGCGCCACCTGTGCTTTCAGTAACGGTCCTTTTGAACTTAATATAAAATAGATTACATTTGAATGATCGATTTCAAAAGACATTTTTTTTATGAGTCTGATAACTTTCGTGTTAACATTTAGTTGGTGAAATACGTTTCCTTGGTAGTATTATTCCAGGAAAACATTAGTCTCATAGCTAGATATGGACAGTTACCAATACTAGCCCGAAATTTACGGACAGTTCCCCAGTGAATTTTTAGCTCTTTTTCCGGGGATGAGGATAAATATTTAATTTTTTTAATCAATAAACTTTACCTGTTGCAACCATACTAGTAACATTGAAAAGATATTGTAGATCGTCCACATATTTAAATTATTCGAATGTTGAACGTTACTTGACAATCAATCGCTGGTGGCGGTCGGGTCGAGTGACAGGTACAGACGTGGAGCGATCCGTCACGGCGGCGGCGCGGGCGACGAGGCGCCGAGCTTTGTTGCTCGTGGGAATTGTGTAATGCTGTATAACCTGTAGGTAGATAGGTAGGCACTGCTCCTATAAAAAATAAGCAATACATTATTCTAAGTTCCTAACGATTTAAATTTAATTATTTGCATTATACTGCAAAATAATGCAAATAATAGTAGAAATATTCTTCCAGCCACATTATACTTTGTCTAGGAAATTTTGCTGTTAATTTGTAGAAATGCAAATATGTAGATGAACGTACCACATTTTTTGTATTCATTTTCCATCAGTATTTGGTGTAAATTTTGTAATAAATGTAAATAATATTATATTATTTGCATAATATTACAATATAAATAATATTATATAATAGTCTGCTCCCTGAAGTGAAGATTATATTAGATCAGTTCTCGGTGTTAAAATAGGTACTTACTTAATTATCTACTTAAAACCAACATAATAAGAAAAATACGTTTATGTATGGAATTATCACATCGAGTACAAGCTGTGTATACATGCCTAAAAACATTTACATTTAAGTAAAATTAATTATACATGCAAAATACGCATTGTAGGTACCTACTTACCTATGATCTATAATATGAGGGAATTAAAAAAGGTAAATTTTGTATTTATACTCATTGCTCTTACTTACTTATTAATACAAACTAGATACTAGATAGTTACTTGAAGTTAGAAAATGAATAATGGCACCTTTATTATTTTGGAAGCAACTATTTGTTTAACTTTTTTTGCTTGGTCCGTTCGATAACATATAGGTGAAAATATTTATCATAATTAGTTTGGAACATTTATCTATTCCCTTTTGAGTTATGATACATCTTCCTAGAACACGAGTTAACACAACTCATCTCCACGTTACGAGCCACTAAGCTCGGTGGGTTAAACACGAACGAAAAAAAAAGAAACAAACTAATGTGCGACCGATTTTTTCAACTGACAACACCCAACGTTAGTTTTTACGCGGGCCATTTTGAAAATTAAATTATGGGTTATAATTTTAATATGATAGGTGGATAATATATTTCTTCAGGGAAGAGATTTTTATCTAAAATAGCATTAATTTTACTTTATAATCTAATGTTTATTAATTCATTCCTTTTATTTTTTGTATGAAGCATATATCCCTTCTATAGCCCATAAGATCAGCCCATAGCACTCGGTTTGTTTTAAAATATACCAGGTGTAATATGTTCATAAATGTACCTGAATGCAGGTGCCGTCACGATTTATGAGCGCTAATTGAAAATAGTGGGTGTAATTGCGCATTTATTTTATTCGCGTCACGCCATGCAGATAGACAGAGACAGACTCATAAAATGGCTACTGCCCACTCATAGTGAGATAAGTTATTAGGTATTTACCTACTTACCTTACGTCTGAAATTTACGAATACGTAACTCTACTTAATAAGAAAGAACTAAGAAGTATTCTTACCGTAATTCAACTTGATTAGAAGGTACCATAGCCAATCGAAATAACCATAAGCCGTTTCACCAATTTACGAAATATCGACTGATGCCAGCCTAATTAGCTACACCGGGTGCTAAATATTAATAAACTGAAGGTAAAATAGGCGGTAAGTAAAACAAAAGTGTATCTTGGAAGGCATCAAACTATAGACAAGCCATAAAGATGGCATCTACAAAGAGAACGCACAGATTGCGGCTATCCGCGCCCGTTGCAATCAGACATAACATTTAACGACTCTGTTTTTTGGCGAGACGAAAAAATCTTCGGCCATGACAAAAGAGGATCGTCACAAAGATCCTCCTTCAGATAAGGGGACTATAAATAACACCATAGTCTTTCGATTGATTTTTTTAAATTGCAGCAAAAAAAAACATAGTATGTACAGATACGTATTGAGTGTAACTTTCAATAAAAATACAAATATTGAAGTCTGAAAAAAAAAATTATATAGTTGTTGTTGACAACAGATTAATTAACAGTCCGGTAATGAAAAACATCGTGAGAAAATCTGCATAAATATTTGCTTGGGAAGAAATTCATAGATTTATTGTACGTTCGATAAATAAAATTATTTGAAATAAATTACTTGCTTTTGAAGTTGCTACATTTGGCATCAACTTCAAAAGTAAATAATTTACTTCACATAATTTTATTTTTGCAAAAACACAATTCACACTTTTCAGTGAATGTTTGCAAAGTGCACCAGTCACAGCTCATATGAGTTTAAAGTTCACGTCAATACGAATTAATCAAATCCAAACACGTAAGTAAGTACTTGCTGTCCATCGCTGAGGAGTTCCATCGACTGTCTTTCGGCTCCATCATCAGATCGACTCCACACCTTCATTAAATAGTAGTGCTTCAAATACTTAACGCAATTGTCGCCACTAAGATTTTCTAAGGTTCCCCTCGATTCCTCATGGATGCCGTCATTAGAACTAAACCAAATTATAATGGGACCACTTGGGAAGCATTATCCTTCAAATAATAAAAAAAATCATACAGTCGAATTGATAATCTCCTCCTTTTTTCGGAGTCGGTTAAAAATGCAGACGAAGTCGCTAAACGCTTACTAAAATCTAAATATTTTTTTTTGTTTACGATCATTACCACACAACGCCATCTAGTCCCAAAGTAGCCAAAGCATGTATTATGGATACCTCACAACGGACATAATACTTATATATATTATACATACATATAATTACATACCAAACACCCAGACACAAGGCTATCACAAATGCTCATCACATAAAATGTCTGGCGCGAGAATCAACCCCGCGAGACCTAGTGTAGCAGTCAGGTATACTAACCACTAGACCGACGGGGTCGTCAACATGAAACAATCAATTATGAAACACACTTAGTTTTATGTGGAGTAAATTCAATATATAACAACTACTGCACTGTAATAGATAATCCCCAAGGGAGGGGAAAAAGTGTTAGGACAAAATTGCGGTAGTTCCTACCCCATGTGGAAGGATCGGGCGAAAGTTTATTAAATCTTCCTTAGAATTCATTACAGGGCTGTTTGTAAATTAAGTTTCGCCCCCTAGCCTTTACTTTTCATTTTATGAGTTGTTTTACCGAACTTATGTACACTGATTTAATTTTAAACCGTCTAATAAGATTTATTGGTTTGCAGCTAGAGGGATGGCGGAAACTGGCAGTAGGAAAGCCAAACATTTGGAAGTGAAAGATATGTTACTATGAGAACACCAAAGGGGATACGGATACTATGTGAAGCTGAATAGTTATTTGTTTGTTTGCTTGAACGCGCTAATCTCAGGAACTACTGGTCTAATTTGAAAAATAATGTCACTGTTAAATAGCCCATTTCTGGAGGAAGGCTAGCTATAATGTTAGCGTTAGCCCAAATAAATTATGTATTACAAACGGACGAAGTCGCAGGCACATATAGAGAACTAATATTAAAAAGAGAAAAGGTGGTTATTCTTTACTTTTAAAACTCATTCACTATTTAAAAGTAGCATTGAATATTGTTAATCGAGTTAAATTAGGGATCAATAATAACATTCAACCAATAAACAAATTAGGTAAGTTAAATCCATAAATTAGGGATATATAATAATAAGAACTATGGTGGCCTTGAAGTTAGAGCAGTCGCCTGCTGCAAGTTCAAATCCCAGTGGGACTCTGCCAATTGGTTTTTCTAAAAAAAACTTATGTACTTACTGTGATTTCACACCAAGTGCTTTACGGTGAAGGAAAACATCGCAAGGAAAATAAATATGTAATAAATGTAAACAGTCAATGTCTTTGGTAAAGCATGTCTTAGAAAACGCTAAAAGTCCGCAGTCGCAGGTCACTGTGCAACAAGATGTTTTGCCAGGGCGGGCGGCCGGGCGGGCGCGTCCCGTTGCTAGGCGACCCACGAGGGCGGGGCAATCGATATCACCCCACTGTTCCTGTCGTCACGTGGGGCTCTTTTCCTCATAGTATCTATGGTATAGTTCAATACAGAAATGTGCTCGACACCTGTATACCTAAATATTAATATATTAGCCAGAGAACCTTATTGTGTAAAGTCTGTAGGTGCAGAAGTAATATCCTCACTATGGGGAATATATGGGAAAATGTGATGCAAACTAATGTAAGAAATCAAATTTGCATCTAAAAAGTTTCTCCCTCTCATTTAAGAGTACACTCTTCTGCATGCAGTCGGTGCAGCTGATCAAATTCTTTCGACTTGTCCCTGTCCAGTGCTGTTTCTCTGACCCCCTTATACGACGTGACGGCTATTTCATCCTTCATTTGTTTGGTGTAACTTATCCTTGGTCGTTCTCTGCGACGTCTTCCTTCTATTTTAACTGTCCGACTAGTATTTATAAAATCATCATGTCATATAAGGTGACCAATAAGTTTTCCTCTTCTTTTTTCTATAGTAGGCAGCATTAATGTTTTCTTCTCTTTTCGTTTAGTAATCTTCTTAACATTCCAGTCTTCTCCAGTACCACCACATCTTAAACTTCCTTCCCTTTACGTAACATATTCCCCTTACGTTACATATCCATTCCACTGGTGTAATGTAGTTGTCTAGTTATTTGATTCATACCGCATCGATGATTACTTATCGAGCACGCCATAACATCAAATAAGTTCATATTATAACAAAGTCCAAAATATCCAGTGTCAACCCCGACAGTCTCAATTCGTCAAGTCTTTAATGTTGCTGTCAAAAAGAAATTGCGTTTCCCTAGCGAGTTGCGCGGGGGAGTGTCTGGGGCAGGATCCATCGTCACTGTGCGTACTATTAGCGCACAAAGGTCGTGTCGGGCGCACTCGCGGCGAGGCGCGCGGCTCTCCCGCGAATTATGACCTGTCAACACCAGAACACGTTGTACCCGTGTATGACTGTACCTGGGACTAATTTACACGCCTTCGCTCATAACATGAGTTAGGGATACCTTTGGGCATGTTTAACTGTTACTACCCTTTTTTTTATTTTAATGTTTAAACTGATTGTTGGATACTGGTTTAATTATGGGATTGCAGAAGACAGATAAGTTTTTGAGGATTTACCATGAGCTCTCATTACAACATCTTTTGTGTGATAGTGTGCTAATGTGTACGTACTTGTAATCACATCTATCTCAACAAAATGAAGCACAAGTCACACCATAATGGAAATAAGAGCTCATGGTAAGGCGTGGTATGGGTGACTTTATTTTTATTTTCAGAGTGGTTAAGGTGACGGCACGGCATCAGGAGATTCTGTTCCGCTGTTCCTCCTATAGTGAGAATTGCAACGCGCAAATCAGATCCTCATTGCTTCAGACTTATTCAGGCGCAGAAATCCTTATAGTGCGTATGACCAAATCCATTGTAAAATGTAGTTTTTTTTCTAAAAACTTAAGATAGCAAATTTCAATAAATATATATTTCCTCATTTCATACTTTTTTCGTATTCTTGTATTTATTTTTTTAGTTAGTACTTACCAAAAAAAAATATGTTGCTTTAAAAAAAATATGTTAATCACTTAAATGCGAACTAAAACAAATGCAAACAAAACAGCTCAAAGCGTGGAGCTGCAAGTAATTGTTTTCTATCCATCGATTATATGAAAGGGCTCGACTCACAGAGGATAATTAAAACGAATAGTTGTAGATGTCCGCCGGCGACTGATGGTTCCCGTCCATCCTAAATATATGAACCATAAAACCACGATTACGTTTTATAAACACTACATTTATAACTACTTTATGATTGTATTATTTATTTTACGTAATATATTACGTTGTGGCAGAGATTTTGATTTTATTTTTCTAAACTGAGCTTTCAAATATTTAAAATTCTCTGGCACAGTGCAGTCCATTAATTTATAGTATTCAGCAGCTTCACTTGTATGGAGTAGACTTGTTGTCTCAACGTGTAAAGCATTTATCTATACTAATATTATAAAAAGAAAAGATTTGTGTGTAAGTATGTTAGTAACCAATTGGCTCAAAAATTACTGGACAATTTTGAAAAATTCTTTTAGCAATGGATTGCTACATTATCAGCAAGAAATATATATTTTATTTCCGTACTCCCACGGCGACGAGAATTACGTGGGTGAAACCGCGTGACGTCCGCTATTTTATGTATAATAGCAAAGCCTCACGATTTCACCAGGTTTCCTTTTTTCTTCCAACTTAAACGTAGTAGTTTGAGTTAGGTCTTGTAAGTGACATCTACCTGCCAGCGTGCCTAATAGTGGAAACATTTCGTAAAAATTGGTCCAGCCTTTTTGGATATTAGGTGTCAGCCAGACAGACAAAATATTTGAACTTTCATATCTATCCATTTCGTACAGATATGTTTTGTTCAATTTTAAATACAGTTCTTATTTTGTATTGTGTAAGTTTATGTATCGTATACTTACATTTACTTTAAAACTATTTAGTGTTGGATGATTTTTTTTGTGTTCTTCATCAAAATAAAAAAAGTCCACATAGGTATCTGAATTGGAACACGCAGCTGAAACAAATAAGCGATACAAATGAGTAAGTACAATATGTTTAGTAAAGAGTCCATTTCCATGGTGCGCGGTGGTTGGAGACGGGCGCGAGTTCGGACGGCGCTCGGCGCGGGCGAGCCGGGGCGAGCGGGATGCGCCGCACTAAATTTAAATATTTTAATCCTTAATTTAAATTTTTGACATTTTTATTTTATGTTGGTATTCGTGTAGTTTCATTTTTAATGTTATTTGTCATATTCAGGAGACGGTGTAACTCTGAGTGGCGCCTTGTTGGCCCATCTCGATGGTAAAATATTGACAATGATGAGGCTGACCACAGCCACGCGTTCCGCTGGTGGACATTACGACTCAAGCGAATCATCATCGGAATGTTTATAGATACATACTTACACTGATACAGCCATGAATAATTGTATTGTTGTGTAGGTGCCGTCAAGAGTTATGAGCGCTCAGCTTAAATAGTGGGAGTAACTGCATTTATTTTATTCGCATCGCGCCAAATATACAGAGACAGACACATACAATTATCAATGCGCATTCAAGGTCAGCGCCCATAGCTCGTGACACCACCTGTAGGAAGATATACCTAATATACCCGGGAATACCTATACTACATTTTTCTAGGCGTTCTAGCTAATAATATGTCCGGCAGAAACAGTCGACTAAAATTTTCTAATTAATTGGAATTGTTGATATTTCCTGTTGTGTGATTTTGCTGGTATTCGAAAAAATAGGTAACTAATTTAAAAAGTATAGGCTACAAAAACATTTTATTTAATTAGGTGTCTTATCAGTAGGTAAATTGAATAATGATATTAAATACTTATAACCTTCCATACTCGGGGGTCAATAAAGGTCAACACTTGAGGTCATGATATCACACAACAACATAACGGCAACTTCACAACTCACCGTGTATCGATAGTTCAAATTATTTTTCAATCAAGTTACAAATACCCTTTGAGAATAGGTAACGTAATTTCAGCGACAATTGCCAAGACGAGGTGGCCGAGTGGTTAAGGCGTTGGACTGCTAATCCAATGTGCTCTGCACGCGTGGGTTCGAATCCCATCCTCGTCGTATCTTTTTCTTGACGGAAACTGCTTAGGAATTTATTTTGACGTACATACAAAGCTTATTTTTTTAATAAAATAAAAACGACATTATAATATTTTTTTTTTAATGTAAGTTTAGTTTTTTTCCAACGAATTTTAAGTTTGTTTTTATAGTGCTAACCAGTTATAGTAATGGTAGAATCAAATAACATGCATAAAAAATATTATGCTCTAGCGCAGCGTTCACTGTTTCCAATGAAACTCTAGAGAATTGTGCTTCCACAACAGATGGCGCTACATGTACTATACGCGGATGATGAAACGAGGAGAAATAAATTCTCATGAATAAACATTGCATTTTATATTCACGAACATTGCAAAAATATATAATTAATATCGCTTCTAATACAAGTTGTTGATATAACCTCATCAATAAATGAACTAGGTACAATTCACTAGGTACTTATCAAAAGATTTTTCAGGTTAATCTTTCTTTGTATTTGAAGTACCAAGTATCAAGAATTTTTAATTCGTATCATTTCCGATAATTTTAATATAGTTTAATCAAAAGTATACATATTGTGTGCACCTCATACGTGTAACCGATACTTTTTGTTATTATCTAAGTAATATTAAGTAAAATGAGTTACGTAGTTATATTAAGCAATATAAAAATAAATATTAATCACTTCACTTTCGACACACCACTTCTTTCGTACACTTATTTCATTCCTTGGATATTTCTGGGACGACATGTATGGTCACTATCGGATTAGGTACGGCGTGGCAAAAAGATTTTTTCCCCAAAATGCTACGATGAAAGTGTGTCATGTTTCATCATATAATATAAATCGTTACAATCGTCTCCCTCTTAGCTGCAACGAACATGCAGCGCATCAGCTCATAAAATGATTTTCCGTTTAATAAGTTTTCATTTACATTGGCTGTTGTTTGCGACTGCGGGTGCACCAGAGGGGAGTGGATCAAACGCGGATCATATTCAAAGGGGCTTGTTGGATAAACAAACATATTTTCTGTGTAGATTACAGGAGTAATGGCAAAGCGAATTCAACACACAGTAACTTATTTATTATTCTTTTTTATACCTTTATGGTGGTGTAAACAAGCATGCGGCTCACCTGATGGAAAGTGGTTACCGCAGCCAATTGACAAAAGGCGCGCGCTGTCGAACTCGATAAAAAGAACATAATTTGATTATTGAGGTCTAATAGGTTCTAAAATTTTTTTACGTTGACGATATCGCCAGCTAATTTTCCTCTTTTTGTAAGGGAACGTCAAAAAGCACCCCAAGTGGCAAGTGTAAGAATTATTAATAATGTTTCTATACAAAAAAGCGCAAAACACAGGGCCAAGCGACGACGTCCGCACGTGTCTAACCTATACTTGGGGCACAGAAAGACGTTATCGTCAGCTGACATCGACTCACTACTGGGCATAAGCCTCCTCGGTAATGTGCTATCCTCATCAGAGTCCCTACAGAGTCTTATTGCCATCATAGTTTGACTCAAATTCTGAGACAGATTTTAAATATATCTGTCATTATCATACAACTGAACTATCATGGCAATTACAGCGCATTAAGCCCTCGCCCTGCGAGTCTCATCCTACTACAGAAATTTCATGCGCTTTGTGAATAACCTAGCGCCATCTATCGCCTTTCGAACATACTAAACAGTTGAAGGCTTCTCTAATTTGACCAACAACCTCACAACACAGGGGAGTTCTCGACTACATTCAATTATTACAAATTGTAATATATCAATGCCTCTTTATTTATATTTAGATCGAAAAACTATAGATAGAGTAGCTGGGGCTACCATTTCGTATTTTCGAATCCAAAGTATTTATAAGTAAAGTAATGTTAAAGTAGGCAATTTGGTGAGTGACTGTATGTTTGGTCTGTACCTACCTATATCCTAGCTAGATTCAGTATGTACAGGGTAAAACAATTGAACACTAAGGGACTGAATTTTTTTTTTATTATGTATGAGTTCTAAAGGTGAAAACATTTGTATGGAAAGTGAATAGGTAGTAAGAATGCCTCAAACGTCACGGACGAAATCTTAAGGCCACTTTAACTTAATTTCTTAACAACATTTTCGCATATTCATTAAAATTCCGCATATTTTACATGTTTCTAGAACGATGCATATATTTGATAGCTCCAGCCTTCTCCATATCTCAAGGCGTTACCAAAAGATATAAGGTTCTTAACTAAATTTGGTACTTCGCTTACCTATAGGTAGGGCCTATCGCCTACAGGTAATTGGCTTTATGCCTTCTTTCACACTCAACTTTACATTTGGTCCGAGATACCCGGGGGCGCTATTGACACCGCCTGTACTTCACATCTAGTGTATATATAGACGGTTTAGTAAGTTAAAAAGTTGGTTCTCAATGAACTGCCGAAATATATTGTTACTATGAACATAATTGATAACTCCCGAGGAACTTGTGGAAATTGTTATTCTAGATTTACCCGAGTGGGAACGACATATCTAACGGCCAATGGTAGCAAAAGACATTTCAAATGATGACAGTTGCTATAGAATATGGCAAAAGATTTATTAATAACTCGAGATTTTCCTAACCTTATTATTGTTCATACCAAATTCATTATCTACAACCATGGTTTGCGGCTCTGTACGGTTCGGTTCATTCATAAAATTAGATAATATTTCGGTAGCTTAGAATTAATTAAAACATTGCATGGACTTCTAAATTAATGAATATTCCATCATATTCAGGTGGATCACAAAACAGAATTGCACAACTGATTTCTATGTTCAAAGGCAGCAAAGTAATCAATACTCTCAAAGTAGTTTTAATACCCGTGGCATGACCGTAACTGTGATATAAAGCAATCATTTCCATATGAAGTAAAACCATAATCCTCATCAAATATTTATCGAAGCGTTAACTGCATCTTAGTTCCAGATCCTACATTGTACGAGTGTTGCGGGGGTACGCTCGCAGACAATTATAATATGCGGCGTGGTACATGCGCACGCACCGCCACGTGGCCGCCACTCACTTATTACAGTTATTTATGAACATTGTCACAAGTACCCTCGCCCCTGATGTCCTACAAGCACTTATGAACACTAAGCGTAGGTTAACCACTATTTAAATTAGGGTTTGGATTTTAACTTCGATTTTACTCTAACTGCGAATTTATAAGAACTACATGGTGAAGCATAACTTGGGATTTCAAAGCATGACAAAGCCTGACGACCCATTAAGCAGAAAATGCTTTGAAATCACCACTGCCACAAATAATATACATGAAACACTGCAACAATTGTCTGTCTAGATGAAGTGTCGTATGACGATGACCTTCTAAGTAAATGCGATATTCCAATAACCAAACGATCATTATTGTAATTTATTATCTGCACGCCTTCCCGAAGGTAGGTAAATGTTTCCGCAGAAGATGGTCAACATGAGGGACGTCAATCGCCGTTTTTTAATGTCTTGTTGCCACATAGCAGGATACCTTACGATGGCTTCCTTCACTTTAAACTGCCCGTGAAGTAACATCATTCCACTAAAGCTTAAAATATCATTAGAAATTACAAACGCGCGACTATTAAATCCACTTGGGCACCTATATTGAGCGCAGGTCTAATTTTGTAATTACGGGTGAGGTGTCCTGCTGTCCACCAGTCTCCAACGAAATACTTGCCTGTATATCGTATTTTCATGAAAGACTTGTCTCGTGATCTCTCCACCACCAAATTTAAGTTTATTACGATTTTATTAGTATCGGTATCCTGTTCCCATTATAACATACCATTGGATGTTCGGTGTACACACTCCGCATCGGCTATGTCTACAATATGAAATAGCGGAATTGTCAATAAATTATGAAATAGGGCAGTTTTAGCTAAAGCCCGTCGATTGGTATCGGAAGCAAGGCGGCGGCGCGGGCTTGGAGGGGTGACTTCCGGGTTCCGGAGTCCGGAGTCCTCTCCAGGCCGTAACTCATCATCAGCGCGCCGCGGGAGGGCAGCCTCCCTCACATGAACACAAAGAAATATAAAGATTTGTGTGAATTATACCCTCCGTGTAAGCAAAAAGGGGAAACATCGAAAGACGAAAATATTCTAGCTTTCAGTTTCTGCTTATGCATACAAGATTTAAAGATTCCGATGTTTTTATAAGGTAAGTACGTTTTTGAGACTTGCTGCTTAGAGTCAAGATTATGTCACAGGTTCGTTCGTTTTTGTATACCTACGTGACTTATACTTTTTTTAGAATTTATATTAAGTTGCTCCTTGTATCCATCCATCATATCTGCCAGTGATAGTCCCGCTTAAAAAGATCCAGCCGTTTCAGAGATTAGGTACCTAACAGTCAAATGACTAAAAATTTTTTTTACGCCAGTGAGTACGTACAGTAAAACATTCTTTGCATTTGCAGTGAAAAGCTGTTATTTTGGAATTAAAAACAAACACTTTACCTTACTTTTTAATTTATCTTTATAGATAGATTCCCACTTATAGTAGTGACAGTACATCTGTCATTACAATACAGTTAACAACAATGTTCCTCACTTCCCACACATCACATGCTGATATCGCGCTTCCGCACTTCCTAATTACAATTCAAAGCACGCATTGAGATGTTCCGTTTACAATTCCAATTGGGGATACTGTTAAGTACTGTTACTTGTAGTAAGTTAGTGATAAAAACAAAAGAACGTGTTTCAACTTTGGAGTAGATGAGGGCCTGCGTTTACGGTTTATTTTGCCAGGGTAGATATGGGCATTGCCGTAGTTAGCCTTTTCTGCGGCCTGTGTGAGCTTCTACAAATCCACCCTTGATCATTTTTAGATACTATAGGTACCCTGGCTAGAACAATGCAATGTTTAGGTCTACTTAATTTCATTCAGGGTGAAAATATAAAACAAGGACCTTGGTGGACCAATTATCTAGTATTCTTCTCGGTCTGGCCATTCTTGCGCTCCCCGGAGTCAACGCCCTGTGCCTGGGCACTGGTGGCAATGCTGTATTTACGGCACTGGATATGGGCATAAAATGCCTATTAGTTTAGGGTTTATCGGCATTAGTAGATAGGGACCTACTATTTGTACTTCAGAATCTTCAGACAGATGAAAGAGAAAATGATTCAGGATATGTTCATAGAGATAGACATATTTATAATATTCTATACTTTTTCCCCCTTGCTACAAAACGTGGTTAAACAAAGCCTAGACCAAATCCGTACATCTTTGTCCATTTAAATTTGTATCACAGAATGCGATGAAGTTAATTTTAATCTAAGGACTACCTTAGTCTATGTTTTGTAATAAGGAGGTTTAACTTGGATGAAATCTTCCTTAGGCCTAGATTAATTAATTAAGAGATCTTAATAATCTCAAATGTATGAAACACAGTGCGTTTTTTTTAAACCACCCAAATGACAATAAAAAATTCCAATAGCTAATATTAAACTTGTGCCTTGTCTATTGGAGTTGAAGGAAGTTTTTTCCGACTATCACTAACAATGCGTTCGACATAAAACACTACAGTTTTATAATTTGACGATTCCTAATAAATAAAGATTTGAGTGAACGGGTTCCGGCGAAAAACGACCGCCCGGGTTGCATGAATTAGGATGCTGCCTCTATTGTATTTGTATTTGTTTTATCATACATTCTTTTTTGCACCTGCGAAGCATACATTTGCAATTTATATTCACAATGATGTATTACCATGATATATTTTTGCGGTTGTTTCGATTGTTCCTCTATTAAGAATGTAAATAACAATAATAAATCTTATTTGTATGTACTTACGGATCTGAAAGCAGTTCGCTGAACATATTTATTACAATTTAGCAATGGATGGTATGCATTACACGATGCTGTCTGTGTTTTAAAACGGGGCTATTAATCACCATTCAGATGTTGGATGGAATGTTGTTCTAAATCAGCTGTTAAATTATATTTAAAAAATTATAGAATATAAGGTTCAACTTACTTCAAGGAGGCTCTTATTTTACCACAAACACTAAGTTCAGTAGGTCCTTAGTAATTTATTTTATACGTTTATATTGGTTTCGCCCGTGGCTTTTACCGCGCGCTAACGGTAAAAGAGTTTTTAAAATCAGTTGAGTAAATTTTGAGCAAATCGTAACACAACAACCAAATCTTTCCTTTAGGTATATAGTATTAGTATATATAAGTAGTAAGTAAATAACTGCCTCGTTGGTCTAGTGGTCGGGTAAAAAAATTATATTGGGCATTTCTGTCAAGAAATTCACAAAAAATGCCCGGAGTTTGGAAGTTGGTGGTGTTTCCACCCCCGTGCTTCGGAAAGCACGTTAAGCCGTTGGTCCTACGCCTGATCTCTCTCCGGTCGTGTCGGATTGCCTCTTTTTTGGATGGAGGGAATAAAGAGTGCACCTGTGTTTGCGCGCACACTTGTGCACTATAATATCTCCTGCGCACATGGCTAATCCTCGTTACCAGATTAGCCGTCGTAACCGAAATTCGCAAGGAGATCATTATTATATATAGGTAGTGGGGAAAAATATACCTTAGTGGGTTATATTTTTACATAAAATTTTACACATGCCTTAAAAATCACTTTTGCACAGCATACCTATTACCAAGAAGTAATTTTACAAAGAAAGCGGTTTTATTTCGAACACTGTACAGTTGTTATAGATAAATGTTACAAGTATATAGTGCCACACTATATATACTTGCTGCTACTATATACTTGCTAAGCTGGATAATGAACTCAGTCACTGACGTCTCAAGCTGAGCGCATCAAATTGAAATCAAAACAAGTAAGTATTTGTTTTGACGCTACAATGGGTTGACACACAATGTAAAACATCGTAACCTAATGTAGATGTAATCGTTAAGTTGTGTGTCACATAAGCATGTAGGCTGGCAGTACCTCGTTAATGTAAACGCAGGGTCCGGACGGCCCAGGGCGGGCGAGGCGGGGCCAGGTGTCACTCGCAAGAGATCTTATCTTGACGGGGGATGCACGCGTCGGGTCGAATCGCTCTGTATCGACCCCGCACAAATTTTACTACCCAAGAACTCGAGTTGACTACCCAAGTGGATAGTGGGTCTGAAAAAATATATAATGCTTGATTATTTTTAACAGTGATCCCGCTCGCCTAAGCATGGGTAAGTTTTTAATAGACGACATTTTTTTGAGTTTATCTTCAAACATCATTAGGGTCTAAATATTTTAACTATCTTTATTATTTCCATCCAAGTAATATAAAATGTGGAAATTTTAATTTTTAAATGTTTGGTTGATTTTTATGCCCTTATACAATCAATAGGTGCCTACATAAGCTGCTGAGCGGATTTAGAAGAATTCACACATGGATAAATCTGTACATCCGAAAAAGTTAAATTTGTGAAAGTATTATGGATAAGGATTTAACCTATTCAGGGTAGGTAGGTAGTATCGAGTTTAACCTCCAATATCCTTAATGAAACAATAATTTTAGATTTAGATTTATTTTAATCCTTTTCTAGCAGTAAAAGTTCATCTGAGCGAAGTTCATCTCTTGAGATATGCTAGTTCTAGAATTGGGCAAGAAAGGCATTCTAAATGGAGTCCCTCATGGATTGAGTACCAGACGGCTAGTATGGAATAATTATTTGCCAGTTGTTTATAATCCCCCAACCATTTTAATATGCGTATCTGCATAGTGCTTTGTTTGATTTATTTGACTTTATAGCACAAAATCAAATCTACAGAGACAGATCTTTTGCTTTGCTATTTTATTTTATTTACTCTAAGTACTTTCATTGAATTGAATCCTTTTCAGTACTTAGTAAATATTGCCCTCGACATCGTCCGCGTAACGTTTGTCCTAATATTAATTACCCTATGTTCAATCTAGCTCTAATCCAAATTTCGACCGAATCGGTTCAGCGGTTCAAATGTTATATAGTAAAAGACACAATTACTCGCAAGATGGCGTCACATGTTACTTAGAATGAGTTTTGATTTTGTTTACTTAAATCTTTAAATGTGAACAACGATGCAGATTTCTTCTGACTCTGGTCAATTTCTCATTAATAATTTTAACTTTTTTTATCATTTTAACAAGTTGTGCTCCGTGTAGACATCATTTCGGGTTTACTATTTTCAGATGTCCCTATTTTTTCTTAAAGAAACGTTGCCTGAATTACCTTGTAACATCGGCTATCTGCCAGTGACAGTTCCGTTAAAATTGGGCCAGCCGTTTCATAGATTAGCCGGGGCAAACAGACAGCGTAGCGTTATATATCCTTTTTACGCATTTAGTGAAAACCTGTTAATTTGGATTAACAAACAGACACTTCGTTTTTATTTAAATTGTGTGAACTTGAATGCATTAATTCTATATACAAATCTATCTAACGCGGGGGTAATTCTTATAAATATTTGACCTATTTTTAATTGCATTAGTATTGCATGTTCAACGTACTTCCTTAATGGTTTGAGTTAATTAGCAGAGGTAGCAAAGTGTGTCAATAAAACTACATTTAACAATGATACAATCAATTTTATTTAATTCTCTCTTTTCCTCGCTCTTTAACGAAGACGCAACATCTCTAATTCCATTTACTTATTTACTTACTTACACCTCCAGGCATATTTATATTCACCGAGAACGATGCCCGCATTGCATCCACGGTGCAATATGTTAACATATTTTTTAATTTCATCTCCGGACAGCTAAAGAGGCAATTGCGAATTCATTCGCAGGAGTGATATTCGTAATAAGAAAACGCTCCTACCGCGTATGCACACGGATCTATAAATCTTTTAAGTACTGGATCGGCCAATCCCCGTTGAGAATCGATAAATCATCCCTTCGGACAGTGCAGTCGAATCGAATACGAGCCCTGTCCCGCTCGCACCCGTAACAACTTACGGCCTTTAGATCATTTATCATTTCTTTCTCTCGTTTCTTCCCAATGATAAATTCAATTCTCTTTTGGAATATGATTGTTCCTCGTTTTGTTATTGTAGTGTTTTATTGTGGGCATCGTCACGGAGTTACGTTATTTGATCGGAATCCGATCAAAATGATCGCGAGAATTGGATTTCCATTTTAGATTTTGTGTTTCGAGTGATCAATCTTTTCAATTCGTATTTGGGATGTTTAATGGATTGTTTTTAATAAAATACTTAAGGTATGCCAAATTATACGATGTTGGTATATATGATGGTGGATTATATTTCATACTAATGGCAGTATTATATTCGCTCAGTTAACAAAAGACTGATGTAATGAAATTGAAATATTTTTTATTTAGTCCTTTCGCTATTTACACGGCAGTAGAAAAGCCAACAATTTCTCTTAAAATAACTTAAAATACATCATGCTGTTTCAGTCATTTAGTAAGTATGTAGGTACAATTAAAATAGTAAGTACAATTTTAATGTTCTCATCTATCTAAAATGTTGTTCCGTAAAAAAATAGCACTTTATCAATATATATAAATATACATAATACATAACCACATAGTTCTGAAGTCGATAGCACAATTAAATATAGCAACAAGACGTGCATTCAATTTACAATAAACTCAAACTCTTATCACTATTATCACTGGGCATTTCTCTTAATATTATTTTTACAGGACATTTTCTTACATCTAAGGAAATTTACACGAATTTTACAATCTAATTACAATCGTAGATTTATTAGACTTGGGTGCTTTGGCTCTGCTGGTCTCTAAGATTTCATTATTTATTACACTTCAGATGTTCTTCAAGTATTTGCCTTCAATTTGACCTTTTATTTCCTTATTCAACAACTTTTGGAGTCAAACATTGATAAATAGTTTCACAAGTAATATGTAATGCATTAATGTTTTTAAATTTGTTGACAATAATATATAGATATAACTTTACATCTCTTGTTGTGACACTATAATGGTAACAATAAATCATTGTTGACAATAACGTTCACAAAAATCACAGATTCTCTTGTCCCGAATGACACAAGCGTTCTAACGGACAATACGCTTTCGAAGAATATTCTTTACCAACGTTTCTCCCGTAGGATTGTTTACAGAATTTACAACATGTTGTAAAACATTCAACTAGTGGTATATTGTGCTCCGTTCAATTGTTTTAACGCACAGGACAGAATCTCTGCTCATGTCACCATTGTTATACTGTCACTCCTCGAACTATTATTTGCTTAAATTGTAGTTTCCAACTTTAATAATTAAGGACGGCTGCTATTTTGAGATGATTCTTAAGAATGGTCGGATTTGCTATTGACTAATTAGATACTTAATAAGCGTAACACTCTCTAATCAAAATCTGGGTGCGCTTTAGTGAACTTTTCATTCCACGTGTAACAGAGGATGCGGTAGTACTTAATCTCTCAAACTTAATCCAACGTAAGATGATCACAACTTTAAAAAGGTATACAGGTTTTGTTACAATACCATCGTCGAATAAAAAGTTCCCTAAGCGCGATGTGGTCAATAGGCGGCCGCGGCGCCTGAGTGGTGCATCAGGTGGTGGTGGTGGTAGGACTCCTGCGAGGGACACCACCAGTCAGGCACCCCGTGCGGCATTGCAGGTGCAGGCTGTTGGAACTGGCTCCAGTGACCACCGAAGCCTATTTTGTTTTCCATCATCCCATTGCCGCCGATGTTGGTAAGATGAGGAGGTTGGTTATGATGTGGCGGCGCCGGCGGTCGCTCGTAGGGTTTCTGGTCGTGAGGGTTAAGGTATTTGTCGTTGAGGCTCTCTAGTTTATCAGTAATGGATGGATGGTGATGGGGGTGGTGAGGGGGTGGGGGGACGGGCGCGGGCGGAGGCGGGAGAGGTGCGGCGGGGCTGGCGGCGCCCGCGGTGACGCTCACGCTGCCGGCCGAGGAGGAGTCGTCGCCGTCGCTGTCGTAGCGCGGCGAGCCGTCCCCCGCGGCGCCGTGCACCTTCATGTGCTTGCGCAGCGAGGACGGGTGCGTGTACGACTTGTCGCACCCGTGCACGCGGCAGTTGTACGGCTTGTCCGACGTGTGCACGTGCGAGTGTTTCTTTCTATCAGACGAATTTGCAAATCGCCGATCGCACCCGGCATACTCACATTTGAACGGCTTTTCACCTGATTAAAGAAAAATACAATGTTAAACATTAAATAGCCAAACCAATTATCACTGTTCACTCGTAAGTCGTATATATAAGAAGGCAAAGTGTAAATAAGGAGACCAAGATGTATAAGTCACTGGATGACTTTATAAGCTTGAATAATTTGCTTAGTTCATCGACAATAGCATTGATAAGGCAGCACTCTGTTTGAAGGCAGCAGAGAGGCATCTCTGGCGTATTCTTCCAGATCCAACAAAAAGATGAATCCCTGTACGCGAATGTCCAATCACGCCATAAATAACCAGATTTGCTCGTTGTTTATAGTTTACGAGCATAAATAAATATCCACAACAATTGCACGGGATACTTAACACGGCTATAAATCATCTTTATAAGACGACTTTGTCACATTGCCGTAACAAAGCCGGGTGGGGCAATAAACAACGGATATTCAACTTTAATATCACTAGGGAGGGCATATTTTAAAGTTGACGTCTCAATAACTTGTGATGCAGCCTCACAAAAGGAGCCCAACATCCGTTTTACTTCTGATAACTTGATGATTGTGGTGAACAATGGAGATAATCGCCCGGGCATCTTGTTATCTCACTCTATAGATGCTATAGTGCCATGTTTACTTCAATTTTTAAAATATATGCTTTATGAAAGCATACATACTTTGTACATACAAACTTATAAGAACTAAAGGAATACATTTATTTTATGTTATTGAGAATACGGTACGATCCAAATAATTATTTTTAATTTTACCGAACCACTACCTAAGCTTAAGTTATCATAAGTACTAGCAGTTTGGGATACATTCATATTTCGTTGATACAGGAGTATTCCATTGTCAACGTATTTTTTTGATATCGAACTTTTTGCGGTATCGACAGTACACGACCGCGCTTTGATAAATTCCTTACGAACTCACCGAAACGTATGAGTAGTGGATAAAGCACAATAACATATTACAAGTAGGCACACGGTAAGCTAGTGTGACCCAACAACAATACACCTTTCATTGTCATGTTTACAAATAAACCTCTTCGCGTGTAATCCCCGGTATTGTGTTTGAAACTTGAAGATCGCGTTGAGGAGGCACAGATGCTAATCTCAAGTGTCTGTTAACGCACCAATAATAGGGCGTTTTAGGTGTGCCCTTACCGCAATGTTTGTTACTGTAAATGCACTACTGAATGGACGTATCACACGTTCGACGGCTTACTTCTAATGCAGCTCTACTTCCTTTCTTTCATTCAGAACATTCCACCACAAAATGTTTGTTGTATTATGCGCCCTATCTCAAATTCATTGCAAATAATAGGTACTCAATATGTCATTCGAATAATATGTCTAGTATTTAAAAAAATATATAAACGAATACTAGAAGAAGTTAAGAGTTTTGACATGATCGCATTCGTGTCGGAATAATAAAAACGGATCTGGTCCGCGTCCTAATGAGCTAAATACAAGATAAAAGAGTCCAAAACATGTGTCGCCCGTCTAATTACTAATCGGGGTCTCATCTCGGCGGATCTCACAAAAAAGGATCGACGACAAATTCTATTAGATTGTGATGCGTTCCTGCGCACGCGCTGTCGCCGCTCCCCGCGGCTACACCAAGTAGTTTTGCTTATTATATGTAGTTATTTATATGTATCTAAGCCCGTTGTAACAAAACATAGTTTAAACGAAGATCAGACTGAACTCGGCCTAAGCCTATGTCCATCCCTTTTTAAATCTGTACCGCAGACAGAGATGGTGTTACTTTTAAACCTGTAATAAGGGGGTAAGTTTCGAAATGCTAAGTACACAACCCTCTTCAAAGTAAGTATTCTACATTTCTGAAGTTGTTCTTGGTAAAAAAAAATCTTTTGGTTTTTTCATACCAACAGAATGTAGTGTTTGAGCTAAAGCAGTTTGAGTTAAGCGTATATATTTTGTGTAAAATAAAAACAGGAGAGGTACAAGCAAGGAATGCACATCGTGAATTCGTTGCATACCTCGCCGGGACACGGCTAGGGTCAGATGTTTATCTTAAACGGCTGTATCACTCGCTGGAGACACTTTTTTGTAGCGTTATTATCGATGTGAAACTTTATCTCTGACTTGTTCCCTAAATGGTATTGTGACGAGCACAACGTCTCAGATCAGATTTATACGTTTTTATTTAAATTACTTTATTAAAGGTCGAGGAAAAAAATAAATTGTAAACAGGACCGTAATAAATTCAATCAAACGATAATTTACGGCTGCGTCGTAAACCGGCGGCAAGCGGAGACTTGGCACATCGCCTAGTCCACATTATTTGACGGTGTTTAGTTACGAATTACTACTTAAGTGCGCTCTGTTGTGAAAACAAGCTTTTTAGAAATAGCACTAGTGATGTGAAACTTGACGCGGTCGGCCTCTGCTCCCAAATTGTGGTAAATGGCTTCGGGTGAGTTTAGAGAGACAACAGTCGCGGTTACCTGATATCGCATCGCGGTACACCCGACTCCCACACTAACTGCTGCTAAACGCGCAATGAAATCGATCTTTATGTGTTTGAACTACTGCGTCTCCAGTTGTCATCACCTTGAATTATAATTGGGCGACATTCGATACCTGCACACCTGTTTGTACTATCATGTTTTCATACTAAATTAATTCTGCACACCTTCATCCATCTATTTTACGTTTTGAAACAAGAAATAGTAGTTGATTGAGTAAATATATATAGGTGCGACCAAATAATATAAATTAAATTACGTAACTGCTTTATGGTTAAATTTATAGCTAATTCTCGTAAATTTATATGATTATCATATGTGTACCATAAAATTTAACTTGTTTACCTAATGTGCCAGTGTTTTTCTATAGCAGACCTGTAATGGGCTAAGAATTTTATAAACATTAATTCGATACTTCCTTATAGAAAAAAACAATATGAACATGACATGTCACTGTTAATCGAAATAATATTTCAATAAATCATGTTCAGCCTCGTTGCTAACTCAATTCTTTCATAATCTTAAAAGTAGACAACGTTGTCTTAATCGTTTATTAAATGTAACAGAATGGAACATATCGAAGTTAATTTAATCTCGGATAGAGAGCCAGCTATGAGCTAATAAGCGGCGGATGACTGGGCGATCGTCGTTGGTCGATTGCGGTCGTCGGTCGTCGCACACCGGCGCACCGTCCCGCCCGGCGACATGACCACGCGTCATGTTCTCTCTGACCCACAATACTAATCGGTACATTCCTCATCTGATAAACAAAAGACTCCATCGAAACACATTAAACTCTACTACTTACATGCACATTGAAGTGTCCTCCAGTCTCCACTAAAGTGTCACAATACTAGTTGATTGACGACATTTCCAAGAAAACCGATTTTTCTCTGGCAAACTTAAAAAGAATTTCGTCCGGCGCGTATAATGATTTATGGTGTTCCTTTTATCCGAAACGTATTTCGAATTAGAAAGATATATTAATATCTTCATTTTTTTCCAATTCTCAGAGAATACGGGCCCTCGGCCGCGCGGCACAAAAGGAACAAGCGGGGTCGGCCGGGCGCATTCGGCGCCCAACGACCGTGTGACAAGGTGCATTATGCGCACGATTATGACCAGACCGAATAATGTTCCGATACCCGATAAATATCTGCCAACTCATACAAAAGCATCCCAATAAAAATATAATAGTAAATGTAGCAACAACACAGGCCACAAACTGCAAAGTCATATCTCGCTGATAAATGTAAATTAAAATGAAAACGTGGACTGCGAGAGCAAGAGGGACGGCGAGCGCGCCACGAACGAAAACAAATTAAAATTGATATAACATTCAAATGTGCATGCGCAGGTTAGCCGATTGCTCGTGGAAAACCGAACAAGTGCGAGGAGGTCTCGCCGTTGTCTCATGAGGCCTTTTTTGTCGGACCCCAGCCGGCGACACCAGGGAATTAGTACGGCGACGCGGACCCGTGGGATCGATACTTGCTATGGTTACTTACTGCATTTCACATATTTTTGTAAAAGTAATTAGAGATGAAATTTAAAAAGAAAGAAAATAAAAACGTATACATTCAGGGTGTAACGACTCTACTCCCTAGCACCGGCAAGGAGGGCTAGATGAAAATAATGGTATATTTCCCCGTCTGGCCGTACGCGAGTAAATTAAAGCGCTGTCCCATTACAGCTAGTGGAGCCGTGAAAACACAATCCGTCTTGCTCTGATAGCTATCTGCTGAGAAAGTGTAAGAGAGACATTTCAAAGTGATATACTTTATTAGAAACGGAAAAGCTGACAGCCAGTTTCCACTTTCCTTTTTGTGAAACAGCTATTTATATTTTCTTTATTGATCGTTATGTTTTATTAAAATACATATTGTTACACTAATGTGTCAGAATAAATAAGAGATTTCAGAAAATTCTGGTCTTAGTTCTAACTTAGATACTTTACTTATCAAAATCAATTTGTTGCGGGATTGTACGTATTCAGAAAACAATTCGGTGACGAATGTAACAGTTTAAGTGGTAATTCGTTACCGTTCTAATCTACGAGTAGTATACTAATATTATAAGGAGGAAATATTTGTTTGTTTGTTGCTTAATAAATCAAAAACTACTCGACCGATTAAAAATAATATTTTACCGTTAGTAAGCTACGTCTTCAGCAAGTAAAGCTGTGCTTTTAATAGAGGTTATTTAAGGATCCGTAATAATACACGGGCAAAGTCACGGATGGAAGCTAGTATGGTAAAAATAAATATGATGCTAGTAGTGTATTCGGCAGTGGATCGAAAGTATTTTTGTGAAGAGATTCAATTTGTCATAATTCTACTTTGACTGCTTTTGGATAGTAGTGGTCAACGTGGCTGAAACAGATTATTAAAAGAAATTGTAAAAATATCTTTGAGCTGAAGGACAAGTTGATGGGAATTTGTATGGAAGCAATATTATAGTTTGGGAGCACCTGCGTTGCTGGGATCGGTACAAAACGACGAAGCACCCGAGCAGGCTCGTCAATCCTAACGTCAAGGGTTTTGACAGCCCTAACCGGCATCATCGCTCCAGCCACAAAAAATAAATCATACTGCACCGGATTCAACAATTCTGAAAATTATTCGTGGGATGGTTGGCATTAAACCAGGTACTTTTCGATCAATTCTTACAATTCGATGTATGTTACCAGGAAAACAGATGTCCTTATGACTTTAGACGACATAAACTGAAACATTGAATTTATATAGCAAATTGTATATTCGTCGTATATTGAACGAGGAAATGTGTATGCAGTGGAAATGGTCAACATTTTTCTGTTTAAAGGGTCGTGGAAGCGCCGCCAGTGGTGTGAGTTCGTGTCGCGGGATGGGCGATAAGGTATCAATGACTTCGCATCAAGTGAACAGACGGTCACGAGGGACTTACACATAAAAAATTACCTTACAATGCAATCGTTTTCCGATACATACCTATCATATTTATAAGAAAACAGACATCATAATTTGTATGAATTCATTCCAAGCATGGCTTGGCAAGGGAATGGCTTTCTTCGAACATTTCAATCACACGTTACTATTATCCTCTATCTTAATAAGATCACTTTTCTTTATAATTGATTGCGTGTATGTATCCTAATCACTCGTTTCGTTTTGATCAATGCGGGTTGATAAAAATCATTGATTGAATTTCTGTGAAGCTTAAAAGCCGACTTTATATTCCATGGACATACATGTATAAATACATAATCTATAGTTATGCTTTTTGATCACGAATACTTTTGCTAATATCCAGCTTATCATCAACATCAAGGGGAAGGTACAATACCTACAAGAGTTATTTTATTAATTCATCTTGTATAAGGTTTCTCGGTATTAGTCCTCGACAGAAGGAACGTACTGAGCTATGGATACATATTATGTTGTATATCTGACGTAAGCTTACCATGGACACGAAACCGTGTAGAGTTTAATTATTCAATGAAATTATCTCTTCGGTTAAGGTGGTTTTGAATTAGGTATACAATGGATATAATAAGTTAAATAAATTTGAGGTAAATATAAGTTTATTTAGGGTTATTGGATTAAAGAAATAATAAAATAATTACGGCTCTTTATCATTATAATATTATATCCAAACAATAATTAAAAAAAATATGAATTTCCTAAACAAATTGCTAACTCAAAGTCGAAAAATGACTGAAAGTTGTAAAGCTACATAATATTGTTTCATTCAACTATTGACCTCAATATTTTTTGCACACTGAATCTTAGCTATATAAATTAATATAACTCAATATTAATGTAAGAAAATAAGCGAAATAATTGATTCATCAAGCAAGATCATTAAGAGAAATACTAATTGTTTTGCTATTTCGCTCAGACCATCGACTTGTATGATTAATGTGTCATAACGTGTGTTAGTAATTTAGCGCTAAGCACTAAGGCTAAGGCCAATAAATCGGCTGGACAATGTATTTGGAGCCGTGTCCACTCGACACCCACGCCGGATCGGGTTTCAGCCCCTGGGCACATATTTGGGACAAACCAATATTTCTAACGAATATTAATAGCCAGTTTTGTTTTTATTTTATCATCATTAATTTTTGTTGTGGCGCGCCCACATTCTTCGCATGCTCAGCATTCTGTTATGTTGTTCCGATTATACGCACTTAACATGATTTAATTATTTGAACGATTTTATATGTAACTCGTATAGGCAAGGGTTTTAAAAGTGAAATGAAGTTATACAATAAACATTGCCCATGATTGAAAATGTTTTCTTGCGGTGTTGAGTTTTCGATTGTTCCCTGGTTTCTTTAAAATGTTTACTTTTTTGGTAAGCGGTGTTAAATATGTGGACTGCTCAACAATGGCGCGTTTTTACAGATTTACAATGAACCAAACAGGTGTACCTACATGATATTAGAATCAAAATATATATGGTAAAAGGGCCACAGTGGTTGTGTGATTCAGTCGTTGTCGTCCAAACGTGGGTTTTGATTCGCTCTGTACCAAAAAGTTATTCACTGGATATTATAACACCGTCAGTTTTATGAGGCTGTTTCATGAAAAGAAATTCTATCATGACTGAAAACGTATCTGAGAAACAAACATTGCAGTAAAAAACCCCTGCAATATATATAAGAAACATATAATTCTCAGTTATGACTGTCTGACTGACCTTAGTCATACTGAGTTATAAATATATAAACAAACAACCTAAACCACTGGGTCTAGAGATATGAAATTAAGAGGGTGTGTTCTAGTTGCAGTGAACTAAGTGAAGATTTTTTACATTCCACTCCTATAAGGGGGGTACTGTCATGCACGCGCAAACTAGTTACTTGTATGGGCTGTCATATCAAGTTCCAGTTGTCCTTGTATTACATAATATTTGCCGGTCGTAAATAAAACGGAACGTGGAATTATTTAGTTAGTGTTCAATTAAGGATAGATCAGTTCGAAAGGTTTTGCTCGTTAGAACCACACATGTCGATAATCATTAATGAATTCGTCATTAGAGACTTCTTGCTAGCAACACAAACATACTAATTTATAGGTATATGTGCAAGTGTTTGACTTCGTGAGGTTCTAAGTTTAAAGCGATAGCAATAAAGCAGCAGCGAAGGCAATAATTAATTAAATTACATGAGCACAAGAAAGCTCGAGCTTAAACACATACAGGAGGTAAGTGTTCACAGATAATAGGTGTGGTAGAGGAGCATTGGTGGGACCGTCGGCTCTATCACACGCTCGCATACATATTGATATGGACAAGGTGTCAGCTAAAAAACGCATGAATGATGCAGTGAGACCTCCGCGCTCGCCCAACAAGACCAAGGAATTTCGCACAGTTAGGAACCTCAAAGCACAAATGTTTTTATTGACGCATTGAAAACGGCTGATAGCTCATTTAATTTAATGAGCCTCCTATTTGATCTCACCGAAAAACACCACCTTAGGCATTACTTGGATTATCTGTATGTAGAGTTGGTTGCCGTTTGTATCTATAAATTCGTCTTCACAGGACTAACGTACAGTAGTACGTCCATTTTATGTATTGTCTCAGGACTGCAAATGTTAGTTGCACTGTTTGAGCTCACCATCTGTCAACTGACTTTAAGATATTTTTAATTTCTGTGTAAAAATCAGGTGATCAGCCACAGCAGGTTGAAATAAAGTGCCGACCCAAACAATGTATGAGAGGTCAGAGAAATTATTATATATCGTTTTAAGTTCTGCCTGATGTGTTAATTTCAATTCCATCTACCTATGAAGTAGCTGTAGCCTTTAAAACTTACGCATATTTCACAAAAAAATTGACACTTCGGAAATTTTACCAGTTCAAAAAATGTTCATATATTTTCATGATGTATTTGTAATAACTACTTCTGAACTTCTGATTTTCTGATTTTATGGTCACCGGGATATGTAAGAATGAATGATTCCATAGCAGGAACTTTAGTTGCATACTTCCAGGCAGTATGCAACTAATGTTACCTAGTTACAACAGAATTCAGACACAATTACTGGACGACGCCATATTAGTCTACAAAGCAGACATTAGGGCCTGATATAGCATCGAGGAATTATTATATAAAGTTATTTGTACAATAGAACTCGGGATTCAAAACTTCCAAAACCGATACGGTAATATTTTCAACCCTGTGTGTAATATGTTAAAAGAAAAATGTTGTCAAGAGATTATATTAAATAAAAATTTTACTAGTGAGAAATAACGAATGTTGTGGGTGAATCGAACCAAGATCAAAACACTTAAACCAAGTGTTCGTTGTTGAAAATAAATGAATGTAGTATTTTGAAATATTCCAACAAGATGATGGTTGTTTTTTGTATAACAGCTACAGCACCGTGCAAAAACCACAGATGATATTAAAGTGAATTTTCAAAGTGCAAACTTCCAGAATATTTTTTAATACTTTTTGTTATAAGACACCTCACAAAAAACATTACTTTGAATACTTGAAATTATTTCTAAGCATCGAGAACAAAGCGAACTTGAACTGTTAATAAGTTTGTTATGACTGATGATTATTTTAAAAAGTGTGAACTCAACCACACCACGATAGTTATTATTATGTACGTTGCACGTTACAAAAACAGTGCTGTCATTATAAAATACACGCGTAGATAGTAAAGTGTCAGAAGAAATGATGGTAATAAGATAGGAAGGGCGAGGCACCGAGGCACCGAGGCGTCCGAGGCAGGCGTAGGTAGAGTCGGCCACATCCCGCGGCTTCAAACTATTGTTAGCGTTGCAACTGACTACAATTTATGTTATCCTAGTAGCTACTTAGGGTTACTTTAATATTTAATGAAAAAAATTAATACTTTGTACATATTTTTGTGAGTGTAGATATAATATGAAATAGATTCCCCGTCTCATTCCCGGTTTATTTGCTTGTCCTTTGAGAATCCGATATGGATACACCAACCGCCGCGGGGACAGCGGAAGGGTTATGTCGGATTCGCACCAACTGAACTCCACGGTGTTCCTCCTAGTCGCTAAGTAGGGGGGTGCACGTCTGCATATGGAATAGTATTGCTATGTGTTTAACGTTTTCTGTTAGAAAAATATTTTTTAACGGAACTGTGGTAATTATATTTTTGCAAATACGAACACCAGCCAGAACTCATTCATGCTCCTAAACCAATTCAAGCGAGGAAGAAAGTATATAGAATCCCTGATCGTTGGATCCATCATTTATTTATTTATTTATTTATACATGTATTAATTAGAACGGCTAAAAGCCAATTATACTAATTAAGAGTAATATTCATTCATTCGTTCCCTCACAATACTCCAGACATACTGACATTATCGTCTGCCATTCATCCGCGAACACATCACAATCAGGGTTGGAGACCAAGAGAGCGTTGAGAGCGGAGAGAGTGCGGGGGACTGGGGAGTGAGCGCGCGCCACTGTGCGACTTGTACCCACTGCAAATAATCTGTGTCTCAGGCTGCGTATGTAGTTGTTAGGAACAAATATCCTAGACAACTCTTCATGCAGCTCCGGAGTATCTGATTTTCCATGTAGGACCTTGCACATGGTTTTAAGTTGGTCAAAGTTCCTCCTAACCTCAAGGGAATTATAACCCAAAGAGCCTAGAAGAAACCTAGTAGGATACATAAACGGATAATAACCATTGACACGTTTATAGAGGTACCGCAAAAAGGCTTTTTGTACTTTTTCTAATAGTAAGGTGTATTTCTGTTCGTACGGATTCCACACACATGAACTTGACTCTAGTTTGCTGCGAACAAGCGCACCAAAAATAATTTTGATTACAGCGTCACTTCTAAAATCTCGAGCATTTCGCAATACAAAACCCAATCGCCTATACGAGTCTCTGGCTACTGCAATGATATGATCGTGGAATGTAAGTTTCTGGTCGAAGATGACACCAAGATCTTTAATTGTTTCTGCTTTGATCATATCCAGATTGTTCAGCTTATAATCAAAGGATATTTTGTGTCTCGATCGACCAAAACTCACCACGAAACATTTACTGGGATTAAATTCCATTTTGTTTACCCTGCTCCACTCTGATAAGGCATCGATGTCCCGTTGGAGGGCCATGCAGTCCGCCACAGAATTAATTTCTGAAAAAACCTTCAAGTCGTCAGCATAAAGAAGACATTCGGCATGAGAGATTTTGCTTGGAAGATCATTTACCATGATTAAAAACAACAACGGACCTAAAATTGACCCTTGACTTACTCCAGAACGCGTCCGATAGGGCTGAGATTCGTACACCCCCAACTTTACAAACTGCTGGCGATCTCGCATATAGTCAGCGAGGAGGCGTAGGAGACCAGGCGGAATGCCTATATTACATAGTTTCGCCAGCAGTATATCATTGTTGACCCTATCAAATGCCTTCCGAAAGTCAAGGTAAAGGACGTCTACCTGACCTCCTCGGTCTAAAGATTTAGATATAAATTCAATCATTATACGGCACCTGATGAGACCCTTCCATGTTTGGGTACCTACGCATGATGATGAGAAGAAACGAAAACTACTCAGCCAATGATGTCCTCTATGACTCAGCGTATCGGTAGGACCTAGGTATTATGAAGATGGATGAGATGGACAAATTTGATTTGTGAATTATCCTAAATATGTAGCAAAAGTCAAAGCGGCCATTAATATGCGTATTACCGAACAAATACACTAATACATTAGTTTCAATACTAACGAGTATAAATCACTTTAGTAGTAAAATCGCAGATAATCCGGTATGGATATATAATTATAACGTCAATAAAAGCTGTCGATGTTCCGTGACTAAATGATTGTGAGTGGGCGTGTCGGGCGGATATTAGTAATAGTTCGGATGTGTTCCCGATTAGCTGGCCGGTTGAATGGAGCCAGGTGAGCCCGCGCCGAGGAACGATGCTCTACTTGATTGATTATGCGCCTGCGATGCTTATCTCTGCTGAACAAAACAGCTCATGATTGAATTTATAATTCCTCTTATAAATAATTACCGATCTCCTAGAAAATAACTCTCTGCTCATAGAAAAGATTGTCGAGTAAAAAATAACACAAAGTAATTTTCCCAATAAATTATTGATATTTTCATAATTCATCAGATATCTATGTTTTATTGCAGCAATGCAATGTACGAAAGGTGAAGTGAATTATAGACCAGTCCTAGAATCTTGATAAAAAATATACAAGTCTGCGCAACCATATAAAGACATTAAGTACCTACACATACACATTTTTTTCATAGAATATATATAAATGAATACAAGAATCCATCATAACTGGCTGTCATCGACGACGTATGTTCCATTGCGAAGTTTTTATCGACACGTCAAGACTTTGTAATTAACTAATTGCTCAAGTCACATTAGTGATGCAAGATTCGTATCTGATACAAAAATATTCAGCTCCGACCGATGGAAGTCAGTATTGAATCGATGGATGAAATCCGATGCGTCGCGATCCTCGTATCATGGTGGTGTTTTTGTGCACGCTCCAGTGCCCTGTTCGCACTATAGCTTTGACGTTTAGCGAAATTCTTCAACTAATAAAAACAATTGTCACGTTCGCTTTCAAAGGAATGTTCAGGATTCTTGAGACCGTGTCTTTGCGTTCTTAAAGCTGGATATTTTTTCCATGTTCTCTGTGTAGCGCGAGCATCTAGTTGCGATCAATGGACGATAATTTATTCAGGAATGGCTTCACTTTGTTATTTAAATCCAAACATATGAAAGTGAAACAGTACACGCATGTATGTGCAATGCATATGGCGTATCCTCATCGCGTCGACCGTGGCAGATCGAAGGGGGCTGTAGTGACAAACAAGACAAAAAATAAAGCGCTTAGCGCTCTCATTGTCTATGTAGGCGACAATATCACCGACTGATGTGTGCTTGGGGTAGCAAGTGAGTAGTAGTGCACGTGTGTTTGTGTGCGTGTGTGCGGAGGGTAGTAATATTGCCACCGACGGTTGACGGGTCGGCCACGCCCATCAAATAATCGTTGTTTTCACACCGGTGACCCTGATAAAAATGATGATTACTGTCCTTAGTCTGACTCCTAGACCGCATACATGGAAAAAACCTAATTAGAATGACCCATAACACTTGAATCAGGTTTCTGAACAGTTAAACACTTGTTAAATTTCTCAACGGCATGTCTTAGTCCTAAAAACGATTCGTCTTTACTCATTCCTCATCTCTGCTCAGATGATCGTTGCTGATTTTTCGACTTGGATGTATGTACTGATCAAGTTCTGAGCAAGATGATTAATTATATGATTTATCATTCCCGTCCCGAAGCATACGAGTAAATCAAGCATTGTTATGTTTAATATTAAAAGTATTATGCAGTTTGCTAACTTTCATAAATGCTATATTTTTTTTTTGTGAATCGTGATTATTATTATGACTGAACATACTTAATGGTATACATTTCTAAATATTTGGAACTAATATAATAAGTAATATGATTTTATACTTACTTAAACTTAATATTTTGAGTTGAGCTACTAAAATATTTTTTTACTATCACATCTCTATGCAACGCACACATCCATTTTGATAGTATTAGTTACTTTTTTATAGAATTTATCAATCCGGGCAGATGGTCTGCTCACATAAACACCTTTCAATATGCACCCAGCTATTTTAGGGTTGGTTACAACATTATAATAATGCTGATATAAGATGGCCGAATAAAACGATTATGCTTTTCAATTTCTTTATGGTGCTGTATTTTTTGTTATTAATGAAGTATTTATTTAAATAAGAGGATCGTTATTTATACATTTAATTCATTATAATTAATTCAGTATACTAAACGAATACATCGAATTTTCTGAAAGGTTTATTTTCTGCTTTCACTGTTTATAATTGATGTAATTCTATTAGGCACTATAATTTTCTTCGACAAAACTAATTTAAAACAATCGTTTACGGAAACTATCATAATGTCTTGAGAACACAAGTGCGAAGTATTAAAAATACTGTATTGATTACGTACTTAAGTAGTACTAACGTAATTGTTTTTGCACCCAAACAACTGTCTAACTGCCATGGATATAACTGTCAGAAAAAGAAACATCCTGCAGTAGTTTTGTTTGTTCATTCACGGTAATATTAGAGTATTATATTTGACGAGTGTTTGGTAGGCAATAAAGCGAGGTGAGTGCACTCGACGTGCACCACGCCGGCCGGGAAGGGTTCCGCATTGTTTGCTAAATATTATGAAAGCACCATTTCATACGCCGCGTTAGCCCTGCGCTTGATAGTTCGGGGGGAATCTTTACTATGAATCGTATCATCATTAGCGTATTGTATGCGCGACCCTACTGTGGTCGGCGAGACAAAACAATCTCAATAAATAGATACAGGAACTTATTACATTGCTAATACTTAGTTAAATTAGGTAAAGAGCCTATATTTTCACGGTTAGGTTCTATTCTAATTCGTTCTGTAGGTTTTGCGTGAAACAGTAACAATCATACGTTTATAATAGTAGGAAGATATGAAGAGACCTGTAAGTGCCTATTATTCGACCAAAGGCAATGAAGAAGTCAGGAGTTAGTAGACTGTACTATAGAAATAAAGCAATTATATACGCATCTGCATAGACAACTAAGTATATTATATTCATGGTGGTAAAAATTCCAATCGATTACCTACTTATCTAATTTGCGTCTACGGTTAATACCGTACTTTTTAATAAAAGTGTTACGCGTAAGTGTGTAGTAAATGCCTAACAATGCAGTGTCTACGTAAATGTTTAGTAGTTGATAGTCTTATGTATCAAATAAATAAATACTATGTAGGCTTTATCAATATGTTTGTATCAATAGTTCTTTTTATAATAAGCTATCACTGACATTATCACGGCCGTGGTGATCGAGTGGTTTGAGCAGTCACCTCATCCTATCGGTTTGTGAGTCTGTACCTGCCAGAGCATTAGATATTCCAAAAATGTAAGTGCAATGATTTTCACTTCACGAGCTTTACGGTGGAGGAAAACATAGCTAGGAAACCTAAACATATCTGAGAATTAATTCAACATCACTGCACTTAAATTAAAAGATAGGTATACTCATTTATGAATCACTAATCATATTTTGGACAAGCGGACGTCACGCGGTTTCACCCGCGTAGTTCTCGTTCCGTTGGAGTGCGGGGATTAAATATAGCCTGTATTAATTAGTGATAATGTAGCATTCAAATGATGAAAGATATTTTAAAACAGTCGTGTACTTTTGAGCCAATTCGCTACAAACATACTTATATACAAAACATTCCACTTTATAATATTTATTGCAGTTGTAGGCGACCACTTGAACCACTGCCGTCTAAATATTTAATCAGTTAAAAAAAGATAGTGGGAGTTTAGCTGGTTTAATGTGTGATAAAGTAATAAAACAATCTCAGTGTTAGTGGGCGGATTTCGACGGCGGCGGGGCTCGAGCTCCCGATTCCCTCGGGGTATTTACTCGGTGGGATCACTCAATTTCGCAATCTTGTCCAATTACACTGTATTGTTACAATCATTATCCCAGTTTTATTCAATTGGTCTTAATAATCAATGGCTGCAGACCTTAGATGCCGAGGGCTATCTGGTATGAAGATTTTTTATACTTTTTGCTATCTTAATGTTGTGGGTGACAGTGTAAACCATAAACTTTGCAGGTATATATAGGAAGGCTATATGAAGAGTCCTGACAGCTCGTAGTGTTTCAAGAATTTGAATATCAACAGAAACAGTCAATCAATTTCATAAAACACGCGTAGTTACTAATTTGATGGTGTGAATTGTATTCAAACAATCATAATCAGCCCATATAATTACTGAAGTGACCTGTCAATATTAAACGGCTCAACTGTTTTCGGTAACGAAAATAATTTTACATTGGTTGAAGTTTGAGGAAGGTTTTCTTAGTTTGTTTTAAGCTGAAGAAATCTTCGACGGAAGACAATATATGTGGCTGGAAGTAAAGAATGTTATTCATATATCCGCTAACGAACATAAAATAAAGTATCATTTTACAGTTTGCAATCAAAATATATGTAGTAGCACAGTAATTCCACACAAACTGGGTGCAACTTCTTATTTAGCCCGTATCGTAAGATATCATAAGGTATCATAAAAGATAATATCAACACACAATAATTTGTAATTTGTTGCGAACATTTATTATTCCGACAACAGACTACGGTTTCAGACGGTAATAAATCAATCAAAGTGAGTCACAAAATATAAATGAGTGGGAAATATCAAACAAAGAAATACCTTGCAAAAATTGATAGTTCTGTAACTCTGAAACTCGAATATGCTAAACAGAAGTAATTAAGAAAAATATTTTTGATGGAGCGAATCCTCTTATTCAAATAGGTACTTTTATTACCTCTTTGGATGTGTATTTCAAAATTGGTTTTAGCTCATCCCTCCAAATTACAAAGAAACCTCTATTCACTTTTGATTAGGATAAGTTTATGCTCAATAGTTGTCTGAGATTTGATTGTCACATATATTCAGGTAGGTGCCCTATATTAAAAATACCTGTATAAATAAGAGTAGACTGTAAAATTGTAACGGTACTGCGAAATTGGGTGGGCTAGGTATCATAAATAAACCACGGTTTATGAGCAATGCTCACAGAGAGATATTTGCAGACCACTAATTAAATCCATAATGACAATGAGCTCCCAGTTCACTATTGCTTCGCTCAACCTTCGAAGCTAATTTATAGCCACCCATAAAACAATTCTACAAACTTCCCCACAAAAAGGTCCACTCTATTCAAAGGCCCGTATGAGATAATAGCGGACGGGGGCACAGGACAAAAGTTTAAACGCAACACTAAACAGTGATGGTCAACGCAAAAAAAAGAATAAAACCATCTGGCTGCACTCCTCGACGCCAGCTATACAAATTCTTGTACCGTTCTCTCCAAAATCGATATTTAAAGTTGAGTGCTTCACCAACGACAATACCTCGCGTGCGACAGGGACGCTCCTACGAGGAACCGGCACGACGGAACTGGACATTTTAATTTACGACGCATTTTTTATGTAACATATTGTACAGATGAATCTCTCTACTTTTGTAATGAATTGAAAAATGGTGTTCTGACTTGGATAGTTTTTGTCCTTATACCTACTGAGAAATGGACTTCACAAGTTGACCGTGGACGTTTATAGGTTGGCGATTGCATCCGTTGTTTGTGCTCAGGATCGAATTACAAGGGTATTCTTGATCTAACAGTTTGTTGTGTTGGGTGTCATTGTGTCGGTCGGGATATTGTTGAGGCGTGCAGGAGACGTCGCAACACGTCGGGGGGCGGCTCATTATGAATTAATGAGAATCGAAATGTTTTGGCAGACCAACATCGTCCGCATGAATGCTTTCGACGTCTCACTATGCGATTACCGGACTTACACGTTTTATCCTTGACCAGAACGTGACGAATCAATTCACCAATCGATGTAGCTTTCAAGTTGCTTACATTCACTAGATATATTTTCATTTACTAAAAATAGTAAACTATATATTAAGAACGAATATTTGTAGCACTCGATTGTTTTTTTCTGCATAGATTGGTCTTGTTTAGTTATAATGATTAAAAAAAAAGGAAGTCAGAGACCAAACACTTACCCGTGTGTGTTCTTTTATGAATCTTGAGGTTTTCTGATCTCGCAAATACTTTGCCGCAGCCAGGGAAAGGGCAGGGGAAGGGTTTCTCTCCAGTGTGCACGCGGATATGATTCACTAGCTTATATTTCGCCTTGAATGGCCGTCCATTTCTTGAACAACCCTGCCAGAAGCACGCGTGTGTGGTACACTCTGGGCCTCCGACGTGCTCCACCGTCAGATGCGTCACTATTTCGTGCATGCTTGAGAATAGTTTGTTGCACAGTTTCCTAGGTGGTGGCTGCTCAGGGTCTAACCACTGACACCGCATGTCCCTACGAGGGGGCGCGCGCACATACCGCAGAAACGCGTGCGGTGCGTGCGCGTGGGAGTGAGGTACGAGTGGGGGCGCGGCGCTCTGGTAGTGCATATCGCCGCGCCACTCCCAGCTCTGGTCGAGTGGCTGCTGCGGGAACAGCTCGCCACATCCTCCGTACTCGCGGAGGTATCCAGGCTGATAGGAGTGCAGCGGGTAGGGCTGGTAGTGCGGCGGATGGTGCGGTGGCGGGTGCGGCGCTGCGGCGCGGTGCTGGGCGCCCACGCCGCACGCCGGCTGCGGAGACATCTTCAGACCATAGGAGGCGAGGTGCGCGTGGTTGGTCTCGAGGAACGCATTCATGGCGGGGGTGGCCGGCGCCGGCGCATAGCCCCAATCGCCCGCCACCATCCACGCGGCGGGTAAGCCCCGCTGCTGACGTTGCTGCGAAATGCGTCGCCGCGGGCGCTGGCCACTAAAGGCAGCACGTGTTCAGAGGTAGTATCACGTCCTTGATCGACTGTGATGTGTTGACTTCATTTCTTTATGATATAAAGCTCTTCAATTTGGCACTCTGTAAAAGATAAGAAAAAACTATTTTAATTGTAATCAATCATCTACAACCTATCAGTATGTGCTATATAAGTGTCAATGCGCGTTTGTCTGAAATCAGAGGTAAGAATTCAGCAGGAGAAATATTAGCATGAATGATCGACACGTAAATTGTGTTTGAGTGTGTTGGTTGCTCGTGAGATAAAAATTCATAAGAGACCAATTTGATGACATTCCATTGCGTTTCATTAAATTACATCCAGTAAACATACATACACCCGAATAAAACCCGTACCTAAGGTGATCGTAACCTACCGAGACAAATTCAAAACCATTTTTCAAAATAATAACATGCATTCGTGCAGCCATAACCGGCGACGGACGAATTTATAATAAAAAAAAGTGAGCCAGGTACTTTTGGACATTAAATTAAACTGTGGGTAAATTTATAGGACACTTTTATACGCCTGAGACAAAAATTTCGATTGTATTCGTGTATATTTAATTTTAGTTTATTTGTTAGACAGGTTCCAATCTCTTTTATGGTGAAGGTTTAGCATCGATAATTTATGAAAATAGTTTTATGAATGATAAAACCTGTTTCACCGTAGATAGCATGCAGCAGCGGACCGCGACCAGTCCTGAGTGTCCTGACGCCCTTTAGTAATTACTGACTTGTCTGCGAAAATAATATGAACCCTATTGCTTTGGTATCTGAACGGAACATTTTTAAAAGACTTTGGCGGTTTATAACGCCTCAGATATGTATTATTCTTTAACTAGGTTCTACAAGAGCCGTTTTGGGCGTGGGATTTGAGTAGTCGCCTGATACGCAAGCGACGCAAGTTCGAATCTCAGCGCCCTGTAGATACCAATCAGTTCTTCTAAAAATCTTAAGTGCAGTGATTTCACCCCACATGCTTTACGGTGAAACGAAACATCGTGAGGAAACCTGCGTATGTCTGAGAAGTTCAAAGTCGTCTGTGCAGTGTGGGTCTGCCTGCCTGGCGACGGACTCCCCATCAGTGACATCGGCACTTAATCTTATTCGGTGAAATGTTGGTGTTATAAGACCTCTGCTTAACCCATCGAGCATCCTTCATGGCTGCGCGAACACATTGTTTTATCACTAGGTTCTTGAACCAAGAATTCGTTGACTTGAGTGAAGAATCGAAAAGAACAACGACTATACTTGAATGATTGAGTTGTTTTAGTGATTCATGTTACGAAAGTGGTATACTTAATTGAAAAATTTTGAATGACCTTTCGTAACTCCAGAAAGATGAAAAAACCTTCACTATGGGTATTTTAATAGGTATAATTTGAAAGCATAGATATAGAGTAACACTATTAGCAGATGAATATTTACATATCAAAATTTAAAACAAGAATTCGTTCTTGTTTTCCTTGCAACTCTTTGTTTTTTCTTTGGTTTTTATGGCTATTTCTTGTACCTTCTTCTCAATATATCAAAAATAAGTTGTACGTGTATAATAAACACGTCTTGAAAATAACAGTAGATAATTGAATATATCATGTCTGAGGAGAACAAAAAACAATTAAAAAAATGTTAATCCCCGCATCTGACGGATCCTCAACAACTGTCAGTCATAACATTTTTTTTTCTCTTCCTATATTTTTGCAAAAAATATAGGATACGTATATAATCGCATTACTTCTAAACAACATTGTTTATATATTGTTCGAGGCACTCCAAGTCTGTTAGAGTAGGGGTCTACCTGGTCCGTTAAACAATGTCGTTTGTTTCAGATTTCCATCTAATCTGTACATTATCTCCGCGACTCCCCGCCGCGTGGCCGCTTCATCACAAAGCAACGGGTTGACAGATCTCTACAGAGAGTCATGGAGCAATGGGATTACAACACACATACTGCCTCATCATTTATTCACAAACCATTTTGAGCCTTATTCCTGCATCCTAATGGCTATTAAATATTTCAAAAACGGCAAATAAACTAAGCTGGGCCCAATTTTTGCAGCTGTCAGAAATGTTTCACAGTTTTAAGGAATTAGTCATAATCACATTATAGGAGGTAAAGGGAAGTAATTCACACACTTGTGAGCAATGTGAACGATTTACTAAGAATTTACGAATTAAGTCCTACATAATAAAAAAAACTTATGGAATTATAATAAATCCTTACCCTCAAAAAATCTCTACGTCTGAACGTAAACTTAATAGTCTTGAAATAGTTAATATACTTGTTAACGAAGTAAACCTTGTAAGTACTGATTGAAGATTTCTGGGGATAGCTCCTGTGTTTTAAGAATTACGCTTGAAAGATCATCATATGCCATAATTAGTGAAATAATTATATGTCCCGTTATTTCACAGTCTCATTTGGAATGGCGTGATAATGATTATGATTATGAAAATAAATCATAGAATCTTAATATTTTATCAATATTCCCAACATTCTTGGCATGCTTCCCCGTGTCGGTGATTTAGGTTAGGTTATTTCTTTAATTTGTAAATAATATAGATATCGGATATATCTTTATAATTTTTCTTCATTTGTGCATCTTTGGACACATTTTCTCATGTAATTAACTCTTCTCTTATTTTTTCTCTTCTCTTATCTTAATTTCTTACTTTTTTTCTCGTTGACTGTTTCTTCTCGAATAATAAATAAAATAAAATAAAATAAAAAACTGGGCCCTGCGGTTTTAGACCCGTAGACTTTCATGTGCGGAAGATAGCTCTAATGTGTACCTTCTATCTTTTTCCACGGTCCAAAGAAATATCATACATATATGTATCTTAATTTTCCAAATTTTCCGCCAGTTAGTGCTTACGGTGAATCTTTTCTTTTCCACCGCCATACTCAATGAAATAATTAACATTCTACTGAAAAAATATTTAACAATTAACCAAACTAGACTGTCCACAACAATGAATTTAGTTAACGATCAAGTTAGGCTTAATGTTAGGTTACTGCCCGACGGCGTTTTACCTACATGTAGCGTGAAAACTATTTCAAACATTTGCGACTTATTAATATATTCAGCTTGTAAAACAAAGCTAATGCTTATTTATTACTTGAGAACCGAATCTTTATATAATAAATATATTAAATAGCTTTTGTGAATATAGTTGATATATCTATAGAAGCAAAAAATATTGCAAATTAATGAAGTTATTATTATGAGGCTGGGTGAAGTTTCAGGACGACGGAGAGAATATATTTTGTTTAAATTGATTTACCTACGAACTACGAAGTTTTGTAAGATAATAATATGAATAAAATATTGTAGGCTTACCCCTCATTCGATGGGATCCGATCTTTAAATTACAAGGATCAATCAATCGATTAATAACTTAGTTAAGTATTCAGTTTTGTCTGCAATATGAAATTAATCTTTTGTTATTTCAAATCAGTCATATCATCAGCTAGAGCTATCAGGCATAGGTAGCAAAAGATTGTAAGTGTTGACCAAAGGCTTGATGTATCATGAACGCGTTTATTATAAACGAAATGCATGCCTCTATTAAATAAATAGATTATGCCAAATAAAGATAAATATAAAATGTCATGAACTTTTTGTGACAGATTTTTTTTTTAAATAGAATACCATACATTTTCATAGATATAGGTCTAGGCTGCGTTGTATTGAAACAATAAAAAAATCGTTTTTAAGAGCTGTTTTAAATTTTATCAATAGTAGTTGTATCTTTGAAACCAATGTAGGCTTGACTCATCAGGACACGTGTGTCCTAGAAGATGAAACAACGGAGCGATCCGCCTCCATTAGTCTCGAGTAAGACGACATTGCAATAGCCTACTGAAGTATTGACATTTAAAGAAGTACATTCGCGTAGACGTTAATTTAATGTGGCTTAATTTCGTGAAACCAATTTTTTTTATGGAAGTAGCATAAGTTACTCTTTGCAAAATCAGGTATCTGCCAGTTAAAATCCCGCTTAAAATGGTCCAGCCGTTTCAGAGATTAGTCGGAACAAACGGACAGAAAGACAAAGATAAAATAAAAGATATGATTTTTAATATATGTACCGTATGGATTGAGTGTAAAGCTGTTAATTTGGAATTACAAACAGACACTTCAAATTTAATAATATGTATAGATTAGAGCATAGGCGTATCTACTTATAAGTTATTGACTTCCTTGAAAATAACGAATGGATGACCTCGACTTTGTTATCCAGTTGATAATGGTCAAATTCCAAATAAATAACGTAAATCTCTATTCCGCCTAAGTACATATATTTTTATATTAGTAATATGAAGAGTTTATTTATTTGTTTTGTGAAATGCGCTAATCTCAGGCACTGATAATTTGGATTGAAAACATATTTTTGTATTAGAAATTCATTTATTAAATTGTTAGAAAAACTACAAGAGAGCCGTGGTGGCCTTGAGGTTTGAGCAGTCACCTGCTACGCAAGCGACGCAAGTTCGAATCCCAGCGGGGCCTGAACCACAGTTTTTCTAAAAACTTATGTACAGTGATTTCAAACCACGTGCGTTACGGTGAAGGAAAACATCGTGAGGAAACCTGCATATTTCTGAGAAGTAATTCAATGACGTATGTAAAGTGTCTTTGAAGGCGATGGACTCAGCATCTGGCACGTTGGCACTTAATCATCTTCGGTGAAAAGTGGGTGTTGTGATTACAACACCTCTGCCTACCCCTTCGGGGAATACAGGCGTGAGCATATGTTTGTATGTATGTTAGAAAAACCCAAAAATGTTAAGATTTTTTCCATTGTAGTTATTTACATTTATGTGGGTGAAACTCTTAGCTCAATCAGTAATAAAATATTTAAGAAATAATTTATGGAAGGAGATTGAGATATGTGGACGGTGTAAAATATATCTGACAAGCGATCAAGAGACAAATTGTCTTCTATTCTATCTATCTACATCGTGATCTATGGACTAGAGATGTACAGAACCGAGATAAGTTGGAGGCTTACAAATTAGCAAATTAGCCTTTAAACTAAAGGCTAATCATGATGTTTATGTTAATGATTTACTAGAATATTGCTTAGAGTATGTTTATGTAACGAAATGTACATTATGCCAGCTGTGTTTCTTGCCAGTTCTTCTCTGAAGGCAAGTTTCCGAAACGGTTGTCAATGCTTCGAAGTTCATAAGTGCCTTACCAGAGCCTAAATTGGGCAAATCATTATCAGTCAGTAGCAGCCTTGAAGAGCAAGCTTAAAACTAAAATATCCTTAATTTATCGAATTAACTTTATAAATCTTGTTTGTTTTGATAAAATTTACTTTTAAATCTTCAGAAGAACACAAAAAAATACACAGTACAGGATTATGCATTTTACCAACGGGAAAATAGACTTTTCTGAAAAGAAACTCAGCAATTACTCTTTTCAATATTTATTTATGTTGCTTAATGGGTACCTATTTCTATTCAAATTATCTATGTGTGTGTGAATGCACTTCCTCCCTTAGGTATGGTCTTAAATAACCAGGTTGGTGTAAGAAATTCACATATTTAATTTTGATTTGAAGAAGTTCAACGGCTGCTTACAGTGATGACACTGTTTACAGTTATGTAGAAATAAAAATATATTCTCAGGTGTGAAGTAATTAACGTACCTTAGTATTAAAGAAAAATCCAGTCTTCAGCTACAGAGATACTTATAATGAATATTAATCACTAATTAGTTTCAATGTTTAACACAAAAATATCAAAACACTTCACTGAACATACAAGTTGTGTATATTAAATAATTTCAGTATCCTCATGTAGTTAGAGTAATAATTATCACAGGTGTGGGCGCGTCGCTATAACGCAGTGGTTGCGTTTCCGCGGTCGTGCTCAGCGAGAGACGATCTCGGCGTTAACATAAGTTTATCGGACAAATTGTCACGCAAAGATTTTTTCTCGTAATGTTGAAAGGCTTCGCGACGTGTGTCCACTGACTCCGCTGAGGCTCTCAGCATGACTGCGGGCTCCCGCGTCGCCGCCCCTCGACACAGCCGACATACTGCTTCTTAGACAATATTTTGTGCGAACCGGACCCCAAATCAAGAACGCAGCCCTGCGCCGCGCGAGAAGGGCGGGACACATCAACCTTTTTCATCCAATGGTGCCGGCTTCGCAGAGAACCTGTAGAAACTGATTTTGTCTCGTTTTAACACATTATTTCACATTGTGCCGGACAGAGAAGGACAAAGTTTGTTGGGATCATAAAAAGCATGAAGAAGAAAATTTCTTTGTGTTTGTGTCGTAATGTGTTCACTTTATCAGATTTACGTTGAAAGCTCGCTGTTAGCTTTCAAGGGCGCCACGTCAGGTTTCCTTGTCTGGCGAGGTGATTGTGCTATAGGAAAGAGCGGGACGGTAGATGCCGGGGAAATGTTTGGGCTAATGTATTTTCCTGTGGGAAGGAAAACACATGTTGTCGCTTTTAATTTAATACGCGTCACGCTGCGTTGTCGTGTTCGGTGTTTCTTTACTCCTTTACGAAACATTACGCCACTACCATTATGTGACAAAACTGTTTAACGCGATTACTATCAGAATAATATTATTATTATGTATAAATATAGAATTATTATTAAATTCATATATTTGTAAATATATGCAGCTAAATTAAAATTTTATTTTCTATAAACCTAACGTCTAACCTGTTTCAAAGAAAAACATTCTGTTTCGTTATAATTATGGCGATGTTATAAGGATTTACATTTAAATTGAGTCGTTATACTTAGAAAAATAGAGTTGGAACACTTAACATATTTTTAAACCTAGTTTAGTTTACAATTTGCATATATACGAAGTAATTTACTACCCACGCACTAAGTAATTAACTTTTTTTATTCATAAAGCTCTTAATATATGTAGTTCACATTATTTCAGGCTTAAGATTTAAAGGTAGGTATCTTTTTTTTACGAATAATCTTAATATATTCATAGAGTTCCACTTTATTATTTTGATGACAATTTTATATAACTTTATCATTGTTATTATTTACGCAAAATAATAATTATCTAGCTGTATCATTACCTTGACACTTGAGGTTTTTGGATTCATTAAATTTTTTTATGTGGTATAATAGTAATATAACGGGCTGGTAATTCTTTTATTAGGATGCGTGTAGTGAAGTGAGCTAAAAATAATTGTGATAATTAATTTGACATTCCAATTGGACTTTTTAATGATTAGAGTAAAAAGCGTCATTTGTGTTGCGTGTCGGGCGGCGCGGGCGCACGGGCGGCCCGCCTCCGTGCGTGCGCCGCGCCATTGGCCGGCGGAGAGGCACCGGCGCAGCAGGCGGGGGCACTCCGCAACCACGTTTATTTTTAACATTTATTCTCAACCGGCGCACGATCGCGTCTGATTAATTTAATATATTTTTACCGAAGCACGCAATACCCTTTTTGCGGCCCTTACCTGTTATCGAGCCCAACTCTCTGTGATGTCGTGCGTTTTATTACTATCATCATTAAAAGAACACGTTGATAATATTTTTAGCGCAATAAATGGGAATAATTTGTTTTTGCTGAATGTTCTATTGGGCTAATCTAATTGGGATTGCTAATACCAATTGTACAGGTGCTGTCACAAGTTATGAGCTTGAATTCGCAGTGGTTATACGAGTCTGTCTCGGATCGTAACTTACAGACAGACAGAATGTCGCGTCCCGAGCCACTAGCCTTAAACTTGTTCTTAAATAATACTACTCAGATCCAGCTCCCTAGCTCATTCAAATTCAAATTCAACATATCTTTATTTGATTAGACTTTTTACAAAGTACTTTCAAATCATCAGAAAGACGCGATTACATAGGATTATACATGCTACCGCCAGGTTCAGAAGGTTGCTTTTATTGAGAAGAACCTGGTAAGAAACTCAGTATTACTCTTTTAAAAAAAAATTACATCTTTGAGTAATACAATATAAATCATAAAAAATATATATAAGCCCATGGACAAAGTTCCAGTGCACAAAAGTCATTATAATTTTTTTTTTAAAACAAAAAACAATTTCTCATCCCCCAGCAATACCCGAAGCGGAGGTCTGAGTCCCACACCGGTTAAGTAGTGGAGGTAACTCCCTCCTACCAACTGCGAGAGACCATATCGTAAAAAAATGTCTGTCTGTATGACGCGACGTGAATAAAATACACGCTACATCCCCACACTTTTCGCTGAACGCTCATAACTCGTAATGGCACCTTTGCGTCAGAAGCTACAGTTGACATTATCGCACTGCTTCGTTGCATCTGCAAAGTGTAAGCAGTTGTCAACAAATTATACATAAATATGGCATAAGGTATAGTGTAGAATGCCGTAACAATAGGAGTACACAGCAGGTATCGGCAGAGTACTAAAGAGGTACAATCTGTGGCACAATGGAGCCGGACCACCATTCGGAGCGGGGTCGGTAGGTATTTCATTAAAATAAATAACGTTATTATTTATCTGGGTGTTTTTCTGGAGCTACAAATTACACGGGACAATACCTCTGCGGGACACCGCCCTTATTAAGTGCGACAGATGGCGCGACCAACGCCCCTGTTCTCTCTAAACAATATTACATTAAAAATTGGTCTAATAATACCTAAATTAACTCGCGCATTTCTCAGGTAACTAAAGGTAAATATATATATTTTTCCTACTTTTAATAGCTTTTACCAATGACTATTTCCGCGTAGTAATTTTTTAAGTACTCTATATTCATCTTTTGAATCAAAGCTATCCCTAACCCAAATTTCAGCAAGATTGATTCAGCGATTTAGGAAAAGTTAGCAGACAATAGACATACACGTCCTACAATATGGATTTTCTTCGTGTTCTAAGCCTAAAAACGGTAGGTAATGCAAATCTCTTGTAAGTTACAAACACAAAAATGAAATTCAAAGATATTTATTATCATGATATATATTATTGCTGGTTTAACCCAGATTACCGATTTTCCTCGTAAAAGGGGGTTACGAAGGTCAGCTGGCAGTCGCTTCTTATAAAATCATCAGGTAATCAGCCACATCAGGTTGAATCAAGTAGGTAAAGGTGTAGTTATAGTACACCCATATTTCACCAGTTACGTTTAAGACCCAAGTAATTGGGGGCTAGACCATTGCCATAAACCGGACAGTTATCCAGACTCCGAGGTGCTGGAAAATTAAAAATGGAAAATAACTAACACTTTACACGACTTGGTTTTGATTTTTTTTGGTTTGTTGACGACGAGGTTTATCGCGGACGAAAACTAGTTACTAGTATTTGGAACCTCAAAATATAATTATTAAGTAATTAGTTCAAATATAAGTAAGAGCTTGAACCCTCCCATTTAATAAGCCTTCTTACATTAATCTTCTAGACCTTCTTGAGGAATTATCTGAATAATAATCTAGGGGAACATACCCTGACCTCGTGAGAATACCAACAAAATTCAATTAGGTGAGTCTTTCACTGGTATTACTTTACTCATCTCTACTGATTTGAACTAAACCACGCCGGCTCCTAGACTTCGTAGAATCTGTAAATTCTAATTAATGTAGAAATATTTCAGAAAAGTTGTGTACCAAATTCTAGAAAAAAAGAATTAAAATACTCGTGTTGATGACGCGGAAAATGTCTTTCGCGAAAGAGTGGATTTTGCGCTCCACTTAATTCGTCACAATAAATCTGATTTCTTCATAAAGTGTTTGTGAATCTCACAAAAACTGAGCGACTTGTAAAACCGCGTAAATTCTGCCGTCTCAATGACCGCGATATTTATTTCCTTCGCTTATCCAACGATAACTTTGTAAATTTTCGTCGTGAAATTGGTTTTTTGGTTTGCGCTACAGAACACATTCTCGTTGATGTCTAATACAGGCCCCACTCTACGGCTTCGTAGCACTGTCGACTTGTTCAACGTAATATAAACTTTAAAATATTATTATGGTTGTACCATACGTAACATTACCAAACTATAATGCTTTTAAAATGTATACACATAAATAAAATTGAAGTGTCTGTTTGTAATTCCAATTTAACAGCTTTTCACTAATTTCATAATAGAAAGTATATACGGTACTGCTTCCATTTCCAATTATTATCACTAGGATTAGACAAAGTAACACTATCCTCGTGCTTTAAGAAGCGATATAAGGAGCTATATATTATTATTATTATTATTATATAAACCACGTGTCTGATTTATGTCATTTCCATACAATGTTACTCTGTCTAGGCATACAGGCTGCAAGATAGGTGTTAGATAGGTGATTTACGATATAAAGTGATAAAACTGTAAAAAAACGCTGCGGGGCGAAACGATTCCCTTGAAAGTTTTCAACTCGATTAAAATCCACCTGTTCACCTCTAGCCCCTAACTGTACCAGTAATTAATTCGGGCCTGGGCCACAAATCCGTCAATCCAATCGCATGACTATTGATATCGATCCCTCTGAGTCCGCCGACACAATCGGATGTGATCGACTTTTTGCCGCGACCATTCGAATGAAATTAGATTCGGATTCGTAACGTTTTCCTTTCATTACTATGTGACTGTCCGTAAGAGCATCCATTGTAGTTATATTAGATACTGTAGCTCGCATGTGTGCAACAGAACATGTAAGTATATGCTGTTTAAAGCCATTATAAATCACATTAATATTACAAATGCTGAAGTTATGTATGTTAATTTATTATTTCATAGCGCTCATATTTAACAGCTTGACTAGATTCCTGAGATTCCGTTCAAGCAACATAACAAACTCTTCAGCATGCATACATATATATGTTCACGTCTGTATTCCTCGAAGGGGTAGGCAGAGGTTTTGTAATAACAACACCCACTGAAGATGATTAAGTGCCAACGTGACAGATGGTGAGTCTATCGCCTACTCAGGCACTATAGATACGTTTTTGAATAGTAGTTAGAGTTACTTCTCAGATGTAAACAGGTTTTCTTACGATGTTTTCCTTCACCGTAAAACACGTGGTGTCACGTGCTTTACGATGAAGGAAATCACTACATATAAGCTATTTTAGAAAAACTCATTGGTACAGGCCCCGCTGGGATTCGAATTGCGTCGCTTACGTAGCAGGCGACTGCTCAAACTCCACGGCCACCACGACTCTTCTAAACTTTTCAGGATTATAATATAATATTACTAGCTGTGCCCGGCAAACGTTGTATTGCCATTTTTTTTTGGGGTGGACTACCCCTAACATTTAGGGGGATGAAAAATAGATGTTGGCCGATTCTCAGACCTACCCGATCTGCACACAAAATTTCATACAAATCGGTCCAGCCGTTTCGGAGGAGTATGGCAACGAAAACTGTGACACGAGAATTTTATATATTAGATATTGTATACCAATAATAATATGAGGTAAATTAAGCTTCACGTAGAAGGTTATAATCTAATTACGTAGATACTTCAAAATTATTTCTCCAATATAAATTAAATTCCTTAAATTACCATATAAATTTGGAAATGTGTGTATGCAACTATGCAGAATTCCATACATTAAACATCTAGTCAAATTTCGGTGACGTCTTTTTTGGTCTTTAAAATAATAAAAATAAGATAAAAGTATTCACCGATGTAGAGATGCTGTGCTAATCTTGGTGTTCGAAAGCCGGGTGCCTCTGCGAAAAGTAAAGGAATTATTTTATATAAGTAACTTAAATATATATTGAAATATAATATATTACAAGAAACAGTACTAAAAACTAATTAAAAGTAGAAAACTTGGCCCAAATCGGTGTCTCTCGGGATCATGCCAAGAAGGCTAGCGGCATTGCCACTTTGAATAGCAATGCTGATTCTCTGAGTGAGAAATGCCCCAGCCCGAATGTCACGAGAAGCTTCTACCAGACGACGTGCAACCTCTTTGGAAAGTTGATGAGCATCTGGACCTCAAAGCCCCAAAGTTTCAACCGCAAACGCAGTAACTTAAAATGTTATGTTATATATTTAATCTAAGAAAGGAGCGAGTACATAGCTATCAAAAATCAAAATATCATTATTGATTACACTTCTTACAAAGTACTTTCAATAATAATAATAATATGAATCCACTGTACCAAATTAAAATACAAGCACAGCATAGAGTTCTCATGAGAGTAAGTAAACATTTCTAATAACCATTAAACGTTTCATTACGCCTGCATAACAAATCGTAGAACTTTACCTTGCATGGCTCCCGTCGGGACGCCTTTGCGTACCAAGGAAGCCGAAAGCTTGCACATTTCATATGCCATAATAATAAAATTAACATGCTTCAGTTGAAATTGAGCAATTTATGCAACACAGTGCGTGTGTGCGATGTAGGACGATATAACGCACGCTCGTCGAATGTCTGGTAGCGGGCCAGTTATTATCATTTACTCGCATTCATCCTTTTTGATGAGAGGTTTATACGCGCATAAACATTGCCACAATAAATTAAACCTCCACGATAATCGTTACTGCACTTATAAAACAAATGTAGTGTATCACGCAAGCATAAGTCAACACGTCATTTGATTGGGAAATATATCTATACAGATAAATAAAATTGAAGTGTCTGTTTGTAATTCCAAATTAACAGCATTTCACCAAATTAATTTGAAAGTATAATACGGTACGTACGTAAAAAAAACTTTTTTTCGCTGTCTCTGTGTTTCTGCTTGTCTGTGAAATGGCTAGATCAATTCTAACAGAACTGATGTTTCAAGAAGTAACAGGATACTGTAATGTAAAAAAAATGGTTGAAATTGAAATGAAGTCTTCACGAGTATTTTGGTATTTGTAGTCAATCTCTGAGAATGTAATTACCGACTAACAGTACAATCGTTCGTTACGTTAATTACTGTCGACGCATCAAAGTACTCGTGCCTATTTAATAACACACGGCCGCACAAATGGACGCTGACTCAAACTCAATATCACTTTTTAGGCGATATCAGTTATTATGTTCATCTATTATTTAGATATTTTAATCAAGCCGATCAATTGTTGTGCATAGATATAAAAGAAAGTAATTAATAACAAGGTATCGGGCCAGTGCCACATGCCGCGGCAAAAACCAAATGGACACGAACCGATTCGTAACGGAGCCGAATGTAAAGATGATTCCGACTCAGCCCTTTTTGCTGGTAACACAATACGTGTTTTTCGATATTTGCGGTGACTGTAGGGGACTTCAATTAATGAGCGACAGTCCTTATAAACAAACCATTGAGCTTTAGGAACCTTTTGAGGTTTTTCGATTGAAATACCACTTGCATAAGTAATTCTTTTACTTTGTATGTAACTACATTCAGAAAGCATTTTATATAATTAGCTGTGCTCGGCAATCGTATCGTCATATATTTTTTAGGGTGGATCATTCTTATCATAAAAATCGGCCAAGCCGTTTCGTAGGAGTATGGTAACTAACATACGAGAATTTTATGTATAAGATTATCATCATTGAAAATTTATTTCAAATAAAATTTCGTAGACAAAGTATCCATTCACTATCTTTTATTTTATTTTACCGAACAAAATTCTTGAAGATCTTCAGATATTTAAGTAAATTAAAAAGTACAGTTCATGCGCTGCGTGTGAGAGTAAAATAAGATCAGATACATTATTAGAATCATTACGGTGTCAAAATGTACTATGTAGGTCCGTTCATTATTAAGTTAATCGAAACGACATAAAGGCATCGTATTACGATACTGTTATGGAGTTTCAATACATCAATACAAACGGAGCAAGCGAGTGCGCTCTAGATGCGGTCGATTAATACATATGACGGAGTACATACTTAATTACCGAACTACATAGCGTGTTCGGTAAATATAAAGGAGTTTTTCTAGCGTTCAGCCGTAGCTATCTGGTGTAACAATGAGTGGTAATTCAACTAGCCAGTGACCACGACCACAAGCGGGCCCAATTGCGCCGAGGCGCGGCCGCCCACAAAAACCGATCAAAGTCGCCGCTCAGCCACGAATCAAACGCGACAAATTGCTTCCATTTTCAAAATAGACCGATCGACTCGATAAAAAATAACAGTGAAGAAGTAAGACGCACGGGAAAGCAAACCACGACGAATTGCACGGTACAGTTGTGGCAATTGTCACAACATTCATACCTATGGCCTTCAATGGCACGGAAGCCATTGGAATGTGCAATTGTAGAATGCTCTCTTAATATATGTGATAAATATAACTGATTTCAGGAAGACACAAAAGGCGATTAAAGCATCAAAAGATGATTACAATATCCCTTAGGCATAGCAGGGGTGATAGCCATCGGTATTAGTAGGACCGGACTTCATATTTTCCCTTATCAACTACTTACTATAACTAATCAATCCACCGCACATAATAGTGAGGGATGTGTTTCAAGAAAAACCATAGATAACTTTGCCTCATAATATTAGATCTTGTTTTATACTAAGTTTTTATAGAAATTAAATTTAATTATACTTGCAAGAAACAAGGGCCCAACCATCCACGGTTTAAGCAGAGCGTATTTTAAACATCTACGCTTTGAACTTTCATTTCATACCGTAAACATAAAGGAGAGTTTATAATACGAGCTGCTTAAAAGATTATAGTTGGCAACAGTACTTAAAACTAGTTACAAGTAGGAAACTTTGTCCAAATCGGTGTCTCTCAGGATCATGCCAAGAAGGCTGTCAGCATTGCATTTTTTATTTAAAAACATTATGAGGGATTGATGTGACGTTAAAATGGAATTTTGTTATTTGGTACGCTTAAAAACTACATTCAGTTTGGAATATGCGTCATTTCAAACGGGCCAATATAAAATTCGTGTCGCCTATAATTCAAAATCCAAACCAACAGAAAAGTAAACACGATATTGTTCGCTCCGTAACAAGTAATAACCTACCCCAAAATAGAAAAACGGATCACAATATCGTTGTGCGATAACAGATCAAATTCATTATTAGACATTATTAAATCCGGCGAGTAGTGAATGGCAGTGATTGCTAAAATCTTGATAACGAGTCGATAGCCCTGCATCGACCCAATGACTCGCATAGATGATAGATCTACTGATTCACCTTTGTATTTGATTACCCTCCTTGTATTTCCAACAGAAAACATGATGAGTCGCCAATTTTATCAAATTATCTACTTTTTCTTATTCAGCTTGAGATTTGCAGAGCTCTCAGTAATTTGAGCTAATCTATTCAACATGTAGCTACTATGCCATGCGGTTTTATAAATTGATTCGCAACTTTTTTGCAAACTTGTTATTGATAATTTTATTAAATAGGAAGTTATACTAGAACATTATATTAAAATTTTTAAACTTTTCGTCTCTTTGAGGTTGCCTTTATAAGTCAGGGGCGCTACCATGACCTCATATTGCCATGATAGTTTAACTCTTATTATGAGACATGTATATGATGTATATACGTCTGTCACTCATAGTGGTACTATGATGGTAATAAGAGCTCGTGGTCAGGCCCCAGTTAATGAGACACAAATCTCATTTTTATGACCTAGTTCAATGCCTAATTAATTTGTGTTAAACAATTTGGGGCGCCTACTATGCTACGCATGGGTATTTTTTAGACAGGCTATTTTTCCGACATATTTGTTAAAAATTTTAAGGAAATCCTCATGAAATGTATACTTACAAAATATTTCGTGTCAATAAATCTGGCTAAGTATGGTGAAAACTGAAATTATGATAAAACAGTTTTTGATTAATCACCGTGTCCATAAAATTATTTGACAAGTTGAGTTAAAATATAGTTATAGAGTATGTTATAGATTAGTTTGTCTCACTGCAAAACAAGTGTATATGATAGGCATATTATGTCTCTGTCATTCAGTCGAAATAAAAATAAGAGTTGATGCTACTTACTAATTACTCTGTTGCTTTTAATTCCGCGCGTAAGATCCGACGGAAACATGAGAATGAGCTGACATTCGCTAAAATCCCTGTAATCATTCTATGGTTTATTACACTTATACATAGGAATCTTTTGTACTTCTAAGAGTTATAGAGTAATTTTAACCATGCAGTCCCTAGCCAGAATCAGTATCTTCATGAAAGTATTTTATATTCGTTGTATTTTAAACAGAATGATGTGAAGATGCGCTGCACTTAAGACGTCATCAGGTTGATATAATGATGAATACATTATAGCTAAACCTTCCAAAACTATGATGGCAAAAGTGGCAAGTTAGTCTTTGAACTAAAGCGAAGATTCCTCCACGGTGACTGACTTAACGGTGAATTTTTTTTAGGTAAACAAAGCGTGCAGTCCTTCTGGTGGTAAGTAGATAGTGCAGCTTATGAACGAGACTGACACCAGTGTCACTCACGCATTGCCTACCCTATAGATGATGAAATCACTGTGCCAACATAGAAAGCAACATTTTTCTTACAACTAAGCGAGTAAGTCCTCAATTGTATCTGCAATTTTTTTTAAATGATGGTGTAATATAAATAAGGTTGCTTCCCAGCCTGAGAGCCGTGGTGGCCTAGAGGTTTGAGCAGTCGCCTGCTACGCAAGCGACGCAAGTTCGAATCCCAGCGGGGCCTGTAACAATGAGTTTTTCTAAAAAAAACTTATGTACAGTGATTTCACACCACGTGCTTTACGGTGAAGGCAAACATCGTGAGGAAACCTGCATATTTCTGAGAAGTAATTCAATGACGTATGTATAGTGTATGAGACGGCGATGGACTCACGATCTGTCACGTTGGCACTTAATCATCTTCGGTGAAAAGTGGGTGTTGTGATTACAACACCTCTGTCTGCCCCTTCGAGGTATACAGGCGTGAGAATATGTATGTATGTATGTAGGTTGCTTCCCAAGCAAATTTTCGCCATCTCTCACAAAAATAATCACTGTACAATATTGAAAAAAAATATATCAAGCACTGACACCTCAACCAAATGAATATGAGATCCGCCTCAAATTGGTTTATTAATGCTGTTAAGTAATCTCATCTGTTGGTTTTACGAAGAAAAATGTGTTATTGATAAGCATGTAAGCGTTAATGGTGCATCCCGACCACGCCTGCTCCCGCCCTCGGCCCCGGGCTACAAACAACATGGATATATTTCTCTTGGGTTAATAAAGCTGATTCATACTTTTTGTTTGCTTTGTTTGTTAACCTCTGACTATAGGAAAGATGCCGGACAGCATGATGGGCAAGTGGTCAATGGGATTGCATGCGAAGCAAGAGGGCGCGGGTTCGAGCCCCGCTGAATATTGAAAATTTAACATTTCTATAGGTTTTACTTATAAATAAATATTATTATTTTTGCTATGAAATTGTGTTATATTATGTGATCTTTGTGAAATAACCCTAATATTTCCCTTTTGTTGATTTTTTGTAACGCTTTTCCCCTTTGTGACGGTGTTTTTTTGGGCTTCCATTACATATTTATGTTTTGAAAATAACCCCTAAATCAATATGAGTTAATGCTGCTTGCTGATGCATTCCTCTGCATATGTACCTATCGTATTATAATTATCATATATATTATCTCAAATATATTATCACAAACTTTGCTAAGTTCTAGATAATAGTTTCCATTCCTTACAGATCGAAGAAGATAGTACGGCTCTCTCGGTTAAATTTGCATTGTACATTACGTTGCATAGTACGATTCGGTAGCTTCGATACTTAAAATTTGCTTCGAACTGCAAGCTGCTCGTAGGCCATCTCCACGACCCTGAGCTAATATTGTGCCTGTAATGTATATTGTATTAAAGGCATCCTAGCGACGTTGTAGAAAGGCACTTATGGCGCGGCCACGTTTTTCCCGGCGTTATAGGCGCCCCTGCCGTGCCCCGCAGGGTTCCGCCCTCCCCCACTTAACGCAATTTATTGCGCGACCCTTTAATAAATAAATAAATAACCCGAGGAAAATTCAATGATATACCGCCACTGCTCGTGCTGCGAACTACTACACACAACTTTCTTTATATATTATCTAAATTACAAAAAGTGAAAAATTGCCTTAATTTTCGGTATGACAAGTCTGTTGTTTATGGGTCGTTTTCTGCTTGAGATAAAAATAATTTCAGAAGTAAGGCTGCGTGCCAAGAGACATTAATAATAATGTAAGTTGTTTCTCAAATCCGATGCTGTAATGTTGTAAAATAATAAATACGTATATTTGGATCCCAGTATTTTTAATGACTTGAGATATTGTGACGATGGAAGTAGACATACTTATTTAAGAACTTGAACTGTGCTACGTTAAGCAAACGTGAATCAATGTCGTCGATTAAAGTAATTCGATCGAAATCTTTTCGCAAGGTACGTATTGATGTCATCCGAAGTCGTAGTTCGAAAGGATTGCATCTAAATAGAATACGAAAACTATGTCAACAACTAACTCGCTACGATATCGTTACGGTTTTCATTATCGTCGAGATTGCATTCGGTGCTGGCACCTAAATATTAAACCCTCCGAGTGCATATGGATGTTATAGCACCTCTGAATATATTTTTGAGGAAGACAGATTTCAGGTATAGTTCGATGGTTTCAATACATCTAATACCTCATTTTGAACCGAACAACACTCAATAGAGCCTGACTATTATCTAGTGATGTAGTGGTGGAGACTCCCGGTACAAGGGAGCCAGTACAAAAAGGACAAACTCATTAGTACGGCCCGGGAGCACAAGAATTAATGAAGGTGAACAATAATTTAGGGTTTAATTAAAAGTGCAGACCCCCGCGGGGACGCTCCCACCCGCGCCCGGATTATTATTTCTACATAATTTGTGAATGCGGTAACTTAATAAAACTCATCTAAACAATGCAGTGACATTAGAACTGTCAGTAAACTTACTCAACTCCCCACTCAAAACAACAAAACTACTATATGTATAGATACATTAAATTGAAGTGTCACGTTGTAATTCTTAAATTATATTATTAAAACCCGTATCACGATCTATAACGATGCGTTCAGACAGAAAAAAATATTTGTATGGACTACGAAAATGTATACTAGTTTTTACTTATAATATGAATGGAAAAGTATCTGTGTCTGTCTGTCTATTACCCTGCCCTGGGGCCTTACCTGGCCTGGGGTTGTTATCATCACAGTTCTACTGTGTGACAGTGACAGACTTATACATGTCATATGCATCTGTCTCATAACAGGACTAAAACTATCTTTGTAATAAGAAGTCATGGTAGGGCCCCTGAACCGAAATAGCTGTTATAAGTTTGGTTTAAGGATAGCTTTAACCCCTAGAGCGGACACAAGGTACTCAAAATCAGTGGCGAAGTCGCGGAAAAAAGCTAGTACTTAAGAATGACGCTGAATAACTTATTACAGGTTGCTTTGTTGCCATGAAACTCACCAAGTATACCTAATCGTTTGTTTACTTACTTGACTGTGACTAAGTAAATTCTTATTTTTTGCAGAAAAGGAGCAAAATAATAATTGTGCTCATAATTTAAAAGTAAGTTCAATCCTAAGTGGTATTTTTGAAATAAGTTTATTGCGCGTACACCTGACGTTGTATTTTGTCAACGTGTTTTCTCACAGGTATCGTGTTGGGTATTGTTCCATTGAGCTCTGACCCTCGGCGCTAAGAGAATGGCGTTTATTCCTAAATCACAGTTATTACTGCGCCTCAATGCCGCTGATGAACAAGGGGATCTTTGAAAGTAATGGCACCCTTAAGTTGGAGAGAGTGGCATTTGTTGCGACCAATATTGTAACGATAAGAAAAGTGTCTGCTTGGTATTAAAAATTTACAGCTATACACATACGAAAGAATAAATGGTACAAAATAAAATTTTAAATAAATTCTGCTTTTCTGTCTCACCGATTTTAACGGGATTTTCACTGTTAGATAGCTGATGTTACTGAATAACTTCAGTTCTTTTTATTTTATAGAAAGTTTATATTATTAATCCTACATGGGTAAAATTCCGGGGCACAGCTATTAGTTGGATGTCCTTATTTTCATTGATGAAGTATAAGAAGTAAGAAACACGAGTCTCCGGTAGATATGCTCTGTTAAATGTTCTCAGAAAAATGTCTAATTGAATAGTTTGGACATAAATGGAGAGTAGTGAATCGTGTTACTTGATGTCGACATGAATGGTGACACAGTCAGGGGCTGATAAAAAGAGGAATGCGTCCGCAGGTCTTCTCGTGGTGACAACAAATAGAATAATAACAGAAGGACGATTCTAACAGAAGGGGATCTCGAATCATCTCAAGCTACTCATTTAGATATAAGTAGAACTACTAGACATAAACAAAATTATGTTAATTTTTATCGACATTTGTGCATTGCAACTGTGTCCATGGGTTTAAATTTCTCAAGTGATTTGTTTTGTTTTTTTCTTTAAATTGTATAATATTTTTGAAAAGAGTAATTACTGAGTTTCTTGCCAGGTTCTTCTCAGTAAAAACAAAGTTTCGAACCTGGCGGTAGCATCCTGTAAATTATGTCATTCTGACGATTTGAAAGTGCTTAGTAAAAAGGTCTAAAAGGTAAGTAAATAATGTTTTTTTCATTTTGAATGCCTGTTGGAGGAACATAGCGTTCCATTCGATTTTTAATCTTCTCAATATCTGTATAGATTACACCTTACCTATGTTTACAGAAAATATTTGTATCTATACGAGCGCGTACTGTCACCAGTTTTCGGGAGTTTTGGCTTTCTATATAATTTTTAGTGGTGATGATATGTACGCACGTATAGATTTCGCCTTTTGCCGCGTGCGCCACCCTTGACGCGAGACAATGCGCCGGCAACCCGATACCAAACGGAAGTGCGCGGACCCCCGGGATGCGGCGATTTTCTTGCGCTCGCGCTCTCTACACTTAAAACATTTCAAACGGCAAAGAGGGCTAATGGGCAATGGCATTTTTGTTGGCATTGAAGTCAACTCCGCGACGTGCATTGTTCAAGGATATAATTATATACGCGCATTCTTTTATTGTTGCGCATAAAATCAAAGAATATGTTATATTCAGTTTCCCCTGACTTTTGACTCGGAACGTATTGAACAAACTCAATAGAAGACGGTTAAATCTTCTCACGAACGCGTTCATAAGTGCTGAGCATTTTTAAAATAGGTGCGTTCAAATTAAGATGATTCTCTGCATTTTATTTGATTCTATACCTAAAATATACATAAGTGTAATTTGTATTGTAGGCTAAGTTGATCAACTGTTTAAGTTACACACCTATTATAAAAATGTACTCTATACAGACAAATAAAATTGTGTGTTTGTTTGTCTGTATAGAGTGTTGTTGTAATGTCTGTTAATAATTCCAAAATAACAGCGGCAGATAGCTAATATTACAAAGAGTAACTGAGGCTACTTTTATTTAACGCGGGAATGAAATTAAATCCGAAACGGATTTTTTCAGAAAGATAGAGAGAGAAAAAATATATATCTGAACTGTATATACTTTCATATGCATTTAGTGAAAAGCTGTTATTTTGGAATTATAAACAGACACTCCAATTTTATTTATCTGTATGTATGTATAGAGCATAGATAAGTTGAATGGGTATTTAAGAATAAGCACAAATTGAGCCTTTGGGGCCATGGGGGCCAAATGCGAAAGTCCTTTCTAAGGAAAACGCCTGGTTGACAATCCAGCGAGGTAACTAACGCAGCCAGCTTACTGGGCAACATTCCCGCAGACACTAATTTAAATTCCGTGCTTTATTTATAGTTTTTATTTTTATTATATTTTTCTTTTTCACTGTGTGATAGGGTTAAATAAGCTATGTATATAAAGATAAATATTTTTTACTTATAAAATAAAATTAAAGCACAAATTTCACGTGACTGCATCCAGAAGATCTCATTGGCACTTCTCCGTCAATAGGGTAAGTTCCATATGTTTAGTTCAAGTATTTTAGCGTGCCCCTTTAAGCGCAATAGTCGTCACGTGCGCACGAGTGGTGGGCACAATACATCCTCGTGTGATCATTTCGGCACTTGATCACCGTTATAACGGGTCCATAATCGTTCTATAAGTACTCTTGTTCGGGGCACAATCTATTGGCACAACGTCGGATTGCTATTTAACGCCCATTTAATTAAATTTGCTGCACACATATTACCCATACTTCGTCTGTTTTGATTGAAAACTTTGGAACTGTTTATACATCTATATCTATACAGTTAAATAAAATTGAAGTATCTGTTTATAATTCCAAAATAAAAGCTTTTCTTTAAATGCATTTGAAAGTATAAACCTCCCGTATATACTGATGTAAAAAACTAATTTTAATTTTTTTCTCTGTTTGTCTGTCTGCCTGCTTGTTCTAAAGTTTATAATAAACTATCTGTGCCCTGCGGTTTCACACGCGTAGACTTAATTTATTTCGGAACCCTTAATATTTTTTTAAAATAAAAGCCTGTTTTAAGTTACTCCCTGTAACATTAGCTATCTGCCAGTGACAGTCTCGTTAAAATCGGTCCAGCCGTTACAGAGATTACCTGCAACAGACAGACAGACAGATATTTTTTTTATGTCAGTTCCGTTCCGTATATACTTTCATATGAATTTAGAGAAACGCTTTTATTTTAGAATTATAAACAGACACTTCAATTTAATTTATCTGTATAGATTCAATAAGTGTCTTGAGTATTAGGCGTAATGTCGTAGTTTGCATTCAAATTAATGCCATTACATCGTTTGATGAAAAATTTTTCGTACTTTGCGTAGGCACATAATCATCCGGTTTTGTCTATAAGAAATGCTATTAGTAATTTAATTATTTAAAATGTTGCATAATGTGATATCGACTATCTAATCTCTACAAAGAATTATCATTTTTAAGAAATCCAATCAATTAAGTCGTACCAAGAGTATTATCAGCGCATATATTTGTTTGTTCGTCTTTCATACAGTCTATCTTTCACGGATCGGCGGATTGCGAGAGATAGAAATAATTGTGGGCGAAGCTAGTTAGATATAAAAATACATATCTCTCATTCATATTCTTGATAACCACGGTCATGATATATTAAGGTCAAGGGATATTATTGATTCTCCATACTTATTAAGTAATGTGTATCTGAGATGTCCCCGGCCAGGTTCCCGTCTTCAATCTTTCTATAATATTCCTAAGGTCCATACTAATTATGCTAAGAATGTATTTGTATTCCGCTCGTGTTCAATGTACAACAAACATTTCCAAAATATTGATGTCCTCAATGTTTCAATAAGTAACTTCAAAAAAGGAGTTAGAGACTCTTTGTTGGCTTTAGATATAGATATTATATAAACCTAGTTTACGTTACATATATTTAAAAACATCACATTGTCAACAGATGTGATCGCATTCACAGAAATGTACCTTTATTGCAAGCGTCCTCTGAATATGTTCAATTTATCAGTAGAAACTTCACTGGTTTATGTATAATTTTTATTTACTAATATTTAAGGTCTTATAATACTGTTTGTTTCTCTAAAATAAATAAAATAAAAAATAAATAAAATGAAAATCCAGCAAATCAGATGATGACTAGGCTAAACTCAGACCAAATCTATGTCCATCACTTTTTATATCCGTATCACAGAAGGAGATGGAGACTACTTTTAAGCCAAATACTATCTTAGTCTATGTTTTGTGATACGGGAGTATATAGGGGCTTGACTTTGGTACAGAGCATCGGTTGGTGGTACATATTAATTTATATAAAAAATTACCCTTAATATTTTAGTGAAATTTTTATAACTAAATGATGTACTCATATGCTCACGCCTGTGTTCCCCGAAGGGATAGGCAGAGGTGTTGTGATCACAACACCCACTTTTCACCGAAGATGATTAAGTGTCAACGTGACAGATGGTGAGCCTATCACCGTCTTAGACACTATACATACGTCATTGAATTACTTCTCAAACATATGCAGGTTTCCTCACGATGTTTTCCTTCACCGTAAAGCACGTGGTGTGAAATCACTGTACATAAGTTTTTTAGAAAAACTCATTGGTACAGGCCCCGCTGGGATTCGAACTTGCGTCACTTGCGTAGCAGGCGACTGCTCAAACCTCAAGGCCACCACGGCTCTATTATAATATCTAATAAATAGTAAGTAACTATAATATGAATAACAAAATAAATGTTAAAAGATATTTTATAATTTTTTTATTTAATATGTACCACCAAACCTTGTGCCGTAATATGCTCGCCTAATAAGTCCAAGCCCTGTATGTTTATTGCAAATGTTGTACATCGATGTAATGGCCGTACGCCACAACGCAAGCAGCATCCCACCGTGCAACTGTATGAATGGATTTATAAGTCACCGTTTTTTTTCAACAAATATAATTTGTTTGATTTGTAAAGAGTGAATAGTACGTCTGTATTACGTTTGTTCGCCTCGGCTCAACGGGCCATTGTTTGGCGCTCGCGGGTGTCCGCGGAACCCCGCCATTTTCCCCGCAGGGTACTGCTAAAGACCCACCATGTTAATATTCAAGGCACCAAATGTGCTTTACAATCGTTACCAAAGAATGGACTCTTGCCCTTTGAACGTTTTCGTTATTCCTGCCTGAACAATATCACGGCGACAATGATTAAACCCATACATGATTAATATTACGTTTGTGGCAGTTTTCTTCGATGTAAGAACGATTACAACAAGAGACTTATATGTAAATGAAATTTTTTTTCTTTAAATAGGAGTCAGATATGTGACCAGTCTGAACAGACTGCTGAGATCATTTATATATATGAGATGGGATATGATGTATTTGGGATACAATTAAAACATTATCATTAATATTAAAGTTTATTTGTAATTTTATATTACCCGCTCTACATTTTTTTACTGTCTCAAATCTAGTTGGCTTTTTAAAATCCTCCTGTCAGTCATTAATGTTTGACAGATGAGTTGTCACTTGTGAGACGCCACAAGCTTCTCTTCTTGTGATCATTGTGAAAAGCTCTGTAGCTTTTTGAAGTAAGTAACCGACGACGTATCGAATAAGGATACCTTTTTTTTACGTTGAGAATCCGTTATGGATACACCAACCGCCGCGGGGGCAGCGGAAGGGTTATGTCGGATTCGCACCGACTAAACTCCACGGTGTTCCTCCTAGTCGCTAAGTAGGGGGGTGCACGTGATATGTCTTCACATGCTTCGGCGTGGCCCCCCAAGGCAATAAAGATACCTAGGAATACTTACTGTATATAAGTAAAAGCTGAAGCATGAACTTGAAAAGGGAGGAACGTGTTATATCTATGCCATTTTTCGATCGAGAAAACTACCTACTTATAATTCACGATTACAAATCAGCTATCTGAGACACTAAGAACTTTGGGCTCATACTCACAATAATATAATATTTTCATTGCATGATGGTAGCTATTACCCAGTCTTTGATCTTAGGTACACAGGTAGTATGACTGAGATAGTGTCTGAGTCTCACCTTCCATGTGGGCTGTTTTCTTTGACGTCGCATATAATAGTCACTTATGTACGTACGTGATCACATCTGGCATAACGAATACTTTAGATGCGATTTCGAACCAGACGAGAAATGATATGCAATCTACGCTGTTACACCTTGCTCGAGATCATCACGGCTTCCCAAAATCAAACAATCACCGTAAAACATAGAAAAATTATAACTGATACTTACGACGAAATAGAAACAGCACTCCGTGCTGTATGTTCTCCTGGTATATACAGACAGTGATCGATTGAGCAACGACTTAATTTATGCCCCACTGTTTTACCATTTAGAGCCCTTTGAAGTGGCTGTATGAGCACAGACAATTAGAAATGAATTAGCCGTTGTTATGGTTTTCTGTCGGAACTAATCGGAGCGGACGTGTCACCGCGGGGATCGCAGTGCTATTTTTTTCTCTGGTGGCAGGGAGCAGCCGGATCAGTGGTCACAGCACGTCACTGCTCTCCCGCGAGCCGTGACGCAATGATGCGGTGCCGACGACCGATTATGGAGTTAAATTCCTGCACATTTCATTCAGCTTTCCGGCTAAACGCAGCTGGAGCATCTTTCAGATTGTATTTACATTGACAAGTTTTTCCTCGACAAAGTAATTAAAATAACAGGGATGCCGTTCACCGTTCCGAGTTTACCCGTTTAGACGTGGCGATTTTACACTTTATTTTTTAAGACTATTTCGCTATCTATACAGATAAATAAAATTGAAGTGTCTGTTTATAATTCCAAATTAACAGCATTTCAATAAATGCATATGAAAGGATAAAGACATAAAAAAACATATTTTAAATAAAAAATCTCTGCCTGTCTATCTGGTTTGTACCGATTAGTCTCCGAAACGGCTGGACCGATTTTACGGGACATTCACTGGCAGATAGCTTATGTTACCAGTATCTCAGGATTCTCTTGTTTAAAAAAACCAGTAGGGTTCCGCGGATCATCCATGAAATGATGTCTACCCGGTTGAAGGCACAGCTAGTAAAATATATATACAGTCGTGGTCAACTAATTAGGGACATGCAAGATAGTGAAGAACAATAACCGGTTATGTACATACAAATATAAAACTCTATTGATTTCTCAGTAACTATTATTTGCATAATTTGGTCCGATTATTATGCTTTAAATGGCTGTAAATAAAAGAATAAATGAATAGAAAAAAGTATTTAATATCAAAGGTTGAATATGTATTCAATTTTAAGGTATAATTCTGTAGCTGGACATTTAATTAAGGACAGTAAACTATAATGAAAAATATAGTTAAGCAAAACTAATAATCTGCAGTATTATAATATCTTTAACAGCTCCATTTTATTACGTGTAAAATCAGTACCCAGTAGTAAACCTTTGTTAGTAATTACCGCTTGACACCGATGTGTCATAGACATTATCAGTTTCTGGCATGTTTCGACAGGAATGTTTGCCCATGCCTCACAAAAAGCTTCATTAAGTTCATCTAAAGTTGTGGTACGATAAGTGGCTACTTTTTTCTTGAATTCGTGCCAAAGGTGCTCGATTGGGGTAAGGTCCGGGCTATTTGCTGGCCAATCTAGCACCGATACTGACTGACTGGTAAGAAACGACTTGACTGAACGGGCGGTATGTTTCGAGTCGTTATCATGCTGAAACGTCCATATAATAGGGAGATGCTCCTCAGCATAGGGAAGCATCGTTTCCTCCAATATTGCCTTGAATTGATGTTGGTCTAAGTTACCCTGAACTTTCCTCACAGGTCCCACTCCACGTCCAGAAAATGAACCCCACATTTTAATGTTTCCACTGCCATGTTTCACCTGCTTTTTTGTGAATCTTGGATTCATTTCCGCTTTTACTGGACGCCGTACGTATTGCCTTCCATCTGAAGAAATCAAATTAACCTTGGTCTCGTCAGAGAATAATACATGTTGCCATTGGGCGTAGGTCCAATGTCCATATTTACGTGCAAACGCCAAACGAGCATTTCTATGTTCTTTCTTCAACAACGGTACTTTGCGAGCCACTCTTCCGAACAACCCTGCTTCTATCAGACGTCGTCGAACGGTCCTCGCTGAGACACCAGCTCTTTCGTCTGTCCCAAACACTTCGTGTTTAATTAAAATAGAGCCTAGAAACGGATCTTTCTTAGCTAACCTGGTTATCATTTTATCTTCTTGCGGAGTTGTTTTTCTCGATCTTTTTGTTCTGGGCACATTTAAATCTGTGTTATTGCGTCTGACATGTTGCACTGCATTGTATACCATTGTTTTTGAACAATTTAAATGTTCTGCTATCCTTCGGTATGGCCAACCATGCTCGACAACAAACTTCATGATAATTTTTCGTAGTTTTGGATCGCAACTTTTATTTTTACCCATTTTTCTCATAAATATTTTCAAAACCTAAATAAATATCGGGATTGCCCCCAAAACTACCACGAAACAATAAGAGAAGTAAAAAAGTATTGAGATTCAAATTTTGAAAATAGAACGCAATATGTCAGTGTCCCTAATTAAATAGCCAGCCAGCATTATTTGAACAAATAGCACTACGATAATCTATCAGCTATACTGTAAAGAGGTTTAATGTTTAAGAAGTTGTTATTGTTTGTGTAATCGGGCACATAAATCACTAATTATACTTACATGTAAGAGAAATGGAATATGGTTTAGACTCGTTGGAAAATAAAAAATAAATTCACAATTCGCTTTAACCAAAGAGTGTCCCTAATTAGTTGACCACGACTGTATATGCTCACGCCATCCCAGAAGGGTCCCCGAAGGGGTAAGCAGAGGTGTTGTAACAACACCCACATTTCACCGAATATGATCAAGTGCCAACGCGACAGAGGGTGAGTCCATCGCCGTCTCAGGCACTATACGTACGTCTTTGAATTACTTCTCAGACATATGCAGGTTTCCTCACGATGTTTTCCTTCACCGTAAAGCACACGGTGTGAAATAACTGCACATAAGTTTTTTTTAGAAAAACTCATTGGGTACAGGCCCCGCTGGGATTCGAACTTGCGTCGCTTGTTTAGCAGGCGACTGCTCTAACCCCAAGGCCACCACGATTCTAATTTAGTAAAAGATATAGGTAATACTTACCTACATTCATTTAAATTGGTTCCGTCACTTACACGCCCATGGATCCATACCAGCTTGAATCAAATATTCACATGCACAATTAAGAATGATAGGTGAATGAATATGGAAATTCCTACCACGTGTGAACTAATGGGTCTCTGTCTATATCCCTTTGCTAAAACATAAATGTTGTTATCATATAACAATTTAAATGTAAATAAATTATCGATAGAACAACTTAATTATGCGGTGTTTGTCGTTTATAGTCCAAGTCAGATTAATATAATCCGTCGTATTAGGATTGTCCCGAACTATATCACGTTATTGTTGTAAATTATTGTAGTTTTTAGGTGGATATAAATGTGGGCCCGACAACTGCGGCCCAGCGGGCCCCGACTGGCCCCGGCGGGGGGCAGCCCCGGCCCTTTGCATAAATACTACAAATATCAAAGCATACATTTGAATACGTATGTGTTATTTACCGAAATAAATTTATTCATTTTAATATAGAATGCCCCGACGTTCTGACCAAAAAACGTTTCCTCGATACCAACACAGTAATAATTAATAAAGCTCCATTATGTTTACAGTTATTTGATAATTGAAATGTGTACATTACTTGGGACTTTGGACATTGATGCGTGGTGTGGCGTCACGTGTATTTGTAAAATAATAATTGATCCTTATTTATGTATTTGTTTCTGGTTAAACTAAGCTAGTTTCGTTATTAACCAACTTATTCATATATACCTACATACGACCGAAGGGACAGGCGAAGTTATTATAACTCTCACTTTTCGTTAACTATAATTTGACTTCTACTCTGTTATTTGGTTTCCGATGTATGCATTAATCGTAGAGCTAGTAGTTTAAACAATTCATTTCCAACCAATCAGTCACTTAATTAATAATAACATCTCATCCATACAAACTAGCGAAACTAGCCCGCAAAGTGCGGATTGTCCGAATCGGTTTTGCGGGATGTAGATTGTTGTACACAATATTTACGCCTGTATCCCCGAAGAGGTGGACAGAGGTGTTGTAATAAAAACACCCATTTTTCAGCGAACATGATTAAGTGCCAACGCGACAGATGGTGAGCCTATCGCCGCTTCAGGCACTATACGTCTTTGAATTGCTTCTCAGACATATGCAGGTTTCTTCATGATGTTTTCCTTCACCGTAAAGCACGGGGTGTGAAATCACTGCAGATAAGTTTTTATAAAAACTCATTGATACAGGCCCCGCTGGGATTCGAATATGCATCGCTTGCATAGAAGGCGACTGCTCAAACCTCAATGCCACCACGGCTGTCCAATATATAAAAGTAATTCAATATTGCTTCAGATATGAATGAACCTTGTGATTTCTTATGCAAAACATTAGCGGACAATTGATTTGCATCTTTCTATATTCATTTTGCAGCATCAAATAGCAAAGGCCAAGGTTTCGTACAATTAATTCGTATTATAAATGTATGCGAATCAATAAACGTTCATTTAAGTTGACTCGCATGACGAACAAGAATATCTATTCACTAGAAGATTAACTCGGCATCGATCAAAGATTGTATTATTTTTGTTTTACCCTCTATACTGAAATACCAACTGATCGCAGTTTTTGTTCGTTATCAGACTAATTCTGACTAATTTAAAAATATAATAGATTCAGTTCTCTGGATAAATTACTGTGCAAAAACAGTTCAGCTGTTATTTAAAAGATTCAAATTACAATTCATCGGCAAGGATGCAAAAAGCAGACTAAACCCGCGGGTTGGTAACTTTGATTTGATGCTGGCTCCTTTATTGGTTGCTAGTTGTGCCTCACGGTTTTGCCCGCGTAAGATTAACAATAAAAATTATGTTATATACTGATATTTTTTCCCGGTTTGTAACGTTTTTCATTGATGCTTCGCTGTTCAATAACAGACCAATGTCTAAGCGTGATTTTATTCAGTCTTAGCTTTCCTCTATAAATAAACTAAGTATCGAATACTAAAATATTTTATTTTATTCCAACTCGTAGTTCTTGGCTACTGAGAACAATCAATAGGCTTGACTAGATGAATTCAAAGTACTTACTTCTTATACTAATTATTTCTTTACTCTTCCGCCTTGGTAGGTGCCTACTCTATGTCCTTATTTGGATTTTGTATAGACAAAATTACAGGAGGAGCGATTTGGCCGTAAAAGGCAAAAGAGATATAGACTGACAGATTTCGCATTTAAAATATGTACATAAAAATATGTACTTTCCTATTTGGAATCGTTTCAGTAAGCGTGGAACTAAGTATATATATATATATTAATAACAAGAGTTAAAAGCAGATTTGAAATTGAATTTGAAAATTAACTTAAAGTAGATGGTGCTTAGATGTTATCAATGTGTAAATCAATCAAGTTGAAGTGTAGGTACAGTTTATAGATTAACTGACTGCCCAACTTCATTACTAAAATAGTGTTGTTAGTAAGTAGACATAGTGGTGGCGATAATTATTAACGATTTTCAAGATGGATATCATGTCGGAGTTGCAATAAATCAATCTTTTAAAGTATCGATTTAGTCTATTAGAACAAAAAAGGGTATATCTGGATACACTGCAGATACGTATAGATTGGAGGAAGTGGTATTTTACGGGAATTAATATTGATTTTCAATACATTTGTATCTTGATAAAGGTGAATGCATGTAATGAAGCAGGCCTTTACCACACTCGACATGACGTAATAGTCGATTGTTTTCAGCTCAATATAACGAGACTCGACGTAACGCCACTCGACGTAGAGGGAATCGACGTTAAGTGCACAGTTCGGTACTCCAAACCGTTGGGCGTTGTTACCTACCCTACATACCTTCTTACTTACTTGCAAGTTGAAAGTCATGAAGGACTGTAGTGTGGAAGCTTCTGGTCGATACAGCTAGTGGAAGCAGAAAATAGTCACGAAACAGATACGGAAACCATCCAGGGCCCATTGATATACAACATTCTTAAACGAATTGACTATACTATTACAACGATGAATCAAGTTATTATTATATTCGATAAATATTTTCGAGCATTCGCAGTATTTACACAAAAAAATATTGATTCATTTCTGTATCGAATGTTTATCCTTCTCTATTGTTATCTTAAATCTGAACTCCCAGAAATTCTATGCGGGAAGTAAGTATAGGATGTAATTGAAATTAGACATCCATCCTATCTATCGATAGGTTACATTAATTTATTGTGTTTGCACTGATTAATATACAAGTGAATGCGTAGGTAAGTGTTTACTCGCACGTGAAGCGGCATTATAATGTGTTAACAGAATTCTATTTACCAGTTTGAATAATGACCTCATGAAAAATGGAATAACCCGTGGTAACTAACGATAGATAAGGCAAGATATAAAGGCGGGTAATTGCAATCATAAATAAAGGATGTGGGCAATTTATAATGTGCTCCGAGCCATTTATAAGGCGAGCTGTCTGTACCCTATTTTCACTTAGACGTTATTTATCTACCTGAGCCTTACTTGGATGGGTGAGCGATTGTTCTGCGGCCATCCGAGGGAACCGGTGCATCTGGCATTGCATCTCATCTCAACATTATAAATATTAAGTTACATATTGAAATTTCAACAGAATGGAGATTCTATTTGTGTGATAGTATGAATGAGATACATGTAATTATCTCAAAGAAATCTATGATTGTTATGCATCTACACATACATACATATGCTCACGCCTGTATTCCCCGAAGGGGTAGGCAGAGGTGTTGTAATCACAACACCCACTTCTCACCGAAGATGATTAAGTGCCAACGTGACAGATGAGTCCATCGCCGTCTCAGACACTTTACATACTTCATTGAATTACTTCTCAGAAATATGCAGGTTTCCTCACGATGTTTTCCTTCACCGAAAAGCACGTGGTGTAAAATCACTGTACATAAGTTTTTTTAGAAAATCTCATTGGTACAGGCCCCGCTGGGATTCGAACTTGCATCGCTTGCATAGCAGGCGACTGTTCAAACCTCAAGGCCACCACGGCTCTGCTATGCATCTGCGTTTCTAAATTCTTTAAGTTTTTAAGTATAATGTCTCTTGAATGTAATTTAACACAATACCTACTCATAAAAGTATCAATAAATAACTTTAATATTACTACTACATTAGGTATCTAACAGTGCTTCTTTTTATGTAATATAATTAAGTATTTTTTTAATAAGCTAACGTAAATGCATATTTCTTACTTAGCAGCACATTATTGCTAGCTGAGTAAACAGTGCCGAGTACTTTATGAAATGTCCCGACTCTAGCAGAGTGCTTAGTACGATCGTGCAACCTAGGCATATAATGAGTAACTAAAGTACATGAAAGTACTATGTATACATATGTCATGTACCGGACAAAGTATGTATTATATACGCAGTAGGCGGTGGCGGGGCGTGGCCGCTCTGCGCCCCTCCTGGCTGGCACACCTACCTTGCAACACTTGCAAACTGGTTCGCAATGTGGATATATTGTCCTCACAATGTATACTTTGTGCTTTGTTTCGTTATAATTATGGCTACTTATGGGTAAGATCTAACTAACACGATGTTATTGTCTTGAATAGGGCACGCGAATCAGTATGATCTGAATTCTAACCGGTAGTGTGCCTTTTATGGGATCTAGTAGGTACGTTAGAGCTGCATAGCTTTGACTTGTGACTGCTGTCTATACCACATTGCCTTTCTCAACTAACATATAGATTCAAATCTCATCATAGTTGTGGAAGCTGTACAAGAGAGTGAATTAAATTGCCTCACACCACTAAAAATATAAATGTGTAATGGTGATGCATGTTTCACCAATCAAGTACTATATTTATTATCTTAGAAGACATAATAATAATATGGAAAGGATAATCGTTTTTTTTTTTGTATTATTATTTTTTACACATATACATATGCTCACGCCTGCATTGCCCGAAGGGGTAGGCAGAGGTGTTGTAATCACAACACCCACTTTCACATTATATTTTTATGTGTGCATTACATGTGTCTAATTTGTGAAATTGGCATTGTATACCGTTTTAATTATTGAGTAAATAAAATAGCGTTGGTACGAGAAAAAAATTCAGATTACCCAAATAACATTATTTACTTACAAGAATCGCGATGTGGTCATCAGTAAAGTACCTATATTAAAGTGCGTGTATAGACGCGAGCAGTAAATACAGAGGCCTAACCATGAGCTCTTATTGCAATGTTATTACAGTTGTGTGACAGTGACAGATGTATACACGTCATATACATCTGTCTCATAATAAGAGTAAAACTATCATGGCAATAAGAGGTTATGGTAAGGCCCCAGATGGGAGCAAAACTGATACTTATTTGATATCTTACGACCTAGAAACAAACGTAGAAATAATTTAAACTATAATACGTTAGTTAATATATTATTACTTCGCAAATTTATTTTAGTCCAAAATACTGATCACAACGAATACACAATTTAATTTAATCAGTAGACTCTGATTAAATAGTAGATTGGTGCCGGCTGAACAATTACATTCAATTGATGTACTTGTAAAATCATCATGTGGTTGCTCCTAATTTTCTCTCTAGGACAGACGCGTGCGACGGCGGGAGATCTCGGCGTGAGGTCGAGCTGCGCCGGCGCAACCATCAATGATCTTCAACCGCGGAGTGAGTTATTCTGCAGCTGCCGTGTCACCCTAACCAAATTATAACCATAAAGTATGAAATTAATCAACGTTATTAAAGTAGATATTTATTTGAAATATGCTGGCATACAGAGTATGCAACTTCAAGAAACCTCTACTAGAACCGTGGCCGTCTCCAAAATGTTTTGATGTAAGTAAATTTTTGTTTTAAACCGTATGGGTAACGCGTCACGGTGAAATGGGAGTTATTTTAAGGTCGGAACAAGGTCACTGCTATGTAAAGAAGTTTGATTTCGAACTATATTGTCAGTCGTGAATTTAAAATTACTCCTCAAGTAAATGAACTGAATCAAAACTTAACATAAGTGGTGTTTAAATTTATATCAAAATTGACACGCACATTACCCGCATTCGTGAGATTTGACAAAAGTAATGCTGTTGATTAAAAGTATGTTGCTTTTATTTGTGATACTACGTACAACACATGTATGTTGTCATTAGAAATACAAAAAAAATATTCGTATTTCCTTCTCTCATGCAGGAAGATCCATGTTTCTTCAAACATCGGAGAATACCATTTTAGCCAGTGAATAAATAATGTTGTCACTAGAAAGAAGGGTTACTAAACCCATTTAAATAGTGAAATGTGAACTTCTATTTTCGTGTTAAAATATTTTTTCCAACTTACCATAATTTATTACTTTATTACTTACTGCAATGTGACTCCTTAAAGTTACTTAAACAAAACGCAAAGTGTCATAAATTACAGGCCAAAAACAATATATTATGTTGTAAAACAAACATGGACATTCGAAACTGGTATTGTTAACAATAACAAAACAATTACGGGAATCTTACAGATCTGTCACTCTTAAATCAGTAACGCTTGACGAAAATGTATCAATAATACTTTTGTTGTTAGCCCCGTAGAAGTGACAAAAAGTTATTACAATGCACAAACGGACAAAGTGTGCATCCTACGTCTTGTTTGGTACATATTTTGTGTATAATAATGGTAAAGTTAAATGGTAAGCCCACCGTGACCGAACGCCTCTGATTTAATAATAGTTAAGTGATAAATCATTTCACTACAATAGGGAACTTCTTATACAAAACTAGGAAAAGTTCGCTGCAGTTAAGTATAAGTTAAGATGAAATACTTGCATTTATTTATTAGCAGTAATAATCTGCTACCTTATGGTCAATTATATTTTGGCTCAGTCTAGATATATCCTAATAGCCTTCTATTTCTATTAATATTATAAATTCGTTTTGTAAGGATGTATGTTTGTTGAAACTTCACACTAATAAAGCTTATAAGTACATCAGAATAACACTGGCAATAAGAAATACATTTTCGTGGTAGGTAGTTAAATTATACGCAGATGTAACCGCAGGGCTCAGCTAGTTTTCGAATGAAATGCGGAAGTGTGTCAAGCTAGAATGATCTTTTTTACAGCCTTGACAGTGGTATTGCTACATATGTAAAGTGTAATATCACCGGTGACAAACATATTTGAAATGAAACAGTATTTTACAGCGCTTTTATCATATCTATCGATGATAGCCGTTATCATAAATCTATTGTTCAGTCGAGGCCCGGCCTTCATCGAACATTCCATAATAATAAATAAAATTTGCAGTAATCCTTGTGAAATGCAAACATAAAAAGAAATATAGTGATAAAGCTTTGATTTATGCGTAAAATAATTGTTTGAAATGAAGGATCCGAAGGAAAATGGGTGGAACCGCATCTCGAGGAGGAATAAGTATGACGTCCACGACTTTACAAATGAACCTTCTAAGGAGAAAACTGATGACAGGTACAAATTCTAATTCTCATTACTTGATTAGACATTAAGATATTAAGCATTTAAAATTTAAATGCAAAGAACCAAGGTGCTAAGTTCTTGCCCGCATGAAAGTCGGTTATTATATTTGGAAATATACCTTTAGCTCAGACATCCACCTAGTGTGTTCATTAAAATACATTGGTTTGCTATGTCCTATGCCGTTATTATATATTATCATAACTCACTGAGAACCATCACGTAATCACGATCTAAGGTGCTAATATCAATACAGAATTTTATGGAATTAAATTTTCCATATTATTTCAATGAGAAAAAATAGCAATTTTAATGTTTTTGTGTTAAAAACTGCAGTCCTGACTTTATATGTAAGTAAGTTTATACCTACTCGATAGCAGATTTAATATGCTTTCAAAACATAAGTTAAAATCCTAATACATTCAAGATTAAAAAATCACAAATATATCATTTTACTAGGATTATTTCATGCATGATTTTTTTCACAATATCCTTATACACAAAACATAACATATCGTACTAAACTAAATTAACCAGTCTGCTTCTCTTCCTTCTTCATTTACTCAACTTGTAATAAATTCGCATGAATCGCGAGTCGCATCTACCTAGCCCCTTTAATAATGTCTTGACATTCTCATGTAAATTATTGTGGTGACCTATATAAAGATATTTTTTGATAAAACTCAATATAGAGTTTACCATTACCTACTTACTATAGTTTATGAACTCATAATAATTTGATCATTTCCTACCCAATGAAAATTTCACCTATTAAGAGAGTATATATATATATAATATATCTAAATAACTAAATCAAATACACTTAATAATGACTTTTAAATATAATTACAGTGAATCTGAAGCAGAGGCCAAAGAGGAAGTGCCGAGTATTTCGTTCATTACCTTGGTGAGTACTCAGTAGTTATCATATCTACTAGTATAGAGTATATGACAGTAAATTACAGATTTTTACAATTATATTATACAACATCTGTCAAACTACCATTGAAATACTTAAGTTCATACTAAGAGGCCTGATATTACTTTAAATGGAGTACAGTTTGAGAATGCTAACATTTATAAAAAAAAATATCTTTGGGATTCACTTATGGTTATATAAGTAATAAGCACATTGAACTTAAATTGGAATTGTATAAATCAGTCATCAAAAGACTTTAGCAGAAATTTCAACGTTTACATTCAAACCGTCGATTTTTCTCACAGTTCAGATTCGCAACTACTAGGGACCGGCTCTCAATATACACAGCCCTACTGTTCTCCATGATCAGCGCGTGCTCGACACCCTTGAACACGCTACTCCTGTCATACCTGCTGCAGGCCATGGTGGACTATGGCATATCGCTCATGCTAGGCAACCCTGACGACGACGGGTTTTTACAAGCCATGCTGGAGTTCGCGATATACAACGTCATTATCGGTGTTGTGGTCACCGTACTCACGTACGCTGCTACGACTTTGATGAATATGGCTGCCTATAATCAGGTACAAGTGAACAAAGCATATTATAAAAATGTTTGCCATAGGACATAGGAAAATGTAGATCTTTTTATTACGAGTTACGCATACCTTGACTGTGCCATAAACATTTTACGAGTATGTCTGTTTATACGTATGGAGCGAGACGAAAAGATCGAATCCCCACTATTTTCACTGCGCACTCATAGCTTATGACTCGCGCTCATTTTGATATTAACTTTATGTTTTTATTTCAATTTATTTCCAGCTTGATGGAAAATATATGTGTATAAGTACTTACATATTATATAGAGATCAGCTAAATAATCTGTCATTTGCTTGCAGTCGATTATGCTCAATATTACTTACGCCGTGAGGAATTTTACTCGTACATTATACCTACTCAGAATTGTTCGCAAATGAAAGTGCAATTATATAAAAGTCATATCCAATCAATTTTATCCACCTGATTGATCGATTACGATAATTAATTTATTCATGGATTTCTATCCTACACCTACTCTTATGGATTACTAATGCGATTGCCAACAACAGTTTTTTATTAAATTAGGTTCATGCCCTTTAGGTTCAGCTGTTGTTTCAACGTAGGCATTATCTCTACGCAGGTATACAAAATACGCCAAGAGTACCTAAAGGCAGCGCTCAACCAGGACTTCGAATATTTCGATGTGCATCAGACTGGCGATGTTGCGGCTAGAATCAACAGGTAAACTGCCACTATTAAGGTTTAAAAATTATATTGATTCCTGCAATCGGATATTTGATTTGAATGAAAAGCCACCATTATCCATTAAAACGGCAAAAAAATCACGTTTGTTGTATGGTTTTCTAACTATCAAGGTTCATGAGATACACCCTGGTGACAGACAGGCAGACAGACCAGACGTCTGACAGTCAGACAGACAGACATCGAAGTCTTAGTCCTGTTTTTTAACCTTTGAGTACGGGACCGTAAAAAATAATTTCTTAATGTCATGTATAAACTATTCCCACGGAAGTGAAAAACATTTTTTGTAACAAAACACTATCGATATCAATGATCATCCAATCTTATGGTCTATTCACCACTTAAAGCAATAACCACCCTCCGGGTGCTGATTAATGTAACACGTTCCTAACTTCTATTACAAAAGTAATTAAGTCTTAATTGTTTCCCACAGTGACATAGTGAAGTTAGAGGATGGTATAGGGGAGAAGTTGGCGACGTTCATTTTCTACCAGGCTTCGTTCGTCAGCTCCATCACGATGGCCCTCATTAAGGGCTGGAAGCTGGCTCTACTGTGCCTCATATCATTCCCCGTTACCTTGACGCTTGTTGGCGTTGCTGGACTGGTAATTATGCCCTTTATTCAACGGGAACTTTCTCTTGTTTGGTTGTAGTTTTGTTCTTGTGCCGGTTTAATATTATTTTAATCCACAAGTCGACTGTATACGGAGTACAATTTGTAGCTGCTTTGTAAAAAATCTAATCAAATAATAATATTTGCAATTTGAATTACGACAAAATATTTCTTTCATTATACTTATATTTTATATACGAACAGGAAATAAAGGAAAATTGTTATAAGGACGTATTTTTCGCCGTTTCATAATTTATAGCAATTAGAAGAAATATTAAAACAAATTTGTAACGGCTTATGCATATGGCACAGTTAAAAATTTTCTGACGATTTGAAAGTGCTTTGAAGAAGTCTAATCAAATAAAAATATTAGAATTTTTAAGTTTTGATTTTTAAATAAAGGTAACCTTGGAGTAAGTATATTAATTCTGTGCTTATAGTAGATTTAGACAATATTAAGAACCAAGATTTTGCAGTTAAACTTGCCTCCCATATCTAACCTTAAATCTTAACAATATTTAGGTTGCATCCAGGCTGTCTAAGAAGGAAGCCGTATCAGCAGGAAAAGCCAGTTCGATCGCCGAAGAGGTACTATCTTCAATACGCACCGTGTATGCCTTCACCGGCCAGCAGAAAGAGCTGGAGAGGTATCAGGTCTACCTACAACAGTCCAGAACTATTAACATCAGAAAAGGTTACTTTTAAAATTTCATTCATATCTGTTTTTGCCGCTAACACGTAATCGAATAACAAGCAAACTTCGGAAACAGACATTTGGGTAGGTACTTAGAAGTACCTGGATGGCGTAATATTTTTTGTAAATTATTTTTATATATTAACTAAATATTGATATTGTTCGTTTACGGGTTAGTATTGTATGTTTAAAAAAATACACACATTCACAAGAAGTTTTTATCTACTTACCGTATTATTATGTTCTTTCTTCTCAGTAAAAGCAATCTTCCGAACCTGGCGGTAGCATAATCCTATGTAATCGTGTCTTTCTGACGATTTGAAAGTACTTTGTAAAAAGTCTAATCGTATAAAGATATTTTTGATTTTGTCTCGTTGCACACATTATAATTATTTTGACATTTGTAGGTTTATTCAATGGAATGGCGATGGGATTCCTTTTCTTTTGCATTTTCTGCGCATACGCCCTCTCCTTCTGGTTCGGCTACAAGCTGATGGTCGAGGAGCCGGACAATTACGATGTGTCCACTATGATCGCGGTAAGTTTCGCATACTATTACATCAATACATAATATTAATTAATTGGTCGTACTGAATGATTCATCAACGTATAACGCGCTGGCCTAAAGACTTTAATTTTGGAGGATGTATTTGTTGTAATGGGTATGGAGGCGCCTTAAGGGAGAGAGAAAGAGAGAGAGAATGATTTTTTTGGAAGTTCGATTTATGATCGAAAATACTATAAGAGGAATCAAAAGTTTTTATGTTTGTATAAATGGAAAACGCATATAAATTTGATATTTGACATGATGATAAGAAAGGTATGTAATAATAACGATGAGAATGAAAATAGAAGCGTGTCGTAGAGTAGGTTTTACCTAGTACCTATGTATTTTTATTTTAGGTATTTTTCGGTGTGATGACCGGGGCGGCGAACTTCGGTGTCTCATCAACACTGATGGAAGTGTTTGGCGGAGCGCGCGGTGCTGGCGCACAGATCTTCTTCCTCATCGACAATGTGCCCTCCATCAACCCATTGCTCGACAGGGGCGCCACTCCGCCCTCTATCGACGGAAATATTGAACTCAAAAATGTAGTCTTCCATTACCCTTCCAGGCCTGATGTTCCTGTAAGTTTATTTTTTACATATCAAGTACTTTCCTAGCCGAATTAATTATTAAAATAGCTTTTACCTACGAATTCGTCCGCGTTATGATCACGGAGTCAAATCTATCCTTATATACTTAAAAATTTCATCAAAAGCGGTTAAGCCCCGTAAGCAGACACTTTCAATATTCAAAATTGGTTGAACCTAGAATAACGATTTTCCTCGTAAATGGGGTAACGAAGATCAGAGTGTATTTAAATCGGCCACATTGAGTTGAATCAAATACCGACCCCAACAATATGTGGGTCAGGGAGATGAACTTATAGATAGCTCAACAATAAATTGTGCTTCCTGGAATTTGAGTTGGCAAATTATATTACAATTGTTTGTAAGTACTACATTTTTTTGGGTTTTTTGTCAGATATTGAAAGGAGTTAACTTATCGGTGCAAAATGGTCAGTCAGTGGCCCTGGTGGGTCACTCGGGCTGCGGCAAATCCACCATAATTCAGCTCATATCCAGATACTACGATGTTATCGATGGAGGCGTAAGTATTATCCGTGAAATACCTGGGGTCCAACTATGATGACGTATCATTTTATGTACATACATATGCTCACGCCTGTATCCCATGGGGGTAGGCAGAGACCATCGTTTGACAAATGCTACGTAATATTTTGGTAGGTACCATAAAATGAAATGTCCTATCTAATATTCCATATGAATAGCTTAAAAAAATATATTAAGTTTACGCTGCTACGCTAAGTTGAACATTTAAAACAGTAAAGTTTCGCAGATGATAATGTGAGTAGATTTATATCTAGGTAAGAGAGCCGTGGTGGCCTCGGGGTTTGAGCAGTCGCCTGCTTCGCAAGCGACGCAAGTTCGAATCCGAGCGGGGCCTGTACCTGTATGAGTTTTTCTAAAAAAACTTATGTACAGTGATTTCACACCACGTGCTTTACGGTGAAGGAAAACATCGTGAGGAAACCTGCATATTTCTGAGAAGTAATTCAAAGACGTATGTATAGTGCCTGCGACGGCGATAGACTCACCATCTGTCACGTTGGCACTTAATCAAATTCGGTGAAAAGTGGGTGTTGTGATAACAAAACCTCTGCTTACCCCTTCGGGGAATATGTAAGTATTGTTACTATTTAGTATTTACAAGATATATGTTTGTCTGGTAAATCGGATATCGATTACGAGTAATCTGAAGCATGATATCTCTATCTAGTTTCAGACCCGACATATGAGCTGATTAATTATTGATATGATAGACTTTTAGTAGGTACTTATAGGTATGCGAAACAAACGATTAGATAAGTAAATATTTGCGACAAACTTGTTAAAAATGCTTACTAGTCCCGTCAATACTATTACGATATTTCGGTAGTATGTTGTATGTGTATAGGTATGATAACTTAATAGGCTGCTTACCACCACTCGGGCTCCAGAGAAGCATGTCAACCTTATGTGAAATAATTTTACTGTATAAAGCTAGCTTTATGTTTTAACAGGTAACAGTGGATGGCAATGACGTTCGCGAGGTGTCAGTGCGATGGTTGCGCAGTCAGATCGGGCTGGTGGGCCAGGAGCCGGTGCTGTTCAACACAACGGTGAGGGAGAACATCCGCTATGGTCGAGCAGACGCATCCGAACACGACATCGAGGCTGCTGCTCGCCAGGCTAATGCTCACCACTTCATTATGAAGCTGCCTAAAGTAAGCCATTCATATTCTCTTAATCTATCTTATACCCATCTAATAATTTCAATGGAACAATTCTGTTCACCCGGCTCCAACGATTTTCATGAAATTTAGTATGCAGGGGTTTCGGGGGCCATAAATCGATCTAGTTAAGTTTAATTAAAAGTCTAAATAAACAAACAAAGCTCGAGCATCTATGAATTGGATATATATCTATGACTCCAAGCAGTATAATATTGGATACCAACAACAGACGATGACAACGTGACTTTCGAAACCTACGAGTATGTGCACCGATTTAGTAAAATCATTCTTACTTAATGCATAGTTTGAAATAGAATATGGTAAATCGTTAGGGTTTTACCAAAACTTAATGGATAGAATATAGACCAGCTAGTAAGTAAAATAACGAGGTTTCCGAAAACTATCTTATAAGCAAGTAAAATTTCGTAACATTTCACGACATACCTTAACATTACCTACTTAAAAAGTTATTATAACTAAAATTCATTCACATCCACAGGGTTACGACACATTGGTAGGAGAAAGAGGAGCATCACTATCAGGTGGCCAAAAACAAAGAATTGCCATCGCTCGCGCGCTAGTACGTAATCCACGTATCCTGTTACTAGACGAAGCCACCAGTGCGCTTGATACAACCTCAGAAGCTAAAGTACAGAAAGCACTTGATAGGGTAAGGAACGGTTTATAAATGCTCACCAGTGTGCTTGACGATATGGTCTTCGTATTTTGTATGGGAACATTACATCGCGCCCCAAGCGCCGAGTGAAGGAAGTTTAACGTCTCCATACAATAAAGGTCAAAACGCAAGGTCAAGCGACGATGACGTCCGACCGCGTCACAACCTAAACTTGGGGCACAGATCCTAAGAACTGAAAACTTCAACAATGGCACTAATAGATCTAGTTTCTAAGTTCAAGTAAAACAGATTGCGTCCTTTTGCCAGGTCTATTGTTGATGGTGCTTGCTGAATGGTACCACATAATAGTTAAACTTTTCCATTTCAGGCAGCAGAAGGAAGAACAACAATTGTGGTAGCACACAGACTATCCACGATCAGAAATGTAGATATTATTTATGTATTCAAAAGCGGTCAAGTAGTCGAATTTGGGAACCACGATGAGCTGATGAAAAGGAAGGGTCATTACTACGATATGGTCATGCTTCAAACTTTCCCTGATTCAGATGATGGTAATGGTAAGCACTGCCAACACGTAGCAACCTACAAAAAAAAAAAATATAACAGGATTTTTTTTAGGTTTTTCTTAAATTAACTTTCACCAATACATAGAGCAGATTTTTTTTTGTCAGTTCAACAATATAAATGATTAGTCATATATGAATGCCATATTGGATGTTCATCTAGATATAGCAATATATGAAAAAAAATGTGCACTCGATTTCACACAGCAAATTTTCATTATCGTCTCTACTGCCTTAGGTATCTATCTTTTTTTTCTTCCATTTACCTGCATTAGTCGTTAATCTGTTCCACTACCTTTCTTGCCATATCATCTTTCACTCATACATTAATAGGTATGTACCTAAAAGTCATAGACAAATAATTTTCAGACATTGGAAGCCAATTGACTCGAAAAGCATCTGTTTTGAGTGAGAAAGATGAAGACGAATACTTATTAGTGGCTAACGTAAGTTTAACGATAATCTTTAGAGACACATTCTTAAACATAATAATTCAAAATACCTTTTAACGTTACGGACTTGTTACAGAAAGAAGAAAAGGTAGAAGATGAAATACCGGACATATCATTCTGGCGAGTATTGAAACTCAACAAACCGGAATGGAAATCGGTGTCAGTGGCTAGTTTCTGTTCCTTAGTCAGTGGTTTCGCCATGCCTCTCCTTGCTGTCATATTCGGTGACTTCATTGGGGTCAGTTAGTACCTGCTGCATTTTATTACACTCATTAACCTTTTTCCTACAAATGTGGCCAAGCAAGTGTCCAGTCCTCCTGGTGGTAGGCGACTACTGCAGATATGAACGTAACTGTGTCACTCGCACATTGCCATACAAAAGAGTTTACTGTTTAGCATAGAAGAGCCTTCACTTCTTCCCCATCTCTATGGAGCACTGGCGATCGTAATCACAGCAGGAATACCGTACTATTCAAAGGTAGCATACCTAAGTTGGAGGTACAATCCCCAGTGGGGAAGCTGCGAATTTGGAACAGGACATCCTGTTATGCCCTACAATTTATTTTCAGTTGCACTCATGTAATATTATATTGATTCCTCCCTAAAGGTTCTTATTTTGTTATTATAGGTACTTTCAAATCCAAATCAGGATGAGGTTTTGGCTGAAGTACGAAGATTCGTATACATATTTATTGGCATTGGTATATTTTCTGGAATCACAAACTTCATTATGGTATGTAACTTATGATATGAGTTTACCATATCTACCAATGGTTCGATGTATATTTCTCTACATGTTTTTGTATAGGTGTTCTTTTATGCAATTGCGGGCGAACATTTAACTGAAAGGCTGAGGAAAATGATGTTCGAAAAGCTTCTCCAGCAAGAGATTGCCTTTTATGATGATAAGGATAACGCCACTGGAGCTCTCTGCGCTCGGCTGTCCGGAGAAGCTGCACAAGTACAAGGGGTAGGTACCTAATATTCCAGCAGGATTCTGCTAGACATTCTGGTAGGTAATGCGTTTGAGGTCCTCGAGTAGTACCTCCAACATTGAACATGTTAAGATTTCATCGGTCAAGAATACGTACTTGCCGCAATGATCCAAAATATTTTGTCTTCTTGACTCAATAGATGCATTATTATATTTAACAATATATTTCAGGCCACTGGTCAACGTATTGGAACAGTTTTACAGGCAGTTGGCACGTTCACACTTGCACTAGTGCTCTCCTTAATATACGAGTGGAGAGTAGGACTCGTAGCGTTAACCTTCGTGCCAATCATGATTTTCATCCTGTATAAAGAAGGCAGAATGGCTCATGCCGATTCTTTTGGAACTGCCAAAACTATGGAAGCAAGTTCTAAGGTAACTAATGCACTTGATGTTTCTTATGTCCTTTACTGTATCAATTAATCCCTATACAAAAAAGTTATTACGTTAAGTATTTACTATAATAACCACAACTGACCAACCCAATAAATAATTGTGCAAATATTTTGATGTAAATAATAATTGTTGTATTTTAGGTTGCAGTGGAAGCAGTATCAAATGTGCGAACAGTAGCATCGTTGAGTCGAGAACAAACCTTCCTAAATGAATACGCGAAGCAGTTAGAGCCTGCACTGCTGATAGCGAAGAGATCGGCGCACTGGCGCGGCTTCGTGTTCGGCTTGTCACGTGGACTCTTCAACTTCATCATTGCCGCCTCCATGTACTACGGTGGCACACTGATCGTATACGATAGGATTGACTACGCTGACGTATTCAAGTGAGCACGCACATTTGCAGCTTTTAAATGTAGCATTGATCGTTAATTAACCGAGTTATCGAGCGATGAACGCTCAGCTTTTAAGAGTCTAGCGTAATTGGCATGATATCCTCTACAGGCGCGTGGCAAAAATACAAATCACAGCACAATTTAACATCAGTGAGAATATTTAAAGAAACTAAAACCAATTGCTTTTGTTTATGTATGCAGATCAGCGCAGGCTCTTCTAATGGGTGCATCATCAGCTGCACAAGCCTTTGCCTTTGCGCCAAATTTCCAAAAGGGAATTAAGGCAGCAGGGCGCGTCATCGTCCTTCTAAACAGGCAATCCAAAATCACTGACCCTACTCCTCCCGCAGTTGAAGATTTTGTAAGTATCAAAACGGCTGGGTTGGCTAAGCGGAGATATATATAAGTCAACAAAATTATAGGAAAACTAATAGCTTCTCTAAAATTAAGTGTAAGTAAGTATATGAATTTCTTTTTTGTATTGATTACTTCTTTCAGAGAGGAACCGGTGAAGCAAGTCTTCAAAGCATTCAATTCAGGTATCCAACACGGCCTCTGATTCAAGTATTGAAGAACATGAATCTAGAGATAGAACGGGGGAAGACCATAGCTCTAGTGGGAGCCAGCGGTTGTGGCAAGAGCACTGTTATTCAACTACTGCAGAGGTATTACGACCCTGATGAAGGAATTGTGGTAAGTTGTGGCGATCAAAATAATAAACTTCTGTGCTCCAGAAATTGGGCATCCAGTTACCTAGGTAATGTCGTTCCCAGAGGTTAAAGTGATTTCTAACTAAAATCGGGTTAGCCGTTGCATGTTAATGGAACGGACAGACAACAAGGATGAAAATTTACAGATAATGGTGTAGTGATTAATTTGAAAAAGTAAGAAACAGAGATTCATTAAGCTACTTACTTACTTGTAAGGAAGCCTACCATGAAAATGATCGTTTATTGGTCAGGCTCAAGACGGGGTTCCTCTGACGAAGCTCCGACTGTCAGACGCGAGGCGTGCCATAGGCTTCGTGCAGCAGGAGCCGGTGCTGTTCGACCGCACCATCGGCGAGAACATCGCCTACGGGAACAACTCCATCAAACCCAGCATGGACGACATTCTCTCCGCAGCCAAACAAGCCAATATACATAATTTCGTCACTTCTCTACCTCTTGTAAGATATTTTGACATAAACCGAAAAACCAAACATGTCTTAACCATCTTATTTAGCTGTGCCTTAACTTAATTTAATGGGTGGCCCGCGGAACCCCAATGTTTTTTAAAAATAATAGTATCTACAATTAGCTATCTGTGTGAATGTTCCGTTGAAATCGGTCCAGTAGTTTAGTTTCGGAGATTAGCCGGAATAAACAGTAAGAAAGAGTTTAAATTTGTTTGTATATTTTACACTCTAATTTTGTTTATCTGTATAATACAAATTTGAAATAAATATAAAGAAATTAATGTTAATTCGTCAACCAACATCCTTTGAATATTATTTTAGTGATAGGTACTTTTAAAAGGTCGTAAAAACGTTGGACGTTATTTTGACATTGATTACGCAACTTATTTTTCCAGGGCTATGAAACAAACATCGGATCAAAGGGTACCCAACTGTCAGGAGGGCAGAAACAGAGAGTGGCCATCGCCAGAGCATTAATACGAAGGCCTAAGATGTTACTGCTTGATGAAGCCACCAGCGCCCTTGACACTGAAAGTGAAAAGGTAATCTAGATAACTTTAAAAGAAAAAAACTAGCTAGTCAGAGTGCACTGAGGGTTCGAGGCACAAACTTAATCAAGTTGGAAAACTGTTGATTCTCTTTCAAGTGTCAAATTATACCAGATGTATGATTTTTTATCAGGCGTGATTCGTTGTAGACCCTAGAATTTGATATTAATTTCATCTTGATACCTACACACGTTTCAGAGGAAAAGTTATTGACAGACAGACGGTCAACGAAATTATCGTATGAGGGTTCAAAGTAACCTACACTTAACAACTCCAAAGATACTCAGTAGATTAAGCTCCATTTTACTGCTTTAACGGAGACTGTTATTTTTTGTTAAAAGGTAGTGCAAGAAGCTTTGGATGCAGCCAAGGCGGGTCGCACGTGCGTGATGATCGCGCATCGACTGAGCACCGTTCGGGACGCGGATATGATCTGCGTAGTCAACGACGGACGCGTTGCGGAAAGCGGCACGCATGCGGAACTCATTGACCTCAAGGGACTGTACTACAACCTAAATAGGAGAGGTTACACTTAATAACGTGTTTTAATTTAAGTAATTCCATCATAATTTTTATATTTATTTAAGCTCACAACTAAATTTACGCACTAATAAACGTATTTCCTACAAAAGTTGGAACATTTAATTTCATTGATGAAGACGATTTAAATTTAAGCATCCTAACTAAGTAGAGTTACTTAGTTAGGATGCACGGTTAGGTTACGCTTAGTAGGCTTCACGCAATTGTGGGTTTCTGTAATGTCAATGGGAATTAAACCTTTGTGCCTATGAAGGTAGATACTTATAAGAGTAGGTACCAGAAGAAGTAATTATAATGGACCTTTGATTCTTAAATACCGTGGGACGAACAATAGGACGTAGGTCCTACTACTTACTTGCTTTTATCAGTTCCTAATAATTTGAAAGTGTAATTAGCGTGTACGTATATATATAAGTGGGTTAAACATATGTTATCGAGTATAGCGATTACCTATATCTAGTAAACAAACACGTACCAATAGGCATGTCGAAGGAACATTTATGGCTACAGATGAGACATGCGCCCATAATATAAGTCATGAAAATATACTTTAACGTTCTTTTAAACTATCTACACCACTCCATCAAATGCCAATTAATAAAAGTTACATGTTACATAAAACTATTAACGTCCAGCCGCGCGCGCCAACGATAAACTGATCGAAATCATCTCCGAGAGCGATAATAAATTAATTGTTTTATTATGTCACATGCAAGATGCGATAAAAACCCGACAAATTACCACGGAATTGAGATATCCCGCTATCTACATTATTAGCCATGTAGAGCTCTTTCACGAAACTCTTTAACTAACGTCATATTTGATCAAATAAACCCTATCGAAAAATAGAAATAGCTACGTTTTTTTTCGACCTCAGCAGGGCCCTTATGCTAATGAGCTTCAAAAACAAACATTGTTACAACCCAAATGTGTAACATACAATGAAAATAAATTAAATAATAAAGGGAATCGTTAAAATGGAAAAAATGTACGTAATTTATCCACGAGTCACCTTTTAGGCATACCGTGGATGCCTTCGCGGCGGGGTCCCGCCCGCTCTAGACGCGATCTCCAAATAAAAAGGCGCCACAAAAAGACGTATTCAATAAGCAGTTGGCCATTACCGGACGTAATCGATGAGATAAATTAATAATAATGCAATCTGCAGACAAGAGGATGGACGTAGGCGCCCGTTGTTTTTTGATAAACGCCAGCTACGCTATTAGGTAGGTAGGTAAGATATTGTGTTTTCCTGAAACGCTGATAATATTATCTCTTTAACCGAATTAAAAAGTATGACTGTTAAACACGTCATGTTTATTTAGCAAATAACAGCATATTTGGTTATTGCATAACTATTAGAGTAATTATGTAATGGTGCTTTTTTCGGGTTCGATTCCTGGGAACATTGATTTAAAAAACTATAGTTTTAGAATCGAAATAAGCCCCGATACTACTAAGTATTATATGCTGTTGTTCGTTCAAGTTTCAGATCTGGCCAACTACGCTCACTTGAAAAGTTCTACACCTCAAGGTAGTGGAATTTTTAACCTCTGAACTCATAAAGCTGCTTCGGAACAAGTAGGTATAGGTTAGATTTGGAATTGTTTTGGAAAATTTTATTATTTCGGAAACAGTGCACCTTTAAGAATTTCCACGTACGGGTCTACTTAAGTTTGGCCCCCAATTCCAATATTTTTTTATTTCGGTTTAGGTGTTATTTGTTATGTGTTGTGTTATTTAGACGTGATTTGCGTAAAATGTATTCAAACCGAACTTATAAGTTGGTACTTTTTGAGAAAAACAAAGCGTTCTGACGCCCGAGTTCAGAGCATCAAGATACGTACTTGTACTAATCAGGCAGGTAGATACTCGTAAAAGTGAATTGTGCCCGTGTAGTCGATTCCCTCCGCAGAGTGGCGTTATGTCGAGTATTTCAACTCGTGCGTATCTCATACGAATTGAAATACTCGACTTTATTGAGATTTTCTCATCGTTCTCGGATAAATACTCTAATAAATACACATATACATAAATGCTCACGCCTGTATTCCCCGAACTACCCCAGGCAGTGGTGTTTTAACAACACCTACTTTTCACCTAAGATGATTAAGGGCCAACGTGACAGATGGAGCCTATCGCAGTCTCTGATAAAATGTGTTATAACTCTGTTTCGTTCGATCAAATTTAATCAAAGAACCAAATTAACCGGTTTCAGCCCCTGATTAGATGATATAAAAAGTGACGAACAATCGTGCAATTCGACTACCAATCAAGGCAATCATCACCAAAGATACTTGCATACACCTCATAAAGAATGAAATCATGAACGAACGAAAGATAAAATGATTCCACTATAGCTTATATGCGGCAATCTTCTCTGAGGTGAAGGTGTAGCCCCAATAACCCTCAAGGGTAATCTCGAATTTAAAACGCAAGGTTTTCACAATAATTGTTAACAAAATTTTTGTTGTGTTTGTAAGATTTATGTTTTTAAGAAGAACAAAAGAAAAAAAACGAAAATATCCTGTTTCTTCATTTTATTGGTAAATTCACATTCAAATAATAGACCACGTTGATGACAGGTGTTACAATATGGGATTTCTACAGACAAAATTTAGTAACTACTCTATGATACTGTATCGGTACTTTTACAATTTCTAATCTACTGGATAGCTACATCGATTTTAGGGTGCATAAATGCTTCAAAATTCCAGTGACGAGGAGTGAGTCAGCATGAGACCATCAGAAAATAGAAAATTCGAAAATACACAAATACATCGCTCATTTACGAATCCACGATACAGATCGAACATCAAAAATATTTTATAATAAATCGACTACACTCACGTAATCGTAACTAACCAAGGACAAAACGCGTGCGATTCACGCCGGACATACCGTGACGTGTGATAATTACAATTTACGCTAATCGATTAGTCCGTTAGAAAGAGTCCCGTCCCGCGGCCCGTGTCCGGTGGGCCGTGCCACCAGGGGCCCGTGGGCCGTGGGCCATGGCCCGTGCCCAGTACGCCAGCGGCCGCGGTACTCACGGCCGCGCCGCGCGCCTGAGATTCAGCGGCCGCGGCCGCCGTGCGACCATACACATCGTCTCTGTCGCACCACTCTCCTCTATTGTATAAACATATATTATCTTATCAAACAGTCACAGGTCAATTTCAGTCCGACTCTCAGTTACGAATTAAAATAAAATATATTAATCTAAAACGTTTGATATAGCTTAAGTTAGAGAGGGGGATCGAGTGCGTGGTGTCGCTGGAGCTAGGGCGGGGTGCGCGCGGGCGCTTACGAGTCCCACCAGTCGGGACCGCCGCTGCTGCCGCCGCCGCCGCCGCCGCCGTACGAGCCGCCGTAGTTGCCGCCGTACGACCCGCCGCCGCCGCCGTACCCGCCTCCGAATCCTGCACACGTTACTATATTAATACAACGTCCATACACCTCTGCATTAATAAACAATTTGAAAACTCAAGCAATCAATACAACAAAAGGAGTAGCTATAACCAAAATATACAACTAAAGCATAAACGCTAAGAAGTACAAAAGTAGGGCATTTGCTAAAACTAAACACTTGTTAGCAAATAAGCCAAAAGGTTTAACGATCTTAGGTAGCTTGGTATTAGCAGGAAAAGGTAGTCAAGCTAACTTGTCAGTAGTTCAATATATAATAAGTAGCATGTATAAGGGCCTAGACTTTTTAGGCGAAAATTTTTGGCAAAGTGCATCATTTGGTGGTTCATACTTATCAATTTATGAACAGTATATAAAAAAATTTTTAAATATATTTTCGTATTTAAATTTTTGAGTACACTACATAGTTATCTAGATTTCATTAAAACTATTCCAATGCCCTATACCGAAAATGTTCGCCTAATAATTCCAAGCCCTGTTTATTAGAAACAGTATGCAGTGTGTACCGGAGCCAATAGTGGACGGTCCGGCGGAGCGCGGAGGCTGCCTGGGCTGCGTTCGGAAGTCTCTAGCGCCAAAGCCGCTGCCGCTGCCGCCACCGAAGCGGCCGCCGCCACCCGAGCGACTGCCCGCTCGCCGCCCACCGCCGCCCAGCCGACCGTCCGCAGCCGTGCTAGTCAGCCAACTAATCACAAACATTTATCATATTAATAACACTTCAAATGCCGTGTTGTTCGTAGATGAAATTGTCTTGGTTACAAGTGCTGTCACGAATTATGAACACTCAGTGAAAATTGTGGAGGTAACTGCGCGTGCATGTAATGTATTTTATTCGCGTCGTACTATACAGAGACAGAGAGTCATAATATATCAACTACGAATTCCAGAGGCCCTAGTGCGAGATTTTCGCTGCCGCCGTCACAAGTGACCGCGTTGACGTAAACATACATTTGTATAGGATCGAAACAGCGTCATCTGTCGGCCTACAGGAGGAACAATGTTGTTCATAAGTATATTATATATATGTATATGTAAAAGCGATCTTCGAGACTAACCCTGGAATATGAAACAACCACCAATAGTGACATATGGGTTATACAGGTGTAGTCACAAGGTATGAGCGCTGACCTTAAATGAGCAGTAGTCAGTTTATGAGTCTGTCTCTGTCCATCTGTATGGCGTGACGCGAATAAAATACATGCGCAGTAATTCCAACCATTTCCGCTACGTGCTCATACTCGTGATCGCACCTGTATATACCAATCGGACGAATTCGCGGGCGGAATATTTTAATATAGGCGAGGGTCTCACTTGGGCACATCTTGCTTGGCCTCGACGAGGAGCTCGACGAGGTCGCGGGCGAGGCCGCGGTTGGTGTCGTTGAAGAAGGAGGTGGCCACGCCCAGGTTGCCCATGCGGCCCGTGCGCCCGATGCGGTGCACGTACTCCTCCACGTCCGACGGCAGGTCGAAGTTGATCACGTGCCGCACGTGAGGGATATCCAGCCCTGACATTACAAACAATATTCTTTTATAAAAACAAAACATACATCTTCTTATCACAAAACATCGACTATGATAATCCTTGGTTTAAAAGTAGTTCCATCTCCTTTTGTAATATGGATTTCTAAGAAATGGACAAGGTTTTATTCCGAGTTTGATTTAGTCTACTCTTGTAACCATGTTTTGTAATAAGGGGAGAATATTTTTGTGAACATGCCTTAATTTTTTTAATTCGTTAGGAAACTATCGAACACAAAGCGAGATTCAATTCGGTAAACCTAGTGACCTCGCCTAATATGTTGAATTTTCCTTAATTTTTTTTGCATGTTTTGTAAAAAAAACACGTGTTTATTTCTCCTAACCTATAATAGTGGAACTAAGAATTTTAGAAACTTTAATAGGAATCGATTTGGTATGCTGCAGAATATTTTTTTTAGTCACGAATACCCTGAACTTTGGATTAATACTAACTAGAATGTCCTAAACAATTTTTTTTTCTAAATATTGATGCTTCATAACACTAGCGAGCGTCGATAACATACCTCTAGCTGCTACAGCCGTGGCAACAAGTATGGGTGTCTGTCCAGTGCGGAAGCGACGCAGCGCCTCCTCTCGCTCGCGCTGCGTGCGGTCGCCGTGGATCGACGTCACTGGGTAGCCTTGTGTGTCCAAGTACTCCTCGAGTTGATCCGCCCCTGGTATACAAAAATAACGTACTATATTAATATTCCATTTACAAAAAAAGTTTCTAAGATGAAACAAGATCTTTAAGACTGTTTCGCAAAGGGTACAAATAACACTCATAGTAAATATTTATTAATAATAAATAAGTAACTAAAACTAATTACAAGTAGAAAACTTGGCCCAAAACACTCATACAAAACAACTCTCAGAGAACGAGATGGGACTCGTGAGATACATTTTTTTTTAAAGGAAACAAGCCTTCATGAAGAAAACAAGAAATCATGAACATGATTTAACAAATGACCTATTGAAGCTTCTCGAGTGATGTCCTCAATATCGACCCGTCGCCTTGGGACACCTACATTCTTCATTTGTATTTACGTGACAGACATGTCTATATAACCTTTAAGATTTGTAGTTTGTACCCTTCATGAGGGGGTTAATGCAAGTGGGTTAGTGTAAGTATATTATTTCTTACACGGCAATAATGAGCTCACCCTTTTTGGTCTCAACAAATACAAGAATAAGTTGATCTTCCTCGGGGCGGGAACGTTGGAGCAAGTTGGATGCGTTCAACAGATCCAGGAGGAATGAACGCTTGTCCATCTCCTCAACCCAGACCACCTAAAAAATTAAATCATTATAAAACCACAAGTAGATCATATAACATATTTCAGGAATAATTCAAACGTTATTGAGTCTTCAAATAGAATAAAATGCAGAAAGCCGGGGATAATGTTTCTCAGGGTCTTATCCTAACTGGAATTTTTAGAAATCACTTGTTCTACAGGTCCCGTCACGAGTTATGAGAGCGTACCCGAGAATGCGCAGTATTCATTTTATAAGTCTGTCTCTGTCTATGTATATGGCGCGAGGCCAATAAAAACATGCACAGTATCGGCACTATTTTAGCTGCGCGCTCATATCAAATATATTTTTTTTGTAAAACATTGCTTTTAAATTAATGTGACATACCTTCTGGGTAATATTTTCAGAAGTAGATCCGACGCGTCCTACGGCGAGGAACACGTAATTGTAGAGGAAGTCCTGCGCCAACACCTGGATCTGCTTGGGGAAGGTGGCGGAGAACATGAGCGTCTGGCGCTCGCCCGTCTTGGGCATGGTGTGGCACTCGACGATCTTGCGGATCTGGGGCTCGAAGCCCATGTCCAACATGCGGTCGGCCTCGTCCAGCACCAGGTGGCGGCAGTGGTCCAGCGCCACGCGGCCGCGGGCCAGCATGTCCACCAAGCGGCCAGGAGTCGCCACCAGCAAGTGGCAGCCGCGCTCCAGCTCGCGGAACTGCTCGTGGATCGGCGACCCGCCGTATCTACACATGACAAAACACGCCATTGAAGTAATATCACAATTTTTTGACGAACACACCACCTTACACCTAAATAGATAAAGTAGTTGTTTCTCGTCCTTTTACACTTATTTGTATTACGAAATTGCGGAAGATCACAGAGAATCATGGCACATCTTCTAGTTGAAATACCACACCACAACAACTACAGTAAGAGTGGCTCCGGTGTTGTAGTATATTATAGCAATTGAAAGTACTTCTTTATAAATCTATTAGATAGTTGTACTATTCAATATTAGGTTATATGAAATAATGTTTAAATACTTACACGACACATGGTCGCACGCGGGAGCGATAGGCAAACTTCCTTGCCTCGTCAAATATCTGTGTGGCGAGCTCGCGAGTCGGAGCCAACACCAATCCCAGCGGATACTGCCTGCATCGATTATATGGCCTGCGCAAATACACACACATTGGAATACGTTCCTGAATCAGAGGGCCAGTTTAAAATTTGAATATGTATAGAGATACACTGACATTTGGTTGGCAGAATCGAGATTTTACGAATTAAATTTGCAAACTTCCATTTATAGAAATGAAAACTGGAGATAAATTTGAAGAAAAAAGTGTAGAATTTCTAACTATACTATTATTAATAACCCAATGAAGAAGACAGGGTTTTAGTGTCAAGTAGTCAGTTTAATTTTTACTGCTGATAGAGCTGACCCAAGGATAGACATAGATTAATTAAAAATCAGTCAGAATCGCAAAGCTAGAACTACTCTCTCTAAACTTGCTGTGCCCCACAGGGTCCATTGTTTTAATCTAGTATAAATCTTCTATACCAGAATTCAGATTACATTAGAGCAATAAATTGAATTGAATTGATTATAATATAGAAGGACATCTCACCCCATATGCTTTACGGGTCCAGCCTCGTATATCTGGTTGAGGATGGGCACGAGAAAGGCGGCCGTCTTGCCCGAGCCAGTCTGCGCGCACGCCATCACGTCGCGCCGGCCCAGTACTATGGGGATCGCGTACTTCTGCACCGGCGTCGGCTTGTCGTAGCGAGCGGACGATATGTTCGTACGCATTATTTCCGTCAGGTTAACATCCTCAAACTGCAAATTGTTCATACATTATTACAATTAGACGCAACTTACTTATAGAATGGAAAAGAAATCTGCAGAACACCAATAATTTTTTTATGACATCTAAATTTGTTAGTGAAAATAATATTTTAGTCTCGTTTCAAGACTTGTACGTCGCATATACTATAAGACGTATATATCTTATTAGTACCAAAAATAACTCATCCATCTGATTGTTTCTTGATTTGTCTCTTTGATGTAACATCTGGATCGCAAATAATTTTGATGAAAAATGTATTGCTCTTTCTAGAGGAGGATTAAACGAGGGTGAGGGTAATTAATAGTACGTACGCTACTGATGAACTCCGGTACGCGGTCGCCGCTGGCCTCAACCGGAATATCCTCGTACTTGGAGAAATTGATGCCCGTATTGCCAGTGCCAAACAGCTCCAACTCCTGCCGCTCGTCGCGAGGTAGCGGGACCGTCCAATCATTCTACGATAACACAAATTACAAATTAAACTAACTATGTATCAATCAATAAAAAAAGCTTACTTTGGTTGAGCGGAGCAATTAGTGGCGGGCGACACTACCTTAGTGATTTTATTAAGATTTCTAGAGCACACCTTAGAGGTGCTATGCTATGCAGAGTGGTGATTTTATTATCTCTTATACTGTTTGGTGTGGCCATTACATTACACTACACACACACACACAAGTGACACAAGGTATCCCTAAATGTTGTATTTTTTTGTTTTCATTACCATAACATGTGTAGTTGCACCTTTTTACACGCTTTATATTTTAATTATTAATAGCAATGTTGTAAGAGACAAATGCTCGCATATGAGTACAATGTGATAGATACCTCGTCCCTGCGGGAGGCAGTGCGGCGCACGTCATCCGAGGCCCAGCGAGAGGAGGCGCGCTCGTCCGTGCGCGGCTCCGGCTCCTTCCAGCGATCGTTGCGCGGCGGCTCCGTGTAGTCCTCGTCACGGCGCACGTCGCGGTCTCGGGGCACTTCGCGTGCTCCCCCGGCGCTGGGCGCGCCCGCGCCCGCGCCTCCCCCTGCGCCTCCCCCGCCGCCGCCCGCGCCACCACCTCGCCCGCCGCGCTCACCCCAGCGCTCCGACTCCGACCAACGCTCTGAGTCGCCATTCTGGTGTCCTGAATCACGACCTAGACACATTTACGTGTTAACAATCATTCGAAAAACAATATTTATTCGTCCGGTCACCTAGTTCTTTCCAGAAAATACTGGTACATAAATAAAAAAACTTTTTTACACTCTGACCGACACTAAGCTACATTCACGCAACTGATTTCCAATTTCCGTACAATTTGAGACAAATTAAACAGACAAAAGATTACCAGAAACGAATAGGATGTAGGCAATACACGTCTTCAGTACGTACCGCGGACCCTGCGCGGGAATCGCGATTCGTAGCCGCGATCGTTGTCACGCTCGCGGTCACGGTCGCGGTCTTCGCGCCGACCACCACGGTCGTAACCTCTAGAGTTGTTTCCGAATGATGAACGGATGTCCCGAGACTCGTTGGGACGAACGTCTAAGCTTTCACGCTTAGACTCTTCCCCTAAGCAAGCAACGAACATTGTTGTTAATATGGTTGCGCTTCACCACTACTCATACCTAAACTACTAATACTTACATACTAATGCAACCAATTACGACTAAGATCAGTCCTCTTCCTCAGCTTGCCATTTGATAATGTATAAATTAATAACATATTAATATCTATACACCTCTAGATTACCTAGTAAAAAAAGTAGTAGTAGTACCTATAAAAACGAAACAATTTTCTTTTATAACAATTAGACCATCTGAAAATTACCACATCACAAACATACAGCAGCTACAGTAAACAATAACAGTCTGTAAACATTATATGGAATTAACTATGTAAAATTGACACTTAGGTTTGATTATAATGAATCCTCAAACTATATTAATGCCAATGAACTTTTTAGCAACTGATTAGCTATAAATATCATTAATTTTGACTCTTATTTAAAAATGAATGTTAAAGAATCATGATATTAATTTAATTTAGAGCACATTATTATTTTCACGACATTGATAACATAAATATGATAAGTGTTATCCATGCAAATACAATTTGTAATCTTCTTGACCTACTTTATCTAACACCATATTCAATTGAGAAAAAGTTGTTTTCTAATAGCAAATTTAATAGATGAATACATTTAAAACCGAGGAAGTAATTAGGTTCATCATTAGAATATCAATCAAACAAGGACTATTCATGGGAAAGTGTATCTGTTACCTTTTCACAATTAAACTACAGAAAAGATTTGCTAAAATTTGGTATAGAATTTGCTTTGACCCCATACACAGTCATAGAGCAATTAAAAAATAGCTATGTAGATATTGTGGGCAAAAACTATAAGGATATTTACGTAATAATTAAGAGTTATAATATTATATTATTATTATGATCTCCCATACACTTGTCAACAGGGAAAGAATTTGAACCAACCCAATATGGCTGATCACCTGATTCCTAAGCAAAACAACTGCCATCTGACCTTTGCAACCCCTTGTTCAAGAAAAATCTGTAATCTGGGTTACACCAGTTGTCAGCCAATATTTATTACTAAGAACCTTATCAATATACAAACCAAATGAATAATGTTGAAAAAAATACTAGTGTCCTAGACCCTGTCAGTACCAACAATGTGCAGCCACTTGGTTATTTCAAGTAACCTTTGATCCTCGCACCATGGTGTGTTGTGATAATTACAGGTGTTGTGAAAAGTGGTGAGCATGCAACGAAAATAATGGAGGTACTACACATTTTTTAGCTGCCTCGCACCATATGTATAGACAGAGAGACTCATAAAAAACTACTTCATTCTACACTCTTCATTGCACAATGTATAATACATAGGAAATTGAAAAACAACTACTTTGCTTGCAGGGAATAAAGCAGAAAATAGAATGGCTCGGGATTTCAAGGTCATTAGATATATGAATGGTATTAGCATTACAAAACAATAAGTTGAGTGCTCCTTGAACACAAGGGAATACAAACAACTCAATGTTATATTACTTAAACAAAAAATGTATGAAAGAAACTAAAAATCTGAGACACACATCAGATCTCAATTTAATGGTATCATATTGGTTAGCAATCTTTGAGTCAAATCCCACACATATCTAGCAGATTAGCTACAAGTGACCTTGCAGACATTTCTATTTATAGCTCCCTGTAAACTAAATAAAAATTGACTATTTGGTGATATAAAACCAAGTCTTCATTGAATAATTTAAAAGCTTCTGTTTTACTTATTGGAGCTGATTCATACTCACCCCAAACATACCCCATCTTGACAAAATGATTAGTAAACTAAATATATTGCATGCTAACACTAGTCTACATAATTCCATTAATTAAGACTTCCTATTAAATATAAACCAGCATTTTTGGAATAATTGCCTAAATATCTCTTATTGCAAAAAGGATTACCAAACTTTATTGTATTTTTTATAATTGTGTGCATTAATTGTGTCTTGATCGCAAGCAACATTAATTTCATAGGTTCTTAGATGTTAATGAGAAAAGTATAATGAGAGAGGGAGATAGCAGGATATAGAAATAGAAGAAGTAAGAATTGTAGAACAAAGATATAGTAGGAAGTATGAGATGAGGTAGTCACCTGGAGAGTTGGTGCCCTGCAACTGCCTGCGCAGATGCGGGGGGATATAGCGGCCAGCACTCTTATTAGCCTGAGGCTGCAAGTCCAGACCAGCAAGCTGAAACATGCACAACACCTATTACATACCTCTCAGGGACACACACACAGCCATCACTCTAATTTCTATACAATATTATATTTCATACATCCAAATTGTAATGAAGGTAGGTCCTTTGGTAGCTTCTTTTTTGCAATGGATTGGTCATAGATTATGACAGAATAGAATGTGATATTTGATATTGCATGAATCAACATGAATAGTACTTAAAATGATTTAAACTATGCCCACAAATTATATTTCGAGTCCCTTATTTAAAGTAATGGTTAATATTCTGGGCAGCGAAGAGTATGTACGTATTCATTGCGAAATATTATATTTCCTCCCGCCATGACACGCAAATATAACGTGACAATGACCTCACTCGCACGAGTCTTTGGAAAAGTACTGCAATGCTACGGGACACTGGTACTGCTAGTACAATAGAAATAAGGACAAAATCGATGAAATAGACTTCCTAAAAGTAGTAAGATCCTAGTCGCCATGTTGGTAATTCTAAGACACGTAAAAGCAATTTTATGACTACTTTAGAAAACCTACTTTATTGAAATAGCTGTTTTGATGAATTAAAATCTTTTATACAACGTGTGTTTCTTTCTGCCATCATATCTATTGCTGCCAGGTTTCCATTCAGAGTAGTAAAAATCAATAGTGCATGTAGTTACATGAGGTACGAACCTGCTGCTCTAGACCTGTTCCATTTTGGTTGGTAACATTACTCATATTACTACCAAGCGGTACGTTTTTTTGGGAACTTTGCTCCAAAAATATTATACAAACACAGTCTACAATGAATTTTGCACAAACACAAATTCACAAAATCACATGAAAAGGCTTCAATTTTTCTCTCCGAAATCACTTTTCATTCGTAGTTTTTGTTCTTCACTGATTATTTAGCATTTAGTTCACTCATTTCATTCATTGCCATCAACTCATTCGCACAATCTCAATATGTCCATATCTAAATAAAAATGTCCCTTGCTGCAACAAGAATATTAATTTAGACAATATAAAAAATAATGGAATTAGCCATCACGAATATATATTTTTATGTGTATGAACTTATTTTCTAAAGGGGTGTGCCTGTAACAAATCAGTATAGAATCTCAATTAAAATATCGAGTAACGATAACAAAATGAATCACTCAATAGAAACGAAGATCAGGCTAGGAGTTAAAAACACCACAAGTATCGGTAATTTAATGCGTGTATGGGAACATTGAAAATAGTCTATGGCAGAATTATCTGTTTTACCATGGTAGTACTTCCGCTTAGATTTTTAATTTTCATCCAAAAGATGGCATTAAAACTATTTGTGATGCATAGACTAGTAATCTTTTTATATCTATATTTATATTAAAATAAATATATACGAATAATCATGTTACTGCATACACAGCTCGGAGGTCTACATTATTATATAGAGCCCCTACTCACTGCTTGCTTGCAGCGATGCACGATGGCGAGCGGTTAATCGGGATTGCAAATATCTCGATGCATCGCGATTGTTTACAATCGTAGCCAGGGGTAATGAGTCCAACTCGAACACAGCGTTGCTGAAAATCGGGGTTCATTCGAGCAGATTCAACCCGACTCGGGCCAATAATTTGCATCAAAACAATCTCTCAATCAAATCTCTTAATTCTTTCATCGCCAAGACGAGTCTATGTGAGTTGAATCGATGGAAAATTTTATATACTCCGATTGCTTAGATCGTAGAAACGTAAACGCGCATTAATAGAGTTATTTCATCTTTCACTCATCATAAGCATTTTTTATTATTTTACATTATGTATATGTGTCCTCGTAGTAGGGTGGCCGATCCTTTTTTTGAAAAAGATTGATTTGAATCTCAAAATAATCAAGGTTTATTCGATTAATCACACAAATGTAGTTTTTTGTTCGAGTTTGCATTTAAGCATTCTTCAATTATTCGATCTCAGATCGCCATCCCTACCTCAAAACTGATTTATTATTTTATATCGGCATTATAATCAAATCTTGTATACGTACCACTAAAGCAATTAGTAGTTGTCGTAAACATGGCTTTAGCAGTTCGCTCCCTTTGCCTTTTTTGTCTTGTATTTTAATATTTTACTTTGACAGAATAAAATATTTCTAACAGTGTACATTTTTGTTTTGACATATTTTAGTTTCAAATTTCAAAAAGTGTTTTCCGACTGTAAGTTAACTTTCTTTAATATATTAATTTCTTTGTGTAATTAATCAAAATTCTAAATAATATTACTATTCACCAAAATTGGACTTACCATATTATAACGTGTTTACGGAATTTCAAGGTTTGTATTGAATTGTGATTGTTTGCTGCATTGCTTCAATATTATGATTACATACATACAAAAATAACGACTACATACTTAATACTGTTCTGTAGTTTACCTTCAAATAATATAATTTTAGTTACAAGAAAATTATGAACCATACTGTACTTATTATGCTCTCTATTTAATTATTGGATGGATTGAAAAGTTACTTCTTGGCATAGTGAACTGTTCTCAGAAGAAAAAGGAAAATGTGTGATGCTGTTGATAAGATGTTGTTAGTTAGTGAAAGACTCATACTTCTAAGTCAATGCAATAAAAGGATATGGGCTTTTATGTAACATAATTTAACACTTTCAAGGGAATTAACATTAAAATAAACTTTTGGAATATTCAAGTATCTATTGGTCAATATTAGTATGTATAGATACATATATTATTGCACATATAATTCTATAAGCAAAGTTAAGCAACCCTAGCTCAAGCCAGTAATTGGACAGGTGACCACCGAGTTCCTTCCATGCCTCTTCCCTTCCCTTCGATGCATCTTTGGCAATCACTACAGGTCAATCAGTCGGAAGCTTAAAATAATCTTACAATTGGTTTAACCCAAATTTCCCATTATCCTCATCAAAGGGGTTATTAAGGTTAGATGATAGTTGTTTCATATAAAAATCAGGTGATCAGCCGCATCAGGTGAAACAAATCACATGAAACAAATGACATCTCAACAATGTGTGGGATAAAGCCAGGGAAATGATGCATAGGTCGACCCTTCTGTGATCCTTACAGATGTAACCTGTTTTGCTGCAAATATGCTACAACTGTTTCATAAGATCCCATATTTTCCAAAATAAACCATTCAATCATGAAGTCTTGTCAAGAGCTGCTACCACCTTGGGAGCGGCCGGTGCCGCCCGAGCCGCGGGCCAGACTAGCCCCGCCACTGCCCCTCCGTGCAACTGCACAGCTGCCTCCCCAGCCTAAAGAGAGACAGCCACCACCAAGACATTGCAATATGGAACATTAGGAAACTGCGAAACTTGTTATCATGATGCTATTATTGTGATCTGTTAATATAATAAGTGTTAGTGTAAAGACCCTGAGAGGGGTATAAAATTGAAGGTAACCATAGAATTTATAAAGGTATATTTCAAATGGCTTTATCCATGTAATGAGATTTAACCACAGATGTTACTACACACTAGTGTAATTTAATGAAGATTTTTGTATTTAAAGAAAAATATTAGTATAGAATAATATTACATTTATTGGTGCTAAATTGTTAGTGACATTTAGGGAAAGAATGCTAATCATTAAAATAGGTATTAAGATATTATTATATTTTTTTACTGTGCGTCCCAAAGATTGTGTTCAGATGTTGTTATATATTTGAAGGTAACTTTTAGACTTTTGTAATAAACATATTTATTACAAAATTATCTAAAATTTTTTTTTTCTCATTTCATTTTGTTTTTAAGCACTTGGAGCATGCCCTGCGCCATCTGTTGAGTTCTATATACTAGAGCCCTAGAGCTTCTTTGGATCTTCGCAAATATATTGGGGAGCTCTCGTACTACAATACCGATTCGTTCGATCGATCCAAATTGATTTAAATAAGCAAATTACGTGCATCAATTAACCATTATTTTTCTGAGTCGTGTCCCGTGTTGCAACCAAATTCACCCACGTGAGTCCACGGGTAATCAGGAATTACACTGCACTGCAGCCTAACACTAGGGGTGTTTATTTTACAAGTGCAACTGGTACTTCGTTTTTTAAATAGCTACTTACTTACCTACGCCTACAACTACGCCCGTTTCCGAAACCTTAGTTTTCAGTGCAGATAGTCTTGCCTTCGGGGACTTACCCCATTTATTGGGGGTTAACTACTCTACCTACTATAACCTCAACCTCACAAGGAAATGTAATGTAGGTATTACTTAAGTACATAGCGCAATAGTTTCGTTGCGTGGGTGAAGGATGTCCTAATGTGTTTTATCCGCACGCGCCGGGCCAAGCTGATAATGTAATTGACAAATCCGCAGTTGTACCTCGCACATCTTGATACTCAGTTGATACAACAATGAGAGGAATATTCTTCATATTTGTTGTATTCCTGTGGACCGTTTGGGCGAGATCGCGCCCGCCTGTTGATATTGGTAAAGAAATAATTGTACAAGGGTACGGTGTAGTGAGAAGCGCTGTTGAAGACTCGCCGACGTTTGAGAGCGGCGGGAATGGCGGCTGTCCTGAAGATACACAGATGGATATCACCGGCACCTGTCGCTTTGTGTGGTAAAGTGGAGTGCGACGAACTACACTTCGTGAATTTGATGGAGTGGCTATTGTTACAACTACACGCTAACTGTGAGACCACGCTACGCATAGACGCATGTGTTATGACGTCACATTAATCATATTATCATTAAATTGCATTCCTTGACTTTGCATTTTGTTATTATTGGGGGAAGGAGAGTTAAATATACCTATCTGGTTATGAATCCCTTTTACTACTTACGGAGCATTCCCACTTACCATTAAAAACCTACTTATAAATTTACTTAGGTACCCTGTGCGAATAATTTTAGTGGCAATAGCCATTTACTTAGGTAAGTACTTAGTAGGTAAACTGTACTTACTTACTATTATTATTTTTAAATCAAACTGCAATCATGAATTTACATTATGCTATAAGTATATTTTAACGTCTTTGAATATACATAATATGCCTACTTAGGTATACACTAGGTATAAATCGTATTCTTTTTTTCGTAAATGTGCCGACCTCATGGTAAGTAGGTTGGTGTACCTATCTACTACCTAGGTATTTACCTAGTAGATTGGTGGGTTTTCATTTGCAGAATTTATTACAATGGAAAGGTACATAAAGAGGTCACAAACAAGTAGAACGTAGGTGGTACTTAAATTCATTTACTCCGGTGACCAAGTAAGAAATGTTTGATGTTAATGTTTAATTTCTGGGGATGAGCAACGCAATGTAGTTCCAGGTGTTAAGTTGTTCGAGGATGGGGTTGAGGACTTCGACGATAATAGAGGAGGCTCCGGCGGCGATGACTCCCTGGAACCGGTTGACGTACGAGACAAACACCTCTTCGGCGATGGCGTTGACGATCTTGTCGATTTCACCACCTCCAATCGCGCCGGTTATCTCGGACTGGAATTGGAATTTAATGGTTCGATTAGATTGATACATGTTACCCAATAGTCAGGGTCTAAGAACTTGGCTATCCCTTGCTTGTCGTAAGAGGCGACTAAAAGGGGCCTATGGGCTTGCTGGCAGTGGTCAGGGTGGAAGTTGTAATGGGTGCTCTGTTGACCATGTATTTATTGAGTAGAATTACTCTGCCCTTAGGTATCTATTAACATTACAACGTCTTCTCTAAGAGGTCTGGAAACCATGGCAATTAGGAACACAATACTTATTGGTTAATAATAAAGACACGACAGTTTGTACTGAGATTTAATTTGACAACCCGTTGCAATGAAGGCTTCATTTGCAATTATAGTTTTCAATGCTTAATGATTTACTGTAGCAAGGTACCTCTGCCCTAACATGATTCTGTATTAATATAATCTTCCAGAACTAGAATCTGTCCTTAACCGAACGCAGGACTCGTATCTACCTACCTAGGTCGAAGCTCATCCATATTAAGTTATTCCTACTTAGGGTAGCATTAGGTAATAGAAATAAATGCCACTCACCTTCAAGTCAGGAAGAACGAATGAAGCGTCCTGAATCCCTTCCAGGATGACTGACTGCTCGTCTTCTGACTGTTTGATCAATAGCCTGGCCTGGAATCTGAAGCCATCGATCTTGAACCTACAAAAAACAATATAATGTAAACAATCTATTAATAGAAAGTTCTTACGCAGGAGTCCAACAGCATCAGAGGTCGTGACAATATGGTGAGTTTGATTAGGATGTAAGTGTACAAATGATTACTTACACTGCCCTTCCCTTGCCGTACAGAGGGACAGCGGTGAATAGATCGCCAATCAAGTCATACAATTCTGTAAAAGAAAAGTAAAATTAACATCCAGAAGATTGCCATAATTGTTACTGTTAGAAAGCCGTCTTGGTCCATCTTTATCTTGGTAAGTATTATGTACTTCGTTGGGTAACAGGTTGCGGTATCCATTTTACTATATAAGGTTAGACCTACAAAGTACCTAACGTCACTATAGGTAAATATTATGTGTATAGGTAAATACTACCTACCTACCTACCTATAAAATTTTTAAAATGATTAAGAAAATTAGAAACACAAATCAGGAAGACCTAACCTTGACCCCCAAAAACCTTAGCAGTTGCTCCGCCTATAGAGCCTGCCTTGCTTTGACGTAATCTATACAGATATCTATATCTATAAATTGAAGTGCATGTTTGTAATTCCAAAATAACAGTTTTTCAATAAATGCATATGAAAATATATAGGGTAGTTACAGACATACAAAAAAACCTCTTTAAATTTTTTTGTCTGGTTGTTCCGCCTAATCTACGAAACGGCTGGGATGATTTTAACGGACTTTCACTGGCAGAAAGCTAATGTTACAAGGAGTAGCTTAGGCTACTTTTATTTAAAAAAAAAAACATTATATGAATTTAAGTCTACGCGGGTGAAACCGCAGGGCACAGCTAGTATACCTAAATTTTGTATAGAAATCATAAACCTCTTGAACTAGGTGGGTAAGTAAGTAACAATTGTATATTTATTGTACTAACCACAGCTGGCAAGAATAGTGGGGAAGGCGATATCGAGGTCAAAGGTCATAGTCCTGAGGTTCAAGTCGCTCTTCACCACCTGAAACCCGCCGAAGCCAGTGGCGTGAACATTCTGCAGTTGCAGGTTAAGGCTGGAATAAAAAAGGTCAATGTTATCACGCAATTTCACCTACCGAAGTAGTGTTGGTCCTAACCTACCTTCATGAACGCATGTTTTATTTATTGAGAATATTTAACGTGAAACTTTCCTTAAGTATATAATATTTTTTTGAAAGGTAAAATGTTTTTGTTCTTATAAACCTACAGATAAATACAATTAAAGTGTCTGTTTGTAAAGTTTAGGCTACTTTCATTAAAGTAGTGTTCTCCAAAATAAAGCCAGCCATGAAACTTAGTTTTCGCGGTTGAAACCGCAGGGCACAGCTTACATATTTAATATATACGTCTTCTCTTAGGTGGAATTTGTGCGTGTTAAGTTATTTTTTATGTGAGCCAGCTTAAGTTAATTTACTAACCTCCTATATAATTGCTTAATTTTTTCACATATAGGTATACGTACAGGTACAATGCGCAATATCAAAGGTCAATTAAAATTCACTGTTCACAGCGCCTGAATTTAACTTACGAAAAAATTTCATTAACGATAGCGCATGTTAATTTACCTACTGCTAATTGCATTCACACTATCTTGGCGCAAGTTCAAATTAGATTATACCTACTGTTTTTTATTGGACTTAAACTTGAACTTTTAGCACAAATCTTCCTAAAAATGTGTGATAATCGTGGAAATTTGGAAAACCCTCTCGTGGTTACTTGAAATTATGTAGTGGATACCATACCTTCACCACACAAGACAAAATCCATGTCTTTAAGACCAACGGCTAGGGCTGTGCGTAGATATTAAAGTCAAACAGTCAGTACAGAGAATTCTATATGTAAACTTAGTTAAGTACTCACTTGATAAGTCCGGCGGGGATGTTCAGATTGAATGATTCCAAGTCGAGGGGATCCAGAGGCGGGATGCCAAAGAGGTCGGAGCCATTGTTGATTATACGGCGCAAGTATGCGATCAGTTGGCGGACCAGGGCGTTAACCAAGATGTTGCGGGAATCGTCGCTGTCCGGGTTGAGTTCCACTAAAATGTACCATACAAAATAATAGGTGGGTAGGTAGGTACATGAATAAAGGAGTAAAGGATGATTCACGCTAGACCTAGCTAGGCCCGAAGCGGACCGAGTCGGGTCGAGCCGCTATACCAAGCGGCAACCGAGTAACGGCCGTTCGTCGGCCTAAGCTACAGGCGAAACTTGGCTCGCGGTCAGGTTTGGCCCAGCAAGATCTATCGTGGATTAACCTTCACAGAGTTAGGTAGTCAAGGATTGAGTATTTAAAAATAAAAATTCGTAACTAGGTAGGTACATAAATCAGATAGGATTATTCTGTCTCATAAGTAGCTGACGGAATTAACGAACGTCTGCATTTTTCGAGGACTCCTCTTTACCGAAGTACTTACCTTTCTTTAAATAAAGTTATATTTAACTAAGTATGTCTATTTATTCTCTATATACTCACGATTCTCAGCGCATTATATAATAACATAAGAGTCTAACTAGAGGTATTAATAGTAAAGTTCTTACATCCAGTGAAGTCGAAAATGTCTTGCTTTCCAGAGGCAGAAGGCGCTGCGGTCACAGCCGCGCACACCACCAACAATACAAGTAACAGTTTCATTCTGGGGACAAATACATGACATTGAGTGACCCTGACAAATAAATTGATTTATAATGGGCAATGAGCCACTACTACCTAACGTCATATACATGAATTATTATGTAGCTATGTAGACAATGATGTGAATTGACTACTTCAATTGGAGCACTTCAGACAGAGGCTAATAAGTATGAACCAAATACAAAGCGCCAAAAACTGTGTTCTAGACATAAAAATACGAAATATTGTATACTAATATTAATATAACACAGAAGTTTAAACCAATACCTAATTCATATAGATAATAAAAATAATACATCTCGGGCTCCTAGTGTGTTTATACCTAGCACCTAACTTCGATAAAAAGAGTTCGTTACAGCCTACCCTTTTGGCCTTCGGGGCTTTTGTACGAAGTGCACACAATTTTATATTTTATAGGAACAAAGTACCTATAGTCCGTCTGATGGTAAGCGGCTACTGCAGCCTATGAATGCTTGTAACACCAATTGTCACTCGCGTGTTGCTATCCTAAAAGTAACGAAATCCCTGCTAACATAATGACAAGTATTGCAAGCACAGCGATTCCACTCCTAGTCCCCCATAGACCTTAATCACCGCAGGAACATAACACTACTCAAGGTTAGAATTATTTGGCTGCGATCTGCTGTAGGGTGGAGGTACAGTCCCCAACCGGACAGCTTCAAATATGAAACGGGAGATCCCGTAATAATATATTATAGGGTATACCTATCATATATTATGATATTAGGACTACTATATTATGATATTAGGGAGCTACGGTTGAAGTCATGTAGTGGTGGACGAACTACAAGTAGGTAGCCATATCACTTTATGTTGTCACGTTATAGTTATGGTGTCATTATCATTTACGTAAATTATTTAAATTGACAGTACCTATGAGCACCATATATTTAGCTACTTATATCTAGTTGTGATTATTTTGATAGTAGGTTAATGAATAACCTACCTGTGTTCCGCTCAACAGTTGTCCAGCTACTGTGTTGCTGCCAAATAATTCATTATTATAAAATGCCGTAATCACACGCCAATCAAGCACTGATTTTTCTAACTGGCGATCGATCACTCTAGGGAATAAGTAGTGATAATACAAATTAATCAGTGCCGTATTGTAGACAATCTTATTTTTCCATCATAAATATTATCGCAGCAATAGTGATTTAGGTGTAGGCAATTTCGACAATCATGACCTTACAGGTACGCATTACCAGTTCGGTGGCTGATTATATCTGGAGATATTGAATAGTACAGGTACTTATATTGACGTACCCACTAGGTACTTGGTTACCTACTCAAAAGCTTCTTATCTCTTCTCTCATTATGTGTAGGTATATATTAAAACGGGAGTAATAGATTTAGGAATTATTAATAAAATATAAGTCTAGATATTTGTGGCAACTTATACTTTTAATATATTAAATAATTTTACAATTACCTGTGTGTATTCACTTTTAATTGACATTTTACGACTTAACTAAACACATGATTTTATCGGCCATCTATTTGCTTAACTAAGTTCAATTTTCTTATTGTTCAGTTATTATTAATAGATCAGCATTAAGTACTTAGATTTTAGACGGTACTTTAAACTTAAAATGTAAACTGCCCGCGATGTCTTTTGACCAACTTTATTATTAAAATTAACGGATATTATTAAAATTTCCTCGTGTCCAACTGTTGTAAGAAGATGTTTAAGAAGTCTATGACAATGTAGCCATAGGTTTCAGAAATGTACTTGCTGAATCTATTGAGGTAACTGGCCACGACGTCTTCCACCATGGCGTTCAGGATCCCGTCAATATTACCGTCATACTCCGTTTGGGACTGGAACAAAAATATCAAAAGAGTGGTTTAACACAACTATTTAGTATCTTTAGTGACAGGTTAGGTAAAATATTTGTAATGAAATTTGATAGTCTTTTTTCAACTCATGAAGATGACGTCTAAGTCATTTCTCAGCCGATTTATAATTTTCTTGTCCTCTTAATTTTATTTCGAACACAAAATTTGGCGATTAATACTGACTAAAGCAAATTGAGCAAACTATTCCAAATTACGGCGTTGTTGAACTTACCACGAGGCGATCTAAGACGTAGTTAGGATTCGTCAAGTTTTGTATTACCACAGATTTGCTATCCTCAGCCTGTATCATGTAAACTTTTCCAGAAATAATAAGGTTGTGGACTTCGAGACTGTAATAGAAGTTAAATAATGAAAGAAACTAATGAAAGTAATAAATTACTTATATTTGGAACTGGGTACGTGGGTACCTACCATTCATAGTTGAAAGTTAATACATAAAGGTTAAATTATTTCCCAACTTTTACAGTTCAGTAAAAGTAAACGGAAACTGTTTTCTATATAATTCACTTTCAACTGGAAAATTTAAACGTGATAGATAAAGGTTTGTTCAATAAACACGAACCAAAGACTCTCCAGGCCGATCGAATTGTATTTACTTAACGTAATTATTTAGTCAGGAGCTATAAGCGTTCAACAAAAATATTGCGCTGACTGCGTATATATTTTAATCGCGTGAGGCAATAAAGACATACAGAGAGACTCATAAAATAACTAATGCGAATTGAAGGTCAACGCCCATAACTCGAGACGGCACCTGAGCTTAGAAAGTTTATTCTTACTTACTGCATCTTTCCTTTTCCAGCTAAAGGAATTGATTCCGAAATGGCTCCTTGCATATCGTAGTGATCTGGAAAAAAAATTGTTGGTATATGTAACGTTCAAATAAATTATATAAAAACCTACATGTCTGGTTATATAGAAAGATTTGTCGACTCGTGTTATTGTTTTACCTGCATGAAACTTCAGCTGTGGAAATTTAATGTTCAAACTTATAGAAATTTCAGTAGGATTAAAAACGAAAGGTAGAATCTGAAAGCCGCCCAAACCACTAAATACGCCATTGCCGATGTTCGCCTTGAGACTGTAAACAAACAAGAAGTTATTCTCGACATATGTACTATTAGATATAGTAGCATGTTCAGCTAACTGTACCTATAATTATATTTTAAACATAACTTTTTTACAAGGATAATTAATAATTTGGGTGAGTATTCAAATAAGTCGAGGTGTTATACACACAGTAGGTAAAGGATATTTTGTGCATATTTAAGATCAGATAGAAATTTGATTACTGTTAAAATGTATGTAAGGCAAGAATAATTATGGGTCAGAACCCCTCCTTTTACTTCGTCTATTAAAAACTCAACAAAATTTTACTGAATGTGGATTAGTATTTCTTAGACGAGACGTTTCTTTGCTACATAGATGGAGAATATATAGGTATCTATAAGGTAAGTACTTAAATGCTGAACAGATTCTATTTAGCAAAAGAGCCACAAATCCTTACGGAAGACAAATAATAATTTAGATTCCTACCTGATATACTCATTGAGAAATTCGACATGCTCATAATCTATCGTATAGGGGTCCAGGATAGGTATACCACTCTCGGGTTTACCATCTATGATCACTCTCCTTAGCAGCTCGAAAAATTGATCAAAAACTTCCTCAGTTGAAAATCTATTTTGATTCTGTAGCGAAGACGCATCTATAACATTCAAAATAACTCTTTAGGTACACCCACAGATGTAGCTATATATTTGTGGGTACGCCTCCCCTGGGAAGTCCCTGAAGAGTCTCTAAAAGCATAAGACCCACTTCTCACTGAAGGTTATTAGAAGTAGGTACTAAGTGCCAGTGTGAATCCATGTAGTCATCTCAAGCATAGGTGTACGTCTTCACATATGCAAAGATATCTCACGATGTTTTCCTTGTTATTTCCACGGAGTGACACCACTGCTTTCAATTAAAGTTTATTTTAAATAATACATTTAGAATGAAATATCTTAAAACCTACCAATAACCCAATAGGGTGCAACGAAGAACATAATAATGAAAAGATTCATGTTATACAATTTAAACTACTAAAATCTGCAATGAATTTCTAAGTTAATATAGTCTATGCACTGTCCTCAGACTGGTCGCTGAAGAGATTGACTGAAGATTACTTTGAGCTCATTCGTGTCATAAGTACTTATAGTTAACTATTGCGAAACTGCCCCAAATATTTTCGATAATGAAGTCCTTTGTTTACATAAATAACTTAAGATTTAGATAGCCCTATCGTGTTATTTTGAAAGGTTAGCCAATACATCAAAGTGAATTAATAGGTAATCATAATCAAACATCAGTCTGACTCTTGTCGGTGTAACCAACGTAGTTTCTACTATTCGTATATTTAGCGCCATATCTTTGACCTCCGTACCAAATAAACATTTAATACATGTTAGGGAAAAGTGTCTGTCATTATATTTTAAACCTAATACAGACAAAAAAATATCTATATTTCAATTTCCACATATTTATTCACCTATGGAATTCATGTCGATTTGCGTTCTACGCTGAGTTACCAATTCAATAAGGAGACGAGCGGGGGTGTTGTTTCCATCTTCCCACCGCACGAAGAATTATTATTTACCACCTACGGTGTAAGTAGTAAGTAGGTTTAAAAAAGATTCGAAAATATTCGAATTCCATATATTAGTAAACGTTGGAACACTTGACACCAGGTGGCCTACCATCATTAAAGCAGCGCGTATTAAGAACTTCTTAACTTTGACGTTTAATTTAACGATACAAAAATGAAATGTCAAAGGTCTGAACAGAAGTTCTTAATACGTGACGCTCAAACAATCATAATTGGCCCGCAGTACCCCAAGTATAGGTGTTTTAACGTTGACTAAATCGCTGGCATATTTTCCTCATTTTGTATGGGAGCATAAAAGCGCCCCTAGGGGCCAGTGTAGGAAGTATTACGTTCCCATATAAAATCCGAAAAGTACGCAGTCGATATTGTCATCGTTAAAACATGTTAAAATCTAAACAATCAGTACTTACTCAATGCATCAAATGCATTAAGTACACTTTAGTATCCCCCAAGTAGACTAATCTCCGGGCTATAGTTGAATGCCCATGGCCGCTATGGGTATTTTGACCGTGGGTTGTCGACCTTATAACTTATAGATCGATTCATGATCTAAACGTATTCTAACTAATTGAATTAATTTTCCCATGATGATAAAGCCTGGATACAATCGCCTCGGTTGTCTGTACAATCCTTGACCCACTTCATTCGGAAGATAAAACTAGATGCATATCGGTGGCGGCGCTCCCATCCAAATACAGTTTTATTAAGCATTGTGGTTTCGTTGCATTATGTTCTATTCATACCATAACAGTGGAGGATGCACGGTTTATGACATCCATGAAGTCCGATGAGTCACTTAAAAAATATGGGTAACACTTTTATCATCTCGTATCTCAAGTGCAAATTCTACTTTTGGAAGCTCAAAGACAGTCAGCGGCCTCAGTGTGTACCTATTTGGTGTCACGTCTATTCGTCTAGGGGTTGTCGAAGACTCAGTATTGAGGCCGTCGCGAGTTATGAGCGCTGACCTTGAATGCGCAGTAGTACCTGATTTTTTGGGTCTTGTTTGGAGTGAGTGCGAACATATATGTATTTTTTCAGTTCACCTCACTATTTTCGCTGATCGTTCATAACTCATGGGGTATCGCATCGATAGATCGCACCATTGTCCCCCACTCTTTGCCGGGGCACTTCCCCGGGGCAGCTCTGTCGCCTCCCCTGGAGACCTCGCTGTGCAGCGAGGTGGACCACCTAGACCACCGCGAGCATGCTCTCCAGCCCCCTTTTAGTCGCCACTTACGTCAGGCAAGCAAAATTTTAGACCCTGACTATTGGGTGAACTCACCTATACCAACCCAGTATTTTTTATTCTGTGGGAATATGTAGAATCTAATCCATCTAGCGTATTTGAAGTCAATACAGACGATGCCAAAACTGGCATACACTGGTGTGCATATTATTAACTCTGATATGCTGTTACCAATAATATTGGACATAAAAACTACTTGAACCCTTCCTATTTATACGATTGCACACTCCTCTGTTAGTCATACAATATATAAGTCCTTACTTATATGGTATTACTCCATCGAGTCATCGACAGACGCAGACTAGATTTATGCGATCATATTATTTGTGTTCGCCTTTGAACGCTCGCCAGATGTCATAGCAAACGTTACAAAGTATGATAGGCCGTTGAAAACAATCTGTCATAAATCTATTAGGAGCTCGTAACCAGAAAATATGATGGTAAATGGCCGTGTCAAATGAAGAAATAGTTCGAAGTACATACTATAAGTAGGTCGAATAGTATGAGCGAAGTGGACCGCGACGGAAGGAAGTCCAGATGCAATTAAACTTTAAATATTAATAAATCACTGCCAATGAAACCCTAATTTAATGCTGTCGAACAATATACGTAAGAACCCACCTAGTATCATATCCGTTAATTGTCTTTGGAGTTGTGAAATCTAGAAATGAAATGAGTAAGTAATTAGGCAGCGCTGGTGACGCTGGCACATGATTGGAACTATGGTTCTGGGACACACAATAATAATAATTACTACCGTTTTTATTATGTGGAGAATCCGTTATGGATACACCAACCGCTGCGGGGGCAGCGGAATAATTATTAGTACCTAGAAGAAATATTATGTGCTCTTAGCTAAGTAGTCTTCTACTATTAGATGGTGGGCCAAGAAAATAGAAAAAAAATGAAAAGTATTAGTTTCAAATTCTATGTCTAATACTAGCTGTGCCCCGCGGTTTCACCCGCGTAGACTCAATTCCATGTCTTTATTTCGTGGAACCCATTATTTTAAATAATAGTATGTGGTCCAAGTTACTCTTTGTAACTTATTATCAGCTATTTATGCTGCCAGAGATTAGCCAGAACAAAGAGACAGACATTCAGATATATTTTTTTAATTGTTTTTTTATATTGCATCGTACCCATCTGAGTATTTGCATGCATTTATTTTGTTTTAAGTAATTTAATTCTCCCGTATAGATTTTTTTAACTCTCTGGGATCCACATTACAGTTATCATGCAAGAGTCAACGTTGAACGTTTTATTGTCAAAGAGGTGCTTATTTAATCTTTTCAGTCTCTTGACCGTCAGAAAAGTTGAAATAAATTGTGTCCGATGATGTTCTAGAAAATGAACCTTGAGTAGTCGTTTTTATTTATTTCATGTGACTGGATCTCTATCACAATATATTCAGTCCCAGTGAAAAATAATACATTCGTAGTAATGGTTTATAACAACAAATTCAAATTCTATCCAAACTTTTGCTTCATTTAAACTACACATACGAGCAGGTGTTGAGAAAATAATTGCGTGTGTCTGGTATGCTTTTATAGCCCTGTTTGACTCACCTATTTTTGTCGAGGTCATGAACTACGCCGCCCTACCGGGAAAAGCTAAATTTTCGCTTTCTTAATAAACCTAAAGGAAAATGATACTTATTTGTAACAAACATGAAAATAAACAGATACTATTTAGATTATTAAGTAAGTTAGTAAACACGAGTTAAGGAAGATTAGAGCATTTTCGAGACGAATTCACAGTCATGTTGAGGATGGTAGGTACGGAAGTACCCATCCCATCCCATCCTTTGTGGTTATAACGTTAGCATGGCACTAGACTAAAGCATGGATACAGAATAATGATTAAGTACTCACATACGATCATCAAACGGATTCATTCACGTAGTAATAGAGTGGCATTTTGTTCCCTAGACCGAATCTTAGTTACACCACATTCAGTTCATCAACGGTTGAATACCTACCATTAAAATTATGTAACGTATGCACCCTATACCATACATATTACCTATCTATCTAGAAAGTGATCTATCACATCTGGGATTTTCTCGTATAATAAAATGAATCTAGCAACTCGTAATATCTACCTATGTAGCTGCCTACAATATTAGTTAACGGTTCACCTAGCACCTTTAACTGTATTATACAGTATATAAGTACAGCCGCGTGCAGGCTGTAGGTTATATACCTTTATGTGGAGAGTTTTATATTATTATCCTCCGCACATCTCGCCAGTCCGTTCGCGCATTTGTCCCATACACACATCATACAAGCTGTATGGGGCTAGGCGTCTCGAACTTAAAATTTCCCCAAATAAAAAAAAAGTTAATTATGTAAAATTTTATTTCATAAATTAGTATTTCCTCGAGTGGCACAATGTGGCAAACGGTGGTGCTTTCAGTGCTTTTCGGGAACATTGTGGTGGAATATGCAACAACTGCACCGACTTACCATTATTGTAAGTAGCACTTCAAATATCCAGCTTTAAACCTGCTCCAGCTATCAGTCATTTTAGGTGGCTAGATAAAATCTATATAATACCTTATATATTACATAAAATTCATGAAATATATAACTATTCTTGCATGCCTTAGATGCAGCTTTAGCCATGTTCTGTATAAAAATACTTGATATGTTAGTCGAAAGAAATATGTAAAAACCTATGGAAGAACTAACTCCCTAACCTCTCAAATAATCAATCAGTAACATTGATTAGAATAATACCTACATGCGTAGCGTAGGAAGTATGTACCTATCTTTTTTTATAATCTTATCATAGTTGATTTGATACCCTACAGGGATTAGCGAGGGACTAGGAGTGATGGATGGCTCTATGAGAGGTTCATAATAGTATTACGGGACAATTGAACAGAAATATAAACTGAGTACAGTTTTTAGGTACCTGCCATCAGAGGGGATCAAAGCCACGAAATCTCTAGCTTCGCAGGCAGGGCCGTTTTAGGGGGCACATTGCATAGGTTTTAAGGAAGAGTTTAATTCCGATTGTGTTCTTCAGGATTTTGTAATTGAGTTATTGCGCCTAATTCATTTTCGTTAACTTGATTATCACCTTCCGCGCTGTACTCACCCAAAGAATAGGTTACTGGTGGTGGGTAGGTACTACACGATTAGAGCATTCTTGATTGGAGGTTGGAACCATATCAAATTGCTCTTGTTAAAAAATAGGTCATTCACATAACTCTTCAATAACGCTATCCATTCAATTCCTTTTGTCGGCCCATTAATATTGCATGCCTCTAGATAACATACAATTTTCGACAACAACCGTAGGCTACACTGAATACTATAAGACTTTTAAAGTTATGTACGAGGCTTCCTATATGTATCCAATATTTGGACAATGCTAAGCATTAGGTACATTGTGCCCATGATACATACAATCATGTATCCATAGTTAAAAGCAGTCCCTGATGAAGTGCTCTAAATAGACCTCACCACTAAGTTTTTCACAACACTTGATAGATAAATTACACCGTCTAATTATCATTTTCTAATTGAATATAGCGCGAGGGCCAACGTACACGATAAACAGTCCAGAACATGTTAAGCAACCGTATATCGAGGTCCGCAACTCGACGTACCACGGGAGCGGGCCGAGGGAAGAAGCGCGCGCCATGTGCTCCGTCAGGACGCAGGAGGTCAATGCCACGGCCAACGCTACAATTACCAGGCGATTACATGGGGTGGTCACTTCTAGTAAGTGAAGATATAGGCCCACTGCCACTTGGTAGTCCTAAGACTATGGATCAGTCTTTGTATCTATCCTTATAGCAGTGACATTTTACTAACTTCTAACTTTTGTGATACAAAAATTTAACATCAAAGCTAAGGATTTCTTAATATGTTCCGCTGCCGATTTTAAAGATACGAAATTGAGCCATAGCCCTGTGTATTATGTATCAATTTCCCATGATTGAAACCAACGCTCGTTGTCGAGTTCGACTCCTGAGAAACCTGAGTGAATAACGCGACAGGTCTCATCACGAGCTATGAGCTAAAAATGTGGAGATATTGAGCATGTTTTATTCGCCTCGCACCATACATATAGAGCGCATTCAAGGTCCGAGTTCATAGCTCGTGACGGGACCTGTTAAACCACCGCTGACTTAGGGGCACCTGCAGTAGGGATCGCAATCAGCTTAATTCCTTTATAAAGTTTGTTTTGTTTGCTTAATGGCGAGAAGCACATTTCGAGCACATGCCCTTTCTGAATTCATGAATTATTACACCAGCTATTATGCCGCATAAGGAATGGAACAATACCAAAATTGGCTTAGGTACGTACGATCTAGCTTTAGTGCACCGAGCTGATAGAGTGAAAGTATTCAGGACACACTGAACCACAGAGTAATTATAGGTTCTAACCGTGTTCTACTTCCAAAATTAGACCAAGTTTGAAATCATAGCTCAATAAATAAGGTACGTTCATATACCTAAGACTTGAACTATTTATTAACCGACTTCAGAAAAGGAGGAGTCGACAATTCGACTGTAGGTATGTTTTTTTTTAGGTTGGCTGAAGTTGAGGTTCATATATCTACTTATTTCAGGAGAGCTTCACACCGCAATCCAACGTCTTGAGGTGATAATATTTGGGCAGATGCAGCAGCTGTGGCAAAGCTTGGACGCGTTACGTTCTCAGTTGACGAACGACCCACACGCCTCCTATCCCGACCGAAGAACGCTCGTGTTCCGATACAAACCTGGGATGGTGTGAACTATTCAGTTAAATTAATTAGAAACCTACTGTTATTTCAGAATAAGGTATATTGATAAGGAACAACATGACTCACCAAAATACTCCAGCAATCTTAATGTAGTATATGTTCCTAACATTACACTAGATTACCACACTCGACACGACGTAGTCGATTGTTTTTGGCTCGATATAACGCCACTCGGCGTGAAGCGACGGCGTAAAGGGAATCGACGACACGTGCATAATTCAAAGATCGTTAATTTTACTTTAAAATACCTAGCAGAAACAATATCAGTAAATAATTATGAGCAGTTTATTAAGAAAAGTATGTAGATACATAATCTAGTGTATAGTGTAGTGTAGTGTAGTGTAGTGCATACATCTGTCACTGTCACACAACTGTAATACCGTTGCAATAAGAGCTCATGGTTGGGCCCCTGTATTAATGCAATATGAAACGGGTATAGTTGTAAGTGAAACAAGTGAATAATAAAGTTGAATTTATTAACAATTAGTAACTGAAAGTTTCAGCAGTTTACATGGCCGAGCTCGTGGACTAAGAACATGACCATGTAATAACATATAATAATACGTTAGTAACGATAGTTAAGTTACATGCGTGTAAAACTAAATGCCTTTATTAATAAATATTAACAAATAAAATGTATTATGCTTTATCTTACATATAATTAGAATTTTGCATTAGAATTGTATGTACTTATTGAAACGATATAAATAAGTATACCATAGAATAGAAACGGAATGTCTTTTGATATTTTCACCAAACTTTCGTAGAATACATTAAAATCGAAGTTCGGTGACGGAATGGTATGAGATTAAAATGAGGTAGGAGTAAATTTGATAGACATTGAATTTGTTCAGTAGCTTACTAAAAGTACAAATCAGTACCTACTGCAAAATGATAACACAAAGATATGTTATAAAATCCGTTATCACTTGATAATTTTCTATATTAAAATGAAGATTAATATAGTACTCTTAATTGAACACCTATCCTTACAGCTACCTACGTATTTGAAATTATCATCATGTTTGGCTAGAATCAGATTAACCGTTGGCATTCATTGACAATACATTGAAATATTTTTTTACACTTCATGAATGATACAGGCAACACTACACAAAAAGAATAAAAAAATATATTGTGCACATTTTTTATTGTCATTTGTATTGCAATTAAGGCGAAATTTGTAAGAATGCTCTTGAATACTCGCGGACTGTCTGTGTAGCCAACGTCACCTATGTGATTGGTCCCATATTGTGACGTCATCACTACCATTTAGGCTTGGCTCAAACGGGCCACTAGTTGCCAGCAAGAGCTATTTACGCCGCACATGGGTGGTCACTTGCTACGGTTGGTCCGTTTGCACAAACCCTAAAACTTCACGTGCCTTCCATGCGTGATAAAATATCTAAACAAACATCTGGTATTACTCTGTGTATTGGTTGGTGGTGTACGGTGAATTAAGCAGTATTGGCTTGCATGTAGCGGCGCAGTTCCTCTTGTGTATCGAAGATCATGACGGGGAAGGGCGAGCCAGGCACGTGACGGCCTGCCCACCTCACCTCCACGCGGTAGTCACCGGGCTCCGTTGGCGAGAACTGCATTCACAAATACCTTTATTATGAGCTCGTCGTAAGGGAGCTCTTTATAGTCGTGCGGGCGTCCACGCTCAATATTTGTATGATAAATTTTAGTTCTTTACGTGATCGTTAGAAGCACCGTATACTTTCTAATTCAAATATTGTACAGTGACGCGAGTGAGTCATTTTGCTCATACATATATTCATATAAATACATACATATGCTCACGCCTGTATTCTCCGAAGGGGTAGGCAGAGGTATTGTAATCACAACACCCACTTTTCACCGATGATGTTTAATTGCCAACGTGACAGATGGTGCGTCCATCGCCGTCTCAGACACTATACATGCGTCATTGAATTACTTCTCAGAAATATGCAGGTTTCCTCACGATGTTTTCCTTCACCGTAAAGCACGTGGTGTGAAATCACTGTACATAAGTCTTTTAGAAAAACTCATTGGTACAGGCCCCGCTGGGATTCGAACTTGCGTCGCTTGCGTAGCAGGCGACTGCTCAAACCTCAAGGCCACCACAGCGCTTAATAAATCTCATATAAATACCACATGTTTACTAATTACCACAAACCCTCTTGGACGTAATATATCAGTTCAGATATGTTTTGCATTTCCATAAGCACCTATTATAAGCTGATGGATATTATGAACAGGGGTCTTACCATAAGCTCTTATCATAGTACCACTGTGTGACAGACTTACACACGTCATATTATCTGTCTCGTTATTAGAGTTAAACAAGATGTCATGGTAGGACCCCAGCGTGTAAGGAGCATGAAAACTTGACTTGTAACTATTCAATGACTAAAAAACATTTAAAAGTCAAGAGTAAGACCGCAATTTAAGGCTTTAAGGGAAGTAAAGTAGATCTTCTCGTACCTTTTGTATACAAAGCATGTTCAAGAAATCATTATATTTAGGTATTGTATTTATCCATGACGTCAGCAAAAACGTGATGCAAGATCATCATTAGATAGCATGATAATATAACAAATAAATAAAATATATCTCGAAACAAATCATTTAATACCTGTTCATTACGTTATCATAAACTTACTGTGTGGTGTATTATCAAATGATCTAAATCTTATGCTGTTTTTGTTAAGCAACATAACACCTAAACAACGGGAAAACAAAGACGATTTCATTTCATAATTATGTCAATACGTATTGCAGTTTCAAGAGTCATTTTATTTTTATTACTTAACTTATTTCCCGTGGCTAAAATCTTTAGTTTAGAAGTACATAGCTCTGTCTCTTTTCGCGATACAGAATTAAAAAGAGATGGATATAGGTTTAGTCTGAATTTGGATTAAATTATATTATGAAATAATATCAATTAAGTTTGTAACATTATTTGCCGTGGTGGCCTTGGGGTTTGAGCAGTTGCCTGTACCAATGAGTTTAAAAAAAAAAACTTATTAGTGATTTCACACCACGTGCTATACGGTGATGGAAAACAAAAAGACGTTTGTATAGTGCCTGAGACGGCGATGAACTCACCCTCTGTGACGTTGGCATTTAATCATCATCTTCATTGAAATGTGGGTGTTGTGATTACTGCCTACCCTCTTCGGTTAATACTGGCATGAGTATATGTATTTATGTTTCTAGTATATACCTTGCATAGTATAGTGCGGTCCTTGTGAGTTTCTCTCTGCATCTCGACGCGGAAGGCACCTTTAGGACCGCGCACGCGTACCGTCAGCTGGCCTGCGCCCGCGCCGCGCGTGTCGCACACGAACCTCGACTGGAACGTCGCCAACACGCCCGGCTCCACTCCCGGACCGTATACTCGTACCTATGACGAAGTATAAATATTTTTTTGAACCAGAAAATAAAAAACTATAAGTATTTGAGTTTATTGATTTTTTTATTCCATTTCTTGATGCAATTTAAACTTCTTCGCTTGCTACAAAGTAACTTTCCAACATATAAACAGCCATAGGAATTCGTTTATGTGCTGGTTATTTTTAGCACGCTGGAGGTACCGTCACGAGTGTTGAGTGGTGTTTACTCGCGCAAACTCGATCCAACCCAAGAATATCCTACTACGCATTCAAGGCTAGCGCTGGAAACTCATGATAACACCTTACCCAAAAAACGAGTTTCGACGGTAACTTTTGGATGAATTTATAATCTTCCGTATACTTTCTATACTAAAGATTTGACCTGGAGTTTTACATCTATATGTGAAATGGATACGAAGAGAGGAAAATAATGTAAAATTGTTACATTACCTTGGAAGGATCCGGCGCCCCAGCGACTTTGAGCACGAAGGGCGAGCCCGGCACGTGTTCCCCAGCGAACTGTATGCTGAGCACGTGTCGGCCCGCCTCGGCCGGCTTCACGTTCAATGTGAACGTTCCGTCACCGTGCTCGTACAGCTCGCAGTACGCCACCTGGTACATACAGGATTTGTATGGCTTCATATAAACTCACATATTTGCACTTTGCAGCGACTTTAAACATTGAAAATCGAGCAAAATTAGGTAATTTAAATCTGTCTGTAGGTGTTGTCCTGGTTGGTGCTAAATCAGCAGCCATAGAGAATAATACACAACCCTTAGGATGCGTTTTTACCAGAAGAACCAATAGAATCTCATAATTTACCTAGCCTTGCCTAGCGCAGTGATTCCATTGGTACTTAGCAAACGTAAACGCTATGCATCCTCGCACATCTCTGATGGAAAGTCAGTATACATAATAAGCTTACTAAGTTAGTATCCAAACACAAATCGTTCGTATCGAACGATTTGTTCCTAGTAGTTTAGCACACTTCAACGAGATTCTAAGCACAATTTTGTTTTATCCACATTTGTCAAAACTTCAAAGCGGCAACTCACGTTCCAAAGAAGCAAAACTCTAAATTAAAAAAAATTACCTAGTATGCATACTGCTTGGTGAGCTCATATTACTGTGCTTGGGGTAACCTATTTTCCCTGTGTGTTACCTTGTTGGGGCCGGTGCAATGCGCGGTGAGTTCCCCGGGTCCCGCCCGGCGCGTGTCGATCCAGGAGCGTATCTCGCGGCCCACCACGCCGCCCGCCAGCCCGGCGCCCGAACACACCACGCGGGACGCGTCGCCGCTCTCACCCGCGCCTGACACCCCCACAGTCAGCGGACAACCTGATACACATCATTCACGTATTTAGAGAAACATGTTACGAATCATTGCAAGCGTTAATGACCCCCACTAGTTCCGAAAAACGTGGCTTTCAGACACGTTCATACGATTAATATTTCGCTGTCGAAAAATTTGTGGCATTACTCGCTATTTTGTTAAGAGGTGGGATCTCTCGATAAATCCGGAGCTACTCAACTACAACTAACTAATGTGATCCTTTCGCATCTATGTGATTGTGATTTGTTTTAATAATAAAACCTGCACTGTTCACTTGAAACACAGGCTACCCACCTAATGTATGTAGTCCATAAGTAAACTTTGTGTATTATTAAGTAATGTATTGGCTTTAAAGTATTTTTGAATAATAATAATAATAATTATTATTATATTATTATGTTGGCAATGTGGGCAGTTTTTCAATTATTTATAAGGTAGGCAATTCGGGAAACACTCTTTGGTGTTGGTCACGTTCATAGCTTGCAGCAGCGGCTCACTGTCAGGCGGACTTTAAGCTTGTTAAGAAAAGATAAAGAAAATATGGTTGCATTGGTGTATTTATAGATAAACTTTAATCAGCGCAAAGTAGCCTGGCTGGAGGCTTTAATTAGTCTCACCATTGCCCGGTTAAGCCGAAATAACTCCCAGAGTTCAATCTGCAAGAGACACTACACAAAAAAAAATCCAGCCCAAAGTAGTCGCAGGTGATGGTCGCCCGACTTGCACGACTCTTTGGTGTTGGTTACTTTTATAGGCTACCGCCGGGGGGACAGTACGCTTGTTTGATAAGATGTATACAAAAGCACTAGTGTACTCATAGTTACCTTTAACTAGTCGTCCAGCCCACAGAACTCGCAGTTGATGGTCGCCCGGCCTGCGTGGTGTGTATGTGGCGCGCCAGAGACCAGGGCCGGCCGCCGCGAGTGCCACCGGTACATTATCACCGTCCGGTGCAGTTAGAGATGCTTCGGGCGCGCCTGGTCCTGCTGCACTCCCATCTGTGGATACAATACATTGGTTGGGGAATCATTGTATCATTCTATCAGCGAAGGCAACTCCAACCAGCAATTGGATTTTCCTTGAAATATTTTTCAGAGTCTGCAGCAGCGTTGGAGTGTTGGAAACTATTTATCTAGTTGCTTATGGTTTTTATTTGTGATGTTTTTACTTTTAATTGAGTTGCCAATAAATATTTGTAATTATTGTTTTCGATCTCAACAGGTTTGCTATTAGCTATCGATCGCTTTAATGATATTAAAAATGTAGCTTATTCAGTCAAAAAAAATACGAAAAATATGTTCCGTCAGCACCGTTTGTTCCTTGTCATATAAGTAGTGTTAAAATTTGAGAGCAACTGGGGACAAGGCTAGTTCTAACAAATTGATGCTTCAGTTTGGGCAAGCTAGTGACATATCTACCTCTTTTAAAAAACGATTAATATATAATTGTTCTAGCGTTCTGTGGAGGTGCTAACGAGCATTGATTGGAAAACGTTGGTAAGCTCATAATCAGGGTACAGTAGGCCAAGTAACATTCTCTCGCGCTTGCGAAACGATAGGTACAAAATGTATGGAAAAGACCTAAGCCAGTCACGTGACATATGTTATTCCCGTGCATTTTCTATAACCGAAGCGCTAGGATAATACTACTTTGTCTACAATCCCATTTTCCTCGAAAAAAATATTTATTTATTTATTTATTAAATAAAGTTAAATCTACCATTACAGACGTATTTAATCTAATGCGGTAGTGTGGTAATTTTATGAATCTAATAATCTTACATACTAGCAACAACAAATAAGGCAAGTTATAATACACAAGTAAGCAAATTATATTATTACAGATTAATAATAACAAATTAAGTTTAAAACGACCTTTGCAATTTCACCTAAGTTATTAGAAAGTATGTCTATTCGGTCATCGCGCGGGTGAGTGATTGATGAAAATGGGGTTGCGATGATTAAATGCCCTCATTTAGTAGTAAGTACTCACCAACAGTGAAGACGGCGGGTGTGTGTGGGGCGGCGTGTGCGAGCCCGCGACCGGCGAGCGTGACGCGGTCGGCGGTGTTCCCCGAAGCCACGAGCGCTCGCCGCGGAGCCCCCGCCACTAGTGCACCGTTGTATGTCAACTCCAGCTCCTGTTCCCCGCTGGTACCCTCCACTCCCGCTAACGTCACCACTGCTCGACCCGACACTGTTTCTACACCTACGGAAAAGTTGCGTAATGTACATGTGCATGTCATTTCGTGTAATCTTTAAAGTATAAATAGTTGTTGAAGTCGCCATTTTAACACAAAATTATTTTAAAATTCTTAAAAATTGTTCGACCTCTGCAAAACGTGCAGTAGCTTTGCCAACTGAGCTACTCGTGTTCGTCGATTTTTTCCTTAGCTTGTTTTTTGTGACTTTGGCGCCGATTTGCAGTGCCCATGGGTTCGAGTCCTGCCTCATGCTCATACTTTTAACATAAACATGTGTGTCATGTAGAAAAATCTAAAATTATTTTGATGTGTTTGAATGCATTGTTCTTCCAAACTACACTACGGATCTCGATGTGGTTATGATAAAATTGTACTAACGTTGATGTCTGCCGGCGAGCAAGCACTCGAGTGTGCCGGGGCCCGCGTTGCTGGTATCAAGGATTAGTTTGGACGGCGCCCGTACGCGCCCCGGACCGTCCGCTCCCCATCCTCCCACTGGCACTATCGCCGATGTGTCTATTACCTGAACATACACATACGTCACAATAAGTCACCACACATATACATTAGAATAAGTGTTTTCGAGCGTACTGCAGTATATATACAAGTTTCCTGTAGAACAGTTGGAGCCGCGGTTTCCCAGGCATAACATCCGCATGGCAGATAAGCTCACTCCACAGCTTATTATTTAATATAAATGTATGAAACTGATTTAAGAATTCAGTGTAGGCCCCGGTAAGGCACTTATGAACTCCCAAGAACGTTCAACGGGTTCGGAAACTGGTCTTCTGAGAAGAATCGATAAGAAACCTACCTTAACAGAGAAAGGGCTTCCAGGCAGTGGTCCTGAAGAGGTGAATATCCTGACTTCGTAGAGACCAACAACGAGCGGTATGTAGGCACAGAGCCACTCGCGAGGCGCTCCGCCCACCACGCGGCATTCCAACAGGCCGGAGTCACCGTCGTCTTCTTTGCTTTCCGTTAACCTCTCCACCTGATAATAATAATTAATATATATTTAAGTAAGTATTATATAGAATATTTTTTAAGTTTTAAATAATTATGTTCAAGTGTCGATATTAAAAAGTCGTAAATCAAAGTTTAATATTTTATACCACTAGTTTAGCAAACAAACAGTCTTCGATTAGAGAACTTGATACAGCAGAGGAGTAAAGCTCTCTTTGAATATATCAATCACATGAACACAATTCAATATAGCTTTTCTTTAAGGCGGAGGTGATGGCTTAATGATAGTTTTATATATCTAGAACTTCTTAGACTCAGTCTTTCCATACATATAACTTCGTAATACGAGCTGCTTAAAAGCATCATAGTTAGCCCCTTTGCAAAGTATAAATATAAGCTTTATATGCATTAAGGAACCTTTGAAAATGTCGCACTCACACAGACTTGCACCTCTATGAGATTATAAGCAGAATCTCTGTAGCGTCAATAAGTGGTGACATGTCGGGTCCAATCGCGTATACGTCATTTACGTGTTTTACCGAGTTATTTCAAAACGACGTGACTATATTATTTTAATAGTAAAACAGAAGTAAATTTTAGGATCTTGATTGTCAACACTCAAGCTCAATGGAGCAAACGTTACTATTTAAATTTATTGAAAAAAAAAATTCTAGATTATTTACTGCTCGCAAAGCATAAAAGCAAAATATCAAAGTGTTTATAAATAATGCCTATTTTTACAATACCTGCACGGTAGGCGGGGCATCATCTTGACAGTGTATAGTGAAGGCAGCTTCTTTGCCCACGTGCGCGTGCGCTAGACCAGTGCCCGCGCATCGTGCGCCGCCCGCCCTTCCACTCAACACGCCTAATGATATAGGGCTGCCCGATACACTTGCTCCTGGAAATTGTTACCTTAGTTTACTACCAATTAAAACGATTTGTCTTACAACAACAGCTCTATAGTTGTAGTATACTAAACCTTATCTAAATGTAATTAATACTGCGTCGCATTTTGTGTTATGAAAAATTTATTTTCTTCCTTTCTTTCTATAATTATGTTACCGCTAAGAAACCTTCTGAGGCCATATGGAAACTCGAGAAATTTACACCACAGTCGCGGACCACAGGCGTTAAAGACGTACGTGTACATATCAAAATAAAATGAGCCTTTAAAGTATATACAGAAACAATGCCTTAAAAGTGAATTAGAATTCGTATTTATCGAATGGCGATCTATCACGACCTACTACGGCACGAATATTATTAGTTTAACCTAAAAAGGTAATTGAGTGTTCTCCCTCGCTGGTTTTCATTCTTTTCACAAACCTAAAATTACCTCTCAATATCAATGTCACATAAACACTGCCGTGTTATGAAGAATAAAAAAGAATATATAGGGACTTACCTCCATAAGTGACATAAATTCTGTAATGTGCCGGTATTGATGGTCGCAGTCGCACTTTGTATATGTGGCCGTCTTCCCGCACATCGACAGGCAAGCGTACTCGCCTCTCTCCCATGGCTTCACATACCACTTCCAGTTCTCCAACTCCTGCATCTTTGGTGTCCACTGAAATACCAAACATTTTGTTAATTTATTATACTTCTTAACACTAACGAAATATGGTACACATTTCAATAGTTGTACCTGTAAAATTGATTGGTGTTTGCGCTGTAATGTTCCCAGTCGGTAGACCAGAAATAACAACTCTGTTCGGATCTACCGATTCGCATGTGTAAGGACTGCCAGATACGGGTTTTGATAGATGAAGTACCTCTGTAAAAAAACAATATGATATAGGTTTTTTTTATAAATGCGGTGGTTGAAAGCATAATTTCTCGCGGTAAGCAGGGTGAAGATCACTGAAAATGGTTTACATAGTTAAGTCCAAGTAGCCCTAGGTAAAGTAAATTTATCCTCGCGCTTCGCTTACAGAAGTGATAAAAAAAAATGTGGATGACATGTCACGTGCCTGAATCATGTGATTTCCATACATTTTAGCGCTACGCTTCTGTTAGCGAAAGCGCGAGACGAATGTTACGTTATCTAGGCCTACTGGTGAAGCACTTATGAACGCCGAAAAACTGGCCATACTGACTGCCGCAACAATCTCAATTCGATTGTTTGATCATGCGATTATATTTACTGGTTCAACCCCACATTACAAAACAGGACCAAAAATGTTTGCTTAAAACAGTATAGCATGTCAAAAATAAAGTGATCCGAATTTAAAATGTATTTACCTATGGTGCTCTGTCCAACTTCGCTAATAGTGTATTCAGCCTGCAGCAGTCCAGATTTGGTCTGGTAGCATCGCACGGGCAACGCTCGGGCTCCGGGCCCCGAGACAACAACGTCGAACTCCCGCGCCGGCCGCCTCAGCGTGTCGATGCTGAACGACGACACCTTGCCCACCTGCGCTTGGTACAACCCTAACCCCGATGCTGCCACCTGTATGATATTACATATTCTGAGTCACGACACTATCCATTTATTGCGGACATGACACTTTAACGGTACACGTTCTTATATTCGTATTAAATCCACTAAAAGCTATTTAAAAATAAATATTGAATGTACGTAGTATTTCGTTATATTCTTCTAACATTACCATCTTCATACACACAATTGAAGCTGATTGTAAGTACGCTGAATCCACCCAGGGAATTGTTTTATAGCGTGATGAAATTATCCTTGGATGATTGTGATGAATAAATTATGAAATCATAAAACTCCAATGGGAAAGAATATACTTACAACTTTACGTCTATTAGATACTGGTTGCGAATTGTCTATCATCCATATGTCTATAATATCACAATATACGCGTCATAAACTAAATTACGAAATTAGATGGAAGGGCGCTTTATACAATGTTCGTGAAGCGTACCTCTTGTCCGTGGTGTGGCGGCTGTACGTCGACGATGAGCGGTTCCTTGGAGACAGGTGTGCCGCTCCAGAGCAGCGTGAGGCGGTGAGGAGCGGCGCGCGCCGGGTGCCACACGAGCTCCTGGCGAGCACCACCGCGCCGCCGCACCGAGTGGGGCACGCCCTGACCGCCGCACGTCACGCGACCAGACAGACGACCCGCGCCCGCACCACCAGTACTCACTACCAACAAAACATGTGATACGTTCAACCTTCATCATTACTTCCGAGTGGAGCTCGCCCTGCCTGTCGAACGTCACACGACCCGACAGGCGATCCGCGCCCGCGCTTCCCGCACTCATTACCAACACAATACACAACGTGCATCTTTCAAGTGCGTGGTTCGAGACTTCCGAGTGTAATGAGCTTTCTACAAACTCCGCAACATACGGGTGCATCATCTCCCTAATCCCATACATGGTTGGGGTTCGAACTTGATTAAACCCGATGTGACTGATCACCTGATTATTACAAAAAGCGACTGTCATCCTACCTTCGTAACCCATACGTTTACATTACGAGGAAAATAGTTGATCTGGGTTGAACCAGTTGTCAGACTTTTTTAGGCCTCTAACTGATGTGTCAATAGGAACCTACAACTTAAAGTGCTCTCCAAGGCATACTGGCTTGGGTTGAAGTAGCTATCTTATCTGATCGAAAAATATGCACAATAGCAATTGTGCCACGAGCCCCTCCAACACATGGGTGCACCCGAGTATATATTTCATGAGAGATCAAGCTTCTGCACACTTATGCACTGCAAAGACCACCCGCGTAATAACGCGCCATCGTTAGGTATTAACTGTTTGTTAATATTTTAATGGCTAAAAAAACAACTGATTCGATGTCGAACAAGATACGGGTCTTTTATTACACAAAAATACTTTACACAGACAAGCAGAACCCTAGTCCATACAACCACACAGATACAAAAAATTATACTAACCAGTGAGTACAGCCGGCCTGTGGGCTACGGCGTCGCCAATAGATAGCACTTTCACAGCGGTTGCGTCAAGAGCCTCTACTTCTGCAACGGCACCTCGAGAGCTCCTTACCACGTAACGACCCACGCGACTGGCCGGGAACGTCACTACTCCCGCGTCCTCTAAATGGGCTTCAGCCACTCTGGTGCCGGTCGGGGACAACACTTCTATGTCCGACAGGTGCTCGTCCACTTCTACTGTCGCTATGCCGCCTGGTAACGTATAAATGGATGCGTCATCACGTGGAATCTATTCTATACTATTTAGATTTATACTAATATTATAAAGAGTTGTTTGTAACGAATGGGTTCTGAAACAGCTGTACAGAACTATATATATGTATATATATAATTCCACTATTAGAATGCTATTTTATTAATCGAGGTTAATTAGGGATCCGTAATAACACAAATGGAAAAACGCAACTTTGTTATCGTAACATGTCTCTGTCGTAAGAAAGGTATCCTGTTATCTTGATAAAGAGCTATCCGCCTGGTCTTTGGTCAATTGATGAGGATACTTTTAAATATTTGCGTTTACCTTCACCTTATTTAGTTTTCCTTTGTTTACAATGATAAAACAAATTAAGTAATATTACCTATTTGCACATAAGTGTGAGGCTCGCTGACTCGACAGATGAAGGGGCTGCCGGGGACGGGTTGTTCATTGAACGTGACAGAGACGCGGTGAGGCTCGCGCGACACAGGCACAAACGTCACGTCATACAGGCCGCGGGCTACTGCTACCACCTGAACAAAATATCATAACGATTGCTAAATAAATTATATGTGCAGATCATTTGATTTCAAGCGGCTAGTACATCACATGAACGTGACTTAGAGCATGGAATCACTGTGCCAAGCACCATAGTTGGTGGACGAAAGGGTCATACTAAAGCTAGGAAAAATATCTTCACTCCCCAACGCCATGGGGTAACCTTACGCATCACAGGAATAAAAATCAATTCTAAGATAGCATTATTTGGCTGCGATCTTCTGTGAGGTGGATTACAATTCCTAATTCAGTCAAATTTCGAACGGATCCCATTACGTCTCATTTCTCTTAAAACATGGTTTATTTTACTAGTAAAATTCAGAGTTTTTTTTTAGAATTTCTTTTAATCCATGCTTTCAAGAATGCTTAAACGAAAGAGTCGTTTAAGCATTCTTGAAAGCATGGATTCGATAGGATTGAAATTATTTAAGTAAAAAGCACGTACCTCAGCCTTGACGGTAGTGGATGGCGTAGAGACCACCAGCTCGAGGGTGCCCTCGCCCGCGCCGGCCGCGTCCACACTAAACGTCACCGGCTTGCCCACTTCAACACCGCGCTCCTCTTCTACGCCCTCGTCGAGGCTCAGACCTTCCAAGGTACCTTCCAGTTCTGAAAATTACACTATGCTTATAAAACCTCTGTGTTATACAATCGCGGACAAAAATGGAATTGCTACTGTAGGTACAGCGCTTTAGCTCAACAAAAATCCGGGTGGGCGCAAATGATTTAGTAAAATATACCAGGGGCTCTTCTTATTGCCATTATAGATTGTCTATCATATCATCATCTCCCTGGCCTTATCCCATACATTGTTGGGGTCAACACTTGATTCAACCCGATGTGACTGATCACCTGATTTTTATACGAAGCGACTGCCATCTGACCTTCGCAACCCCTTTTACGAGGAAAATCGGTGATCTGGGTTAAAGCAGTTGTCAGACTATTTTACGCCTCCGACTGATCTGTAACGATTGCCAAGGATGGTAAATTGGCAACCGGGAACGACAGCTTAACGTGCTCTCGGAGGCACGGAGGGAACTCGGGCCATCACCCATCCAATTACTGGCTAGGGTTAGGGTTGCTTAACTTTGCTGATCGAATGATATGCGCAATAGCAAATGTGTCACCAGCTCCTCTAGATAGTCTAAGCCATAGTCGTAAAAAATTGTAACCAGAAGTGAAGCGAGGGCAGGTTGCTAGTCTTAACAATAATCTTACCTCCAGGTCCAAGGCCGGTGACTCTGACACGTCGCACGTCGTACACGTTACATGTAAACGGTGAGCCGGGCACGTGTCGTCCAGCACAGTTGACTTGCACGGTGTGCCGGCCTACAGCCTCGGGCACGTACGTAGCTGTATAACGGCCCTCGCCCGCGGGAGTTACGCGCGTACGCACGCTGCTGCCCCCGGGACCAGCTACGTAAACAGTTGGCTCGCCCGCTGAAATTAATTGTGTTATTTGCATTTGCAGGACCCTAAAATAGGGCTCGACTTAGGGTTCCACACGACCACATAAAATATTATCTCAGTTTAAAGAAATGTATTTTCTCAAAAAAAAGAACATACAATTGTTCACTTATAAAAGAGTTCCAGAGAAGAGAATATGAATTATATGGAGCCTAGGATATTATTACAAAATACAATATACTAGATACACACATTGACAAATTGTATTAAAATATTACGTTTTTTAAACAAATGAGAGCTATATTATTATATTAAGTATACAATATTATATGACGTACGCTTGATTAGTATCAACTTTATCAAATTGCATGTAGTTTTGAGCCTATATGCGATTTTGTATAACACAACGTACAGTGACATTTTAAGCAATCCCAGAACACTGGACACATACGTCTGGAGGCACATCGGCGGCTCGTACACTGATCGAAATCAGTTTCCAAAGCGTATTTGTAAATAAACAGCCAGTGATGTGATTTGTATTCACTAATTATCTACAAATCTAAACAAGTGCTGCATGCTACGATCATATTTATGTTCTATTGTTTAAACTACGCTTGTATTTGTGTGCGTGTAACAATGTAACAATCATCGGCCTATATTTTTTTCATTTCGCACTATAAGTGATTAATAATTCGATCAAAATTCATAAACAACCTACCTCAAAAATAAGATAAAAATTATTCTTTTTATGAATACCGAAACATTTATCAAGCTTTAAATACAACCTTTGTCATGGTTGTATCTTTTCATATACACCAGGTACATATATTTCGATTAGATGCGCGAGGAACGGCCTACATAACACGCACACACCTGTCTTCCCCGAAGGGATTAGTAGAAGTGTTGTAACGACAACATATTTCATCGAATATGATTAAGTGCCAAAGTGACAGAGGGTGAGTTCATCGTCGTCTCAGGTATTATACATACGTCTTTGAATTACTTGTCAGACATATGTAATTTCCTCACTATGACTTATATTTTCCTTCACCGTACAGCATGTGGTGTGAAATCACTGCACATAAGTTTTTAGAAAAACTCATTGGCCCCGCTGGGATTCGAACTTGCGGCGTTTGCGGTCACTGAACCAAGGAGTCTTGCTGAATGTAGCATTTGAAAAGTACTCACAATGAAAGCCGGTAAGTTGTATATCGGCGGGTTCGCCCCGGGCACAGGAGACGAGGCCGGGGCCGGCGGCGCGGGCGTCGGGCGCGGCGGCCGGGGCCGACACGACGCACGTGAAGGGCGACCCCGGCACCGCGTGCCCGTTGAACCGGACCGATAGTGTGTGCGGCGCTGCCTCCACTGGCTTGAAGTTCACCTATATACACCAACATTACACTTACATTACGAACCTTCTTTTTCTTGGGGTCTCCACCAATGAAAGTTAGCTGTCAGCACCGCAAATTTGTCCTTATTTTTTGCAAGCTCAAATTATTCTTCCACGCTGTTTATCTTAGTCTATTGCTTTAGGTTACGAAGCCATAATAACTGCCTCTCTCCGACTCGCCTTTTCACTTATTATGAACCAATTTCCCTTTATTAAAATACATGGACTAAGATAGTCTTGGTTTAAAAGTAACTCTATCTCTTCCGGGGGTTAAACTCAAAAAGAGACGGATATAGTTTTAGTTAGAGTTCAGTCTGCGTTTAAAACTACGGTGTATAATAAGGGCGCTACTATTTAATTCATTGATTTGCTTGTTATTTTTTATTGTTGAGTTTATAGTTTTTGCTAAGTATTTTTTTTTGAGTATTTTATTTCGATAGTTAAGTTTAAGTCCCATCTAGTTGGGCGCGATCCTATGGCTATTACCCGGGCACTAATCCAGACTGGTCTGTTACTGGGAAATTACACACTGAAAAAACTCATTGCCACTTTACCCTACCCGGGGATCGAAACCGGGACGTCGAGTTCCGCAGTAGCGTTACGACCACTAGATCAACGAGGCAGACTCACTCGTAGTATTATTTATAGACATGCATGTAAACATATTGAATATCTAACACATTTAATTATCCCTACCATCTTAAGATTTATTTTAGAGACAAGGTTCAAAGTACGTTGTCATATCTCGAATACCTTGCAACTGACATACCTTGAATCTGGCGTTCCCTTCGCTCTGAACATAATTTGGTACATTCCTTCCACTGACAGCCACTATAATTTCCAAGTTACCAGCACCTGCAATAAGGAGTAATTTAGAAAAATCTATATTAAAGCAATAGGAAAAAATCGGTTGATGTGTATATTACCAGCATGCGAGGCATTGATGGTGAAGGAGACAGGCCTGCCTACCACGCCAGGCGATATGTCTGTGACGTTCACTCGGGCTGCGCTGTAAGCTTTCACCAGAAAAGGGCTCCCTTCTACGTGACCACCCATTGTGCCAGCGCGGACCTAAATTAAGAAAAAAAAATTCGTGTTCTCCTCAGCAAGCCCATTCATTTTATATCCAAACTGTGGTAGTGCAGAAATAACTAGTCCGCCATTTTGGATGATCAGCCATATTGGAATTAGAATGATGAAGCATGCACTAAAATAAGTGTGTGTATCAAATTTCAGCTCAACCAGTCATCAAAAGAGCCCATATGTCAATCAGCTATTAACAACAAGCTTGCAAATCGAAACTCACCTCAATGCTATGATCGCCAACGTCGACAGGTACGAAAGAAATTGTGTATCTTTTGCTGGCCTCATTCTCTCCTATAGTCTCTTCGGCTGATACCTGGTAAATTAGAAAAGTTTATTAACATGCCATATAAACTGAAATGCCAACCACGGACTTTTCAATAGTAATACAACATTGATTGTTCGTCACAGGATGTTAGCAACATTCTTAAAACTATTCTTGGAGAATCTCATGCAGCACACGATGTTTAAAAATTAATTAAGATAGTGAAGTTCGACATTTAAAAGCATGGTTACGTATGATACTGACTTGTACAGGCACAGGTCGCCTGGCGGGCCCAAGAACCTCGACGTGGGGAGAGGCGGGCGAGTCGACGCTGAAGGTATACGCATCGCCGACTGACACCTTGTCGGGAGACTCGCCCGACCCCGCGCCGATTACTCGCGCCGGCGCCGATACATGGCACACGAACGGACTGCCTGCACCAATCGATTTATCATCACTTTGCAATCACTCGCTACATAGATGACGCTACTCGCTAACATTTGCACAAGTACAAAACACGTGGACCTAAATCGCGATATGAGAGTTATCGAGCGCATTGCAGTAAGTATACAAGTTTCAAATTGAACACTTGGAACCGCGGTTTCCCAGGCATAACACTTGATTGGTTGGATAATCTTCTGTTTGTGGAGGCTGAGCATGATCATTCGCTCTCCCTACACTTATTCGATTGTTAATATTAAGGGAGTTTAGGAGCAAAAGAGTAACTACTAAAACTTGAGATACTAGGTATGTGTACATCATACCAAAGGTGCTGAATGATAATTCCACTTGTTAACTTATATCTTCCGATTGATTTGTTGAGGCTAAGCTTCTATAGCGCACTCGGAGGGATTAAATAAATCGAGAAACAAAATTGCCACTTGCATCAAGTTGAAAGATTATTGTTATGACAAAATGACACAAGCAAATAAGGAGAAATGAACTTACCAGGAACATGATCTCCATTGAACCGTAACTCGACGGTATGCGGGCGTGGGTCCCGAGGGGTGAAACTTATTGCGTATGTGTGCGCGCCTTGCGCCGCCGCAGCCGTTGGCACGCGCCCACCGTTCACTGTCACTTCAAGGTTCCCAGGCCCAGCTGCCATCGTCTCCACTATTTAGAAAATAAGATAATGCATGATGGTAATTCCTGTGGTTGATAGGTAGAAGTAATGTACTTCAGTGATTCAAAGGAATTGAAACTCACCAAGAAATGTGACAGGTTTCCCAACGGTCCCATGAGCGACATCCTTCACTCTGATGGCTGTAACATCATATACCTGAAAAAGGTCGACGTTAATTTGTCAGGAAGTAATCTCAATGTTTTAAATTACTATGTGTATCGCAACAAATTACTTTCTTAACTAGAAGAAACATTATATAACGTACCTTCAAATGGAAAGGGCTGGCAGGTAGTTGTACAGAGTCAACGAGCACGTTAAGGCGATGTTCACCCACAGCGCGCGGTACGAACTCAGCTCGAAAAACCCCCGCCCCCGCCGCTGCCACCGCAGCTGGCACCGACGCTCCATTCGGACCTGCCCCCACACACCGTCAGCTCTCCGCCCCGCCCTACCCCCGCGAACACCCCTCCCCCCGCCAAACAACGTGTTAGGGTTAGGGCGAAGCGGATGAGCCTTAACGACCAATTTACATCGACTACCTTTACTGACATTATCTATCTATGCTTTGAATTTGAGACGCACTATATCTCCTATAACCTCCGTGGAGTTTCTCTCAAGTCAATCGCACCAGTCGAATATTGATTTTAATGGATTAATTTATTGGTGAAACTAACCTATTGAAATGAGAACATTGTCAATTTCATCCATTCCATACTTATTAACCTATTTGATATTAGGTTAACATATTTGTTATAGAGCAAATGCATAAGAATATTGTCAATAAAGACTAACGTTATAAATTGGCACTTCGAAACATGATTGTTACATAATCGGTAATTGTTCATTTTGACCTATTTCATCTCTCAGCATCTTCCATAAAGTTATTTTATACTTTTCCCTTTCCTATCCTAAAATGTATTCTTGTAATAAGTACATAAAACATAATGTTACATTTGTTAGTAAATATATTTCTTAAACTGTATATAAGCAAGTTAAGAGGTGGATGTGGTTAGTACAGCAAAGCTTTAATGATATTTTTTTGAGATTTTTTTTCTAATATCACTATTATTTCAATCTATCTCTTTTGAACCAATACCCCTGTTTTCCCTTGTTCAAGTCTGATACTTTTCAATATTTTTTTTATATTCCCTTCATCTATACCACCCTGTAAAGAGAGAACCATTAGATTATACAGTGAAAAGTTCTAGTAGAAATGTTAGTCAATGCAAGAATTATTTGTTGGTTCCAAAATTATACCCATCGCAGAATGTTGTAAGGCGTGTTATGCCTATTTTAGCTTGTCTCCAAAAATTTTTTAAGACACCTGTGATTTTAAACTACAAGCAATATTGTCTTGTGTACTCAAACAAGTTTGAACATTAAGCTATGTACATTTAATAAACCATAATGTAGTTTCACTCACCCTCAACATTTACTTCAATCTGGTCTAATGAGGCGGAGGGATGATGTATGGTGAGTGCGGCAGGTTGATGGAGACGCGCCGGGCCCGGGGTACTGACGCGGGCGACACCGCTGCCTTCTGATACTTCCACCACCAGGGGACAGCCTGGGACTCGCATCTGGAGCCAAACATAGCTTCTAACATAGCTACCCATATGCACATAATTGATAATACATCTCTAAATGTGTTTTCAAAGTGCATAACTAGGGACTACAACAAAAAAAGATGAATAACCAATTTGGTTATTAATCTTTTTTTGTTGTGGTTTGCTTGTAATGAAAAAAAGGTTTTATTGAAAGAAAATGTTTGAAAAATCATATGAACAAGTAAAAAATTTGTATATTATAAGAAACATTATGTAGCATAAAATACCCATGAAATTAAGTCTAAGCAGATGAAAAACACAGGGCACAGCAAAACTTAAATATTTTTTTAACCACTGAGATCATTTAAACTACCATGAATTTAATCACATATACAACAGAAGGTAGTATCTGGATCTTTATTCAAAAAATAAAATTTGATTTGTTACTGCTACAATATTGCAAAGCAAATTATATATAATCTACTTACCTATATTAGTTTATAATATTCAGAATTAAAACTTACCCTATTGAAGGATACATTGACAATGTGGTCACAAGCTTCAGTGGGTGTGAATGATACTGTGAAACGGGCATTTCCCTGAAAGAAGAACAGTGGAAAATCTTAATCCTGTTTACTGCATCCATACAATATATCACCGGAAACATCTTGCACATTGTTGACATTTATTTCAGGAATCCCATAAACTTTGTACCTTTTTTGGTTTATAGTTATTTCTCTGAGTAGTACATAAATAAAAATATTGACTATACCAAAATAGATTATTAGAAATGAAATGCAGAAAAAATTGCATAATAACAAATATCTTACATGGGGATGCACTTGTGTTGGTATATTGAGTCCTCTGGCAGCAACTGTGATCTCTAGATTGCCTTCCCCAGCCTGTGCAGCATCCACAGCCAGTTGAACCGGCAAGCCCACTCTACCCGAAGATCCCCCAGTTACACTCACCAGCTTGCTGTCATATGCTTTACAAATGAATGGAGTGCCCTGTCAACAAAGTAGAAGATATATTATATTTTTAAAATTAAACAATAACAGAAAAAAGGTGTAAAGTGTAGAATTGGTCTGCTGTTCTGGTAAGACATGGCTGCATTAGTCATACAAATGAAATTATGAATGCAATATTTGTATGTTAGGTTTTCTATTGAATACCTCTTTCAATAGCCACTCAAAATATTTTATATCTTTGTATGTGCAGTTAAAATTTATAACCAGTCTTTAATATGACATAAAAAGTTAATTCTATTCTCACCGGTACAGGTTGATTGTTGTAATGTGCTGTGAGGGTGTGTAGTCCGACTTGTCTGGGAGTAAAGCTGGCTACAAGTCCTGTGACCGCGTCCCCGGTAAGTCTCACGGGCACTTCGCCCCGCGGCCCACGAACTGTCACAGTTAGCTCTCCACCGGCTGAACCTTCCACTCGTACCGAACATGATGCTACCTCTCCCACCGGAATGTGTTCTACAAAATATACGATAAGAAACTATTTGATAAATAGCTAAACATGTAAATTTCTCATGCATTTTTCTTGGTAAGGAGCATCTTTCCTTTCCTTTATTTATTTAATGGCGATGAGTTTAAGTAAAACTATTCCGCCAATGTCAAGCGATTGTTGAGAAAAATATTTTGTAAATTGTAAGGAAGGAGCATCTTGTTGTTATGATTGTTTTGACATTTGTGTTTTGACGTTGACAATTTGTTATCGATTGACGTTTGACGGAGTTAGGCAAGAAAAACGTAACCCATACAGTCAAATATTATCAATCTATGATTTTCATATCCGAAGTGAATAACAAAAACATAAATAAACCCTCTAATAGCTTACCAATTTGTGATGTGTCAATATTCACTCTCTGCGCTGGTGCAACGTGGAAAATAAATGGCGATGACGGTACTGGCTCTCCATTGAATTTGATGTCCACACGATGGGGCGTTGGAGCCTCCGGTCGCCAAAATACAAGGCACCGACCTCCACCAACTACCTATCAGGACAGGTTTGAAATTTTTGCTTCGATAATTATGATTGAAGGAGTTTATAAATCAAGTATCTATATACATAGTAACTTTTGATATAGATACAAATAGTTAGTTGAGTGTGATGTATACAAAAGGTAAGTACTTTGGTTTTTACTTACATACGTGTGTGATCAACACATAGAAATATTTTTTGAGTTCTATTCTTTGAGTTGCATATTATAAACAATTATAAATATTTAATACCATGGATTTAGATCTAATTGCTATCAATTTGATCTTGAAGCATGTAAACTACATAGTCGTAGTAGACATCTGAATATTAGGTAAACCAAAATAAAAGTAAAAAGTTCAGTATTCACCTGTACTTGATTAGGGACTTCACCCTCGTTTATGGAAATTTCTAACTGGCCCTCCCCTGCGGCGCTCGCATCCACTGTAATGAAAATTATTGGATTAAAATATATCAAATCACATTGTAAGACAAGTATTCTCGAATGTATATCTATCTACCCTTGTAAAAAGCTTTGAAAGTAGGCCTTTTCAAAAAAATCGATAGGATTCTTTTTTGGCTTCTACAATATTTGTGGCGATAAAGTAAGCGAACTGTTTGATCTTAAAGAAATTTAGGTAAGTATGTAGGGAAGTAAAGATCCGTGAAGGTCTTATTGTTGGAGTACCTACCTACCTACTCCAGTGCTTTTTATTTGCTAGCGACGCGAGTTCAAATCTCACACTTTAGTCCTTATTATAGTTGGATCTATCACGCACAAGCTTTACGGTGAAGGACCATATACAAAATGAAAAAAAAAATAACAAAAAAAATTTAGGTAGTTAACCTACGTTTGAGAATAAACTCTATATTTTCTGACGGACACGGACGGGACACACAATTTGTCACGTTGTTGCCAACAAATTATCTTCAGTGGAATGTGTGAATTCTTGTAGGAAAGTGTGTAAATTTACCTTTACCTATATACATGCATACTTGCAATTAAACACCATTCATATAGGTGGTTATGTGAAAGTACCTATGTACAACTGTACTTCATAATAGTAGCAACAACCTGCCCCAAGCTCAGCATAACACAACGACACAAACTGTGGTATTCTCAGACTGTATGGGGAAAAACCTAGGTCAATTATTGTACACCCATATAACAGGCGAAGTAATTAATTATTGCATGCCCGGGGCCACATACAACCAAATAGTTCATAAAATTAAAAGCTTCTCACTTGGTGCCCATGTAAATATTGTAATATTAATAGGAAATGGTCTAGGTATTAACAAAAAATATCTATTAAGTAGCTTGGAGCTTTTCTCCCAATTAAACTGTGGGAAAATAATGTTATGTGCTTTCCCATATTCTGAATGTTACACAGATAGGCAGAACCAATACATAAGTAGGTTAAATAACCTACTGTACACGACGTCCCGTCATAGTGACGATTTTATATTTTTTGACACTAATAAATTTATTAGTGGACTTAGAGTAACTAGGGATTCGTTTTATATCCCTAAATCATGTCTCAAACTGATTGCTACCTTGGTAGCTTACAATATTAACGACGTTATAGCAAATATAACAAAACATAGGTTAAGGAATGTATCTGAGCATAACAGTACTGTTAACACTCCTATTGGTGTTTTAAACTAGTACAAGAGACAATAGCTGAGCCCAGTGTCTCTCAGCGTTGTCGCTTAAATGTAGTTCATCAGAACATACAGGGCTTAGCTGGCAAAGAATTAGAGATAGACTTGTTTTTAGAATATCACAATGTTCACATTTTATGTTTAACTGAACATTGGCTAAAGAAGCATGAGCTTTTGCTCACTAATACTAAGTATAGACTTGCGAGTGCATTTGTCAGACGTTCAGCAATACATGGAGGCTCATTGATTATTGTTTCAAATGAAGTAAAATTTAAGGAACGTAAAGACATAGTTAATATTTCCGTTGAGCGCACAGCTGAGTTATCGTGCATCGAACTCGACAAATTTGTTATTATTTGCGTGTACCGTCCCCCTTCAGGGAACTTTTGTTTATTTGAATCTCTGTTAGAAGATGCTATTAAGCGTGTTAGTGTACTTAATAAAAATATAATAGTTTGTGGCGACTTTAACGTTAATCTGCTAGACAGTGGGCCATTAACGGTTAGGTTAGTTAGTCTTTTTAATTCATTTAATTTAAAGCATTTATTCTCTGAGCCTACTAGAATCACAGCAACTACAGCCACATGTTTAGATAATATATTTTGCGACTGCGAAGCCATAGATAGTGCTATTATTAGTGATATCACATCTGACCACTGTGGTCAAAAGATGACTGTTTTATATAAATGTCAATCAGATATACAAAAAGTAACATGTAGACCTATCACAAAGAAACGGTTAAATAATTTTAAATCTAATATAGAAAGTAAAATTCCATATTTGCGATGTTCACAAACTGATCCCGATAAACGTTTTAAAAGCCTATTTCACCTTATAAAAAATGAGTTTAACAGTACCTTTAAACTTAAACCGGTCCATAAGAACATTAAAGCAAAATTTAATGAATGGGCAACTCCAGGTATATGCATTAGTAGAAATAGGTTGTATGAGCTATATGGGTTGAAACAATGTAATCATAACCCTGAATTTCTAACTTATGTACGGGCTTATTCAAAAACCTTTAAAAAAGCTTGTATAAAAGCTAAAGCTCTATATCTCTCGTGCAAAATTAAAAATGCTGATAACAAGATTAAGGCTACATGGAATATGATCAATGCGGAGACAGGGAAGGTAAAAAGTCGCGATACTCGAATAGCCTTAAATATTAATAATAATCTAATCCGCGATAATATTCAAATTGCAGAAACGTTTAATAACTTTTTTATTAACATTCCTGTAGTTACAACTTGTTCCTTGCATTCATCTTCTTCAGACGCCGAATCTCTTCTTAAGTCAAGTGTGTCAGAATGCGACGCCGGCTTTTGTTTTTGTTCCGTTACCCCATTAGAAGTGATTAAGACATTTAAAAGTTTAAATTTAAAAAAAACGGGTGACCTGTGGGATATATCACTAAAAGTATTACAAGATATAATAGATATAATAGCTCCAAGTCTAGCTGAAATGTTTAACAATTGTATTAAATTAGGTAAATTTCCCGATTTGATGAAATACAGTAAAGTTATACCATTGTTTAAAGCTGGTGATATTAATGATCCCAATAACTACAGACCAATTTCAATTTTACCTGCTCTTAGCAAAATTTTTGAGAAAATCATGTTAAATCAGTTAGTTTTACATTTCAACATGAATAAGATTTTACACAATGAGCAGTATGGCTTCACCAAAGGTCGGTCTACTACTGATGCCGGTGTTGCACTTCTTCGACATGTATATAGGGCTTGGGAGAAATCACATGATATGATAGGTGTATTCTGTGACCTATCTAAAGCGTTTGATTGCGTACATCATGAGACATTATTGCTCAAATTAAAACACTATGGAGTCAAAGGTACTGCACTCGATTTAATTAATTCATATTTAAGTCAGAGGGTACAGAAAGTAGAGGTAAATGGCGTTAAGTCTTCCGGGTCCCCGGTTCTAATGGGCGTTCCGCAGGGATCAATATTAGGGCCTTTTCTGTTTCTGATATACATTAATGATTTACCGCATTTTGTTCAGAATACTTGTGATATTGTACTGTTCGCTGATGATACATCACTCCTGTTTGAAGTTAACAGAGCTAAAACGGATTATGATGATGTAAACAGTGCCCTTGACAAAGTATTGAAATGGTTCACTGTAAATAACTTAGTTTTGAACGCAAAAAAAACAAAATGCTTAAAATTTACTTTACCTAACGTCAAACCTGTTCCGACCAAAATTATGATCAATGGTGAAGAACTGGATATTGTGGAGTCAGTAGTTTTTCTAGGTGTAACACTCGATAATAAACTTCAATGGGGCCCACATATATCTAGTCTAGCGGGGAAACTCAGCTCAGCAGCATATGCAGTTAGGAAAGTAAAGCAATTCACTGATGTAGACACGGCACGCTTAGTTTATTTTAGTTACTTTCATAGCGTTATGTCGTATGCCATCCTGCTTTGGGGCAAAGCTGCCGATATAGAAACCATATTTATATTACAGAAAAGGGCTGTAAGATCAATCTATAACTTAGGATCTAGAGCATCTTTGAAGGAAAAATTTAAAGAAATAGGAATTTTAACAGTGGCTTCGCAGTATATTTTAGCAAATGTATTACTTGTACATAAAAATATTAATTCTTTTCAAAAGAAGTGTGATGTACATAATGTCAACACAAGGCACAAAAATAAAATAGTAGTAGCAATGTATACGCTTTTATAATAAGTTACCTACATGTATTGTAAATTTACCCTTTGATAAATTTAAAAAGACTGTAAAATCTGTATTACTTAAAAAGGGTTATTATACAGTTAGTGATTATATATGTGATAAAGAAACTTGGAATAATGTATTACCAGATAAATATTGTAAGTAGTCTCATGGACACTGTACTAATGTTACAATTCTTAATATTTATTAGTTTTGATCTTTGTTTGACTGGCTTGAGTTGTCAGGCTCACTAAAATGCCTTTGCTTGCGGCGGCGTCTGGATGACGGGTTGTCCACTTCCCTCTATGATGGTTGAGGAGGTCAATGGCTGGCATTCACGTCATACTTGTGAACAGGTGCTGCTTGTGGGGGCTGGTCATCTCAAGCTACGCATTTAGTTATAAGTAGATGTACTAGATTTTTAGTTATGTTAATTTTTATCGACATTTGTGCATTGGAACATTGTACATGAGCTTACGTTTTTTAAATTATTTATTTTGTATTCTTTAAATTGTATAATATTTTTGAAAAGAGTAATTACTGAGTTTCTTGCCAGGTTCTTCTCAGTAAAAGCAACCTTCCGAACCTGGCGGTAGCATGTATAATCCTGTATAATTGTGTCATTCTGACGATTTGAAAGTGCTTTGTAAAAGTCTAATCGAATAAAGATACTTTTGACTTTGACTTTGACTTTGACAACCTTTCATCTTAAATTGCAATTATAGTCATCAAATTGATTGTGCCTAGACTTGGCCTCTGGGTATGTAGTCACAGTAACTGAGGCAGGTGGGCCAATGTCTGTGTAGGTAATAGAGAGTTTATCATAATGTTTTGATCTTTCTGCAACTATTACTGACATTGAATTGCGAGGGCAGATTTGAAAGGCTGATTGATAACTTGCTCATATTATTAAGTCTACACGGTTATCTCGGTTCACTTCTGTCTGAGTCAGGTCCTATTTATAATAGTGAGTTATTTTTGCGACTGAGTCTATAGTGCTTTTATTCAATTTAACAGGACCTTAGACTTTAAGACACACTTATATTAATATTTAAAGCGCAAGTCAACACATTCTACAAAGTTCATTCTGAGCACAAGATTAGTTACAAAGCTACTCCTAGATGGGGTTTTAGCGATTTTGGGCTTTTATTACTGTATTAAATGAAATAGGCAAAGGTAGGTATGCTTACCTCGAAATTGGCACTGTTGTCCAACCACCGCATTACCCAGATCCGTGACTTTGATAAGGCTAGCATCGTATACCTTGGCCACCAAAGGGCCAGCTGCTAATTTATCCTCTGCAATCGTGACCTGCGGAAGGTGCACAGTTTTTGGTTTTGAAGTAGGGTGTAGCGAAAGCGCATTTATGTAACACGTCAACGTGTAGCTAAGTACCTACTTATACGTAAACCGCACCATTGGTCTTGTGGTTAGTAGGTATACTTGAATGCTATATGTATGTGATGAAAATTTGTGGTTGCCTTGAGTCGGGTACATGGCATGTATTATTAGTAAAATGCCATAAAAGTTTGCGAATGCCCAAGGAATGGAATATCCACCCCATTCGAACCTTTCTGCCTGTGAGTGCCTGACATCGGGGTACTACTTACTTACTACTTTATCCAGTAGGCATTCACCTTCGCATATAAAGTTTGGGTCGAATCCATAAATATAACCGATCCAGACCTTTACAGGCGAAGGTCAAAGTTCCTTCTTTAGATACTTGACATTCACGGCCTCTACGTCACTCTATGTATATGCATATGTACCTACTAAGTGGGGAAAATTGAATATTTCTCATCGAGAGGGTGTGATTTATAAAGGGTAATGTTATTTATTATTTATTAACCTTCTTCGAAGGATATTGTATTTTCTTTACTTTATTTTGTCATCTAAAAATTGTGCTGATGTAGAAATATTGCGATGTTATTTCGTTAGTATGACGGGATAAGGGTCAGAGGAAGACGTAGTCGGTGACAGTTTATTTGATAAACAGCATGTAGGTAGGTACAGTAGTAGTCAGCATGTAGGTAGGTAAAAAATTTGATACGTTATCAAACTATCCAATTTTATAGGTAAGTAGGAATATTATTGTAAGTTCAGTAAAGTTAACTTTGATTAGGTAATATTTTATAGCTGAACAGTTTGATTGCTTGTTTGGTTGAATGCGCTGATCTCAGGAACTGATTGATACGGAAAAAATATAATATTTTATTATAATACAGGGAACATTTATCACTAAACCAAAGCTAGTGTATTTCCTAAAACGTCAGCTCACGCCGTACCAGAAGGGTCCCCGAAGACATTCATTTTAATCGAAAATTATTTAAAACTACTCTGTCACCATAATTCAGCTTGATATTAATTTCAAGGTACATACCAACGTTGTATATTTTGTCACTTACGATAAATTAAGTTACCAAACTTGTATGATCATTGATGTTATTTCCTTTTTATTATTACTTACTTAAATATTTGTCGGACCTAGTACCAGGTGGATTTTATATAATGCAAAATATACTTTTATCAACACAGATTTCTCTGTGTTAGACCAAGTTAGGTGGTTTAAGTAGTGTTTGTAAAGGGATTCGATCAATTTTAAAGCAAATCACTACACCTTAGCACCTTAAGTATGACAACACCGTTGTCTAGTAGTTAGTATACCTGACTACTACACTACGTGTCGGGGTTCGAAATTATATCCGTCGTCTGGTACCCTTTAATTTGGGATTAGATGGCGATGAGTGATAATATCCGAACATTATTAAAATATAAATTGTATGAAAATTATAAATACTTACATCAATGAGATGTGTGCCGACTTCGTCCGGGGTGAACTCGATGCGATATACCCCGGGCCGCTCCGCCACGTCAACCACCCGGGCCGTCACTGGCCGTCGGGACGGAGCCGTCACTGACACGCTCACCTGGAATTTAAAATTCCCTGTGACAACTTACATAGGCAAATACTTATGACGCAGACACTCTAAATGTTCTTAAAACGAGACGAGGATCGGGCACGTAATAAAAAAATGGTATATTTAGAGAGTTTTGTAATTCTAATGTTTTCTGTCCGAGTTAAACAATTCTGCTGTTACGCCAGTTACAGATATGAACAATATAGGCAGGTCTGGATATATAACTGTACAAGTTACTACATATCTAATCGTGTGTTTATTGTTATAATGTTGTGTGCCACCTACGATACAGGGATTCGTTTGGGTCTGTGAGTACTAAATAAGCGTAATTTATTAATTACAGCAGAGAAGGTGCACACCCTTTTTTAAAAAACAATCGAAAAAAATCGCTTGCTATTAAATTAATTAAGGGCAGTGTTGAGCTCCCCCGTTGACTGTTACAAGTTGTGTGAAGCGTGAATGGAGAGATTAATTGGCACAAATTGAAACGAGGGAGTCCCTAGAATTATGTGAAGTGCAGTTGGTATACGCAGCTTGATATTTCACAATTGACTGGCTACAAACGACGTTTTGATAAGCAGAAGGCATGTTTAATCTACGGAGCTCGTTATGCAGTCCGGCTGCTGCCACCGCTATGTCACACTCTACTAGTTACCTTGTTATTCTTAACCGTAATTTTTTATTATTTCACCTTATTTATTTGTTTTAAAATTATAATCAATTTTATAATTATAGTAGGTTCCTCGCTTACGAGGTAAATCATCTCAAGGGGGCTATGAGTTTTAAGCAACGCGTTATAGGAACGCTTTAGCTAAGAGGTTTCATTTGTGTAACCAAAATCAAACGTCAAAGATTAAAAGTGCATAATACGGGCTGCTTCTTACAGTAAGTAGTTGGCGCACAGGATTAGAATAAACAAACTCAAAACAGGAACTTTAGAAATGATCTAAGTCAAATAAAGGCTAATTTAAAGTATTTACCTCATTTTTGGAGAATGTGGGTGCGCCCGGCGAGGTGGATATCTCAAAGATGGCCGGCACCCGCGCCGGGATAAGCCTGGTGGGCTCCCCGCCGCCGCCGCCCGCCGGCCCCGCCATCACCTCGACCTTCCACGGGGATCCTGACAAACAACAGACAGTTATACTATTAACTTACGAATTCATACTGTACGACAGAAAACAACATTTAGTTAGGTATTCTACTGTGTTAGTCAAGTCAATAATGAGATAATAAGCCACCTATTCAATAATTTATTTCCTCTCGAACGCATATTTTTTTACGTAAATCATCTAATAGTGCTAGTTTCTGACCGCTAATACACATTGGCCCATAGAGTGGAATCTAATGATTGATTTGTTTTCGTTAAAGCAATAAGTGCCTTGATGAAAATAAATTTGGTTCGTGGAACCGTGTATTCAGCGCGTAGGATCTGTTTTTGTAAATAGTCCGTCGAGATCGAGAACCCAGCATGTCATCGGTATTCAATTAATCAGCCTCAACCGCGAGGGTGCGTACCAAAAATTAAGGCTTCTGAACTTTTTGGGTCCAATTTCGTTTTCAAGATGTCACCGTTATCGTAACAAGCCACGGTGAGTAATGGTTATCATTATGGGCAAGCTTCTCTGATACGAAGTTTCATCACTTTCTGAATATATTATTTGAAAACTTTTTGTGGATGAACGCACGCTATAAACTTAGTAGACGAAACTTGTGATCGGTTAGTGAGTAGGTTGATAAACAAACCGTTCATGCGCTTTGGAAAATAGGGAATTATAGAGGCGAAGTTCACAAAATGTTAGGAGACTCTTCTGTGGTAGAGTTAGCATAAAATCATCACATCATTACTATAATGGGGACTTACATAGAATTTCTATTCTAACAGAAGGTCATTATGTATAATTAGAAAGGCAATTTTGTAAATGTTTCGAGGAAGGAATGGCTGCTGTCTGCATAAAACATATGATCGTGATTGTGCATTTCTTAACAAATATGCACTAAGCCACACTGCGTGCATTCTAAAATTCCTGTAGGATTCGTTTCTACTGCCATACTTCTATGAGATACATAACATTTACTTAAATAAGCAATTGCATCAGTTTCAGTTATCAAAGTTATTAAGGTTACGAAATTAAAAGGTCTAGTCGAGGTCACATGATTAATCGCATGATTGTCTACGGAAGTGTCATTGAATTTTATAGGCTATTGATCAGTGTCTTTAATGTCATTGCATTTGCGAATAATACAATTGAACTAGCAGAATAAAAGGGGACCAAAGAAATAAAGAGGCAGTTATATCCATAAATTCGTATGAGACACGGCTATATGTTTTGCCATCATTGTGGTATCTATATAAAAACCAGCATCAAGCAACTCACACCACCTTATTACAAAACATGGTTGAATCGAAGACAACCAAATTCAGATTAAAGCTATGTCCGTCCTTTCTTAAATCCGAAAGATAAATTAAACCATGGACTATCTTAGTCTGTGTTTTGTAACAAGAGAAAGAGACTAATACCATATCAACTTGAATAATGGATAACATGTCCAGTCTGTGCTTCCAGCCCTTGTATCGGCATAACTAATTGATCACCGTGGCACTGAACTCTCCTGCCAATAGCAATAGAACCTTATTCACTAGAAAACAAAAGGGATTTTTATTAAAATTGCTATTTTATACCTAGTTTACAAAGTTCAACAGTAGGTACCTATTGTATTGAGTAAACGTATTAAGATTATGTTTCACGGGTTTATGGAAGCAGGGTCTTATCGAACAATGAGTACCAGTAGATATCCTCTTACTTAAAGTGGTACCTATGTAATATTATAGCAAGAGTGGGCTCATGACGTGGGTTGATACTTGTAACCATTCCCTAAAATATAATTACATTAGATAGCAATAAATTCGAGTCACCAAGAAAAATATATAAATAATAGAAATAGTAATTAAATTAAAGGAAAATGATAGTTCTTTATTATTTTTTTCTTTAATTTGCTACTAAGTCAAAACTGTTTGATTATTGAAGCCGCGAGACCGCCATCTTTTTTCCAAAACGGATTATGTGTGACCGGTGCCAATAAAAGTTTCTAAAACGTTTATGTTAATTGAATACATGGTCGGAATTGCATGTTATAAGTTACATACGAGTACTTAGGAACCTATTTAATTGGAGTTTGGGAATATAAATTTGCATGTATGACATTATAACTACTCGATGTGTAAAACATTTTCACTAGATTTTCCTTTTATACAAAAAGATACGCATAGTATAGACTAGATTATAAAAGCCTGCGTGAAATAGATTAGTTATGGAAGTATATACGTACTATTTAAGTATTATCAAATATTTGTTTACTTATATACACATACATTTTTAAACTGACACAAATATTGTAAAGAAAGTATCAAACATAAGAACGCTGGCGGAATATTTTTGAATGCATGATTTGTTTAGTGTTTTAAGCAATTCAACCAACTACGCTACTAAAAATACAACAAGCGGTGTGTTCAGGTAACTTGTATGTATAGTAAGAAGGTCTGCCATAGCGGCCACCTGGTGTAACCTGATCAGCACCGTTATGGCTCCGCCCTTCACTGGGCCCACAACTTGAGTTAGTGTAACGGGTACGCATGTTTGTTTGTGTGATAAACTTTGCATTCTATTTATCTCGGAAAAATTAAGCTATAAATCTCCATTTACATACAAAATGACAGTCCTGACCGACAGCCTAAGCCGCTGATCGCAGAGACATTAAATTTGGATGAGTTGTTGGTGAGTTGGAAGTATAAAACTACTAAGAAAGCGTTTTCTGAAATTCTAATTAAATATAAAGGTAAAATGGGGTTTGAAAGTTTATATTTGAAATCTTATTGCCACACAAGCGAAGCTGCAGGTCCAAGCTAGTAATTCTTTTAAACAACCAGACGTTTAGTTCAGATCTTTTTGGACAAATCTTGTTCAAATGATGGACAATTTTCTGAAGAAAAAACATCCGCTGCTTATATATTTATTATTCCTAAGGCTGCGTTTACGTTAATCGGGTGCAGTTCAATGAGAGAGACTTCCGTCACTTGTGTAGTAGGCGACTACGTAAACCAGGTTACCACGGTTCTAGAGTTTCATTAATTTCTTCAGAACATAAATGACACATTTCGAGTTTCACGGTAAAGGAAAACATCTTGAGAAGATATACATTTTCCGGGAAGAAATTCATAAAGTCCGAGATGGCGATTATATTTCTGCCACGGTGACAGAAGATTGTGTTGATTGACTCTTTTGGAAAGATATGGGTTAGGAGACGTATTGGTCAGCTTCTAAGTACCTACATGTATATACATTATTATAGGATGCTCCTTTACAATCTTAGTTTCCATAATATTAAACCTTCAACATGTCATCCGTAACGTGAAACGAGGGAATTATAGGTACCCCTCGTTTCATGATCATTCATCCGATGACAAAATAGTTGGGTAGAAATGCTTTATAAAATCCGTTTCAATTAAACTGTGACAAACTCTAGGTATTGCCCGGTGAGGAATTTAAATTTAGACTATCGGTTATTGTCTCTACTTTGGGAAGTAAAGGACGTCGGATTGACAGCTAGGTATAGCTAATTAATAATTTAATGCCAGTGGACCCGACCGACTACTCAAGGGAAAGTGTGCTTTAAAATTTTGGTGTACTTCCAATCGGTCGTCAGTTTATGCGAAACTAAAGAACAACATTTGATTTTATCTTTAGACGGTATAAATTGAAGTCGCTATTTCCATATGTTAAGAGATATTAGAGAACAGGCAACTTTTTGTAACAATCTTTTAAAAACAGGCTTCGAAGTGAAGCAAGGGCGGATCGCTTGTATAATTATAAAGATAATAAAAATAAATTATTAATAACTATAAAATGGTTTTCCTAACTTTTTAAGCACAAAGAGTAGCTACTTATTCTTTGGAGACCGTTGTAGAAAGGCGTTGATAAAATTTATAGATATTAGAGAAAGATTTAAGAAAAATATGAAGTACGTATGACATTTATTATAACAATACGGGACTTGTTATAAAATGGTTTCGTAAAATAATGCCGGATCCATTTAGTCCCAAAGACATTGTTTTACGCAACATGCCATTAATTACAGTTGATACACTTTCCAATATTGATCACGTGGTTGGTTGGTTGGTTAATATTTGCATTTAAGTATTTTTTATTATGTAAAATGACGGTAAATTTATATTATACAAGTAAAATTGAAAACAGGTTTAGTTAGTATGCTTGTATCTTGTAAGCAGATAATCTACGAAACTATACATCGTTTGACTCAGTGTGGATTATGGTATACATACAATATACACCTATTAAGTAGAACTAATTAGGTAAATAAGCTTCAATGTCCCTCTTGAGCTTTATATTTAAGACTATAATGTAACTGTACATTTCCTTAAGTCATAGTTTTCATGATTGGAGGATGTCCATAGCCAGCGGTCATCTTCTAATAGGCAGGTACTTAAACGCATGCGGAAGAATAGAGTGCCACCTGGCAGTAAACCAAAAATAAGATAATTTAATCTCGTCGGTCGCAGGTAGTGTTATAAGATGTGGCGTATGATTCCCTAACCTAACCTTAATATTTTATGTGAAAATGTCAATTTATGAGGTAACTGTTATAAGCAGGTGTAATAAAATAGACAATTTACGACTTTTGACTGGTGTAATCCTGTTTGGAATGCGAGAAAGTAAGAAATTCCTATTTTTATTCAAAAACCAGTTTTCGGATTTGTAAGACCTTCCACAAGTTTGTTTATTTGAAAGATTGTAAATGAAATAATACTACGAATTGAGTCATAACGCATTAGAAATTCACAGATCCAAATAATCATAACTAGCGCTAACTTATAATTGGAACTGATATTTCAAGAGTCTAAAAAAAGACAATTTGTAGGACGATCGGAAGCGATTGCTGTGAAGTTAGTTACTGATTGGAAAACCAGTCGGGGAAATCATATTTTCACGTCGAACTTGCAATAGCGCTCTTGAAAAACAATTTGATCCAATCTATATGAACCAAGCTAGCTAAAAAAATCAAGCAGGGCACGACGGAGTTTATTTTGTGAGCTGCTTTACGTAAAATTTGTCTGCATGTATATAGAAGTACTTAGGTACCCCTATTTTAACCCTTGCAGACAAATATTACTAGGACTTACCAGCAGATCTTATACTTTTAAACGATCAATATCTATAGAATCTGAATCTCGTAAACGGCTCGAACGATTTACATGAAATTTTGTGTGTAGGTTTCAGGGGGCAAAAGATAGAACTAGCAAGGCTTAATTTTTGGAAAACATTGTTTTGACCATGTTTTCAAGCACTGAAAACTCATACAATACATTACATTACGTCATTAAATTTCGCCGACATCTGTCTAGTTATGATAGCTCAGACGTACGTAAGGCTTCTAGACTACGAGACTGACGTTCTCCAGATAATTTTTTTTTCAGCATACACGTATGAGAAAACGCAATTGAAAAGAAACTGAGCACAGCTCGGTCAACCAGGTTCTATTTCATAGTTCTATGTCACCAAGAGCAGACGAGTGCCAAGTGCCCCCAGTTCTGGCTATTTCCCATCCAAATCATTCGGAATTACATAGTCTTTTACACATATTCTCTCGTACGGCATGTATTTATAAGCTTTTCTCATTAATTCAGTTGTCAGAATTTAAAGCATTTCTCTAGAAAGGTACTTAAGTATGGTGAATAAAAACAGTAAGGTCGAATAGTCAGACTTTATTAAGCACATTTTATGTAAAATCAACGTGTTTACATAACTCCTCTTTGTCCTCTACTGTTAACTACGAACTTTATATTTCCAGTGTATTGCAAAACTAGATGCCTACGAGCCGATCCCATGATATTTTCGTTGGGGCAAGGATCCCTTTTCTCGCAACCCTTAATCAAGGCTGAGCACTCGAATGTAATACACTTCCGTTGCAGGGAGAAACAAGGATATCCCCGCATCGCTACCCTATTAGGGACGTTTGATAAGACACTTTGTTTCCTCTGCTAATTAATAATTACACTTACTTAGTTAATCTGGCCTATAGTTTACTTAATCCGGAAGACGTTCGGTGTTCTTTTAGGGGATTAGGTAACTGCATAATGTGTGCAATATCATAGTAACCTACCTACCTTCATTCTAGGCAATTTATATTCACATGATTTTGCACGTGCCAGATAAATATTACTGAACCCAATAAGAAAAGAAAATCTATACTTGTGCAAGTTTGTGAGGTTGCAGGGTAATCTATGAAAGCCACATTATTTGTTAGTGACCTAGGCTTTATAAATCCGAAATATGAACAAACTTCGTGGTAGTTCAATTATACGCGAGTGAAAACGAAGTCCATCAGGCTGCGTTACCTCACTGAATCGCTAAACTACTTGATTATCTGACCGAGGTAAGAAATTAAACAACGTATTTAAAATACTATATCCTGATGTCATAATTACTGAAAGGGAAACTTTTTAAAATAAGATGGTTATAGAATACATGAATATCATTTAAATGAATTAAACATCAGTGGAAGTACTTAAATTTAAGTGTTTTATACTTATAATCTGGCTGTTTCGTTAAGTTTTGATGAATCTAAGTACATGAATATTTGACAAGTATAATTCTAACGGATTGAAATCCACCCTTTTCTTTGGAGTTGATTAATAAATAGCGAACTTATTTATTTTCAAACCATAAATATATAATTAAAATGAAAGTAATATAAAAGTTAAAGCCAATAATTAAAAATTAAAAATATAAATTTTTTGATAGTGATATGCGTGACTAGAAAATAGGTTTTTATATTAGTATGCAAATATAAGTACTAATGAGACAATAAATCAGCAATAAGATATGAGAATTTTATGCGAGGAACATTCGAAACACTAATCGAACGTCTTTTAATTTTTTTTACCCTGGGTCCGAATAAATCCTAGTAAAAATCTCCCTGCTTAGTAAGTAGTATGGAAACAAGTTTATGAAATTTAGCCAATTTGAAAGTACCCCTTTGCGTATTAGATTTTTGCCGAATATCGTAACCATGGTTAAAGTAAAGCGATGAGAGATATTTTGGAGTACTTTGATAACTCGATAGGCTGCTCACAGTACTCAAACATAAATCTCATTAAATGAGCGATAGTAGCAGGTAGGTTTCAATAGCAAAATATTAACGCTCGAGGGAGCAAGTACAACAGGCGGCAGCGGCTGGTGATCGCCGGTTTGTTAACTATTGTTACATCCATTACCAGTGGGTTTGATATAATACTTGATAACCTTATATAATGCTATAGATACTGACAAAATGTAATACATTCATACTGCTGCCATGACGAGTAAATAACGCGCAGCGAAAATAATGGCGATACTGCGCATGTTTTTATTCGCCTCGCGCTATACATATAGACAAAGACAGACTCGTAAAATGACTACTGCGTATTTAAGGTAGGCGCTCAGAAATCATGATACGACCTTCAGAGTTATTCTATAAGGTTTCTCAGCGTCGTGTTCGACGTAGAGTGTCGTTTTCAATCATAGGTAATTGATATATAATACATACATGATAAAGTTCAATTTCGTATGATTATCTCCTTAACGAAATTACAATGCCTGGTCAAGGTGTTTTGGAAACCATACCCGCCGCAGAAACGAAATACAATAATACAATACAGCGAAATGTAATTTAGCTAAAATCTTCTGTAAGGTAGAGATAATATGTAACTCACACAGGCAGCTCCGATGTTGAATAGGAAGATCTTCGTCGTGTTTACTCGAGCGGAATACTCGACATAAGCAGCTTCATGTATCATGACGATTTATGTCGCATAGTACTTACTACTTGAATGAATGTATGCACTGACTGACATTATTGAAAATGAAAATGAAAAATTTATTTATTTACAGTAGTAAGTAGACAATAGGTACATGCAGTCTTTACAGATTATATGGCTACTAAATCTACTCGCGCATTTACATAGTTTGAGTTTTCCTGTGGTTTTCACACTAGGCAAGCCTGTATCGCGAAAACCTGTTTGATTTTCCTAATTCATTTATTGACACATAGGTCGTCGTTATTACCTGCATTGCTGTGTTTTTAAACGTACGCGACTTTACGCATGGTTAAATAGCATGCGATCAACATTACTTTATTGATATCAACATCGAGTCAGATAAAACAGAACCTGACGAAACGCACCTATTTTGAAACACATCAAAACGAAACGCACTTGAATAATTCCTTGAAACGCACTATCATTTGCGCTAAGGAAATCAAATTTTAAATATTATGTGGTTCCGTGAAACACACCCGATGTCCAAGGTTTGGATAGGGATGGGTAGTTAATAACAGAAAATATCGCTAGCAAGGCAGAGCAGACAACACTCGAACCACTGTCTATATCGATAGAAACATTCAAAATCAATTGCCATATATCTTGTGTGACTATCAAGAATACAGAAATAAAATTAACAGGAACCGCTTGCACTAGTGGTTGAAAGTGCATAGCTTTAAATTCTACAATCAAATTTGTTTGTCACCAGTGTCTGGTTGTCACACTTGAGGTTCCTACGCTAGTGCGCCATGTTCATTGGTTTATACAAATCAATAAATAACAAGAGAAGATAGAAGATTATCTTCTAATACATAATATAATAATCGTAAAGTAAGTTTTGGTTTTATTTATACTGCTCACAAAAACTCACTCAATAAAGCAATATCATAATAAACATTGTAACATAATTAAGAACTATATTATATAATTTACATAAGACTTACTTCGCCTAGTTGTTTACATACCCGGTCGAAGGGGTTCATAAATCCAGCATCAATATAGATTGAGCCATTTGCTCCCATTATTCAGTTTCCCAAATGCTGACGCTTTTAAAAATAATGTAATATAATATGTCCATGGCCAATACAAGTTAGAAAACATTAATTCAACGAAACTTGTGTGTCGATGGTGCATCTTTGTCACGCTTCAACCATCACGGCTGCAGTTATGTGGCCCGATGCAGGTGTTCATTGTTGCATTGCAGACGTAAGTACCGCACTTGTATTGTGGTATTTACGTGGTACACGCACATAACAGGATACGAACACCGTTTACAAACAAATAAGAATCATTTATAAGTTATTATTAAGAGAAAACGTAATTTGCAATTTAGATGATATTTCCGGCCCAGTCCTTTGATCAGGTAGCCCTGACTGCAATAAAAGTTGGTTGGTGCCGTAACGATTTATGAGCGCTCTGCGAAAATAGTGGAGGTATCGCATGTATTTTATTCGCGTCGCACCATGCAGAGAGACTCGTTAAGTGACATCTGTTCAATTGATATTAGCACTCATAACTCCTGACGGCATCCGTTGAGGACCTAAGTAAGTACTTGACCTTGTACACGTTTAGCAATTTATGCAATTCAGGATGAGCTGAACTGTTCCTTCCAAAATATCAATTTGATTGCCTTTGAAGTTTATTACAGGCCAGTTTAGGTAGTTATCTTCAAGGCAAGCTAGAATCAACTTTATAATAAGGCAATCATGGGAATATTGCGAAGATGAACAATGTAACAAGTGTGTGAGTCAAGTCAAGTCGACTAAGATTATTAGACATGTTATTATTTTAAAAGCACCTAATTACAAGGTACATTGTTAGAGTCAACAGTATATATAATAATAGCGGTGTCTCGCGGTTTCACCCGCGTAGTAATAATTTCATAGGTGATTTTATTTCGCGGAACTTTAGTTATTTTTAAATATAAGTTGCATCCCGCTTTTTTTCCATATAAGTGAAAGTCCCGCTAAAATCGGTCCAACCGTTTCAGAGACTAGCCTGAACAAATATACAGACAGACAGCGGCAGATTAAAAAAATATCTATTTAGGAACGTAAGTATAACGTAAGTACTTATATACCTACTACTATACATGCAGCTAGTGAAAAACTGTCAATTTTGAATTACAAACAGACCCTTGAGTTTTATATATCTACACAGATTTAATCTGTGTCTGTGGTTATCTAACTTAAGTAAGAAAGGACATGAAGGCTTTCTTAACCATTGTAAGGAGTTATATCTGAATTTTATCAACGATTATAGAAATAAGATAAGGTCAGCACGATCATAATTTTCACGATTTCTTTTTTATTTTGGGGTTTGTCGATTAGACTAAACAACTGAGCGTGGAGTCAGCTATGGCAACATTTGATTTCTAAACATTTTGTAGGAAGTATAAGTGCCCTTTAAACATTTTCCGTGCTTTATCTGAAATTAACATCTTGTATAAATATGTAAATTTTCAAGAGGCATTAGAGGATTCTGCATTTCTCCACGGCTTTTACACAAAGTAACATTATCCTCACGCTTCGGATATAGCAACGATACAAAATGAACGGGAATGACATATGTCACGTGACTGATTTATGTCATTTCCATTTTGTATCTAATTAGCGCAAGCGCGAGAGAATGTTAGCTATAGGGGAAATCGCTGGCTTCTCTATGTATATACAAATTTTACGAGCTAAAATTTAAATACAGTTTACGACCTATTGAGCATGTAAACACCAATACTAAGATTAAAATACATTTTAAAATATAAATATGTAATAAAATAAATATTTAAGATATTCGTTAACGTATATAAAACTTCTAAGATAATAAAAATATACTGTTATTATAAAATATTTAAGTAATCATAATATAATTTGAATATACCAGGGTTCTTTTTTTATTTGCGACACTCGTAGCATGAGAGTAGAATGAAATTGCAGAAACAGCAATTAATCGAGACTGACAATATAAACATGTTGTCGAAAAGTATCCAATTTACAATTGCAATTTGTATGTATCTAATAACAAGTACGAATATATAACCCACCTAAAAATACTACTGAGCCCACAAAGAAAGTATCTAGCTAACGAGTGTCCATCAAGACAGCCAAGATTTCTGTGTGGTTCATATTTATTTTTCCAAAGATTATTTGCTAACGGCAACGGAAGGGTTAGGTATATAATAATATAGCTATACGTACCTATTTCCTAACACTTTGGGAACTGGCGGATGTCACGACGAACCATTGTTAGGAAAGAACAACGAAATTTATATTATTGCAATATCTAACCGTTTTTGATCAGTGTAATTCCTTCCTGCAATTTTATTGTAATATGGTATCCACAGAAGCATGACAATTTTAAGACTGCATACAAAATTCAACGCCATACACTGCAATCAACGCAAAACCTACACCGCTAGAGACATGACATTTGGAGGGTTCAGGTCGGTTAAGATAAGATTTTGGAAATTCTACCCCTACGAGGGTGAAATGCGGGTTGACAGTTTGTATGTGAATACTCGGTGCCACGTAAGCGAAGTGCAGGTGCAAAGCAGTGAGACTATATAATCAGCTACTTAAAATGTGTAAATGGATCATGGTCTACTAAGTTTTTTACTTTATTTTAACCTGTAACCCTAATTATTCCCAATTTGCTGTGTGAAATTAAGCGCATGTTTCAGACAAGTGACTAGCTAATAAAAATATACATAGCTAGAGTTTTTTAAGCATAATTTAAATATTAATCGAAAATTAAGTGAGCGACGAAGCGAGCTTCGAAAAACTGTACTCGACATTAAATTGGCTTACTAATGTGTACAGGATATAGACAATTTCAAATTGTCGTTCTAGTTAGTTTAATTAAATGAAAGCGAAAAAGAGTGCGGACACCACTACCTGTTTACTAGGTTTCTTAATTCACTACTAATGGATTTATTCACATAGTGTACATTCCGTCAGAGAAACTACTCGAGTATTTTCGAAAGTTGGGTTCAATTTTTATTTTTTTTTACTCCTCGTAGTTTTTTTTTGGAAATATTATTTAAGTCTTTGATGTGTTGTTCTTCTGTCGATAAAGATTAACACGTATTTAAAAAAAAAAGAGGTAAGCTTGTTATTCCTGTCACAGAAACATATATCGTAACTACCAACCCACCTATTCATTCTAAACAAAACAATGCAAAAATCATTTTGATTCAGTAATTAAGTGCCGCGCCTGTGTTCCTTGCAATAATTTGTATTGTTACAAGCGAGCCAAAGCGAATTTTGTATTGTCTGAAACGCACCCCGTCTGTGACGAGCCTTTGGTATTCTGTCAGCTTTATTAAAAGTCGTGAGGCATGACGTGTTGTTGTATTAGATTTTATCTAAGTAGTAAGTAGCAAATAATATTATTTTTTGGAAGATTTCTTTCAGCGTCTGTACAAACTAGGCGCGGCTTTTGGACAAACTAGGATTGAATACCGGTATTTGATCAATTGGGCTCCAAATAATGAACATCTTAGACTGTATGGTAGGTAGGTAAGTCATGACAGATGACGTACTCAAGTTTTAGGACGATCTAAGAGGAGAGTGATGAAGCTTTAATTATAATCGTTAGCTTAGTTGTGGAAAATAAGTGTCTCTGCCTACCTACATGGGATACGCTATAGTATTCTTAATTCTAAGCTATTATATAATTTCTGGACTGACTTCATTCTATTGTCTAATTGGTCCAGTTGTCGCAAACGTTGACCCCGGATCGAGCAGTGTCATTGGGCTTTTCCATTCCTCATTTTTATATAACAAAAGTTTTCTGTTAGGAGTATCAAGTATATGATATGAAACCTTTTTTCATTAATTACAGTATAACAAAAGCCATGCAAATGCATGATATAGTACACAGCACTGCAACAATACTCTGACAAGATGAAGTGGCCTATGATGATAACAAAAGCAGAAAACTGTTGGCTAATTTTGTTAATTACAAAATATCACACACTAGGCTCCAATAATAATAATTATTATGACAATTGCACACAATCGAGTCAATTATGTAAACGACGTGCATAAACAAGTGGCCAATAATTTATCGAATACTAGCATCGAGGCGAAGCGTTGTGTTTGATTGATGAAATGAAAATACAAGTAGTTCAATTCAGTTGGTTTTATGTACGACTAGCTTCCGTCCGCGGCGATGCCTACATCTTATTGGGTATCACAAATGTACCTCGATTAACAATAACTGTTACACAGTGATAATGTAGCATTTTATTTGTGAAATATTTATATAAATAATTTTTTGGAGCATATTCGCTACAAACAAACCTTTTCATCGTTTTTCTATTATGGATACACGAAACTGGCGGTCGTATATTGATTAATGTAGTTGAAGCGAAACACGCTTCATAAAACGACTCCACAGACATATAATTAACTATGTTTATTATAAATGTATTATAATACATGTATGTGAGCGAATCACTAGGCTATGGGCGACGACAAATTGCCGGCGAGGTGAGTGTCACTTTTTAATTCATCAATATTATGTATTCTTTGATTACAGTATTTAAGTGACAGCATTCGCAGTTCTTCACCGTCACCTAAAGTAGTGATGGGCAAATGAAATAACAAATATCGATATGTTTAAAATCGATATGACATTATAGAAAACAAATATCGATATTTTACTCCATGGTGTAATAACTTAAATATTAATGTCACTTTAAAGAATGATAATATTACTGTTCAAATGTCCAAAATACTCTCTCTACTAGTTGGTGTGGACATCGTAGCTAAGCAAGAGATTTAAAAAGGGACCGAGGTACTTCAGTAGTGCATCATTATATCGATTATCAAATTTTTTTAATTTAAAATATTGACGACACCTATTCATAAATATTTTTTTTTTCATATCGATATTTTCCACCCAAACCTAGCCCAAAGCGGATGTAGGTCGATACAGCCGCATTTATATATTCGGAACTGTTAACTCTGTAGAAATGGAAAATTAACCGTTGTTCGTTTGAGTCATTCGTATGATAACACGCTATTGGTTAGGTTTGGAGTAAATGTGAGAATGATTGAGAACGAGTTATCTCGCGAGATCTCGTGTTCTTTCGAAAGCTGATGCAATGCAGTTTTAAGCCCGTTTCTTGCAGCTTTAGCGGTTGTCCACTCGCGATAGTTGAGATATACTTATACGGCAATCGTTAATTACAGGAAGTATGTAGTTAACGCGATCTATTTGCAGGAAATGTATATTACCTACGTAAGTTGGCGGTTGCGTCAATATTTTTCTTATTATTCAAGATTTTATTTGAATTGCACAGCACGGTTGAATGTTAGTTTCTTCAAAACACAACGAAATATGTAACCAATGGTTATATTGCAAAAATTTTCAGTGAAGATAAAGCTTACGTAATGGTTTGACCACTCTGAAATAATTTAAGAGCAAAGAGCTGTGATTAACACGGCAAATAACTACTTTCAAAATGATGCCGTTGCACTATATTCATTATTTATATCCTATTATTGTTTTGTTTTATTTTCAAATCAATCTTTACAAGTTGAGAAAAAGTTAATCGAAGTCCCACGGACGCTGATCGCGGTCGGAACCTGAGCTTGGCAACTTTAGAACCGAGAGAAAGGTCCGCACCTTGTAGCCTAATTAAACAGTGTTACGTTACAGCTCCCAACATGCTATTACACTATACTTCAACACCCAGATGATTGCATTTCCTAACGAAATCTTGTTGGCCTTGGAATTATGCAGTACAAAGGCATCAATTACTAACGAAGCTTATAGCGGACTCATTTGAAATCAGTTATCCATCACTATTCTAGATAAAGAAACCCGCGTTATATTTGAAGAAACGTAAAAAACTGCCAAGTCTCAAAATATTCAATGATACCTGCTTAAATGTTAGACTTGACAACGATGAACAACTCTATCGTACACTATATTGTATCATATGTAACCAAGCCAAGATTGGATCAAAAGTGAGGATCAGAACGGCATATCTCAAATAAAATACGTTCATAGGTACAAACGCTCACGACTGCATACCGTTGATATTTCAATGTTAGATATGGAGATAGATATAATACTAAATTATATAGAAGAAGGCAGGCCCACAGAACCTTGCTTCATTCCAGGTGAAGGTAGTCAACAGTTAAGAGATTAGCATATTCTGAATTGTTCTGTTATATTAGCTACTCTTCCGCTTGCGGTATTGTGTATGGGTTTCGATAATAACCTTGAACATTCACAATCCCGCAAACTAGTTCGTAAGTTCCGGAACCCGTGGGAATGTTTTTGTTTCAAATATAATGTGTGAAGGCATCTTATGTTTCGCTTAGTAAGTTGGATAAGTTATGTGTTGGAAACGGTTCCAATTTTGTCGTTGTAAATTTCTCATTTCTACAAGTTTTTTGCTCCAAGCTTCATACATTTTAATAATTAAATATATTGCTTATTCATTAGTGTGGATCGACAACGAATTAATATGGCTATTTATATTATCCTCGCAGTAAATAAATCATGTTAATATTATAATAAAATTATACACGACCGTCGATTGTTTTTTTTTTAGGTTTAAAGAATTTATCTTAAGAACTTTTTATTGGTGAATCGGTACAAATCTATTAATTGAATAATCGTGTAAAACTTTTTTAAATCATATAAAGAATTATGTTATGTTATCCAAGAAACATTCCCTATATAATATAAATCTTAGGTATAAAAAACACGCTGCACGCAATTCCGTCTGTACGCCATGAACGTTAACAACATTTCATTTTCACGGAATGTAAATCTGTCACCTCATTTTCTGCCCCAAGGCCTCCCGAGATAATTCCAGACAATTCGAGACAATTCGAAATAAATAAATAAATAAATTCCTTTAGGAAATTAATTTCTTAATACTTCCTATGGTGTCGACCTGTACCTAATGCACCTATTGGCGACAGTGTACTTAATGTACGTATAGACACGAATGGATAGAAAATATTTCCAATCATTACAGTTTCCGCACCTCGGCCCATGATGGCCGATTGCGTAACAAGAAAGTGATAGTCTGCGAAGTGTAATGTGTCTGAATATCTCACAGATGCCAGTAAAACAACGCATCTGGTGCTTTCACTTGCCAATATACCTACTAAACTAGTAAAATAAAACTTCCATTTCAATATTATAACGGGCATTATGAATCATTTTATATGATTATACAAAATTAAATAGCCGAAAGTGGTCATTGATGAATTTTTTGTTATTTGTGCATATTAAAGTGGTTTTTTTAGTTATTTCGTTTTTTTACGTTACAGAGTTTATGTTAGGTCATTAGAGAAAAGGAAGACCTAAGAAACGATGATATATGTGAATTTGAGAGAGCGAATTTTAACACGAAAGTGGCACAATGCATATGTTCCGCCTGATGGTACAGCTGCCGTCACAAGCTATGAGCGCTCAGAGAAAATAGGGGGGTAACTGCGCTGTCTCTATCTGTCATACAGACAGAGACAGAGACTCATAAAATGAATACAAAGTCAGCGCTCATAACTCGTGACGTCACTTGTAACCATTTACAGTACCGTAATTAAAACAGCGCTGGCGGCTGATAGAGAGAAATGGAACAAGGGCAGTAAGATTATTTACCGAATTAATTTATTTTAATTGCAGTGGGTCTATTAAAACAACGCTTATATTGTTTCTCAAATGAGTGAGGCTAACCAATTTTTCACTATATTTACCACGTTACAAGTAAAATAAAACGAAAGAATTGCGTTAATATAACTATCAATCTCAATAAATGATACGATTTATCATGTAGCTAATACCATTAGACATCGAATAGTTTTTGCAACATAATATCAGTCACAGTCGTATGAATGTGAACGGGCAATCGTGATGAGTTTATATACGATATACAATTAGAATGAGTTCATACTTTGATTATGACCATTATCGTTTTGAGTTTAGAGTTCATTTTGGTTTGAAATAACTTTGTAAATTTTATAGGGTTGTGCGTGAGAAATGGCCCTTATAAAAGAGTTCAACGCACGTTTACGCTTTGTACGTACGCAGTCGTGCGGACCTATAGCCTAGATCCAGAACGTCCATGATCCATTGGGCACTGAATGACAACCGGTATTATACCTCAATGTAGATTATAGCACCATTACACAGGTATCTATTCAAATGTTAATTAATCATAGTACCTACTAACAACTAGTAACCACTAATAACTGACGTTCGAATCAAGTTGTGAATATGTACCAATTTAATATAGGTTTCATTCGATTTGAGTATTCAATTGTCAATAGACTTAATAATCATGCAATTGGGTACGCTTTTGGAAATAAATTGCCCTATATCTAGGTGTTTAATCTGGCGATTAATATATTTAACTAGGGTAACCCGCTGACAATTTTGAGTTTGATTTGATGCGTATGTGTACTTTTTATAAACGTAATGGGTAATTGTAAGGCACCACGTAGGTGCATTCGCTGGCTGTGAACGTTGGTATCAAAATCACCACGCTCAAAAAGGAAACACAAAGGTTAGTAATGACGTGTCTCGCCCACATTACACTTATACAGATGGCTAGGAGACGGATGTAGGTGTACCTACAATGTATGCAAATACACTCACTTATCGAGGGCAGTCGAGCTCCGGGGACAGCGCTACTCCCCAACGACGTCTATGTGGGCCACTGCACACTCACGGAAAAGAAATCACAACAATAACACTTTCAACTAACACTCACTACACAAAGTACGAATGAAGCCGTGGCACAGCTCAACTGTTCTTATTCCACGCAAAGATCAGAGAGGCACCGTGTTACGTGTTTACGTTTAGTATTTAACACATATGCGAAGTACTACGCGGCGAAATTGCATTTTCGTATTACGGAGGCATCGCCTCGTTGCGGTGCGAGCGCGACTCAAATGTCAGCCGCGGTCGGTGCGCGGGCGCACAGTCGCCCGCGCCCAGCTGCGTGACGTCACGCAGGTATTCAAAATGGCGGCGTGGAATTCGAGAGCCTACATTCGTAGTGTTAGCAAAAGCAACTGGTTATTGGTTTGCCAGTCAAGTTGGCTGACTGCTATTAACAACTTAATAAACGCTTAACAATACTTGTTCACCTTTAAATGTTTCTTACTGAAGACGGACTGTCCCATTTCACAAAAAATCTAGATATTAAAAAGGCTTTGAACATTATCAGAGTGCTACCTATCCGGCCAACCTATATTATCGTGCAATATTCTATGGTTACTCTCATCGCTACTTGTAAAAACAACACATTTGATTGAATTGATATCATTTAAAAACATTATTACAAAAGTTTCTAGTTCTGCGCTATCAACTTAAGGGATAAAGTTTTAAGTATCACTTCCATTTTTATCTACCTACTCGGTTTAAAAGCCTCTTTCACTGCCGCGAGAACCCTGAGACGGAAGTTATCCCGCTCTTGCACCCGACTTAATAGAGAAAGAGAGAATATGATATTGTGTATGCCCTCTTATCTTGGATTTCATTGAACTAATCATAATCCTTATTTCTAAAAGTTCGAGTAAAGAATGTATGTACGATTTTATTATATAAGTACCAAATAATAATGTGGTTTTCAAAACATTTATTCGGGGACGAAGTAGGTAGATTATTGGCATTGTTTTTGGCAACTTAAGTGAGTGGATATAGAAAAGTTTCATGCGATTGCTTTCAAAATTAGATACGCGTATCCAAGTAGTGAGAAGACTTAGTTTAATGGTAAGTACGCTTCTGCCCTACTACTTAACTAAAATACACAACTAGCATATAATTTGTACATCCTGAGATCCATTCTTGCAGGACAAATATGTGATGAACGTGTGTTTGCATTTGCATTATATTGGTATTCATAATAACGATGTATTAAAAAAAAATATAAGTATTATATCCTTAGTCTAGTAGGTACCTACACATAGCTTTGCTTAGTCTATGATTAGAGAGCGTCAAGATATTATTTGATATTTATTTTAAAATCACATCAATTTAGTTTTTTAGGTAGACTTTGAATAATTCTGCACTCTTTCTCTATGGACTTAAACCGACTTGTTCCAAGACGTACCTACAATGTAGAGACGTGCACTTTATGCAAAAGGCATGTAGATTAAACAATCGAGGTGAGTAAGTGCTCGGTATGTCTCGAAATCGCGCTATCTTTTGTTGGTCGTGATGTGATGGATACCATCGGCGCTTGCACAAGCAGAAGTCGCACCTCATTAGGAGAAATAATGTTTATTTATTTACTTATAACCTCTTTACAGTATTTTCTACTAATGCGATGTTACGGGCCTTAATGATAAATTAATAATTAAAATTAAATGTAGTTAGCATTATTTCAATTCAATACAATTAAACTTACTGCTCAATCATAACCTACATTCTAGTAAAGATGATAGTGAGACTTCTACTAGATTAACACTATGGACCCTGTACCACTGCGTCTTTTGAGAGAGGATTTACATAATTTTGTATTTGTGCTTTACTCATAATTATATTGTACGGTTTCACCCGCGTAGACGTAAACCCCAATGTTTTTTTAAAATAATAGTATCCTAAGTTACTCCTTGTTACATCAGCTATCGAAGATAATGAAATTCCCATTAAAATAGGTCCAGCTGTTTTGGAGATTATCCAGAACAGAAAGACAGATAATTTTTTTTAAATGTTTTTTTCATATCGGTATCGTATATATTCATTTAGTGAAAAGCTGTTCATTTGGAATTACAGACATTTAAATTGTATTTATCTGTATGTATAGAAATAGTTTTATTTCAATATAAGACACATACTTTATTTATGCAATTGTGTGCAATAACATTCATCTAATTAACCTATAGTGATCGACCCACAGAGACTGCTATCAATTGAAATTTTATAGTGTAGAAATTGTAACTTAATGACCTGTGATTAGAACACATTTCAAATTAAGCACGTTTCACAGAACACGAAAGTATGCTATTAGGAATGTCGAAAGTACTAGGCTGAATACATTATACAACTTGTTTGACACTTTCTTAATATGTGTAGAATCGCATGGATGACCTCCCATAGGTACTTTTACACCAAACAACACAATGCACTTTCTTTTTGTTTTTTTACATGACCAATTCTGTGAAATAGATTTTGAAAAGAAAATATTTGTACTCAAACAAACAATGCCTATTGTAATTCGACTCTTTGAGCTCAAATAAGAACATCAAAAGGCAATGAATCTACAAAAATGCAAAATATACACAATGTTTTTTCAGTAGAAGTACGCACTTGTTTTTATTTTCATAAAAACACCACAATATTGGTATTTAATTTGAAAAAAAGTTACTGCAGTCGTTTGAAGGTAGAGTTGCGTAAATTGTGGAATAATAGAGCAGAAGCTTTACAGGTTGCGCCATCGCTTTCTTTGTAACGAGAGGGCTGGAATCGCTCCGATTTATACGCACCATGGAAACGCGTCACAATACACTTTCCTCACAATAGAAAATATTACAGAGGAAATTTAAACAATTTATTGTTTTATTCGTGATCAGTGAAGTCAACAAGAAAGTACAAGTATGTTCATGGTCAGGAGAGCCGTGGAAATGAGGATATACTTCAAACTCCGGAAATCATAGAGAGCATTTATTGATACTAACTTAAACTATATATACAACGAAAAGAGCGCAATGATACCGTGTATAAAAGGGGTACAACTCCATCTAGTGACAGAGACACGAACTAACATCAAACTTAAACATACTCCCCCCAAGGACGGAATAGTCCTTCATAAACATAATTAAAATAAAACTCAAATTCCAAAATTATAACAAAATACAAGCAAAATAATCATTCAACATACATCTTTGGAACGCAAAATAATATAATAAATATCTAGGATAACTCAAGTGTGGACTGTAAAATATAACCAAATACAAAATACAAATCTTATTTTGCTAAATAATTCCAAAATTCATTGTTAATAATAACGAAAATCATTTTCAGTTACTATTCATAGATTAAATACAATGTTGAAGTTGGACGTTGAATTGAAGAGTCTTTATATAACGTGCCATACCTAATTCTTGTAATTTTATCATTCCTGGAGGAGTTATCAATAATTTTGTCGGAGGTAATAGTCCTCACTAACTAAAAACCAGTAAAACTAATGGTTTGGAGGCGACGGGCAATAGCGTCCAATCACTGCTTGACATCAATCCCGAATTAAGAACAGAAGACAAATCATGTCAGAGTTCCGAGATCGAATCACCAATCCTTCTACTAAGGTGAGGTTTAGTGCCCTTGACCGCACAGCAACGAACTTCTAAATATACCTAGAAAATCTTCTGAAGTGAGATCTGATACAACTTCAGTGTGAATCGTCCGAGTAAGTATTAATAAAGGAGAAGATAAATATAATCCTTATGGGATCCTTGACCTCTTCCCTTAGAGAACCTGATATGTTGGTATATCCTGTATAATCAATTTTTATTATTGTATAAATTTTCATAACTCCCTAATACGCCCGCACAATTCCAGACGTGGAATGATAGTTGCTTCATTATGATCACCTTAATATTTACAGTCACTTACTGTGATTTAACGATTCCTGTTTCCGAAACATCGAGCATATTCTGCTGCATTATACCCAATATTAGGACCATTGCAATAACCATGTAATTAAACTACTTAATATCTCTATGGGAGGTTTCGGTATGTGCAAATTAACTAAGTTCAACAGTTCTGCGGTTTCAAATATGTCTCGTAATTTTAGGAATATGATCCTCTTTAATTTATTTATCTACACCCTCATCGTCTTTCAGCCTTTCCAACCACTTACCGGCCACCTTCACCTGCCTATACATATTTACTGTGTGAGTATTTAGACCTGTGGGATGTAATCTCCCCCTCATCATTAAATGTCTCCAAAAATCAGGTTGCAATCTCCTTCCAATATATCGTCCTGGTTTATCCTTGAAATTAGTTTCCTTAAAATGTTTATCATATTCTGGCTCTTCGGGCGTCAACATTTTTCCTTTCATTGATTTCGAGTCAGAATTTATTTCCCAAATTCCATTAAATAACCCATTCTGTTTCAGTTTATTTTCCGTTGTCAAAATAATATTATGACAACACAGCTCTTCATGGCTGTCATTTACCTGACCCGACAATACCCATCCAAGGTAAGTATTCTGCGCTATCAACACTCCAGAGGGACTTTTAACTAACCCTTCTTTCATTATTTGGCAATAGACCTCAGAGCCCAATAATATATCTATTTTATTGGGTGAATTATACTGCGGGTCAGCAAGTGGCATCATGTTTAATTCTGCCCAATTCGGCAATGTGAACCCTTTATGGGGTAAGACAGAAGTAACCTCTTTCAGTACATGCGCTTTGATTTGCAAATTGTATGTGGGGTCCTGAAGTGACTGTATGTTGACGATAACCATGTACTTGGCGGTTAAGCCACCTTGCCCTCCACCAACACCAGATATACAACTCTTTGTAGTAACTTTGTCTAGTCGTAAGAATTGTACAGCTGCTTCAGAAATGAAGGATGCTTGAGAACTTTGATCAAGTAAGGCTCTCAGTGTCTTCGAATACCCCTCCTTGGCCTCAGCTCGAACTAGGGCTGTAGCCAATAAGGTTTGGTTATATGTTACACCTGTAACGAAATGATTCGAAATATTTTTGCTCTCGTTCATCGTACTAGACGATTCCGGTTCCTCAATCTCCTGGTCGGCCTCAGCGGCTTCCGTAGCCACTGCGGCTGTATACAAACTGTCCGAACCATGGAGTAGTGTATGGTGTCTCCTTTTGCAGATATGACACGTAGTTGGCACTCGACAAGTTCTTCCCGAATGACCGCTGCCAAGGCAATTGAAGCATAGTCTCAGTGACCTCACTATATCCTGACGTTTACTGACTTCTTCCTTGGAGAAGTCACTACAAGAATACAATTTGTGATTTTTAGAACAGTGAGGACAATTTAACTTAGTTGGCACATGCATAGACTTGGTATTACTAGAATAGCTATTTGGAATAAACTCAGATTTTAATCTAATGGGTTCTAAACATTCCAAAGCACGAAAACGACATTCTAAAAACTCTTTAAATTGAATAAACGTAGGTAACTTTTCCCGATTTTTATTGCTAATAAATAATTCCCATTGCTTACGTGTTTCTGCGTCCAACTTCAGGCTAACAATATATATAATAATAATGTCCCAGGTATCCACCTTTATATCTAAGTTTGACAATTCGTGAACACATTCGGAAGTAGTATCTAACAACTCCTTGATACCATTAGCTGACTCAACATTCATGATACGTTGACCTAACAACCGTTTGAGAATACAATTAGACATGAATCGCTTGTTATTATATCTATGCTGCAACAAATCCCAACACTTGGTATAATTAGCCTGAGTAATCGGAATATATCTAATATATTGTTCCGCTTCACCCTTGAGATGAGTTTTTAAATAATGTAAACGTTGTACATCATCTAAGGCAGGATTATTATGAACTAATGAGACAAATAGATCCTTGAACGACAACCATTCAGCATAATTGCCACTAAACATAGGTATATTTATCTGAGGTAACTTAACTAAAGAAATAAAATGACCGTTGGACGATGATGGTTCACTGCTTTCGCTTGGCGACGACGGCGCAGCCAACTGGGCGATGGAATTCAATGTAGCCTTTAACTCACCCTTGTAGCTTAAATAAATCTCATATCCAGTATTAAACACATCTAGTTCTATGTAGACGCTTTCGTCCAACAATTTCTTGCTATAGGTCCCAATTATATTTTCATGTTTGTGAGTAAACTTCTTTAGTATCTCTTCTAGACCTTCTAATCTTGCCGTAACGTAACCTTCTGTTAATCTATCTCGAGAAGATTTTTTAAAGTTTATTCTACCTTTTTCTATTTGCTGTTTTAGATCATCCATTACTCTAAACTCTGCCTCCATCTCTTCCATCTTTCGATACTTGCAATAATAATTGAAATCGAAATAAATTTTACGTTTTTATATTCAATCTGACGTAAGTTTTTCCAATTTGACTTATGACAAACTTTGACTTTTTCTGAGTTTTTAAATTTAGAATGTCAGTTAATATTCTGACATGGGTTTTACTGTGTCAGTTTTTCTTCCTGCCTTGCACTTGCGCACTTACCATCTTTGTGTCATTCACTTACTTGCTGTGTCCGCCGCCAGGGGGCGTTCCTTTACTGCCTTCTTCCGCCGCTAGGGGGCGCTACTGAAGCAGTCGCTTGATTTTCTTCGAAGTTTTGACTCACTTGCCATTATTTCGAAGACACCATTTTTATTGCAAAATACTATCCGAGCTCCAAAGGACCTTGTTCATGGTCAGGAGAGCCGTGGAAATGAGGATATACTTCAAACTCCGGAAATCATAGAGAGCATTTATTGATACTAACTTAAACTATATATACAACGAAAAGAGCGCAATGATACCGTGTATAAAAGGGGTACAACTCCATCTAGTGACAGAGACACGAACTAACATCAAACTTAAACACGTAGGTAGTTCTTTTAGTAGCCCAAAGAAAAAAACAAACAGAAATACGATCCCATACTATTCCTTCCTAACTCGCAGTAATTCCCAATAATATATAAACGCAGAAATATGTGGATAGCAAGAGCAATACACTCACCCGCTGTTAAGTGGGATTTTAAACATTACTGGCAAATAGCGTGTGTACTATATGTACACATCTGCCTACCCATTTGGGTAATACAGGCATTACAATATGCATGTATGACAGTCAATAAATTATTTTTATTCTGTCATTGTGTACTTACATATCACCTGCAGTACTTTTATATAGTTCTACTTTAGAATCCCATACAAATTAAACAGACCTATATGTAAATTATATATCTAAAGCCAAAGCCCCCATTTCAATATTAGCCAACTTATAATATGAATACGTAATTAAGGGCTTAACGTTGTTCATCGCATTTATTTATGCATTAGCTATTAATGAATTTTACATTCAATATTAATTAATATATTACCATAATATTGGAATTATACGAGTATATCTAGCAAGTACACTGAAAAAGCAGAGGAAAGTTATTTTTATATCCGTAAAGCGTTGGTTAACGACGAGAAGGGCGATAGAAAGGGCTAATAAGTATTGAGAGCACTGGAGATTGGAAAAGGGGGAAGTGTCGGGTAGTAGACCCGTCTCGAGCACCTAAAGGAAGTTATACTTAGTTAAGCGTTTCAATAAACATTAATAGCTCAGACACTTCTTTGTTTGCTCGAGGAGCTCGTGGCACAGTTGCTATTGCGAATATCGTTCGATTATTATTCGAGCCAGTAATTGGATGGGTGACCGCCCGAGTTCCCTCCGTGCCTCGGAGAGCACGTTAAGCCGTCGGTCCCGGTTGCCAATTTATCATCTTTGGCAATCGTTACAGTCTGACAACTGGTTTAACCCAGATCACAGATGATCAGCCACATCGGGTTGAATCAAGTGCCGACCCCAACAATGTATGGGATAAGGCCAGGGCGATGATGATGACACTTGTTTGTTTGCACATGCATATTTCGGGCTTGAGATCATTAATTCCTCTAGAAAACCCAAAACATGACATATTTAACAAACTAGGCGAGTTTCAATACTCTACCGCTGTACCATTACAGCTCTCTGAGTTTATGGGAAGTTCCAGTTCTATTTTGATAATCATGAGTGAGTGAGTGAGTGTGTGTCATAAATGAGAAACTTTGCTATCGCTTACCTTCAGAACTTAATGACATGCATACTTGCAGACTTTAATTTTTTTAATAAGTATGTGATTTTATAGCTTACTGGATGGCGAAAATTTCTGCGTTCTGATCTTATCCAGACGTTCTCAAATAGGGGTTTGAAAATGCGGCGAAACGGTTCCAGTAAAGGATGGTACGACAGTGTTTACTTCGCGCTCGACAAGAGTAGACAATATTAACTTTAACAGTTAATAAAATGATTTAACTTTATTTTATGACATTTAGGTGGCAAGCAAGCATGCGGCTCACCTGATGGTAAGTGGTTACCGCAACCTATGATTGCATGCAATACAAGGGACATTGCCGACCCTGTAACTATCTCTACACACCCTTCTTGAAGAACCCCAACCTGTACTCGTTTGGGAAAACCGCGTTCGGTAGTTCATACCATAATTTGAGCGTTTCTCATGTTTAGTCATAAGATGTGAGCTCACTCACGCATTCCCAAAAGGTTCCCGATGGAATAGTAGGCGTAGATGATACAACACCTAATTTTCACGGAAGATAATTAGGTGCCAATATGGTAGAGTGTTCATCGCACAACATACCTTCTTATACAAACACAAGTGTCTTAATGATGAGTTATCATATCGCAAAGATCGTAGGGTGTACATTTAACAACTGCAAATCATATTGCTCTGAGTTTTGAAAAGTGTATTTATACTTTCCAAGTGAATGTTTAGCCACGCAGCCGCCAAGGCCGAAGGAGGTACTTGTTATAATTTGGAACTAGGAAGGAAAGTCACGTCACGTTATCATTGGTAATATATGCAACAAGAACAATGTCGAGTTCGTAGCTCGAATTACGCTCAATTTGACCCTGAAACCATTGACAACTCATCTGACCTCTTTTCCTGGTAATAAGCAAATTGCTTTAGGTCATATACTCAAGCCTGTATTCCCGAAGCGGTAGGCAGAAGTGTATTTACTTTATGAAATTAATAGTACTGATTTTAAGGAAATTTTGTATGCAGGGGGGTTTCGGGGGCGATAACTCGATCTAGCTAGGTTTCATTAAGTAAAATATTGAGCTAAGGTCCGTCATCCAGGTACTAATGTTTAAGTCACTATGTACTTAATAGAGGCGAATATTGCCATTTACAGCCCAGAATTCTGGGCTCCGGACTAATAGTGAGAAATTGCAGATGTAAAAACACAATGACACGTTTCTCGTCCCGGGGATCGCATCCAGGGCCTAGTGGTCGCATGCGCTTCTGCGGCATGCGACCACTAGGCCAACGTGCTATTCTTTCTATTTATTGCATTATATATTTCCAAAAAATATTTTATAGGCAAGCAGTATACGCTAAGAACATCTAAGAATGCAACAATTTATTCCTCATTAATCCTTTCCTCGTTAGAATTATGCTTAAGCATTCTCAAAGGTAGCTTTTCAATTATATAACTTGATTATGAAACACGGCAAGTTAAGTAAGCAAGTGCTTCTTTTTGTAAATTAAATGGAATATAAAATTATTCAGTAATGTCGTCGCAATGTCAAACATTTTAATTATTTAGTGGAAAATATTCCACAGCTACAAGAAAATGTGCTTTATATCATAAACGGGCGCACGGCAAGCAACTGGAGGTGACATTTCGTTTCCTTAAATGCATATAAAATACAACAAAATATTAATACCCTTCCTGTCAAGTATTTCTGCATTTCTCTTTGAGAATAGTTACAGAAACATTGTACATATTGATGGTGATTTTTCTTGCCAAAAATATGTTATATGTACCCATGAGTAAATAGGTGGTTAAGATGAGATGCTAATGTTGACAGAGAAATTTAACTTAAGTTAATATGTTTGCGTTACTTTCTATTTACTTCCAAGGCTGGTTCCCACAAAGGTGGTTAAGATGAGCCCATTACACATTCTTACATAATAAAGATTTATTTAGAAAGTAATTAGGTAACAAACAAATATGTTGGTTGAGCTTCTTGATGCATGACATGATGGAAAGAGAACTGATGCTATCCGGTCTTTTTTCTGTGCAAAAGCTAACGTTCCACTCACATAAAAAAGACGTATTTATATCTTAGTGAGGCTTATCATATATTATATTCATATTCATATATGTTATTGCAATTAATTATTTACAATGATACGACATAAACTTAATTATAATTGTTACATTTATGTGTAACTAACATAAACCCTGTTAGGGCGTAGCAATGTGAGAGGCACTACTTAACATTATATTTTAATATTTTTTGCTGGTATTTGTTTCTATCATCTATCTATACCATACTATATTATTTCTTGACATAGAACCTCTCCTGGCACCACATTTATCTTATGCTATATATGTGCAAATAAAAAATAAAAGTAAGTGATCTTGTAATAGCAGCGCAGTCTCATAGCTTAAATCCTCCTTAGTGCATATTTTTTTCTGTTTGTACGTGGGGGGATCTAATAATTTTAGTGTTTACGATCTTGTAATTTCAATTCCACTTACCAGGCACATGTTCGCCGTTGAATGTGACACGCACAACGTGTGGGCGTGATAGACGTGGAATGAAGGAAGCTGCGTACCGGTGGCCACCCAGGGCGCGCACCGAGCTGGCTACGAGGGTCCCGTTCCCGCCAGACACTTCCAGCTCCAAGTGACCAGGACCGGCTGAACTGCCGTCCACTGCACCAATCAAATAAGATAATTAAATGAACATACTTTTACAAGAAGAATCCCCGGCTGGCATAGACTTACTGCTCCCACTTTCTTTTGAAGATGGTAATGTGCGGACATGGCACATAGTGAGCTCACCGCCATCTCTTGTGCCATACATACGTCATTGAATTATTTTCAGATATAGCCATATGGGGGAAACTGCACATCTATATTATTCGCGTTACGCCTTATAGATAGACAGATATAGACTGATAAAATTACTACTGCGCATTCATGGTACCGATGTCTTCGCTTGTACAGCAAGCGACTACTCAAACCACTGCAGCCACCACAATATAACCTTACAGTATACAGATATTTCCATAAAATAATGTATATACATATATTATTTACTTTAGATAGTAGTCTCTAGAGAAAATACATACCATTATCCTTCCATTATTTTTTTCTTATTAAATACAAGTTTGGGTAGTGACAACATCACGGTTTTCTAAATGCACGTTAAATAAAATTACATTAATCAAAACTACTGTGTTACATTTAATTATAATTCCGTTAGTATTAGTGTAACGTGCGCTACGTATTTGCCAACTGCAAATAGACTACTTGGTTACCCACCTTGTGAATCTTAGCAGATATTTATGTAGTCATCGAGTACAGATAAGCTTAAAGTAGTAGATTATTGATTTATGACGTGATAATCGAACTAACGGAAACTAATGGACGAGGAAATTAACTGAGCGTATTGTTGCAAGAAAAAGTTGTAAATGGGGCTTGGGCCCCTAAGTCGATTTATTGTTTCAGCATAGCGCAAGTTATCACATAAATCTATGAAGTTCAACATATTGTAACATTCACTGTTAATGGGTGAATATTCCTCAGTTCCCTTGACTCACCGTAGTCCATGTTAAAGAAAGCATTAGGACATCGCTTCAATTTTTTTTTACGGTAAATGCAATCTTAGGTGTACTATAAAATAAAGTAACATACGAATATCATAACATTCGTATGTGACTGTTTATGAATAGTGAAGACGATTATTCAAGAATTAAAGGAAAGCAACCGATTAAAATAATTATTATTAATAGGTCTAAATATTTTTTTCTGCGATTGTTATATTGCGATTGCGATATTCAATACTCCTTGACATTAGTAAATTATGCATTATTAACAAGTTGAACTGAGTTGATTAAATTATGAATATAGTTATAGTTACAAATCCAATACGAATTTCAATGTTCTCATTGAATTCCCGAACTAGGCTTAGCGGTGGTTTAAATTCGTACCGAGTAACGTTTACTTGATGCGATGAATTCCTTTGTGTCGTTAAATTGTGGTGTTACTACGTAAGTAAGGATCACTTAAAATCAACATTTCAATGTAATAATATCATGAGCAGAGCAGAATACGACGTAAACAGACACTTACCAATAAATTCTACTGGTTGACCAACAACTCCTCTGTAGGTTGGATTTACTATAATTCCTTTGGCACCTTTATGGTGTTCCCTTAGATTTGGTCTGCGAAAGAGAAAATAATAATACTATATTATGCGTTGCGACAAAGAGCTTTTATTAATTATTATGTTTTTGGAAACATGGCATAATGTAGGTAGGTCTATCTATTATGCTTAATACCCATTGTTTTGAAATTTGCGGAACGTTTAAATATCTTTTTTATGAAAAATATGTATTAATTATTTAGTGTAAACGAATCTTTCCGCTCCATATATCGCTACAAATGTTTTTGAGTTCTGGATACCTAAAATAATAAATAGCTCGAAACTCATATATTTTTAACCTGAATTTCGAAAAAGGGACGAAGAAACCTATGTGTACCTATCTTGGTTATTTATTACGAAAAACGAACACAAATTCGGTATACGTAAATTATTTCCTAGAAATCGTATAACATTAGAAAAGTAATTTTGCAGTGAGTAGTAAAACCCTTACGTATTCATTTGCGCAGAGAATATTTTGTTCAATAATAAAAATAGTCCCAATGCATTGGAAGGGTGTAAAATTTATAGGGTCGTGAAAACGTCTTCTGTTCTACAGCTTTATATTTCCTCTAAAGACTAGGTAGGAGTGTACTTATTTCATTCTCGTCCACCGTTTCAATCTTATTTCTATCTCGGAACAATTGCACCGTCATAAAATAAAATTGAAATTAATAGTTTGTTGTTTCCATCAGTTTCAACGCTCGCGAAACTGGGCACTTGAGATCTATTTCCTTTTTAATTTTATTATTTAATAAGAATTCTTCTTCTATTTCTCACTTAAAACCATAAATGTTAGGGAAAAGTTGGTCAGCACCTTACGAAGGTAGCTTTCGGAATTGATTTAGACATAACTTTTCACTCCCCTTGTGACGAACTGATTGACTTATTTATCTAAGTATCAACGCACATTATTCAAAAGTCGCTGGTCATAGAAACATGAAATTCGGAGGGTGTATGCTTTGTAGGTACAGGTTTCTACTAAGAAAATATATTTTAAAAGAAGTTGAATTTTCTAAGAAACATTTTATTCTCTAGGTGTGGCGGATGTTAGTTTTTACTTAATATTTTTTGATATCTTCATAATTATTTAATACTCTTATCATGGGGAAGTTTACCTAAAAGACAAAGGATACCTTTTATTGAAGAAACTAATTCCATGCGGTCGATACCCTTTTTTGTTACTCTTAAACCTTCAAGTTTATTTCACCCATGTGAGTTTTTCTAAGAATACTCTGTCCGTGTTTGTGTTCAAGCATAATATCTCTATTCCCAATTGTAGCAAAGTTCTGGGTACATTGGTTTAATAATAAGAACGTAGATAGATGGACATTAGCATATTTTTTAAATAAGTATCGATGGAGATATGGTGACGAAATTAAATACATAAACTCACTCCTGTATTCCCCGAAGGGGTAGGCAGTGTGGTTATAGTACATTCCAGCAGCAATTTTTTATTTATAAACTAGTTGTGCACCACGGTTTCACCCGCGTAGACTTAATTTCATGGGTGGCCTGCGGACCCCTAATTATTTTTTTTAATTATAAGTATCAAGATGTACTCCTTTTAACATTAGCTATCTGTAGTAAAGGTCCAGTTAAAATCGGCCCAGCCGTTTTGGATATTAGCCAGTACAAACAGACAAACAGACAGATTTTTTTTTTAAATTGGTTTTTCTATGTCATTACCGTGTACTTTCATATGCATTTAGAGAAATGCTGTAATTACAAACATACACTTAAATTTTATTTATCTGTATAGATGTATAGATAGATGCATAGGTAGATAGTCCAGATTCTATGCTATTGAGCATCCAATTAGCTGTACCTAGAGCACCTTGGAAGCTGAAGTATTCGCGGGAACTGTTTCATTTCAATCCTGAGAGTAGCAATGAAATGTTGCAGTAAGCTTTTACGAGTACCTAGCGTACCATCTTGTATTACCAAGTAATATAAGATGGTAAGATTCTCGGTACAATTTCCAGGAATATAGATAATGAACTGCCATGTGGCAGTCTTCAATGAAGTCTTTCAATTTCATGATTTTATCAAGTCATATTTTATTTATTCCAGGATTTTCTGCTTTCAAAGGAAATTCTTGAAAGCATTAATTAAATCTTGACTGAACTTATTTAACATTTTTTTTCTCTGCCATATTTTTTTGGCTATATTAAACATTAATTATGTTCACGTCTCTTAAGGGGAAGGCAGAGGTACTCACTTTTCACCGAATATGTTGGTGAGTCTATCGCCGTCTCAGGAACTAAACATACGTCCTTGAATTACTTCTCAGACATATGAAAGTTTCTGCACGGTGTTTTCCTTCACCGTAAACCACGTGATGTGAAATCACTGCACATAAGGTTTTTTTAGGAAAATAATTGGCACAGGCCTCGCTAGGATTTGAAATCACGTCGCTTGCGTAGCAGGCGACTGTTTAAACCCCAAGACCACCACGCCTTCTTTTATAAGAAATTTTATAAATTGTACCTGAAACGTCCGTGTGCAGCGTCCGTTTCAGAGCGGGCCCCCCCGGTAGGGTCGCGGGGGGGCCTATTGGATAAAAAAGACTGCTGCTGTTGTTTCTCCTCGACACTACTGTATGAGGAGTCACGCACCACGTACGAGCTCTCCCGCACTGACCGCTTGCTTGTCTCTTGCTGAACAAATAAAAAAAAATTGTGGGTCAACTGTGATTGTTTCAAGCAGCGTATTAAGATATGGTATTACTTTGGGCTATCGTTTATTTATATTGGATTAGATTATTTATTTCATTCGTTTTGTGATTTAATATCATTGAACTATAGTAAATAAACGGTTGTAAAAGTACAAAATAAATACCAATGACAAACAATATGAGTAGGTACTCGACTTTTACGTTGTATTTTTCTGTAATGAAAGACCCTTCAGATTGTTAAAAGAGTTTCGACGTGTATTGTTAACTTGTTATTTACACCCGGAACGTTTCGACGGGCATTTATTAATGTCGATCAATACCCGACCCAGTTACGGTGAACAACACCTCCGCACAGGTGAATATTGTTCAATGGCTGCCATTATTGGCTCATTTTACGTTTAATTAGCGAATATAAATCTTCTGGTGCAAATAAAAATCAATCAATCGTATAGAATACACAGGCATGTCTTAAAATCTTATGAACAATCGTTTTATTCACGGCTCTGGTAACTAAATTCCGCATAATTTGTATCGTTAATAAATAAATAGTACTTTTAAGAATAAAATAGGTAATAGGTAGGGTAAAATAGGTATGCTTGGTAGGTCTAGTCGTGCCAAGCGCTGTAGCAGAAACACAAGGTCCTGGGTTCGATACCCGAGTCGAGCCGAGTGTTGCGGGGATTTCACTTAATGCATAAGAAAGCAAATGGTACTTGCAAAGGAAACCAATTTATATTTCTATCTCTGTCTGTACGCATATCTGTCTTTCCATCTGTGTGCTCCGGCTCATCTTGGCTGGATCAATTTTAACTGAACTAGCAGATATCTAATGAGGAACTTACGCTAATTTTATTTAAAAAGAAAGATTATGGTTCCGCGAAATAAAGTAATTAAGAGTACGCGAGTGAAACCGCGCGGTATACCTAGTTGAATAGTAAATTAAAATGGTACAGGATATTATTCAACTTACTCGAGTTGTGTAAGTTTCGGAGTCGCGGTCATCATCAACGAGTCGGTCGAGGTGTCGGTTGAAGGAGTCGCGCGAGAAGTCGCCGAACTTGTTGAGCTGCGTGTTGCGCTTGGTCTCACGGTCCAGTGTGCTCTGCCCCTGATGCCGCTCGCCCTCCAAACTGCGCACATAGCAACCAGATAAAGCTGAGTGTATACTAGATTATTGTTTTTTTTCTTTTCATATAGATACATGGGAGTGTATGAAGGATGTATGAAAAGTAAAGAAGATGTAAGTATCGGTGGTGCTTGGGTCTCTTGCCTGTATCATATGAGGCCCCCATTTGATACAGGCAGGATAGGTAATGACATGAGCACTGATGATATGTATGAGGGCTATGTTTTAATTATTAGCTTATTAAATACGTGCATCAAAGATTTTATTGAAGTCCCTGAGGTATCCATATTTAGATTTCTACTGAGGGTATCATTTACGTTGTCTACAGACGATTGTCATCCAGAATCTTTATTTATTTAATTTTATTTGTGTAGGAAGAATTTAAGTTTAACTTATTTGGCTATTTTTTCCACATTTTACATCTTGCTGGAGGATTCGAATCCACAATTTCAACAGCAGTCATGTTACATAAGTTTTACTTCTGCGCCATTTTGCGTGTTACATTTAATTTGCTCAGTACATCTGTGAGTGCTCCCGGCTTTATGTATCTCGCGTGGTTAAATTCGTTATGAACTAAACTCCGCATTCGCAGCGTGGTCTATTGTATACCAAACTGTGGAGTGGGGAAGCTATACTTATCGCCCGCAATTAATAATACATATGCTCACGCCTGTATTCCCCGAAGGGGTAGGCAGAGGTGTTGTAATCACAACACCCACTTCACCTGGATAATTAAGTGCCAACGTGACAGATGGTGCGTCCATCGTCGTCTCAGACACTTTACATACGTCATTGAATTGCTTCTCAGAAATATGCAGGTTTCCTTACGATGTTTTCCTTCACCGTAAAGCACGTGGTGTGAAATCACTGTACATAAGTTTTTTTAGAAAAGCTCATTGGTATAGGCCCCGCTGGGATTCGAACTTGCGTCGCTTGCGTAGCAGGTGACTGCTCAAACCTCAAGGCCACCACGGGTTTTTTTCGGCAATTAATAAATGTGCCTTAAAATTAATTAAGATATAAGTCGATGATCTCTTGTACGGTAGTAATGTTCTCGTTTTTGTGAATGGAATGAAGAATAGTTGAAGGAAGCTTAGGACGTAGTTGGATGATGTCGTGAATTTGTCCTTACCTATTGGAACTTAGCATTTGTCTTGTTTTTTCAACTGTGTCCCAGGAGTCCCTTCGTGCGTGATACTTCCCGCCGGGGTCCCCCGAGTCTGTCAAATTCAATTTGGTTGTGGTACAAATGTGGCAGAATGAACAATGCTCTGTATATCTCAATCATAAGGTGATCTTTAATGTTAGCAGACGTAAGGTTACGGATTTGGGGTTGGAGGGTTACGTGAATAGGACATTTATATGCAACCCTCTGTTATACTATCGGTCAGCTGTCGGGACCAAATTTAGGATCACTGATTTATGAACCATAAGTGATAGCCATTAAGTGAAATATCCGGAAAGGTTGCTCAGTTCTCTTTTTGTATTAGAAAAACAAGGGCATATACCTACCTACAAAAGGGTTTATGGTAGTGAGGTGTACAATATGGGGAAATGGTTACTTTCTGTCTTGTTAGCTTCTAAACATAATGGAGGATTTGTTATTCGGGAAGAAAACTAATAAGCAGACTTTAATTTGGATACTTGGAAACCAAATTAAAGCATGAAAATTTTATAATGAAATTTTACACACAGTTTTGGTCAACTATGATAGTTTATGCGGCCCCTAATAAAATAGCTTATAAAGTCCTTATACGCGCCGTTTGAAGCGATCATAGTCGGGGTCCTGGGGGCCTACAATCAAATGTTAAAGCTAAGAAATTCTCAATAAGCTATGCTTAACCGATGATGGTAGGCCGCCTGTATTGGGAATGCATTGTACCTGTAAATGTAATCGGACTACCAAGTCTCCTGACGCGGTCAGTTTCGAGCGATGACAAAGGACTCTGGTCGAGGTTGTCCTGGGAGCCACTGTAAGAACTAAACATCTTGTAATTCCTCTCTGATCTCTTCTCAACCATTCGTTTGGTGGTCGTCACTGGGCTGTTACGGTCTGTTGGACTGCTCACTCTACAAATTAACACAAACAATATATTATTAAACGGGAAGAGTCTTAATTGATTGTTAGTAATAAGTATTTATTCGCTAAAAACATGGTATAAAGGTATTACAGGGGGCTTATTATGATCGGTTTAAGAAGAGCGTATTAAGAATTTCTGAGAATTGAACGTCAAAGCTAAGCAGTTCTTATTATGGGTTACTTAAACGATCGTAGCTCTCCCAGAATATGCATGTTTGCTAACTTATATTATAGCATGCATATATTTGACTGGCGTCATTACATAATTTTTCTTATAGGTACAGGACATAAACTTTTATAGTTTTAGTTCCTTAAGGCAACAAAGTAATGTATTATATACCTACACGTACACACATAGACTATATACATAGCTTATATTATTTTATAAATTTGATTCAAAAAAAAATTGTCATGTGTGCGATATAACTGACGCGTGGTACCATATTGTGGGTAAGGTGTCTGTCTGTCATCTTTTCACAGTTGACCCTCATCCCAGATACTGCTGTTTAGAACAGGGATAGCTATATCACACCAAAGATGGATACGATAGATACTTGAAAAATATTTACGCAGACGAAGTTGCAGATAAAAGCTCTCTTATGAAGCAAAGCAAATTGTATATTTACAGAAATATGGCTATCCACTACACAGTTGTTTCCGTAGGAAAATGATTCGCTTTGCGTATTCATCAATAAGTTTGGCCGCACAAAGTGTTGCGCAGGTACGATCGGTGCATCCATTGTAGACAGAGAATGGACAAACCTGTTAATAGGACTGGCTGTCCTATTCAAAGGACTATCTTTCCTTGCGAGCGGGCTGGCGGTGCGCCCCACCGGACTCACTCCCCTGAATGGACTGCTCTCCCTATAGGGACTGCCGCCTCTATTCACCTCTAGTCGAGATCCGTTCCCCAAATGTTTTGTTGTTATCGGACTAGCCGTCCTATTCCTAGGACTCTCGGAGCCATATCTAGTATAATTCTCCATCTTATTGAGCCTCGACGTCGAGTACGCGGAGTCAGTCACGTCGTAGGTTTTTTCTTTGACGTCTGAACCGTACGACGATTTGTAATAATCGCTCGAATCACGTCTCTCGTCGCGTCGATCAATTGAACTCGTACCGTGTTTTGTTGTATTCGACTCGTATAAATTGTATGGGCTCATGGGACTTTCCGATCGTAAACGGGTCACTGAAATAAAATTAAAACCTGTGAAATTGTACGTAAAGCTTTTATGTACCTACGTAAAGTGCATAATATGGTTAAAATTTCGAATGCATTTTCCAAACGAGCACCTATGTATATGCTCTTTTAACCATTTATGAGGCGGGCTATGCTTGCAAGCCACGCTTATATAGAACATATAAGAGTAAAGGTTAAATACCTGGGCTAGATATTCTCGCGTAAGCTGGCGATGGGCTGGAGCTTTCTCTGTGTTTCTTTGTTCGCGCTCCTACTCTGAACATGTGCGGGGATCCATTTACGTCATACCCATTGAAATAGATGTACAGCTGTAAATTATAGCCAAGTCGTACATTGAGCTTGAAATTTTAATTTAGAATTTGTGAGTTTTTTAACCCCTGGCGTGTCTGTCTGAGGTAAACTAATTTTAATTTTGTAATTTTTTTTGTGAAAAACATGGCTCGATCGAGAGTGTTCTTAGCTCTGTCGAGGGTTATTAAATTTCTTAATATTTTAGGTCATTCACTACATGTCTCCACTAACTCGTTAATGTTATCCATTTAGGTGAATGCGTATAGCGCTAATTAAACGGCGGCGGTTAGTTAAATTTCCAAAGTGTTTCGATTGAGTCTGCGGTGGTTTATTAAACATCGTTTAATCTTTCATCAGAAATAAGTAGGTACAATTTCCCGGAAAACTAAGCCAACTTTTAGAAAAATCTCATCGTGTAAATTAATATAAGGACGCAAATCAGCCATTTTCCAAAGGACCAATTTTCGATTAATTCAGTTAGTAGGTACGTTTCTTGATTGAATCGACGTGCCGTTTAATTATCTGTAAACGTTTTCAACTAGATGGTTAAATTTGCCGGTAACTGACGTAACGTTAATTTTAGTAGGTAAGTACTTATACAAAACAAACAAACTACTTAACGAAATCTAAAGAAATAACGACCTTCATGGTTGACTTACCCTGTGTTTCCCAGGTGCTTTGGGCATGAAGGTGGCTCTGTATTTGGTCGCTGATAGTTTTTCCAAGGCGCACATGACGCTGTGCTTGTCATGTACAATATCCAACTGCAAGTCTCCCCTCACGCCGCACCCGCTAGTATCTAACTCGAAGGAGTGCGGTTTGAGGGGTTCCGCACCTTCTAACGCACCGGGGCTTAACCGAACTCCCGACGGATCGAAAACTTCACAAGTGAATGGACCTCCCTGTGAGACAAGATATAGCATTAGTTACATTCACAAGCTTATGCTTATTATTACCCGCGAAGAAGTCTTCCATATTTTTTTATAAGTATGCCTATGTCCGTCCTTGCACTCACAGCTATCTCTACTCCAAATTTTAGCAATATCGATCCGGTTTAGCCTTGCAAAGGTAACAGCAGTCCGATATTTTCATAAAGTGTCTTTTTGTTTTCCCGAATTAACACCGTTTCACTAAATAAGTATCTGTCTATTTATTCCGGCTAATCTCAGAAATGATTGGTCCGATTTAATGGGACTTTATTGTGCTGATAGCTGATGCTACAAAGTTTAATTTGGCTAGCTTTATTATTTTTTAAACGGGAGTTCCACTAATAAAAATCGCATATGAAATTAAGTCTACGCGGGTGAAACCTCAGGCAATAGCTAGTTTTTGATATTAATGTGGATAATGCTTTTAATATTGATGATGTTCTGTGCGGCCGGTCAAAGTGACTTTTTTGTAATTTGGGCCATGAGGCTCTTGCTATAACGCGACACTTGTATGATGTGAGATATTTGAAAATTTACCTGAATATGGTCACCCTTGTACGTGATAGCGATGGTCCAGGTGCCAGCTTCATCCGGCTGGAAGGTAGCGCTGGAGGCAGTGGTGCCGGGGGCAGATGGCGGCGGGTGGCGCGCTTGAAGTCTCACTTCGCGACCGCTCGGGGAATGGGCTGTCACGTCTATGTCTTCTCTTCTGGGAGCTCCTGAAATGTACCATTGAATTTGTTTATATGATTTTCTACACAAAATACTGCATAATACTTACACAGTATAAGTAATAAGACGCAGTACAATACAGGCTGTCGGGGAAAATAGGACAGCTGTTAAAATATGTGACAGGGTATAATTTTAGGAAGCAAATAAAATTATTATGACAAAAATAGCGTCTTCCGTTTTCAAATAATTGTCGTTCAAAGTTGACCATATCAATACCTTATTTTCGCATAAAAATCAGCGGTAACGTAGAGTTATTCACGTGAAATCTAACTACGTTTTTTCTCCCATTAATAGTTCCTGAAATAATCCCATATAAAACCATTTTTCGAAACCATGAACCTTCTCCTTAACTTAACAAGTTGAATGACTGCGTACGTAATGTAGGCAAACGCGGCCGCGCGTTCATTCAATCTCTTAAGGCCGCGAGCTCTTTGGCCCTTAGCAACCATAGCCTATAACGACGTTATCATTGGATCTAGATATTTTATGACTTCAACATAATGATATATTCATAAAATCCCACAACTTCTAGAAGACAACTGTTTGTTTTTCTCCGACATCCTGTATAAGTTACAAATAAACCACCGAGAGAGGAGACGTAACAGATACATACAACAACTCTTGGCCACAGTAAAATTTACTCTGCGCTGCTAAGTTGTATCCCTCAGTCCATTTGCTACATGCCCCACAAACAAAACAGGACGGTTAATCTAGTAAAGGCGACACCGTTGGTGTAGTGATTAGTATACCTGACTACTAAACTAGGTGTCGCGGATTCGATTTCCACGTTAGGGCAAACATTTTATGTGATGAGCAGTTGTGTTTGCCTTGTCAGTATTTACGAAAAAAGAGTAAGTAAATATTATATTCGTTGTCCAGTGTCCATGAGATATGCCGTTTTGATCCCCATTTATGATCCACCAAGCGTTGCTTCCATTGGGCTTTGACAGCGCTGTGTGAAAAATCTATACCTCTATGTTATGCTAGAAGTTTGAATACCTGTAGCACTGACTAGTACTTCGACAATACTGCCCATGGCACATGGCGCCATGCCGGGCGGGGGTACGGTCACCAGACGCGGCAGTACTCGAAAGAAGTATCGCCCATCGACCCTGAAATGACAGCAACTCTCATATATTTGAACCTTTTAGATCAGCACCCTCGTTATGCGTGACTCAACAAATTTCACCCAGAAATCCTTTATTCGCACTATTACACATTCTTTTGCATCGATGAGAAATCAGTCGACCGTGTGTTCAAAAGTAAATCATATTTCCTTCGATAAAACATATATCGTCACATATAAATATATATGTCTATCTCAGTTTAATGTATATTATATAAAGTGCACAGTACTGTGACTACATATACATATTTAAATCTACATACATTAATAAAATTGAAGTGACTGTTAATAAAGTAATTAAAATTAACAGCATTTTACTTAGCGTCTAAACAAAAGTGTATAAGGTATAATATACCTACATAAAAACAATTTTTAAATTTGTCTGTCGGTCGGTTTGCTCCGGCTAATCTCGGATGGTTGGTGGCAAAGGCTTGTCAATTTTATCGGGATTTACACTGGCAGATAGCTGATGTTATAAGGAATAACATATTAAGCTAAGTTTATTAAAGAAAAAAAACACTAGGATGCTTAGGTATATTGTTAATCATAAGCGGGTAAAAGTACAAGGCACAGCTGGTAAGATATAAGTAAGAACTAAAAGTTAATAATAGCAAAATATGTACCTTATATCGTCTACGGTGAGAACAATTTCGTGCATGCCTGCGTGCTCCGGAACGAACTCGCCGGCACCTCTTGAATCCAGTTTTAGTCGAGATTCTTGTTCCAAAGGATTTACTATAGATACCTTCACGTCTGATACAGACAGTTCATTTGATATGCTATCCACTTTTATGTAGGTCTGTGAAATGAAATTAAAACTTACTAGAGCCGTTTTTTATTTTGTGGGAACTCCTAAGAAAATATATGAATTATGTCGACGTTCAAAAGTTAATGTATAGTTTTGTAGAGAGAGAAAAATATTTTTTTAGTAGTGTGTACTAACGGCCTCTCCAACCCTCCCGGAAGTGGAGTCGAGTGCGACTCGTAGCATGTCGTGCACGGGCGGCCGCGCCGGGACGTTCCTGAACCGAGCGGCCCACGCCATCACGCCTAAGTGCTCCACGTCGCTCTGGCTCATATCGCGTGCCGACAACACCGGCTGGACACCTGGACATGTTACCACTATTGACAATACTGTCGCTTTTAGTTGCAACGCTGGTGGCACTCCATTCAACGGCATTAACTTCCTATTCTACGAATAAAATGTGCACAATATATTCCTTACTTAGGTAAGTATACAAAATGTATCTAAGAACGAGCAATTCTTGTATATATGTGTATTCATAAATAATCTGATTCTTAGCTACAATATCATTAGACTATATATGACTGACGAGTAGTAGCAATTCTTTAAATTTTTTTGTATGCATCCAACACAGCAATACCACAGCTACTCAAATCTAAACAAAACAGTTTCAGAAAAGCACAATTTATAAAGATAAACCCGAGCAAGGCACGGTCAGCCAAGTTAAATATTTTCGTACCGAATACTTTCACTTTATCGAATATTTATTTACTTTCAATTAGCCCATTTATGTAACCGCTAATTGGTTAATTCGGTAAATAGAAGCATTAATTTACGCATACCGGTTATTATTTTTTCAGAGACTAAGCAAAAACAAAGTGATGACAAAATATTCAATACATTTGGAAATTTCCACGAATTTTTTCCATTGTATTCAAATGATTGTCAAGGAAAACATGTAATGATGTATCAACTCGCAATTTAAGGAACCTATATCCAAGAACCCTATCAATACCTACACGAGCAAACTTTTAAAAGTTCGAGCAAATGGGACAGAGGGCGGAAAATGGGACCAAGTGCCAATCGTACATCATTTGTCACTTGAATAAAGAGCGGAGATTGGTGAAATGTGTGAGTAAATACCAAGTTTTTTAGCGGCGTCGATAGCCTGTTGATTGTTTTCCTCCCAGCGCGCGGGGTCGCGACGGAGCCGCGAGGGCGGCGGCGCGGGGCCCCCCAGCGACCGGACCAGCTCGTTCGCCACGCGTCCGTCATTCCAGTCCGTCTGAACACATAATACTCCTTTATATTTTAGGTTTAATGCATCATTTTACACGGTCATTATCCTGATGGTAAGTGGTTACCGCAACCTGTGGACCCTTGAAATATAACGTGCGTGTTGCTGACCTGCAATGATCTCTTCACACCCTTCTTGGAGAATCCTCTTCCGTACTTAATTGGGAAAACTGCGTTGGGTACCTCATTCCAAATCTTAAATAATCGAGGGAGGAAGCTTCTTTGGAATCGCACTGTACGATACGAATTTTTGCGTGGATGACTTTCCGGCTGTTGTTGAGAGGAACGATGGTAAAAGGTGATTATTTTTTGGGTAAAGATGGCTACTCACCGTGAAATTGGTGATGCCTCTGTCAAGCCTAGAGTTGACCCAGTCTAAGGTGGCCTTGAAACCGGCGGAACCCGGTTTCATGAAGTAGGAAAGGTAGGTCATGCCGGAGAGCTCGTCAAGCCACGGGGACGCCAGATACTCTGGTTCCAACACCATCGGTACTTCGAATTCACGATGCGCGAGTTTCATAGCTCTGCGACAGTTCTCGACGGCTTCGTGGCGATCTATTGACACAATAAAGGTTATTATTATATTCTCATACAAGAGTCACGTCGTACAAGCCAAAATTCGATATAAAAGTAGGTATTTTCTATCTTGTGAGTGATATTTTGGACGCTGCGTAATCTTTCGTTTCATGCCCAAGTACTTAATCAGTATTATGAGTTGCCCGAGTATGATGAAATCCTATCCTGAACCAGTTTTTTAGTGTAATCGCTTACAAGCTAGCGGTATAATGAGTAATGGGTGGGTTGTTTCATAATGCATACTCACTGAGTTCCCGCCAGTGTGGGAAAACTCCAGGCTTGCAAGTATCGAGGAGCGCGGAGAGCAGCACGCCGCTATTCCAATCGGTCGTCAAGTTGTTGACGCGGCACTCGGGCAGCGCCGACTGCAGCCACGATAGCATCAACTTTCTGCAATCAAACATCAATAAACCTGCAATTTGCCACCCTTTCAGCTAAACTCTATACTGCGAGCGTGCTTCGGAAATAAACGTTCATTTCAAATAACGCAATATAGCGTAAGCTCGCACTCGAACATTAACTATGATAACTTTACTTTAACAAACCCTTGCCATTTGGGTCTAAAAGTTTATACATATAATCAGGCAATAATGGAAGCTAAATATATGCTCTTTTCTTACCTATCATTGTTTTATTTTATTCTAACTTCTGCCCGGGACTTCGTCCGCGTGATATAGTTACTTTGGGCTAATGCTAACTTTAACCCATGTTTGATCCTAGCTTGGTCATATATTATGTTTAGCATAGGATATCTAACCTAACACTGAAATAATTTTTCAAATCAGACCAGTAGTTCCCGAGATTGGCACGTTCAAGGAAACAAACAAACAAACTCTTCAGCTTTATATATTGGTAAAGATAGAGATAAAGTTTCAAACACACGTAAGTTTTAGCAATACTGTGACTATTAAGCAAACCTTGCAAGCGTGCAAGTCTGATATGTTGAGCTAAATGCATCCGTGACGTGAGACATGGCCGGCTGCGCCAGCGCACCATGCCGCGCTAATTGCTTGCAGGCCCAACCTTACCGCTGCTCATGTAGGTAGTCTTGTAAATCAAGGCCTTCGCTATTCTTACATCAGCGCAGTATATCGTGATTCGACTATTTGTGAACCCGTGAATAGATTTCATACTTTGCAAAATAAAAATTATTCTAAACTGAATGTATGTTCTTTGCGTAAATAACTTTGACCGCGACTGTAATTTATCTGAGAACGGTCATCAATTATCGTTTTTTAATCGTGGATCGGTTCAAATAAATTATTAGCTGTTTGTCATATTTTATATGACTGCTATTTATTTTATTTATTACGAATTATCCTTACCTCGGTGGGAACTTGCTTTTGCCAATTTGGTATCGGACAATCAATGACCAGATCAATCCCAATATAAGTTTAAGATTTCCATTTACGATGTCCACATTACCTGGAAAAAATATTATCTGATTAGTAATATGCTTTGGACTAGCATAGGTATATCTCTACGTGCTAAATCCATCCACGGGATCCACGTTATAAATTCCAGCGTCTAACTATCGTCGTCATCATTTTATACATTATTGCAATCTGCATCACATTTATATAACCGTAGCTATCAGGCTATTGTCAGTTTTGTTGATGTTTCTCTGGAATTTCTTAACACAACATCTAGTTTTTAACAAACTCCTGAGTTCCGTAGAATCCCAGATTACACATGAACAATGTTAATATCCAAAGTTATGTCACCAATATTGACGAGTTTGACTCCATCATCCTCGATGGCCTGCAGCGCAGTGGTGACGTTCTCCAGCTTGTGGTGCTGGTTACTGGGATTGGGGCTCCAGCCTTTCAACCTGCGACCTTGCAAGCCTTCCACTAGGGCGCACAACACCGTGCCGTCCCTCAAATCTTCAACTAGATCTACTACCTAAAGGGAAAAGTTTACAATGAGATATCTATGAAGGCTTTTTGCGAAATTATTGTTGTTTTGAATTCGCGTGCCAATCAAAATAACTATACGTGCTGGGTCTCGACTTTGCAACGAAATTAAATGTTAAACTTAATGGAATAACTGGACGTACCTTAATATTGGCAGGTTTGAGTGTTTCGTTGACCCAGTTCCGGAAGGTGTTGGCTTGTATTTCGACCCAGAGGTCCTCGTGACCCTTGATAGCCATGCCCTTGGCGGCGGTGCCCTGGGTGCTGCGCGCTGCCAGCCCGGCCTGTGTGATCCGCCCAGCACTGCCCTCCGCCGAGTGTGCTCGCACCCCTTGGTGCGTTACCCGCACACCCTCCATTTTTATATTCTCGCTTACTTACTTATACTATTTGATAGTCATATCAATTAAATTTCTTTGGCACTTAGCATCGTTGTCAACTGAAAAATAATAAAAGCCGTTATTAAACACACCTTCTTTTAATAATGTGATGTAAAATAAAATTGATCCACCGGTGGATCAACAATGTGGATCCGGCTGGCATAACACGGTATTTATATTAAAAGTGATGCATCAGAGTTGTGATTGTTCTCTTTGCATGTACAAGCAAACTTTAGTTGTGTAACTCAATAGCAGACACGGAGCGCCCGCCGCGGGACCAGTAAGTATTTGCATGTTATTGTTTACGCACAGCTAAAGTTATAATGACCTCCGACGCTAGCGGCTAACTCTTCAATGTCAATACACAGCGGAATTAGAGTTAAGAGCAAATTTTATTGAATATTGAATATTTTATTAGAGGCTGGGCTGCGATGGTAATATTTCCTGCAATACTACGCGGAAGTCATCGGTGCAAGTTGCAAGTATCTAAATACGTAAAATAAGTATTAGACCGATTATCAAATACCTACACATACAAATGTATAATATAACTAGCTTGCGCCTACAGTTTCGACTGCGTGGGAATAAGATTTCACATACGAACTTTTAACCACACTCCCTTAGGGTAGAACTTCTGAAAACTCTTCCCAAGTGTTTACCTATACCTCAACTAGATCACACCCTCCAAATCCGTGTCTATAGGACCAGCGGTGTAGGCTGTGGGTTGATATTATTCTTAAGTCAGTCAGTCATCATCACTTGATTCAACCCGATGTGGCTGATCACCTAAGTTTTATACTGACCTTCAAAACCCTTTTTTTACAAGGAAATCGGTAATGTGGGTTAAAACAGTTTCAGACTTTCTTAGGCCTCCGACTGACCTGTCATGATTACCAAAACTATTGAATTAGCAACCGGGACCGACGGCTTAACGTGCTCTCTGAGGCATGGAGAGAACTCTGGCGGTCGCCCATCAAACATCGGGCGGTTTGGGTTAGGGTTGCTTAACTTCGCTGATCGAACGATATACGCAATAGCAACTGTCCCACGAGCTCCTCGTCCACGAGGTCTAATATAAATAAGTCAGTCATGACTTAAATGTATACGACAGTAGCATATAGATTCAATAAATGAAATATTATCTTTCCCTTACTATTATAAAAATGATTAAATTAAATTAGTTAAATATTATTTGCACCCCTCAAAACGAATTTCATTATAATCGGTTGAGTAGTCGACGAGGCGTGAAAACAAATAAACCAACTCGTATTCGTATTTATAATATTAAATATTAGTATCAAAGTAATAGGTATGGATTCATTTCAGTTCCATTAAATAATGGATTATTATTTATTGGGTTTGATTACGTGAGCAGCCGGTTGAAAACACCAACAGACCGTTTCAATGCACTTAATTAAGGAGATTTATAAGGTGCTTACATACGCGAGCCAATTTAATCTCCTGTTCGAGAATTATTTATTAACTGAATACACCCAACGCAATGGGCGTTAATCATGTATCCTTATACCAGCATTAACCTAACGACTTATATATACGATATATATATTAAAATAGTTTTTATGGTGGGTGTTTTAGTTAGCACTCTACCTACCTCTACGGGACCCCTGCTAATGTATGAGGGCGGCAGAGTTCATCTTACTATACACTATAGATAGCATTCCACCACAACAGTGCCTCCACTACTCCGCCTTCTAGTTAGAGTACTTGCGACTTTATACACCGCACAACACTATCTTAAGATTATGCTTATTATGGTATTTTGCACAGTGGAGGTCGAGTCCGTAGGGTACATCAAATATTTGAACGTGCATGAATTTTTCAATCACTGGACTAAAAATTTCAAGGCAACAAATTTTAACGATTAGGCTATTATGCCCTTCAATTCTTACTGGTGGGGCTAAGAACATTCTATGAAAGAATAATATTCTCTCGGGCTTGCGCTAATAGAAACGATAAGATAAATATATTGAAATGACATTATATCAGGCACGTCGTTCCCACACAATTTGTATCGTTCCTATAAGCGAGGATAATGTTACGTTGTCCACAGGCCCATGTAGTTTTAAATTTTTCAACGAAGATGATGACCGCATGACAGATGGTAAGTCCATTGCCGTCTCAAACACTATCCATACGAATACAGGGCGAAGAAACAACGTAATCTGCAGGAAGATATACCTAAGTGAATCCACGAGGTGCCTCTAGTTTAACAATAAAAGCAGTGTTATTTAGTTATGTAGACATCTTTATAAGACCAGAGTGGAAAACAAACAACGTAAAGGTTAAGGATTTAACATTGTATTGTAGTGGAAATTCTTTTCGAAACCTAAAGAATGAGCTTTCTTTTTTGAAGTATAACTAAAGCAAGCATCTATATGATACTTAGCAGTAGATACTTAGCAATTGTGTGTAAGCGATGAAAAAGCACTGCAGTATATGGATACGAATAGCTTGTTCTCTTTAATTACTCACAAGATGGCGCTGTTGAAATATTACTTCAGGAATGTACTTATATACCTTATACGTGTATATACCTGATTATGCCAAAAAAAAGTCGCAGTTGTGAAATCTTAGGCTTGCAAATCAATAAGTTCATGGATGTATCAATTTGTCTTTGCATTTATACCAACTATGATCGCTTAAACAGCGCGTACTGATAGAATCTTAGCTTTTGATGTTTCAATGTATGTGTGTGTAATTCACTTCTTAGTAGGCGGTGCTTAGTAGGCCCCCAGATTTGTAGCCAAATACATCTTGTGCGTGCTCCCTTGGGTTGGTAAACGCGAAGAATCTAATAATTAGGAAGGCATGGCCGACTGAAATGGGAGCTCACAATATTGCGGCAAAACAGAGCAATAAATGAGCCCGGGGTCTGGGGCTTGCGTGTAATTCCCTTGGGGACGCTATAATCACGAACTTTTGCAATTATGTTTTTTTTCGGTTCCGTGTACCTTCCAAGAGTGTAAATGGTACTGCGCACTCATCCATATCGTCAGTGCGGTGCGTTATTACTAAGAGGGCTGCTACAAATATTTTTCATAGCTTCAGTATATAAATGCATGACAGATTTCTTTAAAATTGCATCGATGTAGATGCGGCGCCAGTGACGTCATAAAACTGTCAGAAGCGGGACGCTAAAAACGGTAGAAAGTATTATGTACCGTACTTCAGCTATCCTTCTAGGATGAGCATAGTCTAAAGGGGTTATTAGGAAGTTTGTAAGAGTTGGTGTCGAGCTAATTCAACGGGTTGTTGTTTATTCAAAGCTCAGTACGGAGCAATCACATAACGAGTGTTACGTAAGAGAAAATCATCTTAATTATCAAGATGGGTACCGGGGTTCTACCATGACCTCTTATTGTCATGATAGTTTAACTCTTATTATTAAACAGATGTATATGACGTGTATAAGTCTGTCACTGTCACACAGCAGAACTTTGATGGTAATAAGAGCTCATGGTGAGGCCGCTGATCGTGAATTTTATAAAGGTTGTTCCAATGCATTATTATTGATATAGATGAATGAGCGAGTAAATTAATGTAGAAGGGTAGAGGGAGGATGAAAAGATGGATGGATTGTATACTTGCAATGTATCTTAAAGAAAATATTCGTATTTAACAAAGGTGAACGCCGTTATTTTTTCCATTATAACAGTCTTTATGCGATATTAACATTGCACGGCGCAAATAGGTTCTTAACCAAGAACAATGAGCGATGGAGCAGCGGAGGGCGTGGGTAGCCACTTTAAATCTGTTCAGGTGTATTATTATTATAAAGCTATTCCACAAGAATTCATCTCGAAGCAATCGTGGGCCGATCTTGCTAGAGTGACGTATCGTCATGCCTATTTTAGAACATCTACTGTTAGTTATGTGTTATGTCATTGTAAACATGATGGATCAAATATACTCGTTTGAAATACGAAGTATTTATTGTACAGTCGCACTCAAAATTGGCCGATCACCTGGTGAACTTTCGGAACACTTTTTCCTTTGTTTATTATTTACAGTTCTCATCGTTTAAACCTTCCCGAACTTATCAAGATCAGAATTACCCCAATCGGTCGAGCCATCGAGTTTTACACAGACAAACGAATAGTAATTAATTTTTATGCATATAGATAGAATATTATAAAATTCTGTGATAACTATGCTAGTAAAAGTTATCCTAGTTTCAAAATAATGTATATATGTTTGTAAAAGACAATGACGGTTAGCCGTGCGCGTATGACACCCATGGTATTGGCTAGGGACCAGGTCCGATCAGATATAAGCGTCAGGTATAGCCAAATTAAAAAAAAATGCTATAGAGGCTGACCGCACATACGTAGATGTTAATTAAAAGACCCCATAAGGAAAACTGGTTTAGCAACTTGATTCGTAACTTCGCATAAGATGCACATATTTGCATGCAATATTGTATCCACTTTATAGCACTGTATCTCTTTTCGACATTTTTAATAATATACAGTAGGAATGAATCACTCAGCTTCACAAAATCATGAATGTTTTTGATTAGTTACCTTCTAGATTGATGAAGTTCTTAGAAGGACATTAGTCACCTAAAAATCTTAACCGAGCATTAATGAGAACTTCCCTACCTGTTCCTACCCGGACATGTGTCTAATTACTTCTAATATAGAGTTATGAATTACAAGTTAATATGATAAAAAGGTGGGTACTGTGGGTCGATTGTTATTGCGTGCCGATGAGCCAGCCTCCCACTGAGACGATTTGAATTAGTTTATGGCACCGCGATACAGGGCCCTTACCATGAGTTCTTATTGATAATTCAGCTGTAATTGTGACAAATTTACACACATCATCTTTACATCTGTCACATAATTGAGAAATGAGGAGACTGGTGTCACCTTTTAAAACGTTTATTATAGTATAAAAGTACTTTGTTTGCAGAAAGGTATTACACGCACAGTCTTAACGGTCGCGGCCCTTGAGACAATAATTATCAAAATATAGAGTGTTTCCACAGATACTACTGATCTATATCGGTTAATTGACATTGACATAGACACACAGACTTCCTATGGCATATCCACAGATAAAAACTAACACGACTATTCGTTCAGTGTAACAATGATATGAGTCTACCTATCATAATAAGAGCTCTTGGTAAGGCGCAATACTATTACACCGCATTTTAACCGCGTGGTGACTTTAATAGATTAATGACTTTTTGTCAGTCAAAATAGGCTTTATTTCATAAAAAGTGATTATGCACACCACGAGCTAAAGTTACTGTTAAGTTATGTAATTTTGCAGATCTCGTTGGAATATAATGTCAGTGTCAAAGTCACGTAGTTCGCCAACCATGAAGGGATTTCCGGAGATAATTAATTTTATAATGTACGTGCACATCTGCTTCTCACGCAGACAAAATACTTTGTTTCGTAGCTGGTAGCTAGATGTAATTTGTAATTCAGAAATACATAGGTTATATTTGCGATGTAGCAATTTATGCTTCTTTATTTAATTTAATCTGATACTAAAAAAAAGTTTGTTTGATTTATCGCGCTAATCTCAGGGCTACTGGTCCGATTATAAATGTATTTCAGGGCTAAAGTTAGCACAGAGTAACTATTCCACGCTGACGAAGTCGCTAGCTTTAGCTTTAAGATAACATTGTGCATGTATGACCTAGAACATTTCTCGATCATAGTTACTAGTAAGTGCGCCAATCCTGCCTTCCAGCCTTTTTGGCAAGCGCCCGAGCGACTAGTCTTTTTGTTATTTGTTCTTTGTGTACGTAGGTACATACGTATGCTATGTTGCAAAATAAAAAGGTATCGCAAAGAATTTATTTTTAAAATTCTTCTCTCTGTCTTAAAAATAAATTATGGGGATAACTTGGTCATAGATTAAGAAATACATGTACCTTCGCGAGTTATGAACGCTGACTTTGAATACGCACACGTGCACAGTAACCCCCACTTTATTCTGTCTGCCCCTGTAATAGCTTAACTAGGGACCACCATCCACCATCGGTTTAAGCAGAGCGTAAAATGCTATCAGGCGACTGGGGCCGCGGTTCCAGTTCTTAGTGGTTCCCGTTGCCTGTATCCTCATATTAAGAACTTCAGAGCTTTAACGTTTCATTTTTGTACCGTAAATTCAAACTTCGAAGCTAAGAAGTTCTTAATACGTGCTTAATCGATCATAGTTGCCCCCCAGTAGCATTTAAACTCATAGTGGATGCTGTTTTTAAGAAACCATTACATGCCTATGAGAATAGTAATTATGTTCTTAATAGCATCTTAATTAAATTATACGTACAGCCCACTATGGTCATGGTGGACAATAATTCATATTTGTTATTGGTTCAATCCACCTACGTTGTCTGCGCGACATAGATTGATGCCAACACATAACTATAGAGCAGACTATAAAGCAGCATGATTACAAATATTACGAAGGCATAATAATATACATTAAGTAAGATTAACCGGAGATGACTTTATATTTCATACGAAAACTTGTAAAGATCGTCGAATAGCCGCTTAATTAAAGCGTTTATAAACGACGCACGCTATAATATATCATGATTTGGTTTGTGTTTTGTTTTTCTTTAAGAAAGAAAGAAAGAAAGAAAATGGATTTTAAAAATCTGTAAATAAGCATAAATATCCGCTGTCCACTTAATCATATTCGGTGAATAGTGGGTGTTGTAATAACAGCACAAACAGTTGCCTTTCCCTTCGAGGAATGCAGGCTTATGTCCGTATGTCAGTACTTAGTGATATTTTTTCTCGTCTTTGCAACAATTTTCATTGCTGATTCGCTCCTATTAAGCGTAATCTTACAAGTCAATGAATCAAAAATAATGGTTTTTAAATTGAAACCTGTAGTTACTGATATTAGCGCGTTCAACCAAACTAACTCTTCGCCTTTATATAATAGTAATAGATCAAAGCGCATTACCATATAGACCACACATTTCGACTGCAAATATCTATTTCGATTGCCATAAGAACATAAAACTTTTCAAAGGTAGTGTACATATAGGTGTGATCTTCTCTTAGGTGGAGGTAAAGTATCTAGGGTAGTTTCTACCCCTGTTTTAATAAATTTGAATCTATATGTATACTTATACAGATAAATAAAATTGAAGTGTCAATTTGTAATTCCAAATTAACAGCTCTTTATTATATTCCAAATGTTTAAGTAAATATCATATGAAAATATATACGGTACACCAATTTAAGATATAACATATATATAATAACTATTTGTCTGCCTGTCTGTCTGCTTGTTCCAGCTAATCTCTGAAACGACTGAACTCATTTAAACGGTACGAAAATCTGCGAAAAAATTATGCCACCCACAAAACTAAATCTACGCGAGCGAAACCTTGGCGCACAGCTAGTAGCAAATATGTTCCATCTACCATTCAATAATAATGTGTGTCAACGTTGTGATGGAGTCATTAACACTATTTGAGTCTTCTCTATGCACAAATATATATTTGCGTCATGAAAGCGTGATCGTAAAATAGCTCAATAAAAATGACATTACCAACACATAAAGGTATGTATTAACTATAAGTATGAACAATTGGTGTGGCGCGGTCAATGGGAGCCATAATTACATGATTGGTCGCATGTATCCTCCCGTAAACGTGGAATATTGAACAATGGCCACTTAGTTGATAATGTGCCTGTGAATCTATACAGATAAATAAAATTCAAGCGTCTGTCTATAATTCCAAAACAACGCATATTTCAAATACATATGAAAGTATACACGGTACTGACATGTAAAAACAATTATATTTTTATCTCTGTCTATCTGTCTGTTTATTCCAAGTAATCTCTGAAACCGATTTGAACGAGACTTTCACTGACAGATAGAGCTAATGTTACAAGGAGTAACTTAGGCCACTTTTATCTAAAAAACATTTAGCGTTCCGCGGGAATTAAATTTAATCTACGCGGGTGAAACCGCAGGGCACAGCTAGTTCGTAAATAAAACCCGCCATGCAGACACAATCACTGTGGTTTAACGTGACGTCAGACAATACTCAATACTACGGTTATATTCATATTCATGCACAACTGCCGTCAAATTCATAGAAGATGTAATGTATTTTAAATGACATTAGGACTTTATACATTCATTTCATTACATTGTAAGTAAGTGTTACGAATTATATCTCTGTGAAGGAATTCAAAGCCGTATATATAGTGGTCTCACCATTCATTACATCGGTACATCATCAGAAAAGTAGGGGCTGACACCTTCGTCTACCCTAGCATATATAATTATTACACACTTTTCTATAACTAACTTTAATAATAATGATCGGTGGGCGTTTGTACAAGTGTCCAAGTAAAGGGTGCGGAAAATTATTTCACAAATAGTAAGTTCTCTGGCTATTAGCAAAGGAGCTATTTTGAAGCTCACGTTGATTACAAAACATGCTCTTTAAATCTTATTTAAAATCTTCACCAAAATGGTTAACAAAATATGCAATTCTTTTATTTTCTTTAAAATTGTATACAACAATGTACTTCTTTAAATTTTTACCATACATTTGTTGAATTGTAAAATTCTTTATACATTAAATGATAAAAAAATGCATTGCTATTTAGTCTGTTTTGAATTATAATGAATAATCGTGTAAACGCTTTCTCCGCGTTTCAAGGAACAATGAACCGAGTGCATTGTAGAGTTTCGTAGGAATATACGAGTATCTAATGAAGCCCCGATATGATGGATGCATGCACAGTGCACAATTCGTTATGACAATCATGCCCACACGCAACCAGCTGCGTTTTTCTTATTTAGCACTGCATAAATAGGTTTTCGATTTTACACCGTGGGTTACAAAATCAAAATTTTCTTACGGTTCCCTATTTTTTTTTGTACATACATACATACATATGCTCACGCCTGAATTCCCCGAAGGGGTAGGCAGAGGTGTTGTTATCACAACCCCACTTTTCACCGAATTTTTTTTTTGATAAAGTGCCAACATTTACAGATGGTGAGCCTATCGCCGTCTCAGGCACTATACATACGTCTTTGAATAACTTCTCAGAAATATGCAGGTTTCCTCACGATGTTTTCCTTCACCGTAAAGCACATGGTGTGAAATCACTGTACATAAGCTTTTTAGAAAAACTCATTGGTACAGGCCCCGCTGGGATTCGAACTTGCGTCGCTTGCGTAGCAGGCGACTGCTCTAACCCCGAGGCCACCACGGCTCTTTTGTTAATAAAATATTGCATTAACCTACCTCAATAAATATACTATCCAAAACAGATTTTTTGAAATCGGACCAGTAGTTTCTGAGGTAAGCGCGTTCAAACAAACTCTGCAGGTTTATGTTATTAGTATAGATTTACTTCTCTTTAAAACAATTGCTTAAGGACGTACATTTTTAGTAGGTGAAGATCACATCAGCAGTTTAATAATAAACAGAGAACATAATATGAACTTATAACTTAAAACAAAATTCATAAAATTATATGGATTTTAAAATAAAGTTTCAATAACAAATGTTTTGTGATAAATCAACAATACATGATTCGTATTCGCGTAGGTTACGGTAAAAAGACTTCAACTTTGTTTAAACAAACACAATGTTTGTATAATACGTGTTACAACTTCTAATACACAGCTGATGTCCTCGTAGATTAGTACCAGTCATACTTACACTTACTGTACTGGATTCAGGAAGTAAATCTTACTTAATTAGAATGTAATGCTATCACCATTGATCATTGTATTATGAAAAAAATTAAAGCATCTTCGAACATTATTAGCCACTGTCGTGCGTTGTAACCCGTAACGAAAACCGTAAAGATATTCTAGCAACTTATTCATTCGTATTATCAAAAAAAAACGAAAACTTCCTATTTATTTCGGATCACGTGAATTCCACATAGTCATTCGATTGAAATCCTCTCGATTTCCATCGAATGACTTTTATCGGTCAACGATATTTGAATCGGGTCAATGTTTTACCTGACGTGTCCGATTTTCCCTATAAAGGGTAGCGAAGATCAGATGCCAGTCCAGGCTGTAAAAATCAGGTGTCCAGCCCTACAGGGTTACTTGAAGGGCCTTCAAAATATAATGCTTAGAACTAAATTAGAATATTCCAAAATCGATTTCATATGGAATAAAACTTATAAGCGTGTACAAATCCAAGCAACAAAAGCAGACCTGCCCCACGGTGATAAGGGAGCCGTTAGTAAATAAACATTCACCAGGATTACATTCACATTTGCGGATTTTGCACGCGTATTACAAGTGCTTATTTATTTAGTCATAATAAAAGTTGTTGAAGAAAATACAATTATACACAGGAACATATTATGCTCACGTCTCGTCATGTCTGTACTTAGCAACTTACACAACCATTAGTGCCATTAACCAGACTAGGAAATTACAGATGGAAATATCCAATATCGCTTTGCTCTATCCTGGGATTGAACCCAAGACCTTGTGTTCCACAGAAGCATTTGCCACTGCGGAGCGTGATGTCACCACTTGTCCAACAAGCTAGGTGAAGAATTCATACTCAAAAGGACGATATTGTAAGAAATATTGGAGACCACCTCATGACAATTGGTAATTAATGGCAATAAGCCTAGAAAAAGTGAATTACTTTGTTTAGGCTTTACTTTAGCTGCTGGAGTTCAATGAATTATATTGCACGTTTATTCAGTAAATGATTTCTGGTTGATAAAGGCAACAAGATTAGCAGCAAAGATGAATCCGCTTGCATTGATTTACTCGCGCGTTTCTAATTCTATCCTCAGTGAGTTTGAATCGACAGATTAAGGGGATTGTTACTCTCTGCTTTATTGATGTTGGGTACCACAGTGAATTATTTATATTGAGATAAGCAGAATTTGCAAGTGCCTTGTATTTACCCTTTTATCGGTCAAATTATTCTACACGCTAAGTTAATTTTCATGTTATTGATGAGTAAGGTAATCTTGGGATGGATAACCTGGTTTTGGTACTGAATATTTATACCAAACTGGTTCTGAATAGTTATACTTATATATAAACGTCTATTTTAATATAAATACCGCGTCTTATTTTCAATAGGTTAAGTTCATAAGAACTGTTTATATAATGCTATAAATTCCAACGGTAACGAAAAAATATTGTGTTCGAAGTTATTAAAAGCAGGGGCGCTAAAATAGTATAATTTTATTTTTAACTGAGTCGACCTAACGATTTGTTCGTGCTCCGCCGCGTTCAATATACCTACCTAACATGCGAACTGCGAGCCATCCGTGCTTAAACATCTACCTGCTACTTGTTTCAATCTAATATTAGCCTCCACAACGCTAAATTACTTAATAAGTATAAAGACTTTTAATTAAAAAAGTCTATGTTTCTTAGTGTAAAATTGTACTCTATCGTGCATTTTTTTATGTAGGTAGGTAATGTAATTATGGAAACTGCTATCAGTCTTAAAACATAAAGTGAAAGTTTATAGGTAATGTCGACCTAATATTTATAAAATGAGGAGAATCTTATTTAATTCATCTCAGACTAGCTCACGACTGCCTGCGACTTCCCATGGGGGTTAGTGATGAAAATAATGTAATTTTCTGCATCCCTGACAATGTGTATGCATAGTTTCAGGATAATCGCTTGAGTAAGCCCAATGCCAAACTAATAAACTCACAAATAAACGTTTAGCTGTGATCACAAACACTGGTGATTATGTTTCTTATCATTGAATTTCAAATCGATCGTACCTTTATTCAAGGAAAAAGTCTCAACGTACTCTAAATTAGAGTCCAATGTAGCCAAACCAAATAACCTATTATTTAATATTGTAAAAAATATAAAAAAAATCAAGCACCTTTTTCATTTCTGCTGAATTCAGTGGTAAAGTAATTATGCAAATTTGGTAATTTTGATAATTTGAAAGTACCGCATTGTTCACTCCATTCTAATGAAGTAATTTTGACTTTAACATAGAATAATGCAGTTTTATGTTCCCAGAGATCGTTGAGGAGATATAAGGACCTTACCATAAACTCTTTTTGCCTTGATAGTTCGACTCATATTCAGAGATATCTAAATCTTTTATATCATTGTCGCACAACTGACATCATTCAATACCATTGCAATGAGAGGACATGGTTAAGCCCCAGTTTTTGAGTAAGGAATCATACCTCTAATACTCTCATACTCTCTAAGGGCCGATAATGATTGAGGAATAATATTCAGCTTGACAAAAATGTTAGTGTTAGAGTTATAGTTTATCAGGAGTAGGTTACCTGAATCATGAGCTATTATTGCAATGATAATTCATTCGCCTGTCACATATTCATACACGTCGTTTTATCATCTGCCTTGTCTCATACGATGAGTCAAACTATCAAGGCAGAAAGAGCCTTTGTAAAGCCCTTGTTATTTTATAGGAAAATAATAATTATTATTTTCTTTTTATGCAAAATCAAAGTACTAAATTTACAATTCTAATTTGAAATGACATCAGTGGAAATTATCTTAGTGTGTCTATTGTTAGTAGGATGACTTTACTTACTTGACTTACGATCATAACTTCAATGAGTGGTCATCATCATAACTAATTATATGCCGTATCTGAAATGGTAGCCTGGTGACTGATTAATTCATTTGATTGATTTGAAGTGAATAAATAATCTTGATAGGGTTTATTATTAATCATAAATTATTCAGGCGATTCCTAAACGAGGGTCTGATTTATCGGTATATACATTTTCCAACCGTGTTAGGTAATTGATTTAGAATTGACAACGTTGAAAGTGGCAACTATTTTTAATTTTTTTTTAGTACCTAGATCGATAATTTATTAGTGATTGAACTGATTTTGGTAATGATTATTTTAATGTAGAGACACGTGTATGTAATGTGGGTGGAGTGTGAACATGTTACGGGATGATGTCATTACCTCTTAGTTTTGCAATCTCTGTCACATTCCGATATTACCTCAAAGTATTACCAAGTTAGGCCCAGGTTCCAATGACACAGTGCTCTATTTAACTAAGGTAGTTGAGTGATGCAAGCTACAAACCGGTCGAGCGTACTTATGGCCCAGTCATTCACAAAATACTATGCACCTGCTTCGTAAAATACTACGTTTACGTACCGAGGCTGACAGTTGCTCCAACTGTTTATCTATGCGACAAATGCCATCTAAACTTGCCAATGTTAACTTATTTTACTAAAGTGTACAGCACACCGACTCGCAAATGCCCTTGTTGACTGCAAACCTGCTCAAAACTAAAATTCAGCACAAATTTACCTCGTTTGTTTATTTCCACGGGCACATCACTAGTTATTTGTGTCACTTCACTAGGTATTCACGTTAGTATCGGTTTGTTTTCGATGAGTTTGATCACAGTATTGGTGTGTGGTGTTGCGCGGGCGCGTATGGTCGCGAGGCATGCGCGGGCGAGGCACCAGTGTCGAGTGACGGCGCAGCCTGCGCGGGAGGCCCCCGCCCCGCCGCGGCGCCTCCGGCACGCAGGCCATTCCGACTGTGACGACAACGTGCCCATTTATGTCTTTGGACATGGTTGACGGTCGTTGCGGCCATATGGTCTCTTGCACTGCTGATGATTACGTTTTTTCAATGGAATTCTGTAATGGTAGTAATTTGCCACAAGGTGTGGGAATTTAAAAAAAATACAAAATTATTTTTCTCTCTGAAATAGAGTTATGGGCAAGAATAGTTAGATACCTATAAAATTGTGATGGGTCTATTTTAATGACTATGACACTATCTACTAGCCCAGTATTGGTTTCACTATTCGTCATCGCGTTGAACGTAAACGTTTTACTTTAAAAGGCGATAAAAAAGGAAAGTATACTTTTTTAATATGCCATATGTATATAAAGGGATATGAAAAAGTATAAAAAAATTACTTCATATTTGTTACATGCAAAAAATCGAGTAGTGTAAATAATTCAGGAGATATTACTTGGTAGCGATAAAGCTATAGTACGTATTTAGTTTTATTAGTGTTTGTTGTGCAAAGAGAAGGAATATGTACTACTTCTGTAATTTATGTGGTCATAAATTGTTAATATACTTACCTACCTAAAGCGGGACATGGTCCTGTTATCTGTGGAGGAGTTAAATTGGATTCAAGGGTCGTAGAAGGTTTAATTTGATGCGGGTCTGGTCGAGCGAAACCCTTTATGTTAAAGGGAATATGTCGATTTTAAATTCTTCACAATATAGCTTATTTTGTTTTGAGCGTACGCCTACTGAATTTCATTGAATTTGATGAATAATTAGTGCTTTAACTGAATTAATGAAATTGTTTAATTGGTAGGTCTTTCGACTGCAACCACTGAACCAACGGGTTCAGTGGTTGCCGGTACTACAACGAAACACGAGATCCTGGGTTTGATCCCCAGGTCGGGCAAAATATTATTGGATTTGACCGTCTGTAATTTCCCAGTAGTCTAATTTCCCTGGAGTCTGGATTGGTGACCGGATAATGGCAACAGACTCGCCCTCTATTACTTCATGGGACTTAAATATAACTGGCGAAATTTATAAATAGACCTCTACCTACCCCTTTGGGTATTATGAGCATATATATGTTTATTGCATCGCTGCTTTCATTAATTATATATATATATATATACATATATATATATATAATATATCTTGCCAGTAGGTCTAGGCAAAGTAACATTATCTCGCGCTTGCTAATGACATAGTTCACGTGACATATGTCATTTCCGTACATTTTGTGTCAGTCAGCGTCATATCAAGTAACATTAGGATAATACTGATTTGAGACCTTTGAACGACTTTGAAAACGAAAAAACATCAAACTAGGAATATTACTTTGTTTCTTTGCTCTCTACAAAAAGCAAAGCTGTATTTGTTAAGATTTATGAAACAAACCTTCTTTAGTTGTTATTAAAATATTATTCTTAATTCTAATGTTCTATGTGAAACTTAGAATTTGATACTCCTATTAAAAATGACATCCTTGTAACATGAACGATTGTAAAATATAAATAGTGATTTTATATGAATCTATTATTTCTACCACATTACTTAACAGTATTGAATCTCATATAGTTAGTTATCGATAACGCATTGGTTAAATTCGTGGGATGAGGTGAGACTTAAATATTGAAACCTGCTGACCGACATATGCACCACCCACTTACCATCACCGGTTAGGAGTTAGTTAACTATAAAAGCTCATCGTATTTATGCAATGACCGCTTTTACTATTTAAGCGAATAGACCATAATCTTTATTATCATCATCATCATTAGATGTGTAATTTATGAAAATATGATAATACGTAACATTAAGAGATCCATAATTAAAAAGTAAAACTGTTTTAATTAATTCATAGAAGATTTTATTCAAATTAGTTTAAATTCTAATCATAATAATATATTTTATTTTCTTCTTAGATGAGATACAACCTACAAATTCGTTTCAGAAATACAGACATGACTTTTCGGAAAACTTCTTCCAAACTTTATACGTACAAATGAACCGCCTTCAGCCAGTAAAAAATGTTTTTCATGCTTATTAGTGACTTAGTGCAAATACTTATCTTTATTCAGAAGGCTTTCTACTTAGAACCCCATGACTTTTCCTTACCAAATGAACAAACGATTTTTTTTTAATGATCCGCATTTTTACTCCAAGTTCCTGAAAAACGGTCACTTTAAGAAATATAATATGGGACCACCCTTAGCACAATACACTTTTAACCATTTAAATAGATCCAGCAATTTTCGAGAAATTCGTGTTCATAAATTTAAAAAAGTATACTTATATACGCGATTAACATAGAAACTCCTCCTTTTTATTGCATGCAAACAAACACGTAGTATAAAGATGTAAGAAAAACGTCAAATCTTTCGAAGATTTAATGTAATTGCATTGAATGCGTATAAGTAGACTTTATGTGCTCCTTTAAAGAATATTGTATTCTTGTTAAACTCTATTCAATGGTGGACAAACCGATCAAATATAAATAAATCATTGTCACAAGCAACGGTCCTTGGTACTAAAGCGATCAATAAAACTGTATCCATCCATTTGTCATCCTAGTATAAACTGTCGCAATTTGCAGCGAACGATAATAGCGAACAGATATATCGATACAGTTATATGCCTAGTACCTAGCACTAGGTCCCTCGAATGTATGTAGTTAGTACGAATGATTGCGAGCGGTGGAAGGAACAAGGATTGGCAGACGGAATGCGCTAACTTGTGAATATATTTGAATGCTGAGCAGAAGCTTCGTCGATGTTTGGTCTTAGCTTAACTATGTTTACGGCAAACACCGTGTACGCAGCTGCAATGACCATTAAAATAATGAATGTATGGGTAGGTACTATACTTAGCATATCTATAGATATGTACCATAATACTTATTGATCTGTGTGAAATCTAAAGCAAATGTTTAAAATAAGAAATAAAAATGTTTGCTCCACTGAGCGTGAGGGTTGTCACTCTCAAATTCTTAAAATTTTATGCCAAAGTAATTTCGACTTATCAATATGTAATTTAATCACTATGTAAATAATGTCGACTTAAAAAAAATCTGTAAAACACGTAAATGACGTGTACGCGATAGGCCACTACTTGACACTCCTTAAGGCGCAACCTGATGTAGCCGCTCGACGCTCGTTTCCAGCGACAGTGTATCCGATCTAGAAAAACTAAGCAGTAGATGGAATGGCTTTACCATATGTGGTAGTGGGTGACTAGGCATTCCAAATAACAGACTACTTACACTCTCGATACTTCCCAACGATAAACCTCAAAATTTTCAGTTTTATCGCTACATATCACGTGACCATATTTGTCGCTGCAAACGAGCGTCGGGCGGCTGCATGTGGTTGCACCTTTACTGACATTACGTCTGCGTCGGGGTCGCTTATAATCTTGTAGATGTGTGTTTCTGTGTAAATTCGTACTGATTTAGTAAGCTCTATGTATACTGTGCTATATATACTATACTCTTATTTATTAGTCTCAGTTTTAGTTACGGAAATAACAGTTTACCATGTTGACGATGCTCGAGCACCTCATCAATAAATAAAGTAAAGTATGTTTTATTTTAGTGTGGTCTTGAGCTTCTAATAAGGAACTCCATATGCATACCAATGTAAATATCCAGTCGATACAAATATAAAACGGAAATGGAATACACCCGTGACGATGTGAATATTATGCAGCCTCTGGTGTAGTACACGTACCTATATCTACAACTTAGATAACTTGGGAATGGCAAAACTCGAATTGAATTTTCGCGTTCACCGGCCGCAGGTGGAAACATTTCAAGAAAATTTTCAATAAATGAAAAATGAAATTGGTTTTGCAAGAGGGAAACGGGAAACGTATACACTCGTTGGCGTCGATGCTGTGACACCTTGTACATGGTCCTCGCGACTCGTACAACATCAAAGTACCTACAGAACTGCATTTTACTTTACGCCTTTCATGTAATACTTTATGCAGATATCTAGCGCATGTACCAGAGAGCACATTAAGCCATAAGTCGCAGGTTGCCAATTTAACATCTTTGGCAATCGTCAAGTCGGACGGAATCCTAAGAAAATCTGACAGTTGGTTTCCAGATTACTGATTTTCCTCGTAAAAAGGTTGTTATGGTCAAATATAGTAGCTTCGTATAGCGATAAGGTTCAATCACTTTAGGTGGTACAATTAAAATATGTGTGTATGTAATGCCTAATGTAGACTATTACAAGAAATTATCGAGAAACGTCCGTGGTTTATATTAATGTTATTCAAATACCAATTTGATTGTAAGATTGATATAAAAATGAAAAAAAAAAAGTTCCGACTTCATCAATGTAAGAGATAAGGCCAGGGAGATGAAGACCGTATGTAGGTACTTACTTCATGATCTTTTGTCAGTATATGACGTCAGACTCTACATGGCAGAGCTCGTACCGATGCAGTCGTGCAAATGTAAGCAATCAGTGATAGGTTTTTTCAACACGCATACACACACACGTATAAATCAGGCGGTCAGTGTGCATTATTCTATCACTTTGTAGCCACAGCGGGCTGGAGAAGAGCGCAAGTTTTAATTCAGTTCGGGCCCATCCGCGGTCGCACGGCTCGCATACAAAATCACTTTTCATTACAATGCAGCGTGCGACCAAACAGCAAAGGAAATTAGATTTGCGTTAGACGAACCGGATGAAATGGTGTTTTTGCGATCAAATAGGTATAGGTAGTTGGTGTAATTAATTATTGTGCTTCCCGTGCCATGAGAGCGCTTGTGGCCCATTATTACGCGATTACGAGAAAATTCTTTTGTTCTTGCGCCAAAGGGAATGTAATTATATAGGGACAATTTAATATTTCTAAGGTTGGTGTTATGGGAGTTTCTCTGAGCTGCCCCTTTTATTTCGTCAATGAACAACAAGGACCATAATGATTATTTTGACATAAGAAGAAAGAAGACTTATTTTACTAACAAATTACTTACTGAGCCTCCGATGATAATCATTTAGATGAGTATTTGTAGCGAACTGGCCTCTGTACAAGCCGTTTTGGGTGACAACTCTGCAGAATTGTTTTATATAATAAGTGCAATCTAATAAACTTGTTACGATAAACATTTTTATAAAACTTCTCATAAGAGCATAGTTAGTAGATGTATTTGGTTGATCTTCAGTGGGTAAGCACATATAGTAGTGTAAATAATATAATAAGCAGTGGAGCGAGTTAATGCGGCTCGTTACTGCGCCGTGTCGGGTGGCTGGATTGCAATTTATAGCTTTCCCCTTGTTTTTCATAATTTATTAGATTAGCTGTAACGTCCACGCCGGCTTATTATACGTTAGGAATTTACTTTATTAATTTCCCGCAAAAGCTTTTAATTGCAAATAATAATTATTTCAACATATTTGCTTTAACTCTTGGTTACTGTAGTACACTTTATGTATGGAGGTAGATGTTTAACTCTCAAGAAGTGCACCTACGTTGTGACTCTGCCTTCTTACTCATTCTAGGGCCACGTAGTTCACTCGACGCTACGTGCCTCGCCTAGAGATATGCCCTACAAACACTTCCTCCATACATATTTAAGTATTGCTCAGTTTTTGTTGCGCAATTGAAATCAAAAATTATTTTTTACAATGTGGAACAATAATTACATTATCACTGTCCTAGACTTACACGCAAAAATATCTATATCTAGCTGTGCCCCGCACTTTGACCCGTGAGGACTTAATGTCCCTTTTACCCACCCATGAAATTAATATTATGCGGAGCCCTTTCTTTAGATAATAAGCCTAAGTTACTCCTTGAAACATCTGTTATCTGCCAGTGAATGTCCCGTTAAATTCGATCCAATCATTTCAGAGATTAACCGGGACAAAATTACAGACAGAAAAAAATACAAATGCATTTTTTTATGTCAGAACAGTAAATACTATCATATGCATTTAGTGATGAGCTGTTAGTATGGAATTGCAAATGGACACTTTTCACTTTCAATTTTATTTATGTGCAAGAAACAGTTCACTTGTGTGGTGACAGTATCACAATATATATGCTCACGCCATCCCAGAAGGGTCCCCGAAGGGGTAAGCAGAGGTGTTGTAACAACACCCACATTTCACCGAATATGATCAAGTGCCAACGTGACAGAGGGTGAGTCCATCGCCGTCTAAGGCACTATACATACGTCTTTGAATTACTTCTCAGACATATGCAGGTTTCCTCACGATGTTTTCCTTCACCGTAAAGCACGTGGTGTGAAATAACTGCACATAAGTTTTTTTAGAAAAACGCATTGGTACAGACCCCGCTGGGATTTGAACTTGCGTCGCTTGCGTAGCAGGCGACTGCTCTAACCCCAAGGCCACCATGGCTTCTTATACAATATCACAAAATTAAATAATTTGTCACTTTATTAGCTTTGTGCAACATTTATTCTATATTAAACAAAGCATAGTTAACCGAATGAATAATAATTTAAAACCACATTTGCTAAGCCTTATTAGGATAAGATAAACAAAACATTTCTCAAAGTACAAAATCATTACAGCGTCGTAATAATTTTACAACAGACTTTGTAAGCTGTTATACAACAATATAAAAAAGTCATTTCAATGTCGGAAAAAGACGCGTTTGTATTTACGGCGTTTTCCATTTCTGTGGCACAGTTGAATTAACATTTTTATGGTTCAGTAGCAAACGGCATAAAACCTCGTCGGTCATTAGACAGCAGTCAGGGAAACTTTACGCTCGGTTGCGTTATCGAAATTATTGCCCTCAATTCCGAGCTATATTTCAAAAATTGGAACCGTAGAGCCTCTTTCTTCCTCCTTTGTATGAAATAAAAATATATAAGATGAAATCGTTTAGAATTTTTCATACAGCGGCTAATTGCATAATAATAATAATAATGGTCTCCTACCGAATTTCGGTTACAGCGGCTAATCTCAACGAGGATCAGCCAACTGCGCAGGAGATATTATAGTGCACAAGTGTGTGCGCAAACACAGGTGCACTCTTTATTCCCTCACTCTCATAGTCCGATGGGAGGCAATCCGACACGACCGGAGAGAGATTAGGCGTAGGACCAACGGCTTAACGTGCTTTCCGAGGCACGGGGGAAACACCGCCAACTTCCAAACTCCAGGCATGAATTGTGAATTTCTTGACAGAAAAACACAATATAAATTTTTGACCCGACCCGGGAATCGAACCCGGGACCTCGTGATCGGCAGGCAAACTTGCTAAGCACTAAACCAACGAGGCAGTTAATTGCATATAACCCTGTTATACTTAGTAAAAACAATTTTCAATACAGTACCTTTAATCAAACAGAATATTTATATCTCTCAATCACTTCGTATAGTTTTTTTTTTATATTTATTTGTCAGCAGCGGTCCTGCTACTGGAAAATAAAAAATTGTCTAGATTAATGGCCGGTTTATGGCAACAACTCACTCATATTACATGGTACACTAAATATAACTGCTGAAATTTTGGTTTACACCCCTGCCTGCTCGGAGAATACAGAATAGATATATACTCGATATAACTATTCAAATTTTATGCCGACAAACTGTTCCATAGTTTTGCAGACTTAATATTGAAACATACATATTGTACTCATTTCGGTAAAATAAAAAAAAATAAAAAAATACTAAGCAACATGGGTATAGCTGTAGTGAAAACCAATATTATTTACACGGATAATTGGCAGACACACCATTTATTAAAGGACCTACACCATTTAATTCATGTCAAAACTTTTTATAATTATTAATAATAATTTAAGTTCGCATTAATTATTACTAGAGGACTGATACTCCGGCGGGTGTTTGGTAAATAGGGTCGGCTGGAAGCTGTTGCACTTGATCCGGTAATTAGTTTTGGATTAGTGACCTGACAAGTGACTGACTGAGTGCAAAAATCACAAAGCCGAGAGATTTAAATTCACCTGCTACATAAATTTATGATACTCCTATCAACGACTTTAATAAAATAATTATAACTATTTATGAAAATAATTGAGGCACATGTCACGTTTGAGTATTTTATTTTTCTAACAAAAATTAAATGGGTGCATCGTCAGTGCTCACTCTATTTTTTTTCAATTCACCCCTAGGCTGGGTCGTAAATATAAAATGACAACTAAAAATGCGACGCGTCGTTTATCACTCTGATGGGTGATAATGTTTGACACCGCCGATATTCGAGGGATCAGGATAGCACCAGGTGTCCAATATAGGTGGCTGGGTCGCCTTACCTACTAAGTATTATTATCAATAATAATAATAATAAACAGATTACACACACAGACACAGCAAACATCATCCATCAGAATTTTGCACTCAAACACAACCTCTTGCAAACATCACACAAACATACACCATACTACAAGTACACACCAGAACCAGTCCTGGATAATAACACACACAAATTGTATTATGACCGCAACATACTAACAGACAGAACCATACACTATAGCAGACCAGACTTAACACTACAAGACAAAAATAAAGCCGCTGGTCTTAGAGATTTTAAAAGGAAGGTGCACAAACAAAAGATTATGTGATTTTTTTTCTATCTAATATAGAAGTTGAAAGTATGTATGCAATACCTAAATTTTTTGTAAACAAAAATTCCACAATACGCTCAAGAAATTTCTTTAAAGTTTAAAATTTTTACATTTAAAAATCACCACCAAACGCCTATTGATGCAATTTGGCACGATGAAGCGCATCAGCAATTTGCTTCTGCTTTGGAGTCAGGTACATTTTTTTCTGATACACTACTTATCGAGCCACTTACAGTAGAATATCGGTATCGTTACTGATACCTCTGTCACAAATACGAATATATGCTGAGGATCGAGAAGAGTAGGAGAGGAAAAAAATACGGGGAACGTTTTACAGCGCTGAGAAAGCAATGCAATACGGACACAACCTTCGACGACGAAAAATAAATTAAACAGTCTGTAGGTTGATAAAATGGCAGCATTCGCTGGAGAAGGTTGGCTTGAAAATCAGCAGGACCAAAACTGGAAATAACATGGGATAAGGGCAGCAGGATGATGATGATTTCACTTCCTAACGTAAAACGCAAAGCATTAACCTCATATTGTACCCCAAGTACGAGTTTTTAAATGTTTCAACGTTGTCGATTTCGTTTGTGTATTGGTGTGCCTCGAAATGTGTTGATACTTGGGGGCGGTATGTGGTCGGACACAAATAATTTCAAGCCACACCAGCTACACCGAATACGCATCGAATTTCGTGAACGGTGACAGTCTTGGGGGTCTTGAGGCACAGGACAAGGGGCCGTCACTAGTAATAGTGAGGATTTTGCAAATGTTTTTATTCGCCTCGCGCCTTACATATAGACAGAGACAGACTCATAAAACGACTACTACGCATTCAAGGTACGCGCTAACGGACCGGACCTGTACTTACCTATATTATCATTTCCTGTGGTAGAGTTTAACGATGCAAGTAAATGTCTAGCAACCTACAGGTTGGTCGTTAAGCTATCAATTAGCTGCTGCTAAATTGAATTCGATGTCTCGAGTACTTAAATGACTTACTTTATAATTTCCTGAGTCGCTGCCACCGGGCGATCGCCTCGCTTCGTTGCATCTATTTCCCCATTTAGCACCTGCTCCTGAAACTTGCATGATGGATTTAAATTTTACTTATATTACCTACTTCTTTAGGTACTTATCTACCTACTTATTTTCTACCTTGCATGTTTTTTACTGGTCTTTTTTGTTTGTATACTTACGTCTATATCTACACCTAAACATACAAACATACATAGACACCTATAGTTACATATACATATATATATACGTATATACAGATAAAAAAAAATTCAAGTGTCTGTTTGTCATTCCAAAATAGCAGCTTTACTTTAAATGCATAAGACAGTAAGTATAAAGAAAATGTCCTTTTAAATAATTGTTAAGACATAAGTTTAAAGGTGCAGTAGACAGTAGAAGGAATGAAGAATATTTACTATGAAATGTCACGTCTTACAGCAAAATGATGTTAAGGCGGGTGTTGAAATAGCTTGACAGCTTATAAGCACAAAGCGGTGGCGAGCTGAGGCGTGCACCTCTCGCTGTTCACAGAATGCTCGGACACTCGCTCTTCATAGAACCACTTTATCATTCACATGACCACTGGAAATTCGCTCTATTTTCATCTCCAGCAATCCTTTGACGGTTGCATAAATTTTTGAATTACATTCGTTAAAAAAATATCAGGCGACCTTTTCATTCATTTCGCAATCACGTTCTCTTTGATCTTGCGTTGAAATTTGGAAATAAATAATTAATGAAGAAAAGCAAAAATGTTTTTGTTTTTATCGTGAACCGTAAAAAATATAATATAAATTATACATGCTTTTCTTTGTGAAACATTTGGAAGGAGGAGAAACAAAATGTAAGTAGAAGGCACTCTCCTACTTGATATTGAAGATTTCAAAGCAAGAAACATTAGTTTTCCATGCAAAATCATTTGTCTTAAGAAAAGGTATTTTGCTGAGTCCCCAAACTATAATATGTAGAATAATGTCTGTAAGCAAGTTTTTGCTTGGGTGGCGGTTTAACTTGTGCAAACATACTAACTTGTGGGTCGGGGCGTCGACACGGACGGCACACCAATTATTTATATCACTGTACACGGGCGCGAAGACGATCAAATATGCCTTTTCTTCGTGTAACACATGTCACTCTCGTTATGGAAATGAGCCCTCATTACGACGCGAATTTGCACGTTAGATCGCAATGTAGCTCGGTAAGAATCCAACAACCACTACATAACACTGAACTTGGTATTTCTGCCCGCGTATCAATTCATAATTGCGGGTAATTTGCACATTCCGATGAAATATGCATCAATGTGTTACTAATTTCACTTTAAAATATTCATCATTTTTTTAAGTGTTGGTAGGTTTTAAAATACTTATATAATATAAATAAGTATGCTCACGCCGTCTCAGAAGGGTCCCCGAAGGGGCAAGCAGAAGTATTATAGCAACAACACCCACATTTCACGCAATATGATTAAGTGCCAACGTGACAGAGGGTGACTCCATTGCCGTCTCAGGCACTATAAACACTTATATTTAAATTGAAAATGAAAATAATTAATTCAGTTTAGGTCCTGGTGAGTCACTTATGAATGTCGAAGAATTGACCACCAATTAGAGTTAAATGTATAAACCTATTCGCGAAATAAGCTCGAGCCGGACCAAATTGATTTTCAGAATCCGTTGTATTAATCCATTGTCTACCTTATCGAAATGACGTCAGTGTGAGTGAAGTGTACAACACAAAAACGAGCTTGTATTTTGACACAATGAGTGATCGCTTGGAGCACAACACAGCGCAAGTATCGGCAAAATACTTCCGGGTCGTCCTTTTATGTGTGCTTCCGCCATTTACCCCTTTTAATGACGGTTCGACCTTTATATCTGTGTGAAAACTGAGAAAACACAGTTACTATTGTCGGCTTCTGAATTTTGAAGGCACACTCCAGTCTCTCAACAAGTAGCACATCTGTCCATCAGTGTCGCTGATATCGCGCTCCTTTGTTTTGCCCAGGCGTTCACGGCGAGGTTTGCTCCCTTCTCATATTGATTTTACCACTAGCTCTGGAAAGGGAAGCCCGTATCTAAAATAAAACAATTAAACAAGTCAAATAAATTGATATTGTGTATAACATTTTTTCTTTGTTGTGCCATAGTAAACATTTTAGGTATCGTCAGTCTTGGTTATGGGTCGGAAGAAAAGTTATTTTCTTACTTATTTTGTATATAAACACCCATAACCAAGCAATAATGAAGTAGAATATGAAGCGAGTGGTCATCAAACCTTGATGAAAGAGCAATATCCTAGAGCAAGCAGGTTGATTAGAACGTTTTAGGTCTCAAAAATGTCACATGTCTTGTAAAGCAATTTTAGATGCATCATTCAGGTTTTTAAAAATATTCTGAACATTAATTATATAAACAATATCAATGTTTCGGTACCATTTACGTGATGAGGTCGTGTAAACGTAGCCACTATGCAGTAAAAAGGTAGCATGTGTGTATATGTTGCGGGTTTATTGTAGAATACAAAGACGGTACGCTCACATTAGAGTGAGCCCCGGGCAGGTCCGAGTGACGTCTAGACGGGTAGTGTCGGCCGCAGACTGCACACTACGACACACACCGTGCAATTCGTCAAGACTATGCTCTACTGCTTCCTAAGTATACGACCGTATCCACGCTTTTTGTCCTCAAGCAAAATAGAGAACTCAAAATGCAAAACAACTGAGCCATACGATACCACGATATACAACGAACGTTATTGATAGTGACTGTAGTACACTCCGTCATTTTGTATACAGCTGAAACGAGCTACATTGTTAGCAGAGATGTATCGTTGGTATCAATTCGGTTGACTTCTATCACAAAGTTGTTTACATACATACATATGCTCACGCCTGTATTCCCCGAAGGGGTAGGCAGGGGTGTTGTAATCACAACACCCACTTTTCACCGAAGATGATTAAGTGCCAACGTGACAGATGGTGAGTCCATCGCCGTCTCAGACACTTTACATACGTCATTGAATTACTTCTCAGAAATATGCTTATTATGATTTATGAAATACAAAGTTGTTATTTTTTATTAATAGGATGTGCAATCACCGTCGGGGCTATAACAACTGCTTAGGAGATTTTAACCAAGCTGCCTCGGTCTGCGGAAATAAAATCGGTTTAGAAAACATATGGTAGCGTTGGCCGACTGCCATGAGGAGGACTTAAAGAAAATTTAGTAGCTACAAAAATGTTACCTCGCTACAGCCTCCCCGCAGGGACGTGTCGCGTAGATTAAAGTTTTGTTAATGCGGAAACGTGGCGCGCCCAGCTATTTCCCATGAGGTTTAAATAAGCACCTTTTTGATGTTCGGCCCAAATGAGCACATCCCCGAGGATCCCGGCCCTAGTGATATGAGCTGGCCAATATTTTCTGAAAATTCATGCGCTACCCTTACGTAGTCAAAAGAGCATACCCGTAAACCGCGTTTCATTAGAATGGTTGCTCTTTAGCTTTAGGTAATTGATGGGTCTATTAAAACAAAAACCTTTTGGCGATTACCCTCCCTCATAACGTCGGTTATATTAAGTACCTACCAATTATTTATTTACTCGTACGCATAAACATTTTTATAAAGATGTACACTGTATTTATTAATAAAAATACTTGAACAGCTGAGAGTAAGGTGAGTATCGCAAATGGACACCATCTTTGATGTATCAAATCTATGATCCCGTTTTTTTCGGTCCCAAGCAGGCGAGTCGGGTGGCGTCTAAGGAACCTTCAGACAATCTCTGCAAATGGGAGCATTAGCTGAATGCGTAGCATTTCGCCGGGTAACGAGCGACTCAGGACGGTGCGAGCCGCGATCATTGAACAATTTGAATAATACATGAAACGTTCATCTCTATTGGTAAGTACACCTTAAGGACGCGCTTTGCTTTAGTCTCTTCGAGTTAGCAGAGACGGCGGCGATGATTAATATCAGTTCAATAAGCTGTGTACAATTGATGGTAGTGAGACAGCGTGATAGTTTCCTCACGGGAGCTGTAATTAATCAATGGAGAAGTGGAAGCTGCCTGGTGCCGCGGCCAATAAATCATCGGCCGGACTCTAACGAGCAGATCCTTGCAGCTTCTGTTATGGATTTACCTATTTCCAATCCACCGCCGCGCGCCGACACTGCTCTCGCCGCCGCACTTAATACTTGACTGAAGTCCACTATAAAATGATTATATTATATTGGAAAGTTTTGCGGTATTTTAATTTACGTACCTTTCAGCAATAATTGCACCCAATCCAGCGAAGTTTCACTGGAAATGGGATATATTTACCTACCATAAAATGGCAAGTATGTGCGTATGTGCCATATTAAAACAGTAACAGAATTTCGCAAGTATTTCCCATTTCACAGGCAGTCCAATGCGAGATTTCGCTCCGTATTTCATACTGTCGACGGTGTGTTACATCCGACAAGTGTCAACCCCTGAATGAAAATAAAGCCTGTAATCCAAAAAAGAGTTTACGAAGATGTTTTCTGGTCCAGCGAGAGTTTATGACATCGCTTGTTCCATCTGTCACGTGAACACCCCCCGGGTACAGAAGAAACGGAAAATTTGTCATTGACAAACAATAACGTGACGTGCTATTACGAGAGATCAAGTTTTTGCAACGAATGTGATGAGGAAAACGAATTGTGACGTCGCTAGGACGGCTGGAGTTATTGCTTATCAACTCAACGTATACCTTGGGGTCTATGTTGTGATAATGGATAACAATTACTTAAAATACAGGAGGGCTATTATTTATTCTGTTTCAAAAAGTTTAGCGAATTGTTTTTTCTATATAATGATTAGGACGTAATAAGCTGATTAGTAGAGGAACATTATTAGATTATATTTGTGTTATTATGCCTGAAAGGTGGCAATAAAGCGTGTGGCCTGCCTGATGGTAAGCGATTTCCGTAGTCTATGAACGCATCACACACCAAGTGCATCACTTGCTCGTTGTCTACCCTGTAGAAATTTCTTCACAGTCGTCTTCAAGCATCCCGTACTCTATTCGCTCGGAACAGCCATGCTGGAGAGCTAATCTGTTCAGTCAATATATTTCATTGCCTGTTAGTTCCATATATTCCATATATTCAAACCAATGTAGCAAATGTTGTATTAAGTGACTTAATTAAGTAGAGATGATACAATTATAGGATAGCAGGCGACAATGGGTAGCTCGGTCTCGGTCAGTTCAACCGCACTGCGGTCTGTGTCCGCTCCGTTACTGCGATGCAAGCATGTACTTACATGTACAACACTTCCCTGTATTATTTCATTTATAAAGCTTGTAACATCTAACTATAGACATAAAAAACGTATGTGAAGTGATTTAAACACCACGTGCTTTACGGTGAAGGAAAAAAATTTCGTGAGGAAACCTGCATGTGTCTGAGAAGTTATTCAAAGGCATATGTATAGTGTCTGAGACGGCGATAGACTCACCATTTGTCACGTTGAAACTAATCATCTTGCGTGAAATGTGGGTCTTGCTGTTACAACACCTCTGCCTACCACTTCGAAGAATACAGTCGTGAGCATATGTGTGTAACATCTAATAATTATCAACGCCATCCAGAATGTTCACCTACTTTTTACTAACGTTACCGAACTGGATTAAATATACTCCTATTAGTAAGTACTCTGCTATGTAGCGATGTGTTTTTAATTAATAACTAAGAACATTTGTGTCCCATTATATAATTAATTATGAATGAAAACCTCCTTGTTTTTATAAGGTTTTTTTATTAATCTTCAACTGACCGAGCTAATTCCAATATGGCGGAGTTCACTTAAATGAAAGGGGACGACGAAATATTTACTTCTCGAGCTGATACAACATTTTCATTAAAGCTTCTTTAAAAAGATATTCTAAGTTTTTTTTTACAAACAAAAGTTTTTTTATATCAATAGCTTATATCACTTGGAGGAGCTCGTGGCACAGTTGCTATTGCGCATATCATTCGATCAGCGAAGTTAAGCAGCCTACCTCTAGCCGGTAATTGGATGGGTGACCCCCCCCGAGTTCCCTCCGTGCCTCGGAAAGCACGTTAAGCCGTCGGTCTCGGTTGCCAATTTATCATCTTTGATAGTCGTTACAGGTCAGTGGGAGGCCTAAAATAGTCTGACAACTGGTTTAACCCAGATCACAGATTTTGCTCGTTAAAGGGGTTGCGAAGGTGAGGCGGCAGTCGCTTCGTATAAATATCAAGTGATCAGTTACATCGGGTTGAATCAAGTGCCGACCCCAACAGTGTATGGGATAAGGCCAGGGAGATGATGATGAGCTTATTTCACTTTTTGCCATTAAGCTTTTGCGTATAAATGGAACATTTTTGGAGATAGAGATTGGAACGCTAGGTTATGTCTGGCATGAACTGAAAAAATACGTAATCACTATTATTTATGTGTACCTGAATACGTAAACCACCTACTAAGCATATTATATAATTGATATGTACAGAGTGATAATGGATGAATGTGAAACATGAAACAAAGACTTATTCAGATGATTAAAATTACTTGGTTAAAAAGCATAAAAAAAACAGCTCACAGAAGCTTTACTGAAAATTCAGTTAGCTAGCAATTACACTTTAGCTAGTACTCTCGAAAAGCAAATTGTTTTTCAAACTTGCGGTGTTTTATCAAACCAAGTTTATTTTAATCTTAACTTTGAAACTTCCTCTGCAGTCATAATGAGGTTTTAATTAGGTATGACGCTTTACTGCGCCTTTCGCGGCGCATAACTTTGAAACGGAAGGCAGTAATAGTCACTGCATGACACTAATTGATGGAAAAATTAACAAAGTCACATTAAAATATATACATACATATGCTCACGCCTGTATCCCATGGGGGTAGGCAGAGACCACTGTTTGCCACATGCTACGATCCTTACATACTTCTTTCGCTTCATCCACATTCATGCATCTCTTCATACACTTTCTTCGGTTACGATTAAAATATATGCTACCAACATTAAGTGTACGAAGAGATGCTTGAATGTGGACGCGCTTCGTCCTAATAAGAATGTATGGATGAGTTTCGGAGATTAGCCGGAACAAGCAAACAGACTGACAGACAGAGAAAAAATAACTGGTTTTTTTATGTGAGTATCGTATATTCTTTAATATGCATGTAGTGAAAAGCTTGTAATTTGGCATTACAAACAGACACTTCAATTTTATTTATCTGTATAGATATGGATAGATGTACAGATGTATAGATTATTTATTTCGTGTTATGTGATTATATCTGAGAAATAGCCAGTGAGGGCGTGTATAAAGATTCGGTATCCTCATTGTCGTGCGGTACCTGAAAAAGATACTATTGTAGACACAATGTGACATGTCCAAACGGCAGGTGCCCGAGGCGGCAGATGTTTCCACGGACGCGAATTAAAAAGAAATATCTAGTGGGAACATTGTTACGTTCACGGTTTATTTCTGTCCATTACTCCGCTCATGTTGGTGCAAAATTGAATGCATTATTTACAACACACAATTCATCTTCACATATATAATATGTACGGTACATACGTGAAGATGTACCTAGTTGGGGCACGTTGCGGTAATCGGCGCTGCACGAGGCATTCACGCGACTCAGCGCCCGAGATTAATGACGAAAACGGCTCCGAGCACCGGCAAAATGTTTATAAGGATAAACCTTTTATTTGAATGTGCCAAGACTTCCACCGTTAGTTCACACCTGTCTTACTGAATATTCCAGGAATGTTCTCGTTACGGAATTACTCGTCGTATCTCATTCACATAGTCTTATGTAGATTTTATTTAAGTACAGCCATGCACTCCTGAATTTACTCCTTTAAGCAATATGCTATAGCAATGGCTAGCAGAAACATTCGTGCCTTATTCTAGAGACCCAGAGATTCAATAAAAATATTACACTCTACTACTACACGATGGTTGTAGGAAATGGTAACCGCTTATTTGGAATATAAACTAATAATTGTCACAATATTACACTAATAGTGACCAAAGACATGATAAGCGTTTCCCAAAATAGTTCGTTTAGTAGAACTTCCAACCTCACTCAATGCAGTTCATCCCCCGTCATCCAACGTCACCCTCGCGTTCACCCTTGTTTAGTTATCGACAAGTTTGGACAGATGTTATAAACGTTTGATTTTCAACTAATTATTCAGTTGGCTGTTAAGTAAAGGTTTCAGAAATCTATTTTAGTATATTCCCGATGAAGGCAAGGCGGATAGTTTTGTGACAACAAGTACGATCCAGGTTTATTAATATGTTTAAGGATGTGGTGGCCAAACGTTCGTTGTGATCTCCTACTACACAAGTAAACTTCCAATCTCACCGCACTGAGCCAATGAGATTTCATAATAACGTGAAGTAATGTCTCTCCACGAGCTTTAGATAAGTGGAAGGAGAAAATCATGAGGAAACTTTCACATTTCTTACAAGAAATTCAAAGACGTGTGTGGATATAGTTTCAGGAACGGCGATGGACTCGCCATCTGCCCGGTTGAAACTCAATCAACTTACGTAAAAATTCTTCAGATTGTCACATTCTTTTGGTGCTTGACTTATAAAAAATTTAAACACTGTTCCAACATAGTTAGAGACTAAAGGGTTCTCAGAAAGCTAGTACAGCGCCCCTACTCCTCCCCCTCACCCCATGGAGCAGTGTCGACCTTACACAACACTACATTCATATTATTTGTCTGCGATCTTCTGTAAGATGGAGGTACAGTCCCCAGTCGGGCAGTTCTGAATTTAAAACGAGGGATGCCGTTATGCCCTACTTTTCATACAAGCTGTGTACAATATCCTTGGAAGCATATTATTTAGGCTGATTGGAGAACAAAATAAAGTAGTATTAATTGAGTACCTATTGAACTTTGTTTGCTCAACAAATTCGTCGTTAAAATAATGATTTTACGAGCAGTACAAGGTAATAAACATGGTAGATTGTGGTGTAGCAGTTATAAATGGACGCCATTTGTCCCCTCCGCAGCTCCTTTGGCACTAATGAGCCTGAGAATCACATTCCTAACCGAATCGCATCAATAACCCACATTTATACCATTGTTTTAATAACTTCCATCTAACTTTTTTAATGTTATCAAATTTCCATTAATTTTCCATTATTCATGGGGTTCAGAGTTTGAAAAAAACCTCCTGTTGGTCACTTTTATGGATTATCTATGTATGATTACTATCATCCTTTATAGAAAAAAATCCGCCTTGGTTAGATCAGTATATTAAATTTGTTTTTAGTATAGATACGGTGTTACATAACCCTTTGAAACCTAGTGATTCATATCATGTACATGTAGCATACATACATATCCAGGCCATTGAATCAACGTCACAAAAATCAAAGTACAACTTATGTACCTGATCTTATTGTATGTAGTTGATCTTATTATTTTACTGAAAGCTGGTTTTTACCGCAAATAAATAACGTTTACTATTTTTATAATATTTTATCGATACCAATAATCACAAATTCAAAATTATCTCGATCGCGGGAACTTGAAATATTGTTGCATTAATTAAGAATAGGTAACATCACAATTTACAGCTTGATCACTTTAAATTGGGTTCCATTCACAGTTTAAGCGGATTAATTTATCGGACGAAGCCCAATACAGAATTACAGAGTGGCTCTTACTGACCTTTGGAGCTATTGACTACGCTGGCTTTGCCTAGTTGGACTATTTTAATAGTTGCAATGCATAGAGATCATTAGGTACATTTTTGTATGAATCTTTCACAAGGACTCGTTATTTAATATCTTTAACGATTAGTAGGCCTGAGTGCCTGCCTTCAAGGCAATGTCTTATATTCAGAGGGCCTAGTGCAAGTTATTCAGTCACCGCGTTGACGTAAGCGCAGATTTGTATGGGATCGAAACAGCGCCACCTGTCGGCCCTTAGATGGCACTATCCCATACAAATGTGACGTTAACGCGATGACTTGTGACGGCGATTTTATGAAAACTTACACTAGGCCTTCTGAATAAAAGACATTGCCTTGAAATAGTTTAATACTCACCTTTAATACACAACGAAGTCTAGTCTTGGGTTAATTAAAACTATGATTTTTTAAATAGGGGGGCAATAGATATAGTTTTGTATGTATTTCAGTGACATATTTAAACAACACTATTACATATTTCATACAATGAGACAGTTCTTATTTTACACTTCATAGACGTGAGTTATGTATTCGGTATTTTAACCGGAATAAAGTAATATAAATCTATACGGATAAATAAAATTTAAGGGTCTATTTCTAATTCCAAATTAACAGCTTTTCACTAAATGCATATGAAAGTAAATACAGCAATGACAAAAAAAACCAATTTAAAAACTTTTTCTCTGTCTATCTGTTTATTTGTTCCGGCTGTACCGATTTTAACGGGATCACTGCCAGGTACATGGTGATTCAAGGAGTAACATGTGCTGCTTTTAATAATTAAAATTTCCATGAAATTAAGTCTACTCGGGGGAAAGAGACAGCGGGGCACAGCTAGTGGATTCTAAAAATATTGTTCGTTGGTCGTACTTATGAAACTGAACATAAAAAAATATTAATGCCATTCCCTTCACCGAAACCTTTGATAACAAAACTCTTGATTGATTTTTGTTGGTTCCGCATTGTAAAAACAGCGGCAATCGTAAATGTATAATCCTATATTGATTGCTTTTACACTCCCATAACGAACCTATGCACGGCAGCAAATTGTGTTCCAAACATTAATCTCATATCGCTTCGGGCCAAATGAAAGGAAAATACGTCAATAAATACAGTTGTACTCATACAAAAGAGTGTAGTTATATATAAAATCCCCAAGGGAGCTCACATTGAGTGATAATCTGTGACGTCGTCTAATTGGCAAAGTTTAACAATGTTTTGTATATTGGTATTTACAAATTATATTAAATATCAACCATAATCCAATCAACCATAACCCAGGCGATATCAACACAGGCGTATACTTTTATACTTTTAAGCTAGGCTAACAAAAAGATAAGATGGTCTTTAGCGACCAGCCCAAGACCGCAACACATGAAATTCTTAGCGCGTTAGTTCGTTTCGACCATCAGTCTTTGGGTCACCTAATATAAGTCGTAATTGTAATTTTGAAGCATTCTACTCAGTGTTCTATAAAAAAGAGTGTATATTTAAATAAGCTCTTGTTTCCGCAAATTTGTTAATCAAAGTAAATTCTATAGAGAGACAAATAAACGCCATTATCCCAGTCTGTAGGCAGCTATTGTATTTAATTAAACCAGCGGGTGATAATAGCTATTTGTGCAGAATGGACAAGAAGAGTAGACCGGGGCGTGTTTGCGAGTCGTCCCGGCAATTTGATATGAGCTCGCTCCATTAGCTCGTGCGCCGGCCGACCGCGATGTAAATGTTGTCGATTTGTCTGAACTCCGACCGCCGCCCGCGCCCGAACCCGCGCTACCCTACTAAGCTAATGACCCTCTCAGATACGTAGCCGTATCATTTCTCTTCCAGATCCAAAGCGCCGATAGGAGGGTTACCCTAAACCACCTTTAAGGTAAACTCATTCAACTTCTCTCTCGTACCATAGAATAATAGCTGACTGTACCGGTGCCCGGCGTAAACGAAGGACCAATGGTAAACGAGGAACTCACTGGAATGAAAGCACTTGACTTACTGTACACTTGTGACGTTTATTGAAACCACTGACTGAACCACTACAGGCGGCTGTCATAATAGGAGAGTATTTACATATAAAGGAAAACGTATCCATAGTGCGATGCAATTTACAAGTGACGCCATCTAGGGCGTATACGATTAAACATAGGATAATGCAAGAATGTAGAGTCACAGCCAAGGTTCATAATATCTTCTGTTATGATAATGACCGCTATAAAAATGGGGGGTATGAACCACTATTTGCTAAACACTACAACTCTTATGTATACCCTTAGGTACCGGGTGTTAACATTTACAACCCTGTATAATGTATTTTTTTGTGTCCTTCTGACGATTTACTATGTAAGAAGTCAAATCAAAAATAAATTTACTTTGTTTAAAAGATAGAGAAATTAATCTGTCTGGTGCCACCTGTGGTGATACCATAAGTTCTTAAGGCCGCCATTATTCCGCGATATATGACATGTGTCTCATAATAAGACTTAAACTACCAATGCAATAAGAGGTCATAGTAGATGAGTTAACTTTTAAGTGTATGTTATTCTTGCACCTTCCAAACTACCCCTTAACTAAAACGTGTGAAACTTCACTATAATATGAACGCTGTTATTGAGCGCAGCCCACGTGTTATTACACCCAAAGGATAGATAACGCTCTACATCTCTCAAATTCAATCGTGTATTTGGTCTCGTATCTCGAAGGACCAAAGTTTACTCCCTCATAAAGTCTCAGGTGCGCATTAAGTAATAGGAAAGTAACTGACTTAAAGTGCTATTGCTCGTATTGGTTTGAGTAACGAATGTGTAAATAAGCGGTGAAAGATGATTAAACATCATCCCCCTTATTACAAAACACAGACTAAGACAGACCTTGGTCAAAAGCAGTTCCATCTCTTTTTGTGATATACATACGCATATGTTCACGCCTGTATTCCCCGAAGGGGTATGCAGAGGTGTTGTAATAACAACATCCACTTTTTACCGAAGATTATTAGGCAGTGCCAACGTGATGGTCAGTCTATCGCCTTCTAAGGCACTGAAATACGTCTTTGAATTACTTCTAAGATATCTGCAAGTTTCCTCACGATGTTTTCCTTCACCGTAAAACATGTGGTGTAAAATCACTGCCCATAAGTTTAAAAAAAAACTGATTGGTACAGGTCCCGCTGGGATCTGGACTTGCGCCGCTTGCGTAGCAGGCGGCTGCTTAAACCCCAAGGCCACGTCTCTTCTGTGACACGGATTGATAAAGAGATGGACATTTTCATTCGAATTTGGTCTAGTCTTCGCTTAATCCATGTTTTGTAATAAGGGGACATACGTAAAATGCTAGTGTGTTCGAAAATTCACTGGGATATACTAACTGGGGAGGCTTGAACACGTCGCTTTGGTAACAGGCCAGTACTCCAACCACTTGGTCACCACCAACGCTCGTCATCGAGTTCGACACTGAAAAACCTTAGTGAATAACGCGGCAGGTTACAAGTAATTTATTAAAACATTGAAGAAATTACTTAAATAGATTTTGATATTTGTTTCACTTGTATGTTGTAGTAGATACTACTTACAAGATTGTAGTAAAGCTACTAGCCATAGTTTGACCGAGCACTTCATTTGAGAGAACTCGACGTTGGTAAATATGAATGGCTATGATTTTCCTTAGCTAGACATATGCATTTGCATCTCGGATTTGCATTGTATGCATACACAGGTAAGTCCTGTGTATGCCGAATACCGTTGTTCAACAAATTGACTAGATGTACTAGCCGACAACGAATCTATTATAACATCTAATACAATGACTACATATATATCTTCACGACTTATACAAGTGTCACTAAAGTGGTCAGGGATAGGTGTTGCAACACCCACATTTCACGTAACGTAACAGAATCTTGTTAATAAGACACATGGTGCGTTTATCGCCGACTCTCAAGCACTTATTCTTTGATTAAACATACCCCTTCGGCCGATACTGTGCGCGTAAGTAACGTATGTAAACAGAACTAAAAAAAGGTTTTATTGAAATGCCATCGCGTTTTGAAATACACTTATATAGGTATGAATAAGCGGGTCAGGAATTCAATTACGATGAACATTCAACATACCAATGATTCGTTTTTTGAACCCCAATAATTTGAAATTATAATTAGAATATAAACATTTTTTTAGTAACGGACTTCCAATAGGCACATTTTTTTTTATATAGGTGGTATACTTTTTGCAACCTTTCCGCGGCTTTCACCAACAGTACGTGAGGGCTGTGATAATCACGGTTTCCCTCGTTATGTGAATGCTGATTAGATCCTGTCCTCCACCTGCATAATATATTTTTATATAAACGAAATTTTTATACAAACGTACCTACAGTCCCTTTGGTGATAAGGAACTTGGAGCTGCAGCCAATGAAAACCAAACCAATTTTTTCCATCTATGAAAAATATTATTCAATTTGGAACCTGGTAAGGCACTTATAAATGTCGAAATTTTACCACCGGTTCGCCTATATTCTATGCATCGTTTTCGTAATAGATACTCGCGCCACCGAAAATATTGAGATAGACATTTTAGTTTTTTATTGTAGTTATTTACGTCACCGCTGGGAGGCGCTACACAATTTCTCACACAAATTTTTGACGGAAACGCTAACGAGTATTATAGATTATGAATTATTTATTTATGATTATCGATACAGAGACCAAATATATATTTTTTTACTTATATTTTTTTATAAATGAAAATGATGTAGGTTTTGTGGTAAGTAGACAGTTTCTTCCAAATCCTTACAACACTATGACTAGCCATATTTCTAAGCGTACTAAATATAACTGTGAAAAGGGGCTAGCTCTGACGTCACTCTCGCCAAGCCAACCCTTTCCAGTTGCACTGTAGGTCATTTCACGTATTTATAGATATAATCGAAACCGGAGAATATTTCACTGCAAATGTAGCTAATACTAAGGTGTGATAGGTAGAAGATGATGATGGATAACATACATAAGCCAAGTTAATTAATAGTAGACAAATTATTATTGTTAGGAGGACAAAGGACAGGGGAAAATAAAAAAAATTACACCACACTGCCATGATAACTTCATGCATGTAATGAAATTATCCTTCCTCGATAAATGGTCCATCTAACACGGAAATAATTTTTCAAATCAGACCAGTTCCTGAGATTAGCACGTTCAACTATACAAACAAACAAACTCTTCAGCTTTATATATTAGTATAGAGTAAAGATAAAGTATGAAATGACATGTTACATACTAATTGCACATCAAATAGATTCTCGCGAGGGTTTAATATAAGCGCTCGGATTTATTCAAGCTGAACCACTTTTGTGGCAACCGGGGACATTTTAATAACGGGGAACCTACTTACTTTTGTAGTATAATGTCAGTGCCCTTAGGGCCTTTCCTTATTTATACAGATTTATTACAAATTATTATTAAATATTTTTTATGAAGCCCTATGTGCAGCCGAATTTTATTACTCGACTACGGAGAGGTTATGATATAAGAGTTGGGCTAAGTAAGTAGCTGTTCAAATTTAGATATTTGGGTTTTTTCATTATTTGGGCATAATATGTTTTCAAATGAATATCTCAAGTACTTGTACCACCCTGGGTACAAATTATATCATCTAAACAGATACATAAAATGTATTATTAAATATATAAAGTGTCTGTTTGTAATTCCAAATATAATATTATGTAAATAAATACACGTTACTTAGAGTAAAAAAAATGAATACTTCAAAAAATTTACTCTATCCTCTATGAACCAGTAATCTGAAATAGCTAGACCGATTTTGACCGGACTTTGACTGGCAGACAGAGTACTTTTATTTAAAAATAGGGTCCGCTTTTAAGTTATGCAGTCAAGTCTACGCGAGTGTAATCGCAGGGCACAAGCTTGTTATAAAAATAAAACAATGAAAAAGGAAAAAAATCATCGTTTCACTGTGCATAATAAATCGAAACCAATCATGAAAGTGCGGCTCTCAGAATATGCACGTAATTTTGAATATTCATGACATGCCATTAAAACGCAAAATATTTTCCAATTTTGGCCATGCACACGATTTAAACCTATATTTGTCTACATTAATGACATTTGTTGGATTCAACATACATTTTATTCCTCTTGGTATATCTTTATTGTATATAAGTATAACTGAGATGAGAGACAGAAAACATACATATATACATACATGCTCAAGCCTGTATTCCCCGAAGGGTTAGCTAGAGGTCCTGAATACATTTTTATTTATAATGCTTTAATACCAGAATCTCAAAAGAAAAAGAGTTTAGATAATTTGTTAAAATGTGTATAAAGTAAAGAGAGCCGCGGTTGCCTTGAGGTTTGGGCAGTCGCCTGCTACGCAAGCGACGCAAGTTCCAATCCCAGCGGGACCTGTACCAATGAGTTTTTCTAAAAACTTATGTACATTGATTTCACACCACGTGCTTTACGGTGAAGGAAAACATCGTGAGGAAACCTGCATATTTCTGAGAAGTAATTCAAAGACGTATGTATAGTGCCTGAGACGGCGATGGACTCACCATCTGTCACGTTGGCACTTAATCATCTTCGGTGGAATGTGGGTGTTGTGATTACAACCTCTGCCTACCCTTTCGGGGAATACAGGCGTGAGCATATGTATAAAGTAATGGAGCGTTAATTTCGCATTCAGTAAAGTTATATCGACAAAAACACAACTAACTGATATTTACTAGTGATTTACTCGCTTTCAATAAGCCTGCTACATGTTTGTGGGGAACATTTTACAGGACTTTATCGGCACCATCTTCTTCTAGCAGAAATTGAAATTTTAATGGGTATTCAATGGCGGCGCAAGTGAAATAAAACCACAGCGTTGGTTACTCTGCGAACACACAGAGAAAACACACGCCACTAGAAGATGGGTGTCTTAATTGCTACTTCATACTACCTACACAATTCTATTCCTATTTCTATTATAAGTAATTAGACTAGCAAAATGATTAGTCGCTTGTTTTTGAATTTATAGGTTTTTATGTAAAATGAAAACCTATAAAATGTCATACATAATAATCTTTGGAACTGTGTATTGGTCTCATGAATACCATCTCACTAAGTTTTTTCAAGCTATTTTACATACACAAGCCTGTATTCCCAACCACTTTTCACCCAATATGATTCAGTGACAACGTGACAGATGGTGAGCCCATCGCCGTCTCTGGCACTATACTACCCTTTACGACTTTGAATTAATTCTCAGACATATGCAGGTTTTCTCACTATGTTTTCCATTTCCCTACACCATGTGAAATCACTACACATAAGGTATTAGAAAAACTCATTGGTATAGGCCCCGCTGGAATTCGAACTTTTGTCGCTTGCCTAGCAGACGACTACTCAAACCCCACGGCCACCACGGCTCTTCAAGTTATATATCAATTCAATGTGAATGAACTACAAGCTGCTGCATAATGCTACAAAAGGCTTTAATAATGTGAGTCACTTTCAACCTGTATAAATAAAATTGTTTTATACCTGACAAAATTTATGTGAAAATTGTGAGCGTCGCTCCGACAAAGGATTTGATATAGATTGACCCAAGAATATCTGGCTCACGGTTGACTGGGCCATTTGGAATGCAGCCGGGATAAAGCGCTATCGAATATAGGTTGCCGACCAACTCCGACTGCTGCCATTGTTGGAAGCTCCGTATTCGACTTAAAAAGGTGATGTCAAAAGTTTACACCAACCTACTTGACTGGTGTACAAAAGATTGGGGACGATATCCTATAAGTAGGTTCTTTACAATCAATCCGAGTTTCTCATACATTTATTCAGCGTTAAAAGTCTTCGTAAAAAGTCCGATTACATTTATTTTTTTAAACTCTAATCTACAAATTTAAATCAACCCTTATTTCTGTGAGCTTAACTATTAATTCATAGATTACGAAACAAAGTTTCATAACGGTTATCTACATTGTGCTGGTGATAATGTGTATCCATGTCTATTAATTATTAATCAAGGTTATTCACGAGATTGACACACTATTACACACAACAGGGTAAAGTCAGAGTTTAAATGATTTCATGTAAAAACTGACTACTTACTTTCTAAAAGTACTACTAAAGTAGCTCCATAATCTGTTTCTGATATGGATTTAAAAGGGAAGGACTTAGTATTGGTTCAAACCATGTTTGGTAACACAATAAGGGATTTTTGTTCTTTTTCATTTCAAATCAAGCAAGTATTTGCCATCCTCCTAATCTTGCAAAAATTTCAAGCACAAGCATTGGAATTTCTTAAAATTCGCTTTGAGTCGACAAGTAATTATTGATCGCACCTATACGTACGTTGAACGTACCTGGATTTTTCCGGGACCTGAGCCACTAAACCAATCAGAACGCTCACAAGCTATATAGCACACTATCGGCAGAGCTTGAGGGCACTATTGTGGAACAAAGGAATATCGTGTCACAGGGAATTTGTTACGATGATGTTATTTTGAGAATGCTAAATAAACTACGATAGCTAAAAATAATCCTAAGCAGTGATACCAAGGTAGTTTCAAAAGTTAATAAGAACCCATGAGGAACCCATTTAAAGTTGAATGTTTGCTTTTCTTTAATCAAAGTTTTTTCCTAGTTCACATACATAATGATACAACCTTTTGGGCGGCATCGTAACACGTAAGGTGGTAAAGAAACAAACAAGCCTAGCTGTAATCACGTCCGATAGTGAGGTAATTGGATCAACCGAGCCGCGGACGGCCCTTTGAGACCCGACCCGCGTCGCCAGTTTATCTGCGTAGTTTTTATTGTCTATCGAATAATATTGATGGAGTCACAGACCAATTCTAAATAAGGTCAACTAAAAAATAAGCAAAGTTTATCACGTAGGAAGTAAAACAGTAAAAATGAAAATATTTTTATAGTTTAGACCCTGGCACTTATGAACGTCGAAGAATTGACCAGTGTTTGAATTGTCCCCAAAGTCATTCAAAGTGGAATGTCGGGATAAGCGACCGGCACTGCGGCGACAAGAGAGGCCATGGCGACCAAATTGGTCGACGTCTTCCCGGCAGACACAGCGATGGGGCTCATTAGTTTTGCAGCCAAGTCGCAGGCCGGCAGCTAAGGAAAATGAAATGTTGTCGAGCATAGTACCGATGTTGGCAGATGGTAGTGCCTGGAGCCAGTACCCCGACTCATGTTCAGAGACGACAGGGAGACGGGCCTTTTCTGCGCTAGCTTCACTTGTTTGGATTAGTTTAAAGTGAGATATTTCGCAGAGCGGCTCGTCCCATTGCCTTTGGGATTTGGGATTTAGAGGAAAGCTTTCACTCGGACAAGCTGCAGACGAAGCCACCCTGGCATCGGCACAACAGTCAATCTGGACGTCCCCAAGGGAGGGTCGAATGATTTTAGTGAAGAGTCCAGACGTACTGTGGGTCGAAGACAGGAAAGCCGGGAGTGCAACGCTTGAAATGTTGCTAATGCCTAAGCCTCCAAATCGTATCGGAAGAGATGCTTGGGTCCAGGATCGATCGGTCATTGGACAATTTAGAATTTGTATGACAACTTTTTTAATCTCGCTATCCATTGTTCTAAGGACTTCAGAAAATTTCCAGAATGGTCCACATCTTAGTGCATACATTAGTTTTGGAACAAAAAGGCAGAAATGCATCAAATGAAATGCCATATGGGAGTTAATTTTGATAAGACGATCAGAAAAGGCGGATAATTTCGACGTTTGCTCTTTAATGAAAAAGGGTATGGATTCCTGGAGGGCTGGAGCCCCTAGAAGGTGAAGGGAACCTTTATCCAGAATCCTTAGATTGGGAGCAATTGTCTAACTTACCTATTAGAAACTAATTTTATTTTACTAGCCACTTTCCTCATTTTCACAGACTCTATTTCACTCCGTTCTACTTTTCAGGGGACCATTTTCCAAACCGGTCGTAATGTTCTTGACGTGCGCTTTACCAGGACCTCAACTGGGAAAATCATTTTCATTTTCTCAGAAAACTATAAGTGAATAATCATTAATTTAAAAAGATTTTCGTCTGTTGAACTGTTCGCAATTCAGCAAATAATAAACACACTCATATATAATTTGTAGATTACATTTTACTTCTAACGAACATCAAATTCCCTACATTATATAGTCGACCCGTAGAGTTTCACATTTACCAAAGGGAAGGTACAGTGTCATCGATTTTACGGATTTAGCATGTTGGTAAGCAATTTTATCCCACCATGAGTTCAACTAAAAGGGCTGAGTCTGTGGTACGAACTTCGAAGCTGACACTCTGAACAAAAAAAATACAAAAGTTTTAATTTGATTCGCCCGGTAAGGTCCGAGTTGCAGGCACTTTTTGAACTCTTTTTATCTATCTTGCTTACATATACAAGTACCTGAACTATATTGAAACGTATACTTCAGATACATATATTGTTTCATGTATATGCGTGCCTGTAATTGTGAGTCCCGTTCTGGAATATCTATGTACATACATACATGCTTACGCCGGTATTCTCCAAAGGGGCAGCATGAGGTGTTGTAATAACAACACTCACTTTTCACCGAATATGATATACCAACGTGACAGATGATGAGTCTATCGCCGTGTCAGGCAATACGATTTCCAAACGATGTTTTCCTTCACCGTAAAGCACCTGCTGCGAAATCACCGTACATAAGCTTTTAGAAAAACTCATTGGTACAGGCCCCGCTGGGATTCGAACTTGCGTGGCTTGCGTAGCGAGCGACTGCTCAAACCCCAACGCCGCCACGGCATTTTTTTCATAATCCTTAATATGTATGTAGATAAGTATCGTAATTATTTTATCCTGAGAACTCGCTGATCTTTAATTAGTTTGCAAAAAATCGGTGCTGTTCCATTAATTATTGGCACTTTGTCGACCGTCACGAGCTTTGAGCGCTCAGTGAAAATAGTGGAGAGAACTGCCCAAACCCAAAGAATTAAAACTCGTGGCGGTACAATTTGCAAATTTGTAAGCTGGTAATCATACCTACCTATTTTAGACAGCGCCCTTCGTATCTCTCCCTTCACTTAAAACCTCAAAGATTCCAATGTAGAATTTAAAAAATATTCGCTTTCACAAGTGAACAGCATAGACAGTGCATAAGCCCAAGTCGATGTAATGCAGCTTGCGGAGAGATTTAGAGTTGGGCTTAGTCGAACGGAAGCAAGGCGGAGGAATGATATTCCTTACAATTCCGAAGCAAGGATTAAGCAGCCTCCAACTGACATATATTTCCTTGAGACTCCAAATTGCCAATTAATTGTGAGACTGCAGTAATCCCCGAATTACAGCGCTTATTTGTCATCCCGGCTCGCCTAGATTCTATTTTCTGGAAACGGAAAGGTGTTTAATAATGTTTAATAGTCTCTTAAAAATCAACACTTGCTTTACGCAGATATGTGATGTTTTTTTCTTTGTTATAAGCGTAGGTAAGTACCTCCCTCATCAGTTTATTTGTAAATCGTGGCGTCATTGACTACTTAGTAAGGCTTGTAGATTCAAGCAACGCAAAACCGATCAATTGATTCAAACAGCGGGGACCGTTATCCGCCAACATTTGTATTATTCCCACCGCCCTCACTTTGTTTACCAAAATGCTTAAAGAAGATTGCCTCGACCGAAAATTCGATCAAACACCAAAATAAGGGATCCGAATATCATGAGCCACTTTATGATTGCGTAATCTTTTCTGGTACCATTTCATATTACACCTTTTTATAACTAATGAAATACTTATAAAAATACCGTACCTTTCAACGCCGGCGTAAAATTCTTAAGTAAAAGTAATGCATATAAAAATCTATGAGTAAAATATGGAGCGCGCGGCGCGGATTGCACGATACAGTGAAATAAAATATTAAACGAAGTGGGAATCCCAGTAGATAACCGCACAAAGTAGCAGCATCTCAGAGAGGTTCTTTTACTATTGAATAAACCCGCCATGGGTATTTTGTTATATGCCTTTTTAGGCGCAAACACTGCTTGTCTAATATACTTTACGATTGTCTATACCTTTGAGTTTACGAATTAACAACTGAGTTAATCAATTGCTAATTGAGTACCTGTTATGACTTTTGTTTGAATATTTGACTAGGGCCTAGTGACTAGGCTCCTTCTTTTCGCTAATTGCATATGGTACTACCTTAAAAAACTAATTTTCAAAAAATATTTCTGCCTATCGGGCCGTCTGTCTGTCTGTTGTCTTTTTATATCGGGTAATCTCTGAAACGGCTGGGCCGATTTTAACAGGACTTTCACTGGCAGATAGCTAATGTTCCAGGGAGTAACTTAAGCTAAGTACTATGCATTAAAAATATATTGGGGTTCTGCGGGCCACCCATAGAATTAAGTCGACGCAGGTGAAACCGCGGTGCACAGCTAGTTTTTAAATAAGGATAATGCGAGTGTATAATTTTATGTTCCCAGTAAATGACATGCATCGTATAACAAATACAACATCGATAACAATTAATTATTATTAAGTCTTTATAATAACAATAAAATTTCTTATTACCTACGTCATTACAACAAAGATTTTTAATATGTTAAGGGGATGATTTCAAGGCATCACATTAAATAATAAATTAGCATGTGAAAATAAAACATGTTCCTTGAATACGTTTTTATAACACTAATTATTTGAACTAAAGCGTATACTAGTATTTATAAATTTGCTAGACAAATTTTACATTCTAAAGCTAGTGTTTACGCCGAGTCATTCCCGGGCTGGGCAAAGTATAGACGTCACTCTTATTCCTTTTACCTACGATATTGACCTAGGTGTTGCTAAAAGGTATTTGTAGGTGGAGTGAGTAGTTATGAGGTCGGTGCGTAGCTTTGAATTAAATCAAATACCCTTCTGAAGAGTAGAATTTAAGCTATGTAGGACCGAAATAAATCGTTAGGAAAACATTTAATATTTTGAGTATAGTTTTGTTATATCTATCTAACATTAGTTTGGACCGGAACCATTTGTTTTTTTGCTAGCATAATTCTCAATTCAAGACATCAGACCCGATTTGAAAACAATTGGACATACGAATATATGGCTCTGATGTTGAAAAGTTATGGTACACCACAGACTAAGCACCATGGCCAGTCTACCAAAAACTAGACAGAGCTATCGAGAACTTCACACTATCTTCGTCACCTATCTCTTCGGATATTCCAAACCTAGATGATAAAAAGTGTTTGAAGGATTTTTTTTACTCTTTAACTATTGTAATTATACTATGAATACTGCACATTCAAGGTTAGTGCTGTGGTAGTGTAACTCGTGACGGCACTCTATGGTCTTAATTTCGTGCTATCAAGCTGAGGGCCTACCACCATTGATATTATATACCTACCACCATAGTTGGCCTCGATATTAAAGGCATGACCAGTTATATTCTGCTAAGTTATGGCATAGGTGTATGAATAAAAACCAGGTTTCGTATTATCATAATGTTTTTATTAACAATAAAATGAATCATGTGCGATACATAATCAAATACCAATTGGAGATGCACAAGCCGGGTACTGCGTACTACTGAACCACTTCCCATTGTCGTTCCAACCAACCTCGCCGCTTATTAACACACTGAATTGATTCATGTTTAGGTTATTACAAAAGTAATTGAGATTCGTCGACAGCCAGTGCTGGCCAACAGATTTGCGTCGGATACAAGCTTTCATAGTCTTTAAGTCAAAAAGCAGTTGCATTTTTGTTAAATATAAGTTATTATTCAATATTGCATCATGCGTCTTTCTTACCATTTTATAATCGAGAAATATGTTAGAAGAAAATTTTCATGGAATATAACAATAAATAAATATTTTATTTACAGTCAAAAATTTTATCGCCTATCTATTATATCTTCGGGCGTTAGGAAATTAACGTTTGAACTAACTAATAACTCGTCTGTTAATTCAATAGATATTACATTAATACTCCTGACACCAACTACTGTAATAACTTTAATGCGCCCGTCACAATCATGAAATTATAAAGCATACATTCTTAGATATATACAAATTATATTCACTTGTAATTAACACATTTAAGTTTACAAAATTTGGCACATAACTCAAATGTCTGAAATCTATTTTGACACTTGAATAGGTATTGAGTTGCCTTCACGCATAATATAATGATACATCCTATCCCCTGTCCAACGAATATGTCTGAGATTGAAATAAATTGTTATATATACATCTATATCTATATAAATAAATAAAATTGAAGTGTCTGTTTGTAATTCCCAAATAACAGGTACGGAATTAGAAAAACCAATTCTTAGTTTTTCTCTGTGTTTGTCCGTCTGTCTGTTTGTATGTTCGGGCTAATATCTGAAACGGCTAGTCCGATTTTAACGGGACCTCCGTTAGTAGATAGCTATGTTAAAAAATAGGGGTCTGCGGGTCACCCATGATATTAAGTCCATGCAGCTGAAACCACAGCTAGTTATGTAATAAATATATTATTATATAAGCCTTGTGCCAAACCTAACGATTCGATCATACAAAAACAAATAATGAGTATCGATTTAAATCCAGTACAAATTGATATTCGATTTCTTTTCGTATATTGTTTACATTTTTAGTGTTTCGTTTGTATGTAATAGTTAAATATTACAAAACCAGAGAGCTGCGTATTTGTTGGACAAGGTATAGTTTATTTTTTGTATTGTTGATCTATACCATAGTGAAACAAACACAAACACTCGTTGCATAGCCGCACCAACTCGTTCCAATCCATGCCACCTACCTATCCCACGGGAGAGGCTAGCAAATCAAGTGATTATCAATGAAAACAGCTTATAAACACGTATCGTACATATTAGAATAACTATTTACAATTTTCTTAGAGTTCAATTACTTTACTTTGTTCTCACATGTTTGGTACAGTTTTATAACGTACTATTATCATTATTATATTATGTTTTTATTTCAATAGAGAACAAAACAAAAGAAGCCAAGAATAAAATCACTCGGAAGCATTCAATTGTCCAATGTGAATCAAATAAATCCAAGTACAAAACATTATTTACTTAAATATCTGTCAATATTTTTACATTTAAACGTTTTTACCTACTTAATTATTATTTGGCAGTAGTGATCTTTAAATTACCGATACTGATGTGACGATCAGTTTTAAGCTACACCTCATACATCATAGATAATAATAATTTGCTTAAATTAATAACAAATTTATTCGTGTCATCTTTATTACAGACTTCAACAACTACATCGGGAGGTCAATCCAATAATATAATACTGTACATTCGGTTTCTAAATGCGGATATTATGTATGTATACATTCACAATCGAAACTCATGAGCAATTTTCTTGGGGAAACTGGGTAATCATTTCACAACCTAAGTATCCGAAAGATGCTCCTTTAGAACCGCACAGTGTGAAGGCAAGTGTGGGGATTAACTGATCTTCGCGTAGTTGTTGATTAAATAAACAAAAATAAAGGGACACATGTGTGCTTAGATATCAATCGACAGAATATAGCGAGAAAACACATTAATATCATATCGTACCAAAGTGATGTGAATTAATTACTCCCTATATTGTTCATGCTAATTTAAAATATAGTTAGGAATAAGAATACTTATAATAAATTAAGTAATAGGTACAATGATTTAAGTCTTCCGGGATTTTATAATAATTAAAGCTCAAATTTAATGGGTATCCACAACATTCTGAATAACAAAATCAAACTTATCGATAGCACATTCACTTTGGCCTCTAGTTTGGCACTCTGTGCCAGATACTTCTTATACGATACATGACATCTTATAATACATGCAGACATGATAATACAATCAAATGTCCCTCAAATAGTAAACTATAAAGGAACGTGATAAGTTGAACGAACCATCCATGGAGCCCCAAATGAAACTAGGGAACTAAGACGCGAAGGTTGCACATTACAATAACACCGGTGCGCACGGATCACCGAACGAACGCGCGCACACACTTCGCGCCACACGCACGTCGCGAACACTAAACACCTCAATATACCTAATCGATATTAATTTAAGATAATATTGTCTCAGCAAAATCTCACTCCACGACACTCGTCAAATATTAGCGAGTTGTATATACTACGTATATATAAATTTGATAAAGTTAATTCGTATTTTAATATACCGTATTAATAATATTTATTCATAAAAACACTAAGTGTCCACGTTAGATGTTCGGGAAGTTCACTGAGGTCACAAGAGAGCATTCAGCACACTGCCGAAAGGCGCGGCAACGGCGCCGGCGCGGGCGGGGGCGCGCACGGCGGCGCGGGCGACGACGTGGGCGACGACGTGGGCGACGGCGAGAGCGACGGCGCGGGCGGCGGCGAGGCGCGCCGTTATATGATGCTCTCGCGATTGCGCTCGTTCTCCTCCTGCGAGGTGACTGAGCTGCCGCCGCAGATATGCATCTCGATCTCTTGCAACCTGCCGCCAATCATGAAGATTCATCAATTCATCTCGCTTATTATAATATAAATATAACTTGTAATTAATGTATATGTCGCATAACTTTACCTTTAAATTGTTATAGGGTGGCATAATATATGTGTGCACGTAAGATATGCACTCAACGTGGACTGCTTAAAATGTGTGAAACAAGAGTAGCAGATAAAATGTTCTACTTTCAAATAATGTAATAATTTATTTCATGACTAACCGTACGCACCTTTGATCGACCTCCCACTGCTGCTGGCTGAGTTTGGCAGACATGGCGGCGTTCTCTGTTTCACATGTGTGGAGACGCTCGCGCAGTCGCCTGATCTCAAACTCGAACGACGTGTCATGCGAGTCCTGCATATGACGTGGCGGCGCACCGCCCACAGCGCTGCTGCGCGCACTTGACGCACACGACGCAACAGGAGACGTTACTCGAAGAGGGCTTACTGACGAACTGCAACCACATATTGCGCTCAAAATACTACACTATTTAGCTGTAAAAGTGAACCAATGGTACTGAGAGTACCGATTAAGTTAAAGTGTGTTCAAATTAAGGTAAGAGGTTACCGTGCGTTCTCTGATATCCCAGAGCCTAGCTAATTGTCATGCAAAATAGGTTGGCCCCGCTCTAACTGTATGTGTTGAAGATAATCCACATACTCACCTAAAAAGCTGGTCCCGGTAGGAAGGCGGGTGTGAGGAGTGCGCGGGCGGCGCGGGTGGTGCGGGCGGCAGGTGCATCTCCTCGATGGGCACGCGCCCGCTCGTCTCCACGAGCCCTGGCGTCGATTGGCACCGACCCATCGCCACTAACCACATCATCAGTTAAGTATGTGGCAACTAACTATTTAATATTAGGAAAACAAAAGTATACCTTGCTAAAATATTTTACGATTGGCCAATGAACAATTTTTATAATATAAATGATGAAGAATATAGGCTACATTTTGTCACTTGATTCACTCGAACGTGTTTGGAGGCAAAAGATTAAGGGAAGAACAAAATCAGCTATAAAGTTAAAATATCAGATAAGTAACCTTTTTCGAGCGGCGCTTTCTTATACTTCTCAAGTCTCTTGACGGCGATTGCTTCGAGGCGGACCCTGGCGGCGGGGTACTCCTTGAGCACGTCCCACATGTCCTTCTTGCTGAGCACGAACAGGTCCGAGTAGCCAACGGAGCGCACCGACGCTGTCCGCCGGTTGCCTGTCGACGTGTCATCCACACACTCCGTGCCAACCGGCGCTCGGTCCCATGCACTCATCAACTGTTTTGTTCTACCACTCCTCACTTTTGCCACTCGGTCGAGTGTATTCAAAACAGATCATGAGTACATTCAGAGGAAACCGACGCATCAGATGCAGGAAACATAACAAAGATTAAGTAGTTGAGGAAAATAGAAACTACAAGATTAAGCTGACTTAGAAAAGTAAACTACTTCAAATTTCAAACAACACGCTGGGTGTAAGTGGGTTACAGTCCGGAGTCACATCACGTTCAGTCAAAACAATAGCCGATCGACCGAAAATAAATTATAGCAAGCCATTACCACATGGTCCTGGTCATGATCATGGTGGTGTACTCCATTCCAAATTTTATTAAAAGCTATTAGGGTTCGAAATTAGAAGGTATATGTACATAACGTACATACGTAAGTATACTATAATGTATATGGAAATGTTCAAAGATCTAAGCAGCTCTACGAGTCTTTATTGCATAGGATATTCAAGTCAGACATAAAGAAAAAGAGCCGATAATATGCATTGAGTACCTTCTGTACGCGGATAATACTTATTAATAGGGTAACATGCACCAAGAGGTCACGCCAAAAACATGAGGTATTACTTAGGGATGATGCAAAGCGATCGGGGACACTGCCTTCAATACAACCAAAGGAGAGAGCTGGAATGCAAACGAAACGTTACACAAGACGCTGAGAAATCCTGGACGAGGAACTCACAATTATAAGCGACTAAAATTGTAGTTTAAAATAAAATAAGTAAAGCTTACCATACAATAATGGTTATTGTTGATTGAAGTATCAATATGAAAAGAAAATTGTTTCAAGAGAATATAAAAATAATAATCAATGTAAATTATTACAATATATTCTAAATGCTAAGAAGTGTATTGAAATCAATATAGTTCTGAAAGCATTCCCTATATAGTGAGCTGTTCACGAGACAGTTATCACTGTTCATTAGCCGGCAGTCATCACTTGACAGCGCAGAGGTGATTGCGCGGGAGTGTGAAGTGACAACGTCGGCAGAGAACAGCGGTAAGAGCCGTGTTCAGTACGATGTCCCAAAACCTGTTGGTGGCGTCGCGGCCGCTCCCTCGGCCTGAGTGCAGCGTCTCCTCAGAACGTTTGCTTTTCGAAACTTTTCAAAATATAACGAAATAGAATAATAATGGCGTGGCGTCTCGGGCCGTGGCGATATTTACCAAGTTGTTTACCTGCCGTGCCCATGTTCAGAATGGAAATTTCGCCAAAATAAGAACCCGCTTTGAGTGTCGCTAGCACAGTCTTGCCGTTGTCCCCGACCACCTGCAGCTTCCCTCGGTTCACTATGTACATCTCTTTGCCCACTTCACCTGTACGACATGTTTCATCTTATTTATCTATTGTAGCAAACTTACCGCGTGACGTTGATACGTACACACAGGTTGATATCAGCTACTTATTTTAAACCTATATGCAATGCATACATAACACACAAAATATGCCTTATGTATGCATACATAAAATGTATGTGTTTGTTAATAATTCAAAATTAACAATTTCTCACTAAATGCATATGAAAATAGCATACGGTACTTACATAAAAAAAAAGTTTTTAGTTTTTAAAGGAATTTATATTGCTTTGTATGTCTGTCTGTTTGTTCCGGCAAATCTCTGGGACGTCTGATTTTAACGGGAATGTCACTGGCAGATTGTTAATAATTGTAACTTACACTATTTTTATTTAAAAAAGAGAAAAGTATCACTATGTAATATAGTTATTATTGTTAACTACGTGGTTAAAACCACGAGGCACAGCTAGTATTTGAATACAATACTAAAACGATATTCAATCGTTCAGTTATTATACCTTTCCTGCATATATAGTCTCCAGGCGAGAAAAGTACTGGTCGCAGCCTCAACACCAACTCACACAAAAAACCAGCTTCTGTATTTTGAAAGATCTCCACCCTAGAATAATTAAAAAGATTCAAAACATTCAAAGTAATACATAATATTTATGTGATTCCATTAAATAAGGATGAACATTAGGGTATGGACGATATTAATTATAATGCTTGAAGGTAACGCACAGGTAATTTGTAAGCAAACAGGATTCAGCTGAAAAACGGAAAAGCTCGGAAGAGTCATTTGGCGACAAAAAATTACGGATCGTATAAACGAACACTTATGCATAATTCATGGACGTAAAAAGCGAATGTTTCTCTTTTTAATTATACAACACGGGATATTAAGCCTGTACTGGGACGCTGCATTAATGTGGGTGTTGGTGGACTATGAATTTAGCTTCTTCTCACGTATCTTCTTATCACGTAGCCTTCCAGCTTTCACTCGTATTCAACACCAAAATAACTTTTGGGACTGGCGTTCAGACTATTGAGATAGAGTGTTGTACACGCATAGAGCTGAACTTAAATACACATTTTACAGTTTCCACGAGGGTCATTTTATAAAATGTATATAAAATACTTTCACTCCTATCTGTAATAAGCTTACCCTTTTCTAGTATTATATTCATTCCAGTGGTAAATTCCTCGACATTCATAAGTGCCTTACCATGGCCTAAACTGAATAAATCACTTTTATTCTACGTACATACATCTAATATAGAAAAAAAGATTCATTTGTAACAAATTATTCTGTTATAGCTATGGAAGAGCGGGTTCTCCTAATACAAGCAAATCATTGCTTAAAAGGCAAATTCTAACCATGTAATGTACACATGTAGTCACAGAATAAACAATTTATTACTTATTTATTATTGTAAAATATGAATGCTAATCAGAAATTTAAAGGAAAATGATTTATTTAGTTCAGGCAGTTAAAGCACTAATGAATGTCGAATAACTAACCACCGGTTAGGAAACTAGCCTTCTGATAAGTAGCCAATAATACAAAAACCATCCACCCTTTTGAATGTCATTTACAGTGTATTTTTAGTATTCTTATTGTTCAGGTGCCCTCACGAGTGATGAGCTCTCAGCGAAAATAGTGGAGCCAACTGAGCTCATAACTAGTGACGGCACTTATAAAATTGTAAATTACCTCTTCAAAGTATCTAAGTGTACGTTGATAGCTATCTCCGCCTTCAGCTTGTCGGGTAGGCAGGAGACCGCCTTCTCCTCATCGGAGCACTTCTGCGTGAGCCACAGGTAGTCGAACCACTTGATCACCTTCACTTGCAAGTGATTCGGCACCCGCCGCATGCGCATGTACGTCTTCACACCGTCCAGTTTCGCTAAAACAATATACATATATACATATCACGCCTGTATTCACCGAAGGGGTAGGCAGAGATGTTGCAATAACAACACCCATTTTTTACCGAAGATGATTAAGTGCCAACGTGACCGATGTTGCGTCTATCGCACATCGTCTCTCACATAAGTTTTTGGAAAATCTTATTGGGCAGTTACATCACTGTTGGTGCTCATAGCTCAGTCTTCGTCGCGAGTACTAGGACACATTGGGAGATGATTTCGATCGAATGACTCCAATCGTTCAACGATATTTCAATCGCTTGGTTTTCGTCAATCGGGGCGCTGTTCACAAAAGAAATTTTGAGGTTACCAGTTCTAAAATGTAGGTCATCCAACTAACCTAAGTCATATACAGCGTACAAACGCCTCAATAACTTGAGCTTAAATCTAGTTGAAACAATCTACATTGGAGTGGAAGTTATAAACTTATTGCAAGCCCAGGCTGCGGTGACTCTGTAACAAAGTCATCAGCTGTCGTGAACTTTCCCAGGCAACAATGAAATTATACCTACTGTTTTGAAAATCACACTTAATCTCACCTGTCGTCGCCAGAAGTAAGTTGGCCTAAGTGGAGCGACTCGTGTGACAAGCACTAACTTGATGTTCGCAACAAATAATTGCAATCTCAAGTTAACCAAAACAGCTCAGGGAGGCTTTTGCCTTCATCTAAACTTCACTTAGCTATACATAGCAGTGTTTGTAGTAGCAGATTTTCGGGAATTCTGCTTAATAAACTTGGCTTTTATTTTAGTCTATATATGTTTGAGTTTTTCTTCCAAGGACATATAAAGGAGAAATCAAAATATTTCTTTTGGAAACCAATAATATCTTTGTTTAAATTGTATGCTCCTGTCTTTCTTAAATCCATGCTGGCTTAAACTAATGGACTTACATACTACTAGAGGCAGTGTGTCACACACTATTAATGAATCAACTGAGAATCAAACTGGCCTTCCGAAGATTGCAGGAAAAAAAATAAAACAAGGGTTCACATCCAAAGATTTGTTATAATGTTGCGTCAAAGAAGGTGAAAACAGAATATGGTAGACGTATTTATGTAACGCTATACAAACTTCAATGGCGCGATCTATTTTACTACTCACGCCATCTACTTACAAAGAATGAGACTAAAACATTCTCATGTACGATTCGTATAAGTATGAACTTAGAATAGCTATTGCAAACAGCCGTTATTACTAAAGGGCTATCATGAAAGAAGTAGTTGTAGAGTTAGTTAACAGTTTACGACCTTAACTTAAAATTACTTTTACACTGAAACTAGTTTCTCGATGAAAACAAATACACGATGCAAAGACAAGTACTTGCTAGGTAAACTGTAAAGTTAAGTGGATGTTGTGCGACCTAACGCTGGTTAATTGTTGCAATGTTCTAGAACTCATTACAAAGTAGCAAATCCAGGTATAAGGTAAGCACATAATAACACGGTTCGCGTAACAAGTGGGTCCAATTACATTGGATGACTTCACGCTAATCGGGAGATATTGGAAAATCCAACATGAGCTGCAGCTACAATGAAATTGTTGCTCATATCATCCTCAAACTTTCCACTACCTTATTATTACCCGCTCTGGATTACAATATCATTCACAAAGATTATTCGACGTAGAACACATTTTTCAGAGTTTGTCGTGGGTCTTTATATCAGCGGTATCATAACAACTCGTATTCAAAGATATGAATGATCAAACTGTCCTGTGTATGTAATATTTATGGCATTCTTTTGGCATTCATTTATGAGCTATGGTTCCCTACTAAAATTTAACAGAATTTTAGTGGTTATATTGTGCGAAGATATTGGATACAAGCTAAATCTAAAACTACCAACCCCTCAGCCCCTAGTCCCCCACGACTCATAGTATTTTATCCTTATAAGAGAAAAATACATTTAACATAGCTTCTTCGCTCACGAGGCGCTGCCCGTAGTATCCGAAGCTTGCATCCGGCAGACCCCAAGCAATGAGCCGTGTAATGTATGAGTCACATTACTCATAAAAAAACGACCTAAGCCGTCAGCTAGTCGTGTAATCACCAGAGAGTCTGAACTGGAATTATAGTAATATTTAAAGGAAAACTTGTCTTTGCCACGAGTGTCCGGTAGGATGGGTCAATGAATCATAGCCAGAGCTGAATATATACCAGCATAATAATAAAGAACTTATTTCAGTCACGTGTATTCTTATTTTTAATCTACCTCATTTGCGTTCATCAGTTTGGACTTTAGTAATTCGCGGGCAAAAGGTAGTAGGTGAACTAAACTTACTCGATAACTTAGTCTAATACACATAAAAAAGATTTGAGACGAACCTTAGCCAAATATAGCTTATGAATGTTTTTGTGCTTGATTTATAGTAAATGTGCTGAGTCCACAAGACTAAGTCAATACTCTCACGAGTAATGGAAGGATAAATGTTTACGAAACATCGTAACGATAAAAACGTTGGGGACAAAAACGAGTCAACAGTATGCCTCCCTTTGCTTTGTAGCATAACGTGTACGTGGTGTTATTAGTGTGCCGACATTTGGAGTAATTTAATCTTCTCTAACAGGGTCCGCGTGGGGGCGCAGTGCGGTCGCCGCGCCGCCGCCGCCACGCGACCGCCGCGCCGCTCATCGCGTCACGCCGCCAAACGCGACACACATTACTACATTTCTTGTCCTTTGTTACACTACTTATTGGTCACAGAGAATTAAAATATTTATTTTAAAAGAAAATTAAGTGATCTTAGTTTAGATTTACATTTATAATTAGTTTGCCTCATTTTTAATATGAAAGATGAACACTTTGACTTTGAGTTGGCACGCTCGCGGCTTTGCCGCAAAATGCGGGTATTATAGTGTGTGTTCACCAAGGTGATTAACCTTGATTTATGATTCAAAAATTTAGGTTAAAGATTTTTGATATCAGATGAATAGTTTAAAAATCACCTTCTACATATATACCTTTAAGAAAATAAGTATAGATACCTTCACAAGAGGATAAGTCTTTAAATTATTTCAAAAAAATAATGAAGGCACCTAGCTCGCTGTTGAAAATATGAATTGCCGTGATACAAAATTTTAGCACTGAGTGCGAACACACTTTGAGACAGAATGCGACCAACAATTTGAATATAAACTAGGTGCTTAGCTGGTATAAAAGCGACTGCACTCGATTGTTTACATAGCACCCGCCTTCGCCGACTAATCCTTACTCCCTATTGAACCCTGAGTGCGCTCCAGACCTCCCGTGGCACTTATTACGTCTGTTTATGGCAATGCTAGTATGACAAACAATTCGTCATAATTTCCATTTTGTTTAGAAATTTTATATTACGTTTGTGAAGTCCCCAACGGGACATGATGTGCAATATAATATACAACTAGCTTTGCCCCGCGTTACATTAATTGTCTGCCAGTGAAAGTTCCGCTAAAATCGGTCCAGCCATTTCAGAGATTAGCCGGGGGAAAAAACCTTTTTTTTATATATGAATACTGTGGTTACTTTCATATGTATTTTATGAAAAGCTTTTAATTTGGAATTACAAACAGACACAGAAATTTGAAATCTGTATAGATATGTAGTAAAGCAAGTTCCAAGTTTGGTCTCTTCCAATAAGTTTTTCAGCAATGACTCCAAGGTAACATTATTTTCAAACGGGAGATCTTAATAGTATTTAAAACTATAGTATACTCGAGTCTGTGATTAAACTTTATGACTGCAGGTAGGTCATGATTGTGCATGGGTTGGCAGGAAGATCGTGAGTAGGCACACACAGGTTATAGGACCGTGAGAGCGCAGCACACGAGATTAGTCAGCAGTTCATTATACGAGCAACCGGCGCTCAAGTTAATTAACTACTAAAATAATACTAGTGGCCAACGTTTAGGGTGCATTCAACTAAGAGCTGAAATGAGGTTCTTGAGTAAAGTTTAAAGAGTTTATGATAATTTAGCGGTCTTTGATTAAGGTAACTGCTGCTTACCATCAAGTGATCTAGGGGGCGACTATGATCGTTTGAGCAGCACGATCGTATTAAAAACTTCTCAGCTTCGAAGCCTGTATTTACGGTACAAAAATGGAGTGTCAAAGCTCATGCTTAATCCGATGATGGTAGGCCCCCTGTACGCTTCTTTGCCATCTAGTTGAATAAAATAAACTTCAAAATGTTCTTCATGTTTAAAGGTGCTAATCTATTCATCTATACAGATAAATAAAATTGAAGTGTCTGTTTATAATTATAAATAATCAGCTTTTCACTAAACGCATATGACAGTGACGGTACTCACATAAAGAAACAATTTTTATAAATTTTTATCTGTCAATCTGTCTGACTGTCTGTCTATTTGTTCCGGCTAATCTCTGAAACGTCTGGAACAATTGTAATTGCCTCTGGCAGATAGTTAATGTTGCAAGTACTAACATAGGCAATTTTTATTTAAAAAAAAACTTTTCTGGGTATCGCGGACCACCCATGAAATAAAGTCTAGCAAGTGAAACCGTTTTGCACTGGTCGTCATTCCTACAACATTAATAAATTAATAATTCTATTTAAGTTGCTAAGTTGAACAGGACTTCCTGGAAATATGTAAAATAGGTTAACAAATTACTCTGACTGTTTAGGCGGCTCTATGTAACGTAATTAATAAACTTACTCGTAGATTGTTTTACAGTTGGAAGCAAGAGCACACCTTTTCCATTTCTTGAGAACAAAAGTTAGGAGTAAATTTAACGAAGTAATTTACTTAATCAACTGATGTAGAAAAAAAAATAGGGCTGATAATTATTAAACAGACTGTCTTAATACAGATAAAAAAAGTATCATTTTTCTTTCCTTCATATTTAATAAAATGTGTTATCATAGATCTAGGGTCCGTCAGTGGCAGCGTGGGCGGCGGCGCGCGCGGCGTGCTTGCAGCGCAGTCGCAGCGCTGTTGCCGGGCAATGCGTGGTATCGGATGGCCGTGACTCGGCACCGACGACGAGCAGACGGCAAGCAGATCAATTTATTGTCAAATCGTAGGCTCGGGCGGCGCGGGTGCATGGGGCGCGAGGCGGTGACAGCGGATCGATGTCGGGCGGACGCGCGCGGGACGCACGCTCCCGCTGGGATGGGGCGCGGCGCCCGACTTTTGCCGAGCTATTTATAGCATTCAAGCCGCTGACCTATTTCGCTGCAGCGCCGCCGAGGAAGGTCCGGATTCAGCCTGCTCTCTGCCGTTGCGGCGCCATTGTCTTTTCAACCGAGCTGCAGCGCTAATTAAAGTTGTTGACACTTTGCCATTGCCTTTATTTAAATGCTCATCTTATGCGGTTTCCAAACTAATCATTCGCATTGGTTATTTCTTTGTATAATATTGATTTAAAAGACGTATTTAGAGAGTCTATTTTAGTGGAGAGATGAGGTTGGCGTCGCGCCAGGTGGAGAGACGGCGGCCCTGCACGTAACGCCGCGTGCCTACACGTGCACCTGCTTAGTACGCTAATATGTCAGTCCACTCCTGCCACCTACGCCCCGCGCACTATACTATAGCGGATGAACTATGCTTTCCCCTACACATTCTCGTGATTTATTGCGCTAAGTGCTTGTAGATATCCAATATAGAGAGGCCACAGGTATTTTACGCAATATCAATGTTCGACAAAATAGTATTTTTTCTTGACCATTTTTGATAAATAGCCACATAACTACAATAAACGGTGTCCATCTACTATTTACTGCCTCTCGGATTATTTGATGTAAGTTACCTTGAAACTCTTTCCGTGCGGTGCTGACCGAGGTGACGATGTTGGCGACGTGGCCCAGAACCGTGGCGAAGAGGAGCAGCCCGAACAGCAGCTGTGCTATTACAAACACGTACTCTCCTTTACTTCTCGGCCTGGGCAAGTCACCTGTCCACAACAAAACATATTAAGTTCATTATATTCCTTTATCAAATATACTTTTTTTAAATAAAATTGAAACACTCAAAGCAATTGTAGAAGTGTTACGAAAATTCCGAAAAGTAAAAGCTACACTAATTAAATTCATCGTTGACCGATATTGTATTTTCGTTTGTCGTTAAATAAACATTGGCGTACAATTGAAAATGAATTGTTGAACAAGCAAAGTGAATTGCGGCATAAAATAATTAGCAACGATATCAAAGCAGTGGTGCAGTGAACGGCAACATTTATAACGATATGGCGATAGGCGGTCACGGGCGCAGCGGCGCGGGCGGCGCGTCGGAGCGCACGGCTCGCTCGAGCGTGCCTTTATAATTGCGACTCGCACCAAAAATACTCAGTAAACTAATAAACGAACAGATACGCGCTCGTTACGCAACCAACCACGGATTGTTTGACGTAAATCTGGTTCACCAGGTAAATATTAACAAAAATATATATGCGCAACCCGCCATCGGCTTATCCCCCATTTTGTTCGAGTCAATGTCAGATAAGCCCCGAACGTAAGTACGTTATCCCACCACCTGTGACGAGGAGATATGAAAAGGGTAATATTTCAAACAATACCTGCGTTCAACTCGCTTATTATGTACCAATTTTCATTTAAAATTATTAGATACTGAGAGTGATAGAAGGTTATTCGTAATTTAATTGGATTTGCTAGATATCTACCACAGTTTGAATATAAGCTTTAACATCAGTAAGGAATCTAGGAACAAATCTTTAAAATAACACACTCACAAGACGCGCACATCTACAAGACTATAATATATACAGAATAGCTATAGCATCAACAAGGGGTGTCACGACTTGTCTGATCGTGTATACGTTTCGTAACTGCTTGCAAAACATATATTTAAGCTGTGTATCTACATAAATATACAAAATATGTGCCCTTAATAGCTGTGCCCTGCGGTTTCACCCGCGTAGATTTTATGTCATTCGTTAAATCGGTCCAGCTGTTTCAGAGATTACCCAGAACCAACAGACAGACAGACAGATAAAACATTTTAAAATTAGTTTTTTTTTTAAGTCAGTACCGTATACACTTTGAATAAACCCAAAGTTTATTCGTAACAATAATTTCTCTTCGTATTGCTTGTGTAGCCAGATGATAATCTCAAACCACGAAAATACGAGTAGCTTACACTTAATAACACTCATGTACTCTAAATGAATTGAAACAACCACCATATCTATAATTTACAAATGAATAATATTCAGATAATACAATAACAATACGTTTTCAGGAGCAAATAATAAAGTGAAGAAAAACAAAAGAAGATCGGAACTATTTGAAACTTAAAACTTATTCTTAATTTTAATTGTAGAAGGCCAGCAGCAAAATAGGTCCAGAACCTTCTTGCATGCAACAATAAATTAAACTCACTTTCATATGCATTTAGTGAAAAGCTGTTATTTTGGAATTACAAACAGACACTTCAATCGTATTTATCTGTAGGTATATGTTAGTATGTATGTATGTATTGTGCAAAGCTAGAGGGGTTCCGCACCGCACGCTACAATGGATCGACGCTCTTATTATTGCCAATTATCGACGGCGTCTACGTTTTATCGAAACTTCATTCAACAACGTTTCAAGTCAAGTTTCCAACTTGTCTGGCTGAAATATAACGGTTTTCATTATCTGATATACATCTATATTGCACTACATTTTTAACTGACTTATGCAAAATTTTAATTAGAAACGTATTCGTTTTTAAGTTTAATTGTAGATATATTCCTATAATACGTAAATTAACAGAAGGAAGTTCTCTTTTTGTATGATCGAAACTACTTTCTACTCAGTACTAATAAGTAATATTTAAACAACAAATACGAGTAGAAGAAAAAGATAAAAAGATACGATAGCACACAAGTATCTTATCCTTATTTCTACATTTAATGATATAATTGTCTATTTCAAGGATCAAAGATATAATAAATACACCCAGAAATCGAACATTATAATATTATATCATTTCTATACCAGCATAATATCAAAGAAATCACTAATGGTGGAGCACAAACAAAAGTGTTATTGATACAATTTCACCTTTACATAATATTGTTGGTGAAAGTACTGTATATCAAATAGAAACGTCCAACAAAGAACAACAAGGTATTCATTGTATTTCATACATATTGAAATATTCCCTGCCGACTGATCAGATGGGATCGTTCCCGAGTGAACGATAAGTGGATATTATAAGCAGGTATAAACCTGCCACAGAAGATGGATAGCCCTCTAGATGACAGTAACATCCAACGCCCTTCTCAAACATATTTATAAATAACATTATATTTCAATCTACCCTGCTACGCTACGTGTAGTGTTTTATTTCACCTCTACGACAATTCGTAGCAGTTGCTACGAAGCTCTACGAACATTCATAGATTAGAACTGAGTAAACTGGTACTAAAATATTAGCTTTCTATAAGATTTGTAATTAACTAAAAAAACAATTATAGGCTCACGCTATCTCAGAAGGGTGCCCGGAGTGGTAAGCAGAGGTGCTGGAACAACAACATCTTCTTCGGTGAAAAGTGAAAGTTGCTATTACAACACCTCTGTCTACCCTATTGGGGAATACAGGCGTGAGCATATTATGTATGTATGTGTGAAAGTTTTTAATTGATGCAAACCGCTGGGATTCGAACTCACGTCGCTTGTGTAGCAGGCGACTGCTCAAGCCACCACGACTCTTAATTAATTTGCAAAAATAATACAATGCACCTGAAGCGCATATTAATTGTTCTTAATGTGCATGAACAGAATCCATTACAGCTGGCTACACTCGACAAACTTGCACGGTGATAAGGACCCTTCCTTTCTAAGGCTTTGTTATATTTTTATTGTGCTCGTAAAAATAAATATCATTAGGATTATGTACTTAAGTATAATGCCGGTACCCAAGGGTGGCTCACTTGATTTTACATACATACCATCAACCTATTTCATTGCCAACACGCTGACCTTTCGCTTTATAAAATTCATATATGCTCGGTTTCCAGTGCCCTTCACGTTTATTTTCAAGATGATACGATCATTTTCGGCTCAGATAATGGGACTCCTCAACTTAGTCTTCGCGGTAGCATGCCATACTTACAATCAAATAATATATCTTTATAATCAAATTCTCAGTCGAACTACTTCAATAGGCTATGTTTGTCATCAAATATACGTAGAAATGGTATTTTATTCGTTTTATGTATGAAAATAAATAAAATTAAACGCATTTTTTTGAATTCTCTTTGTCTGTCTGTTGGTTGGGGCTAATCGCAGAAACGAATGGTCCGATGTAAATGGGATTTTCACTGGCAGATAACTGATGTTGATAGTATACAAGTTGCAATGTTAAGCAAGGAGTAACTTAGGCTATTTTTGATTTATCTACGCGGGTGAAACCTAGGGACACAGCTATTTTTTTATGTAAATTACATACATACATATGCTCACGCCTTTATTCCCGAAGGGGTAGACAGAGGTGTTGTAATAACAACTCCCACTTTTCACCGAAGATTATTAAGTGCCAACGTAACAGACGCTGAGTCTATCGCCGTCTCAGGCACTATACATAAGTCTTTGAATTACTTCTCAGACATATGCAGGTTACCTCTCGGTGTTTTCTTTCACCGTAAATCACGTAGTGTGAAATCACTGTACATAAATAAAAACTGAGTGGTACAAGCCCCGCTGGGGTTCGAACTTGCATCACTTGCGTAGCAGGCGACTGCTCAAACCCCACGGCCACCACGGTAAATAAACATAAAATACAGTATCTGATGTATATAGGTATTAACCCTATTATGGTATTGACCTAATGAAAAATAATATTATACGAAGAATATGCTGTTTATTTAAACTTTTCCCACTACCCGAAGCTCCTCTCGAGGTCTGTGCTACTGCAAGTGTATGTTACAATATAGTTCTTTATTTATGTACACTTATTGTATGCCTATTCAAACGCGGTTGGGCAACACTGAACTTTGCAAGGCTTGAAGCTTGCTTAACCTATAATAGACATTGAAAAGTTGTTTTCATCATCTTCTATACATATATTTACAATCTAAAGATAAAAATTACGTTAATAATTTATTTTATGATCAATTTTATAATCATGATTTGAAAACAATACCTTGGAATAACACAATAACAACGTAATTTTTTTTTGCCATAAAAGATTGCGACCTATAAGTGACTTGAGAGAAGTGGGCGCAGCCTAAACCGCTGGTCTGGGAGACATGACATTTGGAGAATATTTTATTTGTGTCCACTATGGTACCCAAAATTACCCTTCAGGGGTAAAAAGGGTACCGCGCAGGCAAAAGTCTGGAACCCGTATTGATTTTGTTTATGTTTCATAGAGTATATACAATAGAACGAATAGTTGTGTTGGTGATTCTCTGTGGATGCCATTGGAACTCTGTGTGTCAGTGTCAATTTATCGATATTGAGTAGTAGTGTCTGTGGAAACACTCTATATTTTAAGAAATATTGTCTACCTTTTGATTTCTATCAAATTTACATTACGAGGGATTTTCGAACGTCTCAAGGAGCGCACTGTAAGTCTGTGCGTGCAATACCTTTCTGCAGCTCCAACTTACATGTTCAAAGTACTTGTATACTATAATATTGTACTAAAATAACGTTCTACAAGTTGACACTAGTCTCCTCATTTCAATGTAATGTTGATTTTTATGAAGACATCTGAAGCTAGTCACGTCTGATAAACTATATTAAAGACACAAAACAAGGTAGCAGTGAACATCACATCAATCTAACCAATCCTTTGCATTAACGAAACCTTATTTTTGGTATTATAATGTACCACAATTCCCTCGACTAACTGCCTCTCCCTTAAATAGCCTTCGGGTAGGGGATGCGACAAAGGCAAGAGTGTCCCTTAGAATAGGTATTGAACATAACAAAAAAGTTTGGACAATACGTAGTGGGGCCACAAAGTCTTTGTGGCACATGTTTTGGGTCACATTTATTGAAGAACACAAATAAATGGAGTTTGTAACTCATAAGGGACACAAAATATTGTCAAATACGCATTTAAATTTGTTTCATATGATATTTGAACAATATATGGTTTGTATGCATTGGTTGAACTGGAAATGTTTGTTGATAGAATGTATATTGGCATTGGATAAATCTTGTTACCAAATATCTGACGATCTTTCTTCTGAAGATAATACGAAACATCGCCTTAGATAATCCTTGGTTTAGAATTAATTTCACCTATTTTTTCGGATTTCCAAAGGGAACATAGTTTTAGTCCGTTTGGCCTAGTCTTGGTTTAACGCGTTCATTGCTAACGACGCGTATGTGCGACCAATTGTTAGAGAATTTACGAAGAAGTTGACATGTTAGCAGTGAATGTGTTAAGCAATGTTTTGTTATAAGGAGGATTATGTTACTAGTTGTGCCCTAGAGTTAAACCCGGGTTGATTTAAGATGTGTTTACTTCTCTTCATACAAACTTAACTACGTATTTTGTAGGGTTTAGGATGACTCACACTAGACCGTGCCGAGCCCGAGCCCAGCTTGAACCACACCATTTACCGGCGCCGTGACTCGGCCGTCACTCGGTCGCACTCGGCGTAGTGTGTCCATACAAATGTAATATTGTTTGATAATGCTAAGGCTGACGATCGACTAAGGCCCGGCTCGATCTAACAGGAGTCATTCTTTAATATATATATTTTTTAGCCTATTCAAGTCTTGCTTTTTTTAACAGACTTCAAAAAAGAAGGGGTTTTTTTAATTCGACCATATATATATTTTTTTTTCCGTCCTAGGTTCACCGATCTTAGACTTGTCTGCTAGTCAGCTGTTCAAGTAGCTGTATCGCTCAACTGGAATCAATTTGATCAATAATTTAATGAAGATTTGTAGTTGAGTAATTGACCAACCGCGTTTTTTACTCAGGTTTCTCAGCGTCGCACTTGTCGTCGAGTGTCGGTTTTAAAGAACCGGAATTGAACCTTATCCTTTATATGTATTATGTATCAATTTCCCATGATTGAAACCAACGCAGATGACGAGAGTTCGAAACTGAGACACCTTACAGAATAACACAACAGAATACATCTAAAATACCAGAGCAATAAAAAATCGCCTGGAAATACTTGTAGTTCGACTTGCACCCATAGGAATAAATCTAAACATTTTCCATTTTGGCTTAAAGGCTTTACAATCTTCCGGGAAATAGTCAGACCTTTGAGAAGATTGTCCTTTTACTAAGTAAAGTGTGGGTAAGGCCTTAAATAGGGATCGAGTCATAATGTATATTGAATACATGTATACGAGCGTTCAACGTCTCGGTCCATCGGCGAGCATCGCGCAGAACTGAACTCCGTAAAATATAAGTTTGGTAAATACAAACACTGCTGGCAAAAATACCCGAGAGGCTTTGTGTCAATTGAAAGCATTCTTTGTTTGTTTCAAAATACTTTACAATTTACGGGTAAATTGTAGGGGAGTGTTCGCTACATAAACAGTGCTGGTTTATTAAGGTTTCGCAGGGTGTAAAAACAATCAACTGCATAAAAATAAGCGACTGCAATTAGAATTTCATTATCACCTTCGTGATAATGAAATTCTATGAGTGATCATCATGGCAGTTGTTGAAATATCAGTAGCTCATTAATGTAACAAGCCGTAATGTCGAACAAAAGTATGAGATCCGCGATAGTCTGCTTAAAAACTTAGAAATATATTTTGCGGAGTGTTTCCAATACAACTAACCTATTACAGTGTTAGACACCTTTTTTGCCACCTAATTGCTTGAGCGAGAAGTATTGAGGTGTCCACGGACACCACTAGAACTAGTAGTATTATAACTACCTACATTTAATATTATTCATTCAATTGAAATACATTATAATATATAAGTATTTTTTAAATTTGGCTACGCCACTATGTGCAAAATTATAGAATATTAAATCCTACTAATATTACAAACGTTTGTGGATATTATGTATGGATGTTCGTTACTATTTTAGGCAAATATTACTGAATGGATTTTAATGAAACCTTACAATAATATCGCTTATACACCAGAATAAGTGGAATAATACATAGGTAATAAAGACATTGTGTGAATTGACCAAAATATAAAGATGAAATATAAGAAGTCGAATCTTGCAAAGACGGAGTCGTGGGGCAGTCAGTAAATATTATGTTTTACAATTGCCGTCACGAGTAATGAGCGCTCAGCGAATACAGTTGGGAAACCTGGGCATTTATTTGTTAGCGCTCGATCCATACAAGACCCAAAAAATACTACTGCACATTCAAGGTCTGCGCTCAAAACTCCTGATAGCAGTAATATTTGCATATTTCTCGCCATCGGCCCAAGGCTGTTCATAGAAATAATTGACAGTTAAAGCCATCTCCAAAACATAGGCGTTAAGTAATCAAACCTCTCCAAAACCAATATTAAATTTGTGGGAGAACTTCGTAGACCCCTCACAAATATATGGCTCGTCCATAATGACTCGAATGTTTGCGAGCGCGGAACTTAAAATGATGGTCGTTAAACGAAATGGCGCCCTACATTGAAACACCTCGCGCCTTTATTATTATTTTAACCTTGTTGTCTATACGTTTTTGCTGTGGTTGAAAGGATTTTTGCCTTATATAAACCTGAATTCATTTCATAAACCGGAAGCCGAGTGTCTCTATATATAGAACTCCCAAATGAAAGAATAAAACTCGTGTAGGGAATACGTGGTAATTAGATCGACCTACGTGCGCAACCCTGCCTTATTTACAAAATGTATTTCCAACGAAATACCTACATAAAGTATTCTATTAAAAAAGAAACATTGGTTTTGTTCGGTAGGGTCGGTAAAAAACGGATCGTGAGCTGTGTTTGTGTTACTTTACTTTTGAAGCAATTAACTGACAAAGGAGGCTTTAATAAAGCTCATTTTACGCTATTCAATATACACAGTGTTAACAATATAAATAAGTGCTATCTCCCCTGCAATTATCTCCCTATTTATGTGCGGAAAATGTCGACCTCCGGCAAAGTAGCGAGCTACCCCGTCCATGCCACCGGCGACCGGTATTATTAAACCTACTAATCATTATAAGCCCGGTACACGACACGTTGGCTATGTTTAAACTTCATTGGACCTGTTTAAATAAACTTACGTTTGCTGTTAACAAGATAGTTTATAGCACTTTCTTTAGGATTCTCATCACATCTTAGGTAAGTACCTACCTATACATTTTAAATACGATTGCGTTGGAAATTAAGGTAGGGCTTCTAATTACTTCATGCCGATTCAATTATACGAGTATAACAATAGGCAATAGGCTCACCCCTTATTACATGGTGTATACATCTACCTACCCATTCAGGGAATGCAGGGCGTGAGCATGTGTGTGAAATACAACAAATTACAATTCGTTTTACTTTGGTGATATTTTCCATTAATTCATATTTAATGTTTCATAACACGAGACTTAGTCGATTAAGTCTAAGCCTAAAAAAAGTCTAAGCAAATAATAACTCATTGCTAGGTCCCTATTAAATAATGTACATTTATTAAAATGTAATATTGAAATACGTAGTTTCTCGTTATGGCTTAAATATTTTAACTTATCAAAACGCTGACATTTTAAAAAGATCATACTAAAACTAAATAATTTCCGTACAAATTATGTTATGTTCGTTTTGATAGATTTAAAACGATTATCTAATCGAATTGGGAAACGATTGCGAGCAGTGCCTGGGACGTCTCAGTCAAGTGCCTGCACAAGGGTGGAAGTTGACCCTCCAAGTCGATATTGCTCTCGACTCAACAACTCCATCGTATTTCTTTGCTTTATACCTTTTAAACTAGTATTACTGTTATCGGTATATATTATATAGAAAGTTCACATTTGACCTCTATTTCAGAATGCTGATAGCAATTATGCAAAACATATTTGTTTGTTTCGTCCTACTTTAATTCTCACCCAGACGCACAACCAAGACCGATATGATTTTTATATAGATGACATATAAGAGTGTAGGGAACAACGGCCACTTCTTACCTGAGATGCTTCCCATGGTATGGTCGTCGACCATCGAACGACGGTGAGCCGCGATATACGAGGCATACTTAACGCATAATATTATTGGCATGAAGAAGCTGACTATAAAACATTATTATGCGTAGCCGCACTCTAATCAAATTATGTTTTTTTATCACCGATAACATGAATATAATAGTGCCTGCGTACATTTCTATCTAACTATCCAATGAATACGAGGAATTTGATGGATATAATATTTTTTAATTATATTTAAGGCATAATCTGCGCTGTAATATATTTCATCGATTCGAATTCCAACCACAAAAGCGAAATGCGGTTTGGTTTATCATCAGTGATTTTAATAAAACTTCCATTCATTTAATGCATTTCATTCATGATTATGTGTCGAAATGTCCAATATTATACGTACCAATAACAGTTACTAAACTTTGTAAGAGAATTTTTTACGTGTCTGACGTCATATGTTCACTGAAATGTCCGACTAAATCCGAATGAATAGTTTTAATTTTAAACACTACACAGTCTATTTCTTACTTGGCTTGAGTACATGGCTGCGAATACACCAGTTTCTCAAAACTGGACTTTGTTCTTTTAAATTACTCGTATTCGACCTCGTGATTCCTTTTGATACCCATTGGACCATCTATCTATTCAACACCGCCTCTTTAGATTTCCGTCGTTACAACGCAGTGCAGTTGCTAACAAGTAAACTCAGCGGTTCGCTTTCCCTTTGTTCCGAGTGCCGATAAAACTTAATTAGCCCCCGCGACCGCTTATCATCGCCAGGTGAACGAGAAGCTCCTAATAAGCTTTTGTGACATTTGCGAATGGATCCGTAAAACTTATCCCATACTTATCTTTTCAACTGACAATCTAATTGCTAATATTTTCATTTTCAGAACATTAATCTGACACAAAACACTTTTCTATAATGCTATCAACCCTATTTACCTACTGGAATAACTTATCGTTAATTTATTTGAATAATATTAAAAAAAAATCCGTTCAAAATTTGATTTTAAATTACACCCTTCTATTTACTAAATTAAGCCATGGATACTAAGAAATTGCTTTAGCACGGGTGATTTGCTACAAAATTACAATGGGTTCCTATCGAATCACGCAAATCGACCTACAAATCTCAGAGAAATAGGGGAGCATTCATTAAACGAGATTGCATATAGACATTTGGTAAGTAATGTTACTTTACAATGTTGAGAAATCTAGTCTAGATTGCCGGTCCACTAGGTCGCAGGAAGTTCCAACATAAGGTTTCCGTACGTGATGTCTATTCGAAGATCTCTTCCGGCTAGCGACTACCTCGCAATGTGACCAGCTCTCAGCCAATTTAAACCTAGTGCTATCGACCGATACTCTACAACGTGTTCCTACTGTTGGTGCTAGGAAAATAAAGCTATTTTGGGCTCACTAACAATATCCGGTTTGAGAGTCACAAATAGTCCAACATCAAAGGTGGTATTAAATGCCAATAGATGACGATAATTATAGTTGAATGTATTGGTATATAAGAATGCCAAATTATTTATTTGCACCATAAGTCGTCATAAAAACAATACGATTGAAACCAAAGAAAATTTTGTGTTATCAAACCCCCTCCATTTAAATTATATTTAAAAAAATATATCACCTTTGAATACAAAAAAATACCACATAATAATTTAGAACCAAGTATATTCAACACATATTTCGTCGGAAGACGAGGATCGAACTCTAGTATTAATTACCTTCCATTAATATCACCATCCGGCCCCCCATGATGCCGGCAATAGAAAATGCCGCGATAATTACCTATTTAAGATAATATAAAATTCTCGTGTCACAGTTTTCGTTGCCATACTCCTCCGAAACGGCTTGACCGATTTTGATGAAATTTTTTGTGCTTATCCGGTATCTATGAGAATCGGCCAACATCTATTTTTCATCCCCCTAGATGCTAGGGGTAGTCCACCCCAAAAAAATATATGGCAATACAACGTTTGCCGGGCACAGTTAGTTTAAGATAAAATTCAATGTCTCAACTATATTTGATGTGATAGACTGACCATCTGTCAAGTTTGCACTTAATCATATTCGGGGAAGTTTTTGTGTTGTTATTAGGTAAAATCTCTGCCTACCCCTTCGGGTTATACAGGCGTGAGGGTATGTATGTGAGTATGTCTACTTTTAAAATCTTTCCGTCATATTTGCTGCATAGATTGGATATAAAATAATAACCCGAATACTAAGCGAGCTCGGGGTTATTTACACTGATAGATCGATGCGGGTTTCTCTTTCATTTGTCGAAGGTTTTTTTACCATAATATGGATATTTATAAATCGATCATGCGAAGCAGCGAGTCAGCTAGGATATAATATAAACACAAACGCAACCTTGTGCCTCTAGGCTAGGGGGAGCGGATGCATATCATTATGGTAAAAGAAAATGTATATAAAAACGACTTACCTATCGTCGTGAGCGCCAACGTACACCAATAATAACTTTGTAGATATTGTTTCACTACATCTGCCGTTTCAGTGTCATGATACACCCAGTTTTTACTACCGAACCCATTGTTTTTATATATTATATGGTACAAGCACCCGTTCCAATGAAATATCACTAGTAAATAATGAATTAAACTGGTAGATCTAAACAAGTTTGGATAGTTCGTGTGCCGTTCAGTTCTGTCCATAAACGCCCAGAAGCGGTATATCTTGACGAGGCGGAATGAACGCAGGATGGAGTTGAAGCCGATGGAGAGGTAGAGGAAGTCCAGCGGCAGGAGACAGAGGCAGTCGATGTAGAAGGTGGTGGAGTTCATGTAATGCGCGCGCAGCTTCGCCGCGTCCGTCTGTAGCACGCCGTCCTCCAGGTACCCCGTTCGGAAATGGAACAAGATGTCCGCGAAGTAGAGGAAGTCAGAAAAATAGTCTAGGCAAAACCAAACTATTAACGTCTCGCCTGAAACAATACACAGCCCATTATTCACCATCACAAGTCAAAGGTACAACGATATAATATATCTACATAGATAAATATAATTGAAAGAGTCTGTTTGCAATTCCAAATTAAAAGCATTAACATATTTTTATATTATTTGTCTGTTTGTTCCGGATGTCTCTGAGACGGCTGAACTGATTTTAAGGGGACTTTCACTGCGAGTTATTTATTTACTTATTTTTTGACATAATAAAAATAATATAAACTCTACTCTTCGTATAGATCAATATCTTAATATAGATTTTACTGGGATATAGCTAGTGTCAAATTTTGTAATAGAACTTAATTAAACTAATATTTAACCGATTAACAATCATAATTACAAAGTTTAAATTAATTGTAAGTTGCCTTTTAAGTGAATTAAGGTGTCTTTGATCAAAACTTCTCGAAGCCGACACCAGGAATTAAGTTCAATTTCAACTGTGAAGGAGAAGACAGAATAGCGAATGAGATTAGGTGTTGGTGAAAGTCATCCCCGCTGCGATGGAGCAATGAAACAATAGCTAACTGAGCCGGCAAAACATCGAACCGTTACCTTTCGAAGTATTACATTGCCGTCGGAGCGAGACATTTAACTCGGAAAAGCTATTTAGGTAAGTAATTTAATTCTCCGCGGGGCAAGTTGTCGGGAACTATGCGCGGAGTGCGCTAAGTCGGTGCAGCCCCAGATCGGCCTCGCTAATCCTGCCCGCTATCTAAATGGAGGCGTCTTTTGCATAAGCCTTAGCTACGTTTAAAATTGGATTATTTTTCCTGCCTCATACGAGTCTTTGAAACTAATGGTATAAATAAGCAATAACAGGAGATGGGCTCGTTTCAGTTAATTTATTGGGATGACCATTCGGTCTTTGCAGGGATTTCCCAACTCTAGCAGACTCTTTGTAATTCTTTCTTTATCATCAACTAGCTCTACCACGCGGTTTCACCCGCGAAGACTTTAATATGTTATACCATATCTTACGTCACGTTCCACGGGAACGGGATAAAAAGTATGTCCTATGTCCTTTTCCTGGTTCTAAGCTACCTCCGCGCCAGTCTTTAGCCAAATCGGCTCAGCCGTTCTTGAGCTATAAATTGTGTAACTAACACGACTTTCTTTTATATATATAGATTGATTAGTAGATAAAGTGAAAATAATAATTACCGTTTATTTCTTGGAAGGCGAACCTGTAGACTATGACCCAGAGGTTGTATAGGAAGGCGAGGGAGACGACCATGGACCAGTAGTAGCAGAGGCGGCCGGCGGGGTCGAACACGAACGACCAGTGCGGCCCCGCCCGGAGTCGGCCGCTCGTGTATGTCGACCGCCGCCGGAGACCCACTCTGCTACCGCTGTGCACATAACAACACACGTTTTACAACTATATGAAAAAAACCGGCCAAGTGCGAGTCAGACTCGCGCACTAAAGGTTCTACTCCATAATCTATAAAAATGGCAGAAAAATCACGATTGTTGTATTGGTGCCCCCTTAAATATTTATCTGTTTTCTAGTATTCGTTGCTACAACAGCAACAAAAAGACATAATCTCTGAAAATTTCAACTGTTTAACTATCATGGTTCATGAGATACAACGTCAGTAATAGGATCCCGTTTTACCCTATGGGTACGAAGCCCTTAAAATTAATTCATGTTGTACATGGTCCCGCGGCACTGCAGTACTTGAAAACGACTAGTTCATTACATTCATATTTTTTATAAGTTTTAAGTAGAAGGTTGATGCTTACAGAAGGAATAGACATATGGGCGGAAAACACTGCGAGGCGCAGCGACACACACATATGTAACAAGCACTAGTTTTTTCATTAATTGCTTTTAAAAGTACATTTACATACCAAATAAATATTAGAAAATTACCTGGTACAAGCAACGTTTCTAAACTTCATAGAAAACAAAATAATCGAAGTATTCTAATCTAAATGTTAAAAAGAATATTACAATTTCGTAAGGAAAATAAGTTTCCGACTACTTTTATCTCAATAAATGAGAAGCCCGGCAGTTCTAACGTTATTCGTTCCGAAAGCCAATATTGAAATTGAAATGTTATTAATGAGTTTTTTCTTTGCAGTCGAATGAAACCCCTCACCTTCAAAAGACCTCACTTACTTAGATGTACGAGAACAATATTGTATGTATGTTACATGTACGCTCCCACGGGACATCTTCGCAGCATCTCAGCGTTGTGTTAAGTACTGTGAGAATTTAATTAGGGCTGCACTCAGCTTTAACCCCTACACTAAGGACTTGTAACAATATAATATATTGCATAACGCCTGAGCCTGCCTTTGTTAATACATTATTTAAAATAACACACTTAACAAGTACACAAACAGCATTTTCTTCGCAAATTAGAACAGTGTTCGCTTAGGAACTATCACGTTAAACCCAATTAATGAAACATGGGAACCATTCATCGTTCCGCATGCATTACAAAGGTTCTATTTATTTCATCTCAATAGGAGTATTTGTACTAAGCAATCTAATTTCCATGCGGCATACATGGTGCCATTACCGATTCAATACTCCAATACGCCAGCTATTGGCATGGCATCTGATTCGTTTGCATAACACCCCACCCTATGTGTAGCAACTAAGTATGGTAACAGCCGTCTTACCTCAAGTATGCGGGTGTATGTATAGGCAGGTATTGTGTAGAGACATGCTAAGATAAATGTAAGCAACGCTGTTTGCATTACTTGATTGTTTGGAGTTAACTCCGATTGACTGAGTTGGCTTCGGACGGGCGACGGGTGTGTGCGTTATGTCGACTGTTGAATAATTGAATATCGCGTTTACCACCTGCGGGTTCACCGCAAGGATATCGAGGGATATGTATCCAATTAATCCAAGAGTTTCTGGAGATATTGAAGCCGAGGTGCCTGGCCGCAGGATTGCGGTATCAATAATACGATATTCATTATCTCAGACGGATGCAGATTGAGTGTTTCCAATAATCAACTTGATACATTTAACAATCCAGTATGTACATAACTACTGCATTTCTCAGTTATCCAGTGCACTAGCATAGCGACTAAATATTATGTCTGTATAATAATATATGGTGGTACAAATAGGTGTTCGCATTATTAAGAAAACTTTCAAACTACATATTTTGAGCTGTTCACAGCAATATTGTGCACATAATATTTCACCACAATATTGCTTGCGAGCATTGCACTAGCTTGGCTCATCTATGGAACCGCTCTCAACCGCAAATGGGTTTTCACTAACAACTGTCTAACTTTAAAAGCTAAAATGTTGAGCTTAGCACGAAAGTAAAATCTAAAGTTCAGTAGGTATACTGACAAGTTTGTGATGAACCTCATGGGTGATAGGAAGCTGCTTTCTGGTTACTGTCAAATATAGTAAGATAATACCAGACTTTTGAATCAAGGAATTTAATTGAGGTCTAATCGGAATTCTAACTATGTATTTCTATAAGATACGTACCCACATACAACATCAAATAAATAAAACACTGTGCGTGGAAAATGCTCTTGATTTACGGTGTTTTCAAGCGCATAGCTAGGCTACTCAATAATATTTGCTCTACATTTCATGTTTCTATGAAGAATTCTTAAGAATGGTTAGGAAAAATAAGAACACGAGGCAGGACGTGTGTCATGCATAAAATTTTTATATTTCTAACTATCATGAGTGCGAAAATTGTCCAGTCAATTGTCAAATGAGAAGCAAAATTACAGATTTATGATAATATAATAGGCATAGAGTACTACTACCTACATGAAGAATAACGGATAGAAACTAATTCTAAATTCTAATTCCAAAGCTATTGTATTGACATTCTACATACAATAGCTTTCCTTAATTTGAGATGACAAGTTGATATTAGGAGTGTGAGTAATCAATATGCCTGCGAAATGTAAAAGTAATGGAGTAATCAAATGAAGAATATAGTGTTACCTATCAGTGCCGTTGCAGTGTGGCGGCGCGAGGTGGTTGTGTGAGTGATGTGGCGCGGGTGTGGCGGGCGCGTGCGGCGTGTGCGGCGTGCTTCTCCACCCGCTGAGGAGCGGCGCCTCCCCGCTAGCACCCAGTAGTTTTAACCTTAACAATCAATACATCAAGTCACCACAGGAAGTTATCAACAACACTTAGCGAGATTTATTGTTTGTCGGATTCGTAGAGAAAAACATATTAAATATGGTTTTGAGAAACCAGTAGTTCGGAGTTTCTGCACTTAAAAACATTTAATAACAAGTTTGTAATCATGTAACAAGAAGGTTGTAATTTGGATCTTCGTTAATCATATAAATAACACCTAATGATTAAGGTACCTTTAACATGGCCGAATCTGTTCGTATATACGAGTATTATTTGATAATGCTATTTCTGAATTTTTTTTATTGTACTCTACCCTGCCTACCCCCATGGCGTATATAGGCGTGATTAAATGCAGACATTTAATCACGCCTGTATATGCCATGGGGGGGGATTCCTTGTAGGTGCAATTTTATTACATATTATGTTTTAAGATAATGGTACCCAAAATCCATAGGAGCAAAAAAAAAAAGGTCATGTATTGATTTAATACATAAAATACCTATGCAATAAAGATGAAGCTTCACGATATCCACCAATCATGCGCTTCATTAAGCGATATGAATGTTCCGAATTCTTTTTCCTCTTTCATTCATTCTCAAAATCGGATCGTACTCACGAAAGTCCCTATCCTTAATCTACAAAGTTATGCAGATATTAGATTTTTTTCAGAATAGGGCGAAATCGTTTGAAGTTGAATCACCTTAGTAGCAGACAGTGGTTGGAGGTAGAAATTGGTTTCTCAAATACAGCCCGAAGCAGGCCGAATAGAAAGCTTCGCCACTCGCCGTCTTGCCGTAAAATGATATAAATACGCCGCTCAAATCGCGATCGGATTCCGGTTCTATTGCAACGGATGCTTACTTATATTATGTACCTATCAACAGAGCTTTATTGATGTACACTTCGTTGCAATTTTGTGTGCTTTTCAATGCAGGAATTTTCTGTATTATTGTAGTATTTTACGTCAATTACTATAATTTATTTATTCATTATCCCATACATTGTTGGGGCCGGCACTTGTTTCAAGCGATGTCGATCTACTTACCTTCGTAACCCTTTTAACGAGAAAAATCGGTAATCTGGATTAGACCAGCAGTCATACTCTCTTAGGCCACTGAGAGAACTGGGGGCGGTCACCAGTCTAACTACTGGATTAATGACTGCTTAACATCGCTGATCGAATGATATACGCAATAGCAACTGTGTCACGAGCTCATTTATTATTCTCAGTTATTATTATTAAGGTGGCGAACACAATCGGGCTAGCAAATCATAATCAATTGAGTGAGCGTAGTTTATTATTTTAGAGGGATGTAAATTGCCAATCACCCCTCGACGAAATTTTTCCTTTAAGTGTTTTTAGTCTTTTCCACGTGAGGGCGAGAGTATCGAGTCAACACTCGTGATTAAAGCGACACTCAAGGAGAGGGCCCTCGGCTCCTGCACAAACAAGAGACAGGCCCTCTAACCACTCACCGTCGCCTTAATGGAAACCCACCACAGTTAATAAATTTATCAAATGCCAATTTATATTTCAATCATAATTGCGACAAATATTTTCTCTTACCGCTTCTTTCTTGTTAACTTGTTTATGCATTCTGATAATTACATAGATATATGCTCACGCCATGCCAAAAGGACCCCCAAAGGGGTAAACAGAGATGATGTAACAACAACTTCCACGTTTCATCGAATCGTGACAGAGGGTGAGTCCATCGCCGTCTCAGGCACTGTACATACGTCTTTGTATATTGCCTGAAACATGGAGGTTGTTGGTGATTCGAACTTGCATCGCTTGCGTAGCAGACGACTGCTCAAACCCTACGACTACCACCGCTACTACTGATAAGTACATACATATCATTATGCTCACACTTGCATACCATGGGATTAGATAGAGAATATTAATGTACGCCAAGATCCTTGCATACATCTTACACTTTGTCTGTATTCATGCATCTAATTATAATAATTAAGCTAAGAAATATTGTAACGGAACGCACAAATGCAAAGATTTAATGTAATATGCGTCTTTTATGAAGAGATATGAGTAATAGCGGACATAATTTTAACGTAACCCTGACGACCGCGTCGCTAAGGATTATGAGCGCGATATATCTCTTTTATCGCGTGTGCCGTCTTTGAGTGATATCGAGCATATCGCATTAACCGACCACGGTTAATGTTAAATACGACCATTTATATGCCACAAAGAAAGGGCTACATAATAATCTACCAATACTAACAAGCGAATGCTTTATACTACATTACATAAAGTTAGTTATCACGCAGTACAAGAGGGGCTCTGAGCCATGAGCCCCTCTTGTATTGTCATTGGATCTAAAACAATACCGATTGGCATATCTTTGGCAATCGTTAGGTTATTCGGAATTCTAAGAAACTCTCAGATGTCTGATGGCAGTCGCTTTTTATACAAATCAGGTGATCACCCACATCGGGCCGAATCATATGGTGACTCCAACAATGTATAGGATAAAGTGAGGGACTAGACTAGACCCGTAGCTTCGCCTGCATGGCCTTCCTCGACTAAGGGGTTATCTAAAACTGAAATAATTTTTCAAATCGGACTAGCTGTTCCTGAGATTAGCGCGCTCAAGCAAACGATAAAATAATAAATATTATGTCAGACATAGCTACGAATGTTTATCGACAGTAGGTAAATATGTTTTGGATAGTTTTAGATAAATGGAAACAATCGCAATGCATTAGAGTGATAACCATCTTCAAACATTTCAATATTTGATATTAGGGCTTCAGCCATCATTGTTAATTAATCGACTCAAATGAACTTATTGACGTGAGCATTGTATTACTACTACCTACCTACCTACCATTGTGGCTGAAATACGAATGACAAAATGCACACGTATTGATACATTATTTTAAATAATTGATTTCACCCGGGCATGTTGAAAGCGGAGGCTGCACAAATATTCATTGAGAACCACACCTCATGACTTAAAACATTCAATTATGAACCATTATTTCCTTTATATAATGATCTCCTACTGAATTTCGGTTGCGGCGGCTAATCTCAACGAGGATCAGCCATGTGCGCAGGAGATATTATAGTCCACATGTGTGTGCGCAAACACAGGTGCACTCTTTATTCCCTCACTCTCATAGTCCGATGGGAGGCAATCCGACACGACCGGAGAGAGATCAGGCGTAGGACCAACGGCTTAACGTGCTTTCCGAGGCACGGGGGTGTAAACACCGCCAACTTCCAAACTCCGGGTATTTATTGTGAATTACTAGACAGAATAACCAAATATCTATATTTGATCCGACCCGGGAATCGAACCCGGGACCTCGTGATCGGCAGGCAAACTTGACAACCACTAGAACAATGAGGCAATTGCTATATAAGTAAGATAATCATCATAGGTCACTTCATCTTGTTGAATGATTGTTGGAGTGCTGTGCCCTATCTCATGCGTCTTCTCCTGTGTCCTAACAGTAACATAAGTGACAAGAACTGGAATAATTAGAATTAAATATAATAGATACTGAATCCTTCAAATATATAAAACATATTCACGTAAAAAACAGGGTGGTATATATTCAATTTAAATTAAATTTCTTGATATACAACATGATTATATTTATTACTACGTGTTAACGATCAGCGTCGTAACGAAACCCAGTTAGTATTTTGATCGATCTATAACTTCATAACCTTATAGACCGCTTCGAAAGCGTGTGATGCGATTCCGCCCCGGGCGCGATGACACATGGAGCGGGCGGGAGATGTAGCATGTGTTTTATCATTAAATTGATAAATCATAGGGTTTTAGTACTGCTGAATCCTATTGAGTAATCTGATTCGGATATCTCTTATCAATTAGTTACTATAACTATCATATATGTGAGTTCGTCTGTCCCCCGCATCCTCTCCGCAACGCTTTACTAAAACTAACTACACTACGCTACACATAAAATTAACTACTTAACTAACTCAACAAAAACTGTCTCTTGATTAGAATTTTAACAAAGCCCTTTTAGTCGTCAGGATGACACGATTACGTATATAGGATTATACATCCTACCGCCAGTATCAAACTATGATATAACTAGAAATTTGCTTTTACTGAAAATAACCTGGCAAGAAACTCTAAGCAAATTTAATAATTTATTTTATATTTGATATGTGCTTCAGTTCATGAAGGAATTTTTATTTTCTGACAAGGTATGTCAGTAAATAAAAACATAACAAATATAAAACACGCGAGAATAAGTTTTTAAACAGGCACAAACAACACAGCCTAAAATAGTTATTTAGAAAGTCATTTTCATAAAGTTTAATAACGTATGCACCGTACCGCCGCTTTTAGCCAACTAAAACTCATTCATTAATACACTTGATGCGCCAAGTTTCTTGCATTCGCAACATGTCTAAACACATTATTTATTGCACTGTGGATATGGTACAATGGAAGATCAGCTATGTTGAGCTGTAGATTTATGTTTAGAGTGTTATTCATATAATTGTGGTAATTCTATAATACGGAGTCTGGCAGTTAGGCTTGTGACTGCTAGAATATCTATGCATATAAGAGATAGTTTGTAGTTACCGTACAACCTGCTATAAATTACTTTTAGTTAACTTCTTTAATGGTTTATATTCTGCATTAGATTATTATCATTTCAAGTAGAAAACGTATAGTATTCGCACGTACCAAGATAATTTTCATAACAAAAAATGTTGTGGTTGCGGTTTTTTTAATAATTGACTCAGTTTCAGGACGGCAGTACTACCCTTGCTAAAAGTTTCTTTAATGTGTATACACCGAGGGTACTAAAGGAAATGTTTCTCTAAATATTGAAGCTCTAGGACCACCGCATACTTATTTATTGAAGATATTATACCAAACATTAGGTAGGTACGCATATTAAGGAATACAAATTTTATTGTTAAATCAAGTCAACTCTTAAAATCCACTTAAAGAAAATAAAACACAATGCCACTCTGGAGTTGTAACATAGTTCTTCTTTCATCACCAACCAACATCTTCACAGAAATTGACTTGCATTCGTATTGGTTAATGATAATTTTTTTGTGTAATTGGTAAGGAAAAATACCATCACGAGGTGAGTTTCGAACCCACATTTGCATTAAACATTGATTCATAAATCTATTTTTTTAATATAAGCGTGAAGTTGCCTCTGCCTATATGAATGTTACCTTTTCACGGCTAAACCTTATACATAACCGATTTGTTTCAAATTAAGAATATAATTTGGGACCCTAAGTCCTTCTGAAAAACCTCAAATATAAGATAGACAAAAAAATTTTTCGTGGATGATCCTTTCCTTTCGGGGACTCTTCTGGAAGGCATAAGTGTAACCTGTGTGAAGTTGGCAACTGAAGTGAAAGAAAAAATTTTTTTCGTCATGTGTTCGATTGTACCCGGTATGTACCGGATTGTACCGCTTTTTAAATCGTTTGTACCCCTAGGGGGTAAAAGTTATAGGGGGGGTAAATATTTTGGCAACTAAGTATAAAATATTGAAAGTTTGTAAATGCCATTCGATAGTACCCAGCACGTAGAGGATTGTACCGTTTTTTATTTCGTTTGTACCCCAAGGGGACAAAAGTTATGGGGGGTTAAACATTTTGAAATCGAAATATTGTAAATTTGTACATGCCATTCGATTGTACCCAGCACGTAGAGGATTGTACCGTTTTTTGTTTCGTTTGTACCTCAAAGGGCCCCGAGATATGGGGGTTGAAAGTTTCAAACTTTCCACTGTCATATCTCGGGGCCCTTGGAGGTACAAACGAAATAAAAAGCGGTACAATCCTCCACGTATATGGTACTATCCAATGCAAAAATAAAAAACGTTGGTACCTCAAAACATTCCGAATTAGCCCGAGTTGCCAGTTGTCACCACGGATATCTCTGGACCCCATGGGGTACAAACGATATTTATACGCATACCGGATTGTGCCGAGTACGGAGAGGATTGTACCGCTTTTTGTTTCGTTTGTACCTCAAAGGGCCCCGAGATATGGGGGTTGAAAGTTTCAAACTTTCCACTGTCATATCTCGGGGCCCTTGGAGGTACAAACGAAATAAAAAGCGGTACAATCCTCCACGTATATGGTACTACCCAATGCAAAAATAAAAAACGTTGGTACCTAAAAACATTCCGAATTAGCCCGAGTTGCCAGTTGTCCCCACGGATATCTCTGGACCCCATGGGGTACAAACGATATTTATGCGCATACCGGATTGTGCCGAGTACGGAGAGGATTGTACCGCTTTTTGTTTCGTTTGTACCTCAAAGGGCCCCGAGATATGGGGGTTGAAAGTTTCAAACTTTCCACTGTCATATCTCGGGGCCCTTGGAGGTACAAACGAAATAAAAAGCGGTACAATCCTCCACGTATATGGTACTATCCAATGCAAAAATAAAAAACGTTGGTACCTCAAAACATTCCGAATTAGCCCGAGTTGCCAGTTGTCCCCACGGATATCTCTGGACCCCATGGGGTACAAACGATATTTATACGCATACCGGATTGTGCCGAGTACGAGGAGGATTGTACCGCTTTTTGTTTCGTTTGTACCTCCAAGGGCCCCGAGATATGACAGTGGAGAGTTTGAAACTTTCAACCCCCATATCTCGGGGCCCTTTGAGGTACAAACGAAACAAAAAGCGGTACAATCCTCTCCGTACTCGGCACAATCCGGTTTGCGTATAAATATCGTTTGTACCCCATGGGGTCCAGAGATATCCGTGGGGACATCTGGCAACTCGGGCTAATTCGGAATGTTTTGAGGTACCAACGTTTTTTATTTTTGCATTGGATAGTACCATATACGTGGAGGATTGTACCGCTTTTTATTTCGTTTGTACCTCCAAGGGCCCCGAGATATGACAGTGGAAAGTTTGAAACTTTCAACCCCCATATCTCGGGGCCCTTTGAAGTACAAACGAAACAAAAAACGGTACAATCCTCTACGTGCTGGGTACAATCGAATGGCATGTACAAATTTACAATATTTCGATTTCAAAATGTTTAACCCCCCATAACTTTTGTCCCCTTGGGGTACAAACGAAATAAAAAACGGTACAATCCTCTACGTGCTGGGTACTACCGAATGGCATTTACAAACTTTCAATATTTTATACTTAGTTGCCAAAATATTTACCCCCCCTATAACTTTTACCCCCTAGGGGTACAAACGATTTAAAAAGCGGTACAATCCGGTACATACCGGGTACAATCGAACACATGACGAAAAAAATTTTTTCCTTCACTTCAGTTGCCAACTTCACACAGGTATAAGTGTATATTGTGTGTTTACCTTGCTTTGTGCGCGCGCCTGGAGCGCGAGGAGAGGTCCAGTTCGCTGGCAGCGGAACACGCGGTGCCGGCCTGCAGCGAGCCGCGCGACCCGCCCAGCCGCCGCGAGCCCAGCCGGCACGTCATCATCTCTGCACAAACAACACCCACATCACATTAACATAAAATTACTATTAATTATATTCATATTATAAATCATGACTCTGTCTTGTAATTAAAAATCATAAAACTTTTCACGGCAGAATATTGCCCGATTTTGGTATAGAGATAGATGCGACCAAGGACGGACATTGGGAACTAAAAAGACAGGTTAAAAGCTAGTCTTACATACTTAATTCTTATACAAAAGCTAGATAATACGAAGTTTGATTGTTGATAAGAATATTCTCGCTCCCCGCAACAATGAAGGAGGCTCTCAATCTGTTGGTTTTTTTTTAGGTACAGATTATAAATTAGAGAGACGACACGCTTTCCCTATTGCGTAAAATAGATAGTTCATGAAAGATATTCTCATGCAGAATAGTCAGCAATATTTTCTCTGAAATATAAAGAGTACCAGGGGGCCTCCCAGTATCGGTTTAAACAGAACGTATTAAAAACACACGTCGAAGCTCAGAAGTTCAACCGTAAAATTAATCCCAGTTCCTTTTTTACTGCTGAGTTTGTAATCAGTCACCGTAATATTTGATACAAATAAAGCATATCAACACAATAATTTATATCTATACAGATAAATAAAATTTAAGTATCTGTTTGTAATTCTAAATTAACAGCCTTTCACTAATAGCATTAAAAAAAAAATATGATAATGGAATCCTACCCGGGTATAACCGCGATGCACAGTTAGTATAGTACATTTTTTAAGGATACATAAAAGGAAACCAATTAAGAAGATTAAAGAGAAGTTTATTATAAGACCGTGGCAGCCGTTCGGGGACCAGTCGCTAAATAAAAGGGGAAACAATAACGATAATAAACGAACCATCTCGAGAAACGAATAAAACGTAAATCGAATGAGCCCATTGTTGCGTTTTTATTCGTCTTATAAATTGCCGGCCGCGATTTAGTTCGCGAAGAGCCACTTTAAAAGTTCCGGTCCGAATTACGAGGTTTAGAAAGAAATGTCCCGGAGCTACCAGGAGTTACCTAACGAACTAACAATACAATAAAAATGCAATGCAATCTGGCGGCGCAACGCCAGCATACTAAATGCACAAATAAGCCTACCATACTGCGGTAAGTTGGTCAGCTGTACTACTGTTGAACAGTGGAACAACTGGCGAAGTTGAATAAATCCAATTATTAACACCACTTACGTTGTGCTTGCCGAAGTGTGACGTCATAACATAACGAGAACCGGTGTTGAATGTAAACAAGAACGTATGTACAAACGTGGATTATTTCATTCGCAGCAGCAAGTCGTTTTGGTAAATTTTAATGGAATATGTTGGGAGTGTTGCGACGCAGTGCGGAAAACCAACCCTCGTCGGTGTGCTTATCATTAGACACTGTATTGACTTTATATTACCTATGTACCCGCGGGTTTATTGTCTACGCCTTTGTGTACATACTTGCCGGCGTTCTGGCTCATTATAAACGCGGCTATTGATCCTTAACAACTGATTGTAGCTTATTTGGGATTACAGTTTTGGACGATACAGTATTTTGTTTATCTTGAGGTAGCCTGCATTATGTCTGAGAAGTAATTTAAAGAGTATGTATAGTGGTTGAGATTACGTTATCTGTCACGTTAGCACTTATTATCTTTAGTGAAAAGTGGGTGTTGTTATTACAGCACCCCCATTACATACCCCTTCGGGGAATGCAGGCGTGATCATATGCATGCATGTGATAGTAATGATTTTAAAGAAATAAGAAAAAGGTTAGTCGACATCACAGGAGACCGAAGAGCTAGCAGCTACCTCAGACAAAGAATTAGTCTTGCCATTCAAAGTGGGAATGCTGCCAGTATCTTCGGAACCTTGCCTACTGGGACTCCTTTTAATAATATATTTTAAGTTTTCTTAAGATTTGTGATAAAATGATGATGATGATGATGTGATGATATAACAATGTGTTGACACTAAATACCTCGATTGACTCCAATCACCGAGCCGCATCCCAGATTCGATTGTACACAACAAAACCATTACGTATCTGAATTAACCGCAATCGTAATTAATTAATTAGCGTACACGTCATCACATCAATTAACCGTTACTAATTAATTCGTTGCAATCAAATTGTTTCGGTTTTTATAACTTTAATAACTTTTTACTACTGCCACGGTCGTACTTTTTGAATAACTTCCCTGATTCAAATTGAATCCATCTGCCTGTAAGCCGGTAGGTACTCTACTCTAGACTAAAAACACTAGCAACCAGCAGGTGTCACTCGCGCATTTTAAAATATCATAGAATCACTGTGCACGAAGTTACACGGTTATGAATCCACAGTAGAAATTATTCAGGAAAGTAATAATTTATTATCGTTAGACAACCACAGCCCAATCTTAAGAAATCAACTTTGAGGATGACGTAAATACTAAAATAGGTTTATAATCGCTGATACTATATACCTGATACTTTTGACTCCTAAACAATTTTACGAGGTTTAGATTTATTAGAAGAATTTATTCAAGTTCCGAAAAAAATTGTTCTGCTGGCAAGTTGTACCATACCCATTTATTACAAAACGTGGTTTAAGCGAAACCAGGACTAAACTATTTCCATCCCTTTTGTAGATCGTATGCCAAAAAGAGATGGAACTACTTTTAGAACAAGTATTATCTTAGGCGATTTTTATAATAAGGGAGATAAAGTTTGTGGACTATAGGTATTCACTGCATATCATTCATAACAAATCAAATATATACATATATATGCCCGAGGGGGTAGGCAGAGGTGTACTTGCAGTACACCCACATTTCACCAGTCATGTTTAAGTAATATGGAGTAAGCCTATTGCCATTAACCGAGCACTAATTCAGACTCCGGGCGAATTTACTACAATATATACCTAAACATAGCAGCGAAAAGCCCCAGAGCCGGAATTCAGTCTGAACTGAAAAACTGCTCACTGAGCCACACACGAACGTCCGTAGTTTCCGAAGCTACACTGCAGTTTTCCACGTCCAAATCATTTTCTGTTGCCACGGTAAATAAAAATGGAGGATTTTTGGTGTATCGCTTTTCATATGGGTGAACGAACGCGATTCAAATTGTTTATTCTATCTAGAAATAATTCTTTTATGCAGTTGGTAATGATTGCACCAGTAGAAGCTGGTTGAAAAGTTGCCACTGGATAATTAATTTACACGCATTGTATTAAAATGCAGAAAAAAAAAACGATGGAGTCTAATCGAATATGCTATAAGCATTTATGTAAATATAATCTGTGATATAATATTATTATACTTAGATACTAAAGTAATGACCTGGGGCCCTACCCATAACCTCCTATAGTCATGATAGTTTTACTCTTATTATGAGACAGTCACTCAATCTGTCACTGTCACACAGCTGGACTAACATTGCAATAAGAGCTCATGGTTAGGCCCCTGCCCTCGTTTCATTTCGGGTTTCGATTTCAAAGATAAGAATTAGATAGAAGATAGAATTTATCCTATACTATATAATATTGTATACGTAAATAAGTACTAATTTATTAACTGCCTGATATATACAAGATGCCTGACTGAGTTTCTTCTGGTTCCGGTGCTTAGTTTGCGAAGTGGTGGTAACTTCGACGTTCATAAGCGCCTTAGCGAGGCCTTAACTGAATAAATAATTTTCATTTTACAGGGATTCATATAAATTAATAATGAAAGTACACGTATGTCGAAAATGTTATTAAAGCAAACTCATACAATTAACAAGACTCGTTTATTACTCTTAACATTTGACAAGTAATATGTAGGTAGGTACTTATTTCAAAAGTGGGAAGCACACGTGACTCGAACAAAGGCACTTATGAAATCCTTAGCCCGGCTTACACTTTCATGCAGAGCTCATTTAATCCGCACGATAAAAAAACAAACGCAGCGAGTAAACTCCATTTTTGTTCAAAGTTCATCGAGCCTAGCGATTTTACCCGCATAGGATTAACAAGCTAGTATGTTAATTAAGGATTTTTTCTAAAATAAAGTTTGCCTAATAGCAAGGAATAATCTTTACTACAAAGTCGCCTTAAAATCGGTCCAACCGTTTCAGAGATAAGCTGTAACAGACAGACAGACTGTCAACATACAGAGAACAACATTCGGATAAAAGGAACAGTTGTCTTCTAGAAGTTTTAGGATTTTATGAATATATCACTATATTGAAGTCGTAAAATAACTAGCTCCAACGATAACGTAGTTATAGGCTATGGTTGCTAAGGGCCGAAGAGCTCGGGGCCTTAAGCGATTGAATGAACGCGCGGCCGCGTTTGCCTACATTACGTACACGGTAATTCAACTTGTTAAATTAATGGTTTTGAAATATGCTTTTATGGAATTATTTCAGCAACTATTAGTAGGATAAAAACGTAGTTAGATTTCACGTGAATATGCACTTGAAATCGCATAAAAATGGTACCGCTTTTTTATGCGAAAATAAGGTCTTGATATGGTCAACTTTGAACGTCAATTACTCGAAAATGGAAGAAGATATTTATGCCATAATAATTTTATTTGCTCCCTAAAATTATACCCTATCACAAATTTTAACAGCTGTCCTGTTTTCCCCGACATGCTGTATACTTCCATACGCATTTAGTGAAAAGCTGTTATTTTGGAATTACAACAAACACACAGTTCAATAAAATGTACATGTATAGATGTAGATACCCTTTTGTTCTACTTAAAGGACACTCGTATGTTTGAAGTATTACAATATTTAACATTTAACATACATTAAACATCCCCCTTTTAACAACCTGTTAGTTTTCATATATGTGGGTTTTAATTTATGCCAACGATAACACGTAGTATTGGTAATTAACACAAGTGCCGTGTAATCTGTGGTAGGTCTGTTCAGAAGAGCCATCAACGGGTTGAACCAACTAGTGCGCATAAATACTCCGGCGCGTACCCCGGCGGGTACACCATATACCGCACTGCGACGCAACACATCATTACAATTTACTATCATAGGAAGTCCACTCAAGTGTGTTTATTACATTTAAGAGCAATATATTACACAGAGAAATAACAAAGTCTGTTCATAAAAGTTAAATTGTGAGTCCGTTGCTTTTTAAACGATTTATAAATGAGCCAAGCTCACCCTCGGCTTGAATTTATTATTTATAACGCCTATTTATTATGTTAATAATATTTGCTAAATATGTATTATTTTATAGCAACTTTCTCGACTGTGAAACACATTAACGTCCGGTTGTTAGCCGGGACTGAAAACGCTTTGCTGCAAAGTAATATTTCCAAAAACTTTGAAAGCCCTTGTTTCAAACGACAATGAAGTTTCAGGTACAATTTGTTTCAAACCTTTTATAAATGTCTTACGACGCTGTCCGTTGCTGCGACTGGAAGCGGCAAAATTCCTTTCACATTGCCACAAACTCACAGAGGGAATTTTCTGGATGCCATTAATTTTCTCAGTTCCAACATATTCCAATTCCGACAACAGTGTTAGCTTAGTGGAACTTAATTTTCTTCCGTATCCGTACATTACTTTGCAGGTACCTACAATATAAGGGTACACACCACAGCGCCTAGCTTGTTGGATGCGGAGATAATATCTGAATGTATAGAAATGATTTACGACTGCGGTGGCTCCTCTTTTCCCTAATTAGGTACTTAGATGTGACGGCGGTTTTGTCATGATTTGTAGTCTCCAGCTAATTAATGTTTCATTCAAGATATTTTTGACTCTTTCCGCGGAGATAATTTTCATTTATTCGTTAAATTTTATGCGTAAATGTATTAAAACTAACTGAGTAAACACGTATCAATTAATGTTTCTGTCGTCGAAGACTGAGTTGCTAGTATATTTGTATGTATGTACACTTGTATTCACGATTCAAAAACATGTCCGAGATATGAAAAGGTAAAATTGGCATTCAATTTCGTCTATGTCAGTTATTAACAGTAGTTTAACTGCCAATCGTAATAGAGGTTTAACAGAAAATATCAGTCCCGTTTATGGGTTCGTTCAAAATTGCTTTAACGTCAGCGTAGGTATTGGATATCGAAGATTCAATTAATTTGTACACATCCGAATTCCGGCGGCAAACATATCGTTACCTACCTCACATATTAAAAGTTTTTAAGGTGGCTCGGTAAACAGACAAACAACCACGTAGACATAACCATTATTCGTTTATAGCGAACCAGCATATTATCATAATATCCCGTATCATATTTTCCTGCCATTAAATCCACGATCAGTTTGGACATAGCTTGCGTAACCCTTCTGCGAACCAAATGTTAATTATACAATCATTATGACTCATTAAACTAATTAGGAAGTGGAAGGTCCAAAAATATGGCGCGTTTAACTGTACGTATACGTACTTCAGCGCTCACTTAGCTGGGATCGGTAAAAGCGGCTGGAAGCCACTTAAGCTTAACGCACAATTATCAGCATCGCCTAAACTCGAGGCGCAAAGTGCCCCAAGTAGAAGTTTTAACATGTTTTTACGTTGACGATATCGCCTGCGTATTTTCCTCATTTTGTATGTCACAACGCGCCTCAAGCGGCGTGTATTAGGAAGTTTTACGCCTTCATACAAAAAAAAGCGAAAATGCCAAAGTCAAGCAACGACGTTCGAACGTGTCAAAACATATACTTGGGCGCTGTATTATTTGTATGGAACTCCTCTTGCAACGCACATTAATCAGCATCGTAATGGCATCGCCTCACCTCGGAACAAGCTTGCAAACTGCGGTGAAGATCCATTTCCGAGTTGATTTCGTGCGCGATAACCTTTAGCAGAAGGATACAGTATTAGGCCAGTCGACATGGTGTGATTTGTGAGTGCACTACTCACAAATCACGCTATGTATTCTAAAAGTAAAAGTTTGAAAATGAGATATTCTTTTAACTTTTGTTATCATTAGGATAAGATAATACATACATTCATACACATGCTCACGCCTGTATTCGCCGAAGGGGAAAGGCAGAGGTGTTGTAATAACAACACCCACTTTTCCCCGAAGATGATTAAGCGCCAACGTGATAGATGGTGAGGCTATCGCCGTCTCAATCACTATAAATACGTCTTTGAATTTCTGCTACGACATATGCAGGTTTCCTCACGATGTTTTCCTTTACCATAAAGCACGTGGTGTGGTACTTAAGTTTTTTAGTAAAACTTATTGGTACAGGCCCGCTGGGATACGAATTCGGGCGCTTGTGTAGCAGGCAACTGCTGAAACCCCAAGGCCACCACGGCTCTTTAATTGATAAGATAACGGTATATGCCACAAAAACGTCTATCTGTATTCAGTGGTACGCATCGGCCAATGACAAAGAAGAGTATTCGATACTGTGATCAAAATGGCGCTTTTTCCTCTGTTTACTCTGTTCTGCGAGGGACAAAACGTGTGCATAAATACTAATGAGAAGTAACGGCCTTGTAGCCGACTCAACTGAAATGAATAAACATAACGCCTTTTACATTCCTTTGTTTTTCTCAATTTGATGGTGAAACCAAAAAAAAAATCTTATCGCCTTATTTTCACACCCATGCACATTGAAGTGATGTAAAGGATTAATGAAACTTTTCTCTCCTATCGTGCTCTCTCGACTTTAAGAGATAAAAAGTTTTTCATCCACAAAAGAGTTATTCACTTACATCCCAGACAATCGGTCGTGAAAATCAGGATTGTATTACGTCACACTGGCAAGCCACTGCTTCCCAATATACAGGCTCTGCGGTTGTTTTTGTAGTATTTATAGAACACTGCACCAAATCATTGCACGATAAATAGTAATCTAGTTTTTGCGAAGACTTGATAGTTAGTACCTATTTCTTAGTTCCTGGAGAGTAATGCTGTTTGTACAGTACAGTCACAAGAGACGTACTTACTAAGATGATATGCAAAATGAACATTCGTTCCTCTGACACCACATGGTGAAATTTTTGCATATGATATGACAACCTATATCAACTTCAGTCCTCCTCCATGCTCACTATCTTCTACATATATAAAAGAAAGTCGTGTTAGTTACACTATTTATAACTCAAGAACGGCTGAACCGACTTGGCTGATAATTGGTGGGGATGTAGCTTAGAACCAGGAGAAGGACGTAGGATACTATATGTAAAAGGTAAGTGTCTGTTTTAATTTTAAATTAACAGCTTTTAATTTAATGCATATGAAAGTACATACAAAAAAAAAACAAATTTTTAACATTTCCTGTTTGTCTGTTTGTTCCGAGTAAACTCTGAAACGTCTGGACCGATTTCTACGGAACTTTAACTGACAGGTAGTTGATGTTACAAGTACTTAAGATATTTTTATGTTAGGGTCCGTGAAAAAATTTACCCATAAAATTAAGTCTACGCGGGTGAAACCGCGGGACACAGCTAGTTTAATATAAATGTGAATAATTCCTTGCTTCCAGCTGTACCAGAAAGGGAAGGCAATATAAAGAAACGAATGTAAAAATATGCTAATTACAAGTTAAGGAAATTTTGTACATCAAAATATTTTGAGCAATTCAAGTAGACGCGATCGAATGTGTCAACATTCGAAATATTGAGTTGAATTATGATTATGGATCTGTGACGAGATCAAAGGAGATATATATCCAGTTGAAGAGATGTACTATTTTCGTCATGAAACGTTAAGCAAACAACTTGTTGCCAGCTGTTCAAACAACAGGGGGAGGGTTATCCAGCCAACTTTGGAATGAACTTTTCAGTTCAGTCCATTGCACTCGTTCCTCTTCGCTTTTGCACAAGTATTGAAGTCAGACGTCTTTTATTCCACTGAATAAGTTCATCGATTTACATCTCTTCCTGTTTTTGTTGTTTTGTTTTTTGTTCGCAACATCTACACACTATTAATAGTATATAGAGATGTATAAATAAGTACATTAAATTCTGATTTAATTACGACAATAATGCAACCACAGAGCGGCATGTGAAAGGCCAATTATCAGTTGTCCTGCCCACAAACCCCTCTTGGTTGTTCTGTAATTAAGTTCGTTTCTATCTATATAAGTACAAGTTCTATGTACAAGTTCGCAGTGGCATTGGGCAGTAAGTACATAGTATGAGCTGGAGCAATCGGTATGGAAAAGTCCGAATATATATATATATATCCGAATATGTATATAGATCCGAATATGTATATAGATCTTTATTCGCAACTACAGGTTTGCATAAATACTATAAAACTGTCATTGGCAAGTCTGGAGAAGTTCCGAATTGATTGTTGTTTCAAGTGTGTTTTTATGTTGTTACTCACGTCGAAACTTTCGCCTCACCTACATTTCCCAGTACGCAAGTATATTTGAATAATATATGAGAGGCGGGGAGACTACAGTCGTAGAGGAGATTAAAATTTTAATACATTAATTTTATGCATGTCTTACTACTAATAAGGAACTTGTGGGGCGCTTTATAGTCGAATAAGTTTTCTTTTTTTTTCAGAATAATTGGAATAAGGTAGCCAGAGAACAAATTGCAATCATAAAGCAGCAATAAAACACAATTAAATAAGGAACAGTGATAAAGTTACACTCTGTGATAATAGAGATATCAAACGAGAAAATTAATTGAAATACCTTTCAAAGTGAAGAGTCCCAATTGGTATCCCTTCTATTGTTACAGTTTCCGTAAAGTTTGTTGAGCAATTGAATGCGGGCTCGCTGATAGACATTCATTAGGTATCCCCGACCGAAAGACTGCGGCCCAGTATTATAATCAATAACTTTGTATCGTCTTTGTCAGGTACAAAAGGCACAGTATTTCATGAATTTTCTATTGTGTAAATAACCTATTGCCCTCAACTCCGAATGAATGACAAATAGATATTCTTACGAGATGAAACGCATTATCAAATTCAAATCAACAAAATCAATACCAATAAAGATGTGAAATGTATAGGCGAGAAGCATATTGCATATAAAGTACCAAATTATAATATTACAAGCTGTTAAGGTAGATAAAGGGGAGGACTTATTTCATACTTCCTGAACCTATATTGCTATATGCATTTTTCAAAGTTCAGCTACAAAATGCAATAAACTTCTGCTTTCCACCCGTACGACTTGAAATAAAACACACGGACCTTAACAGCTAAGAAATAAAAGTATGAATAAATTTGCTTCATACTGAGAGTTCATGAATCTTAGTGAATTCTACGAAATAATCCCAGACCGCACGGATGCCAAAACCAGTGAGTGCCAATTAATTAACTAAGATCATCTAAACGTCTGTAAAAAGATAAAAGTCAGATGAAGTAGCAATTTAATTTCAGATAACGTCTTTAATAATGATTTACAATGGGAGAGTTCCAATTTAATTTGCGTTTTTATTCGAATGTTGCTGAGGTTTTATATTACGAGCCCACCGAGTATAGGAGGCACTCTTGCTAATGACGATAATGTAATTATCTGGATTGATGTACATACGGTTTTGACAACATATTGTAGTCAAACATAAAAACACCTAGATGTCAATACCTTGTCATATTGGCTATATTAATTAGGTACTTTAAGCAAATCAACTATGATTGTCGTAGATCTTACAACGATCTGTCTGGAACCGTAAATTTAGAGTGCGCTTACCTCAGTAAATTATCAATTTGGACATACTGAGGAGTTATAGCCAACCTTACTTCAAACTGCACTTGACTTGAACTTAGTTTACTTTTTCCATAAATCACAGAAAGAAACCATAATTTGGAGATATTACCCAATTAGCAAAATATAGTCTACCAACAATAAATCAATGTCTGCAAACAGAAACACAAGCGTATAACATAGAAATGGAAAAAATAGGTGGCGTAAATGTGACTCCAAGTCGTAGCGAAGGATGGCAAGCGAGAGATTTTTAATTGATCGCGGCGTAACAGCCAGGACAATAGCCCCTGGAAGTACCGTCCCATTTTTCTTACAAAATTTACTTCGGAGAGACATTTTCTTACGAACATCAGTAATCATGAAAATACTTTATATCTCACAAACAAAGAACTCTCGTTTTCCCTGCAACTGACGAATGGATGAATATTATTCTTCCGATGAGGATGAGATATTATACCAGAAATCTTTTTAATAATTTGATCCTTTTTAAGCAATCTATACTTTGTATCTATTTAGTCTCTTGTTATAATTACAGTTCATCTGCCCTACTGGCGGCTGCACCTCCACTTTTTAGCCAAATAGAGCCTAAGTAAAAATATATGCTCACCCCATCCCCGAAAGGGTAAGCAGAGGTGTTGTAACAACAAAATCCACATTTCACAGAATCTTCATAACATTTCACTTAACTGACAACGTGCCAGAGGGTGAGTCCGTCGCCGTCTCAGGCACTATATATACATCTTTGAATGACTTCTCTGACATATGCAGGTTTTCTCACAATACTTTCCTTCATCGTAAAGCACGTAGGGTGGGCTGTAATTTCACAGCACTTAAGTATTTAGAAAAACTTATTGGTGCAGGTCGCTGGGATTCAAATTCTTGCGTCGCTTGCGTAGCAGGCGACTGCTCAAGCAGTCGCATCAGCATTAAAACAGCACCTTCGTTGTAGTAATAGTTCCATGGGGGTAAGAGTTGAAGCGTTTTGCTAGCTATAGTGAGACTCATCCAATTCATACCTTTATTCCGTTCTTTATAAGGTAGACATTGCAAGAGGGATCCCTTACGTAAACGAATAAGGAAACCTTCAGATCTGCCTACCCCTACGGGGACCCTATTCGAAAAGCGTGAGCTTACGTACGTATGAACTCACGTGAAGTTCAAAGGAATCAACTAAATGATTTTAACACTTGAGCGGCTTGCTCATAAATGTAAATTACTCACGAAATCGCTTTTCTTTACGAACACCTTTATTTCACGGTATTTGAGCTTCAGGGTTGTATGCCTGCTCTATACACTTATTTTTTTACCAGCCGATTGTTCATATCGAGAACAACATGATGGTGCTCGTATTGTACATCCCTTTGGTAACAATTTGAAATTCGCTTCTGCATTTTGTTCATGAATACAAAGTGAAAATCATGTAAGATTATTTTTCCCGCGGACCAAGTGGCAATAAGACAATATTGCGATGCTTGACGCGTAGCCTCGTTGGCGACAATACGAATTGGCCCCACTTTTAGTCCATATAAATCCAGCACCCTTATCTTCTCCTCTCGGTAATTATCCTTCGTTTTGCTATCATTTTTTTAAATCCCTAGCAATTTTTTTTGTTATAACATCTTATTTCAATTCATGTTACCATAGCTGGGGCCCAACCATGAGCTCTTATTGCAATGTTATTACAGTTGTGTGACAGAGACAGATGTATACACGTCATATACATCTGTCTCATAATAAGAGTAAAACTATCATATCAATAAGAGGTTATGGGAAGACCCCTGTTCAGTGCTATACATCTTACTATATACTATACACGAATCCGTTTGATGTTAAATGCCGCTTTAAATAATTATTAAAAATATTATCTTACTCTAGGTTTTATTTTCATATTCGACAAATTTAAATAAAATAACTCAAATACTTTCAAAATAATAATAATAAGCAGTACCATAATAGAGCCAATAAAATCGAAGCAAAAAACATTGAGATATCCGAAAAATATTTAAGATAGATGGATAAGGTAAATTTTCGATAGTATTTTCATGAATATTCAGAAACATATGGCGGTGGTATGTCCATGAGCAACATTTTATATACCTACGTTCTTGCTGAAACATGATCAAATTAGTAAAAACCGCATAATTATTGTACAATTATAAGGCACCAATGTGTATAGACAAATATTACATAAAACAAATGTATACATGACATTCTCAATACCTTGACACCTCAGCGGATAAATTCGAACGAGGCATTTTCCCCAAAGGAACTACCTAATAGCCTCCCGGGAAAGTTTCCTTAAGTAAGGACATTACACGTAACGTCATAATTAATCTTGTGATAGGTACGTAATCTGAAGTTGAAAAAAATTTAAACTCGACGCTCAAAGAAAGATGACGAGCTAATCAAATTTCTCGCGCGTTGGGAAAGTTCCCGGCAAGTTGTGAGATTCAATTAGTAGATAGGCGCTGTCGCCGGCCAAGGGCGCCGCGCCGCGATAATGCTCTCCTTCTCATTATTATGTCCATTCAGTTCGCGCTCTCACTCTCACGCTGTACTCCACATTCTATGCTGCTTGCCGCTTCCCGGTAATTGGTAACAACAATTACATAAACATTATCAAGAATATCTCAATAAAATACGTAGTCACATTTGAGGCACAATAAATAGCACGTTTGCACCTTCACATAGGAATCTTTACAATTCAACTGAAATGGTAGATTTCTTTGTAGTTGGTATTTTTAGATGGATATATGGCAATTATCGTAAAATAATGCTAGCGTCTTCTCCATTCAGGGGTAAATATACTGCTTTGGAACAAACACCTACTTGTACGTTCACACCAAGTGTCCCCCAGTATACGGCGCGTTGACATTTCGAACTCGAAATATTTACGCACTAAAATACCTGGCAGCAAAAATATATGATAACAAATTTTAATATTGTATTTTCACAACTATTGAAAATATTCCCATTCTAATAAAGATATGCAGAGATGTCAGACGAGATGTGTGTAACGTTTGCCAATCAAACGTTTCCTTAGGGGTTTGTTTTTCATTAAAAAAAGTCTCAGCTAAATAAGTAGTCCAAGGTTTCATTCAATACCAAGGCGACTGTTCAAGTGCGCAAATCACAACTCATCAAAAAAGTCTATACATTTTAATCAGAATTGACGTCTCTATATCATAAGTCTCTATTCGACATAGTTTTTTAAAAATAAATGTTGGGATCGACATTTAATAGCAGACAATTACCAGCACCCCTTTGATCTGAGTGTAATAAATGGAAAACGTCCAATAATGCAATTCTGGGAGCGATAATTAACAATTTTATTACTCTGTCGGACGTGTTTGCTATACCCATATTATAACGATAAATCTGTGCGAGCCAAACTGGAACCGAATGGATACCTTGAGCATTATTGTTATGGAGCCTTTTGATGATCCGAATGAAACTCAATGCTAAATATGCCTGAACAATGGTCCCTCCATCGTTTAGTTTACTTAGACCTTTTAGAAGTCCTTTGTTGCAACTTCGTGGTATATTCCTTAAACTAATTTTTTGACATCTCCAAGAAAAATTATTGAGAGTATAAGAACAATATTTTTTTATCTTTTTTCTAGGTCAACCTATAAAGTGGATCACTTTGTTCCGATTCGATGAGTTTATTTTCACCGTTAAAAATATATATACATTTAAGATTTTTTTTTTATAATTATGTTGTGGTAAGTTTACCGTATCATTAGGGCCGCATATTTGTCCAGCAGGATTTTCATGAAAAAATCTTTTATAAAAAAAAAGAAAAACAATCAATCGAAATATTGATGAACGATTCCAATCATTCGATCGAAATTATCTCCCGATGTGGTATCCGAATTCGTAGTTCGATAGGACTTCAACTCAATACGACGTTCGGTTCTCGCGACGACGACTGATTCCGTTTTTTCTTCGATACAACGAAAACATTGTCAACAACTAAATCTATACGTGAATCGAGCTACTTTAAATCTCAGCAGAGCGTTTATATTATCAGCTAAGTCGATATATCGCGGTGGATGTAATATGGCGCGGCAGGTGAGGTGTCTGCAATTGACGCGCACAAATTACGCACACTGCTGGCTGAATCGACTGTGACCACCAGCCTAGAATAATTACCCTAATGAACTCCACGATGCATATTACGTCTTAATTTGTCACTTGCATAAAGCTATATTCTGAACAATTTACCATACAGTAAAAAAATATTAAAACACTACAAAACAAATAAATATGCTCACGACTTCCCTGAAGGGTCCCCGAAATCCGAAATGGTAGGTTTGATAGGCAGTAAGTCCATCGCCCGTACGCTGACTCAGGTATGCAGGTTTCCTCAAGATATTTTAGCACTTCAGTGTTTAGATAAACTTATTGGTAAAAACCACTGTTATTTGTGCTTGTGTAGGAAAATAACTGTGAGTTAGTTTCCTACTACGACTCGATCACTACTACACGATTGTTTTTTTAAATTTAATAAAGTCCAATTATCTCGAAGCATGACATATTGTATCATGAAATATCGTATGAAAAAACTACCAATATCGATGAAAGAAAAATCGTTTTGTCGACCTTAATGAGGTCGTGAAGACAAATGTAGGGTCGAACACCTAGTCAGTCCAACACAGTTACACCTGTTACACGGAGCCGCATATATCATCGACGACGTCGCGCGAGGGCGCCATATGAATACCGTAAAAACTTTTCACTTTCTCTCAATTTCTGCGTCATATCACACCTCACGTGGAATCATATTTCCACGGTTTGTCTTCGAAGCAGTACGACTGACGAATGCACATGCGTGGTTTATGAAACAGTACCTGGTGAAAATCCAACTTTAGCATAGTGAAATTTAAAAAGCAAAGCCGTATGTAGATACTAAACTTTAATTCCGTTTCCGATCGCACCATACATATCGCACCATCAGAACGAAAGGGGGCTCAATTCAAAAATCTTATATTTCCGGAAATCACGATCATAGATCTGCCGGCAAGTTTGGATTCATATTGACAGTAATGATTTTACTAGTTTTGAGTACAATGTAACTTTTTGTAGTAAAGCCTAGGTTGTGTTTTGTCGATACATAAGCCATTTTTTTTGCTGATTTTATTAGAATATTCGGGTAGATATACATACATTTTTAGATCTATCTATGATCTTAATTCGTATTCGCAAAATTTGGTGCTGAGCCCCTATCGTTCTGAGGGTGCGATATATGCCTGCACTACCAGCCCTAAATATAAACCCTTTTCTAGATTTAAAGGAACTTTTAAATAGGAAATGTATCTAAATGTATGGTTTGAAAGGCAATGGAGCGTGTCCGAGTGCGGCGGCCGGCGCGGCGGTCCTGTGATCGCACGTCCCACCGGATATTGAGGGAGACGCCCGTCATGAAACTTTTATGTCCCTTACACGCCTATTATATCAACGTCATATTTCATTCAACACTATGAAGACAGCGCTTACTGATTTTTATTAATAGCTCTGTATTCTACGAGGAAACAGTTACTTGTAAGTTATTCATTGATATATCTATCAAATAAATTCACTAACAAATTAAATACAAATCAGAATTAACAATTACAGTGCACCTCAAAGCTTATCCGTTCATGACAGCAGTGTATTTGTGGCAAACCGCATGTATGCGTTATTGTCATAGAAAGGAATAGAGCCCATAGTGGTAAATCAATTCTAAAATCATCATTTACTAACGATGACTTTTTCTTACCAATTTAAAATTGATATTTGTGTGCTAAGAACTAGGTTTCACTGATAGGTAATCGTATCTAGTGCCAATTGATTTGTCATATTAGTATCAATATAAGCGTTGGGCGCATTTGTAAACGGTTGAAAATGGACAATCCACCGCGACAGGGGTTGACAGCGAGTGACAGCTCGACTGCGGTCGCACATGGGTCGCACCGGGACGTCCGCAGATGATCAATCATTGAGCAATCCATTTAGTTTATGCTCGCACCATTTAATAGTTTAATTGATAGCTTGATCCACAAATCACTTATGGGTGTAATCTATTATTCCTCTGCTATTTGAACTTAACTAAAATTAGACGACCTCAACATGCCTCATACATATATGCCGTGACGTAATGTAAAGCGTCAACAATCAAGAAAATCGAATCCAATAGATGACTAGATACTTCTACTTTTAGAGCAAGGCTCACGGCTTAAATCAGCATGTCTCGCGATAAGTGAATCTCGTATATATAACGAGTGCATGGTAAGACATTGTTGAGCATTTTGTCACGTAGTACCCGCGCCGCCGGCTATCCGTTGCGCCATTATGCTGATTCTAACGGCATACGACGACACGTTGCCTCAACGCGGCGAACAGCATCCCAACTCAACTGTGTACAATACTAGTCGTACAAATATTTTATATCTAAAAGTGCTGGTAAAAATTCTCATTTTGATTATTTAAATACCATAGCAGCAAAAAAACAAAGCGATCTCTAAGAATTGTTGTGGGACCGCGATGACTGTTATGCACTATGGAGAAGAGAAGAAGATCACAAGATCTACCTTACAAAAACGGAGCAACAGCTAGGATCCAACAAAATAAAACTTCTTTAACGTAGTTGCATTTTTGAGGTGAATGGAGATTCCAGAGCTCTTTGTAAAGTGCAGGTCGCCGGAGGGGAACCCAAACGCCTTTATTCTTAGTACTTACAACTTTATTTTTAACCCGTTTAGTGCCTACATTCGCAAAAAAATCCAATGCAGATTTTACCTCAAAGAGTAATTTGGCTAATAACCCTCTTATTCATAGTTTTATATGCAATAGCAGCGTACCATCAGGGCGACACGCTTTTTGATACCTTTTAAGTATAAAACAAAGTGCAACATGATTAGAACTATTCGAAAGTTCTAACTAAATGGTTTAGTTCAACTTATTTAGGATTTAGCTTCATGTTTTAATTCGCGGCACCCTACTTTTTTATTATAAAAGTACTTATCCTAAGGGTTCTTTTTGAAACATCAGCTATCTGCCAGTGAAAGTCCCTTTATAATCGATTCAGCTGCTTCCGACAGGACAGACAGAGATATTTTTACAAAATTAGTTTTTTTTTTATGTTCCGTATATACTTTCATCATGTATTTACGCTGTTAATTTAAAATTACAAAGAATGTTATTTATCTGTATAGTTTAATACCTGTGGTGATTGGTTCTAGTGCTCATATAAATTATGAAATAGAAATAAGGAACAAATCTATATCAAGATATTGGTGAACGCCACAACCAGCATCGCCGGTATTAATTTCGAGTCCAACTTAATATCCAATAATAATTCTAAATACTTGAAAGGAATCCTCTGTACTCTATGAAAGTGTAATATCTATTTCCAGCATTTCTCAGAAACTGCAGCCATAGTTGGAGCTAATATTAAATTCTGATGCTAATATTCATAAATGGTAGAGTGGGCTACCGGGTACCGTTATGCCGTGATGCATCCAGGCTTCTTACTAATAAATAACCAACGGAAGCTCGATGTAATGCAGCCGAATATGTTCTTTATTAACATTTGTAGTCTGGCATTCGGAACGTGGACTAGCAAATTCCATCGCTTGTATGCGACTCTTTGAGCAATGTTGTATTTTATCTCAGAATGTTTAAAGAATTCATACGAATATTTAGTTTGGCTTCACTATAGAAGAACGTTATCAAAGCTAGTTATTTACGAAAATATTTTAGTTTGAGCTGTTTCAGCTATGAGTTACATTTCATTTCGGATAGGTTGTAAAGTTAACTCAGTTTCAAAATAGAGGCCCCTGACTATCATTTAAACAAGTCAAGACTCTACTCTATTTGTACCATTATATTCTCTCAGGGCTAGTACAGGGGGCCAACTATGATTTTAGAAGTTTGAATTTACGGTACAAAAATGGAACGTCTAAGCTCTGAAGTACTTAATACGCTCTGCTTAAACCGATAATGGTAGGCCCCCAGTTCCCAATACTGCAATCGTTCATTCATCTCTTATGTAGGTGATTCAGTGAACGCAAAATTGACAATGCATGTTTGACCACTCGTTAACGATGCTGAACATATACATATGTACATATGCTCACGCCTGTATTCCCCGAAGGGGTAGGCAGAGATGTTGTTATCACAACACCCACTTTTCACCGAATTTGATTAAGTGCCAACGTGACAGTTGGTGAGTCTATCGCCGTCTCGGCCACTATACATACGTGTTTGAATTACTTCTCAGTCATATGCATGTTTTCCTTCACCGTAAAGCACGTGGTGTGAAATCACTGTAAGTTTTCTTTAGAAAAACTTATTGGAAAAATTTATTGAAAGAAACCGAGCACATCTCGGTCAACCAGGTCCTTTATATTTAAGTCCCATGTAACAGGGACGCAGAGGTAAACTATTGCTGGACACTAATACAGACTGCTACCGGGAAATTACATATAGAAAAAGCCAATAGCATTATGACCCACCCGGGAATCACATCCTAAACCTTTTGTGTTCCACAAGAGCGCTTGCGACCAATAAACCAACGAGGCAGTCAGATACATATTATGTAGTAAGATAAAATACAATTTACCAAATGAGTATGTCACTAGAGGGCAACAAATATTTTAAACGGGTGGCGCATTGTTTATCAGCAATAATTACAGGTGATTGTGTCACAGCCCAGTGCGGTGATAAGTTTTGAAGTGTCATTATCGGTCGGCCGCCCGCCGCTGCGGGCCGCCCACCGGCTTACTCGCCACATTACATTCAAATATTACATTTTGCTTGTCAAACTCGGGAAATTACTGAGTGTAATCACATTTCTGTGACGCAATTTCACATGAAAGCCATTGCTAGAGGGGACTGCGAAGAAAACGATTATTAATAAAAAATGGCCTTGTCAACAACGTGGAAACGTCTTACGATGTACTTATGCCTGTTACAAATTGGTGACCCTTTGTGTAGCTCCTGGACGAAATAACATTAAGTCGTCTTTATAAATTATTTTCTAATATGAAAATAAATTATGTTGACCTTTCCGCATCAAGCTTCAGAGGTAGCTATTTCTATTCATCTATACCATCATCATATTTCATAAAATATATATTTATCATAAAAATAGGTAATGTTTGTATATAAAAGGTTTTCTTCACAGTTAAATAACAGATTTAAAAAACCTAGCGCTATGTAAAGTTAAGGATAGATTTTAAGGTCATCCTGTATCGTATATTTCGATAGCGGAACCGCGCGAGTTAACAAATAAAAAAAAATATACTTTTGAATATTATCAGTTTTCACTTGAATGATGAAGCAGCTCGGCTCATTAAACATGTAACCATCATAAATATCAATTTATTTGATGAGCCGAGCATATATGGTATGATATGATATATACTTAATGCATAGAATTCTATCCACAAACTCTCTATTATACAAACCAATTATCCATCAAACAAAATGACTAGTTACCGATAGGAAAATTAATTTTTGTTAGCCTCTCTACTTCCAAGCACGACCACCGCCATGTTTGAGAACAAACATTTGATCAAACATGCAGCCCAAACACCGCATATTGTCATTGACTGCTTATTTCAACAACACGAAGCTTCAACACTGCCTACAGATTACATATAACTCCAATAGTCAAGTTGTACTTAATGTCTCAGAGGATCTGTAGATCATTGTATGAAGGATTTATCGCTGAAGAAGGAGTGAATACAGAAATATCAAGTTATAGAGGAAAAATACATTGCGTCGACTCCAAATAATACGGGATACCCGTAAGCGAATGATGATGAGTGAAGTTGTAATATCTGCGACTGAACATAGTTTAGATACCCATAACTTGTCTTTTGAACATCAAACTTGTCGTAAACCCCAAATGTCCCATTGTTTCACCGCACACCTAAGCAGGTATATTCGGCCATTATTGTAGATGGAAGGTAACCTGCATAATCTGTCGCATTATATGTGTTGCTCTATTACATAATCCAAAAGTTGGTTGCAGGTCAGGTAGAGTAGAATTTTCACCGCGCTATCATATGCACATAAATTATTTAATCAAGCTAACCGTGGTAGCCTTAGGGTTTGAGTAGCCGCCTACTACGAAAGCGACGCAAGTTGGTATCCCAGCGGAGCCTCCTGTACCAATGACTTTCAAAAAGTGGGTGTTGTTATAATAACATCTCTGCGTACCCCTCCGGGGAATACAGGCGAATCCATGAATTGTCTTACTGCTGGGTGAAAGATCTGTTAAGGGTGTACATACACAATGTACATTTAACAAGATATCTCAATATATAAACTAAGAGAGAGATATAATTCAGCAGGGTGTCTGGGAACTTAACCGCAGCCGAGCTGATCCCCCGTGACAGTGTGGCTGACATCAATTTGTAACGGGCGTGCTCCATAATTCATAGCAAATGGGACTTCCTTTATAGCTACGCAATACCAATGACTTTTGAATGAAAACTTGTGAATATTCAAAGCTCCTACGCTAGAAATTAAAGCGAGACGGCAGGAGTAACGAAATCCCTCCTAAATAACGCTTTTCAGATGAGTTACATGGAATCTCTGAAAATAAATTAATCAAGCGGTAGGGCAACCCACGTAGCGTAGATTTACGAGTAACCTCGAGCCTCCGCCGCCCGCGCGCGCCTCCACTGTACTCCCCTCCCCGCCCGTCCTGCAAGCTTCGCTCGCCGCCTCGCACAACACAACTCATCAATTTCCTCAGGACATACGACTTGGAAGTTGGAATCCTGTTAATTAAACTATGCCGCCAAATTAAACAGGCTATATCGGAGGCCTCGTGCGCGGTTTCCGCTGTTACCGGAAAGTATGCACATTAGTGTTACAAGCTTGCGGTTCGCGTGGCTACAACTGGGTAAAAAGTTTTTTTCTGGGTAAGAAGTTTCGCCAACATGTATGACATACAAAATGTGAATGCATTACTTCTTCTTAATTCCTCGGGGAGCTTAGGGAGTTAGATTCTGCAAAAACGTTGAAAGGACAGAGCTCTAATGTTACAACATTAGTGGAGACAGGAAGATATGCTGAAACTATAAGAGGGATTCAATGACCAAAAAACCTTTTAGTGTGGCCAAGTACCCACTTGTGCCGCATTCATGAGACAAAGCTTTAGGTGAGCCCTACCATCAAAGTAAATCGACTGGCCGGGCCGCGGCCGCCATCTAGTAACACTCTCATAGCCAGCATCGCATTATTATTTAATATTATTACATTACTTTGTAACCACCATCGTATAAATCGCTTTCCATCCTATAATTTTTGATAACCGTTCATTTTAAGCTCCCAGTTTGTGAACTGTGATTAAATTTTAATAATTATTGAAAGAACTCACTCATTCGAATTTGCACATAATGCTAACCCGACGGCACATGCAAGAATTGTCAGTTAAAGGTATTCTATACTGTAATTATAAAATTTTACATAGTTTGATGTTCTAAAAATAATTAAAAACAAGCTTTTATGATATTTTCGTGTCATTAAAATAAAAAATCGTATTCCCTTCTGCAAGCCTTATCTTTTGATGCCCGTACGTGCGGTAGTGTAGAAAAAATTTATGGTCTACCATTTTGGATGATCCGCCATATTGGAAATAGATTGACGTCATAGCTAAGCATGAATTGACATCCTAAATAAGCGTGTAGGTATACGAGACTTTCAATCCTATCGGTTAAAGATAACAGATTTAAATTCAGTTGCAAGTATCCACTTGGACAAACATACATACATTACAAGTTTAATAATGACTTGTAAAAAACTTGGTGAGGATTGAATCACACAGTTTATTTTTCATAATATGCTACGTTCAAGAAAGATATACGCTTAAATTAAGCATTTATAATATCATAGTATAGAGTACGCTACGATATATGATATTATTATATTCTGCAGCATCTCGAACCGCTCCCGGCACCAGTAATTAGATAACAACACGAAACGTTAAACCGCGCACCAATTATCGTATTCGAAACCCTAATAAATCACCTTTTGCAAACCAAGTCGAAGTATAAGTACAACGTTAACTATTTTAAACAAGTTAGTACGACGCTTGCAAATTAAAGGGGGCTTACAAACCAACTTTTAAAGTGTAAACTAAGCCCATGAGGTCAGAAGACGTTTAATACGAAAGTTGGTCTGAGTATATAGTGGGAGTTATCTTAAAATCGCCGTCACATGTCGCAAAAGTGTATTTGGATTAAAATAGTGCCACATGTAGGCCGACCGATGAAGCTGTGTTGGTCCCATGCAAAATCTTCGTTTGCGTCAACGCAGTGACTTGTGACGGCAGTAAAAACTCGCACTAGGCCCTTTGTGTTCAAACCGCAGTGTGTACCCATAAGTTACAAACGTCCGTACAGTGATTTATAAGATACATAAACCATTATCTTCTCGGTGATGACTGAACAAAGAGCTTAATTTTGAGATCGTCTTTATGATTAAGTTACACGCTTAATTAGGAGCTCGGAGCTTCGATGTTGTTGTTGCAAACGATGAACAATTGACTACGAACGGAATATAAATACATATGGATTAGCAAACTGAAGTGGCAACAGGCTAGACATATTGATTTAGTCGACAAATGGCAGGTTCTACAGGGCTATTAGACTTATCAGGCGAAAATATTCGGCAAAAATTATATCGGTAAGTGGTGTTCCTGCATACCAAATAAAAAAATGTTTGAATACACTACGTAGTTACAAAAAAAATAAAATATTTTTTGCTGAATGCATCGATTAGTTTTTTTTTTTTTTAGATAAATCTATACTTACCGATATACTTCGTGCCGAATATGTTCATCTGATAAGTGTAATAAGCCTGTGGAACCTGCCATTCGTCGACTAGGTAGGTTTTGTTTTTTAAATAAAAAGCTAATCGATGCTCTACGACGAAAATGTTTAGCTAAAAAGTCTAATCTTATATAAATGTCAGACGTGTTTCAAATGCCATATTCTATGAATACACGGTTCTAAATACGAATTTGTAATGGCAGATTCTAAGACATTCTATCTCTCAACAGATGGCCAGTGGAGCAGACGAGAATTCTAAAATGGAGACCACGTCCAGCTCGATGACCCCTTGACATAAAGAAGGTGGCAGGAATTAGCCGGATGCGAACTTCTGATGACTGGATTCTGTAGCACAACGTAGGAGAGGCCTAGTTCCAGCAATGACTCTGAATTAGGCAAATCGCTTGATTGATACTATATAAAAAATAATTTTAGTGCACATATCGCATGAAAATAAGAATAACGGGAATTATTGTAAGTAATCGTAATTATACAAAAATATACGACTTATATCCGACGACGTTAAGCCGTCGGTGCCGGTTGCCAATTTATCATCGTTGGCAATCGTTACAGGCCAGTCGGAGGCCTAAAATAGTCTGACAACTTTTATTTTTTTTTTATTTTTGTTGACGAGGGGAAAACCTTCAAAAGGTCTCCGACCGCCCTGGGAGAGGCAGATCGGGGTATGTGGGATTCATACCGCACTAAAACCCCCCCGGTGGCCATCCTCAGTGCTCAGGGGGGACTCTGGGTACTCTGATAGAACGCACCGGTGTCCCCCCACACTTTGCCGGGGCACATCCTCGGGGCAGCTGTGACGCCGCCCCTGAAGACCTCGCTGTGCAAGGCAGCGCGAGCCACGTCGCGCTGCCACCTTCGCGCTCCCACTCCGACCACCGCCAGCAGGCCCTCCGGCCCCCTTTTAGTCGCCTCTTACGACAGGCAGGGGATACCATAGCCATATTCTTAGACCCTGGCTATTGGGTGGACGGTCCGCGGCGTGCGTTGCCTCCGCCCCGCCGTCGCCGTCGTCTCCGAGAGGGATCGGCTCTCACCCGATCTCGCTCGGAGGTCTCCTTCTGGGACATTACTGCCTCGCAGAAGGAGACTACGGCCCTCCATGCCTCTTTGTCTGCCAGCATAGCCGTCACTACGCGTGGCAGAGAGAGGTCCTGCCCGATCCTGGTGACCAGGATGCGTTGCTCCAGCGTGTGCTGTGCGGAATCCCGGTCACTGCCGCAATGGTGGCATTGCGCCGTCGGTTCGCGACCGATCCGATTCAGGTACTCACCGAAACACCCGTGTCCGTTGAATACCTGCGTCAGCCGGAAGGTGACGTGGTCCTTCCTCTTTAGCCAGGGCCCGAGGCTCGGCAAAAACGCACCGACAGCGCGTTGGCGGGCGTTCTGCGGCTCACGAAGCCCCTCACGCCACGCCACGAGCGCACGTCGGTGCTCCTGCCTGCGCACTTCAGCCGCATTAGAAGGCGCGGTTCCGTCTGCCCGGCGGAGACGGTCGTATACACGAGCATCCATCTCCGCCATGATGTCCAGGGGCGGAAACCGCGCCTGGACAGTGGCCGCCTCAAAAGACAGGGTACGCTCCTCCGTGCGACCCGGATGGCCATAGGACGCTGCATACTATACATAGTTCTGCAACGCCTAACACCCAGTCTGGAAGGTCTGGTCTTCGTAGGGTGCTCCGTAGAGAGCCACGGACCGCACGACCCCCGCATAGAGGCGGCGGACTCCTTCACAACTGGTTTAACCCAGATCACCGATTTTCCTCATTAAAGAGTTGCGAAGGCAGTCGATAACAATCAGGTGATCAGCCACATCGAGTTGAATCAAGTGCCGACCCCAACAATGTATGGGATAAGGCGAGGGAGACGATGATGATTACAACTTATATCGTGATTTGGTTAAATCTCTGGTCGCCTCATTTCCCTAACATACGTATAAGGAAGTGGAGTAAGTATACCTATTAGACTGTGCCGGCTGGCCCCGAGGCTGGGCGCGGGCGGCGAGCCGGGCGCACGCAGCGCGCCGAGCGCGCCGCCGCCGCCGCCGCCGCCCAGCGCGCCACCCTCCAGCGCGCCTGGGAACACACACACACGCATCATTATCACTATTATACTAACCTCATCAACATCACTAACCCAATATCAAAAGGAGAAGGCACAGGTGTTGCAAATAGGTTTTGTTATGTTTTAATGTTCACAACTTCATTGCCGTATGTATAGTGGTGTGCCTTTAAATTTGTACCTACTATAAGATTCTTCAAAGATTACTTCTCTGGGCTGGTTTTCATTGAGTGTGTCTGAAACAGCAAACGTGTCTTAATGATGTACTATTAGCTTATTGTGTCTGTCATAAATAAATTTACCTAAATAATGCATTAAAAAATTTCGTCACATCGATTTCCTCGCAGGGTAGCCCCATTTTTGTATCGCATATTACTTACTCCACGAACTTAATATACTGCGGAATTACGAATCAGATTTCGATGAAATCCTTTCAACGAAGACAACTTGCTTAGCTAAGGATTTCATATGAAAGACAAGTTTCAGATAAAAGTACTAACTGGAATTGCTCACTTATCTATGGGGTCGACGCACTATTTTTATGAGCTTACCAAGCAGTATGGAAACTAGACCATTTTTTTACTAAGAACGTGTTCTCCATTAGTACGCGAAGGTCGTCCCGCTTAAAGTTTTCAAATATACTCCTTAATTTTCTGTCAAAGTAATGTAGATTTTGTCGATAAAATATTCTAAAAAGTGTCGATTGAACATTCATGTAACCTATACTCGATCGGCCCCGAGACACCCCTTACTGACATTACACCAGGGTCGCTTATATTCTCGTAGATGTGTCAAATGATTTGTTCTTGATATATATGATATCAATTCGTCGATGTGTATTAGATAGTCTTATAAGAACTGTATTAATAAATAAATAAATAAATAAGGGTGGCCCTATTAAAAGAGTCTCAAAAGTGGTAGGCAGGTGCATCAAATCAAAAGTAAAAAAGGTACCTACACAACACCAAATGTTTAGATGATAGCACGACCGATGGTGTCCATCGCCGATTCAGGTACTTTAGGTATGTATAGCCTTATATATAGATATATGTTCAAAATCACCGCTTTTCCAAACGTTCACTTGTTGGGTCCATAGTTCAGACACCACATCAAACTCCGTTCAAGGCTCTCCGCTCGACAACTTTCGTCTAATAAGGAAATCTTTATGATTCATCACTTTCATGACTTGTCCTTGTCCGTTTTTTAATAAATAGGTTTAATTGCATGCGACGAGTGCTAAGTGGGAGATGGCTTGTGCAAATCCCATTTCACCCAAAGCTAGAGAGACATTTATTTCTTTTTGACTTAATCCCCCAATGAATATTCGAGAAACATTTCTGTCTACATCTTAAACAAACACTTTATAAAGAGATTAATTTTATTTCTCTTCGACCTTAGCTTTTCGCGATAAGAAAGGACGAAAGACGTTATATTTTCAATTATTTCTGATGACGTAGAAGCTGCATTACCACCAACCTTATTATTGTCCTTTGGCTTGTTTAGTACTTATAATGTGGTTGAGGGAGCTTTTTTAATTAGTCAATTCTTTTACATATCCTAACTCTTCTAACTATTTACTAGGTGCGTTTCAAAACAATGAATTTCTAATAGTTTACAAAGAATGCCTTAAGTATAAAGGTATAAGAAAACGTTTTTCAAAATGCTATATTTACTAAGGAAACAAGGCATATCACGGCTATTCAGTGATCGCGGAATGACAGCAAAAATAGGACACGAAATTGATAGGTCCTTTCGGTTTCCAATAACGTGTCGATGATAAGGGCTCCGAACGGTTGGATGGGGGGGACACTTGGGAGCCATCGCTTTACTTTATGTGCGATAATATACTGGCGAATTCTCTAATATAATATAGCAGTTGTACGGCCGATACATGTATGTGCTTATGCTTGTGTGCGGAGCTCGACAACTAACCCATTTCAAAACGTATTACTCCTTACTACCTGAAAGGCCGTACATGAAAGCTTTTTTGCGAACCCTGAACAACATTTATACAGACGTTTTTGTCTTTAGGTCTGCGAGTGAGTTACAAAGGTATTGTTATGATTGCGCATGAACATGAGTTACTAAAGCTAACTACGAAGGGTGGTTACTAATAAAACTGAAGTAGAGGGAATAATTTAGTTCTTTATGTAAGTAATTAGTACACAAGGTCAACAAACGATTGCGACTACCATAATATTGAGAGAATACTCACCCCACAGATCATCTCATTAAATAATACAAAATAACATTTTAGGTGAACAAATGCAAGTACTTTCTTATCTTACCCGTGCGTGTGTCTTTGTCTCTACTAAATTGTACTGTCAAACTATTATATAAGAACTGCTTACCCTCCAGTTTTGTGAGACACGCGTCACGAACAGCTACGCCACCAGCCGTCGAGATAACAACAGGAAATGTGGCAACAATATCTATGGGAAAATGGGCTGTAACGTTGTTCCGGAACGATGCCTTTTATGACTTCTTTATTTACTCCAAAAAAAGGTACATTATAAAACGTTACACCAAAAGTATAAAATCTGATTATATTTTCACGCACGGCAACCTTTTCCCAGCTTATGCTGTGCCACGATGCTGCCATGTATACGTATGCATCTGACCTCGTATCTCGGTTCCGTAGCGGCCACAAATATATCCAGCTTATTTCCCAAAGTCCAGTCCTTTGCTTTTATGGAGCATGTTAAGTGAATTTATCGCCGTAATTTTTCCACATTTCTATACCTATTGTTTCAGCTGTGTTTGGGAATATTTTTATGAACATTGTTATACCGGTGCTTTGGAAACACATGTTTGAAATAATTCCCTTTTATGTATTCACTCCATATTTATGGGAACATTGTACCCACGCGTACCTTTCAATACTTACCTGGCGCCGTATAATTAAACAAACAACTTGCTTTGTAAAACCCACGACTTCACCTGCGGGCATACGGAAAAACACTGGCTTTGAAAACATTATACTTTATATGATAACGTTCTTCCTCGTATAATATACATGTCAAATATATGCTAATTTAAGTGAAATATTATAATATCAAAAAAAAACTCTTTAAAATAATGTTATAGCAACTGGGTACTGTATAGAAATCCTTTCATTTGTTAAGCAGAGACCTGCTGTATACATTGAAACAAAATGTTTAAATATCTCATAAAATATCAATGACTTTAATAGGTTAAGTACCAGTAAACGCTTTAATAACGCCGTGCAGTGAATGTAATTTATAACAGTTAATTTCCACGTATGAATTGGATTGGTTTTACGTTTTAATTTAAATTGAAAGCACACCGTGCAGAGCTTACTTCACTGCTGGCATTTCAGGGCAGCAACTTGGAAATGAAGAGCTCAATGAAAATGCAAAGTGAATGTAGTTGAAACATTTACCCATATTTACATATTCAACAGTCGTCTCTCGAGTATAATTTATTGTCAGTTTCGCGAAACGTAAAAATCTTTAATCTAGCGTCCCCTTGTCGCGGACCATTTTATTATGAAGACTTTTTGTCAAAATGTTGCAGTATCGCTGGTGTTGTCACTTCTAAATTAATTTTCGTAATAAGCAGACTTGTATACCATAAAATTTCTGACTGAAATTGGATGGAGTCCGCCACCAATATTAATTTTTTTTGAAGTATTTTTATGTAGGCAAAGTAAGTATGTAATGAAAAATGTTTAGTAGTTACTTCGTTTCGCATAACTATAAAACTGCCGCAAAATATGATAATACTTAGGAACAACGTTAGTCGTTGGTAACATTGTTTATGTAAATAGCAACATTAAAGGGTGTAAGTTCCGCACCCTCAGTGCAGATAAATACTGGAATTGGAGCTAACTAGTGCGGAAACACGGCCAGGCGACGGTTACCCACCAATTCATAATATATTCACAGCATCCTCAGGCCACAATCTTTGGAAACATTCAGGGGCACTTTCATCAGATATTCCTAATAGAAGCCATGGAAGTACCTACCCACTCGAGGGAAAATTGACAACTCAATTACCTGATAGCAACCGAGCTTTAGCAGCGCACAAATTAAAATATTTATAAGCGAAATGAAATAAAAGCAAATCCTAATTTATTTGTTGTTATTGCTTTTTTGTTTGGAAAAGTTTTTTGCTTCCACCATCTGGTGAATTGATTTGATTAAATGGCGCATAATATATTCAACATATAATATAGTCTACATATTGTAGAAGTTACTACTTCTGTTAAAATAGATTAAAGTGTTTGTCAATGTATTCAACTTATTTAATATATTATAATTAGTAGGTATTTATTTGCTTAATTGTGATTTGTTTTAATAATAAAACCTGCACTGTTCGGTATTTATTTGCTTAATTGTGATTTGTTTTAATAATAAAACCTGCACTGTTCGCCTGAAACACAGGTTACCTGAACAGTGAACACCTGAACTGATAATGTATGTTGTCCATAAGTCAACTTTGTGTATTACTATTAATGTATTAGCTTTAAAGTATTTTTGAATAAATATTGTGTTCATAGTTTGATGTCATGATATAAACTTACAATGAATTTTTACTAACGTAAAAAAGACACTCCACCAAAGCAAGCTTTCATTTCGTCCATAATGAAGTTGTGATTCTTCGTCCATGGTGTAATTAGATATTTTGTATCATTAATAACGTGCTTTGAAATTGTACCTTTGAAGCTGTGGAACGAGCTTGCATTTCTCATGTAATTCATTATATAAATTACACTCTTGCAAAGTGCTAGGTTCTTTTCCCATTAGCGGTTCGCAAACTAGGATGAAGGAAGTAAACAAAAAGATGGAATTTTCTACGTTAAGTCTCGAGTAAAGTAAAAAAAATAATTGAACATGAACAATTTTATACTATTTCTGAAAAATAGGGAAACATCAATTACAAATGCAAGCAGTGTTTTTATGTTTTTTAATTGTCCGACGTATTATTGCAAGCAGTTTTATAAAACTATCGAAGCAAGATTAAAACAGTATAGTGAATTAATCACAGAGTCCAACAATGCGTGACACTCCAACAGCGATAAATATAATTGAATTCACACTAAACAAAAACTTCACCCAGGCAAGAACAATGCGGGATCTGTATTACTATACTGTCTATTCCTATCCTATATTGTGTGGTAACATGTTTAATAAACATGGTGTTCGTCGTATATTGTCGTGGTAGCTGGAGGTAATATTTTGCCAAGTTGTTCCCAATATTTCCAAGCATTGTGCTTTATTAAGGACCGATGTCGCCCTCGGCTAATAAATACGCATTATTATATGGGTAGTGCTTCATACGACGTGGAACTGAGGAAAAAGAAATGAAATGGTGGAGGTATGCGATCATGTGACGAAATGAACTTTTAATATGTGAACTGTATCACCAATGGTACTTATTAGGTAACTCTCTTCGGAACGGTAATACAAACTTTATTATTACTTTACATACCACTACGTAAGTGTCTAATAAGCGGCTATCAACGCTTGAAATACTGAATGTCACTCGCTTCATCAATGCCCATATTATGAGCAATGGAATTGTTGTGCCAACGCAGTAAAAGATGGTAGTGTCCCACCATTTTATCTTTAACGTCTAGCACAGCGGCTTCTCGCTAGGACACAGGGCTCCTATAAGTTTTTATGGAACATGTAGTTACACAGTCCCCAGTCCAATAGTTAAGAATTCGACACGAAAAATCCCTTTATGTCCACTCTTAGACCTATGTGTGATACAAATAAAATAATGACCATAGGTCACATCATGTTAATGAAGACGGCAAAATTATTATGTAAGCTATTCATATAAGAACAGGGGTCTGACCATGAGCTCTTATTGCAATGATAGTTCTGTTGTGTGACAGTGACAGATGGAGACACGTCAAATACATATGTCTCATAATAAGAGTAAATCTATCATGGCAATAAGAGCTCATGGTAAGGCCCCAGTACATACCATTTGTTTCCGAATGAATCGATACAAAAGAAAGCTGACCTAATCCAGAATGGTACAACACATTTAATGTAATTAAATCTCTTCTTTATCGTCAATATTGGCAAAGCAAAATAAAATGAACGGTAAACCCGCCGCAATAGCCTTTAGAATGTTTCAGAGCCAATATCCTGGCTATATCTTTTACTTAATAGCCGTAGAGCGAAGTGTTGGCTTACCCTAACTCTTCATTTAAGGAATTGTCAATTGCACTCTCACAAAGTAACAGTATTTACGTCTCTCAGTAACCAAACAAAACAAACTAATTGCCTATTTATTATCTTTTCACCAAACCCATTAACACTTATACACCCGAGGGTTCCCAAGAAGCATAAAAGTTGGTACTGTTGATTAGTGACCACAATGTCTTGTCTCCTGACGTCTTCCTGGACCAGGGCCAGCAGTCGTAAAAACACTTTAATGACATGTATGCGAGCCACAATAAACAGAATTTAGTGCACAATGACTCTCACGAATACAGTTCCTAATTTTACTGTCTTGCAAATTAAGACTTATTACATACATACATATGCTCACGCATGTATTCCCCGAAGGGGTAGGTAGAGGTGATGTAATAACAACACCCACATTTCACCGAAGATCATTAAGTGCCAACGTGACAGATGGTGAGTCCATCGCCGTCTCAAACACTATACATACGTCATTGAATTACTTCTGAGACAGGTTTCCTCACGATGTCACGAATCACTGTACATAAGTTTTTTTTTTAGAAAAACTCATTGCTACAGGCCCGCTGGGATTCGAACTTGTGTCGCTTGCGTAGCAGGCTACTGCTCAAATTCTTTTTAATTAAAATTTATTATAAGAACAAAGCGACACATAGAATATATATATATATATTATATATATATATGCTCACGCCATCCCAGAAGGGTCCCCAAAGGGGTAAGCAGAGATGTTGTAACAACAACACCCACATTTCACCAAGTATGATGAAGTGCCAACGCAACAGATGGTGAGTCCATCGCCGTCTCAAGCACTATACATGCGTCTTTGAATTACTTCTCAGACATACGCAGGTTTCAAAACAGGTCCCAAACCTCGAGGCCACCACGGCTCTTCTGATAAAAAAAAGATATGACTATCGTCATCATGTTCTATTATATTTTAATGTAAGTCTCTCCAGTTAAACATTCTTGTTGGATGTTATCTTAGTTGCTTTGATTATGAAGTTCGTTAGTCTCCATAAAACTCAAAAACGGCTTGATCAATTCCTATCTTTTTTTATATTGCAGGGAGATGTTTTTTATTTTGTATGGAAGTTGCCATAAATACCCGACCGTGGTAAGGTTGCTTCACTACTTCCTACTAATATTAATAAGTTTGTAAGAATTAAGGCATGGATGTAGGTATGTTTAATAGTCTTTCACGCAAAAAATCGCGAATTATTTTTTTATATGTATGCTATATTTTACACATTTATAGAGATTGTGTGCATTGTCCAAAATACTAAGATAAGTCAAATCGTGCGCAGACAGAGTCGCGGGCACCATCTAGCCATACGTAAATTAGCTGTACACGTTTCAGCTACTATAATTATTTAAACAATCACGGCCTGAAGTGGAAGCCTCACCTTTAAGATACCATAACTTGACAGATGTCGTCGAAATTTGCTGTCGTATTGTAATGAGTTTTTCAGTGCCTGAAAACATGATCAAAGTGATGTTTTCCATAAATGAAACCTAGCTAGATCTATTTTTGACCCTGAAACCCGCTACATGCAACATTTCATGAAAATCGTTGGAGCCGTTTCCGAGATTCCGATTATATATACAAGAATTGCTTAAGATATTTGTTTTATTTTTGGTAAATTTTGAAAAAATTAAACATCAGAAATTTCACATGCGCAGCGGAAGATTGATTAAAATATAAACTAGGATTAGTTCCGTACGTTGTGTCGCACCGGTCGCGCGCCGCTTCGAATGTCCACTGAAAGTTTCCTTTTACCGGCGTCTGGTTCCGAACAGTAATTGCTTTATTTTCCGTTATTGTTGCGCTGGACTGACAGTGAAATTTTGAGTAATTAAATACTGGAAATATGAAGTATACGTATATCTAAAGGTTTGCCCGGATTATTTAACTTTCTACAGCTTGTTACATTTCTGTCTACCTTACATTTCAGTTGTTGTTCTTCTTATTAGTAAAAGCAACCTTCCGAACCCGGCAGTACTTACCAAAGATTTATAATCCTTTAGCACTGATATTTACGTAATATGAACCGCAGAATAGATATTTGGCTACTTACCTTAAGTTGCTGATTTAACAGGAAATCAAATCGAACTCAAAATACGTCATGAATATCAACGGGATGAACCCGCCTGTCACCTGGGACAATTACTTATAATTTATTCATTTTATACCGACCGTTCACATTCCTAATGAGAAATTTGATGGGTTTCTAAGGAAACGTGATTGCTAACGATGGGATTTTCCCACTATATAACCTGTATTCTATTTCTTAACTAGCTGTGCCACGCGGTTTTTTCCGATTAGTTCAGTTCATGGGTGACCCGCGTAATTTTTTTTTTTACCTTACCCCATGTGACATTAGCTATCTTCAAGTAAAAGTCCCGTTAAAATCGGTCCACACGTTTCAGAGTTTAGTCGGAATAATCAGATAGACAAAAAGACAGACTGACAGTCAGTTTTTCAATGTCAGACCGTGTAAACTTTCATATACATTAGTGAAAAGCTGTTATTCTGGAAGTAATGTATAGATAAAGTATAAAATACTTTTACAGATAAACACAATTTTTCCATCTATCTCTCTGGGTATACTCAAACGAAGCCGATAAATAGTAGTTTCAACGACGACGGCGGAAAAGTTTTGTTTGCGAGTAGTTATCCTATTCCTCTCGTGCGTTCATGTCAGAGTTCAAGGTACAGGCGGAGGTCAGCCGTAACATAGTTGATGGTCTTTCTACTGCACCAAATAAATGAATTCGTTAAATTAGGTCGCTCCGCACTGGATTACAAGAACGTGACGTCGGCGCCACGTAATTGTGACGCAAATGCGGCGCAGGCGTGTTGACTGTATGACGTAGGCACTATCGTTGTAATGTTCACGTACTCAGTACACACTGCTACTCGGCCGTAAAATGCCGGCAACCTTTACATACACCTACTGAACCCTTGTCATACATAGCTCGAATGTTCAAAGGATTTGCAGTCTAAGGTATCTAGGAAACGGAGGCTCAGGACCAAAATGAACATGTAGATACTCATTAGGCATATAAATATAGTTATTAGGTGTAGAGGATTATTTACCAATGAAAACAGCATTTATAGATTGCCTTTCATACATGATTGAATGCATCGGCAAATATTTTCACGTGGGAATGCAGGCGCCAACATTTTTGTAATACGCGATTATCGCGAACACTCGAGGTAAGTGTTCGAATTATCACGACATATTTTGTTATACAACTAGCAAATTAAAAGTTCAGTATAGAACATAATATCTTAAGCTAAGGATTCGAATATATTGTAGCCAAAATAATAGCAATGCGTAGTTTAGTAGCGGAGCATAGTGACGTCGTAGCAAATAGTAGCTGTAGCACTCGTATTAGTAGAAAGCGTACCACATTTGCATTCCTACAGTGGACGTAGAGAGTGGAAATACTCTTTAACTAGTTTACGAAATTATAGTTGGTTTTAGTATTCATGATGCTAAATATAACGTTATCTTTTATCGTTATTTCCCCGTAGCGTTCCGTAACACGTGTAGCATTAATCCTACTATGTTATTACTATCATGAGCGTGAAAGTTTGTGAGTATGGATGTATGGATGGATGTTTGTTACTCTTTCACGCGAAAACTACTGAATTGATTTTAGTGAAAACTAAAAATATTATAGCTTATACATCAAAATATATACACATAGGCTTTATAAAAATATTGCGTGGATTTTCCAAAATATATAGATAAGTCAAATCCTGTGGAGACTGAGTCGCTGGCACCAATTAGTAATACAATATAATTTGCGCATTCGATTTAATTGTATTGTTTAAATAATTATAGATAGCACTATTCATTTTCTTACTGACAAATTCATCTTTCCATATATTTTTCATCCTTCCCACTGATATGGTGCAAACATACTTCCAAATACTCGTACATCAATTCATTGCCCATTTATTATATCGATTGGTTTACCTTCATTAGTTTGAATACTACGTGATACTCATACAATCGGAGTCGAACATCAGATCCGTGTTTGTTATGTACGATATGACGTACATTTTATTGACATACCCCTATTAAAAGCTATTGTATCCATTAGGATATTTTATTCCATAATATTAATTATGGAATAAACTAATTACAATAGATTTGGTTTAATGATTTTTAAATTATCGATGCATGCGGATGAAATGTAATAGATATTATATGTGCTTGGGATTGATGATATGATATGCAGAACACAGAAAGACGTTTCTTATCGATTCTGATATTTTAAAAAATCATGGAAGTTTTGAAAATTTGTAAGTGACACGCATAATCCAGACGAGTATTTTCATTTTACGAGTGGGAATGTACGTATTGCGACAGAGGTCGTAAACATGTGTGGTTTACGACGAGTGGTCGATAGCGGCGTGACACGTATCTCCGGCTGCGGGCATCATCAAGCTACGTAACGTTTGAATTATGATTTAGTTTAGCCCCGGGTAACACCCAAGATACAGTAACGACACACGCTGGCCGCGCCTCGCACACCTGCGCAAATGTTTCATAGCACTTTGCTCGTTTCCTGAATAATTTCCGTAGGACACGGCGAAGGCGAATAAAAGATACAGAAATAAACATTGCGGTAAGGTCAAGATGGTTAGGTCTATATATACATATTCATATATATTATATAGTATAATAAATTAGAATAGGGTGCCGTTTTGCTATGGGACCTGAAAGTGTATTTATTACTGGTATTTGGGTTCGGATCTCGGTTTACATATTTACTAGTTACGCTACGAACATATATCACAAAAATAACCAATTAAAAAAAATGTGCACTAAACTGAATCTGAGGTGAAATAAATGAAAGTGAAATATTGGTTTTTGCACATCCTGGTGCATAGCTGGGATTAACTTAACGTAGTGAACGCAAGAAAAATCTATATTTAGTAGAGTCAAAGACCCCCGACTCAGTCACAGTCATTCATTGACACACAAAAGCATAAGCCGCTGGTCGTAGAAACTTGACATTTGGAGGGTGTGTTTGTCATATTGTAGAGGCATGTACTAAGATATTTGACAATCAACCCCTAAGAAGATGAATAGTATAAAACGCGATAGTGGTAGGAAGTAGTAATAATTTAAAAATAAATAAAATATAAAATCTCGTACATAAATCGTTTATCATCACACAATCGAGCGGTATTATATTGTAATGTGACTCTAAACGGCTATTGAGAAATAAATATAAATTATTTAAGGTTAGAATATATTGTGCGGAGAAATAATCCAACCAAGTCTATAAGAAAACAAATCATAAGGAAACAAATGATATATTCCACTCGTAGTCCAAGTGCAATAGTAAACAACACGTTGCCGATAGCATGTATTTTTCCATTTCCGCGGTCACAGTATTGGTCCCCGCTTATTTATTTTACGATGCATGCGAGTGTGACTCCGAGGGTATATAATATTTTCATAACAAACTAAAGTGAAATGAAAGCGAGGTTCTTCTAAAGTGCCTTAAGATAAATGCATACGTCGAGAACTTGTGAACAGGTGCTGTTTGTGGGGCTGGTCATATATGGCCTACTTTGTATGCAGAATATACAGTTTCTTATTCGTTCTGATATATGAGTGTTGGGACATTTTCTGGGATTCAAACTACTGGGAATTAGATTTGTATTTTCCTGTCGTACGTTTTTGTTAATATAAGCAATCATCCAAGTGCAGTGGTTTAGTCTCAGTAATAAGGAAGTTTCCAATGAAACCAAATCTATGTCTATACATCTATACAGTCGGTCTGTTTTTTCAGGGTAATCTCCGAAACGGTCTGACCGATTTTAACGAAACTTCCACTGTCAGATAGCTGATACAACAAGGTAACGTAGGCTACTTTTATTTCAAAAAGCATAATGGTCCCTGATAGAGCCGTGGTGGCCTCGGGGTTTGTACCAATGAGATTTTCTAAAAACTTATGTGCAGTGATTTCATACCACGTGCTTTACGGTGAAGGAAAATAATGTGAGGAAACCTGCATATGTCTGAGAAGTCATTAACAGACGTATGTATAGTGCCTGAATCGGCAATGGAGTCACCCTATGTCACGTTGACACTTAATCATATTCGGTGAAATGTGGGTGTTGTTACAACACCTCAGCTTAACCCTTCGGAGACCCATCTGGGATGGCGTGAGCATATGTTTTATAAATTTAGAATGGTGTCGCGGGTCTCTCATGAAATTAACTTTACGCGGGTAGAACCGCAGGGCACTGCTAGTGTAATAATAAAAATAAAATAAATATATGGAAACTGCCTGATTCAAATTATTTCTAAGGCGTTTTACTCTATTTGCTTGAAAATGAAGTTGTCTTAGATGTAAACAACAACATCCTATTCATTTAGTTCTACTATACCTGCCAGAGCGTCCCTCTCAAGGGAGCATAGTACCGACCTGGGCGGGAAGCCCCTGATTTTTATTTAAACGCAAGCTTTTGGATTCGTTTGATTTATGCTTTGTCCCTGGCGCAGGCCCGTGTTATAAGGGGACACTCTCTCCGTTACATGTAATGTAACGTTTTTTGTTCTCCATAATCATCTAAACATCTATGCAGATAAATTAAATTTAAGTGTTTGTTTGTATATCAAAACAGCTTTTCACTTAATGCATGTGAAAGTATATAGGGTACAGACATTACAACCCATTTTTTTTTAATTTTTCCTCTTTCTGTCTGTCGGTCTGTCTGTCTGAACGGGATTTTCACTGGCGGTAGCTGATGTCTTAAGGAGTATCTAAGGGTAACAATTTTATTTATTAAAAAAAATAAGGGTTAAGCAAAATGAATGAAACTAAATCTACGTGGATGAGGTTAGAGTAACCATAAGATAGATCTGATCAAAATCAGATGTTTGTTTAGCTTTCAATGGACATTATACATGGAACAACTTACATTTGTAATATAAAATTTAGTGTAACATTACACTTTAGATTAGCTTCAGTTCTTTATACATACAAACTACACTACATACTTACTTATGTAAGGAAACCTACAAATTGTGTTTCAAAGTTTTCTAAATGATGAATTGTTTGAAAAAATATAGAATTATATCGCCGTTTTAACTTTATGTATAACACAGACCAGTGAAAAATGCAGGTAGTTGGTCAAGTACATAAAGCAAAGGGTAAAAATGTTTACTCTCGCATTATCATCTTAAAGTCCTCTACAAACAAGCGAGCAGAGTAGCTTTAATTACATCCTGCCTGTTTTACTGAAGAATTTTTAACTAAAAATCCCGCTTCACGTAAAAGGTAAAATTCAAACGTGTGTAAACACCTTTTTTTACTGTTCCGTATAACACGAGCCAACGAAATACGTTTGAAAACACTTCCGAAAATGTGAATATTAAAGTTATAACAAAAAATCTGACATACACGAGTCGCACTCAGAGTAAGTATTCCGTACCTCCACACATTTTCTAACGTATGTACGCCACACAATAAATCACATGGATGGCATTGGTACCCTGTAAACTCAAAACCACTAACTCACAGATAAGTTTAGGCACAAATCCAACTTGGACTCGTCCCACTAATAATGGCTATACGTAAAAACGGGTTGTGTAAATAATATTAAGGATATGCTGCAGGAGAGGCTGGGTCCATCGGTCCTCTGCAAACACACGCCCGGCTCGTGCCGCTTTTAACTAAACTGCTCGCAAATCTCTCATTTTCTTGGACAAGTGCCTTTACTTATTCATGCATGTCCTGAGGAAATGTCGTCGGTCGGCGGTGAGTGTTTTCACTCATGCATACCAAAAGCCCAATCCCGAAAGTTACAGCGCTTTGTGGTAACTGCGGTGACTCTTCAAATATTTGCAGATTTGTTACACCTACGTGTTTCCATGGTACTTGTTAATTAATAAACAGACGGTGACACGAGGACGCACGTCCCAGCCCTTTAAGAGGTAACTAATTCACCGTACATAATCACAAGTAAATATACATAACCTTGCTACGTTGCGTATATGTATATTTTCGTTGACAATGTAACATTATTTCGATTTACTTATTTCACTAGAATTGAGTAGGTTCAAAACAAATGCCTAGAGATAAGGTATGCAACACGAGTAAAGTGTTTCGGACCGGAATGAGCTTTAGTAATTTCTTGACTTGACTTGACCTTACACGTATTGTGAAATTTGTCTAAACGCAATTTCAAGTTTTGGTTGGCTATTCAGGAGTGAACAACTTTTCATGGTACTCGTCTCTGTTATAAGTTGTGTTTAACACAGCTGCTCGTCGAGGGAATGGTCGAAACTTTTTGTAGGCAGGAGCCGTGCCTAATTAGGCCGTGGCCCGTTTCATTAGAAAAATTAATAAGCACCGCGCCAACCTTACGGCCGATGGACATTAATGAGAGCCTCCGAACAGAAATGAGAAAGAAAAACTCTTTAACAAACTACGTGACAAATGAGACGCGATAACTAATGGCCGAATACCGAGGCGCTTCCCCAATATTATAACGGGCACCAAGTAAATTACGACAATGTTAATTTCATAACAATACGGTTTTAAGTTATCCGGGTATCATTTTACATTTTATTGTTGAGAATTAAGAAGTTCATTAATAAAAACCATTAGTTTGACTTTGTTCAATGATTAAGCAAAATACCGCATTGATAAATATACCAATATAATAAATACCAAAATAATACAAATAGACGACTATTGGTATTATTATAAATTAATAAGGAACATTTATGTATATTGGAGCAAACTGGAATATACCAATTCAGAAACTAAAAGTAAGGAGAATATGGGCCGAGTCCACTGTCCATCCTGGCCGCCACAATGGGAGCAATGTATTGACAGTTTAAACGAGGTCAATTCCGTTCAAGTTAACCGTTAGTTTTACCCGGTTTTACCGAGTCTCGTGACGTCATATTACACACCATATGACGGAGATGTGTCCGCATAAAAAAGTAATGGAGGAACAAATGACGTGTGTGTCCGTAGTTCCGTACATCGATGAAGAACTTGCTGACACAAATGATCGACAAAATTTCCCCCGGGTATGGAAGCTCACAGTGTCTCTCAGTTGTTTTATTTTTATCCGAGTGAGTCCGCCGGAACGCAATGTGTGTTAGCAGTGTTCGTGCACATAAATTGTTATACATCGACTCCCAGGTGAAAAACAGTTCTGCTCAACGACATAAATTTCCCATGGGCCTTGATGGGCTATGCTTAATATTGGGAGACAGCCCCATGCTGACATTTTACTTTAACTGTTTTTGCATACTGTTAAGTATCGCATTAATACTGAAAACATGTTTTGGAACCATGGCTTGGGACGTCGAGATCCTATGCGCTTTCTCCAGTTCAGGCAATTTTCACAAAGTGCGTTGATACTGACTATCACTTTGGGGACCCTTGCGGGAATGGTGTGATGATATGTTATGTTTCACATATTTCAAGGCGTAGTAGATACTTCCTGTTTGTGCTTTTTAATATTCATTATAAATATAAGAAAAACTTCGTTATTGTTGGCAAGCTTCAGTTTATATTTCCCCTAAAGTACCGCCAAACTTGCTGTAAACATTAGCAATAATTGTATATTTTATATTTTGGTATGCTACGCTGGGACGTAATAAAGTAATGCGAAAAGTTTTTTGAATTGATTATAAAGGCCCAAAGCGGCTTTATATATCAGCCAGAAGTTATGATAGGGATAGAGCTCCCTGAAGCATACCTTAGCGAAGTACTCGAGACGATACTAGCTAAGTTTCGTGAATATAATTCGATATCGGCGACCCTTGTAACCGAATTTGTGAACTAGAGCAATCTGTTAAGAACACCAACTGGCGCTCAGTGTCGTAAATTATAATCAAGGCATTGTAAAATTAAATAAGTACATAAACCTATCGCGTCGGAAATGCCTGTTGTTGGAATATTCCAAGGGCACATCGTCAACACTTCAAAAGTTTAATTGTGAATGCTATTCATATAGACAGAGATTTATTTTATATATAGAGAGATATAAAGGATGACGTAGGTATAATTGCACACGAGCGGATTATTATAAGGCATTTGTTACACGTGCTTGGACCGACGGAATATGGCATGTAAAACATATTTTTCATTTTCATAGTAATGTCAGTATAAAGACGTACAAATTGTCTTTGCAGAAAATAGTGCGCGTATGACGTCATTTTATGTTTCGTATGCAAATTCCTCTAAGTTAAAAAAATGGGTACTACCAAGCACGTCTACTTGAAAGCTTCAGAGCTTGGCATATTTGTTAGTTCTGTAAAACTTGACAAAAGCTTGACAAAATTGTATTTTTTATAAAATAAACTAAATTTTAATATTTCGTTATAACCGTAGATATTCTACGAGCTCAAAAACTAATGTTCAAGACGTTATTGTAAGGACAAGGTATTACTAGAACGAGACTATGAGTTTGTAAAACTGAAAAGCGAGTTCAATAACCAATCGTGTAGTATGAACATGTAAAATTAGATGTCAGTGTCAGATATTATTGATTACTCAGCCAGCGCGTACGCTAAAGTCATTTGTAATCGTGAGTGCGTGCGGGAATTGGGAAGGTCCATAGTGACCCTGTGGGGGTAATGGTAATACCTAATATGTTATAGACTGATGATGTTGAGTGGGTACCCGTGAATGTGGTCGTGGTGTGATGCTCTAGGTCGGGGCGGGCCGGCGCGCCGCCGCCCGCATGCTATCAGCTGGCCGGCGCAGCCATCTCGCCCGCGCGCGCTTCCTCTCACCGGCCCGCACCTGCACAACAATAAACTTAATTCACATTTAACACCATTATTAGGGACTTACATATTTTTGGTCTAAGTATCAATATGTCTACGTAGCTAATGTGACTATATAGCTAAGCGTATGCGACTGAATCACGATTGATTTAGGTATTCCTTTGCCTACATGTCATAATGACCAGGGGGCCTACCATCATCGGTTTAAGCAGAACGTATTAAGAACTTCTGAGCTTTGACGTTCCATTTTTTTATCGTAAATTCAAACTTCTAAGCTGAAAAGTTCTTAACACGTGCTGCTTAAACGATGATGGTTGGCCCTCAGGTGTATTTGGGCATTCTCATGGAATGCAAAGGGGTTGAGACAGATGAGATTAAACCCGAATAACACCGAATATTAGGTGCCAACGCGACAAGTGAGTTTGCCATTGTGTCCTCTAAAAAAAGTAAAAAACTAGATAATGCTATTTTATTGCGAATAATATGAAAAAAAATCAATGAAGAAATCTAAATGTATATAACTCAAGGGTAACTGACTGACTGGCATCTATGCACAGTGATCTATCAACGCACAGCCCAAACCACTGGATGGATCTGCATACAGGTAGATGTTATGACATAGGCATCTGCTAAGGAAGGATTTTGATTAATTCCACCCCGAAGAGGATAAAATAGGGGATGAAAAATTGTATGAAACTTTGTCATCTTACGACTACGAACTTACGACGAATTAAATCTACGCGGGTGAAACCACCGGGCACAGCTAGTATATAATAAAAATATAAGTACGTATCTACTATAGGTATATCTCAGGGACCAAAGATGCTACGTGTGTATAAGGTGTGTGTATTGTCAAAAGTAGTAAGCATAATTTAATTATTATTTACTACTCAATAACTTTTCTAGTTAGAAAGAACAAACTTGCAAAGTACCTACAATTATACTACAAGATCAAAATTCAAATAGGAAGTGGCTGGTTTGCCTCCAATCTTGCGCCGCCCGCTGCGGCTTAAAGGTACCTTGTGTAAATCTAACTGTGAGTAAATCGAGTTGGCGAGCAAACATCGTGTGCCTTTAGCTCACCGTACCGATACATTTTTAAGCAACAGCGTTCGATGGATTGATTGGCTCTTCAATTAATGTATACTACCTTACTTCCCTCAAACACCGTAATTACACTCTCGTTCTAAGAAATTCAATCTTCTGAATAATTTATTACTTTGAAGCAACATTATTATTTCATTACATTTTTCAACGTGCTATTTTATTTTGCCAAATGTTTTTTGGGGTGGACCACCCTTGTCAATTAGGGGTACGAAAAATTATTCGCAGAACAGCCGAATATGCACAAAAAAAACATAAAAATCGGTCAGGTCGTTTCGGAGAGTTATGCCGTTCAGATCGAAGTATGGAGATTTTATATATTAGACTCATTATGCCTCGCTAATATTTTTTAATGAAAGTAGCCTAAGTTACTCTTTGTAACATTTATACTATAAAATATACTTCGGTTCAGCCGTTTCACCTAACACACAGACAGAGTCTATATAAAAATTATATTTTTTATGTCAGTTCCGCATATATTTTCATATGCATTTGGGTGAAAAGCTGGTGTTTTGGAATTACAAACAGCCACTTCAATTTTATTTATCTGTGTAGATATATATGAAATATCAAAATATTACACATTACGTGTACTTGGAATTTAAATAACATACTCCATTTACCCCATCGCAAGCCTACTTACCTCCCAAGGAACTAACGAAAAGCTTTGACGGAAAATGTATACGCAAAGAAAAAAGATAAGATCATATTTTCATAAAATAATGATAACACAATAAAAGTATTCAAATTAATTACCTTGCCCTAGTTCTATTATCCAAGGCATGCTTGTGTATTAGATCTATGTCTAAGACTCACCAAAATAGTTTGCTTTATTTGAGAAGTTTAAACAATCCAGTGCTGTTATTGCATAGAATGAACAGCGATCTATCGCTGGACGATTTACGATGACTTTCGAGGATACATGGGTAGAGGTAACGTGGAGCAGGTGTTACATGTTTCCATACAGTTTTATATCTCACTTGGTAATTTGTCAAGATAATTTTAACGTTCCCAAGGTATAGGAAAAATATTAGTTACGCATTGGGAATTAAGTACCTATTTTGATTCCCTTGCGAATTCCAAACTATGCTACATAAAATCCTACATATTTTATTGCGTTGAGCTTCAACAATTTGCAATACCGTATTATTCGATATTAATTTTATCGTGACATCTCCAAATACTTCTGGGAAAAAGATATTGACAGGCAAACACACCGAAAGCAAAGTGATTAGATATAAGAGCATAATATAATTATTTGCTCTATCAATCTGTTTACCAAAATAATTGTGCCATCTTTAAAGTCACTCCGACTTAAGTAGTTCCAGATATACTTCTATTGTGAACGAAATTCGTTTTTATTATTTTGGTAGTAATCAGGTACCAACCACTTACCCATAAAATAATGCTAGGTATAAAGGACGCCTTTATTGTGAAATTCTTTCGAGATCAAAGACAAAGGGAAGAATAATTTACGAACGAGAACTTTTAAAAATATCTAGATGTGTAATATGACGGGAATACTTGTGCTAACGTTTATTACGGCCTTCCTCGAGCACTGTTTATATCCTTGCCGTTTATAACCGAGATAATTTTTATGTACATTTACAAACTTCTGTGGGAAAACATTTAATAAGAAAATGTATGGATTTATTCAAAGCTGATATGACAGTTTTATCAAAATGCTAATCCTTAGATATTTTAAGACTTTTGTAAATAAACATTTAAATAAGCATTTAGACTGTATTCGTATGAAATATAATAAAGTCGGCCAATAATTGAGTTAAGGTTTACAATTTGATGGTTTGACTTGTATCGTATATGAAGCAAACGTCATTTATTTGCGCCAGTGTGCTCGTGACGTGCGCTCATTCTCCGACTGTTTTCGTTGTAACTGCTCCGGTCGACACAACGAGACACTGATATACGTCACATTCCGCCGTTCCCGAAGCTACATGCTCGACAATTTACCGTACTTTTTGAATCGCTTCTGCCTCTCCGTGCCCCAAAAACCTTTTCCCGGCCGTTATCTAGCGAACATTCTCATACTCTGTCATTTCTGTGCTCCCATTGTGGGCGGCGTTCCTCTTAATATACGTCAATGGTCTCGAAAATAGCATTCATTCGTTCACATTACCATTCTCAGTTCTTGGATGTTGAAAGTCTGCGACTCCGCTCAGACTAATTTTACAAAGAAACTCATTGTGCTCCGACGTCGCTCTATTATATTTTCTTGAGCATAAAAATCAGATTTTCTTTTCATATTTTATTATACATCACTAAGGTATTATACGAGGCGTAGTCTACAGAGATAATGGGCGCTTCTAAGAACATTTTCTATACAATATTGAAGAGCCGCCTACGAAACAGATTTAGACAAATTGTAACCTACCTGTCAAATCTACTAATTGGTAATGCTCAAAAAAGTCCCCGAAGGAGTAGGTTGAAACATAATAACACCCACAGATTTTTACTCAAGATAATTAGGTAGCAATTTTGAACTTATACAGGATGTCCTGGATGTCACCATTTGTACCGAAAGCTATGGATAGTAAAGGCTACTAAACAAAAATGCTTGTAAATATTAAAGGTCCCCGTGTCCTATTCACATGAAGCTAAAGCCATGTTCAGTCGTGTTTTAATGAAGACAACATACATACATACATATGCTCACGCCAGTATTCCCCGAAGGGGTAGGCAGAGGTGTTGAAATCACAACACCCACTTTTCACCGATGATGATTAAGTGCCAACGTGACAGATGGTGAGTCCATCGCCGTCTCAGACACTTTACATACGTCATTGAATTACTTCTCCGACATATGCAGGTTTCCTCACGATGTTTTCCTTCACGTAAAGCACGTGGTGTGAAATCACTGTACATAAGTTTTTTAGAAAAACTCATTGGTACAGGCTCCGCTGGGATTCGAACTTGCGTCGCTTGCGTAGCAGGCGACTGCTCAAACCTCAAGGCCTCTACGGCTCTTAATGAAGATATTAATGAAGACAAGTCACAAAAATTACTTAACTTCTTATATAAACCTATTGCGATCAATTCCGACTGGTTATAATAAACCGTCGTGGAGTAGATCATGAAACCTCTAATATTTTGCAGGCGAGTTCAGCATCACGTTTACCATGCACAGATTTATAAATTGTGGCATCCGTCCTGAGTGATACCTCGTATATCAGACAACAAAGCAACAAACAAACACCCTCCCCTACATAGTTCATCTAAAAGCTTTCCAACTATTAACGAGACTACAGCCGGTTAACCCCTAAAGTTATATGCATGTGCATAATATATTGTGATACCAACAACTTACTACTTCACTACTTTAACATTGTTTGGTTGCTATTACTGTTTGATTTTCTCCCTAAGTATTTATAACGAGTTACAGCGGATAGCAACTAACTTTAGTTTTTGTTAATTACGTTGAAAGTGGATAAAGAAAGTACAAACGATGTAGTATTTTATAGTATTTCTAAATATATGTAGTATACAAACCACTGGACGGATCGGGCTGAAATTTGGCATGCAGGTAGATGTTATGACGTAGGCATTCTCCAAGAAAGGATTTTGATTGTACCCCCAATGGGATAAAATAGGGGATTAAAGTTTGTATGAAACTTTGTCAATTTAAAACTAAAACTACGCGGGTAAAACCGCAGGGCACAGCTAGATCATAATAATTTCTAATTCTGAAATAGTGTTACTAACCCCTAAATAAAAACAAAACACAAGCACAGTGTAAATTAAAGCTTTATAAGAAGTATGGAATCTAAGAACAATGAATTCAAAATGACTCAATCACGCAGAATAAGCAGAATAAATATCAAAAAATCTTCAAAACGACATATTAGGTACATTATTTAGACAGTAAATAAAAGAATACATTTTAAACACCTTTAACATTGACTACCCTCACAAACAAAGGAGCAAACGTTATTATTTCAAAAAAACAAGCCTATATTCATTAGTTTGTAAAACTATATTTATACTGTGACAGAAGAGTTGATATTTCTAGTGTCTAGTCTTGTAGTAGTCTCGGATAACATCCAGGGCTTTTCTTTGTAAAACTACGTTACAATTCCAAAAATATACCCTATTTCGGACAGTTATATAATTGTAAAAATTTAAACACTCATTAGTCAAATGTAATCGGTTTAAAGTTTGTAAAATTTACATTAAAAAGAAAAATAAATACATAGTTTAGTATTCTGTTCCCTTCGTAGCGACTCCCACCGAAATGCTTTCATCTCCCTTGGAAATTTATTCGCCTCCTATGATTGTTGGCATCTACATTCTCTGCGCGGGCTTTCATCCCCTATCGCCTTCTTTCGACTTAATAGTCAATTTGAGAAGTTATTACAAGAGTAACAAAGGATTGGCTTTGATCAGATAAACCCTGTACTTATAACGAAAAATCCTTGCAAGTCATTTATAAACTGACCGACTTTATGTCTAAAAATATCAAATACATTTGTATTGCTACTGTATATTGATCCAATACTACCAAGAGCTTGATTTTCAGTCGAATATTTAATAATTACAGCACAAGTTATGGTTTCCCATTGTAAAGGCAGTGTAGGCAGGTAGACACCTAGGTAGCATTTTCATAAAAAGCAAATAGTTAACGGGCCTGATTATGATACGTACCTACTATTCAGAACAGTGCCACTGTACCATGAAAGTAATGAAATCTCATAATCTCTGGAGTCACAATCGAATCATATTGATTTTTGTAACAATAACCCTGAAACTTAATGTCAAACCTCATACGATTTTATTCGACGACACCTGTTACATTAGCAATGTACCACTACGGTAAGAAAGCTGCCAGCCAATCGCTTGGTTAATTAGCCTTAAATATTTATTGTATCTTTGGAATGAGAAAGTCGGATGGCGACGTAAGCGTATTCTTTTTGATGTAAGACAAGAACGCACGTGTGCGACTCTATTCTCTTCGGGTAGAGGTTAAATTACAATGGCAAATCTGGGACCAGACTGATTCCTAATTCATTCATTTTTATCTCGAATGCTGCTCGCTAGAGTTGTTCGCTTGCGGAAAATCGTTACCGGCGCGTTCGAAAATTGCCATGCGGAGTTAATAATACACGTAACGCACCCACTTACACATAAAGTCGCGGCCGCGGCTTTCTTACATCGCGCCACAATCGCCGGTCCCCGGGAACGTGGTCACTGAGCTAGGGTAGGCACATGCACTACGCGGTATACCCGGCACGCGGACCGGCGCGGCGCGGTGGACGCGGACAGGCGCGGCGGCGGCGGTGCTGGCGCTCTACGGTCGGCGCTCGACGGTCGGGGCGTGTTCGCGCGGCGCGGCGACTGGAGCGCACTCGGGTGAGGTACGGCGACGCGGCGCGGGACGAGCGCTCGAACGGGCCTCCACCGACACACGACAGCCTCCGTCGCAATGGCGAAGCGGCCGGGTACGCGCGCGCGCCCTGCGACGCACCCCGACTCACCCCGACACCCCGCGACATCTCACGATGCAGGGGTGAACAAACCCGCCACGCTTCTCCTTCTAACATAGTGATGAGGTTAAAAAGAATTTAGACTTCTCGTAGCATTTTATGGTTCGATCGTCCTCCACATTGTGCGCTTTGTAATTCTAGACATCGCATCCTCTTAGTTGTGAAGTTGTCTGAATGGAGATCTTATTGAATTGGCAGGCAGACGCGCTCCATTTGCTATACGGCCGTGCTTTAGTATGATCCTGAAGATATAATTAATGAGCCTTGATACACGGAAACTAGCACTTATAAGCTATTTAGTACCTTGAGTCATTAATTCTTAAGTATGAGAAAATAGAATAATTACTTTGCATGCGATGCTTTTGATCACATTTTTAGCACAGGGGCCTTGGAACCTCTTATTGCCATGATAGTTTTACTCTTATTATTAGACAGATGTATATGACGTGTATACATCTGTCACGGTCACACAACTGTAAAAACATTGCATTACACAATTAAAACAATAGCATTGAGCTCATGGTAGAGCCTCAGATCATCGATTACTGGTACTTAACAATATAAAAATAAAATAATAAATCCTTTTACTTTTTTATATGTTGTCGTTATACCTACTTATTATTTATTTATGTCGTAAAGTGAAGTTGTTAGAGGTTACAAAGGGTTCAATGCTTATAAAATATACGTGTAACATAAGACAATGCTTATTTTTGTCACAAAATGAAATTCTAAAAACGATATTGGTTCAAATTTAATTAAAACAAATGACGACAAATAAAAAAATATCAGCGATTTCTTATATGATTATTAAAAATTGATATATACTACCAACCGATTCTCTGTACTAAGAATGTGCGCCTAAGAAGTCTCAACCCGACTTTAAGAAAAAAAATTGATATAACATACATACATATGCTCACGCCTGTATTCCCCGAAGGGGTAGGCAGAGGTATTGTAATAACAACACCCACTTTTCACCTAAAATGATTAAGTGCCAACGTGACAGATGGGGAGTCCATCGCCGTCTCAGACACTTTACATAAGTCATTGAATTATTTCTCAGCAATATGCAGGTTTCCTCACGATGTTTTCCTTCACCGTAAAGCACGTGGTGTGAAATCACTGTACATAAGTTTTTTTAGAAAAACTCATTGGTACAGGCCCCGCTGGGATTCGAACTTGCGTCGCTTGCGTAGCAGGCGACTGCTCAAATCTCAAGGCCACCACGGCTCTTATTGATGTAACATAATAAAATTCAACTCCTATTTCACCCCCTTACAGGTAGAATTTCAAAATAACTTTTTCTTTGTGTATACCTAAACTTTTCCAAGAATTCACCCCCTTAATATAATGTGTCTAGGACCAGCGGTTTAGGATGTGCGTTGGTACGTCAGTCAGTTCATCAGTGAGTCAATCAGAACTTTGAATTTCATGTGTATATAAGATCGCACCTATTTAATAATGTTAATGCCATATTTCTATTATTTCAATGAAAAGTCATAACTGCTAGATAAAGAAATACCAATCCATTAGGTTGCCATTTAACAATTTAAATTCTTAAGCGATAAAAGTGTTGAGCGTTGATCGACCTATTAAAACTGCGCTAATTGATATTCCTGGGAATGTGGCAGCTGGCGGCAGTTCCACAAAAACATACTCAATAAGAGAACTGTTTGCCGGAAGCCTTGCTGGATGAAACACTGCAGAGATTCCATTTGCCTATGTATTATGTATGTTAATTCGCCCTTGCAAACACTACAGGGTGTGTCAAAGAGTTTGTTGTTAACTGATTATAATATGTGATGACAATTTACATTCGTAGTTGCTTTGATTGTAAGGAACCTCGCCTAGGAACAAGTTTATAACGAGCTTTAAGACATGTCATCAACATCTGACACCCACGATGAGATACACTTGTGAGCGAAACAAATATTTGTTTTTGCGATCCGCAATTATTTTTAGACCAAGCAATTAATTAAAATAGATCATAATTTAAGTATGTTTAAAAAAAAATACCTTGTCAAATTAAACTATCTCTAACATTCCAAATGGATATTTGTAGTTGAAAGAATCTCATCTGTGTACTCTCAAAAATATTTAGTTTGATTTTATGAACGTAGCAGTATAACGTTACGATTTACAACCTACGCCGTAGCTGCGTAGCGCTGCTACGAATTCGTAGCTCGGCTAAATCGTAGCGCGCAGAGTTGTGACGTAGGCAGCCCTAATTCCTTTTGTTCTCTGCGACAGGGCGCCTTTGCATAATCATATTTGAATTCTAAATAAAACAATTCCTTTTGTTGTTTGTTTGGAGTGGTAACCTATTAACTATTTATAACACTAACATTGCCACAAAGGCATTAAAGTTGGGTTTGGGCAATTATTCGTTATTTTAAGATGCACACAGGGAGATATCGTCTAATGTAAAATGTATCTAAGCCTATGCGCAACTTAAGAGACGTGTTACTGTAGTCTGTGCGCCATTCAATCGCGTTTTACAATGGTTATAAAACACAAAGGGGTATTTTTATAGCGAGGCTAGTAGATTTCACTGAGAATAAATTCTAGCTTGGTTACGTATTGATGAAGCAATACATTTTGCAACGTTTGTATCTCTATTGACCTTATACCCCCGAAAGGACAGTAGTGAAGTCGCGCGTAGTAAAACTATTCAAAGCGAAGTTGAATAGGCTAACAGAACGTTAGAGTACAAAATACTCCACACGTAACAAAGAACAACTATATTTTACATATTAGTAATTGAACTTCGAGTATGTTTATGTTTAAATTTGAGTTACACTGCATTCATATATGTTCTTTATAACTGCAGGTGAAGTCTGGGGCTATATCTAGTAAATAAAAAAATATAGACGAAGACAAAGTTGCGTTTAGGAAGTCCTAAAGACCTACTAGCATTGCACAAAGTAATATTATCACGACGTTATTATTACTAACAGCTCATACGTCGCGTTATATAAACCTGATAACGGGAACAAAGAGATGAGGCAACAAAGACATAACAGATAAATAACAAAGCCCTATTGTTGTTATTGAATGATCTTCACTATTTTCCCGCAATTCATCAAACATGCAAAAACAAAACCTACGTATGTCCACCGGTAACATTAAATACGGCCCACAACTGTATCCCAGGGGGGTAGGCAGAGACTACCGTTTGCAACATGCTACGATCCTTACATACTTCATTCGGTTCATCCACATTCATACACTTTCTTCGGTTACGAGTGCTCCGAATTTGAAATTTCTGGAAAATACTATTAATTTGGTTATAGTAGTTCTTCATTACATTAAATACTGCCTACAATACGCGGAGAAATCAATTTTATGTTTTACCATAACTTTTATCATTAATCAACTAACAAAAAATATGGCAAACATTCACAAAATTATTATTAGTGTATTTGAGATCGACTATTTGGCACAGTTATCTTAATAATAAAAAAACATTAAATTAATGATGGCCGGCTGCGAGCCGAGACGCACTGCCGTGGCTGAGCTCTCAGCAATCAGCATTTCAAATGTTCTGTGGCAAAACAAACCGCAGCTAAAAGCTGTTGCGAATAGTTGTTCGCAAACTAAGAGTGCCGGTCCTGTCATGCTGACGCGGCTATCTTGATCGGACCCAATTAATCTCTTCCGCACAATTTATACTTTTATAGAGATGCAAACATTTGAGTATTGATGTTCGGATGTTTGTTATACAGTGTCGAGACTCTTCTTATTTTTGGCACAGAGCGTCGGCTGGTGATACATATCAATTCAAAATAAATTGAAAATCGCTCTCCATATTTTTTATAATTTTTCGCCCTGTTTTATTGAAATTCGAATCATTGTAGTTTTTACAATTGTATTTTACAACAAACGTAATTTTCCTGTTCCATATCATCCAATGAGCATCGAACCTTTAGTAACCTCTAAAAACTACACTTTACCACAAAAATATATAGTAAGTTTAACAACGAAAAAAAAAGGGATTTTTATATAATAATACGCAATGGTTTAATCGATTTAATGGTACTAAAGTTGCTGTAGCCATATGGCTGACAATGTCAATTTCACGTCGTCATGCACTTATTTAATATGTAAATTTTGCTTAATGTCTTGTCATAGAATAGATAAATTTTTAAAACTCAGGGGGTATCAATCGTAAGTGAGTACCTAAATATTTTGGCGTATTGAAAAGAGTAACACAGGCCTCGGGATGCATTGAAACCGTCATCTCGTCGCAACAAAAGCAAAAAAGAAGTTCCTATATTTGTTTCATAGTTGGTCGTTTCCTGACGATGTGCGCCGAACGCACACTGTAGCTATAAATAGATTCACTGGGACAGCATAGTGATCTGTTAGTTGCTACTGCACCGATGGTGCACTGCGCGGACACTGGGTATTTTACATTTTAAGTCAATGTGTTGTATTTTGTTGATACTGCAATAGGTATGCATAGTTTTGCAATGCAATGACCCTCCATCCCTCTGGGATGTCCAAACTTCGGTTGTTAACCTTTAGGGTAGTGGACACAAAATCGATTTTAATTGTTTCAGTGTAGTTCTGATACTGGTGTCAAATTAGATATAAGATAATAGCTTAAACAACAGTTAATAATAAATGGGAAATTAGGTCTCGATTAAGTGTTAAAGTAAAATTTTGAAATCAATTAACACAGTCTCACCAAACGAATCCAATATAATTGAAGATGTAATATAAGTGAATGAGTTTAGTTCTGTCCCATCCCGAAATTAGATACGCCATCTTGTAACGGACGCCTGCAATAAATCCGAAAGATGTCTAAAAGTTGTAATCTCTGGAACCCAACCAAATGTTAGATAAACGTCTGAAGATAAAGCAACCCTTGTTTTTAGGGTTCGTTTGTTCAAATTTGAATTCAAAAACAACTATTATACGACTTTTATTTCTTAAAATACTTATAAATCGTCAGAATTACATGCATGTATAAATAAATATGAACTTCTACCGCCAGGTTAGAAAACGTACCTTTTCAAATTTAATCCTACAATAATAAGTCACATAGAAAATAAGCCCATGGAAATATACAAGCGTTCACAAATATGACGCAAATATCTTAAACCATTCAGACTTGTAACGTAGAGATCACCATAAATAAACTACGATCTAACTAAAATAAGAATAATTATGATGCTCAAGAAATCGGGACAAGAGAAATGAAAGGAATGCCGTATGTTAAATAGATTTTTATTATTAAAACGTACATCACAATTCATAAACACACTTCGGGTAAACTATATTCGACAGTAGTGTTACAGTCTATATTAATGACAGCACTCTTATGCTCCAGAGACATTTCGAAAGCATCTCCTTCCTCAGTTAACTTATCAAAAAAATAACTGGTATTAGCCTTCGCAGCTATAGAATTATTAAAACTGTGCGCCCCAATATTAAAACTAAACCTTTTTCTTTGTATTGGACTGTCTATAGGGGTAGAGCAATAATTTTGCTTTTCACTCAATATACTTTTCCTAACATTTTTCTTTGGGGTTGAGTTCTTAGTAAACACAAGTTTGTTTAATTTGTTGTTTATCATCGCAGTCTTGGTTACGGGTGGTCTGTTAAGCATTTTCTCTATAATATTAGAAAGCTCACTCTCGTCTACGTCACCCTCTGTACTGTCCAGCATGCTCAGTAAATGCCGATCTCTATCTACAATCATCACTTGATTCTCTTTCTCGTCAAACAACTGATCGTTTGAATTATAGTAATCGTTATACACTACAGACATGTTTTTAAAGCTACGCCGCAACGATTGCATAGATTTCTTACTAGATTTAAGTTTCTTACTTGCAATGAAACTATCTATTGATTTTTGTACACCTTTCTTGGAATTACTCTTGATTTTTCGCTTCAATTTGTTCACGTTAACACTTACGTTCGCTTTACTCGTATTTAACTCGCATACCTTTAAAGACTCATTGACACGATCAACAAGGTCCTTAATTTTCTTGTTGTATTTTCTCTTTGGTTTATCTGGATTGTCACAGTCTTTCTTCTTTCTTCCTTTAGGCTTTTTCTCCTTGACTGGTTTTTTAATAGATTCTTCGTATTTCTCAACTAATTCAGTGTAGTATTGACGCATGAGGTCCTGTCGTTCGATTGAAGTCCACGCGATCGATGGATCTTCATCATCTATACAAAATGTGACAATTATAAATTATATTCTAATAATAAATTTCATTAAATTTTAAAAGATATAACAATGGACATGTTACCTTCATACTGATCGTCTGGTATGAGACCGTCGTACAGACCGTCTATATCCTCCCACACTACTTCGTAACTTGGAACTCCTAAAAGATATGAGATTAATAAAATACATCTATTTGTATACTGTGAATAAATTTGTTTGTGTACTTTTTGATGCTCACTTCCGCGATGGATTTGCTACGCGGACGAATTCGTGCATACAATTTACTAGTAATTAAAATATTTTTTTTAAGAAAATCTCCTTAGTGAATGTCTATGTTTAATATCAAACTATATAACCCTACTTGCCTCTAGGATTTCTCTTTTTCTTAATAACTACAGGCTTTATAGTTCTGTGCGGGACCTTATCCTGGAGGTGCCATTTGGTCAACACTGGCAAAAACTTCTCCACACAGTACCTCTCTGACCAATCCAACTTATAGGACATTAGTTTCTGGAAGGAAAAGTAACATCAAACATACAATACAATAAGGGAATAAATTTGCAATTACTTTTAAGATTAAATGTAGAGTACCTTTCCTCTAAGAAAGAATTGTGCTAAGAGTTGGGAAATATGAATGATATATCTACCAGAATCCTACCTAAATACTAGGTCAATAGGTCAATATGATAGGCGTGAAAATAAAATGTAAAACCAATATTTACCACGAACTGTATCAAACTGGGTGCAGTTGGCAAACTGTTGATATCAATAATTTCCGTGGACGTATTCAAGAACTCTTTCATAACTTTCGGCTCGGGGAATGGCATCCCGCACGATAACGCTCGGCTGCGGAGCGACAGCTCCCGTTTGACTTCCGATACTTTTGACCTGAAAAAAAGTTACGTATCGTATTACTGGTGAACATTGTTACAGAAGAAGAATATACACACATATATTAATGTCATCAGATATTGATTACAAATAGGTAAATTATTCATACTTTTAAAGTGATCAAAATCATGGCAGATCATCCAAGGGTATATGACCTATGTATTAATTTATAGGTATGTGAAGAGATGCACCAAGGCTACTATTGATTGTTATCACTTAGGTGTATCTTTGGTGAAAAGTACTCTGGTGTGCTAACTTGTAGTAAAAATGTCCATTACTTTCAAAGAATGACAGTTTTTATAAAAATACATAAACAATTGGACTGACTTGTGTCCCAAATCGGTGCATCCTTTATGCGTGGCGCACACCGGGCAGCCGTTCTTGAGATGCGTGCGACCGACGTGTCCACAGCGATCACACCGGCCCGGAGCCGCCGCCCATCGGGCCCGCTCCTCGTAACGATCAGGGTCGCTCACCCAAGATATTAACCTAATACAATCATTTTAATTACACTGTGTGATGGTACACTGGACGGTAATAGTGATTAAAGCTATGCACAACTTATAAGAAATGATCATTTAGCATTTTACCATTCTGATGGCGAGTCCAAAGACTTCTCAGGCTCTTTCTTTGAACTTCACTGACACAGGCGGGTTTCCTAATATTGTTGCATCAGAGTAAGTAGGGTAAGAAATTATAAAATGAATTACCTTGGTATAATATCGTCGTCACCAATAGTGTGTAGAAATGCCACAGCGGTACCTATCGAAGAACCGCAAGCACCCACGCCGTAGTCACAGCCACAGAGCAGAGCTAAAGCCACCATTTTATTGCGACCGAAACCTAAAACAAGGATAATTCTATTTATATACTAGCTGTGCCCGGCAAACATTGTATTGCCATAAATTTTTTTGGACTACCCCTAACATTTAGGGGGATGAAAAATAGATGTTGGCCGATTCTCATAGATACCGGATAAGCACAGATTTGTGCTGTGTCCATGGGCTTATATTCATGAGATATAAATACTGTAACCAAAAACATTGTATAATAAATATTTTTTTAAGAGTAATTGTTGAGTTTCTTGCCGATTTCTTCTCAACAAAAGCTACCTCCCGAACCCGGTGGTAACATTTATAATCATGTATGATGTATTTTGTGTCCTTCTGACGATTTGAAAGTACTTTGTAAGAAGTCTAATCAAATAAAGATATTTTGAATTGAATTGAATTTTGAATTTGAATTGAATAGCACAAAAAATTTCATCAAAATCGGTCAAGCCGTTTCGGAGGAGTATGGCAACGAAAACTGTGACACGAGAATTTTATATATTAGAAGATTGATTTCCAAAAGTAATTATCTGGTTGTTTGCATCATTTTACGCGGAGGAGTGAGGAAAATGTTGTCAACAGTTCTGTTTCTGAATGTGGATGGTATAAGGGGAGAGGAAGACCTAAGAAACGATGGATGGATTGTGTGAAAGATGATATGGCCAGAATGGGAGTGAATACAGATATGACAGCTGATAGAGAGGAATGGAAGAGAAGAACACATTGCGCAGACCCCAAATAACAAAGGATAAAGGCAGGAGGATGATGATGCTTCATGTAAAAAGTATGATGATATTTTTAAGTACCTACAGCAATTTTTTTATAAATATCTGGATTAATCCAGTTGTCAGTTTTACAACATAATTGATTGAAGGCGATTACCATTACAAGAAAACATTTTGTCAGTATCATAGCAATCAACTGAGCCCTGCATAGCTCCGCCTCCAGCTGCATTCGACACGCTGAAATTACGATACACACGACGAGCGCCATATGCGAAGCAATCAGAGTCCTGAGACACCACTGCATCTACCAACTGTACATACAGAATAAATTAATTTGTTTATTATGACTACCTAAGTCATAGAAAATTAGATAAGTATTTGAACTACTGGCGAGTTTCGGTATTCCAAAGTACTAGGAATTGAACCTAGGAATAAAATACATGCACAGTTACCCATATTATTTTCAGTGAGCGCTCATAACTTGTGAAAGTAGTTGTAAATTAATCTCATTGCATTTCAATGTCATGTGCAAATATTTCATTTAAGAAAAAATTCAATAAATATATGAATGAAAAAAATATTTATTTATTGTATGTTAAATTGTAATGCCGATTGTTCATACAAATAGGAACTTTGTAACGGTAATACTTGTTTCAACATAATAGCAATGTTGTAATAAACACAAGCACCTTGTTCATTCAGCTTCGCACACATTGCCTCTGCCTCTCCCTGGCCCTTGATGCATCTTACACCCATGCATTTCAGTAGAGATTCACACTGAAAACAAATAATAAATAATTGAATATTCCTTTATTGTCCATTTCATGTAATTCTACTGTCTTACTTCTTTAAGTACACCTTTAAATCTCTTTCTAGCTACATCTGGTTGCTTTTTGTTCCCAGTGTCAGTCCTTGGTGCAGCACCACGGAATTGAATGGCATTGCGAGCTGCCATAACATCACGTTTCAGCTCAGGAGCATCTCCTTCCAGCACAAATATAGGGTTGATTTCAGCGAGCAGTAAGTAGATTGTACGGAAGAACAGATTCCTGGTAAAATTCAAAATATTGTTTTAACAAGAGCAGACTAATGAGCTGGGAAGAAGTTAATTTATTTAAGAGAACTTAAGTACCTGAGGTATAGTTTAGGCTGGATGTGATACTCGGTAACATTTTGACTGTCGCAAACCCATCCGGAAAGATCCACAGCAATTGTTTCTCCTCTGATCTGAATAAACACCAGATAAAAATATTACACGTCACACTCATAACAAACAAGCTCAAACCATGACAGAAGACTTCTTTCGTTATCCGAGCCATGATCTGAACAAATTACCATAAAATTAAGATGAAACTCACTTCATGTAAAGATTTTTTCTCACTGAAAGGAGTTAAAACACCCCATAAGCCTTTTATACCCATCTTTAATTATTCATAGCTCGGTTTTATATATATCATCTCTCCCTGTCCGTTCCTCACAGTCCTGTCTGTAGTGATTTAGTCTCACCCACGGAAAACATGTATTATAATAATATATTATAGAAAATCTAAAATCACAAACGGCGAAATTTTTTTCAAAATTCAAAACACCTTCGTTGATTTAATCTAAACCCACAGGCTAAACTTAAAGAAAAACAAGAGTGTCAGTCAAGTTAAGTCAAAACTGAGTGATAATTTTCTGCCAATGAGAAAGGAAAAATGCCACTTTTCTGTGATCAATCAGTCAGAAATCAAATCTATTCTAGTCTATTATTTGTTTAATGGCGATGAGCTTAAGTAAAACTATTCCGCCAATGTCAAGTGATTGTTGAGAAAAATATCTTGTAAATTGTTAAAAATATGTGGAGGAACCCATTGGATTACTCGCTGGTCTCCCAGAAATGAAATCATATAAATCTATGCATTGACGCATATGTGTCAGCAATAAATTTTCCTTATCTATGCATTATTGAGTCAGACTGTCAAATGTCAAAAAAAAAAACAAAACAAACATTTCTCGGTTTAAATTCAAATGAAATATATTGAATGTGATTTTATTTACTTAATTATTCATGATGTCATTTTATACCATTACAGGCGACACTTATGTAAAGGTTATTTATATACATATACAGTGTAATAAAAAGTTTGCTTGTACCATAATTCGGTAGGCAATTCAGTAATTCAGGTAATGAGCCATTTATTGAGTAATTTAAGTACACACCAAACAAAGGTTGATAAGAGTTATTTCACTACACTAGTTTCTTTGTTGAATTTGGTGATAACGTCATTACAGATATCATCAACATATTTTAGTCACCACATGTAGATTATATTTTATACAGAGGGGCCGGACTACGACGTAATCTTTGTTCATAGGTACTTACAACGCTAATGAGAGATAACTCCAGATAACAGAAATGGAACTGTGATTTAATTCCAATCAGTAATTACATATCTACCAAGCCTTAAGTTGCCATGTCTTTCTTGAGACATGTTATAAGGAAAGGGTAAGTTTCTTTTGATATAACTTTAATAGTGTTATTTTAAAACCTCTTATATTGGTGTTAAAGACAGGCATGTGGTAAAGGCAGGAGAATGTGGTGTTATGTTAATGGTTCATGTTCACATACTGATTAGTCATTGTTTTTTATTGAATACATTTTTTTGAACAAAATATGCTAATTTGAGGGATATTGGAATCCAAGGATGGGGAGAAAGCAATGGATCACTGTTAGGGCCATTAATCATGGCCTTGAAAGTACCAGTAGTTATTTGCTACTAAATCACTGAACTTATTGTGCAAAAATATGATATACTTTGGGAACACATAGACACTAGATGCTTTTTTTCATAGAAACTGTTTTCCTGATGCCTATTTTGCATTATATTAATTGCTATTTAGTGAAAACCTAAAATGAAGTAGTTTTGTTAAAAAGCAGAAATGTTATTAAGCCAGAATTAAAACTCAAATAAATCTCTATGACTGATTTGACTACACAATACATTTTTACAATACCAATTGTTTGTTGTAACAGTCTTGCAGAGAACCTACAATACTCTGCAAGGTTCAAACATGCACAGCAACTCAAGGAAGAGGTGCAAAGGAGGGAAATTGGCAAGGTTCTCATTGCGAACCGTGGGGAGATAGCATGTAGGGTAATGAGAACTGCCCGCAAACTGGGCATCCGCACTGTGGCTGTGTATTCTGATGCTGACAAACATGCTATGCATGTGGAAATGGTTCGTAAACATGTTTTATTTTATATTGTTATTGTAGACTAGCTGTCCGTCCACAATTTCACCCATGTGAATTTCACATATGTTACTCAGTGATAATCTAGTATACTATTATTAGCTTTAAAAAAAAACTTATTCAGCTGGTTAAGTTTTTTGTTAACAAAATAATATTCTATGTTAAATTTCTTCATTGATCTGTCTCTTTCACATCAAAAGTTATGATCCTAATCTGAGTTTATGAAGAATACATAGAGTTAACTTTAGGAAGGATATCAATGGTACAAGCAGCTTTTCGAAAAGTAGCATTTGGATGTGGGCATAAAATACTGATATAAAATAAGGAAAAATAAGCTGCCTTTATATTAAGATTGTGAAACGAATTTAAAGGCAGATGAAGCATACCACATTGGGCCAGCACCATCAACACAAAGCTATCTGAATGCAGCTAAAATTCTGGAAGTAGCCAAGAAATCTAACAGTCAAGCTATTCATCCTGGTTATGGTTTCCTCTCAGAAAATCTTGAGTTTTGTGGAAAATGTGCCAGCGAGAATGTTATATTTATTGGACCTCCACCATCTGCCATAAGGGACATGGGAATTAAAAGGTAAAAGTTTATAATTAAGTTATTCATTCAGTTTAAGCCTTGTTAAGCCCATTTATCATGTACTCTGAATCTTGCCTTCTCAGAAGAACCAGCTGGAAACTCAGTAGAAACCTCCCAAAAATCAAAAATAGTAAAAAAATTACAATGTTAGTTTAATTATTGTTGTTTGAAAAAGACACTGTATACATATAACAGCATAGATTTATTATGGTGACAATTGTTGACATAAATACTCTTATTCCCAGTACATCAAAAGCAATAATGTCAGCAGCAGGAGTACCCATTGTGAAAGGATACCACGGTGAAGATCAAAGCATTGAGAAGCTACAATCTGAAGCTAAGAGAATAGGGTTCCCTCTTATGATCAAAGCTGTACGAGGAGGTGGTGGTAAGGTAAATAACATTTTTATAAATAAGCCAGCTTCAACCCACAAAATCTTAGCATATAGGTTGTGTTGCACCAAGTGTTGATTAACATGTAACTACTTGATTCCATAACAATGACTATGTGTCAAAAACAATGTCATTTTGAAATAATAATATAAAAAGCAAGAAAATAAAATAAATATTTAACACTTTATTTTATTCACACGGTTTTACCCGTGTATTTCTCGTTTCGTGGGAGTACGGGAATAAAAGATAGCCTATTACTTGCTGATAATGTAGCTATCCATTGCTGAAAGAATGTTTCTAAGCCGTCCGGTAGGTCCAGAGCCTATTCAATACAAACATACTTACATACAATTCTTTCCTGTTTATAATATTATACTATAGAAGTGTATTTCGTATAAACTTTAATTTTATATGTTTTCAGGGTATGAGAATAGCTATGACCGAAGCAGACTTCTTACCTCAATTGGAATCTGCTAAAAGAGAATCTCTTAAATCGTTTGGTGATGACAACATGCTTTTAGAACAATACATTACAGACCCAAGGCATGTTGAAGTGCAGGTACAATATTAATATTATTTATGTGCTAAAATAATCATCTTACTATGTTTGGAAACAAGTATAACATTCAAAAGAACAATTTTTCAGGTATTCGCCGATATGCACGGTAACGCAGTTCATTTGTTTGAAAGAGACTGCTCAGTCCAAAGACGTCATCAAAAAATAATAGAGGAAGCACCTGCAGTATGTATCCTACATCAACTTTTTGCACTGACATGCAATATTTCTAATTATAATTGAAACCATCCCTGTACAGGCTTTTAGAACTATGTTTGTGCTTCTTAGGCATGAATGCATACTAATATACAGTATATAATACTGCATAATATTTGGGATCATTAGAAACACATTTATATTCTGAACATTGTGTTATTTTTAATGAAAGATAATTTTTTTTTAATGTTGACATTGAGTTGAGAGTATGTATTTAAAAAGCATATAAGTATTATATCTGTTGTTTCCCAGACCCATAAAACAAATTTGCTTAGTTTGATACTAGATGGCGCTGTGTGATAATGTCCGAACATTATTTATTTATAAACAATGATATTGTATGATGGTTACAAAGGGAAAGGAAGACCTAAGAAACAATGGATGGATTGTGTGAAAGATGATATGGCTAAAATGGGAGTGAATACAGATATGACGGCTGATAGAGAGAAATTGAAGAGGAGAACACATTGCGCCCACCTCAAATAACATGGGATAAGGGCAGGAGGATGATGATGATGATAACACTAAATAATTGTTGGGTACACCATCTTTCCACCTAGCCTGGTTTATCCGAAGAGACTCGTCGGTCTTTGGGCGAGGCGGCGGTGCGAGCGGCGCGGGCGGTGGGCTATGTTGGTGCTGGCACTGTTGAATTCATTCTGCATAGGACCACGCATGAATTCCACTTCATGGAGATGAACACCAGGCTGCAAGTAGAACATCCCATCACTGAGATGATTACTGGTTAGTTTTGTTTGGCCGAATATTAATTATTTATTAGGTACAAACAAAATTATATTGTTCTTGTCTGATGTTGCTGAAATTACACATGTATGTTGGTTTCCTTCACCATAGCGTATGTTAAAGTTTATTAGTATAAACCGGGCCTATATTAAACCCGCATTTTGGTAATGAAATTTGATAACATTTACCTTCAGGCACGGACTTGGTGGAATGGCAGTTGAGAGTGGCAGCCGGTGAGCCACTACCATTATCACAGGAAGAGATCGTTCGCCGCGGACACGCTGTGGAGTGTCGCATATACGCTGAAGAACCCGGCGCTGGATTCCTGCCTCGTGCCGGAACACTGCATCGCCTCACCCAACCTATCCCAGAGGAATTTGTTAGAGTATGTTTTGCTTCTTTTTTTTACTTTTTTTGGAACTTTTGTCTTACATAGACAATGAGACGGGGGTGTAAACACCGCCAACTTTCAAACTCCGAGAATTTATTGTGAATTTCTGGACAGTGTCTATTTTTGACAAATAATAATATAAGTGTGATATTTGATAATTAAAGGTGGAAACAGGCGTTCGTGAGGGTCAAGAAGTGTCTGTTCACTACGACCCCATGATTGCCAAGCTGGTTGTTTGGGGCCGCGACAGGAACGAAGCTTTGGCCAAAACAAGAGCTAAACTCACGGAATATCAAGTAAGTCAATTGGGACACTTAGTTTATTGTATGGGGCATACTCATTACGCTTTTCTTCTCAAGGTATTTTTTTTTAATCTACCACCACATCCCGTTTCACCAATTAATTATTATATACATTTTTCTGGGGCGAATGCCTTTACAACCAAACTAATCAGAATTGTATACTTTAAGAGTTCTGCTGGATGGTATGAACCCACCAAAGTTGCAAGGGATCTTAACATCTATCGAAAGAATTATTTGAATGGCTCAAAACATCAAAATCATGACCCATACTGAAAGTATTATATTAAAAAAATATATTAATATTTTTTTAATCAGGTAGCGGGTTTGGAAACGAACGTAAACTTTCTACTCCGTCTGAGTGGCGCGGAGGCGTTCGTCAAAGGCGACGTGCACACCTCGTTCATACCGCAACATGAAGCTGAGCTGTTCCCCAAGACTGACTCCGTACTGACTGAAGAGAGAGCCATACAGGCTGCTATTGGACATGTAACTGATCTTTTTCATAATATTACAAAGCTGGCAAACAGATACATCCTGGCATATTGACGCTTGTAGCACCAAGTATCATTCGCGCTTTACGTACCTACCTTATGAACTATGATAAGGCACACGACAATAATATACACTATAGATAGACTAAGCACAGAGGGTCAATACCCTCTTAAGAGCGTTGGTGAACTTGCTCATTGCAAGGATGGCAGGATGAGGAGGAGGTATTGTCAGTATTCGTGCCGCTCCGATGTTACACCGACATTGAATGGGAGATCCCTTTATGCTCTACCTTTAATTAATGTCTTCAAGCTTTACGGGTAAGCGGGGTATAAATCTACCCTTTTTATCAAATATATTGTTTCCAATTCTGTCATCAACCCGACGAGAAGACGTGACAGATGTTTTTCGCCATTTGCCAGATATTGCTTAGTAGTGTTAAGAAAAGAGTAAATTTGGAGGTAAATTTCAATAATGGACGATGCTTTAAAGTAACATAGTAATAATATAGTTCGCTATTTTTAGATGCTTGTTAGTCAAAGAGAAAATGCTTCCAATGACGGTTGGAAAGGCATTTCCGTGGATGCTGCATCTTGGCGACCCAACTACCAACTACAAAAAACTATACCTTTGAGGTTTGATGAAAAAGGTGAGATCATATTAGATCATAGCGAAGTGGGGACGTACAAGTACACGTACCTTAGACCGTGATTCGAAATATAGTTGTTGTTGCAATTCAAAGATACAGACATATATTATTACACAGCTGAGCTATTGCACTCTAAGTGCGTACAGTGCCTAGTGCGAGTTCTCTTAAGATAGCCGTCACAAGTCATCGCGTTGACGTTGGCTCTGATCCTATACAAATCTGCGTTAACTTCGACGCAATGACTTGTGACAGCTGTTAAACTCGCACTAGGCACACAGTAATAATAACATCACCAGTATGCATGTTCAAAAAGTTCCGTAAATTCTATCTCACTGCACGAATACAATGTTAGGCTTGCTGGGTGTCATTTGGCTTTTCCTTAAATCATAGTTATCCGGAATAAAAATATCACAATGCCGAGACTAACAAATATTTTTAGATTTATCAGTGAGAGTCCAGTACGACAGTGCACCGAACACGTACAAAGTCCGCGTGAACGATGGTGAATGGCGACGCGTGGAGGCGAGATTGCAAACCAGTCCTTTGGGACTCCGACTGGACGCTACGGTCGAAGACAAGAGGACCAACGTCGGACTACTCACACACGATCAAGAAGTGCACATTTATGATGAGGTTTGTATATCCATACATGTGTTTACGCTTGTATCCTAAGGCGTCCATTGACCACTTGAATTGTAGTATTTCTCGACTCAAATTGTTTTTTTTTTTTACTTTAGTAGACATTCCAAAGTACTTTCAAATCGTAATAACAATAAATTTACCTAAACAAGATTATTTAGGCTGGGAAGGTTGTTTTTATAGGAATCGGTGTAAGATCCACTATTTGCTGTGTTAAATGAAGTGATTTGTTTTTGTAACACCGTCAGAGTTCCATCTTGGGAGTTGTTAACCTAGTATCTTTTTTTTGATGATTGTTTGCGATTCAAAAACAACTGGACCGATTTTAATCAATTTCACACTAATATTAATGAATGAATGCTACTGTATCACTGAGTAGTATAGGCTATATTGTTAATCCAGTTACGCGGTCGACGCTTACATTAGCGAGTCATGAAATATATTCAATTGCAGAAGGGTCAAACAGTAGTGAAGTTGCCGGTCCCCAAATACCAGGCGGCAAGCAGCATAGACGCCGCTTCGTCGGCAAACAGTGCCTCCTCGCCCACTCCAGGTGTGCTGGAAAGGATACTTGTCAAAACTGGGGATAAGGTGAGACATCATACTTTTAATCTAGTACTAAAACTATACTCAAACATCAGGGTATTCTTAACTATTTAAGATGTCGAAAATTTACAATTTCGCATACAATATATAAGGTAGAAAATCATGGAGGCCGTGGGGTTTGAGCAGTCGCCTACTACGCAAGTTCGAATCCTAGCAGTCTGTACCACTGAGTGCGTAAATAGTGTGCCAAATGAGAGAGAGATGCTCTTCTTTTGATGTCGTTTTATTTAGTCCGCACTCCATAGCCATCGGTATGGGACATCATACTAAATTCAAAATAATAAACCTAATTGTGCTGTATTAAGTTATAAGAATTCAAGGAAATGTTGACCAGGATAATGAAATCGAACATTACAGTAGATAATTGACACAGGCAACGGTTGCCTTCTTGGTTTTGGTACGGATCGAGAGACATGCGTCATTTATTTAGATATATGGATCTGTGACAGGTAGCTTGATTCAATTTGGAGGACTCTAATGTGTCCTTATCGTTTAAAACTACCCAAGTCACATGTAAGTAAACTATTCCTACGGACATATCAATCTTCCTACTGTTACCTTCATATCGCATAGAGCGATATCAATTCCTTTCAGTATCTTAATCCCTCATATACAAAACGTAAGTTAGTGAGTATTTATTTTTATAACAGGAAGTATAAAAGTGATTGACATTGTTTATTTAAAAAGTGAATAGCGTTTCATTGTTATTAAATTTATGGCTCTTCTCGAAATCAAAACTTATCTATAAAAAAAAAACACGTTTCTTTCGTGAGGCACTCGTTGACGTCGATATAATTACCAACGTTTGGCAACAAGCGTTTTGAGAAGAAACCGTATCCAAATCGGCCTTCGCTCCGGTAAAATAAAAAAAAATAATCGGTTTGTTTTTACTAGGTGGTGAAAGGTCAGCCGTTATTCGTAGTGATCGCTATGAAGATGGAGTACGTGGTCCGCTCGCCTCGTGACGGCGTAGTGGCTTCACTGGCGCCCTTCCAGCAAGGAGACGCCATCGGGAAGGGAGTACAAGTGGTCCTGTTGGAGGGAGACAGCTAAATGTTATTATACTCTCTTTTAGTTTATTTCTCTTTCTATTTTACTTTACACGTGTTATATACTTGCACAATTTGTTGCAGCTATCGAGGCTTATGATATCATAAATTAGTTAATCTACACTTTGATTCTGACTTTTCTTCTGTGTGTTGTGTTCAGAGTGCCTATGTAAGTATGTGTCTTGTAATCGGAATCTAAGAAAGACGAATGATTAACATTTCAAGTACAACATTTCAGATAGTCAAGTAGGTATACAGGGACTTTACTTATTTTTTTAATTATTGTTGTTGGTAGCTTTTACCCCAAAGAAAAATATTTTATTCTTTTTATAATTTTGGTAATGGAATTTATTTTCGTACAGTACAATACAGGGGATAACCTTATTCAAACCACTTATTGGGTTATAATACAAATATAATTACATCACCTTTCGTATCGCGTTTAGTGAAACCAGCCACCGCGTGAATATTGCAATGTATCCTTCGTATATAGCTGGGTACTGTAGTTAGGGTTTATCATCATCAGTTGAAGTTGCTAGCTTTTTAAACACAAGAGACTATTGTGTGGTAAGGACCTCACGGTATAACTGTTATTCCATGATTAGTACACTCCCATTTATATTATTTCATAGCAATACTTTCTGCATTTAACTTCAAGACTGTTAAAAAATAATATATGTAGTTACATTTATACCTTTATATTGTATAGAGGAATAAAAGATGTATTTTTTATATTTTTATAAGTAGTTAATGTTGTTGTAGTTTTGATTAAATAATTATTGTGTGTAATGTATAAAATAAACTATGTATTTAATTTATTTCTAGATTTGTATTATTTCCATACTGAATATATATACTTTAAATACCTTTCTTATCTTAATACGTATATTGATAGTATTTTTAAAACTCGCTTATTTACGTAATAATCGTTTAATAAGTATTTCCTTACTTAATTATCTTAGCAATAATTTTATGGAGCGCATAATTAATTCCGATACGAAATATTAGTACAAATTATTTTGACATGGTTATCATTATGTAATATACTGACGCACAATTTGAACTTAATTACTTCACGTAATAATAGTAAGCAAGAATGGCGACTCTTGCTAACTATTATATATAACCATAATAACCGGCGGGCTATATCCCAAATTTACGCATGTTTTTCCTGGATGTAAAGTAATACTATACTAACTATATTATTATGTAATTTCATTATCATGCAACTATAAATAAAATATAAATAAACTAAACCATAAGTCATACAAAAATACCATACAAAATTTCATTAAAATGAGATTATATATAGAAAATTATGCAATATATACAAGATATGTTAGTTTAAAGGTATAACATATTATACTACTATCTTGCGCCCGCAACTTCGCCTGTGTGCCAGTAAGATTTCAACCCCCATTTGACCCCCTTAGTTATTCCTAAGGGGAATAAATTCTATCGCATATCGGAAAACCCTTTTAGTGTATAACCACACCTCACTAAGAACACGCCCTACAATATTCATGTCTCTAGGACCAGTAATTTAGTCTGTACTTTGATATATATATATATGTCAGTCAGTCAGAACTTAAAATTTTATATGTACCGCACATAAATAATGTTATTATGAGTCTAGCACGACCACGCGATTCGCATCCTAATTGATATGCGAGTTATGAAATTGCACGTAAACTATATCCTAATACATATCTTTAGATATGATCTAACAAAGGCGGTCTTATATCTTCTAGTATCATCACCACAAGAGTTTCCTAGGAATCGGCAGATATTTAACAATGCTAAGTACATTGCGAAGTCGTCACGCGTGCTAACTTCACATTGTATGAATTCCTTCTCAAACGAAAGCTCGTTTCCTTTCCTAGCGATGATTCGTCATAATGATTGGTTGTCACAAACATGATTTTCGGTTAAAGTCTCTACCGTTCTGTGTTAATTCTTAATATCATATCATAACCCTAATAATTCTTTCATATCGACCCAAACGATTGTATAGATAGACTTGCTGTGCCCGACAGACGTTGTATTGTCTCATATTTTTTGAGGTGGGTGATCCACCTTATCATTTAAAGGTATGATAAAAAGATGATGACCGATTCACAGATCTACCGGATATGCACATCAAATTTCATACAAATCGGTCCATATATTTCGGAGGAGTTTGGTAAGAAACGAGAATTTTATATATGAGATGTAGGCTAAATTGAATTATGTAATAGTGATTAAAGTAGACCATTCTATTTTTAGTGTTCGTATTCTATTCAAAGTTGATAACGGTGATAAGAGACGAGAGACGTGGATGCAAAACTATGGCTTTGTGTGTGATTATAATTTACATCGCCAGTCGATTGTTATTAACCTTATTTCGAATATACCTTTCCTTGTGATGAAAATTAGCTTTCCTTATATGCAATGTTACTTAAAATATAGTATAAGCGTATAAGGAAACTATAGAGCTATCTATATATTTAATAGATAACCATATACTGCCACAGAACGTGTTTGGGTCGTGCAGTTTTATAAATGTACATTACTGTACAAAATCTAAAAAAAGCATACTGTCTAATTGAGAACCTCTTCCTTTTAAAAGTCGGATAAAAATTATTAAGATGAATTAACAATTCAAAAAATACGGCTGTAAATTACTTGAGTGTGCTACACAATAACTTTTATGAAATAGATAGTACACCATCTGCTTCAATTTGCCTAAAAGCATTAGTTGTAATTGTATTATAGTTAATGATACATCGCATCTATACCCAATTATAGTATCTTTCCGAGTTCGCATGCCTCAATTATATTAAAGCGTGTTTGATCATTTGAATATGAAGAAAAAATTCGACCGACCAAAGTATCGGGGGCGTAGCTCAGATGGTAGAGCGCTCGCTTAGCATGCGAGAGGTACCGGGATCGATACCCGGCGCCTCCAATTTATATTTTATTAATTTTACAACAAGATTACTACAAAAGTATATACAGGAATCATTAAATTTTAATCCTCGAAACACTAAAGCTATTTATTATAAGTTTATTTTTTATAACATGGTTTGCCGTCACACAAAGGGGTGAGAGGAAAGGTACACTTTTTACCATTAAGGAATTTTGTTGTTCTGTTTTCAGAAAAGAATTTAAACCTTCGACAGATATTACTTTATTTGCCATAACACAATAGCAAACGGTTCTTACATCTTCAGGTAAGCAATGCGTATAGAAACAATGGGTTTACAAAAAAAAAAACATGTAAAAAATATTTCTCGCTGCCTTTCCTGACGGCGACTCCGCAAGGCATGGTAAGTACAATGATAACTAGGTTATAAATATTTTCTATTTCTTATAAAATATCACATGTAGGTGCGTTTAATATTATGTAGACATACTTTATGCAATAATGACCAAAGAAGTTAGTGATTATATAACCATATCTATCTATAGATTTCATCTTACTGAGCTAGAAACAAGAGCAATAGATTTTAATTATAGGTACCTGACCTAAATTGTGTTGAAATCGCTCTTTGTCATTAAATAAATACTTAGAAAAACCCGCGTCAGTCAACGCGTTTAGAAAACCACGAACAAAGAAAATAACACGCTGTAGGACCTTTGTGCTGTAAATATATACTTACGTATTTTTGTTTGTGTTAATACATAAAAACTAAGCTATAGAAATTATAAATATGCAAACCAGCACGTTTTATTGTACAGAAGTTTCCATTAGATATCTGCCGGCTGCTAATAAACTGTTATCGAAATAATCGCGGTTCTCCTTGCGGTGGCAGGGCACTAGCGCACTAACGTTACGCGCTCCCACACACACATACAAACGTCTAGTATCTACATGCGCCGTTTTATCTCCATGCGGTTTACAAAGATAGTGCACACCCTTTGTGCTATTTCTATCAAGGATCTTTGTTCCAAATGTTTACCGCTGCGTATTTGGTTGGAACCTGTTGGACGCGTGAGTCGTGACTAACGAGTAAAACCGCATTATTCATTACTCTACAGCTTTGTGACGATCATATTTTATGGAAAATTGAGTTTCATCGATCGCAAACAGCTGTATTATCAATGTAACTTTAGCCTAACGAGCTCACTTATCATTATCGACATTAAAATGTCATTAATAGGCATCACTCTCGTAATACACGGCTAATTTATGTTAATGAACTTGTTCTACACAAATTGTTTAAAAAAATCAGACAATTGATAAGATAATGGTAGAAAACATTGGACAAGGATTGTCTTTGTGTTTTGAAGCTAGCTTATAAGTAATAAGTATGTACTTACGAAGCATCCTGTCAATACTTACTATTATTATTTTATCCTGTAGTATCGCTCTTTACCTGACTAGGGTCCACCAGCGGCGCAGGTTTGTTGACGTTTTTTGTGAGCATTCTCGGAACAGCTGATCAGTACAACAAACCCAGATGACGCTCTCCTATTGGTCGAAAACCCACCCTCGTTTTATTCAACCTTACACACAAATATTCGTATGGAAAGATTCGACCGGTTTGGATGCTGTTGAAACTTTATTTGAATTGTTATTATTGTAGATGCCATGAGCTTAGAAAGTTTGAATATGCTTCTGGGGAGCTATTATGCATGTGTTTCAATCAAGTTTCAATGTTATGATCACGTTTCCTGTGGAAAGGCATTACGTAAAAAAAAACAATTTTTATTTGATCAAAACTTATTGAAGAACATACATAATCCACGGCCTGGGAATTCGCAATTCAAAATAAATGATGTGTTCACGAATACCAAATAAAAATCAGCTGTAATTAGTGATTTTTTAAGTACCTTGTTTCCGACCTTAGGATCAAATAAATGCTTATACAAAATTTCGGAAAAATCTGTCTAGTGATGTAGTTAGTAAGTTAGTTTAGAAGTTAGCAGACAGATAAACAGAGATACTTTCCCATGTATAATATGAGTTAGTGGTTCTCGCTGCCATAATAATATGCTGTCGGTTTCATATCCTACTAGCCTTACTAAATTTCACATATTATAAACATGATTATAACTAGATGATGGCTGCTCCACAATTTACTTAAGCACACGTAATGTAATAAAACGCCTATTAATTTGTTTTTGATAGTGCAATAAAATATCGAGGTCACGTATAAAACGTGTAATATGCATTTTTAACGTTGGATTAATCTGGGACCGTGCTAACGGAAATGTTGTACGCTAGTGCTTGTAGCAAAATTACGATTACGTAATAATATTTTGCAAACGGCCATAAGCTAAAGGCAATACAATACAATAAAACAAGTTAGCCAATCATTGTTAGCGATTAACCAACATTTTTTTAAATACACTTTCAATCTCAATAAAGGTGACGATGCTTACGAACGTAATATGCAATCTGCCTGTACACCAAGCATACGTTTTGACAAGCTCCAACGTCGACAAATGGCCATGCAATTTAGCTCAAAATGAGTTGATATTTTTTCGAAGGCAAGTTGAATTACAAACTTGGCGGATCAACACATTTCGAGTCATGGTAATAACATTAGGTACGCAATCGAATGGTGACTACGTTACATGTACAAACCTATAGTTTTTCATAGAGAGAATAGATTTTCATCTTCACAGGTTCTCTTGATTTTGTTCACCATCACACACGTGACTGGTATCATTAAAACGTCTTTGGCCATAGTAACAAGGAATTTTACCTGGAGTTTACACTGGAGGTAACTCTCTTTTTACAGTGACTTGGACCGCGAAATGATTTTCTAAGTATCCTCTGTCCAACGTTAGTAAAATTTCAGTATAACGGTTCGATACAGCCGTGAAAAGGTAATAGACAGGCTCAATCTCCAATCAACAGAGTCAACTAATCTAATGCATAGTATATAACTAATTGCTTGTCCTGATTGACTGATTCATCAACGCAGAGCATGAACCGCTGATCGTAGAGACATGAAATTACGGGGGTGTATTTTTCGTGACGGGTAGAGGCGCACGAAAGGAATTCTTGTAAGGATTTTAATAGGGGTTGAAAGTTTGTATGCAAAGCCTTTATTGTCGTAGTCCATATAAATTCGTATGTTGCTGTTTGTTGGAAATTAAGGATCTCGAGCTGATGCAAAACTTTAAAAATAATAATTATAAAAAGTTACTAATAATAATCTATTAGGAAAATTCTGCAAACTAATTGCTGCTATTGTGCTTCAGCAGTTCATAACATATTTGACTCAGGAAAGATAGAATCCGCGACCTCCAACATGGCAGTGCCACTGACCTAGAGCGCTGTGATATTTGTCATTTTGTCTGATCAAGGTTAGATTTGGCCTTTAAAAATATTCGTCAACATTAGATGAATCAGTTTGAACAAACAAAAAAACAGTTTACAAGAACACGCGCCAACACCACGTGGATATATGGATGTTGTGCCAATATTCGTATCCGCTACTAAAATACAGATGATCAACAAGACATTCATAACTCAGAGGGGCCTATGACAAACATATTTACGTAACACCGGTACTATACCCCTATCACGGGTTTGCCACCGTTTCGCAATCTATACAATCTATACTCGCCAGCGTCTCCGCCGAATATTAGCATGAGACTAAGAATTGTGCAGCGACTCCCAGCGGTGACGTGAAAAACTAAAATATCTCATACAAATATTGCGAGAGACTCTAGCGAGTATAGATTACGAAAATGGTGGCAAACCTGTGATAGGGGTACATCATATTGAAGTTTCTTGCAAAATATTCGGTGTGTTGCCGGTTTTGTCGTAGAATGCCATATTCATTACTTATGGCAAATGATCTAACTGCCAATTGTAAGTTATATTATGTAACTCTCTGCGTAATCTAAACATCAACAAATTAACAGTCAAAGTCGTGACAGGTATTTGTATATTTAATAGATTACTGCTTACTTGTTATTGATTCGTGAACCACGTTAGACAATTAAAATTGTCTGAACTCAGTATCGTCCTGCGATGCATGCAAAAATGTTTTATTAAGTTGGGAAAAACCAGTCACATTTGGGGTTGGTCAATATCGCCCAAAGCCCATGATATTAAGGTGACTTCTTCTACCAGGACTTAATTGGAAAACGGTGCTACCCAAGCTACTATTCAAAATGATGGCATAGGACCAAATGGACCCCTCATCTATACAGATATAGGAATAAATAAAATTCACTAAATTAAAATATAACAGCTTTTCACTAAATGCACATGGAAGTATATACGGTACTGACATTGAAAAAACTATTTTAATTATTTTTTCTCTGTCTGTCTGTTTGTGAAACCGATTGTGAAAAGTTTATTTTTCGAAACGATTTATTTATATATTATGTGCATGCATTTTTGAAGGGAAATAGCCAAGTGCGTGTCATACGTGCGTGACTTAACATTCGACTAGGTACCATCAGTCTTTGCGGAATGCGTGAGAAAAAAAATCACATAGTATATTTTTTTATTTCGCTACGAAACAACATTATTAAAGTTGTTTGAGTTATTTATTAAAATATCTCCGTCTTTGAATGCATTCAATTCGATGATATCTAAATCTATATCTACACTTCTACACTACTATTATCATCAGGAAAGATATGTATTTTTGTGTGTATGTTTGTAATGAATAAACTCAAAAACTACTGTGCCGATTTCATAAATTCTTTCATTATCGAAAAGCTACATCATCAGCGAGTAACATAGGCTTTATTTTATGACAACGCGGGTGAAACAGCGTGACGTCCGCTAGTAATATTATAAAGATGAAAGGTTTGTATGTATGTTTGTAACGAATTAGCTCAAAAAGTACTGAACCGATTTAAAAAATGAAAATCCTTAACCATCTAATATTACATTATCACTGATTAATATAGGCTATACTTTATCACCGTACTCCCACGGGAACGGGAACTACGCGGGTGATACCGCGAGACGTCCAGTAGTAGTTTATAACCAAGGCAGCAATTGTTTAATTTGTATGTAAGTAACTACATAATTGTCAAGGCAAATATAAAATACTTTTAAATCGGTTTCATTATGTCTAAATGCTAACAATAAACTACTTACAATTCAAATTTCGAAAGCTATACAATAAAAAAAATCTTATTATATGTGTTGATTTAGCCGAATAACGACGTAGACTGAAATTTAGTTTTTTCTCAAACTGATATTTTTTAAAGAACCTTAAGTTGTTTTAAGGCTAGTGTAACTAAGTATATTGATGGATAGCAAGCATGGCAATGAGTTGCTCACTCTTCTATTAAATTGTACTAAAACAACCCTATGCATAAATAAGGGACACTTGTAAATAAAAGCCGGGGATTTTGTTGCTGACAGGCTTACATTTGGAAACGGTAGTAAATTAACCTAGGTTAGCGTAAGAGAAATGACGTTCAATAAGTGTTCCAAGTGTCCCTTATGTTGAATAAAACTTTTTGATTTGATTTGGTTTGACCGTATTCAGTTGTAAAGCTTGTATGGAACAAACAATAAGACAGAGGCATGTATAGGTGTGGACATTAACGCATATATTAAAACCAGTGGTTTTAGGTGCTGGTATTCACTTCGAAAACTTCAATGTTTTATTAAAAGTAAAATTAAACAAAACAATTATTTTCCGCGTACTATTCCCAGAAATGTTTATAAAATATTGCAGCAATTGAGATCTTAATGTCCGCTGCAAAAGTCGCAGTGATTACAAATTAAATGAAAATAAATGGCTATTATAAATTTTATTTTGTTTGTTTTTAATTTACGTCTCGCAATCGCTTTCATTTGTCTTTGTTGTGATAAAGCTTTACAGATACATGACAAACTAATACGTTATTATAAAACGTAACAAGAGCCGTGGTGGCCTTGGGGTTTGAGCAGTCGCCTACGACGCAAGTTCGAATCCCAGCGGGACCTGTACCAATGATTTTTTCTAAAAACTTATGTGCAGTCATTTCATCCCACGTGCTTTACGGTGAAAGAAAACATCGTGAGGAAACTGCATATTTCTGAGAAGTAATTCAAGGACGTATGTATAGTGCCTGTGAGGGCGATGGACTCACGCTCTGTCACGTCGATATTTAAACATATTCGGTGAAATGTGGGTGTTGTAGTTACAACACCTCTGCTAACTCCATCAGAGACCCTTCTGGGATGGCGTGAGCATATTTATTTTTATAATATTTATGAAACGAGTTATTCTTACTGAGTTGGAAGAGGGGATAAACAGAATTCAGACAACAATATATTCCCACTATCAAATCTACAATAGGTTGGACCTGTTGGAAGTTAGGACATTCAATTCCCAAATTTAATGTCCTAACTTCCAACAGATCCGCGGTTCACAGCTAGTAATTAGATACATATATACAACTAGCTGTGACCGGCAAACGTGTATTGCCATATATTTTTTGAGGTGGATCATAAGGATTCTGGGGTATGGACGATTCTAAGACCTACCCCATATGCATTCAAAATTTCATACAAATCGACCAGTCGTTTCGGAGGAGTTTCGTTACGAACACGACACAAACATTTTATATATTAGAAATAGGAAGGTTCATAGCTTGTTTCAATTATAATAATGTTTTATACGTTATTTAAGGTGACGGTGAAATAGCAACATGCCTATAACTTCGGTAAGTAACGAAGTCAAACCTGAAGAAATAATAAAAAAAATCGTTGCTATGTCGATATCAGTTCTTGGTACATATTTATCCGATAGTACAATAATGGTACGTGCTATAATTGCCTTCGTTGCCAACATAAATACGTGCTACTTTATTTATTTCCACACGTGCTTTCGTAAAATACCATAGGTTGCGATATTTCATTTAAAAAAATACGTTCTACCAGAAATTTTGTACGTGTTAATAACACACGAGGAAAAGGCTTTGAAGAAATTTATTTAATTCTTGTCAGTTACTGACTTATTTGATTTAGTAAGATAAAATCATTCATAGAAGTAATATGCTGTTAATGCTATTAGCAAAGAGATATTGTTCACGCAATCGATAAATTTACACGGAGAAATAAAATTAAAGTGTCTGTTTGTAATTCCAAAGAACAGGTTTTCACTAAATGCATAAGTACGACATAAAAAACACAGATTTTTTTTTTCTCTGCCTGTATGTCTGTCCGTCCGTATGTCTGATTGAATTGACCGATTTTGACGGGACTTTCACTGGCAGATAGCTAACGTTAAAAGGAGTAACTTAGGCTATTCTTATTTTTAAAAACATAAGGGTTACCCGTGTAATTAACTCTACGGAGGTAAAACTGTGAGGCGGAGCTAGCAGGAAATAAACAACCTTCAGTTATTAAGTTAGATTCGGCGGGACATTAAATAAGTTTGTATACATAATTATGTATAAACAACAGTGGCCATAAACTTGATAAATGGACAATATCGAAGTGCGCTTGTTCTGCGTGCCGTGTGCCGTGACAAGGAGGCAAGGAGCGTATCATGCATGCTAAGTACCTGCTCATAACGGACCTCTCCACTTCATGGCTATTAGACCTGCTGGATTCAATAGAAACAGGGCATACATGGACATATGGGACCTCCACGAGTACTCAATTAAATTAATAATTACTGTTAAACATCTAAGCAAAATCTAGAATTATCGTATTATCACTCTTTAAAGAGCGCATAAGAAACATAAGAATATGTATAAAAATATATTATGTGATTATCCGGTAGATGAATTAATGATTCGGTTGGTCAAAGATTCAGTCGGGCGTCACTACGTGTTGCATAAGTAGGTGCATCTGCTTGACATTTGAATCGACCCCGAATTCGAATAGAAACTGTGTCACGTTTTAAGCAGCAAACGGCACCGGCGGCGCGGCGTAACGCGTATGTTGGCGAGGTGCGTTGTGCAATCCCGTTAGCGCTCCACGTGCGAGAGCCGGCGCGCCTCAATGTCGCCCGTGGGCGGGCAGCCGCCTTGCCGCCCGCCCGCGCCGCTGCCGCCCGCCCGCTGAAAATAGCGAGCGCTGCCGAACCGATACCGGTGAGAGCGGCCGCCCGAGCAGGCATCCAGCTCACACTCGCCGGCCGCGGCGAACACATCTCGTTCACACGAACAGCTGAGCATCAAAACAAAGGAGCGAGACGGGCAGTCGCCGCTCCCGCTCGCCGGCCGGCCGGTGTTGGTTGCCGGCCGCGTCGCGCCGCAAGCAAGCACGCACCGCACCTCAGTCCTCGTTCGAGTCGCATGTATTGAGGTCGTATGCTGTTAGCTCACTTGCAAAGTTTAATACCGCGAAAGGATTTTCCTTTGTCCCGATCCTCGAGGACCCTGCCCGCGTATTATGTTTCCGCGTGAGAGTTGCGATCAGCCCCGGCCTACTGAAGAGCCGGACCGCGCGCAGCTTGCTGAACCGCGTCGAAATTCCTTAAATTTTCCGAAATTCTGTGACGGTTATCCCGCGAAACGCGTCCGCCGGGCGATTTGAAATTTTAAGTGAACTTGTGAGAAAGTTGAAGTCCAGTTAAAGCCACCGGACTCCGTGGGGCTTCCAAGTGTTGAATTATAGTGCAAAGTGCAGACTGAAAGCATCATGTCGACAGGCAAGAGGCTCGCGAAGCGCTCTATCATAGGAACGCGCGTCGCCGCGCTAGGTGACGACGGACTCTACTACTCAGGAATGATCCAGGCGGTGAAGACGCCAGCACCATTCCCGGAGAACAATAACTGCATCAACCTGACGCCGAACACCCGCTACACTGTGCGCTTTGACGGGGGCAAGAGCACCCGGGAGTACCGGGATGCGGAACTCATCGGGCCGGGCTTCCGCGGAATGACCGGCGTGAAGCTGCAGGTGGGGCAGCGCGTGTTCCTCACGCACAACGGCCGCGAGGTGCGCGCTGACGTCCTCTCGCACCAGCACGACACCGACGAGCTGCGCGTCCAGGTCCACACGCCCGCTACAGAGGTACACACTTTATAATCATACACACACATTTCCACACATTCTTTGTTTATCAAAAATTCATAACAATGATGATAGTTAGGAGGGTTGGTTTTATATACGTGTTTATTTCAAAATGTGTAATAAGTTTTAATTTCCATGTAAGGTTCTAGTAAAAGACATCAACGAGCAGTGTTTGCCGTAATCAAAGTAAAATTTGATACCAATTTAGATTTTGGACAGTTTTGTCATTTAGAAAGACGGTAGCTTTTCAGAGTAGGATAATCCAAACAAAGGTATTGTGGTAGAGCAGCAGCGGGGGCGCGCGGAGGCGGCGCGTGCACCGAGCTATTGACCCCGGTCCACACTCCACGTGCAGCGTGCACCCGCGCGCGCGCCCTCCCCACCCACCCCGCGCGCGCTACCGTACCGATGCACTTTATTAAATACTCCAGATACTGCTTCATACTAACGCATTAAACCCACCATCAAACAATAGGCGTCAATGGTGTCATTATCAATGTCAGGAAATTATTATTTTGCAATATTTGAACTAGATGACCGAAATGGTCTAATCTGTGTTATAGAATAAAATTTGTATTATTATGTTGATGAATAGTTTGCGGGCCATTCAAATAGCTTAACACCAAGGGCAATGATAGCACTATCAGTCGACGATTCGGCGTCATTCACAAGGTGGATATCGTATTATCATATTATTAAAATACATAATTGTGTTAGTAATATTTTTCCGCTCGGAGACGACATTTTCTTATAAAATTCAGCCATCGGTTAGTAGAGCCGTAAACTTAAACGTAATAATGCAAGTACATATTTTCTACAAGCTCTATGCAGTTTATAAATCCGGTTACACCGTTAAGCTTCATGTAACCGCACCACAGATCACCGCACACGTTACCAATAAAGATGTAAGGTTAATTATGTCTATTCCAATCGAATGCAATTCTTAATTTGACGAATAGTTCCAGAAACATAAACTGAGATATGTTGTTACAAGCGAGGGACCGTTGATTGTTGTTGCGCCGCGCCGGGTGCCGGCCGGCATGCCGGTGCGTCATCCTCGGTCATCATCCATCGCCGAGTCTTATCTACGTAACTATTTAATGCTGAGGCTTCCTATGTGTAGTATACTATACCGGCCGATTTATTACTGCATTGACCTTTGTTGATATTTAAATCCGGCCATACATGTTTATTCAAGGACTTCTTAATTCATCTCGTAACATTCTATTTGATTCATTATTTATACTTAAGTAATTACCAACCCGCCCTCGCTTCATTTCGGGTTACGATTTTTTAAGGTATTACAAAACGTTGACTTCTATTATATTTAAATAGAATATGGAATTTTAATCTAAAAGTCCACCGGAGTGCAGCTCCTACATGTTAGTAAGAACCGTATCGAGATCCATAACGCAGAAACGCAGTTTGGAAGAACAAACGGACACATTGATTTTGTAAGGAAATGTCGACTTCAATTTAAAGAACTTCTTACATAATAATGTATTTAGAAATAGGGAAACATTTAACAATGTCGGTGTCTGTATGCTAACATTTTGTTATTTTATTGACTCCACGCTGCGTTTGATAGGAATAAGTAGTATGATATCGGATAACATTAAATTATGAACTTTATCGCAGTAGTTTTGTAATGTTTTTATTTGTAGAACAAGCAAAGAGCATAGTGAATTTACAGGGTAAACAACGACAACAATGAGGAAGGCAGATTGGTTGGTACTCGTAGCCTTGTGCCGTTCGCGTTGTGCGTAAATAGTGACGTCGCACGCGATACTAGCGTGACGCGAACTCGTGCGCAGTACACTTTGGATAGATCGACCTCTCTGACAACGTTATATCTATAATTTTGTGAACAAAACAATAAACTTACCCACTAAATGATAAATTAGTTTATTGGTGTTTAATCGTGTTGATAATTTGCAAAATCATATTGTGTCAATTGTTTACTAGCAACCCATCATCGTGCATAACAGTACTCAAACATACCTAAGATTGCGTCATAGGTATTGAGCGTGTTTCAAAACAAGTTCACTGATAAATAGACAAACACGTCATGTCCAAAATAAACACCTATCGGTTGTAGTAGGCTACTACCACGCTAACAATTTATTATAAACTCAACGGGAAATCCCAAAAAGATTCACTTTTCTAAAAACATAGAGCTACCACCGGTGAGGGATGTCGTTATCACTCAGTTGCGGCTGCGGCATTCCCCAATACTGATACTAGGTCTGTTATGCTCGCGTCATAGAGTATTTACATCAGTACAGTTCACTCGGCAAATCCGCGCCGCAGATCCGTTGAACGGAACCGGCTTAATCAAACCATTGACTGAGTCATCCGAACGATGATGCTCGTCAATATTTAACAAAACAAACCACTTTATATACCAATACGTACTGGGGAATTACGTAATGCAATAGTTGACCAGCTAATATTGTACTACCTGCAAACGGAAACTTATAATTGGCAATTGCATCGTTATTGCAAGTAACCTGTGAATTCCCATTCGACAGTTAAAGGCTCTAAATTATTGGTTCCATCAGTGTAGTTATCAAAATTATGTACTTCAATTACATAAGTTTACTCAAGTATCCCATCTCGCAAGATACATTGGGTACACTTAAATAAGCATTATTAAAGATATACTTACTATAAAAAAGATTATACAAACTTTAAAAGCATTATCAATGCTATTGAGTGAGTCGGCAATAATAATGTCAAGCAATAAGATATAAAAATAAAGAGAGCTCAGTCGAGAAATAAGGTCACCAGCAAGCCCGGAACCGAGTAACGGTATTCGTTACAAAATCGCGTCAAGAATTATTTTCACGTGCGCGCGGCTCCGGCGTCCATACCGTTAGCCGGTGCGGCGATGCCGGCCCAACATCTGCCAACATCAACGCGGACTTGTTGCCTCTAACTAAGTGGAACACCGAACATGCGTTTGTGGCCATCACGAACCCGCCTTGTTGCCAAATTAAGGCCATCGACAAGGAAACCACTACTGTCACGTGCCAAACTCTAGCATTTAAATCATAATTTATGTTGGGTGAGGTCGCGAATCATAGCTTCTTTTCATGGAGCAGAAAATATTTTGTTGGACTAACATTATTTATTACAATTTCCGTCGAGCTGGTAACTGTTCCTCGCGCCTTTCGCTCGCGGAGGTTGTAATCGGAGCGGCTACGGCTGGATTGGACGCGGTTGACGACAGCGCCACGACGATGCCACTAGCAGCGTGGCGCGGCGCACCGCGTCGAGTGTGAAAGTGCCACACACACCTGTATTGTCCACCTACAGATGTACAGTTACTGTTTTCAGACTCACTTCTTATCTTCACTGTTTACAATACGACATTGTCGCAGCTGTACCAATGTGCAATGACATGTTATAAACATAAAGTTATCTGTGCACTCCACATTTATTTGATTGCAATAGTCGTTCATAATTCATTTGGTCTCTTATCTAGTAATCAAATCATGCACTTGAAAACTCACCGTACAGTAAGGTTACAATATTCGGCCTTTCTTAAGTGAAGTTAATCTACATTTTAAAAACCAAATACCAACAAGATGAATAATCATCCAATCTGTTTTGTAATTAGATATTACAAGTTCTTAGCTAACAGTGATTAGAACTTGAACGAAAATGATGATTTGCAAAATTCATTTCATTTAATGGACGAAAATGCGAGTAGTATTATGCACGAATGGCAGCGTGCGTTATTAAAAGCTTTAAAATTTGAATCGTAACGCGACGCAACGAGTCATGGCAGCAGACAATAATATGTGGCCGACATGTAATTAATATCGCATAACTTATACCGGCGAAAGTAGTTAGGAACGATTCAAATGCGATTATAAATGCATTTTCCAGATTTTCCAGTCAAGTCGAGACTTTTTCAATGTAACAAAAGACACTTACGCTCATGGCGATTAGTGTTGCGTGGAGTAGTCGCGTGCCAAGCGCTAATTTGACTCAAATCATTTTACCGTAGTATATTTACCTAAACACCTAATTCAAGTAGTAGTTATCAATGATATTAATATCAGGGATGGTCACACTTGATAATAATTAAATAAGAAACACTTAATAAAATGCTATGCAATAAGTTAAAGAATGCTGTTACAAAATACGTCACAACCCGGTGGCTAGCTAACGATCATCGGCGCATGATGATTTTAGAATGTAAACAAGCATCATAAACATATTACCGTCATGTTGTTATATATATAATATCGTCATGTTGTTTTTATCGTATATTTTATAGGGAACTTATAAAGTAGGTGCATATAGAAAGTAGGATCATAGTATAGCGATCGCTCGATGAAGAAAACTATGGGAAGAGAAAACATTCTGCGTCTATCCATGCGCAAGGCATACCTGTAATCAGTACAATGCGTATAGTTAACGTAATAGTTAATTCCTATTCTTGGCAATGTAAAGAGTCTTCCCTACGAAATAAATACCTACCTAACTAAGTATTATCAACGCGACCAACGTAACCATCAATTTGTGACACAGTTCTAAAATAAATCAAGGTTGATAAGATAAAGCTGTTAGAGATTTGTTTGTAGTTTCATATAAGGCGGCGGACGACAGTGTCAGGAACTTGAAGTGGAAGTACCGAACAAGAAGTAGGCCACGAACCGGACTCGCCCGCTGCCGTTCGTTCGTTATTATTTAACATTGCAATAGATACCTCACAATCATGTACATTTAACTGCATAAGTTCTCATAATTCGAATATTGCAAACGGCAGCCGTGAAACGAAAGGCCTTTGCCGTGTTGTTAAACTATGGTTGAAATTATTTGACGTCATTAATATCGTTACTTGGAAAGTAATAATTCATGACATGCATAGGATCTATCTATACATATACGTATAGATACGTCTCGTAAATTAAGTAATGCGTAGCGCAATAGTTCTGTAAGGTTCACAATATTTATAGAAATAGCAATAATAGTAGGTATTTGAAAAATCTGTGGCATGTCTAAGATAAAGACGATTCTTGCTACAAATAAACAGATCGCCGCCTATTAATAAGTCCAACCACAATGACTATGAAGATTGTTCCAAAATTTCAAAACAACGGTACTTTGATTGCCTCTACCGCAACACGATTAGAAAATTCTTATCTTTTTTGGTTAACACGGATTTGGTTAAACAAAACATACAACACAGCAAGCCTATTTGTTTCTTGTTCGTGCCTAAGTCTAGCCTGCGCCGAATCTATTTATTGAATACTAGCGGGCGTCACGCGGTTTCACCCGCGTAGTTCTCGTCCCCGTAGGATTACCGGAATAAAATATAGCCTATATTAATTAATGATAATATAGCAATCCAATGGTGATATATTTTTTTAAATCGGTCCTGTACTTTTTGAGCCACTTCGTAACGAACATACATACACCTTTCTTCTTTATAATATTAGTATAGATTTTGGAATAAAAATCCGTTTCAAAAAGTTTTTTAAATACGTTTGGTTTCGTATTATGCGGAAATTTCACATAGATAGATATGAATTATGAAGTTACATTAAAATATAACCTGACATGTATTAATCGTGTGTGTCGATTAAAACAGTTCCCCTGCGTCGAGATAAAATAGTGCCGTTGATATATTCGACCTAAATTCGGCGCCTAAACATTGAGATGATTGACCATTTGATGTAGTCAGAAACTATTGCGATTTCAAAATGTTGTATCCTTTACACAGTCTACAGGCTAGACAAAGTGAGCCCGGGTAAAGTCTTCTAAATCTTTATTTGGATTGAATACATTTTATACACAGTAGGTCAGATCAACATTAAATGAGACCATAGCAACAAAACGTATACATATTATTTTAAAATGTGTCTTAAATCTATGCGGAACCTTGATATCCGAAGGAGGTGCTCCTCCCACAGTGCAAACCAAGCCAAGGTCAGCCCTTTGTGTGTGACCTCAATGTATGTAATGTACTTGATATAGTAACGTGATTGATGTGCTGAGATTGAGTAATTTCATCTCTTATCAGATTTGCTGGCCAAATGAGGAGGTGCTCGTCTTCTATCAAAAATTCTGTCTAGAGGAAAAATTAAAATTATGTTGTCCGTTTTCATAAATAGCATTCATAACACTTAACCCCGGCGTCTCTGTAACCGGATAACTGGTTCAAAGCGGAGTTGAGGCGTCACGCGTCCGCCGCCGCGGTGCGTCGCGACTGGGAGCTGACTCAACAACGCAAAATAACTTGTTTTGGTTATATATGAGTTAACAGTAACACACGGTAACCGTTACTGCGTGGGCGACACTTGAAAGGCAACAATTAATCCAGACAAACATCAGCGCTATTCGTAGGCTGCTACACATCACACACTTAAGCCTAAACAATTGCCTGTTACGCTTTTGAAAGTTAAGGTCAATCGCAATAACATGCCAAACAATGTTATTGTATTTGGAGAGCCTCACGCGCAGGAATCCTTCCCTACGTGCTTTTCTTGAAGGCGAGCGTGAAAGCTTTGTTTCCACATCAGAAACATTGAAAAATAAATACCAACTTTAGTTCATTTAGTAAGATGTTTTGATGTGAGGAGCGAGTTAATTGTGTGTGAGCGCGCGGGGAGCGGCTCGCCGACACGGTGACCCACTGACCCAGAATCGCTGATATTGAACCGGTGACTACGCACCACCCATATTCGAAATCCGACCTCAACTTACGTTTTCCTTTTATTTATGCTAGTCTGCAATACTTTTAGAACTGCATTCTTGCGCATTGTTGATAATGACATCATTACCCACACCAGCACAAATTGAGGCATTTTTGTCTCACGACAAAAAAATATGCCTATCTGAATTGTTTTCGTTACTGGGGAATTTTGAATTGCATAAAGAAAATAATTGTATATTTAAGGAGTATGAGGTCGATTGCTTAAAATGTGATGAATGGTCAATGTCAATGGCACGCGGGAGGCGGGTGGTGCAGTGGCAAATGGTCGAAGTAACGGTGCCATGTGGTAACGGTGCGTGTGGCGAGCGCGGCCTGTGGCGCGAACAGGTTCCCTTATCCGTTATCAACTGTAACTCGGGGCGCGGTGGGTCGGACTTGGTTTTTGGGTCAGGCTAGGTCACGACGCCTGCGTACCATGCACCACCCCCTCTGAACATATTTAGCGCTATTTCGATATCTAAGAATAGAGAGGCGACCACGCTTACAGGCATCTCAAGGTGAAACGCTCACTTTTCTAAGCGTCCGCCGTACGTAAATGATGCGATTATGGCATCACGCCGGTTGTCGTTGGTGTCGAAATGTTGAGACCGCGTCCTTGCGCGGATTTCACGTTCAATTACGTAATAGCGTGCGATTTTGTTTACGTGTAACTCGAGTTACGCGCTCACCACTGCCTCCTACGCACGCCGTTTCGCCCGCGAGATAGGGCGGCCGTAGCATTTTACCCGTGACGTCACTGCACCTACGCGGAATACCTATTGCTACGCCAACGCTCTATGACGTCGCCGATTTAGTTAGAGAATTTCTTCTCTTTACGAATCGTGACGTCACTTATATCCAAACTCAATATTTATGAGAGAAGCGATGTAAAGCGGTAGTTTCTTGCATCAACGTAACGCAACAGCAAATAAATAGATATGACGACAGCCTGACTTAAAAGGTTTATTGAGTGTATTATCTACATAATAGAGTTATTTGGTTATTTCAAAGCCCTTAAAAATAAGAAAAGAAATAGCGTATTCCTTACATGACTTTGTTCTTTGTGATAGATACTATGTAAAAGAATAACGGAAACGAATATACCTGTTTACTATTAGGAACGTCACACATCTTGCACATAATTGTAAAGTACCTAAAATATATTAAGAGCAGTATGTATTAACAAACATGTAGCGTTGACCTAACTGAATCCCGAAATAGATCGCAGTTAGGCTACCCGGGCTGAATGCAGGGCGTCTAGCCTAGATGCTAGGATGCGCCCGTGCCAACTGGGACAACCAGGCCGTTCGTCCTGCGCAATCGATGAGACCTACTCTACTTTCCAATAACCCTGCTGACGTTGTACCACTGATTACTTTATTCAATTTTCCGCCCATTTCATATTATTCGTGATTACTTCATTGAAATAATGTTCAGTTGCTTTGACATAATTCAATTTCATATACTCGCTTTTGCTTTTCGAATGACAGGTAAGGTACCCACTTACTAACTCAAGTACAACGTTAGTCCAAATAAAACGGCGGTAGCCAACAAATGCAATGTCCATTCTCAAGGAGAACGGCTGTAATAAAAACGCTGGTTGCATTTTGGCGTTTGAAATGTAGGTCACGGATTTTTTGGGGCAAGGTTGTCTGTTGCAGCGAGTGCAGGGCAGCGCGGCTGCTTCCACTGCATCCGCTTGCAACCAGCACTGTTCAGTAATCACACAAGGCCGTGCCGACTCATTGACTAGCCTAACCGTACGCGTCCGATCGGAATCACTAATTCTATCAATTATTATCAGGGAATCTGCTCAACGTGCCAAGCTTGTTGAACAGTCTGAATAGAACTAGAACCTTGCTAATGTTTTTAAATACACATTTGCGAACTACATGTTTCAAATTGCAATTTAATATAAAGTTAAGTAACTCATTGATAATGGTATGGGATATCATTTATTTGCCCACGTCGACAAGGTGTTAGTAGCGAACACGTGCGCCTTGATTCAGGTCTGCCCACGCGGCTATTTCTGTTAACGATTACTCAGATCAGATGCTGGAATATTATTACAATGCGGATAACTAAACCGCATAATTCACACTTAAAAGTGCTTATTCAATTTTTTTAAGCCTGCAATTAATTATTAACATGTGGAGGCTATATTATTTTATAAAATTAATTAGACACAGTATATTTTAAAATAATTGTTTCATTTTAAAAAGAATATAATTAATGAGACTTTTCAACCTGCCCAGCTATTTTTGATGCTGAGTATGCCTCTAGTAATTAGCCTCATATAGTTTATTCGAGGTTACAGGTACTGTTACGAGAACCCAGCGCTTAAATCATAGCCAGTTACGTTTAGTCACGGTTGATCATAGCCAGTTAGCACTTTAGAATTACTTTATGAATCACTGGAAGTTCGAAGAATCCCGTTTTCACATAAGCAACAATGAATTATACCAAGACGTCACGCGGTTTCACTCGCGTAGTTCCCGTTCCCGTGGAAGTACGGGGATAAAATAAAGCCTATGTTACTCGCTGATGACGTAGCTTTCCAATGGTTAAAGAATTTTTGAAATCGGCACAGTAGTTTTCTAGATTATTCATTACAAACATACACACAAAAATATGAATCCTTCCTCTTTATAATGGTAGTGTAGATTACTTAGTAACAAGTAGGTGACAATGCTAATATTTTTTTGTATTAATACACACGGTTTGTTAATAATATTGATTTTGTATTAAAAAATCCGTCAAAGGTGATGGTTATTAAGATTATCAGCTAGCTTTACTTACAGGAAGGGTGCGGAGTAGGTATGTTGATATTGAGTAACTCAAAGCGAGCTAAGGCTCACTTTAGGAGTGTACCAACGACACCGGATACCTAAATGATACCTATCTATCGATTGTCGTATAGTCGTAGTAGCTATTGACCTATATATTGGTGCACGACCGCTCGTCGACAACCGAATTGCTTATGCATGCGTGTCTACGTGACTCCTACTGCAGCCTTCTGAATACCTAATATAGAAATAATCTCTGCCATAGATCACAAATGCTTTCTACCCGATCTACCGGTCGCACCGCAGACGCGATCTGTTAATCTTGTCAAGTTAGCAACCAAGCATTATTTATCTTAAATCCATGCTAATTCAAAAAATCTATGTCTCTGTATTTTAATTAATCTATATAAAATATTGTACACCTGTCTGACTATAGCTAAATAGACAGACTGATGTACCTGTTCCTATAATTTGTAATATATACCTTACTGAAATATAAGAATAAGTGTTTTGAGTTATGAGCATATGTGTGAATGTCGCCGGCCGGCGTTGTAAATTATTTAAACCATTGTTTTCCCAACAACGACGCGATGAATTCCAAGTGCATTGTCCTGCCGTAATATGCCCGATAAGTGGGCGTGCGTTCATGTCACTCGCCGGCTACTTACCTGCAGGCAGGACCGTAATTGTACTGCAGACAAGCCCGCTACATATTTTAAACGATAATAGCGTTTAAACATGTCCATTTATATGTAAACCTATCCTAATGTACGTTTGGGTACGAACGAGGTAGGTTGGTGGTGTGGCGTCACGCATGCGCGTCATGCACGGGCAACAGCCGCGCCGCACTCCGGCTGACGCGACGGCAGGCTTCAGCCATTGACTCAGCTGCAGTCATTGTCTTCGAAAATACAACGCAACACTTTCGTTGATATCAAATTTACTCAATCACGGATGATAAGTTTTCTACTAATTGTTATTTCATACATTCCAGCCTACTTAATATATACTTTCTTTAAATATACATCACGAGAATAATTATGCTAATGATCTGCACCCTAGACTACATAGGTGTGTGCAAAATGTAATGATCAGTTGAAGAAAGCGTAACAAAAACTTACATTCGCGTTTATAATGTTGGTTAGGCAGATGGCATTCTAAGTTGTTGTGCAACACGAATTTCTTATAAAAATATTTATCTCATTTTTTTATATTCCATCGCGGATCGAACTTGTAGCTGTTTATGATTGGTTATTTCTTATTGGAAACAGATAATGTATTGTTGCAACATGGAGAAGGCGTTACTAGCGTGGATAATCCATTTTGCGCAGCAGCAACATCGATGCGCAGTAGAGCGGGCAGAGCTTTCGCAACACGCGCCAAGAGCACCTGACTGCTGGTAGTTGCTACATTTATGTGCATACTCTACCCACATTTCGTTATTAAATATATTACTGCCACCTGAGCCAGCTATTTCAGGAAAATAATTTACACCATGACTTCAACTTGCTACGAGTAATAATATGTTCATGTCATTGACATAAATATATTTTCCATTAATTATACCGTTTTATCTTTCTACTAGAGACTTTACAGATACCGATGCTCATCGTTGTTATCTGGCATCGAATCTACGTACATTAAATGCGACACCACATTCTATGAATGCACAAACGAGCGAGTAAACAATACGACAATCTCTTCTCATTACCACAAATCATTTTTACATTATGTATCAATAAATGCACTAATTGTACCTCCAGGAATACTGACCGCTTTCTAAACAATACTAATACAGCGGTTGCTTTCATTATTTACTCATTGAAGAACGATTCTCATTCTAATAGAATCCTATCAACCTTTTAGATTTTATCTACATCGATTGAAAGTACCACGAATTAGAGGTCGATGAAATCAGGATCAATGAGGGTAATTAAAACAAGATAATTTTGTAGACATACTCACACTCATGAAGACAACTGTATCAGAATTGTTTTGTTTAGAATATACCCGGTAAATTAACCCAAATTCATCAACTAATAATCGACTGTTTGGGACGGCAATCAATATTTGTAAGTGTGCACCGCGCGCTGCGTTATCACGCCATGCCAAAGTCACTCGGTGACTTTCACTGGCATTTCAAAGCGGTCGTTTCGCCATCGAATGGAGCAATTGTGCAATAGTTGTCACTTTTTACATAACTTGGACACTAGAGAAGTTGGTAGAACTATCTTGTTGTAGGTACTGGATGAACGGTCCTATTCAGCGAACGACCTTTTGTGAATTTGAGGTGGTACTACTTAGCCTTCATTGTGGTGTCATTAGATCACACGCCTCATAGCACTGAATAGACTAACTATTGTTGCTACATACATATTTGGTTTTTACCGCTAGAAATATTTGTAACTCTCCCAAAAGGACCTTCATGCTTTTACTTTTCTATAAATACCGCTAAGCTTACATATTCATATCCTTCTAAAGAAAATGTATGTCAAACAATCGCTTTTAAGATGCTCATTAAGACAACTTTCATTGTTCCGGTAGTGAGGGGCCGCGTCAGTCTCATGGCTCATGGCACGTCCACACTCGCACGAAATCACGTAAAAGTGAAAGTATGATGTGATCAGTGGCATCAGTGCTGAGCACTCATTCGCTGCATGTAATACATTCGCGAAGAAACCGATCCAACACTATCTTACATTTGAATTGTAAACTAACTGGGTCAAGGAGTTAGCATTGGATAAATTGCTAGAAGGAATTCAAGATTTCAAGACCTACCTCATTCTTAATAATACGATTCAATTCAATTGAAGGCCCTTCACTTTAAAAGTAGTAGGAGTATCTTAATAGTACCTATTGCACTTACATTACGTATATTTTACAATACTATTTTTAGGTAAGTCCAACAAAATAGTTGCTTACTATTTGATGTAATTTATTGATCTTATGTAGAGTCGTACTATTTATACCTGCAAAAGAGTCACTCGAGTCAATCACTTACAAATAGGCTAATGTTTCTGAATAGATAGCTAATGAGTAGTTTGTTACCCATCATAACGAGGCTAAATACCGACGATTAGTAGCCGTCACGTTGGATCCAAATATTTTGTTACCAAGTTGAAAGGTGAAGATGCCACCTATTCCTGACATAATATGTTAAGTCCACGTACAATTTATCATAACAATACAAATTGATCGCTCACGCAATCACATCGACGGCTATTTATTTGTATTTGTAAATAGTTCACATAACGAAGCATGACAAGGTTAGTAGGGCTGACGTAGTAGCTACCTGTTAAAAAACGTAACTTTACGCACGAAACATACTGTAGTAGGTGCCTTCATAAACAACGTGTCAATCACGAGGCATCAACGCAGAAGGAAGCCAGAGACCAAATCCGCAGCCAATGTCAACCACTCTCAACATATGATTGACCGAGAGTGTGACCGCAATTCCAATAACTTGTTATCGGCCTGTAACTTTTGAGTATGTGCGTCATACTTTTGCACATTAAGAGACTGTTTCCACTACTGTCCATAATAATATTATTTTAATACTGCAGATAAAAAAAGTTTTTCTAGTGAAACTCTACAAAGTTGTGATTAACAACAACTACGCAACATAGGGCCAAGGTCAAAGTCGAACACCATTTCATCATGACACATTCACAGCATAATGCAGAAGAGGAAATATCTAATGCAACAATGTCTTGTGTTTAATTAATATTTTACAATGTTTCTGCTCATTTCCTATTCCCAACAATTAATCAATTGCAATTATTCCTCTTCCCTCATTGTTATCAATAGCTCCTTTATTCGAATATTATTATATCAATTTGAATACATCAGCTGTAAACAAGTTTAACTTTTTCGTTTAGGCACAGTTTAAAGTTAGTTGATCCAGGCAAATTCTCGAACTGATTGGGTTAACTCCAAACCGTGAATCATTTTAAATTGCATTGATTCGGTTAATGCCAATTTTTATGGTAGAGCTGGTTCCTGCTCATATACCGATAACATTTTACAGCTTTGCTCCGGGATCAAAGATTGTGACTTTTGCAGGTTGCGATATTTTATAATGCGGATAAAACTCGTTTAACGCAGAACAGATAATAAAAGGTAAAATAACTGTCGTGACATGACAGAGACCTGTTTACCATTGCATGACAACTATTTATGTACCTAAACTGTATATATTTTTCCTGTTCTGACCGATAACCATAAGCGTTACGAATACTTACCTATTACGGGTCTAATAAAACTATAGGCATTTGGTAAATCCAACGTTACAGAAAATTATGATAGAATAAATCGAATGCTTTGTAAAGTAATTAATATTATAGTCATATACAATTAAATAATAGTGTATCGAATTGCTATATTACACAGTATTTTCTTTGTAATTTATAAATCGTCGAGTCGGTGACGCGGCATACATCTCGCTCCATTTCCACCGGGGTCGTGACGTCACGTCCACCGAGCACGGGCCGGGCGGTGCGAAGGTCACCCATATTGATCTCGCCTCCAATCCCGCTTCAGTTGCAACATGCATTATAGATACCCTTTGTTACGTTGTCATGATTCGCAAATGCAAGCAACCTACCTCATAAAAGTGATAAATAAAAACCTTGGTCTTATTTAAAATACTTTTTTTATGTGACTTGCACCGTACTCACATTTACGTGAAAATGTATATTTGGTCCCTTGAAAGACGAAGTACCTAATAATCTAGATAATATGTGCAAGAGTTTATTCTAGTTTTATAAGGTCTTTAATTTGACGACATTATTTTGTATTTTGCCAGGTGCCCGTTGAGCTGAAGAAAAGACTAGATGAGATAAGACTGCTGGAGTCCCGCAAGTCGGCGAGACTGGCGGATGTGGACACGGACTTCGCTCGCCTCGCAGACATGGCCGGCGACCGCCGCCGCGCCTCCGCCACCATCGAAGTGCCTGCACACCACATGCAAGGGTAAGTTCCCTCTAAATTTAATTCCTCTGTTAGACCGACTCCCTGCTAACTCTCTCCTTCTCGTATTTTTAGTTACCTCCGATAGTCCGAATAACTAAACATAAGCTAGAACACGGATCACAACGAGGCTATCAAAGTATTACCTTCACGCGTGCGTTCAATGCGGAATTAGTGTTACAAAAATACTTAATCACATTACACGCATACAACAATTGAAAATTTAAATGCAATGTAACATACATTGGATTCGATTTAAAAGGGGCAACAAAGTCACGACTCGATCGATCAAAGTCGTAAATCAGGAGAGTACGGAGCTTAATTAACAAATATCACAGCTATTTCGCCTTGAGGCAGCGGCTCACCTCGGCGCAAGCTTCGAGGAAGGCCACAGCATTTCTAATGCCCGCTCGCTGCCGCCTTGCAAAATCTCCTTTATCTGGATTTTGTGAACTGGTTTGCTATAACAACAGGAAGTAGGTCATCAAATAGAGTACCAAGGTGAACATCAATGGAGACAATCGGCGTACGGGATTCAACCTACGCATTTAAAACCAATTCCATTTCTAAAATAGTTGACTGTGAATGTCATCTACATTTGGATTCTTGGTATTTAAAGTTTGATTAAATAAGGAAGTCTTTTATAAGTTTTCAACTGCTTTGTGGATGTGATAAAGATCTAGGAAATCGAAAAATATTAATATGTTACGGAATGTATTGCGGTGAGCCTAGTTTATAAATATGTGCATAATCAGTGGTGAGTACCAAGTGTGCATCGGTGGAGTGGGGTCGGGCGCGCGGGCGAGCATTGCGAAACGCGCACCGAGCACGTTAGAAACTGGATGGAAGTGTTAGCGCAGAGTACGGGCGTGTCCTTGTCACACTTGCCTACATTCTGTGGCCGGGGCCCGCCGCCCGCGCCTCTCGCTTCTTGCCGCGCCTCTGACAGGGACAGACAATGCAACACTATTGTGAGAACTAGTTAAAATTCCTGCACATCACATAATAACATCCACAACACAAGCTGCAACTGTAAGATACGAGTCCATCTAGATAGATTAGTTGATTGGAACATGATCATCTTAATAAACAGACCTACCGTCTGCCTCTTTGTCTATGACGTAGAACCCAGCTTTATTAACAAAAGCATAAACGAGCCAACCGAAGCATCTTATGCAAATCGTGAGATCGTGATTTTTATAGTCACCAAGTTGGCAATTCTGGCAACAGAAACATTGAAATGTACTGCAGGGTAACCGGAACAGACGGCATCAAATCTGCGCGACGTGACGTTCGTCGGCACCGCAGTTTCACTTTTCATCGTGATCGTGGTGAGAAGTGAGACCTCCACTCGTGGTCCAAATTTCACAACAACCACCGAATCGAATGTACTAAAGAATTGTTTGCTTTGAAATCGTTGGAAATAATTACTTTCGAGATGGGATTCTTTGAAACATGTTATCAAATTAAATTGATTTACTCTTTGAGGTTTGATGTAAACTGTCTGTAAAGTTGTAGTTTGCAACACAAACTGTCGCTACGAAACCTTGATTTGGAGGCCGAAGGCAAAGAAATTCAAGAAGTAAAGCATGAATATAACCGTAAACCTTAAAAGCCAGTCGTTGGTATTTAACACAGAGGTAGTGATTGCGGAAAACCTGTTTGCACAAGCATTTTATGTATGGTAGGTATAAGTTGTTCATCAAGGATACAGGCAACCACATATGTAAGAATACTTTTTATTGGTTTGGTGAAGTTGGCGCATTTGGAGTCATCCATTAATACTCAATACTTAATCGCATTGTTTACTTCTCGAAAATTTTAACCAAAGTGGCAGATCAAACTTAAGATTAGACCAAATTTTGCAACTGCGGGTCCGGGCCATGGCAAAGTGAAAGTTGCCAACATTCGTTTTCTTTTCGTTGGTGATTGTCAAGAAATTGTAGCTTGCAAAGATTATTAAAGCCAGGTAAACAAGAGAGGACAGAGATTTAGAAAATATATCAGCAGAGTTATAAGATGGCGTCGTCGTATTCGGTCGGTACTCGTTGCGGCCGCCGTGTGACACAGTGACCCAGTTTTAAAATGGAACGCCACGCACACAAGAAAAATACACCACATACAGAGATATCCGCGTACTCTTAGTAATATATTATTAATGCTAGCTAATTGGGCTAACCAATTCATGTCATCTTAATACTAATGATTCTAATTTAGAGCGTCATTATACTGACAAATACTTGGTATTTACGGTGTGGTTTGTATCTAGGTCAGATAGAAAGGCGAACTACTCCTTAAACAAAATAATGGAATAAATTGTGTCTTGGCATCCGAGGTGATCGCTGTGTCCTCAGGTAGCATTATTAGTGGGGTAGTAGGACGGCAATGTGATACGACCCGCATTTTGATGTTGCATGCAAGGCGCAACGCCACTTGCCTCCTCGTCACCTCGCCACGTTGCGACGCCCATGTCGCTGTATAGATAGCTACACGTATGCTTTACTCGTTATAATAGTAACAACACTAATGGTGAAACACGGAAAATTGTCTTTATAACATACATTCGTGATTTATTCAATTTAAACACGAGAACAGCTTAATAAGTGTTGACGTCAACAAGACTTAAATCACGCTTGCTTATTAATGATTGAAAACGGGTCGCTGTGCCATACCTGACCGACCAATAGTCATACGGTATGCACACGATACACAATTAAATCAAACGCTTTCAATGTCGTAAATGGTAGCTCCCGTGGCTCCATTATTATGGGCTCGAATTTTTGTATGTTAATGAGACATTCGAGTGCTCAAGTGTCAGGGACGACTGTGATGACATCGGACACTGCCACGGTGCAGCCGTCCTGGTTAAGTATTTTTTGGCAGTGAGTGTTTTAGGTACTAGAAATACTTAAATAACCAAAACCTTTGGTTTTTACATATATTGATCCATTTAAAAGTAAAATTTCATTAACTTACATTCCGCTTGCGTTTACGCAACATATAAAGAGAAGGCGCGCGGCTACCGCCTCGCCGATGGAGGGGCGACGACGTCGTCGGCGGCACTTTCTCGTTGGGTACACGTTTGCTTTCGTTAGTGTTGGTTGTGGAGGCCCGTTATCTCATTTGGCAGGTGCCGGCGTGCCCTGAGAAAGTGTTACAAAATGTATTCAATATCTATTATGATAATATTACATCTATCTTAACGGTATTTTTGGCTTTATTGAATGAGTTGAGTTCCCTCGCCAAATATGTATGTAAAAGAAAACAAAAGATTTCTACATACATATAATAACTCGCCCTACCAGGAATACAGGCAGTTACTCATCCGGAATGTTCACCTTAGCGTTGACTTTACATCGACCTACCTGTAGGTTATTACACCTTCAACGGTAACAAAAACTGTACAAATACGATTCTTTGAAATTTAAAAATAATGAGAGTTGTAGCGCGCGGGCAATGGTCTACCTTGTAGACGTCAAGTGCAATGACAACTGACAATACTTTATACCGAAGTCCGGACACCGAAGGTCACCTCTACTCCAGATTTTTTCAGCTCATTACTTTTAATATTTAATTTGTTTAGATACTACCTACGAAGCTATGTCAACCAGCTACAGTGTCAGATATTTATAAGCAAGGAAGTGCATTTTAACTAACCATCTGCGATTATTTCTTAATAAAGTAAAGATGCTTCTTGCATTTAATCTATCAGGTTTTGCATATAAGTAGGATTACAATTATTTTATTATCAGGGGCCCTACCATGACCTCTTATTGCCATGATAGTTTTACTCATATTATGAGACAAATCTATATGACGTGTATAAGTCTGTCTCTGTCACACAATGGCACTATGATGGCGATAAGAGCTAATGGTAAGGCCCCAGGGCTTGTACACATAGGGATGTAATAAAATAATAATATGTCTATAAAAACTCATAGATGTAAAGTTCATAAGCCCATAGTTGAATGTTCAGAGCTCACCGCTCACTGGACACCGACTAATCGCAGTTTTTATAGACCTAAAAAAATACCCCCCGGACCTACACCAACCAACGTCGCAAAAAACACATCAGCTCTGTCCGTGTAGTAGTAATACAGCAGTAAAAAACCTACCATTATACATCTACAATTTAGCAATATATCTTCGAAATCGTTCTCGTATTCTTTTCAATACAATTGAATCGTTAGATAAAGGAAGTGATTGTTCAATGTAAGGAAAGTGTTCAGAATGGCAATATCATAGATATTTGTATATAAGCTTTGTGCAGTAGTACCGAAGATACGGGAATTCGTAGTAAAGAACTGTGTAAAGAGGGTTATTTCTACATAAAAAAAAAATTAGTATAAAATGATGAGCCGGATCCGGAAGAAATATTAATCGAAATGAGTTTTCCTCTTTTTATATACCTACATCATTTTATTATCTAGCTAATCTATACTCGTACTTTATTAAGTGGCCTGTTTACGGAAAATAGTTTAGTTTGGATAAGATTAATTACTTGTTTTAATTTTATTTACACTACCTACTTATATAATTTTGTAATAATACAAAATCGAAATACTACAATACATTATATTTTATTTTGTATTGTATGACTATAAAATCTCATAAGATTTGCCCAGAGAGGTAGGTAATATGTTTTTGTGTAATTCCTCGTGCGTATCGCATCGCATCGCATGGTGCAAAGAAATGTTACGGCAGCGACAATATGCGGCCAAGTGAAATCGTCAGTCGATCCAATTCACCGCTCTTACGCTTGCCTAACACTCTATTGGTGCCTTGTTTCGTAGCTAGAAATGGATCACCACCTCTACCTATATAGATTTATGACTACAATTGAACGTTTTGCCTGTACTGTAATTATAAATGACTTTAATGTCGCCTACAACTTTTACAAGTCGTGAGATGGTACGACGCACACTTAACAAATATAGTAACGTGAGCAAGGTCGTTTTCAATGTTACGTTTGTTCTTACATTATACTTAAGCGCTGTGTAGTGCTATGTGTGTTCAGCTGTCCTGATACCGGCCGGTGACCGTGGTGAAGCGTGTCAAAGCAATTTCTACGATGTCGACGTTATCACGGACATTCGGTTCAGCAGGTTACCATGTGTATGTCCTAGTTGACGTCTGTTCATAACGAACACCAGTCACGGCCATCTAATGGAACACATGATTTAAGACTTTTTTGATGTACGAGTAGCACAAAGTTAAAATATAACAAAACCAAGTTCCAGTAGAAGTCAGGTATTCCAAAATCTGCTTGTACCATCACCAACATTTTACTTATTTGTCATGAATTATTTGATACTGATAAACCATATTAGATTTTGCCTAGCGCTTTTGATTACTTTCTGTCCTTCTGTATTTCTTAGCTACATAATTCGATTAAAAATATAGAGTTTGGTATCAGGCTTACAGAAAGGCACATATAGGCTTCTATTGACTATGACAAATCCAGAATGTGTCATTCCAGTTGGTATGTCTATAATAGCATGATATAGGCGCTGCACTTCTACGTCTGCACGTTGATAAGCGGATGTTGCGTCATGCCTCTTTGAAAAATATTACCTCACTTGGAGGTCAGGTGACATTTCAGACACTGTCGCCGAGGCGGACGAGAAAGTTCCTCCGTCTGGGAGAGGCGTTAAGTCTCTTCAACCTATAATGCCCTGCGGGACATTACAGCCATTTGGAAAATAATTTTGTAAAATATTGTCATGTGTTGTTAAAATATGATTATAAAATAAAATAATAATGTTGCCAAGGTCACGTCCAGATTAGCGCCAGCATTGGCGACGTCAACAGGAACTCTCATTGTGTTGAGAACGTTGCACGTCCTTACAATGCACTAACTACGTATGTCTATTTTAGATCGGATAACGAACCTAATGGAAGGTCGAAGCGGCGCGGCGCGCTGGGGTTAATACACCTTGTATCTAGGGTGCGTCCGTAGGTCGCTTGAGCCGCGTATTTTTACTGAAGTAACAGACAATAGTAGACATTGAATGATTGCGAAATATCTATGCGCATCTAGCTACTGCTAATAAATGTCGTAGCGTAGAAATTGTGGTACTTACCTACCTATTTAAATTTCCTGGGATTCGTCCAAAACATTTGTTTAATTTTATTCTAATGTTGGGCTGTGGGCAGTTACGTATTTTTTATGATGGACGTTGAAAATCAAACTTTAGTACAACTTATCTGAAGCAAAGATGAAACTTGTGCCGTTTCTTCCTTAAGCAGTATTCCATGTTACAATATTTCATAAAAATTGGTGGAGTTTGTAAGCCGCCGTCCATGGCGGGCGGTCGCTGATCCTGGAGTCAACGCTCACGAGACAAACGAGGAGGCTGGCCCTGCGCGTGGTAAGGGCGCTACGCATGCTCCCCCTCTAATTCAGCCTCCGATCTTTGTACAACCGAACAACTTTATTATTTTTGTATTCATAACTGTCACGTGTAAAACATTAACCTAACTTCCTTCCACTGACGTCGAAATTTGATGAAGAAATTATGATTACTTACATAAAAACCAAACAAAATGTATACAAAAGAATTGGTGTTCGTAAGTCGTGTATTGTGAGCATTAACGCACATATTTACATATACAACTGTGTTATTTGTGAATAGGAATACCTACGTCACCGTAGTCATCGTAACAATTATTACCAGTGGCGTTTTATTCTAATGACTACCCTATATTTCAATTGTTTTTCATGATATGAAAAACATATAAACACGTTGTGTTATATTTGATTACGTGCCATCTATATAGTTGTGTTTGAAAGAACAGTGTATCTATGTTATTTTTATTTTTCTTAGTGCCAAATCGATGTCTAAGCAATTTCAAGTTATTTATAGGCAACTGTGTACCAGGAGATGCGCATAGAATGCATGTCACTTAATTTTTGTAATAATTACAATTGCCTTTGTCTCATAACTATCGCTATGATTGATACACCCTGAAAACAATTACTTAATTCGCCTTTAGATTTATATTCTGATGTCAGATATACAAGTTAGTTTTAGTGCATGAGTTGTTCAATAAAAAGTAATATTCGTATAGAATTCGCCACAACCAAGTTTTATTTTGACCTTTACCTCGTGACATTTATTATATGTAAACTATAATATATCTGTTTCGAGAATTTCTAAAGAAACAGATGCCTAGACTGTACAGGTTATTGGTAGGGGCGTTGAACGGACACATTCACTGTAAGCGGAGTTGAACGAACCTCCTTGTGAAGGTGGTGCAGGGTGATTGGTGTGAGCAATAGCCTTCGTCCTTACGCGACTTGCCTAAATGTCTCCCGTTTGTGGGTCGCCGCCGGTTACGCAACACCCGCCGGCTGCCGAGTCTCACCCCCTTTCAGCTCCCTAATTATTATTCCCGGGATCCTAATACAAAGTTCAACAATCCTAGTCTAGACTTGTTGATTGTGAACTCGTGGAAGACAACGACTTTGTATTAACCTATGATTTATTACCTTAGGTTCAAGTAAAGTTTCTATGAAGGTATTTAGATTCTTTGAAGAGTATACATTCTTTATTGAGCGTGTTTGCCTAGTATTGTTACTTATTTAAGTAAAGTTATACTGTCTGACGTCTTCTTTCTCGAACTATAGAGTGGGAGTTTTTTTTTGCGACTGCCTCGTTGGTCTAGTGGTCGCAAAACGCTACTACGGAGCACGAGGTCCTGGATGCGATCACCAGGTCGAGGAAAGTGTTATTAGACTTTTAAACCTGTAATTTCCTAGTAGCAGCCCGCAGTCTGGACCCGATCAATGGCAATAGGCTCGACCCCTATTACATGGGAAACATAACTGGCGATATCTCGTATGCATGTGTTTTTACTAAGGTTATTTTGTCTTGATGAAGTATTGTTGTATTTGTTCCAGTTCCCGCAAGCGCGGACCAAGCAGCTCCTGTGACCAGGGCTATGGAGAGCGGGACGACCAGATGAACGAGTGCAACGCGGCGCTGGTACTCATGTCCCTAAGCTGTTCACCCAACTCACCGCGCCCTAGTAAGTCACTATACTATATGCCATCAATACATTTATATCACTTAAGACATTTCTTTTTTTTCGATTCACTCCCGTTTGTGAGTATCCAACGTGATCCAATGATTGCAGATCGTTTCTGTGTAACCTTGACTTGCTTCCTAATGCTGTCTAGGCATCTTTGATCAGTTTAGGTTATCTAGATATTAGCCTCTGTAGAGCGATATGTTAATCACGATGTGCGCTAGGATTCTGAGGGAATGTAATGATAACTTGTAGTAGTTATAGAGCCTGTTCTTACTGCAGTTAGCTAATTATTACATCTTTTACGTCACGCAATGGTAAACTGCACATCTGATGTCTTCTGGTACATTGGCTGCAACTAACTGCAATATTATCCACAACACAAAGAAATAAAGTTGCGCTTTTACTTGAATTGTATAATGACGATCCTGATCTCCTTACCTACAACAAGTTTGAGTTGCAAATTCATTGTGAAGTATATCTTTTACTTAATTTAATGAAAAAGGTTGCTTTCCTTCTAAATAAGACCAAAATTTCAGTGAGTGCTCATATTATTTGTAAAATTTACAAAATGAGGTTGGCGTCTAGACTAGTGTCTAGACGTAGTCTAGACAGGTACAGTGTGTAATACCGCTGATGATGAGCTCCATCCAAATGTGCTTGCTAGACCAGCGTACCTATTTAAGGGCCATGTTATTTAATTATTACAGATGGGAGATCAGTCTAAGTATTACATTCTAACATGATATATCTATATATATGCCTGATAAGATACTTACGAATTCGAAAACAGATGCACAACGTTAGAACTACTTAATTAGAAGCTTCAAAACAAGCGTACTAATTAAATTAAATGCATTCGCTCGATTGAGATAGCAGTGGTCTGCCACTGCGCAAGCGTTACACAACAATCCGGAGCCACTACTTTTCACATCTCCCATAAAGCTTTAGTATCCATGTTTAGAATCGTTGGAGTATACTCCAGCGCAGGCATGAGTGCCGCGAGAACAGCCGTTCTTGTGAGTGAAAGTGGCCGGCTATAGTTCCGTTTCGCAATTTACTACATTTAATTCATTCATGCAGCTACGCCGCTTGTAATATATAATTTAAATTAGAAATTTTGTTCCTTTTCTTGTAGGCTTGCCTACATACAAATAATACAACTCACTAGAAAGGCATATTCTGATAGTTTACTAGCATTACTAACACGTACCGACCGTTCCGTTTTTATACGTTGCTTTGGTAGATAACTTGGACATCACAACTTGGATCGTTATACTTAATCATCACAGTCATGTAACAAGCCTTTACAAGGTAGTTCAATTGTATAGTAACGTAGGCAAATGAAAATTGAGAGGTTAGTATTATGTAGCCCTGCATTGAAACACGTTGGGGATGTTTTAGGTAAAGAGTGATGTTTTTGTGTATAGGTGCGTGGGGCGGCCGGTCGTCGGTGTCGCCGGGCGCCAGCAGCAGCTCAGGCTCCTCGTGGCGTTCCGGGACGCCCTCGCCGCCGCCCGCCTCCTCCTCCTTCAGCGACGAAGGCATCGCCATGGACTACGAGGACATTCACCCGCGCAAAAAACGGGTAAGTGCCCTATTATCCTTTCTATATTTCTAACGGCTCTGTGGTATTACATAAACTGGAATAGAGAGAGACCGCTGCTCGACTTCACCGCCATCCCTGCGCCGACGACTGCTTGCCCATGTGTGCCATTATGTAAGTTTTTGCAGGTTTCTAATTCTAATTGCGTTGGTCAGGTTATATTATTCGTTGGCAACCATTTCGTCTGCGTCATCTTGGCTCCTAATAGAAAGTAGAGATGAGGCGGTTAGCAAAGATGGCTACATTGAACATGTATTATGGGGCTGTCAAAAATAATGATAGAGTTAAAACTTTTATGGCAATCCATTTTCCCTGTCACTCTTCATTCATTTATAAATAAATACATTATTAACATAGGTTTTTTCATATGTACCTACACAAATAAACTTAATCATACCTTTCACACAATTATCTACAAAGTGCAGTCATACATTTTGTAGTTATACTGCACACAGATTCAAACTAAAGGCTTTCATGCAATTGCAAGTGCATTTATCCGTGTCTTAGTCTGCTGTCATATGATAAAGATAATTAATAGGTATGTATACTATTGCCGTGCGGGCGCAAGCTATTGTTTTGTGTACGTAAGAATGAATCCAAATGTAATCGAAGGAAATAACGGTCCAGAATCAAAATTACGTAGATATGTCGTGTGGAACGTAGCCAGTCACCAGCGCCGGCTTCAATTAGACCGTGACACAGTTCGCGCGGCTTTCCTATTATACTCCCGAGCAATTGCGTACCTATCTATACACGCGCCTTAAACAATATATTCACTGTTATTTCATTACTGACTTAAAGCAGTTTTACTTTTGTACTCTCCGCCTAACGGGTATATCAGATAATGTGTAGCCTACATCTGACCTAGATCTTATTACTTGAGTATACATTAAACGCATCTGTGAATGTTTACAATACTAGTATCGTTTAATATTTTGATGACTGCAGAATTATCACGATATAACCTTAGTGATTATTGTAACAACTGTCACATTGCAAGCTCTTTGTCTGTGACGCATTTACAGCTATGCTGTGACTCAATAGTCCAGATGCACTACAACAATGATTTGTTCTTGACATTTAAAGTTTTGATACATAATTGTGCAGCGCAGTTAGATTCCTTTGTCCATAGCTCTAAGACAAAGTATCATCAGCGGACGCTGTATGTAGGCGGTATTGGCGGTAGCTGGACTTGATTTGTAGTTGCTCGTACTTTCACTAAGCAGGTGTGCATGCTAACGTGCCGCCGCCAAAGGCCCATAACTCACCGGTGTATTTCTACGCAATATGGGATATCTCTAAATAACTAAGATTGCATTACGGATACCTGTTACTTGCGTAGGTTACTTATCTTATGGCAAATGCAATATGTATTGTATTTTTGAGGGTGAAATCACAACTACAAACAAAGTGAGATATCCTTTCCCATATTAGTGCGCGGTGGATTTATAATACAAAATAAATATGCTCACGCCATCCCAGAAGAGTCCCCGAAGGGATAAGCAGAGGTGTTGTAACAACACCCACATTTCACCGAATATGATCAAGTGCCAGCGTGACAGAGGGTGAGTCAATCGCCGTCTCAGCCACTATACATACGTCATTGAATTACTTCTCAGACTTATGCAGGTTTCCTCACGATGTTTTCCTTCACCGTAAAGCACGTGGTGTGAAATAACTGCACATAAGTTTTTAGAAAAATTCATTGGTACAGGCCCCGCTGGGATTCGAACTTGCGTCGCTTGCGTAGCAGGCGACTGCTCTAACCCCAAGGCCACCACGGCTTCTACGCTTTATCTACGTGCATTTAAATGCATTATCAGGTAACAGTGTACAGTTAAAGACGTGATAAGACAATAAATCGCATATTTATATTTCAAAGTCATGTGTTAGATAAGATGTCAGCGACACGCTGTGCATTATGTTTATACTCACCTCCACAAACTACTCGAATTAGTAAGTAAAGTAACATATTATATGCTACGAGTGCTACGACTACGGCTGCACGTGGACCCGTTGCGATAAAGCTTTATTTGTATTTAATTCTTACACTTGTAGGCTGGCCCGAGCATATTGTATTTGTTTAAACGAATATAAATACGAGATTAAAATTTAACTTTTTGTTATACACACTTGTATGTACACACATGCCACAGAGCGGGCGCACTTGCCGACAATAAAATGTCACAAGTTAGTGTGACGTATCAATTCACTGGCTTGTTTGTGTTTTATCACTTTCTTGTGGTAAGTTATAAAATGACCACAAATAAAAATTAAATGAACCGTTCACACACAGGCGTTGTTGCTAGCTGTGACCGCAATTATGTCGCAACGATTTTATCTATTAGGTACACTATAAATTGTTGTTAAATAATAAATTATCCAATCTAGAATACTAGTAAAATAAAAATAATCAGATAATTCAACAGGGAGGATGCCAATGCCGTGATTTACTGAAATTCGAGAAAGAATAAACCGGTTGAAAGGAAAAATTATTGTGGCGGTGTGATCTAACAGTTAAACGACAATTAAAGTTGCATGTCAAAATCTATTGTCACAAGATGTTACTCGTAGCATACTAGGTTTTACTGAGACTAACTATATAGTTAAGTACGCTTTGTATATACATAATTATTATGCGCGTAATATTGTATGATTTACGATACACGTGCGCAGTTCACTGTGTCGTACAATGTCAAGGCGCAGTGTCGTGTATTATGTAACACCATCCATTGTAAAATTGACATAAATATGTTTGTTTATGGCCGGTCCGTGAGCCATGAGCGACGCGCGCGCAACATCACCTCGTTTCAATCTTTTTGTTCATTATCCAACGAGATACGTAATGTATGGGAATGAGATGTCAGGTGACAAATTTATGTCGTTTCCATACATTTTGTATTGCTTCTATTAGCGCAAGCGCGAGAAAATTTTACTTTGTCTTGGCTTACTGCGAGCCTAGATAGTTGTTAACGAAATTAGTCTTATTCATAATTCACAGTTCAATTTGATGCAATCTGGGGTCGGTTATCTCTTGGCCGGTAAACACAACCTCGATACTTGAATAGGGTAAACATGTTGACTACTGCCAAGTCCATCATATTACAATTATAATGTAACTAGATTTTACCTCTGTATCTATCCACGTAATGATTTTTTAAGTAAGTTGGTACAGTGCTTGGGCCAATTCCTTCATACTTCATTCTACTTCTAATTTTGTAAAATTAATTCAAAGGCTTAGCCTTTAAATATAAAATATGTCTATATTTTACGGACAATTTATTAAACCACAAGATGGCGCGACCAGTCACGATAGGTGCGAGTAGCAGTAGTAGATAACCCAAAGATTATGTTTTCTTCAACCTGTAAATTCTCTCTTCAACTGACAGGAACATTTCCTATTTAAAATAAATGTATGGATATTCCAACCATACATTGTAGTACTTACGATAAGGTGTGATTTTTGCAGTTGTTAAATAATGATATAGTCCAGGGATCTTACCACAATCTCTTATTGCCAAGATGATTTGGCTTTGTGACACGCCATGTACCCATCTGTCTCTTAATAATAGCAAAAAGAGGTCATGGTTGGGCCCCAGTTGTGATTGACAATCAAAATCAATCATAACACTGTAGTCTTCATTGACAAATCTACGCTCGTAGCACATTCGTAGACCCTGCTGAACAAAAATATTTTTTTATCGTGGTGGCCTTCTCACTCTGCCACGGAAACAATTGAAACCTTGATAATAATTTAACACTACGATCTACGCCGTCTGCCGTGTTTCACATTACACACACATTAATAACAATTAACAAATTAAACTCGTGTCATGATCAATTATTAGTGGGCAAGAGAATTTTTTATTTAGAAATTCAAGCGATTTTTTCCGGTTTCCGTATGTAGTGTTGGATGCAGTTATTAATATAATAGGAGAGTGCAGGAGTGTAACAATGGTAGTGGTATTGGCATGCGTTTCTGTCCCACGCTCTGTTTTTAACCTTGTACGTGTTGTTGGCGGCCGGCTGGTCGTGGGCGGACCGGAGACGCTGCTCCTCTTACTATTACATTACCTCACTTACGTAACTCCTATTTACGCTACCACCGAGCACGCCCATTTAACACGCGTTATTTTTATTATTTACTCGGTCATTCAAGCTGTAACATTATCTTTATACTGTGAACTGTAATGTGACCTATATGTTTGAAATAGGTACTTTATGGTAGACCCTAGACTTCTAAGATTTAGTTTCGTGTTGGTATTCTCAATAGTCCACGGTGATCGCTACCAATTCTATTATGTTTGACAGTGTCATGTTTTCTTTATCTTTTATGAAGCAATAGGTATTTTGTTGACTCTACCAACGTGTGACGTGTTGCTGCAATTAACTTTCAGGAGTTCTTTTAACCTCCTGAGGACGCTAACCGCATACAGAGTATAATGTGTTTTGTTCACAAGTTTATTGAATATCAGAAAAAAATAGGGTTTGTTTAAATTTACCGAGGCAAGTGAATAAACTTTTGATACAAAATTATGTTTACAAAATATTCCAGGGTCATTGTTAAACATCCGTTCCTACTCACAGCACCTCTAACTTGATCAGAAATTATTCTTTTAATATTTTTTCCTTTTGATAAGTGTTTACTTAAATGGCCGTAAAATTAAATATAAACGTTTCAACGAAGCGCAGAGTTCAAAATTAAAGCGTCTTTAAATATGACACCATTAAACTATTATCACTAAATGGCAAGTATACTTACGTGTTCCAACATTTAGAAATAAAATTCATGAATGGCACGTGTCAGTAAAAACGTACGCAGTTATGTTTACATAACTGCGAATACATAGTAATAGCTAGTTGTAAGTACTTATGCACTTTTAAAATATAGAATCATAGACGTAGGCGCCTACGCAAACGGTAGAGTGCGCTATGTGCTATTATTGGTGCAGCAAAACAATGGCATGCCCCAGACGTTCTGTCGCCGAACTAAATTATCACATCGCCTTGGCTGCCAACTGATATTACCTATATGTACGTGGTTTTCAAAATGTTGGGTACTCACTAGAACTCCACAGTCGATTCAGTTTTTAAAAGATACCTCGTCGCAAAAATATTATGAAGTCATTCATTATAATTTTAATTAAACCTATCACTAATGAGGGATAATCAAATCCCATCTGATGGCTGGTTTGGCAGTGTAATTTATTTATCACCTGCGGCGATGTAATGAGTAGACACTCATCTATTGCATATTTAAGCCAATTGGTAACAAATGGCAAATGTCCATCATGCACAAACTGACGGGTTATTTAAAGGAAATCTGCCCATTTTTAGCATGGATGGACAAGATTTTTCGGCAATAATTAAAGCTACCCTTTATTGTTGCACGGTCTGGTCCAATGGAGCAAGTTACCTTAGGCTCTGCGGGCCTCAGATGGTCGTCCCCGGGGTCGACGACCTGCCCACATGTGATCTGTGTGGAACCTGTTCCTGCGCACCACTTACAGCCAGGCCGCTGCCCACCGTGTGCCATCGCACGACACGGAAAAAACTCAATAAACTTACGTGTACTTACGTCATCGATTGCCTCGCACCCTACCGATAATTATTTAGAATACATAAGATTTATACATTACCATACACAAGCTGTTCGTTAGCAACCGTTGAACGCTACTTACCTATATGTATATAGATGCGAAATCTCTTGTTTCTGAGCGTAGGAGCCTGACGTCAGCTGGCAGACCTTGGTTGAGGACACAGCTATTAGAGCGAAGCAAGGCCTTGCCAGCATTCTGCATGCAATGCAAATATTTATTGTACATTATATCGCTATGTACTTCGGTATATTATTGGGTGACTATAGTTCATATATTTGCAAAGTCGTATGGCTACACGGTGAGATAATTTCAATTCAAAGGAAGTAAGTTAAGTACAAGCTATAGCTAGTAACGTACCACCTACAAATGTATGGTTTGTAGTTAGTAACCAATGTGTGTGGTTAATTAATAATAACAATAGCATGTCCTTACTGACAATGTGCTAGGCTCGGTAATGGTTCCCAGGGCTCCCTTTGTTCCACGTAAAGTGCACAGCATTGAGGCCGGCCGGCGCAGTGGATTGCTCGTCGTGTTAGGTACCGCCTACCGCCGCTCGTTCTTTCCTAGATTCATTAAGCCATTCCAAGTAAGTCGAGTTGCCAGCGCAACTGTTGCAGCCGCGAGTTATTATTAGTCACTGCAATTACATTTGCGTTACACTGACGATGCAATCTTTGTGCTAACTACAATATTATTACAATCGGACTCATTTTATTTTATTATTATTACTCGGAGCCCTTCAAATAACAACTAGGTAACTATGCTAGTAGGACGACGTTAGCAAGTAGACATTACACTTCTGTACATACGTCAAGTGATAACAGACTACGTTATCAATGTTCGTCATATGAAATTGCATGGATTCACGTGAGCACTGTGTTCACAATGCAACGCGTCAGACCAGCCAATCTGTCGATGTGGTGACGGCAGCACCAAAGGCCGGTCGCAAACGTAACAAAAGCATTGATTACATCACCACTGCACATAGCGTTCGGTCGCGTTGCATAACATTATAACTTACCGTACCTACCGACACGGCGCGGTCCATCTCCTCAATACACGCGCCTTACATGTAACATAGGTAGGTATATTGCACGACATTAAACATCAACCGGGTATAAATGTTAAATATAATCCCTTTATCACGTGAAATCTGATAAGTGTATCGTGTAATTATCATTATTATTTATGTCTATTTAAATGATTACTTAATTTGTTTAACCTTACCCTTCCAATTTACTTACACTTCAAAGCAATTTCGAAAGCAGTTCTTTACCGATTATCTACTTAGTCACCTTGTAACATGTCAATACGGAAGTAACACCACTCGACCGTATCCGTGACGTTCTGGTCACATAAAAAATATGTGCGAGATATAGCGCGCGTGAGGAAAATCCCGAGAGTGCATAACACTTAATTTTGCACGAGTTGCACTATCGACTCGGCCACACGTGTAACCTCGGCTTCGCAATAAATCGCCATAGCAAGCGATACGGGTAAATCAATAAGCGGAAACCTACCTTTCACCTTTGTGCGTAGCACGGTACATGAAAATTAATTTATTAACATATTAACAAAAAAATATTCAGTTAACTTGGTGCGATTTTAAAACAATTCATTTATAAGTTGAAAAATATTCATTGGAAAAGATACTTTGTAATGTAGGTAGACCTGTTTCTTACTCGTACATGCACTGAACAAGACCAGTAATTTGAAACTTACTTAGTAATTCAAACATTTTCGCGCGTAAGTTCAAATTCACGAATGTTATAACAATAAGAAGCTCCTGTATAGATGACAAGTAATTACATGGCCGTGAGCCGCATGCGGAAGTCACCTCGCCTCCTCTAGATAACAATTGGCGTATTTTATCAGTAGCTGGCGATAAAGCGGCCTTCAGCCAAGCACGTATTTACCGCACAATAATCTAGCAAATGTACCACATACGTCAAGCACGTTCTGTCTTCCTTCCACCGAGCCGAAAACACAGTACTTATAAAAAAAAAACTCGGCCAATAAAATAGCCCTTTATACTTTTAATATAGACTATAAATAATATAATTTGCTCAATTAACGTTAAAATATGCTTATCAACTTCAGTTAGAAAGTTGAGTACTTTACCAAGGATTACTTAAAAAAAATCTAAGGCATTGAGCGCTAATTTTGGATTCCCAAGTACCAGTTACGTTGGCACTCTGAAACTATTCAAATCTATGCTCAAACGATTACGCTTGTTTACAAATGATTTCCATAATACTATTGTTCAAACGATGTATTAATTATGACAACTCCAATTCGGTTATGACAATAACTTTTGTAGCACGGAGATCACTACATAACAGAGTAGGACGGATCATATCGCATATTCATAACCACAATCACGCAATAAATTGTTCGTCAAATTGTGCTTTTTATTATTCTAATTATTCGCTGGGTCAGGTTTCTGCCTAATTATAAGTCATATTTTATCAATTTTTTTTATACATTGCATAACTCTTGATTTGTGAATGACAGATTACTCTACAAGCTTAAATCTGATCTATCGTACATATTCGAGATAATCTTCCTTCCAGCGCCAGTGTTTGTTGCTACGTAGATAAGTAGTACCTAGTTATGCTGTATCTTCACGAGATAACCGATCTGTACCTAAGATAAGACAGTGATGGTGGGGCAGAGGCAGTTTCAACGCTCACGTGACGTAGAACTCTGTGTGTGTACGAGCTGTGAGGCCACTTGCCATCCTCGGCAACAGCAACTCTACAGTTTCAATTGTTATAATGTATACTTTTAGTACAAATATATTGGATTTGTATATCTAAATCGTGGCTAAAACATATTTCGCGGGTAAAAACATATTTACTGATTAGTTCCATAACCCGTTACAATACGCTTGAATAAAAAAAAACACGTAAGGTACCCAATAAGCGGTCTCAAGGTTTTCGCTATGCTCACATCAAAACTATAGCTGTAGTTTGAACACAAATAATCGCATGGCCTTCAATGTTCTATATATAAAACGCGGAAGACATTGCGGTACTAGAAGCTGGCTCATTCCGCGCTCAGTAAACAGTTACATTAGGTGTATAAATGCCAGCCGCGAAACTGGTCGCTCCTAGCTAGGACGATGCCGGCACCGCCGCCTCGCAACACTCTAATGTGTTCTTTACCTCTCCGATAACGTGCCTTGACATCCAACTTAACATTTCTGTTGCTACGAATTTATTACAATTTAGAAATGTAGTAATTCCACGTGGTCCTTTGAGATCCTCATATCTGAATACGTAGTATGTTTCCAAACATATTTTTTCGGTATGATGTTATGAAAATCATAAAATGTCTTAATAGTAGATGAAGTGCTAATGTGCATCTGGGTCGCTGTGCATGGACCCCCGACCCCGCTGCGCACACGCTTGGACTCGGCCCCTCTCCGGTTAGCTCGTGATCCATCTATTGTCCATCGATTTATCTATCAATTTAGAATACATTGCGCAATAACACCGTGATATAATACAATAGTTGATAACAGAGCGCCCATGCTCTAGACATTATAACCATTATCACTGTATTTACGTCATGTTATTTAAATATTTATATTATTCTGAAACTACGTTTTACGTTTTCGTCGTGCCGTATAGTAGAGGCACGAAGTAGTATTCTCGCTTCTTCGTAGTAACGGAATAGCATGACCGTGTATACATTTAGTAAGATAAAGTTATTATAAACACAGACCACATAACTTTAGTAGGTACGCACACACACGCGTTACTACATGGAGAATAGAACTTAAAAATTGAGCGCGCCTCTCGGCGTTTGATTACGGTATCAATGTGGGTCGCGAATGAAGGACAGCTGCATTCGATTGCCAACTAATCGAGACCAAACTAAATTTTAAATTTACACTGTATTGCGTAAGGTCTTTTACGAAATAATTTGATGAAGAAAAATGGTTTGGCCGAAACTGCCCAGCGGTTCTCTATAGTAATTATGCAATATCTACTTATCATAATTTTTTTGTAGGAAGGATTACTTTGACTTCCTGATTATTTGGATTTAATTAAGGCTGCTGCTGTATCCTTCCAGTATTAGCAGTACAGTAATATAATTAAAAATACGTATATGATTTTTAATAGTGAATATGTGTCTGTTGATGAATTGTGAGAACGTGAACCGGCAATGTAATAAACTCTGTAAACTGTTGATCGATCGAATAACTAGAGCGATGGTATAATGGCATATTCGCCTAGGTAAGTATATACGTAGGTGCCGTACATTGGATCGCGCGGGGTTGTGCAATCGCTAAAATAGGTTACATACAGGCATCCACGAGCGACCTAGTTCCGACGATTACGTTTGTTGGGTACTCCTTTGTGTTACAGTACTGGGGCCAGCGTACTTGATATCAACTCATTGATTTATTTTTTATAGACATGTCAATCGTTAATTTGACACTTTGTGCTCATACATTCAAGTGTCTATTTAGTATACTGTTTTGCAACGTGGGTAGGAGGGAATAGTTACTCGACAAAAAAATATATATATAGGTTTCACAAGTGGTGTGGAATGATTACAGCTAGAGGCATAATTTACGGTGTGGTTACGGTGCGTGGGTCCGGCACGGGGAGACCGTTCCCGTTGCACTCTACCTACATCGGTGGACGGAAGGAAATGTGGGCTAGTGCTCATTAATAACATAATAATTTTAAAATTACTTCCAGTTTACATTTTTATCTACGATCAGTTGCTCTATAAACATTTCACTATATTTTTATGAGTGCGAGAATGCAGCATCTAGTGTAGCTTTCCTATGCGGCTCATAACTTACGTTGTGTTTTGCTAGGTTATGGATGTTCCACTTAACGCAATACAATGAATGGTTATTACTTTGACGAGAAGAAAAAAGTTAGTGGTGTTTAAAATTCGTACAGTGGTGTCTCGTCGTCGTCGGTCGGTGAGACAGGACAGGACCGCGCGAACTTCAGTGTTGTTGTCGCTCCGTCTCTTTCTAGGGGTCATTGCCCTGCCATTATACTTACACCACATCGTTCTAATAACCCGGCTCATATCACTGGGTTACACTATCAACTACGCGAATTTGCACTAAACTCGCTCCCGGTGATTAAAATTCGTTGACTGAAAAATAATAAGTGTTATGCGCGTAGGCGCTTGGCGCATTAATGTAGAGTTCACGTACCCTATCCTGCCGACCTTGGCGCGGTCAAAAACACCGGCCGCAAGACGTTGACCAGCCACAATTCGTCCGATATAACGACACCAGCTGTGCTTATGCTTTGGGTCATTACCGATGTGTACCCATATTGGGTGATTACTTCTACCACTTGCACAATTAAAAGTGAACAAAGGAAGTGCTATAGTTACAGTTTTGCGTGTCACACGGCTCGCACGTCACTCTATGGGTGGTAATTACCTACCTACTTCGAAGTTCATTTTAATCATATTTTGTGTAGTTTTCATCGGATGTTACTACGGCGTCACGTAGTCGGGCTTTGTACAATAAATATATATCACATGAAACAATCCAATCCACTGTTTAATGTGCCTAGTTATGACGACAAATCTTTATATACAACATAATAACTGTAGACACATTAGTATTAGAGTTCTAACTAGGACGATAGGTGCTAAGCATACATGGGTAGCAAATCCGTATTATCACTAATGAGAGCGCTTACAATTGAATGTAATGTGATATAATACCTATAATGGAATGGAAGACCGAGGCGAAGTAAAAATAGTAGCTTTCGCAGCAGTTACACGCGTTTTTCTCAATAATAAAACTACTACGTCTCAGGGTATAGTCGGCAGATAGATAGATGGAGGCGACGCGTTTTTTTTTAACCGGCATATGCAGGGCAATGACACCGCAGCCAGTTCACTGGCCGTTCTTGACAGTTCAAATGTTTACACTTGAACTGTAAATCTAGAAGGATTCACTTGCCCTTCACTTCAGATTGCTCCAAATCTAGTCATCAATTTAATAACTTTTGAAAGGTACAAGTACCTAACTGATCGCCATTAAAGTTATGTGACGGCCATTTCGGCGTCAAGTTTTAATACCTACAATATTATTTATATTTGTAGATATTGGCACAAGATTTTAAAGGAGGCAGGTAGGCACTTCGTATTTGATTATAAAATTTCCCCGACTGACATTCTTTGTTACTTTAGTTTTTTGATTGTGTAAGAAGTTACCAATTCGTTGCATAGTGCTATAGGAGTATTTGAGATGAAAAAAAACTATTTGTAATCAGGCGGACAGTTCTATGTCTAAAAGTGATAGGTACAGAGGTATTTACTCATGCATCGATATCACGGCGCGAAACAATGGCTGGGACGAGTTCATCAGTCGCGATAATAATGAGTAGTCTCGTGAGTTCAACAAACTCCCCATTACCCAAAATGATGTTTATTGCGCCGGTGGACATTTTGAGGCCACATTCCCCGAAAAGTTGCGTAGCATTACGTAGCATTGACTGCTCGTAGAGTCGTAGTACCTGTACATTATTGTCTCAGTTGATTTGCAAACATTGAGATCTTGCCAAATTATCCAAATGCTCGTATCTTAAATTGTAATAAATATTTATGTTTACAGATCAGACATCTCCTACAACCACTTTAAAAGAATTTGTTTAAACGCGTTAACTAGCTAGTTTCTGTATCGTAATTAAATGCGCATTTACATGCTTTGCGCGAGTTTTGTAAAACTCTTGGTGGAAATGGTTCATCCTGCGAACTTATCTATTTCTTTCGCTACAAATAAGTGGTTCTGTCTCTGAACTGTAGGCTCCGTCTCTATGAACTGAAATAAAAAGTGAAACTGTAACACGTTAGAACCTGTCGAGGTCGGTGACCAAGAGGCGGCGGCTCTCTACCTCGTCTCTGCACCGATTGGCGAGAGCGCCGAGAGACCCACTCGAGTGGTTAGTCATCTGACCACCTTCCATCCAAGCTTGTTGCCTGTTGCCGTGCCTCAGACTGACACTTGAGCCAGTGACTCACTAAAAAGGCACTCCGTATTGAATGGCATCCTTTATCACTCGGTTTATATTGAGTAATCTTTGTCAAGAGTTTTACAATACAAATTGCTATCCTAATATAAATTCAATGTAGTTGATTATTAAAGTACAGTAAATAATCTTCTGCTTTAAAATTGGGTCATGTTGACCTATTTCCATATCGTAGGACGTTAGTCGGTATGAGTATGACGCACATTAGACAAACGTGGTCACAATAACGACGATAGTCACCTCTGACATCGTCCCCGGTGCGGTGGTGACTAGTCACGTGTATATAATATAATTGACCCATAGTTGTAACATTTATAAGGCATACGGGTGGTTACGTTTACATTGGAATTAGATTAACACACGCCCCAAGTTTCACTACAAAAACTTATTTTCTATCGTAAGGTTCATTTGAACTAGCCACATTTTCGAACAATGGAGGGTACGATACAGTATAGTGAAACGCATAATAGGTGCCTATAAATAATCCATTGGTTATGGACTTGTGAACTCCGACTAAGATAAAAGCATAATGTTAAACTATATTGAAAAGAAAAAGTACGATGATCCCGATCAAAAATGCATAATACAGAGTGAGTAAAGCAGTGAAGGCTCGTTGCTCGTTCATAATAAGGCGAGTGGGGCGAACGAACGCAGCGTAGTTTCTTGCCATCAGGCCTTTTTCATGTGTTAGAGTTGTGTGCGTGTGCTGGATGGAGGCAGCACATGAAGTGTTGAGGGTGCACGGCGCCCGCCCGCGCCCGAGGGGCGCCGCCGCCGAGGGGAATGTTTTGGACCCGAGTTCAATGCATCCACAACGCCACCTGTAGAATTATACCATTTCATGCTATTCTTAAAGGATGTTTTTAAAATGCATTTAAGCCGTCCCTGTCTTGATCTTGATTCACTCGCCCGATATGTTTCCTCCGTTGTATCTGCCTCGTACTATTAGGCACGTAAAATCTTTGTTCTCTAAGATTTAAAGCAATATTTTTTATATTTTTTGACACAATTATTAGGCTTTTGCTCAGGCTATTCGCAGATGATCCTTGTTTTTTGTTAGTGAGTATAATTATATAAACCGGCTATTAATCCACTAGGGGCCAAAGATACCTATGGTATAAAATGTCATTAACACTGGGGTAAGTCATCGTCAGTTCAGTGACCTGCAGTTCTGTAAGCAGTCCCTTAGCTCCATGGGGTGCACGGTACACCGTATGGCGCATTCGGCGCCCTCTCGCTCGGGGCATCGTGCCGTCTCATCTATATCCTTTTTGTCACAAAACTCAACGAAGCGGTCTACATTGACTTGGCGTCTTTGTTACACGACATCCATACATTATTTGGAAAAGATTAACTCCAGACTCCAGGAGTCCCGTTCATTATGGCTGGAATGACTTCGATAATAGTTGTTCATTGATGCTTCGCGCCACACTACCCTGCCACAGGTCGATGTTATTCATAATCCGAAGTAAAGGAAATCCTAATATACGGAAATGTCTCAACTTCATTTTGATTATTTCTAAACACGATCATTTTGTAAGAGTTTTATTTGTAAACACTTTGTCGACAAAGCGTGTTTTGAAATGCGTCACTAAGACTAGCCACGTGATGCCTCACACCCAGCAAACTTTTCCAGTCTAGGCATTAAAAATTTTCATAAACTAACAGGACACCGCGACTTCACCCGCAAATAAGTTTCGCGAAATCATTTCTTTATAATGTAAGTATAGATAAATAGACCAACACTCAAATCGAAATTCCTTAAACACGTGTTTCTTCACATTAATGAAACATCCAAATATGAATTTCCATTAACAACAAAAATATGAAAGTTTTGCAGACTTTCAACCCCTATTTAATACTTTTAGAGGTGGAGATTAATTAATGCCTTTTAGTGCCATCACCACAAATACACTAAATTTCCAAATTTCAAGTCTAGCTCTGTAGTAAGTAATATTATGAACCAAGAAACAAGTTGCCTCTTAGAATATTATGTAGATTCGAAACAAAACTTATATGAATGGCAAAAAAATTAAACCAGTTTATACGATGACATCATCTAGGTATCAAAAATCGATTCTAGAGTTAGGTCGGTACTATGCGGAATTAGGAAAATCCCGAATACTGCACCCATATAAGTGTTTGTCTAACTGCAACGACGACACTGGCACTCGTTTGCACTGGCCCATATTATGATGGTGATAATAGCCTCGGCACACACACTGGCTCACCGCGTACCGGTCGCCGGCGGCGGCGGATCGGCGCCGCACAACGAGCCATCTCGCTAAATACCGTCTTCCCTGCTGGTTTCTAAAGCTAGAAGGAGATAACACGAAAACAATTTATCTGACAGTGTGTGTATGTGTAAATAAGGAAGGTCACGCGGATGAAATGGTGATATTATACGCGCTCATGGGCAAAAGAGAGACGCAATGAAAACAAATCAATATCTATCTCGCAGCGTTTTGCGCTAGAGCGAGATAGCGCAATAACAAACCGGCATTTTGTGCCGGTTCGGCGTACATACGCCACCGTCATTCAACTATATGCTCTATGATGTAGAGACAGAGTATGATATATTTTGGCAGCTAATGATTGTTTACAGAATTAAACATGAACGCAGACCGTTATTATTCTCTTGATAGTCTCGTTGTTGTGAAATTTCCGGGCAAAGTTCCTTTTACGTTCTGCCAGAGAAGGTGTATTAGCCTAACATACATTGCTCCACAAACAGTACATTTTGCTCTTAGAAACTTTGGTCAGTACTGTACCTACTTTAGTACCACGATCATAATTATGAAATGCCTACCTACCCTGTATCTTTTACCTTGTGTTTGTATGTTGTTTCATATTATTTGATACAATACCACATCCTTATGAGTGTATGTATCTACATCTGGTTAAGGTACCTGTTTTAATGTAGAATGTTATCTGACTATATTATTGTGTGCTAGAATCAGTAAATAACATTTGTGAGAAGGTTGCCAACACAGTGTGCATTAGTACAAAATCAACAATCTTGTATGGCTATCTTCCGCATTACCCCCTCCCTAGAGCGCAACCGCTTGTCACACGTGCGTCACAGCAGAGCAGGGACGTCCAGTAAACCTACGTATGAAGAAGCATTACTGCTGACTGCTAAATACATAAAAAAACTATCAGAAATAATAATTTCAACGCGTAACTACTTTTCTTATTTTATACCATAGGTATTTGACACTTTGATTGAGGGGAATCCAGTGCGTGACAAGAGAATTAATTGTGTCTCTACCACGAGTACCTTCTTATTTACTTATATATATAATGATATAAAACATGAATCTAACCTATGAACTTACTTTATGTTATAAAGTCATGATAAAAACTTGGATATGTAATGGAATCCTACCCAGCAATACCTAGTTAATAGATAGAGCGCCTTAGCTCGTGTATGCGTGTTCTATTCATGATAATGTTGTTTGTATATACAAACCTATATAGGTTGAAGTTGTAGGTAGGTAGATAATGCACTGCAAATATCCCTTGCACTCTGGCATCAGCCTGCATTGCAACGAGTGCACACTTCGCAGTTGCCGACACGTGTAAGCGTCTATACGCCACACATACAAAACAGTTCTCATCTCACTGGTCTTTTTAGAACATCGGTCGAATATACGGTTGGGACAAAGGGAATGCCATTTTGGTCGAGATCTTCGTGTTTAACAAGTCTTCGACAAAGTTAAATAATACTGATCAGCGAAATATCGTAAAATATCTGCTTGCTAAATACTTATACCGAATACAATCTCCTAGGCAGTTGAGTGGGCATGCCTAAGCGCAGTACAAAGAAAGAAGCACAGTAGTAGGTCAATACGGGGCCATCCGCGCCGCGCGCCTCCCGCCCCGGGGCCAAATTAACTGTGTGACACAATTAGCTATTTGATTGCTAATGTTATGTTAGCGTACCTTCTATATGTATAACCTATTTACATTGTAACTACGGAGTGTAGTTATATGTGTAGTAATGCTGCAATTCACCATTAAACTACTTTCTTATTTTGTATCTGGCTTAAAATATCGAATTATTTTCACCTTTTCTCTACTAAAATCAATTACCTAACAATACTGGCGTATTAACTACACGAAAAGGAAACAAAAGGTTATGAAATATACTGCACGAGTTTATTGAAAGCTGTAAGTAGGTCAATGGTGCAGCGAAGGGAAGGGGCGCCCTCCTGAAGCGAACTACTGCCGGCCGCCCGCCCTCCCCCGCTGTTCAAACTGGGGAATTCTGCTGTATTACAATATTTACACCAAAATGTTCTGACGTCATTCAATATTAACAATCTCGTGTAATAGGTGCGTACGCCTATACTGCATTGTTCATTAACTTTGTACATAAGTGGACGAGTACCTTCATATGTCACAATTACATTTTGTAAGGCTAGGTACGTTTTAGATCGTTAGAAACGTTCCGATCACGACATAATCTAGTTGCTAATGTCAAATAGTTTTAACTTACAATTCTCATCAATAGATTCATGTCATGTAATTATTTCTTAGAATAATGATTATTATTATAGCATACAACAAAGGTATACAATCAATGTAGAGTCGTGAAGGAACTTAATTCTAAGCAATGGCAAAATTAGTGAAGAAAAAAGAGGTATTAACTTAAAGAGTAAAGAAATTGAAGGGAGCTAATGAGAGGAAGTACGCCAAAGATTCACTTGTTTTCCTTGTACGTAAACTGACACTGTTGGAAGACAAATATATTTTCCTTCCGAGTTTAATATAATTTTAATAGTTTCTTTAGCCTTATTTCGTTTACGGTGAACTTTACTCATGACACATTTGTTTGTTCACCGGCGAAGCTTATGGCTACGTCATACCTATAATGAGTTACCAGTATATGCCATTATAAAAACCATTGTTGTTGATCCTTGATGAGCAATCCACTATCCTTAACTTCTGAGTATTCATAGTATGGAAAATATCGTAATCGGATAGTCATATAATAAATTAACGTATAATATGATGGTCGGTAAGACAAAGGCGCCCAACCTTCGCAGGCCACCCTTGGCCGTGGTGCTGCGACCTAGATAGCGTCCCCCTGCCCCCCGCACCGCTGCCTTGTGACCTGAGGACCTGACCCACTTCTGGATGCACTTGATATAGCATATAGGTACCTATTCTTAGTTTCCAGGCATCGGTACTACAGCTCCCTTGCACCCTATATTCCAATTTCTAAACGGTGTAAACAAAAAACTACTGCGTAGTTATTGACATACATAGATTTGCTCACGCCTGTATTCCCCGAAGGGGTAGGCAGAGGTGTTGTAATCACAACACCCACTTTTCACCGAAGATGATTAAGTGCCAACGTGACAGATGGTGAGTCTATCGCCGTCTCAGGCACTTTACATACCTCTTAGAATTACTTCGCAGAAATATGCAGGTTTCCTCACAATGTTTTCCTTCACCGTAACGCACATGGTGTGAAATCACTGTACATAAGTTTTTTAGAAAACTCATTGGATTCGAACTTGCGTCGCTTGCGTCAAACCTCAAGGCCACAACGGCTCTATTTAATAAGGTCGTATAGTTATTTAATCAGGTCTTTTCTACTAAATGGGTCCTCGTATCGATTCAAATAGTCCAACGTAGTACATGACAACAGGACAGCCACTAATGCGCGAGCAGCTCGGCCCGGGTGGCCGAAATTATGTGGCATTGGCCAGAAGGTCGATGCAGAAACTTTGGCAAACCTCGCGAGCGACGGCCTCGAACGCTCGCTTCGTCACGCTTTGCTCGCACTCCCTACTAAGTACATACATACTTCATTGGTAAATGCCGCTTCTACTGCATTTACTTCATATTTACTTTGCGTAATGTGTGTGCCCCAGAACCACCAATATTGTTTAGAAAGAACCCCTTCTAATCTTGAATTATCATTACGTTGGATGTATATACAGTTATAGACATAACTGACACAAATAGTATTTTTATAAAAACTACATTTGTAATGTACTAATCTAAGTTTAGCTATATTTTTCTGTAGTATATGTTGTTTAGTTTTGTATGCATGCACACAAACTCAAAAACATCTTTATTTAATTTAACTTTCATCAAAGTACTTTCAAATCGCCAGAATAATATGAATATATTATAGAGGATTATAAATGCAACCGCCAGATTCGGAAGGTCTCTTTTACTGAGAGAACACGGCAAGATAAAAATGGATTTCCAAAAACGCCAATATATATATATAAATAAAGACACATTTGTAGTGCACGAATGTCAATAAAATGTAAAAATATTAAAGTAGGTACTCGTAGTGAACATTATATCTGACTGATTAGAAATTGAATACTTGAATCGTCTCCGAGGCGAGGTCGCGCCGGCTGTAGGGTGCTACGTGGTGCTACGACGTCGGCAAGGCCGCAAGACTCGACCTAGAGCTGCTTCCGCCTCCGCCACATCACCGCTCCATTTAATTTCTACCTTCTGGAATCTGAATTGCTACACTTTATATAACAGTTACTTGACGATTGGCAATCAATCAAAGATACATTCTGTGTCCCATTTTATATGACATGAGATCGGCCTTCGGTTATCACGTAAAAGTTGATTAGATCGAGACGAGAGTGGTTTTTAGGTAACAAAAGTTATTTAAATTTATATGTATTTTGTAATTGTTTCAGATTAACAGTGTAGTGTACGAGTGCACCTGGCGAGGATGTGTCTACACCACCAACTCGTGTTCAACAATCGAAGCTCACATCAGAAACACACATTTGGGGTGAGTGTTCCCTTAGAAGATAATATTTTTATTTAATTTCGGGAAAAAATAATCTTGGCAATGCTACAAAATGTTATGTCATCATATGTAGGTATGGTTATTTTCTCACTAATATTACTTACATAATTTTCCTACCTGCATGCACATTGCGTACTGACAAGAAACTGAAGAGAATTCATCCGAACAATATGAGTGTGACTTCGTTATTGCATTACATTATTCGTTTCTAATCGATGCTTTATGTCATTGGATTTAATAATCGCAGAATACGTTATTAAGTAAAGATATGAGGTGTGAGATTGCTTGTCGTAGGCGTTTGGTAAGATAAATGGACATAATACACTCAATGTTTGCGACACGTGTGTCACCGGCACGTGCCCGCTAATGCACGTGCATCAATAATTGCGCAACGGCTGCTGGCAAGGTTAACTCGCAATGCAATGCCAACATCTTATTTCCTATAATCATACCTACGCCTATACACACAAATGTAAATTCCCTGCATATTCTCTATTAACATGCACGTGTGTCACGTACTCGTTTATGTAACTAACAATACCAAACATGAGTAGAGGTATGTATATAACCTAAGTTAAATGAATGTAAAATGAAAAATATTAAAAAAATAACAAAATTGGCTGCCACTTATTTTCTGATATAGTAAGAATGAAAAAAGGTGATCTCTCAATTCATGCTGACCAGCTTTCGCTAAAGCATTAATTAAACATACGAGTGGAACATAATAGTGCATATAAAAGAGTTAGGAGCAGAAAGGCCAACCCTAGCTGACCCGGAAGCAAGGCTTGGCGACAAGGTTGGCAGTAGCCGGCTCCGCCCGCGTACCGCGCAAGGTCGCCCGCCCGCGGCTTACGTAACCCTGCCCTACGCTCGCTACTCGCTACTCGGCTCGCTTCATAACACCTCACATGACATATGTGTATCGTACCTACTTTTACTATAAACACACATCTCAACTCACATTCCTGAACATTATTATAAGTAATTCCAAAATATGGATATGTTTTATTTGACCCTTCTTATCGTAACAGATAATTTATATCTCATGCCGATATGACATGTTATCTAAGATATATTATACAGAACGGTAGCAGACATAGATTTTTTTATAAAAGAATTTATAGATGTGTCTTCACAATTGACGTGACCTTTAATTAATCATTGAGTTTCTATCTATCTCTGCAATCTTACACCTCCAGCCAACCGAATGAAGCGTTTGTGACTTAAACAGAAACTCTGTTCGTTTATTATGTTTAGAGTAAACAGCAAAGACCTCGCCCTTGAGGAGCAGTTGGTACAAATCAATACCCGTACCAATTATAGTAAGATTTAAGTACAGAGTTCGTCTAAAATGGTAACTAATGCTGTCGGTGCATTGCAGGCCAAAGAAGGAAGGCGATAATGACCGTGAAGAGGAGTTCTACTACACGGAGCGCGAGGTGGTGGCCCCCGCGCCGCCGCCCACCCTGTCCCACCGAGACATGTGTCGCCCGCCGCACGAGGACCCCGAGTACCAGCGGCAGCTCGTCGGCTCCTATAGGTACACACACTTGTCAACAATACCGGCTTCATACCATTTACGTACTTAAAGTAGTATATCTTCAAATCCCGAAGAATTACAAATTCCGCTTCGGTAATCCCAGTCCAGATGATTTTCCTTAAAATAAAACGGTCGAACATAAAACGAATTCTTTTAAAACATAAAATAGTAATACAACTCAAATGTTTCCAGGCAAGGACTGCTCTCTACTATGCAGAATGGGTCCGCGAGGCCGATAAGCATTCCTTTAACGCATTCCTGGTCCAACTCGCACTCACCGGTATGTGACTATTGACTGTCGTAAAATGAATAGTTAATCCTATTTTAAATGTGGGTTCGTAAAGTAGTGTATATTCGGTTACAGAAGCACATGCGCCTGGCGGTGGGGGGTTCGCCGGGCAGCCCGGGGCGGCGGCCGCGCTCCGACAACAAGAAGTGCCGCAAGGTGTACGGCATGGACCAGCGCGACCTCTGGTGCACCCAGTGCAAGTGGAAGAAGGCCTGCACGCGCTTCGGAGACTAGCGTCCGCGCCCCGGCCCCGCCCCACACACACACGCGACCGCCACACATACATGAACTGATCACATCATAGAACAATGAGAGTGACACTAATATTCCGAGTGCGGGTCGATATTAACTATAGGTATATATAAGAAATTATATTACGAATGAGAGGTTTATATTAAATATAAGAAAATACGGAGTATATACATATTATATTGGATGTAAAAATTAAAGGAGACATATTTTTGCTCTTTAAATGTAGCTCGTATTTTGACTGCATAATATGGACATTGCCCACGTATTTTTGTAGCGCAGTAGATTCGCCTTTACTGTGGCATGCGTGTTGCGTGCAAACTGCGTGTGTCGCTCTCGGACGAGACTGTGAATATTAGTTGTAAGTTCGTTGATAAGTTGCATTGACACAAAACAGTGTGAAAACAGTTGTTCCGAACGCCCCAACTCATCCACCGAATAGTGGCTACTGCTGTAATGTACCGAATACCTACTTACTGACAACACGCACAACCGCACACTCACAAACACAGAGGACCAGCCGTGTTGTATCTTTTCGTGACTATAGTCTTTCATTTTTAGTACAACATTTATAAGCAACTTTGTATTATTGATAAAATATTAATATATAAATTGAACTGTCATATTAACTGAAATTATTAAAAAAACATATTTTTGCAAATTGACAGAGATTGCTATTTTACTTAGAATACGATTCCGTCCACATTTTCGAATGTGTCGTAGAAAACAATAAATAAAGCAACAAGTTTTCACACTGTAACAGCATCAGTATGCTGTATAGCATGCCACCTTCGACCGCATACTATTCATAAATAGTTCCAGTCGATAATACTTCAGTGATAGTCTCACTAAATTGTAATTTATATTGACTGAGTTATTTAGATTGTAAAGAAATAAAAGAAAATGATAATATATATACATATTAGACTCATAAGTTATCTCAGATTCGACTAAAAGACTACAAAACAAGTTTTAGAATAAAAAATTTATGAACATATCTGTGTCGTATACAAAGGTGGTTGTACCAGAACAAGGAGATAATACTCAGCGGCCCCTCAGCTGGTGCCGCTTCACCCAACGGACACCGGCGGCGCGGCGAGAGGAACGGAACTAACGGGACGGTGACGTCACCAACCACACCTCCCACACAACGTGGATGGACATTCAGTGGACATACTACGGAGGTATGTGATCCTAAATGATACAGCACCACAACCGGCATGGTGAGATGAGGACATTGACGGGGGAGGAGGCAACATGATAGAGCAATATGAATGTGTCTCAACGCGATGTGACGCCGTGCTACGGGCGAGGCATTGTGGCCGAGGACAGTACCAAGTGAAGGCGATTGAAAGCTGCAATATTATTATTTAAGTATTATTGATTAATTATGTAAATATATATTTAGCGAATTATATGAAACGATATGATTATAGTTGTTAAATGAAAGCAATGTGTACATAAAATATTATTATGATAAAAATATTATTATTGTTACTTAATGTGATCGTTTAATTAAATTGTAAACTTTTTACGGTGGCATAAAAACGAGGTTTTTAAAATGTAGATGATAATTAACTTTAACGAATTACGGTAAACGAGTACATTTTCATTTCCGCGCGGCATTTCTGATCCCATAGTTACCAAGCCCGATGGCGGACTACCGCGTCGTACCTATCGTTAAAAACATAGAGTAGGAATACATTATACATACAGTAATGACATGCTCTTTGAAATAATATGTAGGTGTGAACCTACGTCGATGTGCCAAGCGTTGAGCATTCCCTTCAATGTACTTCTAGATCTAGAAGGCTCATGTACATAATGTCTGAACAAACGAGGCCTTTACAATACATAACCGGTTGTCCACTAAAATTGTCGGGTGCTCAGTAACGCACATTGCATAATATAATACATTTAATATATGTGCCACTAGTGCCACCTATTTTGCACTGCAATACTGTACTGGTGATGCGCTCGTGTGTTACATACATAATAGCATTGCTCTATTATAATATTGTTACATTTTAATGGCTGTTCATTTCATAATTGGTTTGAAAGCAAATCTCACTGTTTCAACAATATAATATATATTGTTAGATCTGATTAAATATTAAGAAATAGAGTAACAACTTCAGGGCCATATTTAAAGGCACACAGTATTTCTTGCCAAATGTAATGTTTGCACACCGCAAGCCCGCAGGTACCAGAGGCCGTGCATGAATGATTGTTTGGCATGCGTAACCTTATCATAATATTATTTTACGTGATGTACCTGCAGATATTACCAAATATAACATGTTCATTGCAATAATGGTTGTGATAAACATCATGAAGTTGTCATACGTAGCGAACAGCAGTGTGACGCATGACGCATCCAACTCCGCGCTCTTCGAACCAAATCATCACTTATTGTTAGGTATATAAGCAACAACTCAGCTAGCGATTTGACAACTGCCATATTGTAAGGATCTAGATTTACTGCGGCTAGATTTATAACATAGCTATTAAGTATTATTTAAGTTGAAGTCATAATAATAGTATTTAATAATGCTAGGTACAATGAAATTGTATTATGTGTATTTAGTTGGTGATTGTTATATATATTATTATAGTCGGTGATCTATCGAACTATCATGAGTGTTCTATTGCTACTGGTTCTGTCTATTCTGTGAGGTCACATACACATATGTACCTACATTGCATTGGAAGTTAATATTGATTCTTATGTTACATCTGCTCATTGTTATAGTTTATATTAATGAGTTATTCTCGCTAATGAATGAATTATAAAATGATCTCAATCCGTACCACCACTTCGGTGACGGGCCCCATCTCACGGGTGGGGAGTTCTTGGACATCTAGCTGGTATCTCAGAAACACTTCAAAGCTGTACTATCACCGAACTGGCACCGATCTAATATTACTCGACATTACAATGAATATTGAATCTTATTGTCAGCGCAGATACATATCAGTATCCCTGGTAGCGCGGATCGGTCCCCGAGGAGGTAAAGTACCAAGCTGGGCATGCTAATAGTTTCATTAACATAATTATGATACCGATCTCAGTTTTATATTCGAAGCTATTAGATTTATAACAAATAGGTTCATATTTACATAGTGTAGATGGTTTTCTTATTTTATATAATTTATTGTAGGAAATAGATGAATTTTAGTTCTTATAAATAAAGACACTTTATTTTTATTTTAGTAATTTGTAAATATTTTAAAGTAACTTACTAATTTATTTAGCCAAAATTTTGCTCAATTTTGTATGCAGTCAACACCAAAGTCATTATACTAAACAAAAATATTACATATCAGTACAAAAAAAGCATAATTGAAACGACATCATAGTATTCCAAGGCGGTGCGCTAAGGATATCATAAATATACGTATATGATATGATATGATGTGATATATGGTAAATATGTTTATGATATGATTGAAATGACTGCGCCTGCGCGGGACAAGGTGCAACAGTTTGTCACTGAGCACTAGTCGGGCTCCAAGTGTATTGTGTCGTATTGTTGTGTGAGTCTGTTACTTATTATAATTACTAATGTAGGTACGTATCGAACTAGGTACCTACTGGAATGTCACGCAATAATAATCTAGTATAATGTATTGATGATTTAAATTGCCTTAACGTTTACACAATCTTTTTTGTACTTACACTTAAGTAGAAATATGGAATTCTCAACTGTTGTTCATACACAATATCATATACAATATATTAATGTGTAATTTCTCACATTATTCATTATTTTCACATCCACATTATAATAAGAAGGTTGATGAGTTATATCTTAAGTCTTTGCACTTTGTTGGGTGTATCTTTGCTCAGGAGACCGAATGTTGCGGTTCGTGCTTACAAATACATTTACGGTCTAATACTGAGAAGCCGATATATACCGAGTCTTTCTCATTTAGAGCCTCCTCCTTATTTTATACGTGTTTTAAGAAGGCCTTACTATTTGAGAGATCCCTCAGTATTACACCGTTAGAGATCGTCTAAGCTATACTCACGTACCCTTTATACCTACAAAATATATACAATGGCAAAGTATTAGAAGCGCTCAATATGAGCTTAGACGTTCCTTACCCAAACATTCGTAGTGTGAAGTACGTTAATGTGTAAATTGTGCCTCCTTACTTATATATTTCACGATGCTAGCGTGTCTTCATATTTCTGTACTATAGTGACCATGTTTGTAAATATGTAAATTCCCTAATGAATATTACAGAAACTGATAATAGATACGGCCATTTAACCCGCCAAGGGAAACCGGTCGTAGATCATTATACATACATCATTGTACCCACTAGTTGAGGAGCATAATTTTTATTACTTAAATAACTATGTATAGAGTTTGTCCTTAGAACATTGGATTAGGAAGCACTTGACATTTAGCCGCTACAACCCCTATTTTAATACATTTATTTGAAAGTGCTCGTTAGTAAGTAGCATATATTCTTCAATTATATATTTATATTTTAGTCTTACGGCAATTCATATTAAATCTAATGAAATCAAAATTGTTTAGTTCTAATTTGGTCTTTATAATTATTGTGGTCTTTATTTGAATGTAATTTGTTAAATATTTACTTGATATGTACCTACTGTTCTTCCTATTCCTAAACTTACAATATGTTCATTTATGTGGGCAATCGTAATTAATGGAAAATATGTCTCCTGTTTTATTAATTATTACCAACTTCTGCGTTACGTGAGCATCGCCCAAGATACTCTCTCGCACTGAGTGCTAGAATAGTTGAGTCGCATTAAACTGTATTGATTACAATGTATTAAACTCTCAATACGAATTACAGAATGTATGTGCTCGTGTCCTCAGTGCGATCACGGGCCGATTATGTTAATTAATAATACCTGCTAAATAGCTTTAAGGACTTACGCTATTCGAAAGTAATCTGAACATTCATCTACTATACCGGTACACTCTGTTTCCCTTCACAGTAATATTGTTTTAGTTTCCATATTGAAAGCAATATTCACTATAACTAGTGCTAGTGCTCCTTGCAAACTGTCAAACCTTGTAGTCAAACCTGCATGAATTAAGCAGGCGATTCTTTGGAATCACCTCAATTGAGTCGGTATAGCGTCGATAAGTTCGTTTTAATAGTTACCAGTAGTTTTAAGATTGCAACATGATCAAAGGTGTTGTATTTGTTCGGAAAGGCGTATTATGCCGATGTTAAGTTGTCAATATCACAGCAGTTGTCTACAAGGCTGTCAGCTCAAAGCTTTGTCTACCAACTCGTGTACTAGGTATATCTTGCCTTTTGCAATACATACAAACCTTATTCTTAACAAACGCTAGATCAATTTTTAAATATTATATATTTTTCATTCAATGTTCTGAATCATGATCACAATCGACGAATGAACGGTAAATTGGCTGGCAGTTACTCTACTGTGATATTAATAATTATATTTATTATTTTCTAAATTATTATTTCTAATTATAATGTTGAATGTGAACGTGTTATATTCTGAGAAGGACGTAGAATAGGCAAAGTTGTTTTATATTGTACCTTTCCCATTAAGAGAAGGTCCAGAATGTGTTCCAAATGATTGATTTTATCGAGTACCTATAGATATTACAATTTTATTATGAAATGTTTTTGTTAACGTGTAATGTAAATATTGAGACAGAACAGTAAAGTCCACGAACATCACAGATTAGAACAGCCTCTTAGCGTATCGCACTCGAGCTCTCTATAAAACCCTTGTAGATATTATTATCGCATATCAAAGCGAACGGAATATTACTATGAACATTTAACATAATTTACCCACACACTTATTCAATATAATTAATGTTAACAGTTCAAAATAATCTTCATTAGAACCATGTTATTTACAGTGTGTACTACTTCAAGAAGACTATTTGCCTGATACATTATACCTCAATAAGTTTAGTATGAATTTTGTGTGACTTGAGAAATATATTTTAATTTACTATACATGCAGTGGCATTATTATTCCAGTCCTCTGGTCTGAACAAACTCTCGGCTCCTACACTCTTGGTGTGACTTTTGTTTGCCGAAATGGTATATAATCATGAAATGTTTCCCTAATGGCCTGCTCTTTCAATACAATATTGTTTAATTAAATTCAAATAATTTAATAAACATAGAATATGACTTATAAGTGGAAAATGTTGTATGGAACAAAGTCTAGACCTAATAAATAATTTATTCCGCATCGTGTTATTGATATAATATTTACAAATATATAAAGATTAGATTTTATTAAATATTGTTTTAATCACTCCGTAAACGTACTTTCCCCGTCCTCCTTATAACTTGCTATGCTAGAATGAAATAATTTCTGCTCAAAGAAAATATCATGCACCTCCTAATATCATGTACTGCAGGTACGCCTCGATCAATATCCGATGTGTATGTATAGAATTATAAACTGACCTTGGATAGTAAAGAAACCCTATATTAATGCGAGAACAGCTCATATGCAGGCCCACATACACATACAAGATTATAAGAAAATATAAAATTTCCACGTCAACTTTCTTGCAATAAGTTTTTTTTTGTTAACTAATACCACTAACAAACCAAAAGCTGACTTGAATTTTAAAATATATCTTTTCTAATTAAGTAGGCATATATTGGACCCCAACTGGTTCCGGTCTATCGTTAAATTTGGTACAACCTATATATATACGTTGATGTAGATGTATAGGTATAGCTTGAACGGTTAGCCGTATGAAAAAGTTTTTTACCAAGCGAGGAAAAACGATGGCCGTTATGAATATTTAAATATTTAAAAAAAAAATTGGTTCTCTTGCTACATATATTGTGTTTCTGCAGCGAGTAAGGTAGCCAGTGCTTCATGAAGTAGCAAGAGTGCTACTTCATGCCCACTATGTTACAATATTAGCTGTACCTACCTAATCACAGTTATAGTGGTCACAATAGAGTCCATCGTAGTGTATCCGCGTGCCCTCAGGTGGAGTGAGTGTGAGTGAGGAGTTTAGGTGAGAGTGAGTGAAGCTTGATTAGCTACGTTAAAATAAAATAAATATTTATAGAATGTATAATTATAAAGGTGTAACTATATGCAGCCGCCCGACGCTCGTTTCCAGCGACAATTGTGGTCACGTGATCCTATTTTAAATTTCCCGCGACTCAAAAAGTACTACGTCATGCAGCCGCTCCTATCACGTATCGCTACATATCACGTGACCACATTTGTCGCTGAAAACGAGCGACGAGCGGCTGCATGACCTAGTTCCTTTTTGAGTCGCAGGAAATTAAAAATGGAGTCATGTGACCACATTTGTCTCTAGAAACGAGCGTCCAGCGGCTACATCAGGTTGCACCTTTTTAGAGTAGCTGCTTTCCCTCATATCAGGAATGAAATTAAATGAGAAACGCTTGTTTACCTGTGAAGTCTTGATTGTATCCGCAACGTATTTATTGCCTCTCGTATAAACGGACACTGAAAATATCAGCTGTCAAGTGTCAACAGGCTATGTAATTTTATTTTGACTTGCCGTTCCATTCTTTCCGTCGTTCGTTTCGTATGTCATTATTTCTCATCTCATTCGGGAGGGGAATACATCGATACATTTGTTCTTGTTATGAAGAAATCGTTTGGCCATTTTGTTTATTGATTTTAACAAAACACTTCTAATTTAAAAATATTGTAACTAACTACCTGGTGAACACAGAAGTTTGCTTAAATTATACATCATGGGTGCTGTTCTTGGGCTGTGTACAGCGACGCAGGTGGGAATTACTTTTATTATTCATAAACTATCATTTATTCACCCTTTTTCTGCTTTATTGCAATTTTAAAGAAAATGAATATGAAGAAGATGAAATATCGCATTGTGCCATAATATCTTTATAAGTGAGATGAAGGTAAAGCTAAAATGGAGGGTGATCCCAATCATCATATAAATATGTCATCCACCTCTACTTTATTTTGAATCCTGATGAGAATAATATTAACAACAGTAATATCAAACTCTTGAGATTTGTATGTACTCACGAAAATATATTATTTGCCTTGCCTACCTTGTTACCTACTGAATTAGGATACTGGAGCAATACACCTACAACCTCCAACGAAGACAAAGAGAAACAGACCACATGATTTTCTGCCAATTTGATGTCAAAGATATTAAATAATTAAAACACTAGCATTTGTTTATAATCAATAGTTTTGTATAATGTATGATTCAAATTTATAAATATGAGCAGTGGTGGCCATGGGGTTTAAATAGTTGCCTGCTATGCAAGCAACTCAAGCTCGAATCCTATGCAAGCAACTCAAGCTCTAATCCTTTGGCCTGTACCAATGAGTTTCTTTAAAGGCAATTGCATATTACGTTAAAACTATAAATGAAGCTTTTGAACGAAGTCTAATGCTGCACATAGACCTAAATAATGTATAAATAACAGCTGGCATGTTGCTGTGGGAGTGCTGCATGCTCCCTCTGCTGCTCCGCCTGTCCGTCATGTGCCAACTCAACATCCACGCGACTCATGTACTCGGTGATGCTCCTACTTGTCATGATTACGGCCTGCGTCACCCTAGCTCCTGGACTGCAAGATCAACTAAGAAAGGTATGATTGCTATATATATATATCATGATACTAAAATCTTCAAATTGTTAGGAAAAATATGAACAAGGCAGAAACCATTTCAAGAATTTCGAATAAAAACATATTTTTTTCATGCAAATGAAATAGAATGATGCTAAATACAAAATGTTCAGTGTCTAAACAAACCAAAGTTTTTGTATCCACACTTGTTATGTTATGAGACATCAACAACATAGATGTCAGGACAATGATCTTGTATCAATCTTCTATAATTGTTGTTACATTCTTGACTTTATTTTATTCATACATCCTAATCAAAAATGCAATTTACAACAGGTTCCATTTTGTGAAAATTCAACTCATGTGGTACCGGATACTTTCAAAGTGGACTGTACCCAAGCTGTTGGATATCTGGCTGTTTATAGGCAAGTGTATTTGTATAAAGCATATTTATTTATTTACTTATTGTACCCAAGTAGTGCAGCTATTAATAATGATTTATTGTTTCTCTAATTCCAGGATCTGCTTTGCAGCATGTCTGTTCTTTGTACTCATGGCTTTGATCACAATTGGTGTGAAGTCATCAAAAGATCCAAGAGCTGGCATACAGAATGGGTATGTTCACATTCTTCACAATAAAAGCAACCTTCTGATGATAATACTGTATAATGTATTTTTCTTTGTCCTTCTGGAGCCCAACCATGACCCCATATTGCTATGATAGTTCTGATGTGTGACAATGATAGATTTATTCATATCCTATACATCTGTCTCATATGAGTAAATTTATAATGGCAATAAGAACTCCTGCTAGGGCCCCATATTAAGCAGTATAGGTTCATGCAATATGTATCCTTGTCTTGAAAAGCTTCCTTATAACAAAGAACTACCTAAGATAATCCTTGTTTTAAGAGTAGTTCCATCGCATAGTTGTATAATACGGATTTCAAAAGAGATGAATATAGTTTTAGTCAGAATTTGGTGTAGTCTTTGTTTAAACCATGTTTTGAATATGGGGGTGTTCATTGTTTGTCATATTCTTTTCAAGTTTCTGGGGCATCAAGTACTTGCTGGTGATTGGTGGCATTATTGGAGCATTCTTCATCCCGGAAGGACAGTTTGCATCAACCTGGATGGTGTTTGGCATGATCGGTGGATTCTGCTTCATAGTCATACAGCTCATCCTGATCATAGACTTTGCTCACTCCTGGGCTGAGAGATGGGTTTGTGAGTACCTGTGCTTATCTCTACTTAATATTATAAAGAGAAATTACTTGTAATTTTGTTTGTCAATAAAAATCATAAAGAGCAAAGATTTGTTTGTTTGTAAAGAATAAGCTTTAGAATGAATGGAAAGCTGAAGGAAGCTAGTAATGAATAAACTGAAAAACTATGGGCCATATTTAAAAAAATCTTTCTCTAATAGAATGCTATATTATTACCAAGAAACATAGACATGTGGTTGTATATGAAACAAGACATAATATATTAGTCATTAAGTGGCTGTTACAAACTCACTAAGATGAGTCATTTCTATGGTGTTGTGGTTTATCCAATGAAGTCTAAAGAAGGAAGCCATGTTGTGAAATTAGAATTGAATAGTGAACAAAATATTTTATTATATTTATTATATTTTATGATATTTTTAAATTGTTCTAACATCACGTAGTGAAATGGAACCGAGATTGTTTTATTTCAATACATATAAAAATGTTATGTATACATAGAGAAATCAATGCCATTTCAAAAAGCTAAAGTTACAAAACACTTGTTTAGAAAAAGAAAGATAACTCTAACAAGTGTAATTCTACCTATTATTTACTTATTTTAGTTTAAAATATTCAATGTCAAATATTTTTTTTTTAAATAAATGTACCAGAATATTGTCCTACATTTAGTAACAGTAATATGTGTGATATATGTTGTGAATGTATGTAATGTAATTTGTAGCAAACTACGAGGAGAGCGAGTCCCGCGGTTGGTACGCAGCGCTGCTCCTAGCGATGCTCACGTGCTTCGCTCTCACCCTCGCCGGCATCGTTCTTCTATATGTCTATTACACTAAGGTCGGTATTTGATGATGTTCTCTTACTTACATTCAGTTACTCTATCACTCAGAATGTATAAGAATTAATGGCAATTTCATGATACAAATAATTTTTAGTTAAACATCAAGTATCTCCCACGTACAGGCTTTACATCCAGTAGTGGTACCGGAAACTTGCGTTATGTTAAAAAGCTTATGCGTTAAACACTTTGCAACAAACTTTGATCCTTTACCTTACCTAATAAACATCTGTGGATCTCTTAAACATTTTTGATTGGATGTTTTCCCAGTCAATGCTGGCACATAAAGTGTTTGTTTATTTTGATACAATCATCAGAGATAAGAGAATGCCGCATATCATGTATATTATAATCTCTTTGTTTATCTGTGATGTACTTTATAGTTTTATGCTTGTTGTTACAACAGGTCGTTGGTATTCATTAATTTTATCCAGCAACAATGAAAACACATTTTAAGTATTATGATTAGTCATCAATATTGACGGATCCAAAACGTTTCTTCTATATCACTTATTCACTGCTAACGACGAATCTACGCGTCCAACAGTGAGCTATTTACAAAGATGCAATGTTAGCAGTGAATGTGTATGGTGCGTGGTGTCTCCTGAAGGTGTCATTTAACGTAGAACTCTACTACCTCCTTCGTTTAAATGACATTCTTAAATTATACAAACCTGCTGTTTCCAGTGCCCTTCAGGTTCTCAATTCTTGAATAGTATATTTTCCAATGCGGATTCCGCAGGCGGACGGGTGTGATCTGTCCAAGTTCTTCATCTCATTCAACCTGATCCTGGTGGTGGGTGCGAGTGCACTGTCCATCCTGCCGTCGGTGCAGGAGCACCAGCCGCGCTCGGGCCTGTTGCAGTCGTCGGTGGTGTCGCTGTACGTCATGTACCTCACGTGGTCCGCGCTCGCCAACGCACCCAGCGAGTGTAACGGCATCACCGGGGGATCTAATCAGGTATATAACGTGTTTATACGTAATTGACGTTTTATATGTATCAAAGGCTGTATGGAGCGCTAAAGGAAAGCGTCCATAAAATTGAATCCTGCTTCCCTTGAAACGTTGCTTAAGATGCGAAAGGCGATCTTACAACAATTTCAAAGGCACTAAAGACAAAAATATTTTTTTAGCCCAATTGGATTTTAATGATATAAATAATCTTGTAAAATATAATGAAATGTTTAGATACAAAACTCTTACAGGTATTTCAGCTATAATATAGAGTCAATATCTGCTTGAATCTTGTGGATATCTGCTTCTCTAAACGCGAAAATCGACCGAATAGTTTGCATATATTGAATAGAATCAGGTGTTACTATGCGGAAGTCCATGTTTCCAAACGAAAAGTTTGCGTATTCTTGAATGCCCGTTTCACACTAACAAATGCTAAGATTAACAATATTATTAAATAATAATAACAATTGTGCAATGAATTATATAAATATTATTATGTATAATATGTATTTATTATGTTATTTTCATACTAATATATGCATGACCAGGACGACAAACCAGCAGGATTTTGGGTATGTTGAGAGGGTGCATTGGTAGCATCAATTCTTCTACATCTGTTCTGTTACTTAATCTTTCTAGCACTTTTACCAAACTATAATTATCCTTTTTATTGCACTCCGTAATACTCATGCCATCAAATATTGCTACTTATCTAAAACTCCACATAGTATTTGTCATGTTACATACCAAACCCTATTTTAATTGAGTATTAGTATATGATCTGCTCTGTCACATACATTATCATCTTTCTTATATCTTAGCGTTTACTTAGTCCTATATGGTAAATTGAATGAAGTTACTGCAAATAACGATTGGTAATAAATAATATATCGATCACCTAACAATATAATGACACATTTGCAGTATATATATTTTCATGCAAAAAACATTTTTTTTGTGTCTTAATGATTTTAGAAATCAATAGAATGACCCTTACAAACGATTCACTGTTTATTTCAGTAATTTGAACATATGCTCTCGCCTGTATTCCCCGAAGTGGTAGGCAGAGGTATTGTTATCACAACCCCCACTTTTCACCGAATTTGATTAAGTGCCAACGTGACAGAGGGTGAGTCCATCGCCGTCTCAGACACTATACATACGTCTTTGAATTACTTCTCAGAAATATGCAGGTTTCCTCACGATGTTTTCCTTCACCGTAAAGCACGTGGTGTGTAATCACTGTACATAAGTTTTTTAGAAAAACTCATTGGTACAGGCCCCGCTGGGATTCGAATTTGCGCCGCTTGCGTAGCAGGCGAATGCTCAATCCTCAAGGCCACCACGGCTCACTTACTTTGAAATCCGTCTTATTACGAATTTCTTATTTTAGTATGTTTTAAAATCACTATGTTGATCTTACATCTATACAGAGAGAAAAAAATATATATAAATTAATTAAAATAAAAACATCTATATGAAAATCTTTATATCTGTTTGAACAGCCGCTATTTGCAGTAATTTCAAAGTGAATTTGTCTCTATTATAAATTACATATTATGGTGTAATGTCCGCAGCCATCTTTCGACAAGCAGTCGATCATCGGGCTGGTGATTTGGTCGTGCAGCGTGTTGTACTCCAGCATCCGCACCGCCTCCTCCTCCTCTAAGATCACCATGTCGGAACACATCCTCGCCAAGGAGGGCTCACAAGGTGATTATTACTTCCATACCCTTCCTTCACGTGTGCTAGCTTTGTTATTGCTATACTATTTTAATGTGTTGCACTAACAGGGTGTAAAGGTGCGTTTCCACTAGAGATGAGCAAGGGTGCGTAAACTATGTTTTATGAAAAATCTAATATTTTTGAAAAGAGTAATTATTGTGTTTCGCAGGGTTCTTCCCAACGTTCCAAAAATAAACAATCCGGTAGCATGTATAATCTTGTGATTCTGACTTGAAAGTACTTTGTTAAGTGTGTTGTTTGAAGAACCAATAGATTCGCTCCATTTACCAAGCCTCTCAACTCAGTCATTATATTGGTTCCTAATAAATACATCGCTGCGCATACGCGCAATTCTCTGGTGGAAACATACCCGTGTGCTTCTTATATATATTATAGATACAAATGAATAATAATTATTTCGGTCTTTTAGTTAAGTATTTTATAACAACATACACATCGCAAGCCTGCATTAACTGTGTTACACAATTTGTTGCATGTTAGTATTTGTGTATAACCAGTGGCATTATATGGGTGCAGTCAGGATTTCTTTAAACATTCCAAATAATATTCCCTTTCTTTCCTTGATAACTTTGTTAGAATTAATAAAGAGAAATTCTCTTATGGGGTTTTATCTTATTGGGGTTATCTGGGGTGTCAGACACTTCGAAAATTTAAAAGCAGTTGTAACTATCTCCACATTTTTTCTTTATAATTAATTTGTCTTGACTTCACTCATGTTCCGTTTCCTGGCACATCTGCATAAGGAAAGCACTAGTGTCAAATGCAGTTTTTTATTATTATTATTAAGTTTATATAACACACTAACACAATTTTGTGCGTTCCTTGCTGACAAATGCGTGGCGGCGATGCGGCGTAAGGGCAAGGAGGGCTCATTGCTAATGAAGGTAATAATACACATGCATGTGACATTATTCACTTCCATTACACACATCTCAAGACAAGAAGAGTGAATATATAACTAGCGAGCTCCACCTTCGTAATTAACCTAAATTACCATCAATTACCTTATTAGCAGTTTGCCATAGATTTCGTAATTTATACTCGCCATTACCGCACAATATTTGTATGAGCAACCAATAAATTAATATCCTTCTTTGTAATTCAAATCTAAGAATTTGAATTTAAAGTCTACGTGCTATTTTCATACGTTCGGATACATAAATATCCCTGTACCGTTGGTTGAAGCTGGTCTCTTTGAATTAGGTTGAACACTAATTAGAGGAATGTAATGAATGGTCGGAAGATTTAATCTAAACAAACTAACGTACTAACCATACTTAGCAAGTTGAATAAATCCTTGTACAAAGAGGCATGTAGGTATCCTAATAGTGCGGCATAGTTATGTACTGGAAGCAGCATATTTTTAATATTTTCCATATTCCAGTGCCTAAAGACGAAATTAAAGAGTCCGAGAAAAAGCCAGGTTATCAAATACAGAATATGTTTTTAAGTTTACAGATAAATAAAATTGAAGTGTCTGTTTGTAATTCCAAAATAACAGCTTTTCACTAAATACATATGAAAGTATATACGGTACTAATATAAAAAACCAATTATTAAAAAAAAAAATCTGTCTGTCTGTTTGTTCCGGGTAATCTCTGAAACGGCTAGACCGATTTTAACGATGCTTTCACTGGCAGGTAGCTTCAATTTTTTTTATTTTTTTTTAACCTTTTGTGCTCCGCGGGAATCAAATTAAATCCACGCGGGTGAAACCGCAAGGCACTGCTAGTTATACGTAAAAATGTCAACGTGTTACATAAACGCTTAAAAATTTTGTACCCATTTGTCATGCAATCCTAACATTTTCGTTTAAACTGAATCGGCTTTAGAATCCCATATTAGCAACATTTAGTAGAACATTGTTTCTATCCTCTTACTTGTAAAAACCTTGAAAATAATTTTACCTCCGAAAATTAACATTGAATCAACGCAAAATCGCGTTTATGAAATTTACAGAGATTTATCGTATAAGTAGAGTGAGAAATACACCCCATACTTATAAACTTTGCTCGCATATTGATTACTATAAATATATGTGTTGTCTTTTTTTAACATAACAAAAACGTGACAATACAAATTCTTAATGATAAAACTAGCTTGAAAATTTTATAAATAAGGTGTCGTGTTTATTGACGATGTTAAGTGCATGCGTCACGCTCACTGAGCGCAGGGTATGATTCGATAGAGGGCGCTGACGGCGGCGAGGCGGGCCGCGGCGGGCAGACCAAGGTGTTCGACAATGAGGACGACGGCGTCGCTTACTCCTGGACCTTCTTCCACGTGGTCTTCGCTCTGGCCACTCTCTACATCATGATGACACTCACCAATTGGTTCAAGTGAGTACACAAGCATATCAATACATGTCACTCGCCTGATTCGTCTGTAGCACAGGTAACACAGGCAGACATACAGTATAGGTTTTGACATGAATTGTCAAAATTGCTTGTGGCGAATTTCATTACGACTCCGTCACGAGTTGGGGCCCAACCAGCTCTTATTCCAATGATAGTGTCAGCTGTGTAAAGAGTAAAATTATCTTATATATATAATTATCTTAAATTATCATATAGGTCTTGAATGCGCAATTATAATTTATTGAGTCTGTTCGGCGCGACCGCGATTATTAGTGTATTGATCCGCCATCTTTAGCATTCAACCACAATACGACTTCGTTAAGTATCAATACATTTCGTGTCACGCTATACGTAACAAAATTCCTCGACATTGAAATTTGTCAAATTCACCATAGGAACGCAACACTTGAAAAAAGCAGTGTTCCAGTTTAAAAAACCATTTTAGACTAGAACTATATTTATACCTTATATTATTTAGGCATTTTTTATATTTACACAAAACTATAACAAAGTTTGTAATGTTCCATGTTGCAAACTGAGCATAATGAATGTATATCCCAACATACCTAACACGTAATATCACTTACAGCCCGAGCTCGCAGCTGTCGAAGGAAAATGTCGCGTCAATGTGGATCAAGATCACATCGTCATGGGTGTGCGTGGGACTGTACGTGTGGACCCTGATCGCGCCGGCCGTGCTCCCCAACAGAGAGTTCAACTAAACAATTACAACTTGCACTCGCGCGGCGCCTCAATAAATCACCTCGTCGCCAACATGTTAATTTCATTCGAGTGTATTTTATTATGATTTATTTGTGATCAAAATGTGTAATCTAGTAGTGATCAAAATTGGAAAAGTCCCGCAGAATTCCGTCAAAATCGTCAATAATATATAGATGCACTAGTTGGACGTATGTAGCATGCTTTTCATAGAATCTAGACTTTTATTTGTTGGAAACAATGATAACAAAGAAATATTTTCAATACTTCTGCAACTTTTTAGGTATTCCAATTTGCTGTAATAATTAAGGTAGTAATTTCCAATCCTAACTGTGAATTTTTGTAAATATATTTTTTTACTATTTTTGTAGTATTTAAGATCTACTATATTTCTTTTCTTTTCTTTACTCTTTCAACTATTATTCTATGGTATCTTGCTACCATCCTAAATCGATGATAAAAAAATATTTTTAAGCTAAAGTAAATTATAACTTTGTCTCATCCCTGCTTTAATCAATAAAGCTATGTAACCTCGTCTCGGTGTTTTATTTACTTAACAAATATTTAGGTATTTAAAATAACATTCTCATGCCACAGAATTTGCTACCAAACTCCTCCGACGTGACTGGACCGATTTGTATGAAATTTTGTTTGCAATCGGTTAAGTCTTAAAATCAACATAAATTTTTCATACCCCTTAATGATAAAGGTGGTCAACTCCAAAAATATAAAGCAATTGCAATCAAATCTTTAGATATTTGTGGAACTGAGGTGGTGTTAGGGCAATACGAACACAGGAATAATAAAAAAATTTAAATAGACCCATAGCTGAGTCTGTTCAGAAAGAGAAGCGTTGTGGGATGAGGCGGCGCTACTGGGCTTATAACCTTTTTTGTTTAACTAGGAACAATACATAATTCTGGTATTTTTGAACTAAATACTAATAAATTAAGTTTGTATTTAGTCTAGAAGGCAATATTACCAATTGTTTCTTTGTGGATATCGTTTTTGGCCGAGAGGGTTCCATATCGACTACTATCGCTTTGACTACTTTCATCAGATCCCGTTGAAAATATTATAACAGTATGACCTTAATTATTTCTGAAATATGAGTTTTCGTATATAATTTACCCTCGAACTTACATAAGAGGGCAACTCGGAACAATCCTTGTTTATTTATTATTTATGTTAATAATGTCAATATGACACTACTTCCTCATTGACATTACTTTACTACATTGTCGCAAAACGTCAGAGTTGTGTCAAATAATAATGAATGAATAGGAAACGCCGACTGAAACTGATTTTTTATTGTTGGCGGTAGTATTATTAAACGTCGCTTGAATTGAATAAAATTTAAACAAATATGTCATCATATAATATGTTATGAATTGATTTAAAATAAAGTAACGCAGATGTCCTTCCTGTGCTACATGCACATAACTTTCTGTCCAACAGTATTCCCCCGTGGTATTCCTTCAAACTGTGACTGTGATATTATACTGACTGAAGTAAAATGCTAAGTAACCTGTTTACATTCCTTTGTATTGTGATTTCCGTGGAAATAAATACTGGACAGCAGTGTTTCAAGGATGAGCCTTGCAGTGAGGATGGTGGTAATAAATATAGCAAAGGTAAAGGGTAAAAAAGTAATGCTGATTCCATTTTATATTGACAGTATTTAAGTATATGATCAAATGAGCTTATATTTCCTAGATGATTTATTTTGTATATTTTAAATGTATGTTATTTTTGAAAAGAGTAATAACTGAGTTCCTTGCCATGTAGCATTTATAATCCTGTATAACTGTAATTCTGAACATTTTAAAGGACTTTGAAATTGATGAAGTATAATAAATATCAAAAATAACAAGAACACAGAGAAAATAATAGAGATACTGCATATTTTTTTATTCATGACTTATATAGACACATACATATTCATAACATGACTACTGCGCATTCAAGGTAAGTGCCCATAACTTGTGACGGGACCTGGGGGCCAACCATCATTGTTTAAGCAGCACATATTAAGAACTTCTCAGCTTCAAAGTTATACATAGGTATATATATTATTGTAGGGTATACAAATGAAATTCTTGATATGGTAGGGCCCCTGTTCCCACATTACTTTATTATAAGTCTCACTGAATACTTATCCAAATAAACATAAAGTATAATGCTGTCTAAATTATTTATATTGTTTTGTTCATTTGCAGATGTTAACTTATGGACATCTGAACTGAACAAACAAATAACATTGGCATTGGACCATTATAATCCATGTGAAAAAGCTAACTGTAACTGCCATAAATCTACTATTGAGAATGACTTGGCACCATTTAAGGATGGCATTACAAAAGATACATTCAATCTCGCTACTAAGAAGACCACTAAGTATCAGGTAAGCTTAAAATGTTTACAGGGGGCCTTAGGTATTATTGGTTTAAACAGAGCATATTGAAAGTTCACTTTTCCCTGCTTACGACGCGTCTGTGCGTCCAACTGTTAGAGAATTTACGAAGAGGATGCAATGTATGCAGTGAGTGTGTTAATATTTGAGTTCAATAATTAAAACTTATATTGAATTGATTAAGGTTGTATTAAATTAATCAGATTTGATTATGGTCTAACGACTGATAGCAAATCCACAAAAAAAAAAAAAAAAATTAATTAGATGGTACTTTATTCCAACAGGCATTGATAACATGTTTAGGGAATCAATCAAATATATACAAGAAAGTCGCGTTAGTTACACTATTTATAATTCAAGAATAGCTGAAAAAATCCACACATAAAATTAAGTCTAAACTCGGGCGAAACCGAGGCATAGCTATTTGAATAAATCACAAATTTTGAAGTCACACTGTTCCTCTGAGCTTGATGCCAAATGCCACATTTAGCAGCCTAACCACCTGCAGCTATCAATTATGTTTATTGCAAATTGTGTGCTCACATGTTTGCAATGTGTGAGAACCTTCCAAAAAAAGATTGGCTAGATATGTCATGCGAGTGCCTAACTGACAATTTAACCGTAATTGAAGAGGTTGCCATGCCTGAAATCAGTTGGACCATTATCATCATCATATTATTGAAATCAACTCCTTTTTTACTGTAACTTCTGAAAGTAAAATTAAACCTTTTTTCACAGATAATTGAAGGCAAAGTGTATCGTGAGAAACAATGCCACTTTCCAGCAAGATGTGCTGGCATAGAACACTATCTAAAAGAGCTGGCTCCAGAGCTACCGAACATGGAGCTGGCAATAAACACCAGAGATTGGCCTCTAGTCAACAGTAAGTGGGGGGGGCCCACTCATCCAGTACTATCTTTCAGTAAGGTTGTGAGGTTATTTATTTAATTAGGGATAGTTTATCTAAAATGTATAGTAGTAAGTCCAGGAAAAGCTTGTGGCACATTTGCTATTGTGCATATCATTCGATCAGCGAAGTTGAGCAATTCTAACCCTAGGCAATAATTGGATGGGTGACCGAATTCCCTCCGTGCCTTGGAGATCATGTTAAGCTGTCGGTCCCGGTTGTAAATTTATCATCTTTGGCAATCATTACAGATCAGTTGGAGGCCAAAAATAGTCTGACAACTGGATTAACCCAGATCACGGATTTTCCTCGCAAAGGGGGTTAAATCAAGTGCCGACCCCAACAATGCCAATAAGGCTAGGGAGATGATGTATAAGTACTGAGTCCATCACTCAAATTGACAATAGTTCATACTTCCCTCTAACTTTCATCAGAATGTAAGGAAGTTACTTTTTCGTTTATATCTTTAGTTAGAATATATAGTTTGTGTTTGGATATATACTGTCTAGGCTTTTAAGCACATTTTTGTCACAGAGTAAAGGCTGGTGGTAAAATAAAAAATCCCATTACTTTTTTTTCGTTGTGGTTGTTAGAGGTTAGAGTTACTAAAGGTTTGATGCTTATTGGATGATATTTGCAACATAAGACAATGCTTATTTATGTTGTAAAATTGTAAAAAATACAATGCCTCTAATTTTTTTTATAAAATACATGTATGTACCACAAACTAATGCTCTCTGAGAAAAATGTGGGGATATGAAGTCTCAACTCTGTATTAGTTAAAAAAAAGATACAGCTGCATATACTACAATTAGGTGCTTTGTAAATAAAAATATCACAAAATGGTATTCCACATGAACTGCAAAGTTGTTCAACATTATTTTCTAAGAACTGTGTGATTGTTACAGACTAAAGAGTATCTTGACATAATGTACCCTGCATGGAGCTTCTGGGAAGGTGGTCCAGCTATATCCTTGTACCCAACTGGGATCGGCCGGTGGGATAAGCATAGGACATCTATTGCTGCAGCTGCTGATAAGTAAGGATTTTTATCAAAACTAAATACAATAAATATTCTCAGGTCCATATTACATATTGTTTTTGATGGTAGTAATTGATACCAGACAATGGATACATTTATATACTTTTTTTTGTTAAATAAATAAGTATATTATACTTATCATATGTACCAAACACGCAGACTCAAGATAAACACAAAATGATGACATAAATAAAAATCTTACGAGAATATAACAAATCACTAAAACAATGGTGCCATAATTTCATAGACATAACCATTATTCACGCTGCAATGTTTCTAGGTGGCCATGGGAGACAAAAGAGACTAAAGCATTCTTCCGTGGGTCAAGAACAAATGAGGAGAGGGATAATTTGATATTATTGTCTCGGTCTGAACCAGACCTTGTTGATGCACAATATACAAAAAATCAAGCATGGAAGTCGGATGCGGTATGTTCACAGACGACTTTCAGGATAATCTAATTATATCTCATACATGCATACACTAATCTGCATCCCTTGGAGGTAGACAGAGACTACTATTCACACATCATTGCATTTTTTTTTAATCATCTATGTTCATGCTTCTCTTCATACACTTCTTTCGGCTATGAATGCTCCAAAGTTGACCTTTATTGAGAAGATTATTAATTTGGTCATGATAGTTCTACCTCGGAAGCTCTGTGCAGATACTAGCGCTCACATTCACTTTGGCTCGCCTCTCACTCTTCCTTTCCATAATATGTCCACATCACCTGAACATACTTTTTTCAATTCTAGTCACCATATTGTTATTCAACTTGCAAGTCCTGTCATATCCCATAATCTTTTCCAGGACACGCTATATGCACCACCAGCGTCAGAAGTACCATTTGAAAGTCATTGCAAGTACAAATATCTCTTCAACTATAGAGGAGTTGCAGCCAGCTTCAGATTTAAACATCTATTCCTATGCAAGTCGCTAGTGTTCCATGTTGGCGACGAGTGGCTGGAGTTCTTCTACCCTTCGTTAAAACCTTGGGTGCATTACATACCCATCAGCCCGAGAGCAACGAGAGAAGATTTAAAAAAATACATAGAATTCTTCAAACAAAATGATTCACTGGCACAGGAAATAGCAAATAGAGGGTATCAGCATATTTGGGACAATTTGACTGATGATGATGTAAAATGTTACTGGAATAAACTTCTCAAGGAATATTCGAAACTTTTGAATTATAAAATTGTGAAGGATAATGATCTGATACTGGTCTAGGATTCAGATTCCTACTTGTTACTCAAAAAAAAGTATTTTTAACATGGGTCTGAAATCCTATAGTGTAAGCAACTAAACTAAAATAAGTTAAATAAAACACTTTTTATAGAAAAATATTTTTTTTATTATAGCTTTCATTCAATACATACTCCTTATACGATAACAATATGAAGTTAAAAATAGTGACAAAATTGTCACAAAATATTTTCAAATACATGTTTGATTATCAAATGTACAGAAAAGAAATAATAAAAACACTGGTAGGTTAAGTAGGAATAATTTAAATTTCTTAGTCCAATTACTAGTAACTCGATGATGTTAACACTTCTCACTTTTTGCTTAGATCAGTCTCAATATATTTGCTACCTGCACTGTAACAATACGCTATTATGCGGCGTTTTGCGACTAAGATCAACTTGCCAGCGCCATTTTAATGGCTTTAGAATCTCTGTATGAGCTAAATCTAAAATCTCAGAGCTAACTTAAAAAATAACTACTAACGGCAGTGAATATTGAACATAATATGGACGTGGCTCAAGGAATTTTCAAGCTTATTAAATAAGTGAGCAAAGGTGGTAATAAAATGGAAGTAAACACTAAATTGTGAGTCCTAGCTGAATACTATATAACAACATTAATGATTTAGTATTTTCATAAGAGCACTTAATTTCATAGTAAAATATAAACTGTTTTTTTCAATACTGGCATACAAAGTCATGCATAATAAGTATCATATCTTAGCCTAATGTTGAAATTCAAACATGATTGTATAAAAATAACTCTTAACATAACTAAAGCACCGCATACAAACAGTTAATATTTACTTAGAAAGCTTGTGCTCGAGTTGGTCAGCGATAGCTTGTAAGAAGTCTTCAGTGTGCAAGAACATGCCCTCCTTGGTGTTGGCCATGCCGTGGATACAGATCACCAAATCCTTGGTCATTTTCCCGCTGTCGATGCATTCAACGCAGGCCTGCACAATTTATGGATCAATTTATAATTCACGTGAGTTATAAGACATAGTCAATGTTACTAGTGGATATTGTTAGCTTTATTCAAGTGAAAGAATTTACAGAATCGTAGTTCTGGAAGAGAAAGTCTGAGAAAAGAATTGCCGTGGTGGCCGTGTGGTTTGAGCAGTTGCCAAACGACGCTAGTTCGAACCCCTGCGGCCTGCACCGATAAGTTTTTCTTAAGCGCAGTCAAATTATCCCGATTACTTTACAGTGAAGGAAAACATCGTGAGGAAACCTGCATATGTCTGAGAAGTAATTCCAAGACGTATGGACATTGCCTGAGACGGCGATGGACTCATCGCCTGTCACGTTGGCTCTTAATCATCTTCGGTGAAACCATCGGGGACCCTTCTGGGATGGCGTGAGCATTTTTTATTTTATAGATTTCTGAAAACGCAATCAGTTTTATCGTTTAAGTAGTTGTTTGCACTTTTTTTTATCATAATAGCGTACTATTTTTATTGTTTGAATGAATTGCGCCATATTTGTATGGAGGCACGTCCAATGCCCTCAATATTGCGTTATCTTTATAACAACGCCTCACTTGACCACGTAACAAAAGCAATTCGCTATTCCACTGTACTAGTTGTCGATATTGAAAAAAATATTATTCGGCGAAATTTTATCTTATCTTCTAACAGTGAGTCACCTTGATAAATATGTTGTTGAATTTTAGTACATCCGTTAACGATATTTCTGATGTATAACAGGTTCAAGTGGGCGTTTTCTATCAGTGACCCGCGTTAAAACGAGAATTAGTAAGGCCGATGTACGCAAGCTAAGTTTTATCCAAGTTAAAAGAAACTGATTTTATGAGAAGTTAACGAAAACTGGTTTATAACTATATTATTTTATAGATTAAATGAAGGCATTCGTTGATGAAGGGTTGTAAGTAACTTATTCCCCGTCGACAGTAATCATTAAGAAAGTAATTGTATACATCTTATAATTTAACAAGTGCGAAGTTTAGCTTTAGCATTTAGTCCAGAATTAATCTTCTGTTACTGACCAGGTACAAAATTTAATGACGCCGCTCGCACGTCATATTCAAAATTTCAAATCGAATTCGAATCGGATTAATACTTAAACAAAATGTAATAGTAAGGCGAGTTACCTCTTCAAGAGCAGTAGCGAAGCGGTCCAGCTCGGGTGTTCCGTCAAGCTTGGCGCGGTGTGCGAGCCCTCTGGTCCAGGCGTAGACGGAGGCCACAGGGTTGGTGGAGGTGGGCTTGCCTTGTTGGTGCATCCTGTAGTGGCGCGTCACTGTGCCGTGCGCCGCCTCCGACTCCACCGTGCGCCCGTCCGGACACATCAGCACTGACGTCATCATGCCCAGCGACCCGTAGCCCTGCCCAATACCAAGTATGATGAAACTAAGAGTTGTAAGCTTGAAAGAGGACAATGAGAAGAAAATGCAGGAATACACCCTCCTTGGTGAGATGAAGGTACAAAGAAAGGATTTTCCGAAAGTCCTAAGGGCCACCCACGAAGTTGAAAAGAATCTAACTGCTATGCAGGCAATAAATGTCAAATTCCAGAGATCCTCGCTGATGGTCCTAGGTGTAATTTTGAATGGCGGGTTACCAGCAGCAATAGTAGCAGTCAATGTATATTCGCTAGCCATATGTACAATCTACTCCAATTACATATTACTTACTATAGTACAGTGAGTGAGGTAATATGAAATTGATACCGAACATGTAATACGCGGTGAGGTTCACCACAAATATTTCTTCATACATCAAACACTATTGGGAACATACTTTCATAACTATGACAAAAACAACAATATCAAAAGGATTAAAAATAAATAATGTTCGGACAATGCCATACACCATTCCAAACGATGGAGTAGGTATTTTTTTGACCAATCCGACTGAACAAAATTCACTGAATGAAACAGGAATCGAACCCATGACACTTAGCCTAGCAGTCAGAAACCATTAGGTCAATGGTATCGTCAAAAATCAAATCTATTGAACGAAAAGTGTAGATTGTGAGGGTAGTTCACCTGTGCCACGATGTCAGACTGCACGTCGCCGTCGTAGTTCTTGCAGGCCCACACGAACCCACCGGAGCTCTTCATGGCCTGCGCCACCATGTCGTCGATCAAACGGTGCTCGTACCAGATCTTGGCCGCCTCGAAGTCCTTCTTGTAGTCGCTATTTTAATAATATACATTAATTAACAAGAAGATTTAAAACCTCAATCTAGTGCTTGTATAGTTTTCCTAGGATATTTGATATTTAAGAATTCAGTTTTTAATTTGAATATCTAACTATATATATAACTCAAAGGTGACTGACTGACATAGTGATCTATCAACGCACAGCCCAAACCACTATACGGATCGGGCTGAAATTTGGCATGCAGGTAGATGTTATGACGTAGGCATCCGATAAGAAAGGATTTTGACTAATTCTACCCCCAAGGAGATGAAATCTTTAGACTATTTAATGAAAAACTTAGGGTATGCTATCGAGGGTGAAACCTCGGGGCACAGCTAGTTATCTATAATAATGTTTTATTCAGAAGATACTATTGCATTCAAAGACCTTCTAAACTTCAACAAGCGATACCTTTTGTATTGTAGGCAATCAACAAAAATTTTTTTCGGAAATTCCATCAGAGTTCAAACCAAGTTTTCTTTGAAAATGTGTTACCAGTTATAAAAAGTGGTGCATTACTTCCAAGAGTAGACGTTTACAATTAAACTTGATCGTGAGGTGTTTTGTGTGTTTACGATGTTGATAACGGTAAAAGGTGTTCGAGGCATTACTTAGTAGTTTTCTTTCTGCGTGAATTAAATAATTATCATTGAACGCCGGCATTGAGCTCTCTTATCATTATAGGCGCCCATTTTTGGCACGTAGGATCGGCTGATGGTGTATAAGGGATTTTTATTCATTAATAATATTATTTAATTTATTAATAAGCCTATAGGCTATATATTACCACGCTAAGACAAATCGCGAGCTAAAGTTAGCGTTAGTCCAAAGAAACGAAGTCGCGGGCAGAAGCTAGTCAGTGAATATGTCCGCTCACGAATAGAATTTATTTATTTTCCTTCAAAACATATTACACGGAAATGTATTACGTATATTATTAGGCTTATAACAAAACTAGCGGACGTCACACGGTTTCACCTGCGTAGTTCCCGTTCCCGTGGGAGTACGGGGATAAAATAAAGCCCATGTTACTTGCTGATGATGTAGCTTTCCAATAGTGAAAGAATTTTTGAAATCGGCACAGTAGTTTTTGAGTTTATTCATTCATTCACAAACATACACACAAAAATACAAATCTTTCCTCTTTATAATAGTAGTGTAGATCAAATAAATAAAATTATCAACAGACCAAAGGAGACGCTATTAACACACAGATCATTAACCCCCCGAATGTGTCATTACAATAACAAATAAGTCATGTAGGTACAATTCCGAATTCGGAATGATGCGTATGCGCGTCAACAGTGACGTTAATAATATTCTAGCCACGCAACCTCTGTATAAACATCATACATAAAAAGCAAGGCACGTATGTACAGCATTGTGTAAATAAGTTTAAATATAACGATAATATTATTCCGATTCCGAGTGGACGCTAGTGTAAGCACTAGCTTCCACACACGGCATCGCCCGCGTGGTATATACTTTTATATTCAATAAATTTAAAGAGACCATCAAAGCAGTTTAGCTCAAAAAAGGATATTATACTGTAAGAGATTATATTTGTGATAAGGAACCCTGGGATGTATCTTAGTCGAAAAATTATTGTAAATAATCCCATTGGCACTGTACTTTTGCTACAATTAATTAATCTTAGTTTGATCTTTGCTTTGACTGGCTGGAATTTGCCATGCTCACAAATATTTGTAATATTTTAGTTATTATATTTGACAATTGAGCATTTGTGCTGTGTCCATGGGCTTATATTCATGAGATATAAATACTGTAACCAAAAACATTGTATAATATATATTTTTTTAAAAGAGTAATTTGTTGAGTTTCTTGCCGGGTTCTTCTCAACAAAAGCTACCTTCCGAACCCGGTGGTAACATTTATAATCAGGTATAATGTATTTTGTGTCCTTCTGACGATTTGAAAGTACTTTGTAAGAAGTCTAATCAAATAAAGATATTTTGAGTTTTGAGTTTGAGTTATGTATAGCCTATTTCCACCCTAAAAGTATCATTAGTAGTTTGGAACATTAAGTTAATCAAAATAAAAGTCAAGATTGCATTCACGTAATATGATGACTATTGGCTTAGAAGAATATTAACATTAAGTAAGTGAGTAAATATAGTTGTAGTCCGACAATGTAAAACCATTTTTAGTTCGCATGATGGATGAAGTTCGTTAAAATTCCATCGGTGAGATCGTAAATTAACCTCGCTCCCCGCAGGCAGACGTAACGTAACTGGTTGGACTGCTATATACATTGAACTCACCTCTGATATATCTCCTCGAATATGTCCTTGAATCGTCCGTCGTACCGTTTCAAGATTGTGTTCTTGGTAGACAAATATAGCGGCCATTTCTTCTGCAGCGCCACCTGAATAAATACACAATTCCTTTGGTTACATTACATGTCTCGTGGATGACGTATATTTTAACAAAATAAATTAAATTATTCGACCTTAACAAAAGTTTACTGACTCAATAAATTAATGCCTATTGATAATAATAATGCCTTGGCAATGACAACTCCCCACAATTTGACCCACTTCAAAAATAAGCGCATGCTCCGACAGATAGTGCTATACATATACAAAGAACATCGAAGAATAAGGTTCACAATTCTCATGTTCATCACACAGATTGATCCCCTCAGAAAGGATCGACGGACGCGCGACCTCTAGCTTTGCAGGCAGCTGGTAGGGCCACTGGCCACTGGGGCCACTGACCATCTGAACTGAGCTATCGGACCGTCGCATACTTAAGTTTATTTATATGGGATGGGACGGTCACATTTATTAATAACATAAAAAATATAAGTACTATTTTCAAACTATTGATTGCGCTTGAATGGCAGGCGAAGTAATTTTAACTGAAATCTATATTAATATTATAAAGAAAGATTCGTATGTTATGTGACGAATTGGTTCAAAGAGTACTGGACAGTTTTAAAAATTCTTTAAGCAATGATACACCCACGGGATCGGGAACTACGCGAGTGAAACCCCGTGACGTCCGCTAGTTAATGATAGACCTAGTGAAATTGATTCACGGTATGAATTATGTCGCAGCTGAAAGGCTTGACGTAGCACTAAGAGGGCGTTTCAATAAACAAACCTTGAAAAATTGCTCGGTACGATTCAATTCGAAACAATCTATATCAAACCTATCATCTCAATATAAATAGATCTCAAGATAAAATATAAATAGTAAAAATGCGTACTATAGTGGTGGGTTTACCACAATAGTATGCATTGTGTTATTGACAGAGATAGAGGTATTTCATGAAACTGTAAGTTATATGCTAATCAACTGCAGATAAAAAAAAATGATTTCTAGTTTGAAATATCTAAAAACAATACCTGAAAACTGGAATGTGCGAAGGCTTTAATGGAGTCATCAAGGTTGTACATGCCCATCACTACGCCGGGCCCTTTGAAGTCATACAGCAGTCGGCGATCGGTTTTGCCGTCAGGTGTAGTGTATACTAGTTCCACCTAATGTTAAGAAACAGGTTTAGTTATTGAAGAAACTTTTTTTTCTCGGGCTATCAAGCTCTAGGGGAATTAACTCCCATACATAGTTTTCCTCAGCGAATAAATGGGGTACTTAAAAAAGCATGTAGTTATCCTGGTATTGTAAGCATAAAAAGGGTGATCACTTCTCATGAGGACTAAAAGAAATGTAGGTACCGTCATAAGTTAGAGCGCTGACCTTGAATGCGCAGTAATAATTGTATGATTGTCTGTCTGTATGGCGCGATATGAATAAAATAAATACGCAGTTACCCCTATTTTTTCTGAGAGTTCATAGCTAGTGTCCCTGTACCTTGTTTTTTGGTAAGTTACCTTTCCTGCTTGTGGTATGACCATATCCTGCGCCTTATACTGGTCGCCGTGCGCGTGGCGGCCGATGACGATGGGCTGCGTCCAGCCCGGCACCAGCCGCGGGATGCTCTTGCATAGAATCGGCTCGCGGAACACCGTTCCGCCCAGTATGTTACGGATCGTGCCGTTCGGGCTCAACCACATCTTTTTTAATTTGAACTCTAAAAATTATAACATTTCATGACCTCAACTGGTGGCGAGCTATCCCAATCAACGGCCGCATCACATCATGCGGGCATTTACACCAGTTATACTTTGCAACAAGAACTTTGGATGATGATGAAGATAGTTAAATATTTATTTTTAATAAAAAATGGATACATCCTTTCATATGCATTTAGCATTTAGAAAAGCTATTAGCTACTTAATTTGGAATATCAAACACACCATTTGAATTTTAACTATCTCATCTCCCTGGTGTTATCCCATGCAGTGCTGGGGTCGGCACTTGGTTCAAACTGATGTGGCTAGTCACCTGATTTTTATACGAAGCGACTGCCATCTGACCTTCGCAACCCCTTTAGTGAGGAGTATCTGTTTTCTGGGTTAAACCAGTTGTCAGACTATTCTAGGCCTCCGACTGATCTGAAACGATTGCCAAAGATGATAAATTACCAACGGGGCCGAAGGCTTAACGTGCTCTCCGAGGCGCGGAGGGACCTCGGGCGGTCACCCATCCAATTACTGGCTAGGGCTAAGGTTGCTTACCTTCGCTGATCAAATGATATGCGCTATAGCAACTATAGTGCCACGAGCTCCTCCAAAATTTTAATTATCTGTTTAAATTAAATCTTAAAGTATCCATGGGTATAATAGATACCTTCAACTCTCTGTTCATCGGGCGTGATGGTGGCGCACTTGATGCCCACGTTGTGTTTGAGCATGGCGTGCGCCGCGTCGATGGTCACCTGGTCGTCCGTGGCGTCGCGGTGAGGCAGGCCCAGGTCGAAGTACAGGCAGTCCAGCTGTTCGTACGACATATATTATGCTCTGTCTACCTCTATCACGTGCCGATATCTATGTCTGTATTTATGTAAGGACATTGTATATTCTATCATATAACTTCCTATAGTTCGGTTTGAATAGGAAGAGTTCTGGAAGTTAGTATTTAACCACAAAAGAGACGAAAATATGCACTCGATTTTTTTTAATTTAATTCTTGGTAATATAATTACTGGAATAACTCGAAAATATTCCTAAAAAAAATTAAGAGTTGCCTGAACTCTCTCTTATCTTCATATAGAAAACGAATTTATAATATAACATTTGTTTTATGATTACTGACTTTTATTTTGCGGGCTTTATTTCGCTAATTAAGCCACCGAGTAGAGAACAGGTACAATATATCGCACCCCCAGAACGATAGGGGCTCAACTCATAAATTTGAGAAAACTTTGCGAATTTAAATCATAGACCGCCCTAAGAATTAATGTTCTACCAGAAGTTTTTATAAAAATCAGAAATAAAACATCGACCAAACACAAACTAGACTTTACTATAAAAATATAAAAAAGTGTCATTGTACTCAAAAGTAGTAAAATAATTACTGTCAATATGAATCATATATATATATGTCAATCTTGGCGGCCGATTTATTACCGTGATTTCCAAAAACATTTAATTTTGAATTGAACCGCTATCGTTCTGAGGGTACGATATGCATCCACCTACCTAATACTTTCAAACATTTCATAAACTCAAACTCAAACTCAAACTCAAAATATCTTTATTTGATTAGACTTCTTACAAAGTACTTTCAAATCGTCAGAAGGACACAAAATACATTATACATGATTATAAATGTTACCACCGGGTTCGGAAGGTAGCATAATACATAATGTTATACTATAAACACAACGCTCTATCGTTATCTTTCTTCAGAGACTCGAAAGCGGTTTTTCCCTGAATGACAAAATGTATTAAGATAAAATAAAATAAATTACTAATTATGCTCGTCGTTATCAAGTTAAATTTAGCATACCATGTAACTATTTATTTATTCTTTATCTACCATTAAATAAAGATCGTTGTATTTAAGTAAAAAGTGTGATAAAAAGACGCGACTCTGCCGGCTAGCTTATCTTGTGAAAGACAAAACAAAATATTGAAGTCATAATTAATGGAATCTACAAAATTCATCTCGCTCGCCATAAATAAATATAAAATGTATCGATAAATAAAACCGGTTTCCAAACTCGGATTTGCAAGTTGCTCAGACGTCTTTTAATTTGAATGTCATAGGGTTAACGGCCGAGGGTTACCGATACGTAATCATCGAGGAACCAGGCACTGGAGTCTGTTATTACAAAGTGTCATAGTGACGACAGCATTTTCGACAAATGTGCAAGATTTGTTACTCAAATCTTTCTTCAAAGGCTTTTGAGGGTAACTTAAATTTACTTTTTTTCTACATTGTCATTCAAAACTTTAGGTAGTGATTGACTGGTAATGGCAGTATTTCTTCTCGCTCGTAATTTAATGATAGTGTTTAAAAAGTATTTAAAAATACCAGCTTCGAGGCCTGTCTGAGGAATAGGCAGTGGCTCGATCATTCAGGAAAAGTAGGTAGGTATCCCTTCAGATGTGTTATCTACACGCCTGCCCTTTACTTACGATCAAGATAAATATCCGTGTCAAAGGGTAGGTATTAATAATACTAGTCAGATGCCCATGTAAGTACTGGAAGTACTAGATAATACACTATCGTTCTAGGCTAATTGATGTTATGTATGCAGAATAATATCACTATCTAGTGCTAATACAAACAGTGCATCTGGTATCTAAGTGTTATGTTCCAATGGCGGTTACGGCCTTCTTCAGACGTGGATATCTATCTAACTATTAAATTTAGTTTCCTAGCTACTCTTGATAAAATTGTTGTACGTGAATTTTTATGAACCTATTTATACTTAAAATAGCAATTTTTTTTATTGTATCATGGCAGGCGCGGTCTGCAATCTTACCTTAACAGGCGCACTGATAACTGATAAACAAAGCTAGCATTAAATTATATTTCTGAATATAATAATTTGATTCATATCAAAATAATTATGGTCGTAATCATGACAAATGCCGTTCACTATCGATCGCCAATCATCAGGAATCGAAACGTGTCCCAATTCACGTAAAACAAACAATCCATATTATATCGCAATCCATGTGATCCGAAATCGTAGTTCTGGCAGACTATTCCTTTTTTTTCTTTGATATAATGAATACGAAAACAATATCAAAAATTAAGTCGCTACGACATCGTTAAGTCGACACGTGTATCGGTTTTCCAGTACTAGGGCGAAGCAAAAAGGAGGGTTCAAAATAAAGTTGACCGGTATGTTATATCATATAATTGGGTTATACCTTCAGTACCAGCTGGTCTGGGAGAATTAGGGTGTGTCCAGTGAACAGAAATGGCACATTGATTAAAGTTGAGAGCAACACAACAATACCAATTAATAAGGTCATTTAAGTTCATTACATTCGTCATGAGACCACTGCATGCAATCCATTGATTGTGTGGTGTGGATCTATGAACTTTGTTAAACACATTGGGTGCCACACAAGATCTGTGATCAACTCATTCACAGACATCATGATTTTTTAAGAGTCGCGTCACAGTCGCAAAGACAACAACATCGTTTCATTTCGCTCAGTTTGTAAATTAAAATTGTATTAGATTCTGTGGTGATATTAATCTATAAAAGTGTGCCAAATACGTGTAGATAAATTATACATTCAGTGTCAGTATTAACGCTTGTGCTGAAAACATTTACAGGGTTTTTATAGCCATAATATCAATTTCCATTGATATTTTGAAGCGGAGATTTGCGTTGTTGACAGTAACGCGTAAGCGACGCCAACTGCACGGCGCTTACGACCTTTTCGTCGACAACTTTGTACTGTGTTGTGGATTCTTGGTTGCTGTACGTCCACAAACATACCCGCTACCTGCCATTATATTGGAAGACTAGGTAACTACGTCCGAGAATGGAGAAGTATAACAAGTTGGAATGTGCGTGCTGTCCTAATGTAATAGCTGGGATGGTTTTGCTGCATTGCTCCCGCTGCAAAGGCAAGTATCACATGGCTTGTTTGAATCTTACTGCTAAAGACTATGATACTATGTCTGAAGAATTAAAAAAAGCTTGGATTTGTGTACTATGCCGTTCGAAGGAGAGAAAGGGTGGCCAAAACTCGGACACACCTGTGAGGTCGACGTTGTCTCCAGTGCAAACTGACTTCGTGACGCAGCGCACCAAAGCACGTAGCTCTGCTACCTGCTCATGTCTATCTGCTAGCAACATTCGCGATATTATTCGTGAGGAATTGAGCAATGCATTCGATAGCCAGTTCTATCCCCAACTAATGGACATTAAAAACACTGTAGCATCCTTCGAATCCTCAATTTCGTTCTTTAATGAAGAACTAGATAGAATAAAAACATCGAATAAATCACGGGACCTTGAAATCGAGAAAGTTATAAAAGGCAACAATCAATTACTCCTCAAGCATCAGGATCTCACATCAAAGATAAATGCGATGGAACAGAACTCACGAGCGTCCAATGTTGAACTGCAGTGTGTACCAGAAAACAAGCAGGAAAATCTAGTGAACACAGTGCAGCAACTTGGAAAAATTATTAAATGTCCTATCAATGACAACAATATCCACTACTGCTCCAGGATTGCAAAAAAAGACAACAGCAGCCCGCGGCCTCGTTCCATTCTGGTAAAATTCAGCAGCCCGCGGCTCCGTGATGAGTTTCTTGCAGCAACTATAAAATATAATAAAAATAATCCCAGTGATAAATTGAGCACTGCTCACCTGGGAATCGGCGGAGAATCTAAAAGTGCTATATATGTCACCGAGCACCTCACACCGGAGAATAAGTCACTTCATGCTGCATCACGCAGTAAGGCGAAGGAGCTTGGCTTTAAATTTGTTTGGGTTCGCGATGGCAAGATATTCGTCAGGAAGAATGAGACGTCCAACTATGTACATATTCGAAATATGGAGTCTCTGAATACCTTATCATAAATAAGCTATACTTGTTTTTGAAGCACTTAAGGGCGCGTCTACCAAGTTACAACAGAATTTAAGTATTTACTACCAAAACGTTAGAGGTTTAAGAACGAAAACAAATGAGCTTTATAATAATGTGGTGTGCAATTGTAATGATGTAGTTATTTTTTCCGAAACATGGTTGAATAGCAGTGTTTTTGACTCTGAATTGTTTGATGATCGCTATGTGGTTTATAGAAGGGATCGGGAAAGTACTGGCTTCCATAGTAGAAAAGGAGGAGGTGGAGTGCTTATAGCAGTTTCTAGATCATTAAAATCAAAACGTTTACTGTCTTGTGACTCTAGCTGTGAAGATCTGTGGGTATGTGTGGAGGTATTTAACGGTCAGGGTATATCAGAGAACTTAAATATATGTGGTGTATATATGCCTCCACCGGTTCAAAAACATATGTTGCAACACTTTCTGGATAATGCTAATCGTGCTATAGGCTTACTAAACGGTGTAACTCTTATTGTGGGAGATTTTAACCTAAGCAGTGTACAGTGGTCTGCTGAAATCAATGGTTCTCGTTTGATAGCGAACGTATCAAATAGCATATTAAATAACATGTTGACAGACTTTATGTCACTAAATGGCCTTGATCAATACAACTCTATACTTAACAATAAACATAAAATTTTAGATCTTGTACTATGCAGCTCAGCAGTTAAAGATATACAAATAAGTGATAATCCTTTAACAATTATTGATCCCCTACATCCGCCTTTTCAATTTTGTATACCTATTGTTACTATTGAGTTCCTGAGAGTTAACGATAGCTTTAAATACAATTTTCACAAAGCGGACTATTCTAAAATAATTGATGAATTAAGCAGCACTGATTGGGATTCAGTTTTATCAGACTGTGAGACTGTTGATGGAATGGTTGAGATCTTCAACAAGCTTCTTATTAAAATGATAGAAAAACACGTTCCTAAATCTAGGCCACGCAATGCCAAATATCCTATTTGGTTTTCCCAATCCCTAATTAAATCACTCAAAGAGAAATATAAATGGAGAATGAAAATACGCAAATTCAATAAGAATCCGCGTGACATTTTGGTTTTTGATCTGCTCAAAATCAGATGTACCAAACAGCTCACTATTGATTATGCTATGTACTTAAAAAAATTAGAAGCATCCTTAACATCTAATCCGAAACTGTTATGGTCATTTATCAAACATAAAAGGAAAGGTTGCAGCAAATACCCTAAGTACATGTATTCTCAAGACCGCACTGCAAGCAATGGCTCTGATCTTTGCAATCTCTTCGCGGACCAATTTTCACATGTCTATGACAAGAATTTTGTTCCCAGCTATACATGTGACTCCAATTACAATAAAGGTACCCTGACAAATGTATCATTTACATTTAGAGAGGTTCTTAGAGTTTTAAAAAGACTTGACATAAATAAGGGAGCTGGTCACGATGGTATACCACCAGTCTTTGTTGTTAGGTGTTCTGATGTAATAGCTTATCCTATCGCCATTATTATAAATAAGTCTCTTAGAACTAGAGTATTTCCATCAGCATGGAAAGTTGCCATAGTCATACCGCTATTCAAGGATGGTGACACTAGCTTCGTAAAAAATTATAGACCTATCTCCATTATCTCAGTTTTTGCAAAGATATTTGAAAAGCTTGTTTATCCAGTTATAGCATGGCACTTTAAGCAATCTTTAATACCTCAACAACACGGTTTCGTTAAAGCTAGATCAACAGCCACAAATCTAGTTTCTTTTGTTGAAGATTTGTCTGACTGTCTGGATCAAGGACAGTCGATAGATACTATATATACTGACTTCAGTAAAGCATTCGACAAAGTGAATCATAAAATGCTGATACAAAAGCTTGAGGCTATTGGTGTTTGTGGTGATTTATTAGAATGGTGTCTATCGTATCTTAGTAATAGAAAATCTATGGTTGTCATAGATGGATACAGATCTGAACCATTTATTGCTTTTTCAGGTGTCCCCCAGGGCTCTCACCTTGGACCATTATTTTTTAATATATTTATCAATGATATTAGCAAATGTTTTAGGTATTCCAAATTCTACTTGTTTGCTGACGATTTAAAACTATTTAGACCTATTATAACTCCAAGTGATCCACTCTTGTTGCAACAGGATATTGACAGTTTGGTTGAGTGGTGCAAACTAAACGGCATGACCCTAAATGCTGACAAATGTTACACTATGCGATTCACTAGGAAACAAAAAACAATAGCTAGATCTTATTCTATCAACAATCAAATCCTACGGGAAGTTGACCATATACGAGACTTGGGTGTCATCTTGGATAGTAAGCTTCGCTTCCACTTGCATGTTGACCATATTGCGAACAAGGGCCTCAAGATGCTCGGTTTCGTATTGCGAAGCTGCAAGGAATTCAAGGACCCAAAAACGAAAATTTATATTTTCACATCTCTCGTACGCAGCAATTTAGAGTATTGTAGTGTTGCTTGGAATCCCCACTATGATATTCACAGCAAGAGATTAGAACGAATTCAGAAACGGTTTATTTGGCACATTGCATATGAAAGTAAATTAGGCAATAAAATTCCTCAATACAACGACAGATTACGACATTTTAAGCTTTCATCTCTCTCCAGTCGTAGAAAACAGCTTGATAACATGTTTTTATACAAAGTTTTAAATGGAATCATCGATTCTCCTCATTTATTGAGCTCGATAAATTTCTCAGCACCAAAGAGACGGCCCAGATCTAAAACAGCCAAACCTTTCGTAGAAAAAAAATCTTATTCACGTCAAGGCCGATTCTCCCCCATCAATAGGCTCATCATACATTACAATGCACTTCATAAAATCACTGTTACCAATTGCAAGGACGACCAACGCAAGTGTAATAACATCGATATATTCTCTGACAAACCCTCGGAATTTAGGCATTCCCTTAATCAGTTAAATTTATAAGCATTATTTAGTAAATTTACATTTAGTTTTAATTAATTCATATTTTGTTTAAGTGAAACTAGTATACTCTTTTAGTTGTCTTCTTTCATGCATGCAGTTTTCACCTATAATTAAGATGGCATTAAGCATGCTCTCAAAGTGATTTCAATGTTTGTTTTTGTATGTGATGATGTACATCTTGTTGGTGATCAATAAATAAATAAATAAATAAATAAATAAATTTTATTACCTCCACCCCCACGGCTTTTGGTATACAAATGCATTCTCATGACATTCAAGAAATTCAATTGTCGTGGAGTTCGCGGGAATTAATGGATTAAAGTTTATTTTTCAAACTGTATGGGCTGTGGATGGGTAAAAGCCATCAATTCTTACTACTATGCCAGTTGACACATATGAGTGTCAACAGAATTCATACTCTTATACCAGTGGAGGTATAGCATAAGGTCTTAATTGAGTGTTGCCGGGACACAATGGGTTAATAGACTATTATAAGCAGTAGTCGGATATACAAGAAAAAAAAATGAATCAAATATAAAAGATACCCATATATAACTTGCCTTACAAATAAGGAAATTTATTTATCTACTTAAGGATAAACCATTTTCCTGTTTTGATCTTTAAACTTTAAATCCCTTATTCATCATAATTTAATCATAGCCATACAGACAAATAGCCTGTGTTTTGAGTCGTAACATCTATACAAGAATGGAATAACACTAACATTGGCCTAGTTATTATTCAGATAAGGGAAGCCACACTACTTATGATAACCTGCTCGTAATAAAAACATACACACATATTAAACATAGCCGTTAGATACTTTTCCTTCCATATCTTTGACATTCACCTTATCTGCATGCAGCATTTAAAAAAAACAACAAGTTATATCTAATCATCTGACTAGTAGTCACTAATTAAAGATTGTCTATGCCACAAAATGCATTAGTTTAAATGTTGTATTAAACATATATATGAATGAACTGAATGAACATTTTGCAGATGAATGGCAGATGATAATGTCAGCATGCCTGGAGTAATGTGAGGGGAGCAAATGAATGTGTTTTTTGTATATTAATATTACTCTTAATTGCTGTAATTGGCTATCAGCCATACTAGTTCATCTACACTACTATTATAAGGAGGAAAGATTTGTATTTTTGTGTATATGTTTGTAGTGAATAAACTCAAAATCTACTGTGCTGATTTCAAAAATTCTTTCACCATTGAAAAGCTCCATCATCAGCAAGTAACATAGGCTATATTTTATCCTCGTACTCCCAAGGGTACAGGCACTATGCGGATGGACCCCGTGACGTCCGCCAGTACATATATAAATAAATAAAAAAAATTAATCTAGAAGCAATCTTATCAGCTTTCATATAACATCAGGATTTTATGGTAGATGGAGAAATAATGCTGGCACAACTGTGATTGGCGAGTCTAAATTAATTTGAACTATTGACCAGCAATAAACTGTACTAGATAAAATTGAGTAGTGCTGCTGATAACTGGTACTTTTAATTGTACCAAATTCAAATCTTATTTAGAACCCTTTCAGCTTTACCCAATGATATTTTAACACTAGATATGTTATAGTAGCTTTAAGTCTTCTACAAACTACCTCCTGTCCAGCATAAGATAAGAACAAGATTACCAAGAAGTGTCCATCCATGCATATGCAGAAAGTTTGATTGATTTGAGTTTGATTTCATAATTACCTTAACATATGGGAATATGAGTTTCTCCTTGATCTTGGCCCAGATAATGCGGGTCATCTCATCTCCATCCATCTCCACAACTGGGTTCTTTGCCACCACTCTCTTGGCTGTTCCATCTGGGGACAAAGAACTAGTCAAACTTGTGGTAGTCACAAAGTTAATGCCATGGATCACTTTTATTACAGTTTTTACAGATACATTATTCAAAACATTGAAATGACAAAATTTTAGTTTATTTTAAAATTAGGTAACTGCTACAATATACCTATGCAATGAAAATAAAACTTTAGTAGTCTACTGAATAATTCCTGTTATATATATATTTATTTGGTCTGGCCTGATGAAATTTTAGTTTCATCTATTAGTCAGTTTTAAATAATTAAAGAAGTACTGAAATTAGCAACACTTGCAGTAGATACAAACTATTAAAAAAATAATTGATTCTAATCAATCAAACAGTGGTAATAGTAGATTCTTAGTTAATAATTAGTAAGTGAAATTAACCTTTGGAATCACATGTACATTATATTGCATATCAAAATTACTTACGGCGACCAGTTGCAAAAATTTACGAGTTACCTAACCATTAAACTTGATTCAAAAATGCAATTAGGTTAGCTGAACTACTTACAGTTTCTCGGCTTTGTGACGGTAAGATCTGTTACACATTTGAGCAATTGCCTCGCGTTATTACCAGCCATTTTTTAAAGATTTACAAAAGCTTGCAGGGTAATTAGTAAATTCAGTTACACTACACTACTCTGTGTTCGCAATATCGTGTTTCCGACCAACTGCAACAGACCAAACCGGCAGTTTGAAATGAAATTGATTGAATTAAGTTATTTTAATTATCTTTAGTGAGATTGGAACTCCAACTTAAAAAAGTTGATAGTTGGCAGAAACATAAAGGCACGAGAAAAATTCGAGTGAGAACAATTTGAAAGCGAATCCAAGAAAGAACCGCCAATTCCACTCAAACAAAATGCCACTTTTGCAGTTTGCCTCAAGCTCGGCGTTAGACAGACAGCCGACCGACAGCGTCAGTCAGACAATCCAGCCAGTCAGCTGGCTGGATACCCTTAATAATGATGGGATCGATTTCATGATTTTCATCGATAAATGTAAAAATTACTTTTTTAATCAGTAATAAAATTAGTTTTAGTTTTCCTGGGTTTTCATAGTACTATTAACAAAAAGACAGATTATGTCACTATCCTTCAATCACATCCGTCCAACGCTTTTCTCCCCAATTTAACTCTCCCTGGTAAGAAATAATTATTTATTTTACATCAAGTAAAATTACATCGCAAAAGTCGGAGATTACCAACTTGGACGGACCGAGATCGTTGGATGAAAAGGTAATACAAGTGTTTCCGAGTCGAAGAACACGAATGAAATGGAGAAAACTATTGGGTGAAATTAATAGGAGAGGTTCATTTACAACAATTACTAATAATTAATTATTTATTAAAGTTTTATTAAGCCGCTTGTTTGACGCGCTTTATCGATATTCACGTAGTTTTGGACATCACTATATCTTTCAACATGTCATTATTGCCCAATTAAAAATTAAATAAAAATGTTTCTATAAAAATAATTTTACGCTTTTGTAGGGTAAAAACTTTATTCGGTTGCTGTTATAAAATTCATAAAATGTTTAAAGGGTCACCATCATAACTCATACATAAGCATAGTCTTAATACCATGTGATTGATGTGAATAAATTTCTACTTTTAATTTCTATTTCTACTTGAAGGTATTGTTGTAGTACCTGGCTCCTACAAAAGGAAACATGTTAGCTAGATCCAGTATTTAAATGACATTGTATTAATTAGGCGGTAGGCATATGATATATGCCTATTTTTCGGTATAAAATCTACTTAGTTACACCTCTTTTGTTTGTAAATAGTAGCGTAGCTAAGAAGCTTTTCATTAAAATTACTTTTGCACCAGCACTCATTTACTACTTACATACATATGCTCACGCCTGTAATCCCCGAAGGGGTAGGCAGAGGTGTTGTTATCACAACACCCACTTTTCACCGAATTTGATTAAGTGCCAACGTGACAGATGGTGAGTCTATCGCCGTCTCAGGCACTATACATACGTCTTTGACTTACTTCTCAGAAATATGCAGGTTTCCTCACGATGTTTTCCTTCACCGAAAAGCACGTGGTGAGAAACCACTGTACATAAGTTTTTTTAGAAAAACTCATTGGTACAGGCCCCGCTGGGATTCGAACTTGCGTCGCTTGCGTAACAGGCGACTGCTCTAACCTCAAGGCCACCACGGCTCTTTACAATTACTACTTGTGTTATAATTTCAGAATCTTATGATGAAAAAAATTCAAAATTTTTTTTTGGCAAATGGCTACATTTTGAGAATTAGTTTGTTGCTATGTTCGTTTCGTTATCGATCCACTCGCTCGCTCACTCTTCTCACTCGCTCAACTTCTGTCTTTCGTTTTGTTTAGTTAGCTTAGCTTAGCATCGCGCGAGCGCGGTTTGCTTGACGACGTCTACGCTTCGTCCGTCTGCCGCCGGGTCGCCCGCCCGTTCATTCAATTCAACAAGTGTGTGCAAGTCACTGCAAACAAGCCTAAAAAGAAAAGCCCGTACCTACTCCCAAGTTTTCGTTCGGGCTAAAGTCGGAACAGATAGGTGGGTTATCTGCAGAATATCTGAGAGAATATTATAAGGTGTTCATTATTTTGTGCAGAATATTTTATCCAAGTGCTCTTGCTGTTTCAAGCGTGGCGATTCTCTGCCGATAACTGCTAGCTGCGTGAACGTGGTAGTTTAGCAACAAAGGTTGTGTAGTATGTTTAATTAATCGATTTGTGTGTGAGAGTCACAGTTGCACACGGTCGCTGCAAACCAGAAACTTTTATTTTGAGACTCCCGGTAAGTACCGGTTTAAAATTCAAGTTATTTTTCTGAGTGTCCATACGTTGTATCGTTTGGCGAGAGCGAGGGATACGTTTATGCATTGAGATTATTCATCCATCAGTTCTGTTACTCAAGCATCAGACTAAAATTTAAGTTGAGTAGAAGATACCTAATTGTCATGGGAGTCCATCTATTATTATGTCCACATGTTTTTACTAATCTTTTAGCAGTAAATTATTTGTAGTATGTAAGTCCTTTACTTTGGTAATTGAATAGGGTTACAACATATTGTTGTAACCCTATTCAAATATTTTTCTATTAATTGGACTGTGATCCAGCAATTTGCTGTTAACAACTGCATATTTGCTGCATTAATTGTCAGTAATTGAAACATGCTACAGTTTCACCAGTTCAAGCAACAGTGGTTACTTTCATATTGAGTTCATCATCCTAATTTTTTATGGCAGTTAGCCATATACCTTGCAAATTAAACTATTTTTGAGTTGCTTATGTTACATTTTACCTCAGACTTTGTCTGACTGGGGTAGGTGTCTGTGGTAGTTTATTTAACAATATTATTATGTGTAGTAAGTATCTAGTGAAAATGTCCCTCAGAAAAAGTTCACCTTTTAAGATCCTTTACTATAAATATTAGAATATTGCAATGCATCAATGAAACTGATCTCACAAGATTGCATTAAAACCATGAATAAAATAACAACTAATATAATGTTATTTTATTTATACACAATTATGCCCAAGCAGCTTCACTTGTGTGGCAGTTGGATTTCAAATACATACTTAACCTCCCTGGGGTTGGAATTTGGGAAAACTCTTCCTTTGTGGATATCTACACCTCACTAAGAACACTCCCCCCCTTAATATAATGTCCATACCCAGCAGTTTGGGCTGTGTGTTGGTAAGTAAGTCAGACAGTTAGGACATTGCATTTTATTTGTATAGATTACTAGGTATTGAATGATAAGATAGATGAAAGTGATATTATGCATTGAATATAGGTCTGTTTATGATAACCTGCTGCTGTGTTGTATGATCTACAAGTAGCTGGATGTATGATAACACTGGTTACTGGACTACAGTGGTTTTGTTGCCCTAGATATGAAAATGATTTTGGGTCTATTTATGCACACAATTCATGAAACTATCAATGATTTTGTTCAAGTTTCTTTTTCATCACTTGGGAAATTAATTTTTTTTTTTGAACTTTCATGAATATATTGGTAAAATGGCACATTAAAATGTAAATAATTGCGATGATATCCAAGGCAACAATTTTTTTTTTATTATTTTGTAGAGCTATGTAATAGATTTATGAATGTATGATAACAAAGGGGCACAATTACCTTTTTAACGCGTTCACTGCTAACGACGCGTATGTGCGTCCAACTGTTCGAGAATTTACGAAGAAGTTGAAATGATTGCAGTGAGTGTTAAAAGGTAAAGCTGCTGAAAAATTCAAAGTGGTCATATTTTTCTTTGTTGCAGTGAAGTAATTGCTTGTTGTAGGGGTGAAGATGTGTGGGTGTGTGAGGATTCTCCGTGCATACAGGCCGCTGCCTCGGTCTTGGCACTGCAGGCTCTCCAGCACCTCCTCCGCTGCTCCTCCTACTCCAGGGGTGCCATATACTAAACTGACCATAGGAATACCTAAAGAGATATGGCATGAGGAACGAAGGTGAACCATTTGATATCAATACAAATTTCATTAAAAATTTTGGGCATGAAAACATAATGACCTTAACAAATTTTATCAACATTTATGTTAGAAATTAAAATCTATTCAAGGCTCCAGGCACCAATGCTATTCACTCACAATAAAATTCCATGATGTCTTGAACATTATAGTATTTATGTTACTTAAATAAAAATATATTTCAGAGTGGCTGTAGTACCAGCAGTAGTTAGCAAATTAGTGAAGAAAGGGTTCACTGTGAATGTAGAGGAGAATGCAGGAGTGCTAGCCAATTTCCCTAACAAGGCATATGAGGAGGCCGGGGCTAAGGTTACCACTTTGAAGGACACATTTGATTCCAGTAAACATCATTAATATTTAAACTTAAGTTGAGAGTTTCCACACATTATAAACAAAAAGTTTGGGTCCTAAATTCATTGGATCTCTTGGTTCATAAATTAAGCAATTTTGTGCTTCTGTTTTGAATCTCCAATAACTTTGTGTGTATAATGTGGAGACAAAAAGCACGGCTTATTATAATATTTAATTTAGTTATATTATAATTGTGTATACTAATGTTTGGTTTCAGATATCTTACTTAAAATACGCCCTCTTATAGACACTGAATTGCAAAATGTAAGAGATGAGGGTACTCTTATATCATTGTTGTACCCGGCGCAGAATCAGGATTTGATCAAGAAACTATCTGCCAAGAAAGTTAATGCTTTTGGTAAGGTTGCTTGATGCAATGATAATATTACTGTACCTTGTCCATTGAATAACTAACCCTGAGATAGAGCTAAAATGGGATGCCCTCTGACATAATAGTTTGATTAACGATACTCACTGAGTATTGATATGGTTCAAATTATTATTCAATATCATTTAGTCATATTATTTAGTCAAACTACAAAACTCAAGCAACTTAACATAATTTAAACAAAGCCTAGACCAAACTGGCTAATGTTACATCCATCCCTTTTATATCCGTATCACAAACAGAAGTGGAGTTACTATGAAACCAATAATTATCCATGTTTTGTAATAAGGTGGTATATATACACCTGACCTAGTGGACATTGATTTATGTGCAAATTGATTGGTATTTATTTAAAATAATGGTCCATTTTAGCAATGGACTGCATTCCTCGCATCAGCCGCGCGCAGGCGTTCGATGTGCTGAGTTCGATGGCGAATGTGGCTGGTTACCGAGCGGTTATCGAGGCCGCGGCGCATTTCCCACGATTTTTCTCTGGTGAGACACATTCATTTACTTTACTATCATTACATTTTACTATAATTTATACACCACCATGTTTTGCTAAACGTTAATTGATGTGAATAGAATAGAAACGTTAATTTATGTTTATAACTAGTTTCCGTCCTCAGCTTCGCCCGTGTGGTATGATATGCTATCATTCATTCCACAGGTATATTTATTTTATTATTAAAGGTAATAAACATCCAATGCTGAAAATTCTTTCACTATGAGGAAGCTATGTTATCCCCGAGTGCTTTATGAGGGCTATGCTTCGAAATCCATGCGGAATAAAATACTGCAAATTCTAGTCTAATATATTATATTATAATAATTGAATCAATGCATATGTATATAATTGAATTCGTCTGCATTTAATTGATTAGATTTGATCAGTTAGTCTTTTCCAGTGAATTTATAAACCCGATAATAATAATTAGTATCTTAATATAACAATGAAGTGACCTTGCAGCGATATTATATAAATTATAGCAGTCTGATAAATCCACCGGGTAAAGCCTACAAGTTTTTTTTGTTGAATTTATTACACTTGATATTTAAACATTTTAAAACAGTACTTACTTATCTATACCAATATTATAAAGAGGAAAGGTTTGTATGTATGTTTGTAAGGAATTGGCTCAAAAAGTACTGAACCGATTTAAAAAATTATTTAACCATTTAAATGCTACACTATCACTGATTAATATTGGTTATATTTTATCCCCGAACGCCCACGGCGACGGGAACTACGCAGGTGAAACCGCATGACGTCCGCTAGTAGTAAATATTTTTCATTGCATAATATTATTGTGTGCTAATAACTGATACATGGCATTATTAATAAACGCCCCCGCTCAGTTAGCCCGTGGAAGGTCAAATCAAGTGGTACTGATAATGTCGGTGTCGTGGTACATAAACCATCTTAGTTGATTACCGAACAATCTCGCCTTTTTGCGCTCTCTATATTTTTAATTTATGTTTCCCATTCTAATCATTATTCATTCAGCCTGAGAGTAAATTATGGGGTCTTAAATGCGAGACTTATTTTTCTATCCATTATTATGTGAATTTGTATTATTGTCTAGTAAACTTTTTTTTTACTAAGTTGCCTAGCCTTCCACCTGAAAGTCCATTCGAAATACCAATGCAAATTTTTTTTTACAATCCTTGCAGTAGTTTCTATGATTACCCTTACATACAAACTGATTATTTTAACGCCTTTATTTGTATAGTTATGTACGAAAGACCCTTATCTGTTCACGACACTGACCTCAAGATCCCCCCCGTTACATGTTCACTAATAGACAACTGTGCCAAAATGGCGCCAACCAATTAGAGTCAATAAATCAAAAATCTGTAATTGTATTATTTAGGCCGGTGATTAATGTGAAGTGCTGCAGTTAGTTAGCAGCACGTATTATGAAGCTTTTACGTTGCGTTTATGGTTAAAAGTTCTTTAAAAAGTGCGTGCCTCGGCTGTTGCGATTCAGAATTGCTTGTAGTTCGCTTATATGAATACTGTGTGTAGGTGCCGTCACGAGCTACGAGCGCTAATCGCTATTAGTATTTTCGCTCAGCGCTCTTAAGTGGTGATGGCACCTGTAACATGATGTTTTGTATGGTGTTAGGTCAGATGACGGCGGCGGGTCGCGTGCCGCCGTGCCGCGTGTTGGTGGTGGGCGGCGGGGTGGCGGGGCTGGCGGCCGCCGCGCAGGCGCGCTGTATGGGCGCCGCCGTCCGCGCCTTCGACACTAGGCCCGCTGTGCGCGAGCAGGTCGAGAGCCTCGGTGCACAGTTCATCACAATGGACATGAAGGTCTCCTGCCCCTCTCATTATACACGTACATACATAGCCTGCATTGGCGGGCCTTCGACACTAGGCCGGCTGTGCGCGAGCAGGTCGAGAGCCTCGGTGCACAGTTCATCACCATGGACATGAAGGTCTCCTGCCCCTCTCATTATACACGTACATACATAGCCTGCATGGGGGCCTTCGACACTAGGCCGGCTGTGCGCGAGCAGGTCGAGAGCCTCGGTGCACAGTTCATCACCATGGACATGAAGGTCTCCTGCCCCTCTCATTATACACGTTCATACATAGCCTGCATGGGCGGGCCTTCGACACGCAGCCTGGTGCCGACTGTAACTGCTTGCGCCCTAAATGCACGTGCATTTTGACACTGTCTTGACAGGGTTGTCATGTTCCCTTTGTGCCTGTCCCGTACACAGTGTTTGTGTAGGTATAAGAATTAAGATAATTTAATGTTTCATGATGTTATGTGAAGGTGATAATTGAACTAATAGACAACAATGATTCGTGTTGACTGTGCCTCATGAACATGTTTTATTTGATTATGAATATCTGTTTAGCTGTATTTATACATAATGTTAGGGCTTAAAATATAAGTCACGCAAATGGCGACAATACGCCGATTACGGTAACAACAATTGTTGTGTATATATTATTATCACGTTTCGTATACATCAAGTAGAATACCATATAACGTGTCCTTTCATAATTCGTCTCGCAACTGACTACCAGTGAAAGAAAACACTAGGAAACTGGTCAACTTGTAATGCTAGTGAATAAAGTCATACTGTGTGTGAAATTTCTTACTTGAAATTCTCGAATTATCAGGTCGTAATAACTCGTGTTATGTAGGTTGGTAAAATGGTGACATGTTAGCTGACTCTCGCCTTTGTTTTCAGAGGTTATCCTAATCCTAGTGGTTTGGGTGGAGTGACCGCCTTGGCCGCTCATCAATGGTAATTTTCTCTAGAGCGTCTTGGAGTGGTAGCACATTCACGATCACAATGCTATAAATTTATTATATATTATATTATTTGTTTATTTTTGTAACACTGCTAATTCGTACTGTTATCTTGTGGAATGAGCTTAATAATGCATAGTCGAGAATCATGAGTATTATTTTATCACTTCAATCGTTGTTTTATATGTCATGCTTGTTTTCATTAGTTTTCTTTTATAACATTTAGTCAAACAATTTTAATTAATTGTTTATTTTAATCGCCTCTAGATAGCAATTATGTCACTTCTTATCGGCACCAGAAGTAAGATTTCAGAACAAAAACTTTACATTCAATGTCGATGGAGCGTTATTTTGAAAGTAAAATGTGCGCGCGCGCAGTAGTAAAAAAATCAAATGCCCGAATGAATTGTAAATGGCTTAATGATTTTGTTTGTATGGTATCGTCGTATGTGAATTTAGAACACTGATAATAATATTTAATACCGCTACAAATGGTGTGAAGTAGAACGCGACACATCACACAATCTAAGTGATTACGTAACTCAGTATTTGCACGTGTCACTATGGAATGATCATCCAACATAATTCCCCCTCGAATGTTCACCATCTGCTAGTGTTAATATTAGCCACTATCCGCGAGTTTGTTTGCTGAGTATGCCTCATCAATTTACCTTTAAGCGAAATCGCCTCAGGGGGCCTACTCTCTTTCCCCTAAAGCGAAACTTCCCAAACGCACTAATATAAAACGATATTTGAGTATCGCTTTGTTACTATGAAAGTAAAAATCGTTTAATAAAATTAAAGCAGGTTAAGAATATATATACTTAAAAAAAATCTTGCGGATCACGTTCGGACGTTATTCTAGAACGAATAAGAACCGTGGTAGGATCTTTCGAAATAAAGTTCGTGTATCGTTTAATAAGAGTACGTCCCCTGAACCACAGCCGTGAAGAGGTACAGACTAAACTGAAGAGGTGAACGTGTGACGTTCGCATCTTAAATTCAGTGAAAACAAATTTATTTAAACAGATGTTATATTGCACCCAATACACTGTATTATGGTTTCCATTAGTTCAACATACAGTATTAGCATAATTTAATTATAATTCGTCATCACAGGAAGAAGGCGCTGGCGCTGGTGGATACGCGAAGGAGATGAGCGATGAATTCTTGAGAGCGGAGCGAGCATTACTCGGCAAGGAAGCTCGTACGTCGGATGTGGTCGTTACTACTGCTCTTATCCCCGGGAAGCCTGCACCTATTCTTATATTAGAGGTTACATACATTTTTATTGTTTTTGTATAGTTACTATGAAGGATAATACATATAGCCCGACTGATAGTCACTAGCGTGGTACCCGCCATATAAACTATTAGCGGACGTCACGCGGTTTCTCCCGCGTAGTTCCCGTTCCCGTTCCCGTTCCCGTTCCCGGAATAAAAAATAGCCTATATTTCTCGCTGATAATGTAGCTATCCATTGCTGAAAGAATTTTTCAAATCGTTCCAGTAGTTTTTGAGTCAATTTGTTACAAACATACTTACAAATCTTTCCTCTTTATAATATTAGTATGGATAAATCGAGGTACCAAAAGGTTTCTAATCCGCCTAATCCTCTTGAACCATTGACGAATTTTCTCACATTAACTAAGAAAAGCAACACTACCCTAAGTTAAGATTGTTTGCCTCCGATCTTTAGTAAGGAGAAGTCACCAGTCGGGCAGCTCGGATCTCATGCCCCCTTATTATAAAACATGGTTCAAGACTTGACCAAACTCGGAGTAAAACCATACCTATTGAAATCCGTATCACAAAAATAGTTGACTCGGTACAACAAACCTACCAAGGATTATTATTATTGGCGATGCTATAGTTTCAGTACAATTTTTTTTCTTAGGTACTTCAAATACTTAGATAAGTAATATTTTTGGATAATTGTTTTAGGATGCAGTTCGTGACATGGCCCCTGGTAGCGTTATCGTAGATTTAGCCGCAGAGATGGGCGGCAACGTGGAGACCACCAAGAAGGGTGTGGTGACCAAAGTCCATGACGTCACACACATCGGCCTCACAGACTTGCCCAGTCGCATGCCAGCACATGCCTCCACATTATACGCCAATAATATATCCGGCTTCCTCTTTAGCTTGGGTGAGTTTCAAATCTTGTTTTTGTGTATTTTACTTATACTGTTTTATTAAAATTCAGAGCAAAGATCGAGTTTCTAGTCCAGGTGTAATATTTTTAATAACTGTGTTATTAAATTGAAGTAAAAATCTAGAGAATTGTAAATAGGAACGGAGGACCACTTCCACATCAACTTGGAGGACGAGGTGACCCGAGGAGCGATAGTGCTGAAGGCGGGGGAGTTACTGTGGCCCGCGCCCGCGCCCAAGGCCGCGCCGCCTGCGCAGGCCGCCGCCGCCGCGCCCGTCAAGGTCGAACCACCCAACCCGTTCAATGAGACGCTCAAGGATGCTTTCTTATATTCTACAGGTATATTATTTTATAGGTACTGTCACTAGAGAAAGCTTAGTATTTTTTGGGTGTGTTTGGTGTGAGCGCGAGTAAGCACATACGAATTTCTCCCACTATTATAGCTGAGCTTCGAAACTCGTGAAAATACCCGAGTGGCTAGTGCAAGTTTTTCACTGGCGCCGCCACAAGTAATCGCGTTGACGTAAAAGTAGATTTGTATAGGATTGGAACAGCGCCATCTGTCGGCCCTCAAATGGCACTTTTGAACCCATAGAAATCTGCGTTTACGTCAACGCGATGACTTATAACGGTAATTTTAAGAAAACTCTCACTAGACGTTCTGTAATAGCTTTTACTTCGTCCGCCTAGTGATTTTTTTATGTACTCCACGTACGTCTTTGAGCTATCCCCATATTAAATTTCAGCTAATTCGGTTCAGTGGCTTAGCCGTGAAAAGGCACCTGACAGACAGACGGACAGACAACGACTATGTTATGACTACGAGGATTGAGTGATCATGCTCATCCCGAGCCAAGGCAATATCTAAAATCCAGGCGGGTGTTATGCCTGGGGAACCGCGACTTAATTGTTCTAGTTGCAAATAATATACTGCAAAAATTTTGGTTCTCACGTATTTGTACTCAAACTTACAATCGTTAGCGAGTAGCGCCGTCTACGCACAGAAGCTCTGTTACTACTCTTCCCCATTCATACTTACTTTTTGTATGGATTATTTTAATAAATATAGACAAGAACATCTTACATTTGTTTCCGGAACTATTTCGAGATTGTGGCGCTGATATATTTTCTTGTATACAGGGATGGCAAGTGTGATGGCATTGGGAGTTGCTTCACCTAATCCAGCCTTCACTACTATGACTACTACGCTAGCCCTCTCAGGTAAATAATCACTTTTGCGCAAATTGAGTATCCCTACTCATGCGACAATTTTATTCCTTTATCTTTGCCATATTTAATCTGTGTTCCCATAGTGGTAGGCAAAAACTACTGTGCTCCATATACTATCCTTGCATACTTCTCTTGCTACGTCCACTCAAGTCCACTTTGGTTATGAGTGCTCCGAATTTGACCTTTATGGAGGTCGAACAGGTACACTTATGTTAATAATTGTGTGTGATGTGTAGGCGTGGTGGGATACCACACGGTATGGGGTGTGGTGCCCGCGCTCCACTCGCCCCTCATGTCTGTGACCAACGCGGTGTCCGGCATCACGGCGGTGGGCGGCCTGCTGCTCATGGGCGGCGGATATGTACCCGAGACGCCTGTACAGGTACACTGCTTTTAAATGACAAACCGTAGCCGTCACTAGCTATGAGCGGTGACCTTAAATCTGTAGCAGTCATTTTTGAGTCCGTGTCGGTCTGTGTGTATGGCACGAAGCAAATAGAATACGTGCATACGAATACGCTTGCTAATTTCCAAAGTATTTCGTGAATTTTTTTATTATTGTACTCTGCGTTTATAGTTACTAAAATAATCCAAGAGAAACCTGCATCGTTTAGACCTTTAGAACCTAGACGTTAATTATTTTTTCTAGGATTTAGGATTCTTTACAAGTGGCACTTGTTCGTCTTATGACCTTGGCGATAATACCATTGTAGTTAAAATAACGTCAGCAAAAATGTGTTCACAAAAGACTTTAAAATCTAAATCTGTATGCATAATTGTTTGGTCCACAGTGGCTGGCAAGCACGGCGGCCCTCATATCGTTTGTGAACGTATTCGGCGGTTTCTTGGTTACCCAGCGGATGCTTGATATGTTCAAAAGGTAAATTATTAATACTTTATTACGTCTAGTAATTCTTTCTTTACTCATAACGCAGGTGAAATATAAAAAGATGTTAATGAGCTTTTTAATCCACTCAGACCCGGTGACCCACCAGAATACGGCTACCTGTACGCAATTCCTGCTGCAGCGCTGCTCGGCGGATATTTTACCACGGCTATGCAGGTATTTTGCTTATTTCCCTTCTCATATGGACTAAATAATACATTAAGCCTGAACAAACCCGCCTGAAAAGGCTCTGGCCTTCGAGGAATGAAGTCCGTAAATATACGACTTCAAATTTTTATTGTTACCTAGGGTTACCCCGAAGTGCATCAGATGGCGTACTTGGCGTCTTCGCTGTGTTGTGTGGGCGCACTCGCCGGTCTCAGTTCTCAAGCCACGGCGCGCAAGGGAAACTACCTCGGAATGGTGACTATTCTTATTTTCATATAAATTACACTACATACAGGTTTAATTTCATGTAAGCGTCCTAATAAGATGATAATTGCAACCGATGATTAGAAAAGGCATACATAACCAACATGCGGTCTCACCGCCAGTGCTCGCAGCTAACAGACTCGGCCCAAGACCCGCTCATTGTAATCTTGATGGCAGTAGCCCATATCTATTGACCATTGTAAAGGCATTGAGACAGCAATGGACATTTTACAACAAAATTACTGCATCTATTTTAAACATAACGTCCACTATCATTTTATATTTCTAAGTATTTTAATGTATATCTTTTTGTTATTGATGCAGTACTTTTGTCGTGTTCAGTCATATGTATTTTGCACTTATTTGTAAGTTTCGATAAGTTGTTTTGTAATATTATACAGAATTTCTATAAAGAGGCAACTTGGGTTCAGCTCAGCACTTTGCATTGATGACACTTTAGTAATATGAGGTTGCAAATCACAACGTCAAATTCGTTTTATATTGGAACTTCATGAGGTTGTAATAGAGTTCAAATTTGTAGATCGGCGTGGCGGGAGGAATAGCTGCGACCCTCGGTGCATTGACTCCCAGTGCTGAGGTTCTCGCTCAGATGCTCGGAGTGGCCGGCATTGGTGGTCTCCTTGGAAGCACGATTGCCAAAAAAATTGAGATCACTGACCTTCCTCAACTAGTCGCCGGATTCCACAGGTAAGAGTATGAAGAGAAGCAACACATTTCTACACAGTTTCGATATAATACTCTTGCAGTAAATGTACTTAACATTAGAGTTGGTGGATTGGTGCTAAGATTCGACCGATGTTCACAGTAATTCCCACAATTTTGGTTCAACTGTAGCTATTCTCACTACAGCTGAGATAATCTAGTCTGGTGTAAGTCTTCTGTATTTTGAACTGTATCTCAATGTTATTGGAAAAAAGTCAAAATTGTCAAGTGTCTTTTGGTACTTTTAAGTTGATGAGTATACGTAATAATACTTGGTGGTCAGTTTGGTGGGTTTGGCAGCAGTCCTGACCTGCGTGGCGACGTACATGCACGACTTCCCCGCGATGGCGCTCGACCCCACCGCCGCCACGCTCAAGACTTCCCTCTTCTTGGGAACTTACATCGGAGGGATTACTTTCACGTAAGTCAACTTCTTGATTGATGCTATTAGGGTTCCGTACCCAAAGGGTAAAACAGGACCCTAAGTTACTACTTAGGGATGGATCTTAGTAATATTTTACTAAGACTCCTTTGTCCGTCCGTATGTCTTTCCCCGGAACATTTCGCGCGCGAATCCGTTCCGTATTTCTTTTTTTATGTTTCTGGTTATTCATAAACATCCCTTCTAGTCAGTCAGGTTGCGTTTCCTACTTTCGAAATAGAATGGTGGAAGTAGTACCCGTTATTAACTGGAATGCACGGAGTGTTCGATGACGCCACGTATGTAAACTCCGCGTAATGTATGTATTTGGTGTGTTGTAGTGGGTCGCTGGTGGCATACGGAAAGCTGCAAGGGTCGCTGTCATCGGCGCCGCTGCTGCTGCCCGGTCGGCACGCGCTGAACGCGGCGCTGCTGGCGGGCAGCCTCAGCTGCGGCGGCGCGCTGTTGGCGTTCCCCGACGCGCCCGGCCTGCCGCTGCTCTCCGCGGCCGCCGTGCTCAGCGGCATACAGGGACTCACGCTCACCGCCGCCATCGGAGGTATTATACTATACACGCTCTGCTAACCATCACCCTGACAATCCTAAATGGTTGATCTCTCAGATTTATTATTATATAGTCACAATAGTTACAAATATGAATTTATCGGTATTGTACATTACGGTAAAAAAAATTTATAAGTTTTTATCTCGGAAATTGCTGATTAAAGTGTATGTGGCGGAAGGTTACAGGTGCTGCCGCGAGCTATAACCGCTGACCTTGAATACGCGGTAGTTTTTTATGAGTCTGTCTCTGGTTGTATGGCGCGACGCGAATAAAATGCATGCACAGTTACCCTCACTATTTTCGCTAGGTAGTATGATGGCGCCTGTATGTGTTTTTATTTCAACTCAATGTATTGTATTGTGTGTTTGTCAGGAGCGGACATGCCTGTGGTGATCACAGTGTTGAACAGCTACTCTGGCTGGGCGCTGTGCGCGGAAGGGTTCATGCTCAACAACTCGCTGATGACCATCGTGGGTGCCCTCATCGGTAGCTCCGGTGCCATTCTCTCCTATATCATGTGCAAGGTATTTACACTGTATTTATAAATCAATCGAGTCGTCAAAATTACTTAACTTACAACAGCAATGTTTGCCAGGCCATGAACCGATCGCTGCCTAACGTGATCCTCGGCGGGTATGGAGTGACGACCGGTGGGTCAGCACGACCGGCCGGCGCCACACATACTGAACTAAACGTGGATTCCGTTGCGGATCTCATCCACCGTGCCGCCAATATTATTATCACTCCCGGTAAGTTCACTTGTTTTTAATATTTCTTTAGCCGATATATTTCAATACTACCACACGGCCTGACTGACGTGCATATACCATAATGGTTTCGATGCCTTTTCTCTGGTTTCATCTTTAACCCAAATTTTACTCACACAATAATTGTACCTACTAATAAATCGGAAATTTCAGGTTACGGTCTATGCGTGGCCAAAGCACAATACCCAATCGCCGAACTGGTAGAGATGCTCAAATCGGCTGGCAAGAAAGTACGATTTGCGATACACCCTGTTGCAGGTAACATATTATTATACTGTCCTGATTATGATAAATATTTGCTTTTTGGTGTGGTGGGTAAATATTTGACCGTTTTCGTTTATTTTGACTAGGTCGTATGCCGGGCCAATTGAACGTATTGCTAGCCGAAGCTGGCGTGCCCTACGACGACGTATTCGAGATGGAGGAAATTAACGACGAGTTCCCAGACACCGACCTCGTCCTAGTTATTGGTATGTAGTTATACCTAGTATATACTACTTATTGCGTTAATAGAATACTAACACGATCATTTATATTACAGGCGCGAATGACACCGTAAATAGCGCCGCCGAGGACGACCCCAACTCGCCCATCGCTGGAATGCCGGTACTCAAAGTATGGAAGGCTGGTCAGGTTAGTGCAATTTTTCTCATAATTATCTTAATTATTGTTGTAAGCATTTTTTAAACCCAATGATTAGTTTCGAGATTACCTCCTTACACAACCTTCAAGACCTTTATAATATTATTCTGGATAGGAATCTACTTACCCACAGTAACAATCCATAAATCCAAAAAAATCACTTGTTCTTTTCTTAGTAAATAATAGATCAAGACCATTCTTAGGCATTCAATCAAATAGTAAACTATATTTTTTTTATTGCATATTAATTTTATTATTTGTTTGTGTCAGGTGGTGGTAATGAAGCGGTCAATGGGAGTCGGCTACGCAGCCGTGGACAACCCTATCTTCTACAATCCCAACACTGCCATGTTGCTCGGTGACGCCAAGAAGACTTGCGACGCGCTCCTCGAACGAGTCAAATATCTCGCTAATTAACGCTAGCCACTTGTAAGTGCAAACTAAATTGTACATACTCATCAACATTTATAATAATGAGTTACCATCAAATTACTTGCGCTAGTAACTAGGATTAATGCACGAATTATAAATATATATTTGTTTATGTTGTATACCGTTTATTTTAAATACTGAAATGCAATTTGTCAATTTATTAAGGCTGAATTTTTTTATAGATTTATATTTTATGGGACTGAATTTTATTTTATAGTACCTAATCAAATGTTGAAAATGAAAATTATGACTTTTTGCCATAATTTAATAAATACTTACTTTATATTTCAAATAATATTGAGGTGCTGTTCAATGAATAGTTTTCTATTACAAATAATAATTCAATTTGCTGCTATATCATCATTACACAGTGACCAGTGCTTGTCTACTTAAGTACACTTTGATAGATACTAGTGATTCTTAATGTAATAGTCGAAGGTTAAGGATAAGGTTTACTTATCAATTAAATGTGCCTTACTTAAGTTTAAAAGATTTATTGAATTGTATATTTAACAACTCTCGAGATTAAGATTTATATAATATTAATGTTAACAAATTGAGATTTTTTAATATCTTTCGGGACATAGTGAAGCATTGTTATGAAGAATTTACACCCTGTATGAAATGCTATTTAAAAATCCCTCACATTCCAACGCCAGAAACAATTTTAAAGCATGATGCAATATACATTTAATTTTGTAAACTTTTTTTATAAGCTTAGTATATCAAATTAGTACAATCATTCCATGTTGGTTGAATGCATGTTTCTTCAGTTTTAGGTACCTATTTAGGTTATGACGCTAGATGTTGTTGTAAGTTATTAGAAATGTAATTGTTCTTTTTTACTCTTCTGCCATAATAAATGATGAAACAGCTTTTCGAATTTGCTATTCATATTCTTTAAATAATAACATTATCTAAGGAAAATTTCACAGATATTTAATGGTTTTTGAACCAAACAAAGCTAACCTTTTCCTATTGGAACTAGACCACGCTTATATATGATGTTTTATGACCCATAGCCTTTCTTCATAAATGGACTACCTAAAACTCTAATTAATTTTCAAATCGGACGGACCAAGTTCTCTGTTCCTAACATAAGCGCGTTCAAGCAATAAAACAAACTCTTCAGCTTTTACTAAAACACGACGTTTAGCTGTCAGTTGAGTTTTTTTTATCACGATCCACGGGAACGGAATGAAAATATTATGTATCATGTGTCCGTCTCATGGTTCTAGGTTACCTCCCCGCAAATTTACAACCAAATCGGTTCAGCCGTTTTTGAGTTATGAATAGTTAAACTAACACGACTTTCTTTTATACATAAGTATAGATATATGCACGTTATGGATGTCGCATTGGTTAGTATAACTAAAATAAAGTAAAGAAATTTATAGTACTTATGTACTTGCCACGTTTATTGCCTTCGTAGGTAATCTTATTAGTTCACAGTTTCATCTTAATTTCTTGATGGCATTATGATATTGCCATCGTATTTCAGAAAGCTGAAGTCTCAAAGAATTCATTTTATTCAAAAACTCAATATGTTGTCCGTAACAGATATGTCTTGACGATGTAACCAGCCCAAGTTTATCAATCGCTATTAATACCTCTAAGCGAAGTTTTTCACAGATATCTTGATAGTGATAGCAATTGGAATCGGGCGACGGTTCAGAGCACTTGAATTTTTCTTCAGCTCGAAGGTTCATGAATAACTCGTCTAGTTGTAGCAGAAATTTTTCAAATATATCCATCATCAGTTTCTGCCAGTTATTATCATATGCTACTGTATCTTCGGCTTCATTATCGTGATTTAAGGGAAGCGTAATTTTCGTTTTAAAATTTTTCCTTGTATTTTCAACCTGCTTTGAATTGTTTGAGATACCTATTCTACCTCTAGTTATTGACAAATGTTCATCTTTTTTCATTGAAAATTTCTTCTCATTTTTATTCAAGTTCATTGTACGTTCATTATAAGGTAGTCTTCTATACAATCAATTTAAATGTTCAGACCACTATAGAGTAGAATATAATTTAAAACTCTAATATCATCTCCTAGTTTTTGATCTACATTTGAATTCCTAGTATTTGAGCATGTTTTGAGCGATCTATATCGTACGTAGGAATCAATGAGAAAGGACAAAATGACGTATCTAAAGATTCTAAAGTCACAAAAAATTCAACACAAGGAGTTGACAAGAGATAATATTAGTGAGGTGTTTATGAGACATGAAACCTTTTGGTACGAGATTACAATGCAGCCGCTCGATGCTCGTTTCCAGCGACAAATGTGGTCACGTGACCCCATTTTAAATTTCCCGCGACTCGAAAAGGAACTACGTCATGCAGCTGCTTCTATCACGTGACCACATTTGCCGCACCTTAAGCATTGTAATTTTATTGTGCTTTTTGCCACTTTTTTTGTAAAAGCAATCAATGCTTTTCATCTTTTCTAAGGACAGAGTTAGTTTGCCTACATATAAGCACTACGTTTTCGATAATTTCGACAGTGGGCGTAACTGCGCATCTATTTTATTCCCGTCGCACTTTATAGTCAGACTCATAAAATGTCTAAGTACACTATGATTACGATTTATAACATATGTTTAAAAAGACTGTGTAAAAAAGAATGTAATTACATACATAGAATCTTGAATAGATTCTTTGTAATAATTTCCATGTTTTATATGCAACAGTCCCTTTGCTACTACATAGTAATGGATAAAAAATATGCTACTGTCACTTACGTGTGACACCTGTCACGATGTCATCTGTCAAAAGTACGACGAAAAAATAGTAATTTAATTATTATATTCTTCAATTTTACCGAGGTATTTATTTGAATTTTGAGATAAAACTATGAAATAAAATGTAAAGTACAATATCGAGTGTCCACATCCAACAGTAAAGTTTATCAATGTTAAATTAATCACGGGGAGGCTGAAGTAAGTGTGATGTGTGTTGAATGTCGCAAGCAAGCAATTTAATTATCAATTTGTATTCGGTCGGTTAGTAAGTTACATGTTGTATTGTGTTTAGTTTTGGTTCGTTTTTCTCCCGCAGCCCCGCGCACGCTGTGAGGCATGGTACGTGTTTTGCTCACATTTTTTGTTTCTCCTGGTGAATTTAATTTTTTTATGCATCTATGTATTACTATTAATTTTGAATAGCAAACCATTTCTATAAATAAAAGTGACTCAGCTTTATAGAATCTTACACGATAATGTTTATAAACATTGAATGTTTTCTAGATATAATATGTTCTTGAATAACTTTTACTGGTCTTAAAATATTAATAAAGGTTAATTGTTGGCTGTTAACTTTATTGCTGTTATCTACTGTTCTTAAAGTCCTTATTCATTAACCCTAGTTTCTTCACAAAATTGTTGGTATTTTAATAAATTCATAGCATATTTAGATCAATCAGTGTATTTAATTTTAGGAGAGCATCAACAAAATGGTGGCAGCCAGCAAGACTGTCCTGCCTCCTAGCAGTGATGAGAACCTAAGCATGCTGTCCATGATCTATAGATTCTTTAAAAAGGTGAGATCTCAGTACTAGAATGTTTCATTTCAGCTTAGCCAATGCTCTTAAAATACATCTATCTACCTATATTAATACTAAACAGTTACCTATAATATTTTTGCAGTTGTTTCCTTATTTTTAGCTTTTTAATTTTCCCCTATCCATTATTTGCTTTCCTCTTTAATGATTTATAAATGATAGATGGATTGTGTCAAATATGATAGGGCTAAAATAGGAGTGAATACAGATATGACAGCTGATAGAGAAATGGAAGAGAAGAACACATTGCGCCAACCCCAAATAACATGGGATAAGGGCAGGAGGATGATGATGATGATGATGATTAATGATTTATAATAGTAGATATATAATAGATACCAATATATTGGTTCAGGTTCCATAATAAGCTACTTTATAATTCTTTGATTTCAATGTAAGTTACAAATCAATATCTTGAAAAGGCTTGTACACAATACAGACATATGTAAATCTTTAAGTAAGTGCCATTAGTATACTTGGTTGCATTGTTCAAACACTAAGAGTCACTTGTGACTCATTGGTGACCTTGAACAGGTTGCTGTGCTCGGACACTGACTCATGGGATGGGCATTTGACCTTCATTATTTTGTTTATTAGTTCCTGTTTTGCAGCCACACATTTTAGTAGAATTCAATTAGTTTTTGAAATATTGATGATAAAATATTTGAAAAATTGGTATTAATTGGTAATGCCATATACCCACTACTTGACAATCATGTTGTTAATATAAACCTCTTCAAATATTATTGTTCATTGTTGCAATATATAAGCAATATTATTTAATTCAGACAGACGGTAGTTGGGTTCTTTGTGTTTATTTATAGTATGATGGATCTGATGTATGCATAAAATGTATGGTAACTTGAATGCTTGAACTTGAATCTATTTGATACATAGGTTTTATATTCAGTGATAAAAGTATTCTAATGAGTTAAAACTTTTAAATGAGCATATAGGAAAATATCTACAAACCACACTATACTTGGGTAACACAGGAAATATGTGAGAATTATGATTTCATGTGGGTAGTAACTGCTATCATAAAGCCATCAGCCAAATACAGATTGAATATTTTGTACATGCATACCAGCATGCTTAAAACAATGAAAATTCAGGTCTCAATGAGGTAAGCACATCCTTATCAGTTGTGAGTGTGTGGCTGACATCAGTCCTTGGCAAGATGTACACATGCATTAATATATTTACTTGAGCCATAGTGACATTACATACCTACTTACATTAACAGCTATCATGATAACTATGACATCATATTCCCACAGGAAATGTATAATTTATTATTATCACATAGTGTGGTGTAGAATGGAACATTAAATGAATAACATTTTATTTATGGAAAGTTTGTTAATTTTACAGCCACTGTGTTAATGTTATTTTAATACTCTTATCAAACACGTAATATGAATATATGTATATAATTCTTCTGTAAGGGTTCCTCCTAATCAACTGAACCTATTTGCGTGAAAATATGTGTTTATGTTTGAGTAGTACCCAGTATATTTTACTAGTATTTAAATAAAAATAACGGATTTGTTGGACAATTGACGAAATTACGTCATTATGCCATCTTGTTTATGCTAACGTAAGTTGAAAACTGTTAGACAATAACAAGACAGTGCAGTACAAAGTCTTCCGCGTCCACTCGTATGAAAAATGGCTTTAAACACTTGCCAACAAACTTTATGTATAGATAGATAAATATTATTTGAATCAATCAGTATTACACAATTGGTCATTATCATATAAATTTGCTGATTATATAAAAAAGTGTGATAAGGAAGGCAATAAAATATAATATATGTTGTTCAAGTGATGTGTAACAATGTGTTGTTGTTCTTTGCTTAAGGTATCTATAGTGGGGGCTGTGTATCTGGTGGGATACATGCAATGGAGTGTGGCGTGGCTGATTGGTCCCGTGGTGCTGTCGGTACTGCGCGACCAGTGGCGCAAGGAGAGCGAGTACCGCCGTAACCTCGCCAAGGTCGCTGCACTCTCGTCCGAGAAAGATGTAGTTCTAGCTAAACTAGATGATCTACCAGCTTGGGTGAGTATTTTGAACTTTAAGTCAATGATGTTAAGGTATAAGTTAACTCGATAATTTTGTTAATCACGTTTTGTTAATCGGCTGTCATTAGCAGCAACGATTCAATACTGCTCCTTTGTACTAACCTATTCAATTACTCAATAACAGTTTGTAGATGTTGATAATGTACTAGTAGGTACATATCTAACAATATTTTAATTATTTTTTTTCATAGGTTTTCTTCCCTGATGTGGAACGAGCTGAATGGTTAAACAGGGTAAGTAATTTTTGTCATATCAATGTCATTTACTATATGAATGTCCTCATTGGACTGTAATTTATTTTTAATTCAACAACCAATTAAGGGAGCTGATTGAACCGTTTAGATATATTATTCTGATATCATAAATAATGAATATACAAGTATCCTAAATGTGTGAATATCATTCCATACTATATGTATGTACATTGCATCGTAACACTAGGCATCTATCCAATTAATGGATGCTTATAGGACATTGTTCTATCAAATTTTTGTATTGTGACGAAATAAACTAAATAAATACTACTTCTATGTATTCTTACTCCCTTTCTTATCAACGCCTATATCATACCCGTAAAAATAATAAACTACCTAAATAAATCTATACATCTATACAGATAAATAAAATTTAAGTGACTGTTTGCTATTCCAGAATAACAGCTTTTCCCTAAATGCATTTGAAAGTATATACGGTACAGCATAAAACAATAACAATTTTTTTTTTCTTTTTGTCAGACCGTCTGTCTGATTGTTTCGGCTAATCTTCGAAACGGCTGGGCGAATTTTAACGGGACTTTCACTGGCAGATAGGTAATTTTACAAGGAGTGACTTAGGCTTACTTTTATTTAAAAACCAAATTAGGGTTCCGGGAGTTAAAGCATGAACTAAGTCTACGCGGGTGAAACCGCGGAGCACAGCAAGTTTTACATATATTTTTTTTAATATATGCTAGTAAATTGAGAGGATTATTTAGCAACTTATGATTTAGAATTTTACATTAGAGTATACCAACAGATCTTACTGCAAGTTTGGCCCAACGTGAACCACTTTGCGAGGAACTTGTTGAAGGACAACATCGAGCCCGCGGTAGCCGAGAGCTTGAACAACTTTAAACTGAGCGGATTTAAGTTCGAACGTATGATCCTTGGGACCATCGTAAGTACCTCTTGTCACTGAATTCACCTACTTAGTACTTTATTATATCAAAGTCCTGACTGACGCATCAACGCCTAAACCACCAGCTTTAGAGACATGTCATTTGGAGGGTGTGTTTTTTGTGAGGAGTGGGTTGGGTCCACTGAACTTGAATCAAAAATTTTTAATTGGTTTAGGAAAAGCTTTCACTGGAGTCCGTGGAAGAGGCTGCGGGAGAAAGCTAGTTGTAAGATATGTTACATCCAAGTAATCTCAACTGTTTATCTTTACTAACATAAAGAGGAAAGATTTTTATGTAGGTATGTTTGTAACGAATTAGCTCAGAAAGTACTTGCCTGATTATAAAAATTCTTTCACCATTTGAATGCTACATTATCACCGATTAATGTAGGCTATAATTTATCCCCGTACTCCCACGGGAACGGGAACTATGCGGGTGAAACCGCGCGACGTGCGCTAGTGTTATATGTATACATGCTCAAGAGTAGGACAGTGTTTCTTTGAATAAAAACTTGTTCTTATATGTGGAATTTTGCATTTACTTATAAGACCATACCTTACTACAGGTGTAAAAATAATAGCATTAGTATCACTCAACTAATCCACTTCCAAATCACCTGCTCGGATGACACATTTCCTTTGTTGTTGACAAACATAAAGTATGTTAATTGCGTCGTTATGTTTATGGGTGCAAATGGTGCAGTGAAATAAAGGCTTTTATTGTTCGGCAGGCGCCTCGCGTCGGCGGCGTCAAAGTTTACGATAAGAATCTCTCCAGAAATGAAATCATCATGGACGTCGACTTGTTGTGAGTTATCACCGGGTCACTCATTTACATACTTGTACTCACTAGGTTCATAGGAAACATATTTATATAGATAGGTATTACGTAAGTAATGTTCCTTGTATATATAGTATATTGAATGTATATAAAGACGACTGGATTATTATTTTTTTTCGTAAAAAGTAGCTCATCTCGCCATAGTCCATTTCTTTGAAAATTCGCGTCAATACGTTGCTCTTTTGCTCCGTCAAAGAAGGACGCAGGACAAACACACTTTTTTTTTAACTATAATATTAGGAGATTATTTATCTTTTATGTATGTATATTAAAACGTTATCAGAAGCATATAGAATTTCCGCTGCCGGCTAACAAATTAATAATTTAAGCCCATAAGAGCTGTGCTAATTGAAACTCATTATTGCAGCTACGCGGGAGACTGCGACATCTCTTTTGTTCTACAACGCATTCGAGGTGGCATTAAGGATCTACAGGTATTTTTTATGAACAAGTTCCCCTTTTTTTAGCTGCTTTTGTAGCCCTCATACTGGTTTCATAGGTTTTGTCCGGTCAACTACAATAGTGCTGAAAACAGCACACGTATTTGCTTACATACAAACCCAAAAGTGACTAATGCGCATTCTAGGCTAACACTCGAGCCGAAAATCGTGCCGTTTGCACCGTTTGCGAAATCTATACTCGCTAGCGTCACCAACAATATTTGTATGAGAAATAGTGTAGCGACTCCCAGCGGTGACGTGAAGAATTAAAATATCTACAATATTAGACAACATGGTTGTTGACAGACATCGGGAAACTACGGAGTCATGTGGGAACAACTGCTTCTGACTAGTACTTCATGAAGCTTCCAATGAACAACGATTGTTCGACTGTAAACCGTGTGTGTTAAGAAATTAAGTGTATTTATTTTGTAATTTGATAGATTCACGGCATGGTGAGGGTAGTGATGAAGCCGCTGATCTCTAAGATGCCGCTGGTGGGTGGCCTGCAGATATTCTTCCTGAACAACCCCTCGATCGACTTCAACCTGGTGGGGGCTGCCGATGTGCTTGACATGCCTGGATTTAGGTATTACACCTTTGAAATCCTGACTGTCAGCAACACGGACCTTTGGGCAAGAATTTCTTGAGCATAGAGGATAATGCTCTGTAAAGAATTACACATGTTTGACCGTGTATCCGGCCCGAGCTTCGGCGTTAACTTAAGCCTTTGTCTGTTATTCGGTCGCCATTCGGTTGCTCCTTTGTATAGCTTGAATGTGTCCATACAAAATTTATATAAAACTAGTTGTGCCCGGCAAAGTATTGCCATATATTTTCTTAGGGTGAATCACCCTTATCTTACACCTCCCCAATATGCATACAAAATTTCATACAAATCGGTCCAGCTGTTTCGAAATAGTATGGTGACTAACATTGTGATACGAGAATTTTCACACGATCTAGTGTGAGTCATGCTTAAGGTGTGTAAAATTAAACGCATTGAAATAACAGGTAATTTTACAGAATCGATATGTAGCTAATATGTCGGTTCTGTAAAGCAGAACTCCGTGTTTGGATTCCATGTTAGAAATGAGAGGAAGATTTATGAATTATCTTCTTAATTGTTTTCTCCAGCGACATCTTGCGGCGCTGCATCGTGGAACAAGTGGCCAAGCTGATGGTCCTACCCAACAAGCTACCGATCAAACTGAGCGATGAGATACCCACCGTTGACTTGAGGATGCCCGAGCCTGAGGTTCGTTAAACATCAGCGAATTACAGATTAAATTCAACATTACTTCTAGTCTATATTAATCCGAATGTTTTTTGTTGTAGGGCGTACTCCGCATACATCTAGTCCAAGCACAAAATCTTATGAAAAAAGATGTTTCTATGTTAGGTGAGTACATTAACATTTTTATCAGAAAATACATGCAGTTCTTTACGAAGTATGTGGGGAGTCATCATAGCAAATCGGATGAGGAATACTGTGATAAGAGACAGACGCAAGTTGAAGACTGTGATGACTAGAATTGAGAGAAGTATGTTGTGATGCCGTGGACATATAGATAAGATCATTGGCGATAAAAGAAATTTACTTAAGTGCAGTAATTTCACCCCACATGCTTTACGGTGAAGAGAAACATCGTGAGGAAACCTGCATATGTCTGAGAAGTAATTCAGACGTATGTATAGTGCCTGAGACAAGATGAGAGGCGATGGACTCACACTTTTCACGTTGGCATTTAGTCATATTCGGTGAACTGTATTACAATAATAATTATTTATTTGTAATGTTTATAATGTATATCAAATGGAACGTTCCAGGTAAGGGTAAGTCCGACCCGTATGCGATAATAACAGTGGGCGCCCAGCAATGGAAGACCAAACACATCGACAACAATGTCAACCCTCGCTGGGACTACTGGTGTGAGGTGAGCTACTATATTATTCAACTATATTTATCTTCTCTTTTAGCACTGGTATAGAGTTACTTCTACTCTTCTGAATAATAGTAGATATTTTAATATAGTATTTTTCCTACTACTTGTAGTTAGTGGACACATTCTTCAGGCGTTTTGACTTTTAGATTTTTGCTTCGTCATTAATTTTGGTTTATGGAATGTTTCGGTAAGTTGTTCTTTTAATTGCGGGCTCATTTCTGATCCATGAGAGAAAGTTTCAAATGTTTATGCACGGATCATGTCCTTGACAAAACTCATAAGTGCGAGTATTATATCACAATTATGGACATTTATATTTTTGATTGAAATAGCAAAGGGAAAGTCTAGACATTATGCCCCTTATTACAAAACATGGTCCAAGATAATCCTTTATTTAAAAGTAGTTCCATCTCTTTCTGTGATACAGATTTTAGAAGGGATGGACATAGTTTTATTCTGAGTTTGGTCCGGTCTAGAAATAAACCATGTTTTTGATAATGAGGATTATGTACGTATATTTTTCTGAGACTATACAAGAACTACATTATATTGTAATTTGTGAGGCAACAATTAAAATTAATATTAATGTTCAACTCACACAGAAGCAACCGTAACACTTTGTTATTTCAGTCAACTATTATTTTCTCAGGAATGAGCATGAGTAGTGTACACCAATTTGGTATCCCTGGTTCTGAGTGTGTTTACAATTTAAGTACCTGAGTTTACATATAATTTTTTTTAAATTTTACATTTAATGTATGGAATTCGAAGTTACACTATCTGAAACAAGACAAATTCACATGTTTATCTTTGGAATTGTAAACAACCTCGTAGTGTTGATTCTTTATTTAATCTTTTATATCATGTTGTAAATAACAGCGTTTTTTACGCAAGTAATATTAAATGGATGTCATGTTAAATTCTTTCATAATTTTGGGTTTTTCATGGCTTTTGGATGATTAATATTATTTTCATATACCTTTTGGCTTTGTTGGTTAACAATCTAGAGTGCTTTCGGGGTCAGTTGAAACATGATGAAGTTATTAATGATGTGATGATAAGAAAGTAGTAGTGAATAAGATTATGTTTTCCTTACCTATGTTTGCGTCGGACTATGCGCGTGTGGCATACAGGCGCGTATAATGAACTCCATGGGGCAAATGTTGGAAATAGAGGTGTTGGACCGCGACGAGGGCAACGACGATGACAAACTCGGGAGGTGAGTCGCCGGTGGAGGGGTACTTGTATTACGGGTTTGGTAACACGCGCTTTACGCACGATACATGTATATATTATAATATAGGCGGTGTCTTAGGCGTAGTGCTGCAGTCTGGACCTCACAGTACATGTTCAATTATGTTGGCTGCATATTCGTTGGTATCGTTCAACGTAGGCGTGTCCATATAGCTAGATTCGGTAGATTGTTGAATGTATAGTCCAAATTATATTACATTTTCATTACGTTTCAGCAGAACATAAACATTTTATGGGCATGCCTAAATCAAAATTTATTTACACTGTGATATTCACGGCTTTTTATAACGCTTTTATTGTAACGTGCTTCAGGTTGAGACAATACATCTTCACCAAGTGTCATTTGTATTGTCTATAATCTGGCTTTTATATAACGCTGCCCTGCATTTAGTATGTATATTTAGATGCACTTATATTTGGATTTTTCTCAGAAATACTTTGTTTAGCTGTTCATACGAAGGTAAGAGGTATAATGGTAATGATACACTTATTATCAAACATTATATTTTATTTCTTCTTCAACCCTGTCTTTGATAATTATATGCTCTTATACTCTTCTATTTATAGTTTCTAAATATGACGTAGATTTTCGATATTCAGTATCCTGATTGATTATATAAAGTATAAATTTAATTAATTTCATTTGAAAGCTAAATTATTTAATTTAGATTAAGGGTAACGCAATATTATGGACAGTATATTCGATTAAATTTGTAAAATAGAGCTAGAGTTTTATGTTTTCTTCTGTGCAAAGAGGAATTCCAGTAAAAAAACTAACTTGTGGATAAATTATTTGTCCGAAGGCGATAATAAGCTCAAGGAAGAGCCAGGTGCTGCAGTGCGACCTGTGGGACTGGGACCCTGGCATGGGCATTCAGAACGATGATTATCTCGGCAGGTCCGTCCCTCTCGCCCTCACATTATGTACACACACGTATGATTGTTACTATCACCGGACACATTCATACAATACTTCAAATACTCCATGTATCTACGAGTTATCCACCGCTTTTGTAATCTTTGTACCAAGTATAAGATTTAAAAGTTTGTACGTTGATGATATCGCCTGCATATTTACCTCATTTTGTATGGGAACGTTAAAAAGCTCCCCAAGCGGCGAGTGTAGGAAGTTTTACTTCTCCTTACAAAAAAAGCTCAAACTCAAGGTCTAGCGATGACGTTATAACGTGTCAAAACCAAACTTGGGGCACTGGTCTCGTAAGCGTCAGCGCACAATATTTGTATGAGATATTTTAGCTGGCTTGTTGGTCTATTGCTTCTGCGAAACTACGGGTCCTTGGGTCGGGCAAAATGTTATCGAGTTTTCCATCTGTATTTCCCAATAGGGGCGCCTACAGGCGTGAGCATATATGTATGTATGTGATAATTAAGATCTTTACGACGTGACAATAGTGAGTAAAGATTAAGACAACAGTGGTAAGCCCGTATTAGGGGCTCTGTTCAAATATGTCATTGGATATTTTAGTGAATGCATGTACCCTCCAAGTTCTATTATTTGTTCACCATAACAATAGATTAAATATGAATGTAGATAGGTGACAGTAACAATCATATTATAGTTTTTGGGGCGTTTTGTAACTTACTGTTTTGTGTTTTTTTATGCTAATACTATGCGTGATTTGTGACATTTTAGTGGTAAAGATAGATATTTGTTAAAAATATATTTGCTTATCAACAACGAACGTCATTATGCATTTATAATGTACACTTAGTTTGCGGCTACACGTGATATACATAGGTATTTATATAATTATTTATAGAGTTACTTAAAATTACTAACTAGTTGGATGGATACTAAATTTAATTACACTCAAATGCTGCTTAATATTTATAGCGTGTATATGGGCAGTATTGTGTATACATATTATAACCCGGCCTGTTGTGAGGATCTAACATAGGTATAAGTCAGCTTTGTGTGCATATGTTGTGTAATTCGGTGGGTTGTGGCAGTCGATGGTCCAAAGCAGCGCGACGTGTGTGCTGGTCAAGCTTTTCGACTGGGATCGCGCGGGCCGCGACGAGCGCCTCGGCAGGTCGGTCGCGAACCGTCGCTATACCTTGAATGCATCGACGACTGTAATTGCCTGTCGATAATGTATCTACTGTCTGTAGCATCGATGACACCGCATAGAACAAACACTAGCGCATATACTTACTTACATCAGTTTGCACAACCTATAGGACCAGACCTGGGCCTTTAGACAGATTAACACTATCCTCGCACTTTGATAATAGAAACGATACAAAATTTATGGGAATGACACATGTCACGTGCCTGATTTATGTAATTTCCATACATTTTGTATCGCTTCTCTTAGCGCAAGCGCGAGAGAATGTTACTTTATCTAGGCCCACTGTACGCCTAGAGGAAGTAATAGGTCTTAATAGACCTTACTCTTTTTTGACGTCACAAAATAATTGAAATGCACTACTGCGCAAATGAATGTATATGATGCGTAGTAACAAAAATGTTGCTGGCTCCGCTAGCGTGCGAGTAAGTACCTGGTTGTGCAAACTTGTGACACAGATGCAGAGTACTCAATTAACATGCACTAATGTAGTTAGATAGTCTGACAACTAACGTCTACCATGAACCTACTATACAACTGCTAAACTAAAATACTTAAGCAATCAATGTGAAGGGGACAAATATAACGTACCTAACGGCCTGCATACACTGTACATAATCTGGCAAATATGATTCCGCGTAAATTAGATCACTACTAATAAAAGCCTGAAAACATTAACCTTATATCGAGCTGATTAACTATATTTATGTGACATCTACATCGCACTGGCACAACACACCTGTTGGCTTAAACATACTTGTTTCAATCACACACATTGTCTTTGAAAAAAAACTCAGTTATTATTCTCGCACATATTTACTCTTGCAACGATGAATCAGTTATTCGTTTCATAGAAAATATCCTTAACATATCTATCTACATATAGAAGACGAATATAATATGATACATTCAATATCCTAATATCGGCTTTGCTTTTAATAACTCGGTGTATGTAAAGGTAAGAGACTAATGAAAGCAAGGTAAGTAGGCATGGCGCTCTTGGGGCATGTGAGAATAATATTTAATCGTAAAATTATGAATTTCAGATGCTCGTTGGATATCTCGCAAGTGGTGCGCTTTGGTCGTCTCGATACGGTGAGTGTTAATTAATAATATCAGGTCAATCATAAAGAGGAGCTCGCGGCACAGTTGCTATTGCGCATATCATTCGATCAGCGAAGTTAAGCAACCCTAACCCTAGCCAGTAATTGGATGGGTTACTGCCCGAGGTCCCTCCGTGCCTCGGAGAGCATGTTAAGCCGTCGATCCCGGGTGCCAATTTATCATCTTTGCAATCGTTACAGGTCAGTCGAAGGTCTAAAATAGTGTAAAAGAGCCTAAAAGAGTCTTCATATACGTTCAAAGTCAAATTATAAGTCTACGAAAAACAAAACACGAATGTTAGTAGTAAGTATTCGCGAATAGGAATAGTAATATCAAATTATATAACGTAAGTATGATCCTGTGTGGAAAATATTAAATGAATCACATGAACGCTATATTAAAGAAATTAAAAGCAGCATAAAAAAAAACATGTTATTGTTTGATTAAGAAATGATTTATTTTAATTGCAGTGGCAAACCCTGCAGCAAGCGAAACACGGAAAAGTGCACCTTCGGTTATCTTGGCATCGCCTCTCATCCGATCCGTCGGAACTGAGTCGCGTAAGTACAATATTCACAAACTCTAGGGAGGCAATGTGTACACTCTAATGCAAACCATTCCTCCCAGCTCGTACTAGTATAGAAATAACTGGCCGACTTATTGGGGCTAATTTGTATGTTATGTTCAAACTTGTTATTTCAGGCTTTGAACGAAACACTCCTCATCAAGACGGGCGACCTCAGCACTGCAGTGTTATCTGTGTATATTGATTCCTGCAAGAAGTTGCCGGTACGTAAAGTCTTATTTATTTATTTAACACTCTATATTCACAGGGTCATCCAATACATTAGCAACTGTTCTTAATAAGTCTACTGTGATCAAATACAATAGATCAGTATCCCGCGCCTTCGTATAATTAATGGCATATTGCACTTTCAAAAGGTGTGTTGGTTGTGTCATTTTCATTCATACTAAAGTGAAATATATAAAATATATAAACTTGATTGAGTCGATTTGAAGTAGAGGATTCGCGGTAGAGGGTTAAACTGATACTACACGATTACAGCACATGACATAGCTTCCCCATCAAAGTCATCCTTCGCCGCCGCCAATGCGGCAATGTGTGAAGTACCCTCAGTTAATTCACTTTTAATGTTTTTTCGACTTAGTCGTATCATTGTAAATATTTTAAATATTGGTACAGAATGCCCGCGCTCAGTCCCGACCTGACCCATATCTGACAGTGACGGTTGGCAAGAAGACGGAGAACAGCGCCGTGCAATTGAGAACAGACGACCCTGTATACGAGATAGGGTACTCCTTCCTCGTGCAGAACCCTGACATCGACGTTATGGATGTTAAGGTATGGTACCATGCTGCTGGTCGGTCAAGTACATTAGTAACTATCTGGTGATTGATTGACTTATCTTTATATGTTAGACAATGCACCTACATAAATTATAGCCTAAATTGTAGTATTATACTGACGTATAAGCTGTGTAATTGTAGTTTCAATAAAATCCATTAAATAGTTTAGTTTGTATGCCTTATGTTGCTATTTAAGTTTTCAATTTTTATCATTTTAAAAATGACCTACAAAATCATTTTGATATAGATTTTTAGGTGATATAATTAACAATAAAGTGTATGCTCTAGGTGTTGGATCAGAAGACGGGGGCTCAGCTCGGCCAGCTCACGTACGGCGTCTCGTCCCTGTTGAAGCAGAAGGACATGACCATGCTGACTCAACCGCTCATGCTGCAGAAATCAGGACCCGAGTCCAAGATCATTATGTCGCTCCAACTCAAGGTTTGTCTTGTTCTGGAGGGTTGTTTGCTAACGGCAGAAGAGAGTTGTTCGATAGTAAGCTTCACGCTTGCCCTTAGTTTTAGTAGAGTTACTATGGGACTTAACCTGAAATAAAAATTCCTACTAGCAATATTGACACTTGGAGTAGTACTCTATACGGATATGATGATGATGATGGCTGGTCTCTATCAGTGTTATGTCTTAAAAATGGAGGAGAAAAACACATTGCGTCGGCCCTAAATAGCATAGGATAAGGACAGACAACATTCTGCTTGCAACTTTAACAAAGTTTGTAAGAAGTCAAATCTAATAAAAACATTTTTGATTTGATTTGCTCTCATCTCACGTTGAGCAATATGTTTTCCCTTCTATAATTATCAACCAGCTGCTGGCCCCTTGCCCTCTTTATACTATACTCTGATGATACGGTTTTTTTATGTTTTAACGAACAGATATTGAAAGAGGCAATAAAAGAGGAGGATGTGGATGACGAGCCTCCATCGGAGTTGCCGAGCGAGCCTCTGCCCGCGGTACCGCCGCCGCCTTCTGCTGACGTCACCGACAACTCGGCGGCCATTACCTCCGCTCCTATTGAACCGGGTATAAATTAGTAATATAATTACTTTCTATAGAAATAACCAGCGCAGGATTAAAATATACTATAATATCAATCGTAGCATGTGGCAAACGATGGTCTCTGCCTACCCCCATGGGATACAGGTATAATAGTTAGTGATATTATTTCCTGTTTTTGTAAAACTTTCCATTGATATTTCGCTGCTATTGGTCGCAGCGTGATGTTATAATGCCTAAAGCTGTCCTCGATGAATGAAAGAAGGATGAAAGATCGCCGTCTCAGGCATGCGTCTGATATATCCATACGTCTGATATATACATACGTCTGAGGTTTCCTCACGATGTGTTCCTTCACCGTAATTCACGTGGTGTGGAATAACTATACATAAGTTTTTTAGAAAAACTCATTGGTACAGGCTCCGCTGGGATTCGAACTTGCGTCGCTTGCGTAGCAGGCGACTGCTCTAACCCCAAGGCCACCACTCGTCTCTTCTATCAAATCCTACATAAGGATCTCATTGCCTCAGTCCGCATTTCCGGGAGGAAAACAGAAGATGTGAAATAATCAATAATCAACTATGTAAAATAATTCAAAACTTATTTATAATGTATAGTGCCATTGGCGAGCGCAGAACAAAAGAACATGGAGAACGGATCGAACGGCGGCCAAGATGACGCGTCTCAGGAATCAATCCCAGTTGAAATCATTGAGAATGCAGTTGGTAAGCGCGCTTTGGAATCTTGGGCTTGCAATCTGAGCACATTTTTGTTAAGAACTTAAATTTATGCTTTCATTTCAGACGTTCCCCAAGATTATCAAACGCCTACAAAAGATGATGACTCGCCCAAGCTTATACACAGGACATCATCAATAACTACGTGAGTGTCTTACATACACTATTCGAATTATCACATAGTGAATAATTGCGTATTAACGTAATTTTCAATACTTATGTGATGTCCTTTCGCAGGTCGGCAGGTGAAGCTGGGTTGGGGCGTATTCTGCTCTCATTGCGCTACAGCATGCCGCATCAGTCCCTTTACGTGGTCGTGCACAAGATTATGTAAGCATTGTACCATTGAGGTCCAATTTTTCCGTAGTTATATTTTCTTAATATCTTTGCTTTCTATAAAGATCGCCCCTTGTTTGTACTTTCCATCTTCGCTGTCTATATTTATGGAGTGCAATAAAGAGTATTTGTATTGTAACTCAAATGTGTACAGTTATATTTTCTTATGCTACAGGAACATACCCTTAAAAGACCCTACCAATGTGCCGGACCCGTATGTCAAATTATATTTACTGCCCGGTCGCTCCAAGGATTCTAAACGTAAGACTATGGTGAGTACATTTACTATAATGATCAAAACCGTCTGCAAAAGCGACGCAAGCTCCAAAACCCAGGATTCTGTACAAATGACTTTTTCTTAAAACTTAAGGGCAGTAAGCACACAACTACCTTTACGATGAAGTAAATCGTCGCCAGGAAACCTGCATATGCCTGAAAACTTCAAAAGGTGAATGAGGCGACGATGGACTCGTCATCTGTCACGTTCATACTTAATCATCTTCAGTGAAAAGCGTGAACATATATTTTATATTTAACCTTCAAATCAGTTAATGTGTACTTGGTTATGTTAATAACAGGTGGTGAAGGATAATTGCATGCCGGAGTATGATGAACAGTTCGAGTGGGTGATACCATTAGCGGAGCTCCATTCCAGACAAGTGGAGGTCACTGTCGCCACGCACAAAGGATTCCTAGGCGGCAGTCCCATTATTGGACAGGTGATTATATTGCTTCTATGATTGTGTTAGTGATACGAAGTTACATTGTAGGTAATACTGATAAAGTACTGGTAATAAAGTAAAGTAAGCAATACAGAACAGCAGGATATTTATTTAAATTTGTGAAAGCTTGCAAATCGCTTTGCCATCCTTTTTTGAATCAATGAAAACTTAGTGAATTTAATTTTGAACTATTTCTAGATTTTGTATTTTTTTCAGGTGGTGGTGCATCTCAACCAATATGACTTCCGTGAAGCAAAAACCTTGTGGTTCGACCTATTACCTGAGTCCTCCCCCAGAGATTAAAATGTTACAAACTGTTTATTTTTAATCAACTAACAATGTCAAAGTACTTATGAATCTTTATATTTGGTGTTGCAAAACGCAGTAGCCATATTCTATTGATCTGATTTATCATAGAGAGTAGTTTTATATTTCGTTGACACATATTTCTGACAATGTTATTTATTACATACTAGCTAATACCCGCGACTTTGTCCTCCTTTTCTAAGTATCCTTATCCCTATATACTTATCTCATTCATATACATTTCTAGCAAAAGTAATTTAACAGTTTGGTCATGAAATTGAGCAAGAAGAGAGATAGGAACAAGTCAGCATTTATAATATTAGTATGGCTATGCATAAAATTAATATGATTGTTGTTAAATCTACAGAGTTGGTCTAAATGTATTAACAGTGTTTACCATTTATTGTTGTTAACATATTAGCAAAATATTTTATTATTTTTTATATTTGTATGTGTATTTATTTTTGATATTCTAATGTCTTATTACTGCTTATGAATGTTAACTAAGTATTCACTAAAGTGATGTCCTTTATTTGCTTATGAGCTTAATCTAAGTTTTGAAATTTTTAGCATTTATAAATTGTAAGAATGATTTTTGTTACTTTTCTATGCTATTCAATGTATTTTTTTCAAGTGGAACATAATAAAAGTTAAATATAAAAAGGTCTTTTAATATAGTAAATACACTTGATATTGTATAAAAATGTTTATTATACAACACTCGGGTGTAGTGAATGCATCATCAATATTACAGTCTTTCACAATACATATTTCTTATGCCTGAAACTTAGATGTTTAAATTTGTATCACTTGTATTATAAATATGCCAATTCCAGCATTGTTAAGTATTAGGTGTAATCTTCTGTGCAATAATTTTGCCATAACCACCACGGCCTCCATCATAATCTGTTCTATATTCATCACGGACCTAGAAAATTACCAAATATAAGGATAAAATAAATTAATATAGTATATTTGCATTGAATACCTGCATTGATGTGATAGAATGTGAGAACAATCCATGAAAAAGAACAGGCATAAAAATTATCAGGAGAAATGGGAAGACCTGTGCTGCCATAGCCATCTTTAATACCGCTATCTACCAATAATGTGCAAAAACTGCGGTAAATATTTAAAATGATGTGACTTTTTAATGACTTAATTACTTCCATTATTTCCAAAACTATTCAAGGTATTGAATATTCGGAAACACAGATAGATAATTTTTTTTTCTCATTATAACAGCATTCAATGTAAAAATCTACCAGATGTCAGATAACGGCATTTTAGTTATGTTACGGCAATGTAATAAATAGGTCATAATAGTTGTTTTAGGGTATAAGTATTATCCTTGAGACCTTGTCAACCAGTTTTTTGAAATTCAACATCCAACAAATCATTTGAACTACTCTCCTGGTATGACCTAATTAGGGATACTCTTTCTTAGTTATTCATTTCTGTTACATGTAACATTAGAACATTAAGCAAATAAATGGCTTACCTGTCCACCAGTTTTCCCACGGCCATATTGTCTTCCCTCCACAAAACCAGCATCCCAGTCACATCGAATAATTCTATCATCAAGTCTCGTGCCATTAACATATCTGAACAAAAAATTATAAATACAAAATGATAACTTCTATCATAGTACTAGATCTTGTGTAATATACAATGTCACAAATGAGTGTTTTAACATTCTGCTTTGATAATATAGTCCCCAAGTAAGTATAGATACATATTGTTGACAGAGCTTTCAACTTTGCATGGAACAAGGTAAAGAGCCACATACTAAACTTACCTCATACAATTTTCTGCATCTAGCCTTGCATAATATTCCACAAAACAAAACCCACAAGGAGTCTTTTTGTATTTGTCTAAGCCCATAACTACACGTCTTATGTCGCCACAGCGGGAAAACAATTCATATATTTGTTCTTCTGTAGTGTAAAATGAGAGATTCCCAATGTATAAAGTTGATGAGCCCCTTAGAAGTTTCTCCTGTTCATTTCTTGACCCCTGAAATATGAATAATAAAACGGTTTTCTGTATATTAATCAAATCATCTATTTATTTCGTTTTGATATGATCTCTATCTAAACCATTTACAGATTTCAAAGAACTCATGGAACTTATAGAAGCACTTACTTTGAAATGTTGGTCACGATAGGAACTGATTTCTGTTGCCGTGTTAATCGAATCATAACTTCTCTTCATGTTAGCTTATGATGTTCTTAATTGTATATAAATAAACCCAAAACACGTAAAACAAATTAAGTTTTACTTCGTCTATTAATTTTCTAACATACGTATCCACTATCCAGCCAACCATCCAAACAACTCTTCCGATGAATGCTTGACTGAATGACAAATGACATGAGAGTAGTCAGAGATGACATGCCACAGACAAGCAAAAAGTGGCAAGAATATATTAAAAACACCAAAGAATTAAAGGTGCGGCCTCATGCAGCAGCTTGACACTCGTTTCCAGCGACAAATGTGGTCACGTGACCCCATTTTATATTTCCCACGAAAAGCTGAAAATGTTGAGCTTTGTTGCTGAAGTCACTCTTCGCTCGTCGCTCGTTTGCAGCGACATATCTGGTCACGTGATATGTAGCGACAAAGGTGAAAACGTTGAGCTTTGTCGCTGGGAAGTAATACCGCAGATAAAGAAAATAATGTCGTTTAAAGATGCAACCTCATGCATTCCCTCGACGCTCGTTTCCATTTTTCGCTGGAAACGAGTGTAGAGCGGCTGCATGCGGTTGCACATTAAATTTAAGTCATGATTTCTTTTTCATGCATTATTTCTTTATTCTATGGCCTGCTGAATCCAGCCAGTCCATAAAAAAAAGCTGTTCTTGCCTGTGTTGTCTGTGGTTGTCTAAGTTTGATTGTTTGTTGGATTACTTGGATTGGATTCGATTTGAACGGTTTGAAAGTGTGATTTTGTTTTGATAAATTAATTTGAAACTTTGAAGTGAAATTATTGGATTGATTAACCCGTCTTTCTTTTGTTTTAGTTAATTTTGTTTGTGATTTTAAGGGAATCTTTTGACTCCAAGTTAAATTATGGCATTTTTAAATGAATTGATGCGAGAGGATTTGGATGAAGAAGTGAAAGAACTCTTACTAAATTATAAATATAAAAAGGCGACCACTTGTGAACCCTGTACAAATTCAAATTTTCGAGAGTGTTTGATTGGGATCAGTGAGGTTTGTCATTGTAATGTATTTATGAGAAAGGCGCTATTAGTAATTCTTTTTGTGCATGGAAAATTTACATACATTATTTAATTTCTAGGAGCTGGGCCTTTTGAACGTAAATTATTTATTCAATCCTCTTACCGATATTGAAGACGAGACATTGAGGCCAGAATCTCTAGTGAAACTCATCAACTCCATATGGACGGTCTTACAGTATCATAAGAATATAACTGAGAAGAGTGGAAGGTTATTAGAGCAGAACCACATCCTGGAACAGAACAATAAGCAATTAAATGTATGTACTGACATCTCCTTTTGTCATTGTTTCAATATATTGGTATTTAAATAAACATATGGCTTGTCTTTTAGGCAACTGTTGCTATGTTAAAGGAAAAATTGAGATTGGAAAAAAATGAGGCTAAGGCCTGTATGGCATCCGCTCAGAGGATTGCAGATCGTTCCGATGACATGTTACAAAAGCTGACCGAAACACGGGCCAAATTGACCCAACTGACGAAGCAGACTATAGCCAAAGAGAGGGGTCTGCGTAATGAAATTACAAGGCTAAAGTTGGACAATGAAAAGTTAGTTGATAAGCTGAGAAATAATGGTAATTTGGTTTGAATATAATGTAATGTTCAACAACAGGTGGTTATATGGTTTCAGTTGCCATTTTTGCAATGTTACATTCAATCACATATTTCTTTAACATGCAGTCTGTACAGGTGGCAAGATGTCGTGTGGTGAGGTTTGTGATGCTACCGTAGTGCAGCTAAAGGAGAGGGAGAAGAGGCAACGGGCAATGATAGCTCAACTGCAGAGAAACAACCAGGAATTATTGCAGGAGCTTCTCACCTTGAAAGAGGAACTTATTCTGGGAGGAGTTGACCATTTAACATTTCATGATAAATAATTTTGTGTGAAGTTGATGAATGATCATGCACATCTACAGGAACTGCACAGTAGCTCCTAGCTACTAGGGCCCCTTTTTGGCCCGAGTCGCATTTGGTATTGCTTTATTAAATCTTGTAAAATAATGATATATTTTCATAACTTTATTAAAAAGAAAAGATTAAGTTGACCACAAGTTAACATACATTAAATAGGCCTTTAAATTTATGTCAACTGCAAAGTACTCAGATATATTCATAATGTATGTGCTCTCTATGTATGGTACATATGATCCAATCAGTTTTAATATGCATGCTTTGAATCAAATCAAATTATTTAATCGTATGAAAATACTTACTTCGAGAAATTATATAAATTTTGCAAAATTTTAACAAATTATGTAATTCTTATTAAAAGAACATACCTTCTGTATGTATTTAATTGTGACAAGGCCAAATAGTGGCTTCTTATTTCCAATTGTTGGAGCTTTTCCTACAAATTGCATTGATTACAAATTTAAAAAATTACCTAACTTTGATTAAGATACTACCAAATTTAAGAAAAGCAAATGAATGTTAGTGAGAAAATATGCTGTGAACTGTTACCTTAAAGTATTATTAGAAATAAGTTAAGCATAATTTTTAACTGTATTATAAGAATTGTTACGATACTGACTGAATGTTTTATCTTGCCAATACACTTTTTATTTTAATACTGTTTTTTTTTTTGTTTTTCTATTAATTGGAGATGAACACTATCCTCTTTAATTTCATATGATTGAAACAGACACGCCTAGCTAGATCGTTGCTGGGATACATTATACAATAATGCAGCAAGCCCCGAACTATCGCCCTATTCAAGGGTTACAGATTTTGGATATGGACATAACTGTCCATAGTACTAACGTACTCACTGCCTAAAAGGGGACCTTAACTACGATTATTTGGGAGCCCGGCAGCACGATGTGTGAGGAGCTGGATCTGTCTTGGGAGTTGTCGGGGCACTGACGAAGAGGAAGCTGCCACCAAAGGGTTTTCTAGGAAAAAATCTCTAGGGCCCCCGCAGGGAGTGTGTATTCGAAATGGATTCCCGAGGTAAAAAAAAAATATTCTTTTATATTACCCACTTTATATCGATCACCCCCCCACTATCAACCTACAACATAAGTTTAAAGGATTTTTTTTATTTCGATTTTTTATGTAATTTTCTTACTTACACAAGAAATCTAAATAAAAAATTAAAAAACACCCGATTCAATAAATCGAGGGTGTTTTCGTCGATTTACGCATGTCTTTTGCAGAAGAGTTGCACGGAGCAGGTAGGTACCACCTGGTACCTACCTACTGATGTCCTAAAGCCTACCTAGGCTTCAGGACATCAGTAGATAGGTGTGTTCTCTACCAAGTTCTGCTTATTGAGATAAAAGATAGGTAACCATCCGAGCTATTAATATTATCAATTACCTAAGTACTTCGGTGCTGATGATTAGCTTATAATTATACGCAGGTATATTTTCTTCCTAAACCCTTACTACTGTTCAAATTAACGCTCATTATTTTATGATTAAAACCAATCTTATCTTCGCTCATTACTTATTACCCAAAATAATTATACTTAATATAGTTGCTTAATTTGTTTGTTAACAATTACTAGGTAGCTATTGTGTGATATGGGAGTGTGACGTTTGTTCATTTATTGTTGATGTTTAGGGGGAATACGCTGGTAGAATTAATGAGAAACATTAGTGCGACGGCAGTGCTGTGTGACGTCCGCACCCGCGAGGACGACTCCGCCACAACATCGACGCGCGCGCTAATGACTCAGGAGGAATAGTTTAGTATTCTCTGATCACTCTGCACTCAACCGCGTTACAGCGCGCGCGCATTGTTCCAAGTTATACCGGTATCGCGATTATTTTCTACAAGATTGATAACATCGTTACATCACTGTGATAAGAATCCTCAAGGACTGTGTTGCGGACGGGCAGTAAACCGGCGATATAGTGGTGCGTCGGTTGTAGTTGAATAGTGTTTAAACAATAGCCCTATTGGTGGTTAGTGTGCATTTTGTGTGTGAATATTTATCGGATGTCGCGGCACGCATCATGGGGACGACGAAGAGACTGAAGATAACAGTAGTCGGCGACGGTATGGTCGGCAAGACCTGCTTGCTCTACGTGTACACTAAGAATGAGTTTCCTCAGGAGTATGTGCCTACAGTGTAAGTACCTGATGCATTCCTGATTGGTTCTGGTGGTCGTGGACAGGTGCGGCGGCTGGGTCAATAGGGCAGCGCCGCCGGCGAGAGCGACGTGACTGTGCCGCTCGATTAGTACTTTAGCAGCACCACTTGGTAACATTTTTATCATTATCGTGTGTCATTTATGATGTCACTCACCTACTGGCAGCCTGTGCATAGGTATAGGTACAGTAAACAGTGGACAGCTGTGTTTTCCTCCTATGTATGATAATGGCTCCAATATTTCCTATGCGGTAATACGCAACTAATAAGTACGTACGTAGGTATGCTATAAATGAGTCAATTATGTTACTACTCTTAAAATATACCCTATCTAGGCAACTATCATTATTATTGTAGCTCTACCAAGGCTTTCCTCTGCTCTTCTAGTTAACCATATCTAACTGAACTTTTTAGCCCTCAAATCATTCTTGTAAGCACCTACGTGAAATCTAGGTATATTAATGACAAATAAACCACGGAAATGTCCACATTAGTAATATAATAAAGTGATGAATCGATTGATCTTACGTCATAAACTCGTATTTGTACCTTCTCGATGTACCTAAACATACAGTATTTAACCTGACGATGACTCACGTCTGAAGGTGTCATCGTGAATACAACATCCGAATTGTTAGGAACTTAGTACCCTACTAGGTACTTAAGTCTGCCTACCTAATAACAATTTTATTTAAGGTCAAACTCTTAAATTTATGATGATAACAGGCAGCCCCAAAATAGCTAAATAAAAGCGAATACCTATGTGAAGTTGAAAAATAGATTGTGCTAAATTGAAAACTCGGTATTCAGTAGGTTCCTACTTCGACTAAGATCTATGAGATTTTAAGCTTACTAGTAGACCCTAAAATAAAAAAATATTTAAAGTTCATTCGAACAACACGGTGCTCGAGCGAAGTGTCGTAATGTCGTAATGAATGCGTTAATTTTGCCAACCGGCCGTGGACGGACTAATATTATTGAACAGTGCGTACTTAGCATTGCGAGGTGCACTATTTATAAAGTCAAATACGTCGTGGCATTGTTGTCAATTGTTGTATTGTATGTGTACACGATGGTATCGCTTCCTCCTGAGATACGACTGGACACGTCCACAAGTGACGGTTACGTCCGATTTCCTTGCGCGTCGACGATGCGACGCAAATACTTTCGTTCAGCGCTTAACTCGTGACGGCACCTGTTGCTACCTAAACATATTGATAGGTACTACCACAAACAAAATCTACCTTTTATAGTTTTGTATAAATTCAAAATAAGGAAATCGGAAATCATATATTCGCCTCCAAATAAAAATAATATTTATGTTTATTTGGAGGCGAATAAACATAATATTTATGTTTATTTGCATAGCGGAGTAGTTAGGTAGGTTACGTACGAGTGCTTGCCTCTTCCGTGACCTTGTCCATTTAAACCTGTCTTCACATGTGATTCGTGTTGATAAATCGTAAATACCTAGTTATTTGGTAACGAGAAAATCCAATAAAACATAAGTATACGCAATAACCTATCTAAATGTGGTTCTAAAATGTATCAAGGATTTTAAATTGATGAATCGGAACCGAGACTAACATCGACGTGTGTGACATATTTAACAGACACATTGTCTGCGACGCCCTTGAGTCTCTAAATCGGAGTATTTAGTAATGGTACCTGTAATTGTGTTTCCTCAGGTTCGACAATTATGTGGGGCACATCACGGTGGACGGCGAGGACGTGGAAATGGCGTTATGGGACACGGCCGGACAGGAGGACTACGAGCGACTGAGGCCGCTCTCCTATACCAATGTAAGTTATATAACAATCAATTAACATATTGCCTAAATTCTGTCACGTAGAAGAGTACCTACTTCGTCTCTTTCGATAGCGGTATAGTCCCTAAACCATCCAAGGCGAAGAGGAAATCAAATCAACCAAGCCTACCTACAAATGACTACAAAAGCTTAACAAAATAGAGGCTACCTTGATATCTGTTGTACAGAGTATTTACTTCACTAGTTTGAAGGCCACTGTTAATGAATGACCTTCTTAAGGCCATTTCAGTTCGTTAGCCTCTGACGATAGGATAATAGAGCTATGCACATTTAATTGTGTTGATCGACAGTGTTTAGGATTGGGCGTCACTAGTGTTACTACACACACATACCACACTCTAAGTGAGATATATGTGCGAAATTGTAATAGGAACATAACTAAATTGTCATTAATAGCGAAATTCTGCCTCCTGCTTAAGAGCACGATCAGTCCTTCATATAAATGTGTGAGATTTCTTGCTGCTGCGAAATGCAGCCACGTCACTCTGAAAGGTTGATCGGGTGCAGCCGCGTTATTCTGTAAGGTGTCTCAGCGTCGCATTCGACGTCGATTTTCTGTTTCAAAGATAAATTGAACTTTATCGTCTATGTATCAATATTCGCTCGACGTCGGGTTCGACACTGAGACACCTTACAGAGTAACGCGGCTGCACCCGACTATTCAACGTGCTAGTAAGTTTGAGCTGTAAGGGTCTGTGAGATAACTTGACCGTATATATGTGAACCACTCAACTAGGTATGCTATGAAAATTTTATAGCTTTAAGTAAAGTTTTTTGTATAAAGTAAATAAATTATTGGTATTGACAAATGTATTTTGTCGTTTACAGACAGACTGCTTCCTGGTTTGCTACTCTGTGGGCAGCCGCTCATCGTTTGAGAACGTAGTCCACAAATGGTACCCAGAATTAAAACACTTCAGCGCCTCGTCGCCTATTGTCCTAGTTGGTATGAATTAACGTTGTTTCCTACATAGTACATACAATAACTCCTCAGTATTCCACCGGTTGTCACAGTATTCACCCTTAAGATTTTAACCAGACACTTGTGTGAAGGTCAATGTGAATTCACACATTGCCCATGTACGTACGTAACGATAATAGACACAAATTAGTTTAAAAAAAATATTTTTAAATTTGCGGAGTAAGTAATTTGCGACGATTGGGTAAATGAGAGCTAAAGAGGAAGAGCTTAATTGCTGGTTTTGAGTTTAATTTTGTGCCTAGTACTTACCTCGTTACATTTAATTATTGTCAACTAAGCAAATGACGTGGTAGGAAATATGAAGTAATTATTACTTAAGTAGTATCGGTCACTCAAACCATTATGAGATTAACTCGATTTTTTGAAGCTTATTTGATGCATTTGTTCCAGCAACAAAAACCGACTTGAGAGCGACTGACAAAGCAGTCATCACCACACAAGAAGGGAAAAAATTACGGAAGAAAATTAGGTAAGACATTTTAAGACTAGGTACCATATCGCACTAATTCCTCGTGGTCAGTGGCTACTACTAAGCAAAATGTCGCGGATATGCTTACCATTGAGGGCAGATATTTACGTAATGAACACAAGTATTAGTAACCTAGTTATGAATATTGTATTTATTTGTTGTGTAGTTCCCATAGACCCTACCTATAAGCTTTGTTAAGTTTGGACTTAAATCAATATTTGTCCTAAAATGTAATTGCAAGAAAAAATATCTGAGCATTCTCTTTAAATTGGTATAATTTCCTATGGCAAGAGTTTTATGCAAAAAGCTATGATACATTGCCACTTCCACGAACAACCGACAGATTAGTTTGCGGAGATAAGATTGCATACTTAGTTTGAGGTTTAAAATAACGATTGATAAAAAGGTATGGCAAATTGTATTAATATTGTAAATAAAAGTGAAAAGTGTCAAGTTATCGTGCGCGAGCGCCGGCAGGCTGTGCTATCGACTCTTATCTCGGTCTGATAATATTGGCTTGCGATATGACGACCCAGGGACAACTTCACTTGTTAAATCAACATGCATTAAAAACTGTTTTGTTTCAATCCTTTGATAATAGAAGACAGAGATTAAAATGTCGTTAGGTTGCCTGCCCTGATAGGTATAACTACTTTCAATAATTAACTCTGATAAGGCACCAATCAATAACGTATTTGACTAGCACTAAACGGTATTTAAAACACAACGTTAAAGTGAGTAAGTTTTTATATAATTGTGTAGGCCACCCGATGATAAGCGGTTCCCGCGTAGTCAAACAAATTGTTAAAAAGGAAATGTTTCGCAGCAGAAATACAAACTAACAAGTTCTCTTTATACACATTCATATGAAAGTACCTTTATAGGTACCGTAAAAACACAATAATACCAATGTTTAAAAAATCCTTCGGTCTGTCTGTTAGTTCCGGGTAATATCTGAAACGGCTGAGCGAATTTTAACGGGATTCACTAGTAGATGACAGCGACGGCCTTACTCATTACGAGGCTCCGGGCGGTAGGTCTTTGCGAGGCCCTTTGTCCTACGGAAATATATAATATATTTAACGTCGTGAAACTGCATGGTACGGCTAGTCATTAATATAAATCAATGTAAATATAATTAGACTGGTCAGCAATGTGCGTGTTTTATAGCTGTCCACTGCAAGAATCGAAAGTCATAATGTAACTCAATAAAAGCATATTGTGGACTTACCACCAAAAACAACGGTCATGCCGTTTGGTATTTATCTCCAACGTTGCAGCCCTGTAGGCACATTGCGGGAACAGTTTTATCTACGTCACGGGAAAGAACTTATCGAAACCGGTAGTTGAAACTGAATACCCATACGCAAACACTTTTACCATGTTTATCCATTAACTTGTGAATGATAAAACTGTTGAATATGTTGACCCCAATTGCCTAAAAAGCCTAAAGAGCCTAAAGGCCCTTTGACCCGGGCTAAAATATTGATTTTATTTGTATTAGGTATACCTAATACAAATAAAATCATATATGAAGGTTGAGTATATTGCTCTTATTTAGACCAAACTCTGATTAAAACTATGTCTATCTGTTTTTAAATCCTTATCACAGAAAGAGATGGAGCTACTTTTAAACGAAGTACTACCTTAGTCTGTGCTTTGTAATAAGGGCTTCAAGAGTAAGGAATGAGTATTAACAACGTTTTTGCATTTTCAGGGCTACGCAACTAGTGGAGTGCTCTGCTTTGGACCGCGTCAACATGGACGAGGTGTTCGAGGAGGCCGTGCGCGCCGCGCTCAAGAAGAAACCCATCATGAAGCGAACCTGCGCCTTTGTATAAACCCGCGACACACCGTGGATGACGACAGTGACGTCAGCCAGACAAGTACCCATCAATGACCCACAATCTATGTTACAATTTAAATTGTACTTTTCCTCAAACTAGTACGCAGACACGCCTACGATACACTTATCTTGTTTAGGTTCATGATAATTCAGCTAGTGATGAACTAAATTGTAAACGGTCATTTGATGGCGGAACTATTGCGACCGTTATTACACCTACGCAGCGATAGCTTACGCTAGCTCCACTCATGTCGTTAACATGCCATTTAACTACAGATATGACCTATATTTATTCATTACTAGTATTCTGCCGCGACTTGGCATGCTTAGAGCATTTAGCCTTATCCTCTATTAGGATAAAAGTTAACTTAAGCAGTTTTATTTTCGCCGTTACAAAGTCATCAAATCAATTGTTAATACTTAACAAAAAAAATGGATTAGAATAATATTAATAATACAAACCAATTCTGCGCTACTGTGAAAGCAGATATTACGATAATATAATGTTTTAACTACATTATAATTGTTTATTCATAGCTCGAAGAGCCGTTGTACAAAGACATTTGAGTATGAATGCAGGCAGAAACGAGTTGTAAAATGCAATTGACTCAATGTAAATATTTAGATGTAACATGTTTAGTGTAAATCACTTGTCAGCGGAGACATTCCAAGCGCATCTTGGAGCGCGTACTTTTCGCAGTAATCTGTATTAAATCATTATGTACCTATTATATTTATAAACTTAGCGTGTAGGCTGGCTCAGACTCGCCAGTACTTTGTTGTAGTTATATCAATGCACAAGCAATTTGGTACTTATCGAAGACATTACAATTTGATTTTATTAATTAATTTATACAAAGGGACCGCATACAGCCCAAGTCCACTCCATCGAGGCGCTAACACATGTAGCCTACAAGGTACTTACCAAACTAGCCCGGTATGCCTATTATTATGTTACCAAATTAATATATTTACCAAAAAGCAATAAATTACATTGTAAGTGAATATACCGTTTGAATAATTATTGAAAAATGACTGCTTATTGTTTTATTTTTCCGCACACAAGGCATTAACAACAAACACATATTTAACTAAATCGTCTGCCTGTTTTCAATATATTTTCCTTTTATTAAGTATTGTGTAAAGTAGGCTACTTTTTCCAAATGGGGATTTATTATTACCTTTAATTTATGTACGTACCTAATTTTAACGTTCAAAATTTATTTAATGTATTTATACACTTAAGATGAGGAAATTTGAAAAAATAGTAAGCAAACAAATAAATGGTATTTTTTTGTAAAACGTGTATTAAACGTACAAGTAACATCATGGCACTAAAATAGAGAGCATTAACACATTGTGGACATACAGACCGACATTGAACACGACTTAAAGTTCCCAACGCGGAAGTACTAAAGTTCCCTTCGTGCAATAACCGTGCTTTTCTAAGTTAACAGTGCAGTTGTGTCATTAAGGGTTATACGTAACGATTTACATACATAGTTAATGTGAATTAAAATGTTTATTCGAAAACAAATTCGCTAAACTCTAAATGTTTTATTTAGTTTTTTTAAGTTAAGATGCTCAACGTTGAGTCCTATTAATAAAATAAACCCTCCCGCGCGAGATTAAATAGAGTATTCATTTTTCTATGTCCATGGGTACAAGCGGGAGTGAGCCTGGGTTATGTGCACGGAATGAGACCACTAATTGGCAATATTAGAGTTAACAGTTAGAATGTTCTGGATTACATGCAACATGTAACTGATGTAGCTCCATATTTAGCAGACGGAGCCGAGGCACGGGCGCAGTGCGGCCCCGTCCACATAGCTCGTCACTTCTTTTTACTGCGATCCATCATTTTACTCTGAAATAATACATAATGCCGACCTTAATATTACTTACCGATTAGACAAGTCGGTTAAAAATTGTATATACATTCCTCCATAGAGACTAGTGTGTTATTCCTCAAGTGTGCCTTTAAAAACAGCATTTAACATGAAGGATACAAATGTATGGTGGAGTCAATTCGACGGAGTCTTGAAGACTCTAGAAGTGTTCGAAAGATCGTTAATGGCGGCTAACCGTCGTGTTTAATTTGTGCCTTCTCAAAGTCACATGAACAAAAGCACCGTGTTTTAAACCTGGAATCTTAGGAGACATGGTGAGTATAGTACCTTGGCCAAGTTGAGTCCAATCTCGCTGAGCCGCTTGTGCTGGTACGTGAGTGGTTCGTGCAGCTTTGCATCGTTCCTCTTGTAGTAGTCGCTGTAGTCCAGCCTGAAGGCCAGCGTTTGTAGTGATACCTCCGGGTGCAGTGCCAGCTTTAGGATCAGCGTGGTCACGTGGCCACTGGAAACACCGACTATTTTAAAAGCCCGCTCACAGATGAACCGGCTTTAACGGGATTGTAACAAAGAGTAATTTAGGCTAATTTTATTTAAAAAAAAATATATTTTTGGTTGCCGGGTCACCCGTGAAATTAGCTCTTCGCAGGTAAAACCGGGAGGCACAGCTAGTAGTAAATAATTAAAGTCCCAATATTATTCCCTATCGGATGGTGCTGACTAACTATAATCAAGGATGTTGGAATGGATAATATTCTAATAATCATTGGTGGTTTGGTCATGAGTAGCGGGAATACCGATGTATATAATATACTCACCGATAGGTGCGAGTCCACACGTTCAAGTCAGCTTTGCGGCTAGCGAGGAATTGATGGAATATTTTCCGCTTCTCTTTGTCTTGCACTTCGTCGGCGGCCGTCAACGCATATTCACCTGTATAAGTAAAAATTACAATATAGCGCGCGATTTATGTACACTTTACACATACAATTCCAAGTACTGACTGTCTGATAACAAGCAACACACAGCTTAAGCTGCTTTACATTTGTGTTAAAGGGCGATCTTACCCCTCGCTAGTCTGTCTGCCTTCATTTGTTCGATGGCGTCGCGTCGGTCGAGCTCTGCGTTGATCCCGGCGTGCAAGGTCGATTCAAAGCTTCGAAGGGCCAGCGTCTCGTTCAGAACGTTACCCAAGTATGATTGCAGCTCCTTTATGATATAATTATAAAATAAAATAAATTAAATGCTCACGCCATCCGAGAAGAGTCCCCGAAGAGTTAAGCACAACACCCACATTTCACTGAAGATGTGCCACCGTGACAATAGAGTGAGTCCATCGCCGTCTTAGGCACTAAAATATGTCTTTGAATTACTTCTCGGGCATATCCAGGTTTCATCACGATGTTTTCCTTCACCATAAACCATGTGGGGTGAAATTACTGTACTTAAGTTTTTAGAAAAACTCATTGGCACTGGCCACTGGGATTCAAACTTACGTCCCAGTCGACTGTTGAAACCCCACGGTCACCATGGCTGTGATACAATTATATTTTATAAAAATGTGACAACATTTTCTGGATACTAAAACAGTATACTATGATCTAGAACTTTACTTAAAAAGCCCAAACCTAGTCATTGAGCAAAGCAGAAGTCGGTGCAGAGCACCTGAGTAAATATTCAACCAGAGTCTGAGCTGCATATAAGCAGTATGCTCACACATGGCGCGATGATGTGTGCGTGACCTCTAACTAAAGAGTTCGATCCGACACAGTACAAATTGATTCGCGCGGGCACAGGCTAATTACGAGCGAGAAGGCCGTCGCGTGAAATCGCTTTGCCGTGAAGCATGGCATGAGTATTTCGCGTTGTGAGGTAGATTTTTCATTAGTATTGTTTACAGATATACAATACAGGGAGAACGGTGGGCGTAAGTCTTACATTGGCAATAACAAAGAAAGGAAAACAATAATCAAAAAGGTCGTTTACAGTTGCCATTCAGGGCATGATGTTGAAGGAATTCATCGCAAGAAAATGATACGTAGAATAGTCAGTATATTGATTTGAACTCAAACTCAAAAATGTCTTTATTTGATTAAACTTTTATAAGCTAAGATTTTAAAATCGTTAGAATGACGATTAAATGCAAACTTTGTATTGCCATATTTTTGTTTTTGGGTGTACATAGGTATATACATATTCATCCTGTATGAAAAATGTAAGTTGGCCAATTCTGAGACCTACCCTTGACACACAAAATGTCATACATATCCACGAGAATTTTCTATATCTGATGAATATTACCACCGAAACTGAAACATCGTAAATAAACAAAAATCCGAAAATCATTCGCAGTTTTTCGTACTTAATAGGTTTGGAATATTTTAACAGATTAAGCATGAACGTCCAAACATAATATTTCGAACAAATGAGTACGTGAAATGTCGTCGTTTTGGGGAGAAAGCGAGTAGGCCCCCAATTTTGAAAGTACCCGGCTAGAAAGTGTTTGTTGTAACCTGCGTGGTGTGGTGTATCATGGCGTGTATGGAGTGGCGGTCGAGCGCGCGGTGGTGCAGGTGCAGCAGGTGGTCGAGGTGGACGCGGCGCGCGGCGGCGGCCAGCAGCTCCGCCCAGGCGGGCTCGGCGCCCACGCACCCCGCCTCCTGCAGCGCGCCCATCAGCCGCAACGCCTCCGCGCGCAGGCACGACACGCGACGCATCAGACCCCACACCTCTACACGCAACATTCTTATTATTATTCTAAAATTATAAGTGATCGGTTGAATAGTTAGTTTATCGCGTTGTACTCAAATTCTAAAATACCTTTATTCGATTAGTTATGTAACAAATTTCTTTCAAATCCTCACAACGACAAGATTTAAATGCTACCAGAATTGAAAGGTTGCTTTTGTTGAGAAGAACCCGGCAAGAAATTCGGTAATTTCTGGTTTCAAATATATTTTTAAACTTAAAAAAATATAGAATAAATCACAAAAATAGATGAGAATTTTTAACGCTCTGTGAAAATAGTAAGGGTAGCAGCACATTAAATTTATTCGCGTCGCGCCATACAGACACTCATAATATGGCAGTCAAGGTCAGCGCTCATAACCTGTGACGGCACCTATAGTTGATTACTAACCCGGCATATGTGTGAGCCTCTTGTGCAGTATGATGTGTTCGCGCCAGGCGTGGTGCAGGCAGTACTCGATGCGTTTGACGCGCCACAGCTGCGTGAACAGCGCGCGGTACCGCGCCGCGCACGTCGCCGGGAACAGCGTCCCTAGCGGCCCGTCCACGCGGTACTGGAGGGCGAACACGTCCCATCCGCTATCGTCGCGACCGTCACCTGATACACACATTTCTTGCAACCTCCGACACCTCAGCTTCACTTTAAACGCGGTAGCGTCGACAATACTAATACTGCAAAGCGCCTAATTACGCATGTCTTGAGAAACTGACAGACGAGCTTTCGTACAAATCCATTAACAATTAGAAAATTAGAGAAACCGATTGTAAATAAATCCTATATCGTAATAATAAAAAAATCTTATGAGTGGATGTTTAAACATCTATAGATATTATAAGAACGCTGTTTGCTTAACGTTACCTCTTCATAAAAAAGAAAAAACTTACAATTGGGGTAGAGGTTTACATGAAGCCTGGCCAGAACGTGCGGCGGTTCGAATTGCGCGTTGGTCGCGCGCACTGCCGCCTCCAGCGTACACGTGAGGTTGTGCACGTACAGGGACGTCGCAGGCTTGTTAAGCTCGTCCCTAGCAATGCATTATCACAATTAACGCCTAGTAAAGACATAACACTGAAGAGATATAATTAAGGTTGAGTTGATTATGTATACAGAACAATGAGGATTGAAACATACAAACGAAGGAGCCAGCTTTTTGATATAATTTATAATTCAACCATAAGTTGGAAGCCCTTCTTTCCGTGACCCGTTACTCAGCAATATTTTATATCGCATTTTTTGTGTAGAATCTTTAACATATTTTCTACCAAGAAGTTTACATGCAAAGTTAGAAAATATACAGTCTACTATTAAATATTTAAAAAATGATTTTAATGTTGTTTAAAATATGTGTGGCAAGTGCGGCCAGACTGGCTGTACAGCAGCCGTCAACTTATTGTGCCTGCTTGATTCTTGGCGCGATATCTTGGAACTAATTATAAAGTGTAATTGTATAATTACTGCAGCAGCGTCATGAGATGGTGCACGAAGTCGCCCTGCGCGAGCAGCAGGTACCGTCGGTGCGCGGCGAGGTGGTCGAGCAGGTGGTGGTGCGTGGTGAGCGCGGCCAGCAGGCGCTGCGCCGCCGACGCGTGCGCGCCCGCCACGCCCTCGCGCAGCCCGCCCGCCTCCCACCACGCGCCCGACCCGCCCTCCGCGGCACACACACCTACACAGATACACACACATAAGCGCCACGTTCTGCCCGACACGCCCGTTACCCGGCAGAGGTGTTGTAATGACAACACCCACTTTTCACCGAATATGATTTAATGCCAACAGAAGGTGAGTCTATAGCCGTCTCACGCACTATCCTTCTCAGAAATATTCAGTTTCCTCACGATATTTTCCTTTACCGTACAGCACGTGTTGTAAGTTTTTAGAAAAACGCATTGAGACAGGCCCCACTGGGATTCGAACGTGTAATGTATAGTGATAGAAAATTGACCTGTGTGCGGTTTGAGTAGTGCTTGCAGATGGTGCGCGTGGTCCGTGGAGCCAGGCTCGTCGGCGCACGCCTCGCGCATGAACACCACGCTCTTGCCCGTCGCCAGGATCTGACTCGCCTGCTCGCGGGACATGAACGACGGCACCATCCACTCCCTACACACACAAAACACAAATAAAATTCAAGTGTCTGTTAGTAATTCCAAATTAACGGCTTTTCTCTAAATTTACATGAAAGTTTATACGGTAATTATATAATAAAAACTTTTCCACTGCCTGTCTGTTTGCTCATGCTAAATATCTTTATTTGATCATGCTACTGCTCAGTTAAATAAGAAAAGTGTAAATATCTCTTCATTTGACTTTTACAAAGCTTTCGTATCGTAAGAACGACATAATTATACAGAACTATACATGCTACCGCCTATTAAATACGCAAAGGATCTGCTTTCAGTAGTTTGAAAAACTGTCTTCTCAGATACACTAATGAACATGTTGTGGTTCTGTTAGGTAATACCTGACTCGGTACTTGTCGTGCCACATCCGGTCTATGGGCACGCCACTCCTACTCTCGATGAAGAACTCGTTGAACGGATCGTCGATCTCACCTGTACGAATTGAAAACACATGCTTCTTGAACATATTATTTAAATAACATATAGAAACCCCCAGACAGATAGTATAGGTTTAAACAAAAAAAATTTTTAAATAATTTCTCTAACTGTTGTTGGACCTAGTAATATCACCGAAGAATTCTCATGTCAAGTGCATTACATTATATTAAGAATAAACTTGATCCAAATCGATATCTCATCAGGATCGCGCTGAGAAGGCTAGAAACATTGCCAAGTTCAATTGCAATGAGACATGAAGTGTCATATTATATGCATTATGTAAATGATAACCGTGTAGCAGCCACCGCGTGAGCATGAGTAGCAGCGGGTACGTGAGCGCGGTGAGCAGTCGGCGAGCCAGCGTGCACACGCGCTCGTCGCCGTGACGCACAAAGCGGTGCACGCACGAAGCTAATTCACCGCCTGACAACACATCACATAATTATAAAATATATCTATACCTAAAAAAATATGTCTGTTTATACATCCAATTAAACAACTTATTATTTTTCTCTTTTAGTGTGTTTATACGGGCTCTGAAAAGGCGGGACCGATTTTAACGAGACTTTCATTGGCTTTTATTTAAAGACAAATCAGGATCCTGCGAAATAAAGATACAATATAACAAAAATGTGTAAGCTGACCTTTCTTATGGTGTGCGGCGTGAGCGATGTTAGCGAGCCACGTGAGGCGGTGCAGCGGCTCCTGCGCCCACACACACACGCGCCGCAGCGTGCCTCCGCCTCCGTCACCCTCGCACGCCTGCATACACACACAACTAACATTTCACAACGGCATAAACACATTCAGTGCCAGTCACACAACATCTGATCGAAAAATCTTACTCCTGACACACGTGCGTCAACGGAATTCGTACTCCTATGACAGTGACGCTCGTTCGTGCCTAACTTTTGTTAGAGTAATTAATGCAAGGACTTAGTGGAGCGCTGTAATGTATTGAACGAATTGTAACTTTAACCCACTTTCCAGTTACTTTTTGCGCTATAAAATGACAAGCCGGCTACTGCAGCCCATGTACAGTAGATTTAGATTAGAATAATGGTAAGTTTTGTTGAAGTATTACTGACCTGTGATTGTAGCAGCGCGACACTCCTGTAGTACTCTGTCAGCTCGTCTCTAATTGACGACACAAGCCCTTCGCCCATCAAACCTTTAATTGGTGATTACACACAAATTAAATAGGGTATGAAGGTAGATACCTTAAGAAATTATTCAAGAGCTGTTTAGTTTGATTGCTAAATGCTTAATTTAATCAGAGCAAAGGAGTTCAAATTCAACTGTTGCTTTAGCTTTATAGTATGGATGGATGTGTAATGCAGAAGAATGAAGATAATGAAGTAAAAATATTTTGTTTATAAATTTATATGAATGGGTACAAGGAGAGGGGAAGACTTAAGAAATGATGGATGGATTGTGTGAAAGACGATATGGCTAGGAAGGAAGTGAGTACAGATATGACAAAGATAAATGATAGAGAAAAACACATTGCTGCAATAGGGACAGGAGGAGGATGATGAAGTATGTTATGGCTTTAGTTACCCTGCGGCATGAGGCCGGAGTTGGGGTCGATGAACTCCTTGAGGCGGTCGTGCAGGAAGCCGAGGTGTGCGATGCGCGCGTATAGGGCCTGCGCCGGCCGCGCGCCACCACTCGCACTGCGCCCGCGCACGCCAGTCGCCGCCAGCACCGCGTCGCGGACACACGCGCGCTCGCTCGAACGATCTATGCAAAATACAAATATATTATTAAACATCTCGACATCAGAGCCATAGATATACCTTTGAAAACAATTGCACATACAGCCATATGGCTCTGATCTCGACATATTATGAAACTAGATTGTTTTCTTTTGTCTCAAATGTAAGCAGCCTGGTGTCCGGATTAGTGCCCTGTTAATGGCAACATGAGAATTTAGTGTATCAGGCATAGTGTGTATTTCAAGTACATCACTTGCTATGCTCATCCCATGCCCAAATGTCCATGTCAGGTTTAAAATGATGCTGGCTCCATTGTTGCCATGCATCTCATTTCAGCACCAGCCTCTCATGTGGCTAGTGCTGAAATGTGTTCTAGTGATCTAAATAATTAAATTCTCGTACATGTACATTCTGGATACATATGCATAACATGACCATGTAACATGTGGCAGCAGGAGAGAAACCCACAGATGTATGACATAGTAACATGTGTTAGATGGTGTGTTGGAACATCACACTAATTATACTGTCCTCTATTACACCATTTATTAGCATTTGCTAAGTTAAGGCACTTAATTTATTCAGGGCAAAGTCTGGGGTCCAGTAAACTGTCAATTGTTATCTTAGGGTCTTTATTAAGATATCTACAATATTGGACTTACCACTAGACTGCAAAGCTACAGCCAGATTACTGTTGTTGGACTGTAGGCTTTGGCTGGAGCTTTGCTGTTTGGGAGCATTGCTGCCCCAGGACACTGAGCCTATTGTACTCTTGCTGGAACTGGAAGCCACTCCTGATAAGCCTATGGTTGACTTCTGCAACAGGTATATTGACCAATTACACATCCTATGAAAATTAACTATGTACTAACTAATGTGACATTTTCTGTGTTGTAATAATTTTCACATGCATTGTTTTGGAAACAAACTCATATAAGTAATATAGTCCAATAAATATTCAGTGTTATATTTTAGTCATATTCTAACTAAATATAGTAATGCAAAACACAACCAATTACATTTTAGACTAGTTCAACTTACAGTGGTGGCAAGATGTGGGATGGGGAACAGTTGCTGGGTGGATTCAGACTGCTGAGGGGACTCTGATAGAGCCAACATCAGGGCCAATACTGATACTCGCTGCTTCAAGATGAACTGAAAAAAGTTTAGACTAATAAAAAAAGATTCCAATTTAGCTATGCCACAATTTTTTTATGTTATATCAAATTCTTATTTATTACTTACTTACGCTGTAATAATCACAATATAATGTATTTATGTTTTCCTAACTTACAGAATTTTTCAGTTTAGAGTAGCACTCATTGAATTTATCTGCATCCCTGGCAGACACATTAGACAGTCTTGCTTGGATCTTCTGACACAGAAGCCTCTCATCCTGGACACTGCGAGTTTTCTCTCCAGTTGATGACAAGTATGATATTGCCAATTCATATGCTCCATCTAAAAGCAAGTGATTAGGAAATGTACTACATATTTGTATACCATGTGTATTATTAACATATAACAACAGTGCCTTTTCTGTATTTGGATAATATGCCTTTATAATAATCTTGGATATTAATCATAAAGTAATCACGAAAATTGAAAAACCATGTAAACAAAGCAAATGTGATGACACATGAAAGCTGTTTTGAAATTAGAATATATAAATACCTGGATCGGATGACAACGCTGTGCAAAGTTTGTGGAGTTGAACAGCAAGGTTGCTTACAGATAAATCCATTATATTATTTTGTAACAAGACAGGCAGGGTGGGAGTTAATAAGTTGTTTACTACTCGATTATTTTATATGAAGCGTAATAGCAACATAATAAATACTGCGGAGGATGTAATACTTATTTACAATAGGGAGTTTAGGATTCACTGAACATGTATCCTGCGTACAGAAAAATATTAATTGAATTAATTATTAATAAAACGCGAGCAGCTCGCCAACAACATTTTCAATTTTTCAACTGGTTGTTATCCAGCTTGACTGACAGACAATCATGACATATTTATTTATGTCATAGCTTGAGCTTGACACAGGAAAACGGCGGAAAGCAGGCAAATTAGTAGTTTAACAGAATAAAAAAAACTGTCTATGGGAGGAGGCAGCAGGCTTGGATGTCAATAACTTTCTTTTCATTCTTAATAAACAGTTGAAAGGGAAATGCTACTGAATGACGTGCGAGGGGTTGCTTATCTCGAATAGATGTAATGACAACCCTCTTAAATTCACAAAGTACGGTACGGTACTAAAGTTGATATATGTTCATACTGTCTTTGTCTATGAAAGCGGTAAGCATAACGTAAATCATTACGTCATGTTGTTATATCTGTCATCCGCCTGTCAGTTGGTTGATTAGATTTTATTATTGAGGTTATAAAATACAATAATAGAGAGATAGGTATTTTAGTTAGTTTTACTTAAGCTCATCGCCATTAAATAAATAAAGGAAAGGAAAGGAGATAGGTATCAAATCAAATAGTATATCTTCGTTAATATAAAAGTTTTACTTTATTATTATTTTTCTGAGGATTCCTTTATTCATGATGGATGCTACAAATATTTAATTGTAATAGCAATTAAAGAATTCCAAGCCCCTACTACACAAATAATTAGTCTAAAAATGAACCCTAAAAGCGCTGAAGCTAGAAATCGAGACGAAAAACCTTTTGACGGAATGATAATAGACTCCTCTGATTGTTTAGATGATTTATTGGGACGAAGCCCGTGTCCTCTATGTGGCAAATCAAGAATGTATTTCTGTTACACTTGTTTTGTTCCAGTTTCACAACTTGAAGGTCGGATTCCACTGTGTAAAGTATGTAATTTTTGTTATGTTCCTCAGTTTGATTGTAGATAATATTCCAGTCCACCTGATTTTTATTCGACTGCCATCTGCCCTTTTGCGAGATTCTGGTTTATGAACTTAATTGATAAAAAAACATTTACCTACAAGTTATATGGCGGTAATAATTTTTTTAGAAATTTATACTTATATAGCTTTATTTCACTTTTAGACTTTTTAGTAAATATATTTGTATCGTCATAAATCTGTGCTTCCGTACAGTTATTCATCATTCTATGCAGAGTTATTCTGATCTCCCAAATCACAGATTATAAATTATTACATTAATTTTTATTCTTTTTATTTACAGTTGCCTATTAAAGTGGACATAATTAAACATCGGCGGGAAATTGATGGTAAAAGTACTGCAGCACATGCGGCTGTTCTGGCACCAAAAGATGTCAGTGTGTACACATACCCTAGTGTACCACATTATGAACTAGATGGCAGGACTGTCTTGTTGTACCCTGGAGCTGAAGCCAGTACTGTATATGAATTATTCACAGGAAAACTAGATAGTCCCAGTTATTCTGAACTCCTATTGTCAGAATTGCCATCTGGGTACAATGTAGGCACACTAATGACCAAGGTATTTAGTGATACCAGCTGTATAGATATACAGCATGTGGACAAACTTCCTATAGATAAAGTGGTGTTGATTGACAGTACATGGAATCAAAGCAGAGGAATATATGCTGATGACAGGTTACAGAAGATCCCTAAAATTGTATTACAAAATAGAGCTTCACAATTTTGGCGTCATCAGAAGGGGAGTCCTAGGTGGTACCTTTCAACTGTAGAAGCTTTGCATCAGCTAGTGCTGGAGCTGCACTTGTGTGCGTGGGGATGTAGCGAGCACTACAAGTCACATCTCACCACGCACTACCCCGTGCACTGTGATGATAACCACCAACAGTGTAAGCCTTACAATGGTCAATATGATAATCTATTATATTTCTTTAAATATATGTATGAAAAGTTACATACACTTTATAAGCATGAGGATCTACTAGCTTATAAGAGGCCAATGTCATAGCATTAATCAATAAAGTTATCTTGACTAAAAATACATGAACTTTCCTCATACCATATGCCATTAGTTTATGATTTTATACATTTAATTACAGTACAGTTATAGGAGGCACTAATATTTGTGTGAATCAATAAATTCTATTGTATCTCCTAATATCATATAACCTTATATTTGAGACCCAATCAAAGAAAATTTGATAATCCAATGAGTGCCTGTGCTTACCTTTTAAGAATTACTTTCAATATTTTAAGTGATTATATCAGATTAGGTGCAGTGCAGATACAGATATTATCAGAGAAAAAAATGCTCTAAGAGCACAGCACAGGTGAGGGAACAATGGAACGAAAACAATTATTTCAAGAGATAATAATTTCTATATTGTTTGCTTATACATTTATCAGACGCAGCCAGGCGACTATGATAATTTAAAGAGATAATACTATACTACTACAAAAGTAACTATACTTGCTTTAATTAAGACTTTACATCACTCTATATGAGTTGTTATGTTTAATTATTGTTTGCCCTTGTTGCCAAATGCCACAATTATACTCACTAGCTCAGTCATAATATATGGATGTCATGAAAGCCTAAATGCATAAGTTAAATATAAAATATCTTTACATTCTGACAAGAATTATAAACATTATGCAAATTCACCATAATGTATTTGAAACAAAAACAGACAAGAAACTAAAAAGTTCTACATTTCTCATAGTTTGCGCAAGTCTAAAACAAATACACTCCCGTCACTAGCACTGGCACCAACCTTAGTGCCTCTGGAATTCCAGCAGACTTCAAATATTCCTCCAGTTCCTCTGTAGGAGTGGACCAGTCCTCCAGTCTGTGTTGACCAGATGTGGACGCATTTGTCAAATGAACCACTTGCTAAGAACTTGCCATCTGGTGAGAAGGCAACACTGTACACCGGTTCTGTATGTTTTGTCAAAGTATGAATGCATACACCTCTTTCAACATCCCATAGTCGCACTGTAGAGTCAAAAGATGCACTTGCCAAGATCAAGTTCATGTTAGGATTCTGAGTACCAGGTCCAGTTGGTGACCATTTGATGGTATATATTTCTTTTGAGTGAGCTTTCAGATCATGAACACAAGTATCCTGCTTCATGGACCAGATCTTCAATGTCATGTCATCCGAACATGAAGCCAGCAATTGACCTTGAGGGTCCCATTTGATGGCATTTACCTCATTCTGTAACAAAACAAGTTGGCATTTTAGATTGTCACCATACTCATAATCCATGCAAAAGTATATAACTTTCCTTTAAGTAAATTGCTTTAAGCTAATGTGGTATGTAGTACCAGACACAGTAACAAAAGGGCATGGGCAAAAAGTTTATTATAAAATGAATAATAATATTGGATGTCAACATACTGTGTGACCCTGGAAACTTTTTATGGGTTTGTCAGCATTCAATTTGCACACATGGATGCACTGGTCAGTGGAACATGATGCAAATGATGTATTAGTTTGCCAGTCAACATCTAGAGCTGGGGCCATGTGGAAGGAGAACTGTTGTGTGCATTGCCCAGTTGATGCATCCCATATTATTGTTGTCTTGTCAACCTGAAAGGATATTTGTCAAATTAAAAATATACTCCCAATAGTATATTACTGAATTGGTAAAATTGTTTTATTAGGTTACCCCAGCACTCAAAATGTAATTTCCTCTTTTGTTCCATTTCAAAGCAAAAATAGGTCCCTTGTGTTGCCCTAGTGTTGATGCCAAGGTACCATCGGTAGTCCAGATGCGAGCATAGCCATCATAAGAACCTGTTGCCAGCAGGTTTCCATCACACTGGAAATAAATACAAATTTGTGAGTTTATAATTAAATAATACATAATTAATGACATCATCTGTTCAGAAAAGCAACGGGTAACATACATTCCAGTCCAGTGAGGTAACATCCTTGTTGCTGGGAACTTCAGCACCTCCCTTTTGAATACAGTGCCTTAGGACCAATTGATTGGGTGTTGTTGTAGGGTTGTCACACATATCCCAAATTCTGAAATAAAACTTACTTATTAACAAATCTTTATTAAAAAATAAACAAAATAAATAAAGGATGTTTTTTTTACCTAGCTGTGCTGTCACCAGATCCACTAGCCAGAAGATCTGTGCTTGGATTCCATGCACAGATGAATACTTCAGATTCATGCCCTTTGAGAACAGTTGCTTTATTTGCTGGAATTTCAATAGACTGATCCACATCCATAGTCTCTGGAAGACTAGGTGTTGTAGCACTACCTGTTGCTGATGGTATTGTTGTAGTACATGTAGTGCCAGTACTCTGTGGGAGAGACTATACTCAAATATAGCAGACATAGTTAAATGAGACCTTATTTTGTTTGCCTAATGTGACAAGAAACCACCTTACCTCTACACCATTCTGTCCCTCACCTCCTGACCCTGGTTCAGCTTTGATAGCTTGTTTCTGAGCATTTTGTGCATTCTGTCGTGCAGCCACTATATCAGGAGTCACAGCATCAATCAAGCTGAGGCTCTCTGACAGCCGAGTTTCAGTACCTTAAACATATTAATAGCCTATATTTAAAGCTATTCAGTAACAGCCGGCTGGTTTGAATAGTCTGCTACTCTACTGTAAATAGATAAACACATATTCATATATTGTATCTGAGACAGCAATGTTCTCATCATCTGCCACAGGGGCCCTTATTAGACTTTGGTGATGGTGGATGTAGTTACACTTCTGCTTACCACAACATGCTGATGAAATATTTACATAGTATAAAAATTATGATAATTGCATAAAATATGCAAATGCTTAGTAGGAAAATGGTGTAGTTACCATCCTCTCCTATAGTTATTTCTGCTTCAGTGTACTGCAAACCTTTCTGCAAGATGTTCAGTAATGCTGCTGGAGGGACCAATGCACTATTTATGTTACTTTGAGATATATGTGACTCTATTCCAAATGTGTATGCAGAGTGATGAAAACCTGAAAATTATATAAAACTGATAATAATTGCAGGTTTATGCAATGAGCGTGAGACATCTCGAATTATTGTGTACAGTGGGCAATGTGATTCCTACTTTAGTTTGGAGAGTTACAACATAAATTGAAAGCCCACTATGAATACACTTAAATTAAAGATAAAATATTAAGTATTAAGATAATTCTAAAAGTATTGTGAGCTTTTGTGCCTCGTATAGGAAGAAGCGAAAATCCTAATCCATGACCGACCGACACCGTTTTATGACAAACATTTTTGACTATACCTGACTCCTGCAAATAACGATAAACGAGGAAATTCACTTCGTCGCTGGAAAAACTCATTTTCCACTATTTGAAATGGGAAAACACCAATGCACGAGATATTTCTATTTGGGATTATTTTTTTAGCGTCGACATCACATCAAATCAAATGGGAAACCAAAGCAAGCAAGCAAGCAATCAAATTGTATGTATAGTAGTTCATTCATTCGTTCATTTTCATTCATACAAATGACCATTTTTGACATTATGACTGAACTTTACAACATAACTTAAGTATGATGCACCCTCTGCCATGTCTACGTAGACAAAAAAAGAGTTCGTATTCTAAAGAAAATTATCAATGCTGCTACGCATTATTATTATGTCGTAGATTCATATGCGCCTAATTGATTCTGAGAGCCATTTTTACACGGTTTTCTGTAGTAAGTACATAGCATGAGGATCTCAGATTTTATCTAATAAAAAATATTATAATGTAATAAGATCGAATGAGAACAAGCTACAAAATGTACAGACAGACCGATAAAAATACTTAAATTAAAGTTTGATTATAAAAAAAATATGTAGACATTTGTGTTTAAATATTATACATAAATAGTTAATCTGTGGCAAAGTTACTAGGCTGAATAGTTTAGTGTATTTGCCCGAACTATTTTACTGTATGTCAAACTAATGAAAACAATTTTCGTTCTTTCTTACTTATGTCAAAAAGTGTTAGTGAATTAAATTTTGTGATTTAATTCCTGAATTTTCTGTTCTTTCTACTGAATGTTTATAACAAAGGTAATATTTCGAACTGCATTTTGTATAAATATAGTTGATAAGTTATACATACAACGAATTTGTTGTAAACTTAACATTGTCTTGTTTGGGATAATGACGCCATTTTGTCGCGCCGGCTGATCCTGAATTATTATTTTGTAGATCTTCTTGTATGGGTAGGGCAACTGTTGTAATTATTTATTATTAGAATGCTTCTTTATCGTCAGAATTATATTTAGCTTTCTCTATTTGCACAAAGTAAATTACATAATACTACAAAGGAAACTAACAATTTGATTGATTTACGTACTTATCGCACTAAACGTCTATTCACGATTTAAATATTTTATTTCATAAGATTCCCATATAAGTATAAAATGATGTAGTCAGATCTATGATAATAATTACACTTAAAGTGCAGTAGAGCCAGAAATATTAAGTTTGGTTAATTTATATTCATGGTGCTTGCTATTCAAGCAACAATCTGTTCTTTTATTGACATTCCTCGTGCCATTTTCAATGTTTATTCGGTGTATTTATCCTGTAGGAATTCGTATTCTTTTTGCATACATTTTTTGAAAGACTAGGTATGAAGGTACTTATCAATATGTTCAGATTGCAGGATGTATGTGGTATTTATTCACTATGTTGTATCAGTGTAAATGAGGCTGTTTTCTTGCAATCTGAGCATATTTCTTTTTATTATTATATTTCTTCATAATTTTATGCAATAAACCAACAATATACCTGCCTAACTACTTTTACTTTAGACACCAAAGCTAAGACTTACTTTACTATTTTGATACATAGTGTAATTCATGTTGTTAGTGGGTACCTAGGATATATATTATATTTTTGTGTAGCTGCAATTTTTTTGGTGATGCTTGGTAACTTATGATATTATGACAGATTGTGGTTAAACAGCTGACCATATTGTGCTTAGTCATGGTCATATTGGGAGGAATATAAATTTTGCCTACTAGGAAAGAGCTCATCTCCTAGAACCTTTGTAATCAATATGTATATAATTGCTTTTAAATACATTTTTCATTGCAATATTAAAGTAATGTTTTAATTTCAGAGGGGGAAATGATTAAGCATATGTTTAAATAATGACTATATCAATGAAAGAACAAGATCAAATGCCAGGGGAGGTAAGGATTTGATAAACTTCTACTCCTTCCTCATTCTATCTATAGGATACAGTATTGATATCTGTGTTTTGTGTAGATGGCATTCCCCGAGGCTAAATTGAAGGCATTAGAAGAGAAAATCTCACATCCTCGTTGGGTGGTTCCTGTACTGCCCGATCAGGAGTTAGAAGCACTCCTTGTGGCTGCTACTGAACTGGCAACAAAAGGTAATTAAAATGATGTGCATAATAATTTTTATTTATAAAATTTTCAGTATGTTAATGTTCATATTTCATGGCTGTGGTGATTTTCCAAATGTTTAAATTTTATATATTTTAGGTGAAGATTTAACAAATGCAGCATGCCAGCGGTTTTACAATGATGCCCTCACAGTTTCATTCACAAAGATTCTAACAGATGATGCAGTTTCATCATGGAAGAACAACATACAGCAATGTGTCCGCTCCAACTGCGAGAAGCTTGTCAAACTGTGTGCTATGAAACTGGATGACCCTAGATTTTTGCAGCTACTATCAATAGCATTTAACCCTAACAACAAGTGAGTTTTATTTTAATATACTGTTCTGATTGCACATTGGTGCCAATGTGTCTTATTGCTGGGCAAATAATGTATAATTTCATAATTCCATCTTTTGCAATCTAGGGCTTGCTCATGCCAATTTTTCTGGTAGGCCTTCAATCCTGCCGTTAATCCACCTTGCGGCCTACCATATCTACATAGTGGGAATAGTTTGTACATATTACATGAAAATTCATATTTCAATGTTATGTGCCATACTCAATCTTGAACTTTTTCAGGTTTCACACTTTCAATGCATCAAGAACTTGTGAGGGTCTGTCAGTGTCATCAAATTCAACATCAGGGCAAGGATCAACACAGGAATGTGAAATGTTTGCCAGATCACAGGATCACCGCAATCCTAGAGGGTGGCTGGTTCATCTCATCAATGTGTAAGAAATTATACCTGCTACTATTGTAAGGACTTTTCACTGCCTTTATACAATTTTTAATTCAAATTGTTTTTTTATTTTCAGATTTGGTCAATCTCACGGCTTTGTGAAACTGAGGGAGAGGTTCGAAACAATAATGGGGTTTCAGAAGTCAGAGCTAACATCGTCAGTCAACTCTGAAGAAAAAATTTTAATGGAGTCAACAGAAAAAGAAGAAGATATTGTCAGTAAAAGTGAAAAAGGATGCATTGTTGAGAGCACCCCTGTTATTGCTGAAACCAGTGAAGTAGGTTTATCAATATTGTTTGGCTTTTTGTTTATTGTAATAAATTGCGGTTTTTATTGATCCTTTTGATGACATCATAAAATTTAGCATCCCTTGTTTGATTTGATGGCTAAGAACTAAGTGTGCACTAAGTTTATTCTGAATTTCTGTTTTTTTTTTATATACAGACAACACACAGTCGCAGTGAGCAGCCTTCGTCATTAGAACAGTCTCTGACAGGTGAAACGCGAGTGGCGGCCGTGTGGCAACTACTGCGACCACTCGGCCTTTGCCACGATCTACTCACATCACACACTGTCACTACATACCTCTTACCTGTACTGGTATGTACAAGCCTTGATTGTTCTGTATTCTCCTCACTATTAGGATTGAATTTACTGATTATTGTCGACTTTTGCATTTTAATTAAAAGTAAGTTGTTTGATAAGGATTTGTTCACCATAGTGGTAGATGCTTTGATTATTATATTGAACTAGCTGTGCCCGGCAGTTTCACCCGCGTAGACTTATTTTCTTTATTTCTAAATAAAAGTAGCTCCTTAAATAAATATATATATAAATCCTCATAAAATAAAAGTTACTCCTTGTAAAATTAGCTGTCTACCAATGAAAGTCGTTAAAATTGATTCAGCCGTTTCGGAGATTACCCAGAACAAACAGACAGAGAAATTTGTTAAACTTGGTTTTATTATATAAGTATTGTATAAAATGCATGTTTAAGTAATACATGCATTTAGTGAAAACTTGTTATTTTGTAATTACAAACAGGCACTTCATTTTTATTTATCTCTATTGATTTTGTTTCCATTATGTTTCGAATATATTCATCCTATAATAACCTCTACATATCCAAAGGACTGGAAAAAATGTTTAAATGGTCCTTAACTTTGCAAATTTCATGATTGTTGTGTTTTTAGGAATGCATACCAACTTTATTGGAAAGTCTAACAGATGAAGAATTGAAAAGAGAAGCACGAGGAAGTGAGAACAAGACTGATACAGTTTCATGTTTAATACGCGCCTGTAAATATGTCTCGGTGAAGACTCCCAACCATCACAGCTTACTTAAATGTAAGTGATGTTTTTTGTATATTTTTTTTATTCTTAGTTACCTTGATGTGTATCTTTAATCTCGATGTATTTAAATTAGTTTACTTAATGTTTTTTTGTTATTTATAATTCATATTCGTTCCATGGAACTGTTTGTTTATTTATATTAGAATTACATAATTTTGTGAATGTTCTTCACGGATGAAAATCATTCCTCATGCAGCTGTAATAGTATCAGAAATATCACTTATGGTTATGATACATGTGAGTGGTGAGGGTGTTATCATTTTGAATATATAATTATAACGTGTTTCAAAAATTTGTTAGATATGCTTCGTTGTAGTTTGTTGGTGTTACTTACGCGGGGTGTCGTTCGTCTCGTCGTGTTCGGAGCGGTGGCACACCCTGTAGCTGCTTAGGGGCGCGGTGTGATTCCGCCCCTGTGCTGCTACATCGTATGTCACAGCATTCCAATCATCTCCTCGCTGCACCATCATCTTGATGTGGTCCTTACACGTGCTTGCTGCATGATGTACTATTTCAAATACATTGTTTTCTGTACTGTTATTGTGTATAAGTAATTGATGTGCTACATGTATTATGTTATGATAATTATATTAGTTAAAACAATTCACTTGGCAAAGCCAGTCTTTGCATGGTAAATGTAGGTATATTGTTAGAAGTCTACTTTGAAAATAATAAAATAAAATTGTCAGCATATTATTTATGTAGATACTTAATGTTAATGAAATGAATATTTGTCTTATGGGTTCTATAGTTAAAAAAACAATTATTGTATAATTTTCAGCACTCGAAATGTTCCGGCTGAAGATGATATTACGATTGCTACAAATGTCATCATTCAACGGCAAAATGTCAGCATTAAATGAAATAAATCAACTCATCAGCACATTTTCGCAACAACCGCGGCTTGAGTGGCTCACTCCTGTCGTCATAACGGTATGTAAAACATTATAAACAAGTAATTTATAAAAATTTTCCCCCTATCTAACTCCGTCAACATCTCCACACTTAATAAATCAGTTGTCGTGACGTGTTGATAGACTTGCTAAAATGATTACTAGGTACTTACCAAATATTGTGAAATATTGTGACCCGAAACCAAATATTGTGATCGTATATTCCCTCTGAGACCGTTTGTTAATTCCAATAACGCCGTTCCAACAATTGTGTCACCTTATATCTAGTCATGTAACTGCATTGTATTCTTTTGAGAAATTATAATTTTTTACCAGTTTCTCAGGCAGTTTTCAAGTCTGTCAGTCTAGGTGCAAGTACTTATTAGGTCTTGTGTTTTGTTTAGACTTGGATCCGAGAAAACAATGTAGTAGACATAGTACTGCGCGACTCCCTCCACCAGCCGCAGTATGTGGAGCGATTAGAGAAGATGCTTAGGTTTATGATCAAAGAGAACTCACTTACTAGAGACGACCTGGACGCCATATGGAAAGCACAACACGGCAAACACGAGGCTATTGTCAAAAACCTACATGATCTGTTAGCCAAACTGGCTTGGGACTTCACTCCCGACCAATTGGACCACTTATTTGATTGTTTTAAGGTACATATTTAGTTCATTTATAATTACATCATGATGTGAAGCTAAGATAAATAATAACTTTTTCGCCTATAAAGTCTAAACCCTATATTATGCTTTCAGGCAAGTTGGGCTACATCGAATAAGAAACAAAGTGATAAGCTATTAGAGGTAATAAGAAGACTGGCAGAGGATGACAAAGATGGTGTAATGGCAAACAAGGTAAGAGTACTTTTGCACAAAATAATTGATTGGATATGGTTTGTAATCCTAATATTCCATTGTACTTTATAGGTATTGGTACTATTTTGGAATTTGGCCCATTCAGACGAAGTTTGCACTGAAATTATGGATGTGGCACTCGCAAATTTGATCAAAATATTAGACTACAGTTGCAGCCAAGACCGTGACGCTCAGAAAACGCTGTGGTTGGACAAGTAAGTCATTATTACCAGTTAATTTGTATTTATTTAATATTCAATTGAACATCTAATATTGGTAAATGTATAGTACATACCATGTAGCAGATAATTTCAGCATGTTATAATTAAAAATGTTAAAACCAGTTCTCATTGTTTACCGACATGGCTTCACATATTATACATACAAACAAGATTGAATTTGTTCTATGTTAACCTTAGCTTAACTAAATTCTTTTTTTTTATAACGTAGCACAGAAACACCAGTATAGCATACCCATACTTCCTTATGTTATTATCCTTTAAGATTGTTTCCATCAGGGATGTGCGAGGATGCGTTGCGCGTGTTATGTTTAAGGAACCGATAGACCTGCTTCATTAACCTAGCTTCGTGATGAGGCCGCCTCTTGTTTTTAGTTTTTTTTTTACTTTTTCTTTATTAATCACGTTTGCATTAATGAGTATTTGTATTGTATTATGTATTAGGTGTGTGGAAGAGCTGAACACGAACGAGAAGTGGGTATTGCCAGCGTTGAAGATGATGCGCGAGCTATGTTGCCTGTACGAGGCGGGCGGCGGCGCGGGCGCTCGGCCGCACGTGTCGCGCCAGGAGCTCATCGACCGCCTCCAGACGCAGCACTCGCTCGTCATACTCGTCACCGACTCGCTCACCAACTACATGGACGCCGTGCGCGACAAACTTACTAGTATGGACTTTATTAGCCCCCCACATTTCAACATTTCATCAGCCTTAAAACGGGTTCTCACAGTGTACGAAATAAAGAAAAATAATCTTATATTATAAATGGGGAGCTCGTGGCACAGTTGCTATTGCGCATATTATTCGATCAGCCTAGTTAAGCAACCCTAAGCCTAGCCAGTTATTGGATGGGTGAGCGCCCGAGTTCTCTCCGTTCTCGAGAGAGTTGAATCAAGTGCCGACCCCAACAATGTATGGGATAAGGCCAAGGAGATGATGACTGTGTCTCTGTCTTTTTACCGCCTGAATGGCTGAATCTGAAATTAGGTGTAAGCATTGCTTTGACCCCGAGGACGCAGTCAAAGCGGTATTAAGACGCGGCCTAAGTCGCGGGTAAGACTTTATACCTACAGAGTATTGGATAGCAAAATTAAACGTGGTAATGACTTTTGCAGAGGAAGGTGATATCGATTGGGAGAACTGGTTGCCAGACGGTCGATACCCACACTCGGCACAAGTACACGAGCGACTCAGCTTCCTCAGGTTTTTACTGAAAGACGGCCAGTTGTGGCTGTGTGCAGAACAGGTATATACAAATAACCACGACTTGTGTACTCGATGTTCAGTTCCCTTCCAAGACCTAATTGCATGAACATTCCAGGCGAAGCAAATATGGGAGTGTCTGGCAGAGAAGCCCGCGCACCTCGGCGACCGCGAGGCGTGCTTCCGGTGGTTCAGCAAACTGATGGGCGACGAGCCAGATCTAGATCCGAACATCAATTTGCATTTTTTTCGACGGAATATTATGACGCTGCCACCTAATCTACTTACACACGCTGGCATCAAATGTTTTGAAAGGTATTTTCGTAAATTTTTTTCATCATACTTGTGTGTGAACTGACCTATAAAATAATACCAATTTATATTGTTTCAGATTTTTTAAAGCTGTAAACTCCAAAGAAGGCAAACTGAAAGTTAAACGACGTAGTTTTTTACTTAATGACGCTGATCTCATAGGATTAGATTACTTATGGAGGGTAAGGATGGTTTATTAGCTTACTTAAACTAAATGCAATCGCACTTCGGCTTTTATTCTTTACCTATACTTTACCTATTACTCAAGTGATACTCAGTAGATATAAGATTTTTCTCATATGCCCTCGTCAGCGTTCTTAGCTTTCAACTACTGAAATATTTTTAATGAAGCTCATTTCCAGATATTACCTTCCACAAACAAACCCTAAATTTTACACTAAAAAGAATGTGAAGTAAATTAAGCGATTCTATTGGTTTTTAAGAAACAGATCGCACGCTAAGCATCGTCGCCCATCTTTGGTGGAAATGTAGTCTAATATTAGGGTGATTTGCACATGATTGTTGTGTGTTTAGGTGATAACGGAATGTTCAGACGAAATCTCAGCTCGCGGCATAGAGCTACTGCGTGAAGTGTGCACGTGCGTGGGACCAGCGCTGGCCGCCGCGCCGCACCACGAGGCGTTCCTCACGCAGTGCTGCGCGCGCACACAACGACTGCAGAAGGAACTGCAGCTACACGAAGGTAACGCACACCGTTACACTAAAAAATTAATCCATTATTTGCGTCTAGAATGTTTATGTGAGACAGTACGCACGCACACAAATATCTCATAATATTTTTGGTCCTTCGAGTCGGATTGAAACTGATTTCAATTCTTGATGATTCTTGATTCAAAAGTGTTCTTTAACCTTCTTATTACTATTCAAAATTGTGTACACTAACTTGTAGCGTGAACTTTTGCGTAGAATGGGTTATCGTAAGTAAGCTATCTTGCACGCTTGCAGAAAAATATGTACTTTCACAGAGATGAATTTGTTATTTACTCTTATTTTGATTATGTGTTCGATGATAAAATAAACAACATGTAAATATCATAAATTGTGTTTCAGACGCGTCCGAGACTTGCACCAGGATGTGTAGAGTAATTCGTGCCATACAAGAGTACATAAACGAGTGTGATAGAAGGTTTTCAGCGGAGAGACAAATATTGCCTATCTACAGGTCGGGTCGCGGCCGCCAGTGTACGATCATAGTCAGGTTCAATTTTCAAACAGGCCAAAGACAAATTGAAGATTTTGAATTGTTTTCGCACTCAAATGAGACATTGCACTCGATACGTGCTGCCATCCAAAGAAGGTACCGTAAATGAATATCCTTAAGGTATTATTTCGTCTACAAGTATGCATAATATTCACGTAACCTTACTTATCTTTGTTTCAGACTTAAATGTGCTTCAGATAGTAATATAAAATTAGAACTGTATGTAAACAAATTAGAGTTGTGTTTAAATGGAGACATTTTAGATTCTAGTCATGACAGAAAAATACTCTCCCAAATACCGCTACGTGATAAAACTGTAATTATTGCAAAGGTCAGTAACTACTCTTCTTTTTTTGTATATTTGTACGTATAAGGACATTCAATAGCAGTTTATTTCAGGTTTACGATGGTCAGGTATGTGGCAGTGGTGGGTGCGGCTCCTCTAATGAGTCCAGCAGTGATTCTAGTACCTCTTCACCTCCAATTTCGTCTACTCCTGAACATGCCTTACCTGGAGTGGTACGTAAAAATATATAGTATTATATATAGTGAAACCGGGTAATCCGAGAAGCGTTTTGCAAGACAGTGTCGAACTATGGAATTAATTGGATCATAGAGTACTGCCTATGACGCCATATAGGTCAAACTTTTTTTTTATAAAAGAGTACCTTGTAATCATACAATTTTGTAACCTGTCCGATCATGCATGTATTGCCTACGTATTACTTAGCGAAGGTTGTCAAAGAATCCTAAGACCTCATTTAGTTCGGTATTTAAAAAAAAAAACTTGCTTTACGTTTTAGTTTTGACTTTCTTTGTATGCCTTTGTTAAAGTAAAAATTATCTCAAAAAATAATAATAGACATGTCGGAGTAGACAGGGGCTAGATCACCGCGCGTCCACTGTACTTTTATTTGCCTAAAAACCTTAAAGCACACCAGATAGATAGTACAATTAGACGCGTGGTTCATAAACCCATGCTCATATACATTAAGCCATGTGTCTTTTGTTTTCCAGTTATTCGCACAGGGATCATGGTATTTGCCGTTTATATTAGAATTAGAACACATTGGCATCACAAAAGTGCACGCTCCACTGACTGAAGCGGCGCACCTGCTATCACAAATATGTCCAGCACACAAGCAAACGGTATGTATCGAGTTATCATCAAGTAATATTCAATTCGTGTTTGGATCTTTATTGACGTATTGTTACAGGTCGATAAATTAGCAGAAGCGTTACTATGTAGGGAAGATACTAAACTAAGAGACATGCTTTACGGACCCGCGCCTCCGACCGTTGCGTATAATCTAGAGGTAATACTTACAAAATGTATTAATTAAATTATACAGCTGGTCTTATTGTTTTATAATGTGAAACTATATCATAATAAAAAAATAAAGAGCCGTGGGGTTTGAGCAGTCGCCTGCTGCGCAAGTGACGCAAGTTCGAATCCCAGCGGCCTGCACCAATGGCTTTTCTGAAAACTTCAGTGCAGTAATTTCACCCCCCTGCCTTACGGTAAGGGAAAACATCGTTAGGAAACCTGCATATGCTGAGAAGTTATTCAATGACGTATGTATAGTTCCTGTGACTGCGATGATGGACTCACCCTCTATTACGTTGGTACTTAATCATATTCTGAGAAATTTGGGTGCTGGTGTTATAACACCCTGCTTACCCCTTCGCGAACCCTTCTGAGATGGCGTGAGCATATGTCTATCCTACCTCATAAAATCTGTTTTATAGGTATTATATAGCATGGTGATGCCATCGTCTGACTCGAAACTAGAGCGGTGCCACAGCTTCCAATTAGCATGTGTGAAGAAAGCTTCACTCTTAGTCCAGTGCTTATCAGACAAGGACTTCATGCATGGCGGTGCGCCACACACTCGGAGGTAAATACACAATAACACACTCGTATTTATATTGTTACATGTTTATATTTAATTGGTTGTGTTCCATTTCAGAGTCGGTAACTTAGCATTGGTCCGATTAGCTAAGCTGGCGCTCTACACTTTGGGGCATTTGTTCGAAATACTGGACCCAGAAGGCAGGGAGGCCTTAGTCCCTAAAGAATTAAGGTATGTTTACCAAAAGGTATGGAGTCAATGAATAGTTCAGTGATCATTATAAAGATGAAATTCTCTTTTAGATTGGACGTCACAATATTGAGAGAGGCGCTACAGACCGTGCCCAACCACAGCTGTGAACTGATCGTCAAAGCTATCTCTGAGAAATTGGCCAATACGTTAGGTGAACAGGTTTGTTGACGACCTATCTTCTGTATGTCTTTCCACCTTGATAAAAGCGTCGAGTTAATATTCAATTGTCTATCATAGATGGTGTTAAGAGGCGGGGAAAACGAGTTGGTATCGTCAGTAGTATGGTGGCGGGTGCCCACTACAGCCACTGTGCGAGCCTTGTACTCTCTGGCCTACTCGGTGGGACAGCCGGCCGAGATCACTGGAATGGTGCATCCCGATGATGTCACTTGTAAGGAACATTTGTGATTTCGCATAAATTGTCGTCATGTTTGGTTTTGTGAAGAAAAAAGTATGTATGTATTTGTCAGTGGTTCGCGAATGCATGGAAGTAGTGACCATCTGTATGGCCCTGGGCGGCGGTCAGCTCGACTCGCTCCTGCACGAGTCGTGGTGGCAGGACACCGCGCTCTACTTGATGATCGACTGCCCCAATCCGCAGGTATGTTGCATCTTATGTCGAATATAGCAAGTTCAGTTGCACTTAGCAAGTAGAGTTTTGGGGGTATTGCCAATTTTTTTTATAGCTAAACTAGTAACCCGCCCTTGCTTCTCTTTTTTTAGGGCTATTTACTATCTATAAATATAATATTATTATTTTATCTATAAATCCATCGATGTTAGTAATCCATAGATCAATAGATCCATATCTAGATCTGTAACGTAACAGATAAAATATTTTTATATGGACATGGTGCCTTCAATTTATTATATTTAAAGATGACTTTACACTATATAAAACTATCAATTCTTAATAGCACGACAGGTCCCTCACGGGATAGATAGAAGTAAGACTTGTATGTATTGTGTGTGTAGGTGTGCCTGTCGTGCCTACCTGCAGAAATATATGTTGTGCGTGTGTAGGTGTCGTACCTACCCAACAGAAAAAACAGGTGTAGGTGAGCTTCTTCTTTTCTCAGTGGGTACGCTCTTGTAAGAGAGGTCGTGGTCGTCATGTAGTTTTACTGTCAGGAGCAGCTGTTACTTACTTTAAGATAGCGCCCCATCTATATATATTGGCCGCCCTCCTTGTAGCATTGCACCGGCCCGTCGTGCCTAACTGCAGAAAATAATGTATTGTGTGTAGGTGCGCATGTCGTGTCTATCTACGGATAATATGTAATGTGTGTGTGTAGGTGCGCGTGTCGTGCGCGGAGCAGGTGTTGTCGATGTGCGCGTGGGGCGGCGGAGGGGGCGCGCGCGCGGCACTGGGCGCGCTGGGGGGCGCGCTGGGGGGCGCGCGGGGGGCGGGGGGCGCGGCCGCCTCGCGCCTCGCCTCGCACCCGCGACACGCGCAGCAGTTCCTTCAGCTGTTGTGCCGCCTCGTCTCCCTCGCCGGACCCACCGACACCACTCTCAGTGATCTCGCCACTGAGGTTATTACTACAAACTATTTATTACTACCGGTGCCTTCATAAGATAGGTGATAAATGCGCATGCCAGATACATGCAGGCATTCGCGCTCGCGCCGTATAAGACCACAAATATGACTGATTATTCAAGGCCAAAGCTTGTGACGGCACCTGTACACTTACAAAAACTCAACAGGGCCATTGGTTTCAAGCAATTTTTTTACAAATATAATAAAGGTAGTTGTATTTTGTAGTATAGGATACTTGTTCAAATTGTTTGAAAAGAGCCGTGGTTTTCTTGGGGTTTGAGTAGTCGCCTGCTACACAAGTGACAAAATTCGAGTCCTGAGATCCCATCAGAGGTTCTTGTACCAACGAATTTAAAAAAAAACTTATGTGCTGTGATATTAAATAACATCCTATACGGTGAAGGGAAACCTATGTATGTTGTTAATAGCTTGAAACCATTTCAATGAACCTGAGCTTGGCTGCTCCATTGAAAATTACAAACGTTGAAAAGTAATTTTTCTATATATATTATTTTGAAGTCTGGGAAAACTATATCTCTTATGTTTCAGGTGGCGTGGTTACGGGAGGTGCGCAAGAACCCAGAGAACTTGGACGACACGCTGCTAGAAGGGCGCCTCAACCTCACCAAGGAACTGTTCGTGCATGTACCAGCTAACGTCAAGTACCAATATGGTGCCCATCCCGACCACAAGGACTCCGGACTTATCAAAGTTAGTTCTATCTGTTTAACGTTATGTCATTGTATCAGCATAATTGTGTCCTTATTCCAATAAATATGGGTGGTATTACTTACATTAAGATTTCAATTGACAGGTAATAATCTGGCTGCCTTATTTATCTATATTGGTTTACTATTATAGTATATAGTATAGTAATTTTAACAATTATTTTTACAAAACTTATGAGAATTATAACACTAACGAGCTCAAAAGATAACAATGTGAACTGCTTATAATGAGATTCATTTGGCGAATGCGGCAGAAATTTACCTAACCATTTTCCGAATTTAGAATGTAAACATGTGTATAAAATTGTATAGTTAGATCAACATAAGTATTCTGCTATATGAGTTGAGTCTAGTAATGTTTGACTGATGGAGTGTATGTTTGGTGCGGCTAGGAAGTGACGACAGAGTTCCTGTGGCCGTATTCATGGGCGTGGTGCGGGGGAGGTGGGGAGGCCGGGGAGGGCGGCGGGGAGCCCGCGCCTCCCCTGTGTCGGTCGGCGGGCGCGGCTGCTGCTGCAGCTGACCTGCTATTGGCACTTGTACACGGCTGCGTGCCCAATATGGCTGCGCTCACTAATCTGCTAGAACTCATGTTCTACAGCGGTCAGTACCTGAACAGTTTTTGTTATCCATGGATATTATGGTAGTCTCCATCTTGTAAAATGTTTATCCATTAAAATGTATGCAGGATTATGTCGTCACTCCAATTTGGGTAGAACTGGTTTATCCTGATTGTCTACGCGTTAGGATTGCATGGTTGCATTTGGGCAAGACAGATGAAGACAGATCATCCATTTGAGCTGTTGAAATTATATCGTTTTAAATCCAATATATGTATTAAAATATTAAATTGTAATTTCTTACTTTTACGATCAAACCAGTATAGTTAAAACTCTTGGATTCAGAGAAGCAGATAACCTAAGACACGCACACTTCACACATACAGTCAAAGTAAGGTTACCTTATTACAAAACATGGTTTAAACAAAGACTAGACAAAACTCGGACCAAAACAAAGTCGATCCCTTTTTAAATCTGTTTCCCAGAGATTGAGCTAATTTTAAGCTAAGCAATATCTTAGTCTATGTTTTGTAAAAAAGGGGGTGATGTTTAAATAGTAAATGTTGTTGTTAGACAAGAGCATGCCGCTATCTGATTGGGAGTACATGCCGTGCGTGGGTCCGCGGCCGCCGGCGGGTCTGGCGGGACTCAAGAACGCTGGAGCCACGTGCTACATGAACTCCGTGCTGCAACAACTGTACTGCGTGCGCGCCGTCAGGGACGCACTGCTCGTCGTACAAGGTACATATCAAGGATTGGCGCAAACGGGCCTCTGACAGTCACCGGGCAGCGGCAAGCAGTTCCCAGTAGTAACAGGCCCGCGTTACCAACCTTACATTACATAACCACACAAAACAAAGTACTTAGTAATCCTACAACAAACATTCACCCATTCCCACCACACCAACAGTGCACAGTTTGCAGTTTATTGAGCATGGCAAGTGATGTTTGCACTGCAAGTTCCGCGCTGCGATAGGTCGTGCACGTTCTAAATATGCACTAACACACGTACACATATGGCGTGGTAGCGCTTCTTGTCGTGTATGTTTTGTTTTCTTAAGTGACTTTGTTAAATATAGACATGACGGTAATTTCACATAGTTCAATAGTTTTATCAGAAGAAAATTCAATCCGTTACATATATTAATACTGTTCTTTATGCAGGCGCTGCAACTGATCTCAATGAGGATTTCTCCGGCGAAAGTCCCCATCATAGTATCGTGGAAAATAATATTGAAGTAAGTATGTTCATACTCATCTAAAATGTTTCGAATAATCGCTTATGACTACGATAAAACCATGTATTTTAAAATTTTCAGAATAACACTGACTACAATATCACAATCCTAAAACAAGTACAAGCAATTTTCGCCCATTTACACTATAGCAAGCTTCAATATTACATACCCAGAGGGCTGTGGGCGCACTTCAGGTAACATATCATATTACAAGGATAAATGCAAATCATGAACAATTGTTATAATGCAGCATTTTAATTTCGCTATATTATAGACTGCAAGGCGAGCCGGTAAACTTACGTGAACAACAAGACGCGGTGGAATTCTTCATGTCCCTGGTGGAGTCATTGGATGAAGCTCTCAAATCTTTGGGCCAAGAACAACTTATGGCTAAGACCATGGGTGGAACGTATTCCGACCAAAAGATCTGCAAAGGTTGCCCTCACAGGTAATGTCGGCCATTTGAGTGTCGTAAACGATCTTTTTTATATAGTATAATGCACAGATTAGTGTGTTTAGCGTGTTTACGCAGTCTGGCTGGTGCAAATAAATCGTGCAATCGTATAATCAGGTATTGGGACAACTTCACAACATACATACATATGCTCACGCCTGTATTCCCCGAAGGGGTAGGCAGAGGTGTTGTAATCACAACACCCATTTTTCACCGAAGATGATTAAGTGCCAACGTGACAGATGGTGAGTCCATCTTCACACTGTGACTTCACAATTCACGTTGTATTTGCATACATTTTATGCTCCACAAACATGCAGACCAAAGTTAATGCCATTTACGCCCATTAACCCCCTTTGTCTATTAACACATTCCAAAATGTTCCAATTCCATGGTTTAAAAGTAGCTCCATCACTTTCTGCGATAAGGATTTTATAAGGGTAGTTTTAGCCCGAGCTCGTTTTCGTTTGAACCATGTGTTGCAAAAAGGGGTAAGGGTTTAATACAGGAGTTTAATGAGTGAAAATGTATAGGTATTGTAAGGAGGAGCCGTTCAGCGTGGTGTCATTGGACATCAGGAACATGTCCCGCCTCCAGGAGTCGCTCGAGGCGTATGTGCGAGGGGAGCTGCTCGAGGGCGCCGATGCCTACCATTGTGACAAATGCAATAAAAAGGTACTTTGACAAGTTACACTCATGATTTAATTATTTGGTCTTATAAGACATTCTATAAGGTTGTAAATAAACCCCGAATTTTATGAATATTTAAGAAATAATTTCAACTTTTGACGCTTAGCAGTGTAGCAGCGTTTCTCGGCTCGCTACATAGACGACGCTACTCACTGACAAGTGCGAAGCTCGAGTATAACTACACGAAAATCGAAATTGCTCAAGAAGAGTATTCGAGCGCATTGCAGTATTAGCTCCAACTAGAATTCTTGGAGCCCAGATTCTCCAGGCATGACATGCGTATCGCTCGAAGATTTTTCCTTTGGATATGAGCATGATTACTCGCCCGCCCGAATATAGAATTCACATTAGACGTGTACCTATTGTTCCAGGTCGTCACTGTAAAGCGATTATGTCTCAACAAACTACCTCCAGTTCTAGTAATGCAGTTAAAAAGATTTGAATATGACTTCGAAAAAGTGTGTGCAATAAAATTCAATGACTACTTCGAATTTCCGCGGGAGCTGGACGTCGAACCTTATACAGGTTGGTAAATTAATGTATTTGTATTGCAACTCATTTCCCGAGTAAACAAGCTTATTTTATCAGGATTAGTGTGCCTCGTATGGGATCGGAAATTTTCGAGACTACATCACTCATATTATACATGAAATCACGTTACACTAAGTATTTAGTATAGATAGACACGAATAACTTTAAGCCCGTATATTTCGTAGCCAGATACATATAACTTTCCTTTGTCATTATATCCCTGCTTATTTTAAACATAGGCATGGTTTTAAGCCCATTGTGTGTATTCAGCGTGGGGCCTAGCTCGAGCGGAGGGCGACGCGACGCTGTGGGAGGGCGGCGAGGAGCGCACGCCAGAGACTCACTACCAACTGAGCGGCATCGTCGTGCACTCCGGACAGGCCTCCGGGGGACACTATTACTCATACGTATTGCTAAGGTACCTGATACCCTTTCTAAATATCATATGACCACATAATTCTGATATTATATATAAAAAGGTAAATAAAGAAACTATTACTAAACACAGTTACTATTGCGCATATCATTCGATTAGCAAAGTTTAGTAACCCTGACCCAAGCTAGTAGTTGGATGGGTGACCGCCCTAGTTCATCCGTGCGTTCGAGAGACCGTTAGGCCGTCGGTCCGGTTTGGCAATAGTTACGAGTCTTTTGGAGGCGTATGAGAGTGACAACTGCTTTATCCCAGATTACCAAATTTCCTCGTAAAAGGAGTCACGAAGGTCAGATGGCAGTCGCTTCGTATAAAAGTCAGGTGAGATCAGCCATATCGGGTTGAATCAAGTGCCGACCCCAACAATGCATGGGATAAGGCCAGGGAGATGAGATGATTGTAGATAGAAAGGTGAATTAGTAAAGACAATACGGGATACGATTTATTTAACACTACACATCGACGACACATCGAGTTTCTCCATTACTATCTTTGAATATAATATGATTAAAAACCCATCGAAGTACAACTATATGTTAGTAAAAGCCATATTGATTGGTAACTTAGTTTAAAAGACTAATGCGTTCAAACAGACAAAATAACTTTGTATGGAAATGGCGTCTTAAATTTTTACTAATAATAGAGTACAAGCCTAATTAATACAATTGAGTAACAATGGTAACAAGCAACCTTCCGAACCAGGTGGTAGCATGCATAATCCTGTATAATTATGTCATTTTGACGATTTGAAAGTACTTCGTTAAGTCTAATCGAATAAAGATATTTTTGACTTTGACTTTGACTAACACTATATATCAATATTTTTGTTCATGTAGAAGCGTTGTCATGTCTAATATTTTTTAAAGGCGTTTAAAATCAATATAGCATCCTCTAATTTTTTTATTCGCTATCGGTTTCTTTAACTCGTTTTGTAGTAAGTAACCTAATAAAAAATGTGATTACATTATACAGGGATAATGGCAGTGAGACGGGCCGGTGGGTGAAGTTGGACGACGGTGACGTGTCGGAGTGCGGTATGCACGACGATGAGGAAATGAAGGCGCAGTGCTTCGGCGGCGAATACATGGGAGAGGTGAGCGTATACTTTAAACATGTTTACGCAGGTGCCGTCACGAGATATGAGCGCTCAGCAAAAATAGTGATGGTAACAAAGCATGTATTTTATTCACATCGCGCTATACAGACTGACAGACAGACTCATTAAATTAATGCGCATTTAAGGTCAGCGATCATAACTCGTGACCAGACTTCTATGAATTTTATTTGTGGTACCCCAACAGTCCGAATATTCCAATTATCATCTATATGCATAAAAGAAAGTCATGTTATTTACACTAGAACTCAAGAACGGCAAAAACGATTTTGCTGAAAATTGGTGAGGAGGTACCATAGAACCAGGAGAAGGACATATACATGAATTATAGGAAATGTATATTCAACATTTAGATGACAATGAAGTGTATTTGTACATAGTAGAATACTCAGCATAACAAACATATGAATTTAACACATTCTTAGCTTATGAGACATTTTCCGAGTATCATAGTTTTAACATATCCATGTTTAATTTAAAGTGTATTTAACTATTAACTAATCACACAAGTAGGTACAAGATCTCTGTGTGACATGGTAATCTCATTATGCTGTAGGTGTTCGACCCGATGCTGAAGAGGGTGTCATACAAGCGGCAGAAGCGGTGGTGGAATGCATACATGCTGTTCTATACGAGGAAGGACACCATTGAGAACTCTAGTCTCGAACAATCCATGCAAAGCATGACTCTCAAGTGAGTAACAACCACCGTATACTTAACTAGCGACCCGCCCTTGCTTCACCGGGATATTTGATTTTTTTAATACCATTAGAAAACGTTGACTTTTCTCAACTATCTCTATTCTCTAAATATAATATATCTCTTTCTACATACAGTAAAATCCATATCCGTAAAGTAGTTGTGAAGAATGATGCGTTCAACACACTTTATAATTTTTTATTGAAATGGCATTTGTATAAGTGCCGTCACGAGCTATGAGCGCGCAGCGTAAATAGTGGTGATACTGTGCATGTTTTTATTCGACTCAAGCAATGCTTGTAGACAGAGACAGAGTCATAAAATGACTAATGTACATTCAAGGTCATCTGCTACGCTCATACTCTCAAAATACTATTCAAAGAAGATAGACTACTTACCGTGTATGAAAACGTGTATCATAATATTTGGGTAACTTTCAGAGAATGCGCCATCCCAAGACCGATCTGGCTATCGGTGCGGCGCAGCAATATCGCATTCTCCCACAACCAAGATCAATTTAGTCTCGAACATTTCAACTTCATGAAAAAGCTTTGCTGTATGCGTTTGCAATTGTTGCCTGGCTCACAGAATACCGTATGGGTACGTATTCATATTAATTGTATAGTTTTATATTTAAACGTGATAGAATAAGTGTTGTAAGTAAGTGTCGTTATTCCAGGGTCCAGAGCACGAAGAAATGTCGATGTTAGCAGTACAATTAGCAACGAAATTTTTATTCCAAATCGGATTTCGAACAAAGAAAACATTACGTGGTCCAGCAGCTGATTGGTAATATACCTCACTATACGTTTTTTTTGTTGTTTTGTGCCATTTACTTTATAACTATTGAATTATCTAAATATAAAATTCTCGATGCTGTGTTTGTTACCTAACTTCTCCGAAACGGCTGGACCAATTTGTATGAAATGCTGTGTGCATATCGGATAGGTCTGATAATCAGGTAACGTACATTTTTCTTACTCCTAAACGATTTGGGTTTACCACCCCAAAAAAATGGCACTACTATGTTTGCTGAGCACAGCTTGTTTTATTATAATATTGTTTCAGGCATGATATTTTATGTCAACATTTGAGGTGCTCTCAAGCTGTTAGAGCGTGGTTCGCTACTGACCTCTTCAAACATCCGCATCGGTATGTTATTATTTTGTTGTACGTACGGTAACACCTCAAGTGGCACATTTAGGTTTTTTCATATGCTCACGCCATCCCATAAGGATTCCCGAAAGGGTAAGCAGAGGTGTTGTAACAACAGCACCCACATTTCACCGAATATGATTACGTGCCAACGTGAGAGAGGTTGAGCCCATTGCCGTCTAAGGCATCAGTAATTGAAAGACGTATGTATAGTATACGTTTTTGAATTACTTATATGTAGATATATGCAGAATAGACATATGCAGGTTTCCTAACGATGTTTTCCTTCACCATAAACAACTTGTTGTGAAATCACTGTGCATAAGTCAAGTTGTATGTAAGAAAAACTCGTTGGTACATGTCCCGCTGGGATTCGAACTTGCGTCGTTTGTGTAGCAGGCGACTGCTCCCCTAGGCCACTACGGCTCTTCTTAGCATTTAGGTACAATGGGAAAATCGGTTTATACTGGACATGCGCAGCTTGATGTATACATATGTTTTTCAAACCAGGGTTAGATCTCCTCAGTTTGAAAACTGGAATAATCTTTTCAGATTGTGTGATTATCTCCTGTCCTGTCCCACCGCTGAAGTACGGATAGTTTTTATGAAAATAATAGTATTCTTGGCGCATTTCTCCGTACAAGATCCCCCAGGTAAGTGTAATTTTTTTACTTGTCTTTATGTGGAAGAATGACATGAACTTGGTGTGTGATACATTTTTTTTTTGTCATGATCACATTTTCTCAATGTCAAGTAAATGTATGCAAGGTTAGAAATCCGTTATTTTTCTAACTCACATAATATGCTAATAATACAAAATTGAGTAGACAGGTGTGTGGTTTCTGAACTTCTTGGTAGCGTGCGTTTATTATTTCAAAAGCGATGTGTGCCTATCTGCGCACGTACATGATTTTCAGAACCATAAATTATTGAATGTCTGCACGTGGTAAACAAAAATAAATTATCCAGCACGCCGAGGCTACCTACGAAACATATTTTTTTTGCAAACCCACTGGGTCGTGTTAGTAATTGTTCAAAAATATGTATTTTGCCTAAAAAACAGTAAGGAATCCACCGCAAAGAGCGCGATCATAGGCTAATATAGCATTGGATGTATTTGGAAATGTTTCCACTCATAGTGAGCTGTGGCTACGGCGTGTGGTGGTCGCGCGAGGAGGCGAGCTCGGTGTCGGACCAGGTGCTGTGCGCGGCGCGCGCTCTGGCCGCCGCGCCGCACGACGCACACACACACAGACACCTGCCGCTGCTCTTCAACCTGTTCCACACGTACGCACTGCTCGGCATCAACGAGAAACATCAACTGCTCAAGGTACCTACATACAGGGTCATGTGGCGGCAATCTGGTATGAGGATGGTCATTTCCAATTGACCTCCTATAACCCCCAGGCAAATATCAACCATATTCAATTAACACTACGAATCATTTAATCGTCATATAATCTTGCGATGTAAAATGTAAATAGTTTTATATTCGTACCATAAAGTTGGAAGATTATTTACGAATAAATAAACACCTGTATTTGTAAATAGTGGTGTAATTGTATATGCTTTTTTATTCCAGCTAAAGATACTGGATATTGTTTTGTCCGTGTGCATGGATGATTCTTCGTCAATGGGGAAATATCAGTATCCCGAGTCTGCGAAAATACACCAAGTAAGTTCTTGCTATCAACTTTACAAGAGACATTCCCAGAATTTGAAGGATTCCCAGTATAGAATAGAGTGAATTCGAATAGCCAGCCCTTCACTTGACTAATATTGGGATTGTCTCGATTTGTACGATATACGTTGTGCGCAGGTGATCAGTGTGCTGGTGCGGTGTTGCGATGTTAGCGGGCGGTGCGCAGCGCCCAACGCGGCGGACGGCGTGCCGCCCCTGCCAAACCCCTACGCGGACCCTCCGCCCAGCCCTTACTTAGACGCGCCACCCAGCCCCTACGTGGACCCTCCGCCTAGCCCTTACGCAGATCCCCCGCCCGCCGCCACGCAGCCCGCCCGCCCTCCGTTACCAGCCGCAGCCGCGGACCTGCTATACAATAGAACTGGGTAACTCATGTTCATACAAATTCGCATAGTTTTTAATGTGTGTCGCTGACCCAAAAACTGGTTCTTTAAGTAAGTATTCAAGGGTATTATGTTGATGTTGTAGCAATACGTACATGAAGAAGTTGACGGAGGAGTGTTGTGGGTGCGAGGAGGCGATCAGACTGCTTCAGTTCCTGTGTTGGGAACACGCGGGGTGGTCGCGGGTGGCGTTGGCCGAGCTGCTGTGGCAGATGGCCTACGCCTACTGCCACGAGCTCCGGCGACACGCCGACGCGCTCACCGCGCTGCTGCTCATGGAGGACTCCTGGCAGCACCATCGCATACACAATGTCATCAAGGTACTACCAACACCTTTTCCAATGAATAATAAACTTGTACTTTGACACATATTAATATTGATGCCATATACCATACCGATTAGATTATGCAATGAGTTTTAATTTAACTAATAAAAAAATGTAGTCGTTTTAGAGTTGTATATTTTATAGATTTTTATATTTTTACAATTTTGTGATAATAATGCAAAATAAATCAGAAAAAATATATACTTAGGCCCTATGGAGACGGTGACAATGCACAATAATGTGTATGTTGTGTTTAGGGTGTGTCGGAGGAGCGGCCGGGGCTGCTGGAGACGGCGGCGCGCGCGCGCGGCCACTACCAGAAGCGCGCGTACGCGTGCGTGAAGCTGGTCGTGGGCGTCATGTGCCGCGCGCCCGCCGCCGTGCGCGCCGTGCACGCGCAGCCCGACGCGCGCCGCCGCTGGAGGCAGCTGCTCGCCTGGCTGCAGGACGAACTCGACCGCGTCAGTAACAACCATACACTATACACGCGCCTATGCAAACTAAAATAAATGAGCGAACGACGCACGCCTCTGATCACCATTAATTTTATAAGACAGCGTGCTTTTGTACCCAAGTTGCTGATGGTAGGCGTAAGACTCCAGGGCCTGTAGACAAAGTAACATTGCGCGCGGACGTTTCTACAAGCGAAGTGTGATATACTCAAAAAATACAAAATGTATAGGAATGGCATATGTCAACGTGCCTTTGTGTTTTATGTCATTCCTATACAATTTTCATTGATTCTATTAGCGCAAGCACGAGTGAATATTACTTTGTTTAGACCTACGCTGTCCCATCTTGCTGTCTCGTTTGTTCTGTTCTATACATACCAATTGAACAGATAAATTTATATTTTGTTCCTCTTCCGCAATATATAACCAGATGCAAATGCTTCAGAAGTATGGGCCCGGGAACTACGGTTCATATGGCACGTGGTCCCCGCCGGGTACATCCAACGAGACCTCCAGTGGATATTTCCTCGAGCGCAGCAACTCTGCGCGTAAAACACTAGAAAAGTAAGTCATACTTTTAATCTTTATTTAAATAATAAGTTTTATATTTATAACACATGTCATTCGTGATGGTCTTCCAAACACCGTCCTTGAACTTTTTAGATTTCTTCTCAGACTGGGGGTCAGCGTCCTCGTGGTGAATCATAATTGCCAAGCTGACCCTAAATTGACTTCATTCACAAGACCATGACAGTCAGACGTCTGAAGGTTTTTCATAATGTTTTCCTTCGCTGACAAGTAGGTGTGTTCTGTGTTTGAATAACTACACGTTCCGCTTATCAACAACCTGGTTAACACTCAAATACTGGTGGTATAGTGGATGTTGTTTGTGCGTAGAGCATACCAGTTGTGTCCGGAGGAGGAGGAGGAAGAGGAGGAGGAGAGCCGAGAGGCGGGCTCGGGGTCTGGCGAGGCGGGCGAGGACAGCGGCGACGAGGACGACCCCGAACCGCCCGCCGCGCATCCCGCCCCGCAGCCCGCCCCGCAGCCAGCCCCGCAGCCCGCCCCGCAACCCGCCCCACAGCCCGCCCCGCTCTGAACGACCGCCGGCCCCGACTCGCCGACTCACACCTGCGTTTAGTGGTACTTATGTTCTGTGATGTTAACGATATGTGTACAGTTATTCGAGGACGCCTACCATCGTGTGTGTGTCGACGGCGTGCTGAACGGACGTTCGTCTTCATCTTTATTTATGTGTAACTTAATGTTCGGCTTTAAAATACCATAGTATTTATTTTATTCTATTTAAGATTTATTCCTGTTACTTTTCAGCGATAGGAATTATTTAATTCGTGTACGAGTATTTTAATCGTTTATTGGTAGGGCACTAATCCGTGCGTACAGAATGCAAATTTTATAATGTTTTATAAAATCGTCGGTTTCTGAAGTTGGAAGCATTTGTACGCTCTCGCTGTTGGACTGACGCCTCGCAGTTGCATCTTTTAACGAAATGTTAACGAAACGATATGCACCGTATCATGTACATCGCAATTACATGTTTTATAGTTGGCTATCATTCTGGGTACACTCCGAGACTAAAACGCAGTCAATTATTAACATTACTCACGGAAACTCGTGCTAATTATTTTAGTATATGTATTACTCTCTCTAATAACATCGTTAAATTATATTTGGATTAAAAAAATCTTAATTTTATAACAATCATTTCATAATGACTATTTGAGCTGATTTCTTATTGTATTACTCACACAATAAACTGTATCGCGATGTGTGTGTTGCGCACATATGTCGCGAGGTGCTTTTTCAAGCTAGGGTCTTAGTTGTATCCTAACATTTTAACATCTCGTTCTATATGAAATTCTAAACGTACGTTAATTCTGAAATTTTACGTAAACCATAGTTTCATTTCGTATATATTTTACGATTACAGTATATAATACGGCCCCAATCATAATGATGCATTTTAATATTGCGTTTACTGTAGTAATGAATTTAGAATTAATGAATAGATTGCCAAGTAGAGTGGCTCGCTTTTTATGACTGATAGTCTAACCTTACTGTCTTATTGTTCAGCAAATATTTTGTATAATCATAATATTACTATAGGTTGCAGTATCTAATCTACGTACACCGGCACGACATTTGCATGGCATCGACTTCCAAACTGCATCCGGGGAGCGATTTAACATTTCACTCACAAATAAAAGGCCAAATTGAAAATTAACCCAACTACCATGTCGCACCCCGCCACATATAACGCACGCTTATACTACCAACGTGTAATAGTCACACTAGTCTTCTGAAAACAATTGAGCAAAGTGATATAAGGTCTTAGATATTTGTGCGGACGCAACACAAAACGTATTCTGGTCTATGCGGCGGCGTTCTTATTTATTGTTTCTATTTTACATGTATAAGATTGTACAATATACAAATTATGTTTCATATTATTCTGGAACTGATGCTCCCACAGTGCGAGATTTTTAAGGCTATATTATGTTTATATGTAAAGAAAATATTGTACATAGTGTAGCATGCGCGAGGCCAAATGGCACAGTGTTGGCCGACTACTCTGACTATGTATTATATGATTTCAATTCAATATTTAGTTGAAAAAGTTTAATATTTCTGTTTTATTTGCTAGATGTATTATTAAAATAAAATAGGCGTAGTTTTTAATTCAACAAAATATGTAGATATAGGTAATAACGACTAGTCTAACAGGAAAATGTTGCCACTATGTCTGTATGTTCTGCTTTGTAATATATGTTATTTATTTTTGTATTTCGCGATGGTTGTATAATACTTACCTTTTTCTAGTGATAAAGTAGTTGTTGAGGCAAGCCGTCGGTCCTGTGATGCGCCGGTAGTGGGGTAGTGGCGGTGCGCGCCCGCGCAGTGCTGCGTCACTCGCTTGCTATTGTACCTATAGTCACTCCGCCATCTCTGCACCTTGCACATCGTGCACTTTGTAAACTAAACCACCGTGATACTCTTATGTTATTTTTGTAGCATTATAATCATTAAGATCCTAATAAAACATTCTTGAAATTTTGGTCGCGTGGACCTCGTGCCTTATTTTAATTTAATTTGCTCAATGCTTTGCGGCTGATAGTCTTTACAGTTGGTTGATCTACACAAGTTTTTAACGGTTATAGTTCAAATCTAAAATATTATGTTTGAAATAAATAACTTACTTTACATAGCGCTCGTGTTCCAGGAAGTAGTAAAACATAATTATATTGTTGCGTAATGAATATACTTTATAAGTTTGAGTTTGAAATTGTACCAACGGTAGATGTTTGGAACCCAAATCAAACGACGTATGTTGTGCTCAAACTTGTTATTGATTTGCCTCTACCAAACGAACTATAGAAATCGTGTACATTTTTCTTAGTACAAAAATTATATTCGTTAAGCTGGTAAATATTGTGTCAAATATTTGTTTCATCACAAACACACGTCTGACCTGTTATGATAAATGCAGATCAGTTGTATGTCGCGGATTCAATGTTTATATGCGGTGCGAATATTACATTTTTGCTTTGTAATCTTAATGTTGCTAATGACGGCGTAATGTTTGCAAAAGTACATAAATGAAACTGTGAATAATTAGGAGCCAATCGACTAACTGCTTGTCGTTGTTAATGTTATTTACCAAAGATGGAATTATAGATAGAAAGGGATATTGGTGGCCCTTATCTTAATAGCTTTTAATTGAAATATTTTGTATCTTTTATAATATGCAAAGTTATGATGTTATGTTAAATGGAATAAAATGTGATTGATCTTAGGGTTAGATAGGTGAAATGGTATGGTACTTGCATCTGACACAAGGTATTCGGAAACATACAGATAGTAAACCACAAATTTACGAGTTTCAAACGTGTTGTAAATACCTGCGTAACGGTTATTAAGTCACATTATATATTGAGACAAAAAGTTGGTTTGAAACTCGTAAATATTGCATTTATAAAAATAAAGGGGTCCCATTAGTTGGCATAACGTAAGTTGGAGTGGTTGTCATATTAAAAAACATTTATACGAATCCATGGTTTGGCTCAGAAACCTGTTCAATGTAAATCATATTGCATTATTATTGTCTAAACAGTGCAAAGTCTGGACGAATGAAAATTATAATAAGATCAGTTGAGTTTTGTAAAACATTTCTATGGCAAATATAATAAAACGAAATGGCATTTGACATATACATGAATGCTAACAAAATAGCATTCGAACAGATATTATAATATTAAAATCAGAAATAAATTCTAAAAATGTGGTCCGAGTTTTATTTTCCAAATATCACTTTTCCCGAATGTTCGAAGAGTGTAGGAGAGGTCGTAGAGGTGCCAGCAAAGTTTGGACAAGAGTGAAATATCTACACCGTCTGCGCAACTGTTAGGTGTGTATATTGATAAAGATGACAAAAGAACACGGCTATCGCATACAATTCGGCTTACATTTATGCATTTGAAAGACACATAAATGTGACCTGTGACCTAGACCATAATAACGTACAGATAAATTATAAACAAGTCAAGTGCGCTGCGTTATCAGCCATGCGAACTATTATATAACTAGATGTGTTCTCGGAGAGTAGTTTAGTGCAGAGGGGCAATGGAGAAGTACATCAGTGTTCAGGATCTAGAAGAGGCAGCGCTATCGGTGCTGCCCAAAAATTCTAGAGACTATTACAAAAGTGGTGCGACCGAGGAGCAAACCTTGGCGGAGAATAGACTGTCCTTCCTAAGGTAATCTTCTTAAATTTCTTGCTAATCCAATCATTGAATACGTCAATTGCAATTTATAACACGCATTTTTTGTAACGAATTCTTAATTTGATTCAGATTACGTATCCGTCCAAAATGTATAGTTGGAGCGAGCATCTGCGATCTCCGTACTACTGTCTTGGGCAACGAAGTGTCGATGCCTGTTGGTATATCTCCTACCGCTATGCAGAGAATGGCTCATCCCGACGGAGAGGTAGCTAATGCCAAAGGTAGGCACATGACCGTGTATTAACTCTTTAAAAAATCAAAACAAATTTGCTTACACTATACCCGAAACTTCCCCGAAGGGGTCAGCAGCTTACTTTTCACCGAAGATGAAATTTGTTTAAAGATGAGTCCATCGCCTTCTCATACACCATATAAACGTCTTTGAATTACGTCTCATATAAAGAGTAATTTCGTCAAGATGTTACCTGGAATTCATACTTGCGACGACTGCACAAACCCTATGGCCTCCACGACTCTAATGGGGACTATTATATGCAAACTGAATATTTTGAATACGTGGATAAACATTTTCTATTGTAGCTGCCCAGGCAGAGGGCACTGTGTTTACTTTGAGTACCATCGCAACAAGTTCAATCGAAGAAGTAGCCGAGGCTGCCCCGAATGCTGTTAAATGGTTTCAGCTCTACATCTACAACGATCGGTTCGTGCATTGAAAGCCATGCCTTTTTTTGCTTACGGTAGTGAGTTTTACATTATGGTAACTTCTAATTACTATCATGAACTTTCAGAGAAGTGACAAAGAATTTAGTTTTGAGGGCTGAAAAAGCCGGTTTCAAAGCAATAGCACTGACTGTTGATACGCCCTTGTTTGGACTTCGTAGAGCAGACGTACGAAACAAATTTACTCTGCCCCCACACCTGAAGTAAGTATTTCAAGTGTTCCTTCTAGTGCCTTCTTTATATTTACGTAACTAACATATTCTAATGTCTAATTATTGTCCAATCAGATTGGCAAACTTCGAGGGTCATTTATCGACCAAGATTCGTTCTTCATCCTCAGGAAGTGGTTTGAACGAATATGTCCAAAACTTGTTTGATAAAACCTTGTCTTGGGATGATGTGAAGTGGCTGAAGAGGTAAATAAATAGCATTTTAACTGTGTAAAATAATTCACAAAACATATGAATTATATTACCTTATCCTCGATTTTTCTTATAGCATTACCAAATTACCCATAGTGGTGAAAGGTATTTTACGGGGTGACGACGCGATAAGAGCTGTGGAAGCTGGCTGCTCCGGAATATTAGTGTCCAACCATGGGGCGAGACAACTTGATGGCGTACCATCTACGGTCTTTATCATTATTTTAAAGTAGATACAACAATTTGTTTCGGAGAACTTACTCGTTTGTTGCGTGTTTCTGCAGATTGAAGCTCTGCCAGAGATAGTGGAAGCCGTTAAAGACTACAATGTTGAAGTGTACTTGGATGGAGGCGTTACAACTGGCACAGATGTATACAAAGCTTTAGCGCTCGGAGCGAGAATGGTAATTATTGTCATACATTCATTACTTAATTAGATATTGTCAAATATTTATGTCTGAAGAACTTCCTGCTTACGAATTTAGCATAAGGTCCGAATATTCTAACGTGAAATGAACTTAAATCATATAACTCTTACATACATTATGCTCTCACTTGTATGCCATAAGGGTAGAAAGAGACCGCTCAAAACCAGTTGTACGTACGAAGTGCTTAAAAAATTAAATTATGTTTAAGGTGTTCGTTGGCCGCCCGGCTCTTTGGGGACTCGCTGTTGGGGGACAAGCCGGAGTTCAGAGAATGCTGCAGATCTTCCGGACTGAGCTGGAGTATACTTTTCAGATTGCAGGTATACATACATATGCTCTCACGCCTGTATCCCCTGAAGGGGTAGGCAGAGGTGTTGTAATAACAACACCCGCTTTTCACCGAATACAATTAAGTACTAAACTGAAAGATGTTGAGTCCATCGCCTTCTCAGACACTATACATATGTCTTACTTCTCAGACATATGCTGGTTTCCTCACGATATTTTCCTTCATCGTAAATCATCTATACATTCATAATTACATATATAACTTTATATACCTAGCCCAAAAGTCATTCTTTTCAACAAAAAGATCGAGCCTGCCTCGCCTGGCTTTTGGCAACATTGCGCCTTCATCTGAATACCTTATTAAACTTACAAATAATAATAATGGTCTCCTACCGTATTTCGGTTACGGCGGCTAATCTCAACGAGTATCAGCCAACTGCGCAGGAGATATTATAGTGCACAAGTGTGTGCGCAAACACAGGTGCACTCTTTATTCCCTCACTCTCATAGTCCGATTGGAAGCAATCCGACACGACCGGAGAGAGATCAGGCCAACGGATTAACTTACTTTCCGAGGCATGGGGGTGGAACCACCGCCAACTCCGGGCATTTATTGTGAATTTCTTGACAGAATAACCCAATATCTATTTTTTAACCCGACTTGGGAATCGAACACGAGACCTTGTAATTAGCAGGCAAACTTGATAACCACTAGACCAACGAGGCATTTAAATTCAACACAACAACTACAAATACAACATTTGGAATTCAATTAACATTTTTTTATTATTTCTAAATAAAAATAAATTAGAATTTCGGATATCTTCAAATAGTAAAAAAAATTAAGTCTATAAAAATATATAGTCTTAAAAAATCGTAGCTCGAAATGAAGCGAGGCCCTGCCTAGTTTTTAATAAAATATAGGATAAAACATTTTTATGCTTCAGGTACTCCAACAATTGGCGACATTACCAAGGACATGGTGCGTCACGAGTCTACCTATTCCAAACTATAATTTATCTTTAAATACGGGTTATTGTCTTCTTATTTATTTTACAACTAATTCGCATTATTTTATTAAATAAATTACCTAAGTAACGAAACTACTTAGGATCACTTTAATCTGTTTATTAAATACTTCAATAATTATCTTGTCCCACTGTCTTATATCTACTATGCTTTATTTAGCAATCAATTTACGGTATAGATTGTAAAGTACTTCCGGAGTCATATATGTGTCTTGTGGCCATAGAGATTTGGATATCTTCTGAAATTGTAAAAAAAACAGTTGAACAAGCCATTAAGTCATATCTTCGTATATGATTTTTAAGACGAACAAATACCTTAAAGTCGCAGCCGTATAAATTGATGCCTAATTTCAATTTCTTCACGGTTTGTTTAAGATAGTTATTATTGACTAATTTATTCCTTAAAGACGCAGTGTCATTGCACGTTTTGCAAGTCATCGAATCGCTGTTGCATTTGGTATTTTCGTCACTTTCAACGTTCATACTATTTAGGCTTTGGACACCCAACATTTCAACGGCGTCTCTTTTACGCATGTATTTTGTAAAGCTGAAACTGCAAATAGGAGCGGTGTACGCATTTGAACCGCTTCCATTTGTAGCTTGAGGCGTGTCGTTAGTTTTAGATTGAAATAGATTCCTCACAGATTTCACAATAGTGGTGCAAGATTCATTGATGGCACCGAAAACTCTGTTACCAAAAGAGCGTTGTTTTGTTCCCTTGCTTGTTATCATTTCGTGATGCCTCTTTTTCTGTATATTTTTCGTTCTATCTCTGCTCGTTTGAATAAAGAAGGACGAAGATCTGCAGCCTAGTTTAGATATTCGTCTCCTTCGTGACTTCATGGTCTCCCTTGACTTACTTTTCGGCGTCGACATGAATAGTGGGTTGAATGATGTCAACTCCGTTTCATTTTTGTCACAGTCATCTCTAATTTGAATCGTTTTGTGTCTGTTTAGTACGTCTGTATTTGCAACCCTATACATGGTCTCGTAATCAAATTGCCCAGTTTGGTCCGCTTCGACAAAATCTTTAGCTCTTCTGTACGACAAAAGACGCGCCTGGCTCATCTCTTTTGTTGATTGTAAATCATCTTTGCGGAGAAAAGAAAAAGATAGATCTTTCCCAATATTTGTCTGACTGTTTCCTAATTTCGTAGGAATACAATTAGGACTGCCGAAAAATCTCTTATTCTTATCTCGTGTATGGGCGTTGCTAAATATGTGTTTATCAACAAAAGGTAATGCGTCATTTTGATAACGTTTGCTCTGGGTGTGTATAACTTGGTCTTGAGATATCAATGGCCTCTCGTGGCTGGATTTATCTACCGACCTACAGTAGTACACTTCCTTTAAAACGTTCTGTAACAATGTCGTAGTGTTCTCTAAATTAGACATGTCTAGACTATTAATTCGTCTGCTTTCATTGCGTGGCTCTTGTTCCTCATGACATTTTTCATTACTGTTATTTTTTTCGCCTACGCCTGAAACGATATTATGTATAGGTTATCATTTTGGTGAATTTATATATGACAGAGGTAAAAAAGATCTCGCGTTATTATGAAATAATTATCCTTAATACTTATGCTGACACAAACCTTGAGAGAATACTTTTACTTGAGAATCAATATGATACAGCACGATCGATGCCCACTGGCCCAACTGAAAACAAATCATAAAACAAGTTATTTAATAATGGCTGAATCTCCGTATCACTGGATTGTTTTGAGCACTCTTTACATACACCACGTATATTTGAAGTATTTATACCTAACCACTGTCAAACAAGTATTCTTCAGTTTAACTAACATGAATGACTATTCAGTCATATTTCGGAGTGTCTAGATTCGAGATGCATGCACAACATTTTTTTCATGCATGAATTAATATTAAATATTTATTTGTTTAATTATTATTATGCCCGTATTACATGCGCTAATTGTTAGGCCTAATTTTTAACCACGATTAAGGCATGTGTGGATTAATGTATGTGGTGTGGATAATGAAGGTACACGGGGTGCTTGGGAAGAAATTACCTGGGTTTGCGGCGCGTAGCGATGCAGGAAGTGACGCAAATGTTGTACCACGCTGGTGTTACATATAGCCATCGCAGCAACAGGAGAGCTCTGGACGACTGTGTCCAGCAGCTGCATGCATGTGTCATGTTGAAGCAGTTCACTACAATTATAAAGGTCTTGGGCTTATGTGGCAAATACCTAAGATATACATACTTAAAAATGGTCAGGAAATATACGAACACGAGGCGGGACTCGAACCCACGACCTCTGCGAACCGTGAAGTTGCTCAGTTGCCAACTGAGCTACTAGTGATCCTACCACATACGTCGAATTTTTCCTTTGTTTTGCGGTTTTAGGGGCCGCTCTGCGCCATCTGTTGGTTGGTTTATCCAAACTCAACTGATAAGTCTAAAGGTGCAACCTGATGTAAGCCGCTCGACGCTCGTTTCCAGCGACAAATGTGATACAGCGAGATAGCACCGACAAATCGTTTTTATATTTAGATACAGGTGTCGTCACGAGTTATGAGCGCTGACGCTGAATGCGCAGTACTATGAGTCTGTGTCTGGTTATTTGCGACGAGGATAAAATACATGCGCAGATAGCCTTACAATTCTTTGCTGAACGCTCATACATAGTGGCAGGACATCTAACATTTTATTATTTTTATCTACTGAACTGTGCAGCACGGTAACCATTTCAATTTATTTCTCAAAACATAATCTTAATCTAGTTCTTACAGTAAGACTTATACTAGGTTAACAATATGGACTCTGACACAGCTATTTTGGAGAGAGGACTTAGGTAGTAGATGGTAGGACATTCCCAGTAGGTATTTTATCTTGAATATCTACTAATGTTGAGACTTAAAAGAGGTCCTGCTATTGAAGAGCAAATGTTATATCTATCTAATTACTCTAGTTAAGAGAGAGTACATAATAAATAAAAAAAATATGTTACTTATCTAGCTAGTCTTAAGAAAATATAGTTAGTAGCACTTTTTGAAGTATGTTAATCAAATATGATAAGTATACAAACCTAGTGAACACTGCCGCCCCGTCGCTATCTAGGAACGATTTCGTATTGCGTTCATTGTTTTGAAGCAAACTCTGTAGCATCAGGAACAAATCTTTGTCGCCTTGAATACATCGCTGAATAGACTATGGATGATAACATGTAATTGTTAACGCTTCTAGTTATTTTAATGTAGCATAAGTTAAGTTAAGCAAAAAGTGTAAAAGATGTAATATATGTACCTACCAATGGAACAAGATGCGAACAATAGCTCTGATTAAACTCCGATCCTCGGCAGCACTCCGAAAGGCACATACAGAGACATTTCCACGTGTCTTTGTACTGGAAAATGTGCAGCTGATATTTGAATTCATAAAAGTATACGGTGCATATGCATGGTAAGTAATTATATTTCCATTTGATACCACTATGATAAGTTTAATTATACAGTTAATAATATGTTTAATAGCTAATGATTTATTAGAGCTGTGGTGGCCTTGGGGTTTTACCAGTCGCCTGCTACGCAAGCGACACAAGTTCGAATCCCAGCGGAGTCTGTACCAATGAGTTTTCCTAAAAAATTAAACTTATGTGCAGTGATTTCACACCGCGTGCTTTACGGTGAAGGAAAACATCGTGAGGAAACCGGCATATGTCTGAGAAGTTATTGTATATTTTCCTTTTGTTATGCTTAGTAGCACATATTAAAATACATGAATAACTTTGTTTGTTTGTTTTATAGCAAACAAAATTAAAATGAAGCAGTCATTAGATGTAGGTACCTGATGTCTAAGTTTTCAAATCATTCAGTGTAATTCATCTACTTATTTACTTTGCCTAGTGTTTCTATTAGGAACTTGTATATATCACTATAGAGTAGGTAAATTACTCCTTACCATCATGCAGTGAGTGAACATCTCGCACATGGTAGCGAGGCACCCGCTCACACGGATCATATTACGAGCGTGAATTGACAGCCTGCGCATCCTCGAGTCGCCCTCGTCAGAGTACACTACCGCCGATAGGAAGTTCAACATTGCAGCCGTTTTTCTCGGCTGGCCACCAGATAGTATTGCTTGCACTTTGTCGTACAAGGAATTGCACGTTATGATTACGTCCACGTTCTCAGCCTTAAATAGTATATTAATATTACAGACAGAACCATTACGGGACAGACGTAAAAACCTCATGGAAAATCAAGTGCATGTAGTTCTTGACCAACAACATTTAATATTGCCGCTTGGTCGACCTACCATACCCATGGTCGGGGGAAAATATCGATATAAGTACGACAAAGAAATCGAAGAAGTACCTACACAGCTGTTTCAATACCCATACAAGCTGTTACTTATTGCAAGGGGTGGGTTATAGCTTGAGATGATCTTCAGGCATTCTTGGCTTGCATGATATAAACAAAATAGCATCCGTGCCTCTGTTTACCTAGTAAAGTGTACCTAATCATTTTCTGGACCATTGAAATCCCCGAAAACTTTTATAGATACAAAAAATATTTTACCTTACCTTGGAAACTAAATATGCTGATAGTATTGAAAATAATTTAACTTGTAGGTCTATGTCAGGAGTTGAAGTTATCATTCTCAATAATGCTTGTAATTCATCTCTCTTAGCGTAAGGCATTAAAGCAGCAATTTCCTGTAATGATTGATGTAGATGTAGTTTACAAGTAAATAATATCTCAAGGGCTGTAACGTAATTTTAACATGGGTACAATATACGCAAATAAATTAAATATTTACCCTGAGTAATATATATTGCTTTTTAGGATTTTCACAGAAAGCTAGAGCTTGTATCAATAAATGAATGTTTTGATATGGTGACATTATGAATAAATTGGTGCTTGAATACAAAATTCACGCAAAAGTTTAAAATTTTAATTTATCGTGTGTGGAGAACTCCGTAAGTTAAAATTTGCCGCTTTTTGTTTCGCACTTTTTATTTTTTTCGTCAATTATTTGAGTCGGGCAAAGAGCTTATCACATACAACCAAAAAAAATATTTGAAGTATTTATGTCTGCTAAAATTTTGTAAAACGCTGTAGAACCCAAATCGATATATTTGAGTTGCCGGGTTCCATCGCCATCTCTCTTTCCTTAACAGTACAATGTACCCAAATTTTATGTCACAATCTCGAGAAAACCACCTAAAAAACATAGTCGAGTGGACCTCAAGACGTGTCTCTAAAGTTCCTCAAAACTGGTATTAGTAAACCGATTCTGGGATCCACCGATTAATCGAGGAACGATACGTATGTTTTTTTGTTTAACCGTTTCGACTCGTGCTATTGATTTTATGTCAAACATCAAACAAACAAAGCAAATGTAATGACAAATGTCAAATTTGTATTTTTGCATCTTTGGTTTGCTTGTTAAATAAATAAAGATGAAATTAAATAATTCCGTGCGATATTACGCGTAGATGATCGTTCTTTACTCGGACTTTTGTAGCTTGTATTTCGTTCTAATTTTATAGCAACGTTATTGAGTGATAATCGAAAGAAATGGATGTTGGAGAATTACTTTCGTTTAAGGTTAGTGAAGTTAAACGTGTTCGGATTTGGATATACGTAGTAAGGTCCAAAAGTTTCCGGCCTACACACATTCGATGAATCAGAGATATTAAATTAGCTTATCACTGTATAATTAGACTTTTACTGATCTACCTATAATTTGATATATTTGTGTATTCCATTTATAAACAAAGTTATAACCTTTTAAAGTCAGCAAGTCAACAGAAAATTGAAATGGATAAGTTTGAGTACCGAGCCGTAAGAACATTTTTGACAAAAGAGGGAAAGATGCTGGCTGAAATCAAACAATGTTTGGATGCTGTATACGGGCATTCCTCCCCATCATATTCCACCGTAAAAGAATGGGCGAAACAATTTCGTTTAGGAAGGAAGTCAATAGAAGATGAACCCCGTCCAGGACGTCCCTCTGAGGCCATAACTGAAGAAAACATTAAATTTGTTGAAGAGACAGTACTGAAGGATAGGCGATTGAAGACAAAAGAATTAGCAGCAATGACGGGGCTCTCGAAAACAACAGTGCTTAGAATCTTACATGATCATTTGGATATGAATAAGGTCAGTGCAAGTTGGGTCTCGAAACTTCTTTCCGCTGTTCAGAAGCAAGAGCGTGTGAAGTGCTGTGCTCAATTTTTATCCCTATGTGAAAGCCGACAAAAAGAAATTTTGGACTCAATTGTAACTGGAAATGAAACTATGGTCCTTTATCATGATCCTTTGTCTAAAAAGGAATCGATGGAGTGGCGTCAACCCAGTTCACCGAGGCCCAAAAAAGCCAAGGTGTCTCAGTCAGGAAAAAAAATTATGGCCACAATATTTTGGGATACCAAAGGAATTTTACTGGTGGATTTTAAAGAACGCAACACAATTGTAACGGGTGAATACTACGCGTCCTTATTGCATCAATTACGAGACGCTATTAAAGAAAAACGTCGAGGGAAACTGTTGCAACGAGTGTTGCTGCTGCATGACAATGCGCCAGTCCACACATCGGGTGTTTCCAAGGCTGCTATTCAAGAATGTGTGTGCACTGAGCTCGACCATCCCCCCTATAGTCCAGACATAGCCCCAAGTGACTATTTTTTATTTTCCAAATTGAAATGCGGCTTGCGAGGAAAAAGTTCAGCAAGGATGAAGAGGTGAAGTCCGCGGTTTTGGCACATTTTGAAGACAAAACTTCAGATTATTTTTTTAAAGGATTTGAATTGTTAATAAAGCGGTGCAAACAGTGTATTTAAATAAAGGGAGACTATATTGAAAAATAGTAAAAGTTGTTTGAGATTAATCCTTCATTTTATACTATAGGCCGAAAACTTTTGGACCTTACTACGTATATACAATAAACAATATTATATGCTGTAGAAATTGCACTTTTGGGAGGATTCGAATCAGATTTACGTCAATGCCATTATAATTGGATTATGTTTATTAGCCCACTCCAACTCCGAAGAGGCCGAATGATGATGATAGCGAAGATTCGGATGATGAAGCTGCTCGTTCTGCGAAAATCCGGCGAATTACCAAACCACGGACAAAGCCTGGCTTGCAACAAATGTCCAAAACGCTACCAGCGGAGCCCATGATTACTGAAAAGGAAAGGCAAGATATCCTTAGATTTGTGGAGACAGAAGCCACTGAGGTAATATTAAAAGATTTAAATATCATGCTATATTGAATACATGTATATCATGAATGCATGAATACTCAAGTAGAAAAGCACAAGCGGCAGAGACATTTATTTCTATATACAGATAAATAAAATTGAAGTGTCTGTTTCTAATTCCAAAGTAACTGATTTTTACTACATGCATTTACATTTATATATGGTACTAATTAAAAAAATCTGTGTCTGTCTGTTTGTTCCTGCTAATCTCTGAAAAGGCTGAACTGTTTTTTCAGGACTTTCACTGCCAGATAGGGAATGTAACAAGGACTAAATTAGGCTACCTTTATTTAAAAACTAACATTAGGGTTCCCACGGGCGACACATTAAGTCTATGCAGGTAACACTGCAGGGCACAACTAGCATGATTAAATTAAACACACAAACATATAATTCTCTATTCCTTTAAGGATATCTAATTTGTAATGATATACAGTATGCACCACTGACAATATTTTGTTATTAATATAGCCATCAGCCACTGCAACCTTCCACCATTTCAATAGCTAACTGTGGGCCTACTCCTACAATTTAGTATTGAATAGAAAATAATTAAACACTTAATGGCACAAAATAACAATTTTCAGGGGGAAGTTCTTGATGAAACTGCTGTAAAAAAACTGGTGCTCAATTTTGAAAAAAAAGCTTTGAAGAATAGGGAGATGAGAATAAAGTTCCCAGACCAGCCTGAGAAGTTTATGGGCAGTGAAATAGATCTACATGAGGCATTGCAGGTATGGATCAAAAGCTCAAAAAATTATGATATTCCAGAAAAAGTATACTGTTTTTATTTGTTAAGCTTACTCTTTTATACCTGATTAACATTTTGTTTGTTTAGGAACTGAGTGCAGTAGCCACAGTCCCCGACCAGTATCCCCTACTAGTGGACTTGAAGTGTGTCAACTCACTGTTGGAACTGCTCTCCCATGACAACACTGACATATCCACTCAAGTTGTGCAGCTGTTGCAGGTTAATATTCATTACTACATTGTTTAACAAAACAATGCTGTTGAGGACCTTGTTGCTCTTTATCATGTTTTTAATATTTCTGCTAGTAAGAACTTTGAAGCTGTTTCAGAATAATGTTTGATTACTGTTAATGCTATATCTATATGGTACGGGCAATGTTGTATGGGAAAATAATAGGTAACATGTTAGCGGAAAATAATATAGAAGAGGAAAATGTTAGAAGCAACTGATGACAGAAAGATGATGGATTATGAATGATGTGCTAAGAAAAAAGCTATTTTGCTAATTGCAAGACTACATTTGTTTTGTGAAATCTCAAGTAGCAAATCTGATATCATGTATTTTTTGATCATTGTAGGAATTGACAGATGTGGATATCCTTCATGAGAGTGAAGAGGGTGCTGAGGAACTTATCAATGCCCTGGCAGAGGCTGAGGCTCCTGCGTTATTGCTGCACAACATAGCCAGGCTGGATGAACTGGTGCCGGACGAGAGAGATGCTGTTCACAATACATTAGGTATATTTTTAAACATATACAAAGTATTTCAAATTTTTATTAGTCAAACTCTTAAATAAGACTTTTTGTCATCTATGTATTTGCAGATAAATTATTATCCATTTCATCAAGTACATCCTTAATGGACAATATACTTGGAAATAATAATTTAAAATGTGTCATACAGGTATCATTGAAAACATAACAGAGTTTAGGCCTGAACTGTGCCTAGAAGTGGCAAAACAAGGGTTTATGCAGTGGATTTTGAAAAGGCTAAAGGTATAAAATCTAGATCAAATATCATGCACATTAAAATAAATAAATATTACATTAAAACCCTGTAATAATCATTACTAACAATGTTATGTATATTATTGCAGGTTAAAATTCCATTTGATGGCAATAAATTATATGCTACAGAGATATTGTCTATTTTACTTCAAACAACTCCCGATAACAGAAAGATGTTGGGAGAGCTTGATGGCATTGATGTGCTATTACAGCAATTGGCGGTGCGTACTATTATGTTTTATGTGCTAACCAACCATATAAGTATTGGTTGCTAATGAAACATTTTTATTTAATGATTTTGGCATTCTATTTAGTTCAACAACAAGCTACTGCATTGTGCAATATGTGGCTTTGTTGGCACAATAAGTTTTATGACCAAATTCACTAAAACTGTAGCAGTAATATTTATTGTTAATTGAAAAAAAATTTTGTTGATAGTTGTGTACTTGTGGAGTAGGGTAGGTATAAAGTAGTGATGTTGCGTTGTGCAGTTTTACAAGCGTCACGACCCGAGCGGCGCGGAAGAGCAGGAAGCGATGGAGAACATGTTCGACTCGCTGTGCTGCGCGCTCATGGAGCCCGCCAACAGGGACCGCTTCCTGCGCGGCGAGGGGCTGCAACTCATGAACCTCATGCTCAGGTCACACACCACACTATTACAGGAGCCGTCACGAGCTATGAGAACTCAGTGAAAATATTGGGGGTAACTGCAGACAGCGACAGACTCGTTAAATGACTACTGCAAATTCAAGGTTAGGGCTCAAAACTCGTGATGGTACCTGGAATAGTACTAGTAGTGAAAATGAAAATGTAAAATATTTATACAGTTTGGGCCCTGGTAAGACACTTATGAATTTCGAAATTTACCACCAGTTCGGAAACTAGGCTTCTGAGAAGAACCGGCAAGAAACTAGTAAGTATCTCTTTGTGCCATATGGAATTAAAAAGGGACGGACTTAGTGTTACATTGAGTTTAAAATATTCTATGTTTAAACATAATTTTTTAATGTTTTATGCTTACATAATATATAGTACACTAATGTTAACTGATTTTATTTGCATAACAAAAAAAAAATCTATTCCTATAATAAATATAAGGGACATACGTAAATCTATGACTGGTGAAACTGAAGAGCACAGTAAATATGACGATTACTGAGAGATCTTAAAAGTTAAATAAGACGTCAGTTATTTTGCAAGCAATAAAACGTTTTTTGAATTATTGTGTAGGGAGAAGAAAATGTCCCGCAATGGGTCGCTGAAAGTGTTAGACCACGCGCTCGCGGGACCTGACGGCCGGGACAACTGCAACAAGTTCGTGGACATCCTCGGCCTCAGGACCGTGTTCCCGCTCTTCATGAAGACTCCTAAACGGAAGCGGCTGCTAACGGTCGACCAACATGAAGGTACTTTGAACTTCATCCCCACATTAATATTGTATGGCATTTAAAGGGTCACATCAAATCCGGAATCTTATGATCTAACCAGATTCAAACTACTTATATGTTGTATGTCTGTTCCAGAACACGTAGTGTCAATCATAGCATCCATGTTGCGGAATTGTCAGGGGAGTCAGAGGCAGCGATTGTTGGCGAAGTTCACAGAAAACGACCTGGAGAAAGTCGACCGGCTGCTGGAGCTGCACTTCAAGTATATGGATAAAGTTGATCGCACAGAAAAACAAATGGAGGTACATTCTAAATTTACATTTTTTGACACCTTTGATAACAGCGTAATACACATTCTAATGGCATATATTTGCTTTTGCAGCAAGAAGCAGAGGACTTGGATGATGATACTCAGTATTTAAAGAGACTGTCTGGAGGCCTTTTTACGTTACAATTAATAGATAGGATCATTTTAGAGGTAAACATAATAATGTTTAGTTTAATTGGAAATGTGGAATACATATGGTTTCATGACTTTTGCAATTGTGTAGGTATGCACAGCGGGGCCGACTACAATAAAACAGCGAGTACAACGCGTCCTGTCACTGCGGGGCGGCTCTTTGAAGATTATTCGTCACGTTATGAGAGGTAAGTGATTATAGGCTTGACCAATGAGGTGTAAATGTTCAGAACAAACGGACGGCAAGTCTAGCATTCTGGGACCTGAACTCCTATTGCCATGATAATTTGACTCATATTATGAGACAGATGTATTTGACGTGTCTATCTGTCGCACAGCTGAACTTTGCAATAAGAGCATATAGTTTGGCCCTTGTATTTCTGCATTATAACATTGGCTAGTGTGGATCAAGTATATTTGTTGTTGAATTGAAAACCTTGTATGCAGAGAGCAACAATAGGTGACGTTAACAGTTAACCGCATGACATGACACGTGCAATGTATTGTTTTGTCTCCAGCAATACAAAACAAATACCTAAGTGTTTCGTGATTACTCAAGACAAGTTGTGACAATACGCTTATTATTAATTTGAAATGAATTGCATTCATAGTAGTGGGTTGCCATGGTGTGTTCAACGTTGTAAAATACAAGGGCAGTGGTGACGTGTGCGTTTGTTTGTAGAATACGCGGGTAACCTCGGCGACGCGGGCAGCGAGGAGTGGCGCCAACAAGAGCAGCAACATATACTACAGCTCGTTGATAAGTTCTAGTTCAGCAAATGAACACCACAAATAAACAATTCAATTACTTTATTCAATGCATATTTATTATAATCATAATAAAAAATCCTTAACAGTGAACAAAATATAACATACACAACAACTTCAAAAAAAATATGTAAAAACAATGCGGGTCTTAAACACAAACTGCTATTCCGACCTATTCCAAATAAAATGTAGTATAAAAATAAAACTTCACAATTTTGTGCACTTCTCTATATTAACCAAATTACAACACATTATAGTCCATGATCACTGGTTCAATAAGGAACTATTCGATGGTAATATAAACCTTAATCCATTCACATTATTAACTGTATAATCTTTATAATAAAGTATTTTTTTTTTAAATATATGATTAAAGCATGAATTTAGTTCTAACTTGAATAATAATCACTAATAAAAGGCATTTATTTATTGTGCATCAAAATTCAAAACTATGACGTGCAAATCTTGGTGATACAAACACTTCAACAGACTATATATTTAACGCCATTACATGCTAGTCATAATTATTTTAAAACTACTATAAAACTATGGTTAAAAAATATTTGGTCCACTATAAAACAATTAATTACACGAGCTTCACATTTAATGAAGATAATAATGTCCCAGATTATTATTTGCTATATAATTTTAAAATAGAAGATAAATGGGATTCAATAATTCCTTGAAATCACATTTTAAATGCTTACATCAAAATCACAAACTGTATATGCACATAAAATTTGTGACAATGCGTACGTATTCACCAGTAGTCCGGCACATGGCGAATAAATAACAAGCGCATTTACCCATCTACAATCACAACCTCACCTCACGAACACTAAGGCTTCGCTCAGCGCAACATTTCCTCACTAACGATCAACGAACTTCTTACTCGATATTAAAATACAGGAAGAATTTTTTGTAACCATCCACATGTTCATACATATGCTCACGTTTGTATTCCGCGATGGTGTAGGCAGAGGTATTGTAATAACAACACCAACTTTTCTCCGAAGATGATTAAGTGCCAACGTGACAGAAGGTGAGTCTATCGCCGTCTCAGGCCCTATACATATTCTTTGTTACTGTTTGAATAACGTCTCAGATATATGCAGGTTTCCACATGATGTTTTCCTTCACCGTGAAGAACGTAGTCTGAAATCATTGCACATAAGTTTTTTTAGAAAAACTCCGCTGGGATTAGAACTTCGCTTGCGTATCAGGAGACTGCTCAAACTCTAAGGCCTCCACGGCTCCATGTCATCAGAAATAAATAATGTGTGACTTATTAAAATAAAATACCCCATAGAAAATTGATTCGTCAGAATCTTGCACTATATTGATCGCCTAGTCACCAACATTTCGCAATATTTTGATATTGATACTGAATACTGACTATTGATACTGACCAAAAGAAAAATATATTTTTAATACTAATAATGCAACTCTTCCAAAACACTTGTCACGATAGCGCCTCCGTATGGACTTACCATAATTCGCCAGAAATCCGGGAAAAGGTGGTGGATGATGAGACCAAATTTGGATGGTGTAAAAAAAGTCTTTCCGTATTTTCATTGCATTCCATTAGGATATTATAAAACAATGTAAATACATATCTGCAAAGCTGACATCAGCGTCCAATGAAATAACTCATCACATGAATACTGTCCTAAATGCTAATATTACTAATATTGTACACTATAGATCTAATTTATTCTACATGACGCATTGTTGAATGTGTGAAGTAGTTAATCATAAACATACTATAGATATTTATATACTGCTAACATTCGATAAAAACATAAATAAAACAATAACACGCCCTCCCATAACGAAGGTAGGTAACATAATTAGGCAAGTATTTAGATTTAATCATTGCAAATCTTCGATAATAATAACATAACATAAACGGAATATTTAATTAACTGGGCTTTCCTTACGGCCCGTCGGTCACTAATATTTAATTACGCAAGTAATTTAAAATTGATGTTATATGAGAAGAACTCGCTCCGAACACAATTTAGAACTAATAAATTCATATGTAATGTTAAATATCAACAATTAAAGAAACCTGTATACCAGAGGCGGAGGGTGGAGACGAGATAAAGGTAACGTATACATACATTGTAACTAGATGAAAGGCACAATCATTATAAGGCTGAACTGTTCGATTCTCATATTCAAAATATATATGATACTCGTCTTGTGTCGAACCTAAGACGTTCAAAGTCAACGTGTGATCAGTGGGTCGAGTGCGGTCGGTGAGTCTCTGATCTGTTGAACTTGAAACGTAAGCAACATAAGGCAGTTTAACTAGTGGGAATAATGTGTAGGCAGTAACTAGTGGCCTGAGCACAAAGGCACTACAGTGTATTGTGGTGGGTGGTGCCTTAGGGGCACTCCTTACGCATCATCTTGGTGATGGCCATGGGGATGTCCTCGTTGGTCTTGGAGACAGTGCTGCCGCCCAGCAGCGTGGGCGCCGGGATGGTACCGCTCTGGATGCCGTGCGCTGTCTTTAGTAAGTCGTAATTTATTTTTTCGGATACCACGGAGTCTTTCCTGGAAAGTCAATTCTTAATTAGTTTCGACCCCAATCTCTATAGTTACGAATTTTTTTAAGAAAAACTATAAAGCTTTTTGAAAGAAATACTTACCCAGTCTTCGTCTGTACAATAAAATTTTAGCATAATTGGTCCAGCTATTAAGCAGTAAAAAGGCACAGACTAGAGTGTATTTCCCATAAGAATATAAACACAGATTTCTCCTTACATGTGTTATGATTTCAACATAAATTCCAAGTCCTTCAAGTATTGCTATAGTTAAGAGTTCTAGTGTAAGTACTTACTGGTAGTTAGGATGCGTGGTGACGAAGTTCCTCATCCAGGAGGCCATGGTGGAGATCTCCCCGGAGGCGCGCCGCTGAATCAGCTTGAGGTACTGCTGCACCGAGCAGTGGGTGTCCGCGTCCACGTCCATGCCAGACAGGTACGACTCTATCAGAGGCACCAGCCCCGGGAATGTACCGTCCTGACGACATACCACGAGCCGATCAATTAACTGTATTTCATTGCAGAGCCATACAACATCTCACAAAACGCGCTGGGTGACGGTGAGCGTGAATATACATAACTCTCAAAGTGTTAATTTCTACTTCATTTTCATTATATTATATTCTAATGTATGTGCATACAAGAATATAAATATAGCTTTATAGTGTACTAAATTGTATTTATAGCCGACTTAAATAATTTTAGTAATTTTTTTTAAATTAAAATCATAATATATAAAAAATATTATCATTATCATGTACTTAGCATTCAGACTTAATTTGAGATGTGTGTAGGTAGTTATTGATACAATAATGTAAATGAAGTGAACCTTTCCGTTGACGATCTGATCGATGGTGAGCTCGACGTAGAGGTCGGCCTGTTCGTTGGTCTGCGGCGCGACGTCCCTGGGCGCGCCCACGTCGCGTCGCCACCAGAACTTCTCCGTGAGGCACGCGCCGCGACGCTGGGCGCGCTGCATGTTCTCGTCCACCTGACGATACAACATTTACTTCACCGCTCTATACCACTCTGTGTCAAACACGACTCGTAACAAGACACGCATTTGCATTGGCTACACACATACGCACCCCAGCGTATGTGTGCAGCCAATCGCATTGGACTGCAGTTCTAGCGAGAGTTCATCATGCTGACTGATATTACTACTAGATTCACTTTTTAAATTAAACTTGCTTCTAGTACAAGCAAAACACTTTATAAATAATTTCCTGAAAATATTTTATTTGTTGAATGCGTTTTATAGGTAAATGATATATTCACTAATGTATGATTGGTTAGTGTGTCAACGTACAGGCCAAACCCTTAAAGGCTAGGAAATTTATTTTCGCACAAGTATTCCTCATATAACGGAGGCACTAAGGAAGGTTTATTCAAAATTCAACTCTCAAGGAGGTAATTCAGACGAAAAATGTTTTATGTGGTATTTACGAAGCTTAGGGCGGAAGCTAGTATTATAATAATATGGACTGACCTTGCTGATGGGCATCACGAAATTGAGATGGTATGAGAGTATGACCCTCGTGAGCAACACGACGAAGCACACGTAGGCGGCGTTCTCGAAGTCAGTAAGTTGCGCCTCGCACGGACGGAACTCGACGCGCCACCCGATCGACGAGTTGGGCGGCGGTGGCTTGAACCGCATCGTCTGCCAATTCGTCGACTGGATGTTCTGTACAAACACCGCTCACCATTTAATTTACTTAACTAAAATGTAACAACTCCAAATCTACAGTTTACCCAAAATTTACGAATTTCTATTCTTTTCTGGAACCACCGATTAAAAAGAAAAAAATTGTATATTGTCTTACTTCAAAATGGTCGGTATCATTTTCATCGTCCTGGTGCACCCTCTCTGAGAACAGTGAGACGGTGTCCCGTATAAAGAGATGAGCGACGTGGAGCGCGAGCGGCCGGTCGATGCCGCCCTCCACCAGCCGCTGGTAGATTGCCTTGTCGTGGACTATCTCAATGTCGTTGTATCTACGTACAAATATTAAAGTAAAAAACAAAGTTCGTGTCAAATAATACCATCGAGTTTTTCATTCACACTAAGTTATATCACCCAGCATTGGAATACTACAACTTTATAAACAATATTTCTGATCAACTTAAATAAATGCAATGTTTTTGTGCTAGATGAAATTTAATTATAATTTTATGAAGATGGACTGTTGAATACCACAAATTCATTCCTAAGATAAGTTTAAAACCTTATTTTAGTATAGATTCAGGACCTTTTATAGTTTTCACAATGCCCTATGAATAGGTTCCACATAAAAAGTAATTTTTGACGCTATATTAAGTGATTATAATAATTTCCCACCAGATATAGTATACATATCCTTGTGTTCGTCCTTGTTTAAGATTATAATTAGTTCACGAGTGATTTGAAGACTCACTTTTCGTGTTCCGGCGAGAGGTAGGAGTCAATAGAGTCGTAGCGAGATTTAAATATTCTAAATTTGTTATTCTTGAGTGGTTCGAGGCCGCGTTCTTCGCGTGTGCGGCAGTCCACCGACGCGGAGATCACGTTCCAGCGACAGTCCACGTCGGTCAGAAACCCGCGGTAGATCGGCGACGCGGCTGACAATGCCAACTATACAAATAATATTGCTCAATTACAACAGGTAATTAAATTTAGCTCGCACATTAATACAATAGCATAAAGCGAAAGTGCTCTTGTTGGTTTGACCTTGCTTCATGTTGCAATGAATCAACGGCATTATTAGTTATTGTCAAAATGGCCAAACAGAGAGTGATATGAAACACTATAAAGCCCGGAAAATATACCTAAACCAAGAGTTACAGGTCCCGTTACAAGTTATGAGCGCGTACCTTGAATGCGCAATAGTCATTTATGAGTCTGTCTCAATCTATATGTATGCCGCGAGGCGAATAAAAACATGCGCAGTAGTCCAACTATTTTCGCTGCGCGCTCATAACTCGTGACGGCACCTGTAATCTTTTTATTACACAGACCCTTCTAAAAGTTCACCTTCAAAGTTACGTTGTAATTTTTAATTATTTTTTTTGGTTCTATGAATATAGAATAAACATGTGTACCATAATGGGGCAGAGTGGTGCCAGTTGGTCATAAAGAGTGCGAGCCTCAGTGATGCAGCAGGCCTGGAAGGTGAGCTGCAGACAGCAGCAGCCCATGCCGAAGCCCATGGCGTCCATATACACACAGTCGGGCTGTGCAGCGCCCGGCTCCAACGCGTGAGCGTTGTCCACTGGGATCTTGGTGTTCACATCGCGGAACACTGCAATACCGCCTCATTGTTACTTGGCGATAAAACTTAAACCTAATTTTCTTAACAATTAAGACCCCTCGAGCGCTATTCATCTCTAGCTCATACATACGTCATTAAATGTAATTAATGACGTATGTATGAGTCTATTATATGCTCTTTATTTTAAGTAAGTATTTCATCGTTTTACCATAACATAAGTCAATAAATTACGATGCTTATAGTAAAATTAACAGTAATTACCAGGCAAATTGATAGCGACTTTTTCCCCTCTTCTATGTCTTATATTGGAGGACAAAGTTTTAAAGCGCGGGTGTCCAGGAAATATTGCTTCATCGGGAAAGTAGTGCGACTTTGTAACGCCGTCATGTGGGTTTGTTGCGAATGGTGGACTTGTGAAATCTGGACATCCCAACCTACAAAATAACATTACATTGATACTTTCCTAATTGTTTAATCGTAATGACGAATCACGGGATTTCCTGTGATTAGTAGGTAAAAAGCTTATGGCAAAATGACAACAGGAAAACATGTAAGAAATATTAAAATTACCTTGGAAAGTTTGTGATACTCATAATGACTTCACCATCTTTCAACAATGTGCTTGCCTCTGCGCGCCGGTACTGCATATTGGCTTCTACTATATTGAAATGTGCCAGAAGACCTCCGTAAGGCTTGCCTGGGGTCCCCTCCACCATATACGCACCGTATTCAGGTCGCCACAGAGACTTTACATCTGAACCAAGAGTGAAATCGTAATAACTACTTATATTTAGATTTTTAGAAATATGTTACGTTATCACGTAACAACTAAACGACGGATTACAAAAGTAATACAATTTTGTGCACTTATTGCCCTGGAAAATTTTTAATGTACCACTTAGCGCGAAGCCAAGGTAGGCAAGTAAGGTATTATTAATAAACCCATTCTAGACCCAAATTGTTCTTTACAGTAGGTTAATAAATAAATAATGAAATTTTTTGAGACCATAAGTATGTAGCATCTACATACATACCTATTTATAGTTATATGAGATGCTATTTGTAGTGTCTGTTTCACAATGTTTCACAAAGTGTTTGTAATCATAATCAATTACAGTTTTGAGTACCATTTATTGAATACAAGTAAAACAATTGACAATTTATCAGTACAAATAACAAAATGTATGCTAAACAACTTGAAGCAATGTTATTATGAGCCAAGCTAATGGTTTGTTTATAAAATGGTGAACTTGACACTTCCTGGATATATGGTAACAGCTATTTCCTGTAAATTTTTTGTTGGTCTTAAGATTTAAGTGATCTAAAGTGTTTCATAAAACTCCTGAAGAGGTTTAATAACAGACTTTTCACAACATAACAGATGGGGTTCTGTCGCATCCCCACTGTCTATTTACCCACAATATTTTCCTTGAATGAAAAATATTGATCATATATTTAAGTACCTAAAATTACTTATCATCTGTTACAGACTAATAGCATATGAACCGACACACACCATCATCACTTATGACAAACAAAAAAGGAGGTTCTTATAGGTTGTGAACAGGAAAATATTGCCTACAGCAGCCTGATTCACACAAAACAAATATACTTACTAATACTCAGGAAATATGCAACTCATGGGTGTCATACAAAATCATAACTTCAGCAATGATTTGCATATTACTACAAATCATTCATCTCATACAGTGTTTTACTACTATGTTAATATGTGTTACTTGTGGTTACTATAATGAATTATGTAATACTAACATATGCAGATTGCTTTAGTGATAAGGCTGCCCCTTGCTCACACTTATGTCAAACTATCTGTATATTATTATTTCTTTTATTTATTCAATGCTAGAAAAAGTATTTGAATACTGTTGTAACTGTGTGGTAAGATTTTTATAGGATTTTTCTCAACATTTATCAAAACCCCTTCCCAATTATTTCAATATTTAGTTGATTCATAAGAGAGACATAAAGGGCCTTCAAGTTAAAAAGTATAAATATCCTTTGTACTAGTCCTTTGCATACATATGTTGGGCCTTGAAATGTCTTTTATTAGTAAAATATCAATATCAAAGTGACATGGAACAACCAATTAATTAAGTTGCATGAGATGGCAATAGACTCACCATCTGTCATGTTGGCACTTAATCACCTTTGGTGAAATTTGGGTGTTGTAATAAAAACTCTACCTACCCCTTTAGGGGCATGAGGCATGAGCACATGTATGTGTATGTATATTATTATACAAGTTAATGTTATGTGTAAGATATTGCAATAATCTATACTTATTCCTAGTAAGCATGGCATAGTAGCTCCTTGAAACCAAAACCTGGGACCATACACTTACTGTTGACTTGCATATTTCACACCACAAATAGTATTTTAGTTAAGTAAAACAGTTACCTATATATAAACCTATTTGATGACTATTCACTACTAAAAACTTCATAGTTCCAATAATAATATAAATAAGGCTATAAAAAGTTAGACTTTAGTTTTTAATATGTTGAAACTAGACATTAAAACTTTAATGTCTACTTTTTTTTGCAATACAATGTGTATCATAGGAAGATAGTAAAAAATGTGAACTTAGTCAATACACTTACTCAGTGGGTCCAAGTTTTCCTTTTCCTGCAGCTGGGGTAGCAGCTCACTGGCTCTGAGGCTGACTGTAGCTCGCTGTTTTTCATCATCAAACTTCACTATTATATACTCCACCTACAAAATATAGTAATCAGTTAATTATTTATTCTCATGCTTATGGCCTAAATTCATCTTTCTTACAGTTTCTGAATGAGCACATTGTGTGAAATGATTATTGCTGGTATATAATTTATAGAAGCAGTCAACTATGCAGGATATATTTAGGTGCACAGGTATTTGGGAACCATTACGACTAGAGAATGACTCAGATAGATAGAGTAGTATCACGGTGAGAAAGTTACAAGGGGTCGGTACTTACTCACACTCCGTTAATCGCTTTTTACGACACCCACGGGAAGATATGAGGTGCTATTGTACTCTGCCGACACACACGACATATAACAAACAGTGAGTGTGATTACCTCGTCACCCCATTTGAGAACGTCGCCAGTGCGGTCCCGTAGCTTACTGTACAGGTTAATGAATTGTTCGATGCCGTGCTGCCGCACATGCTCTGCCAGCGCCTTCGTCTCCTCCCAGGATAAGGGACTACCTTCAGTTAATAAACCCATACTGCACACTTGAACCTTTCTCCAGATAAAATGAGTTTCACATAAACTTTTTACAACTTTTGCACTACAACAAAATCTATTTATTTTGAAGAAAACGTTCATTAATTCCCAATAATCGAAGAAAACAAATAATAATCGGAAAGAAAGGAAAATTGTCAATATTCGTAATTTAGCATTGATGCAATTGAATTTTATATTCACGAAAACAGAATTTTATATCATTAGCAATCTGTGCTTCGATGAATTTACGAATTGAATTGAGACATTTTTGTGACAAACTTGAGAATATTAATGAATGAATGAGGTACCAACCAAACCAGTACAACCTACTATCAAACCGTGTTTCTAAGTGCTGCACACCTACAAGAAATGTGGAAAGCATTAAAAAGAGCTAGTATAATTAAAGTTTCTGTAACTAAAAAGAGATAACGCTAGTGCTAGTACTTACTACAATTAGTCAAGTTGGATGGAACGCATCTTCTAATATTATAATGATTGACCTGTCAGTGTCAGTTAGGCAGTTCCTGGCATAGATAATGAAAAAAATTCGGTTACTCAACATTCTTTGTCTTTGGTCGATCGTCATGCTAGACATGTCATCATTGTGTATGTTTTGATGACGATGATTATATGTATGTGTATAAAAATAGAAACGAAACAATTTAAACAACATAAATTAAATTCAGTAAAATCTGCTCTACTTAAACCAGTTAAATACACCGAACGTGACTCAATTATTCTCCCTACCCTGTATTGTATACTGAGTACTGTGTACACAGTATTCTGCTGTTAGGACATGGTTATAATCTGTAGTCCGCGACAAATTTCTGCCTGACTGACATTTCAACATTTTCTATATTTGTCATGGTTTTGGGACTTTTGGGTACTGTCTCGATCGGTCGGTCTACGGTGTATAATATTAGAAAAAACTGATTTGTTTTGTTTGTAGATGTATATAATTTTTTTTCACTTTACGTCGAGTTCAACTAAAATGTAATTGTCCCGATCAGCCAAGAAGAGCTGCAGTGTGTAGTTCATCTCGCAGTCATTAACTAGAAACATGGTGCCAGTAGCGATTGAAGGATGCACCCAGGGTGCCGAAGGTGGTGGAGCCCGCGGCGGTTCCATTTCCCTTGCTTTGTTGATAGATTTCATCGTTCAAAGAACTTACGATGAGCTTACTGTTTTGGCAGAGCTGTAAGCATATTTTGTTTGTGATTTTACCTCAATATATTTTGTATTAGCAATATTTACCTGCAATAATATATTATCGCTTTTCAGACTGCCTCGTAAAACTGATATGGAGCGTAAAATTGAAATTTACAAATTCAGTGCTCGAACAAGGCAGCTTTTTGTTCGCCTGCTAGCATTGGTGAAGTGGGCCAGCAGTGCTACTAAAGTGGATCGCTCAGCCCACATCATGGCATTCCTCGACAAGCAGGCTCTTCTTTTCGTAGAGACTGCTGATGTTTTAGCCAGAGTTGCCCGGGAAACACTGGTACATGCTAGGTATGACCTGTTACATATCTATGTCCCTGAATTTAGTAGATAGCAGACAAAATAAAATTTCAGATAGGGATATCTACAAGCGAAATTAAGTTTTTCAAGTTTACCTAATTGGAAATTGCTTGTTGCTGATTTACCTACATGTGATAATAAATGTTTTTTTTTTAAATTATAAAATTTTTTTAACATTAAAAATAAAATTTTGGCAAGCTGCCACTGTGTTTCCCATCGTTCTATAAATCTGAAACTTTAAAAAAAAAAGTCATATTTTTGCCTTAAAAAAATCTAAACATGATATTTTTTAGATTTCAAATTTGTTAGTTGAATCGTTAGATATCCAAAATGATTATTTTTTTTAAATTTTGATGACGGATATCAAAGTTAAAAATAATCAAAATCAAAAAAATGTCATATCTTTATTTTTCAAAAATCTATAGATGATGTATTTTGGATTTATTATTTTCTTATTCATTTATTAAATATTCTTATCTTTTGATTTTTTTAAATTTAGGTCCGGAATAATTAAAATCAAGAATGATAAAAAAAAAAACAAAAAAAAGTTTTTTGTTTTCATTTTTCAAAAATGTGAAGATGATTTTTTTCAGATTCATTTGCTCATTAAATATTTATATTTTACAGTTTTTTATATCTATTTTGACGAAGAATATGAGGTAAAGCATGATATAAAATTTTTTTTTACTCAAGTCAATAAATTTGCCTACAAGACTGAGGGAATTTGAGAAAAATGACTCATGTTGAACAAAATTGGTAAAAAATCAAATCTTTTTATTAGTTACCTTTTTATTCTACGTCAATTAATTTTTAATGTAAAAAAATTTTTGTAAAAAAAAAAAATTCGTTTATTATCACTTGTAGGTAAATCTATGACAAACAATTTCCAATTTGGTAAATTTGAAAAACCTAATTTCGTTTGTAGATATCCCTATCTGAAATTTTATTTTGTCTGCTATCCACTAACTTCAGGTACATTACATATCTTACATAACATTGCAGGCTCCTATTAGTTTAAATGTAAACTTTTACTTCTTTATACTTAATAGTTGAAACTCTAAATTATTTCCTCATCATATGAAACCTACATAATAATAATTTTGGGTTTGTAGACAATCTGTTAGGTGTTGATAGTTTGTTTGGTTCAACCAGTTTTCAAACTAAAACTTCTAACAATACATAATATATATTATAGTAATGAAAGACTCTTTTTATATTATGTATATTTGAATGCAATCAGGTTACCAACATTTCATATGGCGGCTGCGGTGGAAGTGCTAACTCTGGGCACTTATAGCCGATTGCCGGCAGTGATACGGGAACGATTGGTTCCACCGCCGGCACTGACGCCTGGTGAGCGACGCTCCACTCTGCGTTCCCTCGCGCATGTCGTCCGACAACGTCTAACTACTGCTTCACTACCTTGTGATGTTAGAAATTTGAAAGTGAGTTAACAATTTGCTGCAGGAGTTGTCACAGCTATCTTAAAATATTGGCCTATAAAAATATTATGTAGTAAATGCTGTTTTCATTTTTCAATATAATCATAAGATTAATTGACTCAGGTGGATAATGGGCGAGCAACATTCTCTGTTGGCCAAGAGTTCAGTGTGTCTCTGACAGTGATGGGTGACGCGCCTAATGTGCCCTGGCGCTTATTGGACATTGCTATACTTATACAGGACAGTGAGACTGGAGGTAAGCCTATTTAAATATGGAACTAGCACCCACCCTCACTTTACTTTGGTTTGGAACTTTTGAGACTTTCAAAACATTGATTTTAATATCTATATAATATGGATTTGTTATGATGGGATCCACTGGAGTTCAACTCTTACATTTTGTACAATCTGTAATGTGATATACGGACATTATGTAAGAGCAATATGACATGATATTAAGTTATTTTGAATCAACTTGTCCTTTGACTAGTTGCTTTGTTTCCAGAGGGCAAGCCACTAGTGCACAGTTCGCAACTAGCGTGGCTTCGTGGCGTAGCTCAAGCGAGGCTGGCGGCCGCTGGGCTCAGTGGCGCCCTCACGGCATTACGATATTTTTGCCGCTCTCTGTCCTTGGAGTTGCTCTACACTCAGACATTACGACTCTGCCGAGATCGCTTGTCGAAACATCTTCAGGTGGACAGATACATACCCGGCCAGAAGTTACAAGTGTCTTATTGGAGGTGAGTACATTATGAACATCACAAGGAATTTCTGGAATTAATCAAACATGGCCTTTACTACTTGGGGATGTCAATGTAGCTTTCTATTATTGTTAGAATGTTGAAATTTATATATGTTAAAGCATAGTTTATTTAACGTTGGATGCTATAAGGAGATTATTTGCGGTGTGTCAGGGAGTTGGGATGTGAGCTGGGCTACCGAGTGATAATCGGCGCGGAGGGCGAGTCATTATGCGTGTGGCACGTGCCTGCGTTGGCGGGCGGCGAGCGGGTGGCGGCCGCGCTCACTCCGCATGCGCCCTCCATGGAGCGGCTACTGGCGCACACCGTGCACGTGCGCTCGAGGCAGAGGCTCAACGACCTCAAGGTGCTGCTCAACGACTTGGGGGTGAGCTCACTATTTCGTCTTGTTTGTATGTCTCAAAGTGCTAAGTTGTGACCCAATATGTATACTAAAAGGTGGGGGTGGAATAATGTCTGGCTTGGGATGGTGATTGAACAATGTCACATTAAAATTCAACCGAGAATCTTATTTAATGTTGCTGACAAAATTATGCCAAACAGAAACGATAAATAAACTCAAACTAAAAAAATATATATTATTGACTTGAGTAACCTCATCCATTTTTTGATGTTGGTTAAAAATGTCCTTATAGAATTCTGCAAGAAACTCAGTAATTACTGAGTAATTGTCAGAAGTATAATAAATACAATTAATTGTTTGAAAAGAGTAATTCCAGTGTAATTGTTTGGTGTGTATTTGTGTAGGTGGAGTGCAGCGTGGGCGGGTGGCCGTGCGTGCTGGCGTGCTCGGTGGTGTGGCCGTGCCTGCGCGCGGAGCAGCTGCTGGTGTCGGTGGGCGCGCACGGCGGGCGTCTGCGCGCGCGCGTGCCTGCCTACCCGCACACGCCGCGCATGCCCGACCTGGCCAACGCGCTCGCCGCCGCCGACATACCCCACATACGCCCGCTGCTCACGCAACTCAGGTAACACACTACTGTGTACATTACCTACTTTATTTATTGCATACAAATAAACATAAAACTGTACTCCTATCTGATAACGCGGTAGTCTCTTCTCTAATAGCTATTAAGAAGTAAAATAAAGAAAGAAGTATATGGTCATGCCGCCACAAAACGGTCCCTGAAGGGTTAAGCAGGGACAACGTGACACAAATAGTGAGTTCATCGCCGTCGGTCACTATACATATGTTTTTGAATTTCTTTTAGTCTTATGCAGGTTTCGTTTTAATGTTTTCTTCTCTGTTAAGCTCGTGGTGAGAAAACACTGCACTAAGTTTCTGAAATAATTTTTTTTTCCAGACCGCTGGGATCAAAACTTGCGTCTCTTGCGTAGCATGCGACTGCTTAAACGATTCTACTTATTGAATAATCAAATAATATTAATTGCCAATAGGTTTTGGCTAGTGGCCCGTCGTTGCGAGAAGACGCTGCAGCATTTGCCGGCCAGCGTGTGTTCGCACCTGCCGTTCCTGCACGGGCCCGATCATCCGCTCAACAAACTGGCGCCCGATCGGCTCTACGTCACGCTGCACAGACACACCGATCACATTCTGGTAACTTATATTTTTATACTGGGCTGTGCCCCGCGATTTCACCCGCGTAGAATTCATTTCATGGGTGGCTTTATTTCGCGTAATATGCATTTAGTGAATTACAAAAATATACTTCAATTTTATTTTATCTGTATTGTTAACTCGACATCACTCTTTATGTATTTTTATCCACTTAATATTTGTTGACGGCAAACATATTTTTGCTGACATAATGTAAACACATATTATGCAAATAAGTAATGTCCCCTACCTCTGCCACTAGTTGTGGAATATTGGTTTATGTAGCTAAGTGGCAGAAAACCGTCTTTCTTGAGTATTTCATTGCAATGGATTTAGTGTAACCCGGGCGTATAAATAGACTAATCATATTGTATCTTTATCAGATAGTGGAAATGAAGGAGGTAGCAGCGGGTACCACGGCGACGACCAGTAACTGCGCCAACAGCGGCAGCGCGTGCTCCGTGGCGCTCTCCTTCCACCTTGCCGGCGCTAAGCGATGCACGCCCGACGAGTGCGAAGATGAGGTCTGTATGCTTTACACACTAAATGACCCATCATCGCTGATCTGTTGTTTATTACCGTGATCAATCTAGTCATGTTTTATAATTTTGCTGGTATAAAGAAACATTTCGAGTCAGCTGGAACTAGCGATCGCTAGAGTTGGCCGCATAAATCGCATTATGTCACACGGTTTAAATATTCGGCGATTTTTTTTGTTTTATTATATCCTATAATGTAATGGTAGCATATGAATTAATTTATCCATATTATACCCACAACCACCAAGTAGGTATTAAATTGACACGAGGATTATGTTTTGTATTCAGGGTTCGAATAGCAACCCGTCTCCGGCCGGAGCGTCTCGTGCGTTTTTCAAGTTGCACTCGCTGGTCGAGCTGGACACGTTCACGCTGACACACGGGCCCTTCACTCCTCTCGACACACCCGGTAATTTTAATTAGTTTAAATTTTAGCTTATAAAGTATTGAGATTATTAAAAGAGCTCTGAAATGGATTGAAAGAATGAAATGCGAGAGATCCGTTATGTACGATCAGGTATGCAGCCGGGCAAACGTAAGTTGTCCGCAGCGAGCGCCCGCGCAGTGCGCGTTCGACAACCAGCGTACTTCTTGCCGGAGCTTGCACATGTGGTGGCGGCTGCTGATGAACGCGTGCCATTCGTCAACCTGGCCCAGGAGGTATGTACTATTACAATTAAGTATATAGAGCTAGCTACTTTTCATCCAAAGACCATCTTCCTCTATGTTTTGTAATAAGGGAGTTAAGGTAGACAAATATTGGGTTACATACATATATATCTGTAAAGATAAATAAAATTGAAGTGTTTGTTAGTAATTCCAAAAAATAAGAGTTTTTCACTAATGGATATGATAGTAAATACGGTACTGACAATAAAAAACAATTTTTCTGCTTGTGTGTCTGTCTTTTTGTTCATCTTCTTTTATTTTTTAACATAAACTTCCGCTGGTCTCCCATGAAATTAACTCTATGCGGGTAAAGCTGCGGGGCACAGCTAGTTAGTAAATATAGGTAGTATAATAATAATGGTATCGTCACGACAATCGCTGGACTTGAATGTGCAGTTGTGATATTTTTTGGGAATGTTTGGCGGGAGCGCTATAAAACACATGCTAACTGCGCACATATTGTGTACCTGTAGCTGTATACGTGTGTGTGTGTGTGTAGTTAGCGAGTCGCGGCGTGGTGCACGGCGGCGTGCAGCCGGAGTGGCGCGGCGCGGCGTTGGGCATGCGCGTGGTGCGGCTGCCGGGCGGCGAGGGAGCGGCCGCGGCGGGCCTGCGCGCCCGTTTGCTCGCCGCCACGCTCAGGCTCACCACCAAGAACCAGGCGCGCGTCTGGACCGCTGAACTCGTCTTCCACGGCTCGCCGCTGCGCACGCCCAACCCCAAAGAACAAGGTAACACGATGTCACCTGTGTCCAGTGTCTGAATGATTTATCGATTCCAAGGTAGAAGAACGGGGCTTGTAGACAAAAGCAACATTATCTTCACGATTCGGCCATCGGATCGGATTATGTCATTGCTATAGATTTTTTATAATTTCGCAAGCGTGAGAGAATGTTACTTTACACAAGTTTATGATTATACAAAATTAAAATAATATTAGCAGGAGTTCATGAAGTGCAGTCGCGTATGTCTGTCTGTCTCATGTTTGTTACAAACGAATTTGTTCTCATTTCGAATAATAAATATATTTTAAGGATGTAAGGATCGTAGCTTGTGGCGAACGGTGGTCTCTGCCTACTCCCACGGTGTATTCCATGGCGTGAGCTTATGAATGTATGTGAATATATTTTCAGTAGAACTTTTTTGTATGTAACTAAATACTATCGGCAGGTGAGAGGCGGTGCGTGTATCTCCAGTATGATCTGGGCACGGACGCGGGCCGCACGGCGGACGCGTTCCTCGCGGACTGGGCGGCCATCGTCAACCTGCACAGCCTTCTTTATGATTTCATGCTGAGGCCTGCTCAAGGTAATTTATTTAAAACTGCTTGCCCAAGGCAATTTCTACCTTTGGGTGATACAGAGACAGACGTGGCAATGTAGCCTTTATTATTATAGATATCACATTTAAATGAAGTCGCCCATACGAGTAGACTATGTCTGCTGATCGTTCTGCGTATCCACAATAGTTTTCTTAAAACTTATTATTTATATGATTTCTCAAACTTTAAATGTATAGTTAAGTTGTTTGACGCTTGTGAACCAAAGTCACTTCAAGTTCCAATACATTTATCCTTAGTTTAGCTCCCTCTGAAGGATTCAGTGCTTCTAAGTAAAATGTTTGTGTACAGAGCGTGAGACCCTGTGGCACGGCGTATGCATCCGGTCATACACGTACCGGTCGCTGGTAGTGGGGTTCGGTCCCGGGCAGCGCGCCACGGCCGTTCTGCAATGGAGCGCGGCGGCGCAGAGATACACGGTGGCCACGCCGGCGCACCAGCCCGCCGCCAATGCTCACCATCTGCTGCATCATCACCTCGACCACTACATCAACTGGTCTGCATACACACACACGCACTATTATTATATTATGTACCCTCTTAGTAGCTGAAATAATCGCAATTTTTACCAAGTTTAAAACTACCAAGATAACTAGGCATCAGAATATAATAGCTGTAAGATCGTTAGGTGTAAAACAGAAACCTTTTTATTGAAAATATTCAATAGAGTAGTAGATATTTATTTCAAATCAACCTGAATATTTTATGACGTGCGGCAAAAATAAAAAATAAATGTGTATCTGATTCAGAATTCTTTTAGAGATTATCTCCTTGGCTTATATACATACTAAGGAACATTGACATCAATAACATTGTCGTAACATATAAATTATATGTATTATAAGATACTAGCGACCCGCTTTCGTTCCACTTCGGGTAAAATGTTTTTAAGACTATTAAAATATGTCTGCAGCCACAAGGACTTGATGTCGTTCGGTGTGATCCTGCGCGAGACGTACGCTCCGCTGCTGGCGTTGAGCCGGCTGCCCGCGCTGCCTCAGCTGGGGCTGCACCACGTGCGCACGCAGATGCCTACGCCCACCTTCACGCTGCTGGCGCACTCGTGGCGGAAGGTAAACTATTATAGTCAAACATTAACTTACCGTCACGGTACGTTCACAACGCATCTCGCACATCTCTGGAGGAAACGTATCATTTTCATTGGCTTTGTGCATGACACCCACTGACCTCTAACTATACATAACTAGCTTTTCGACGGTGGTGTAAGCAGCGAGCATATAGTCAGAGTTCTCAAAACGAATTATAGAGAAGGAATCTCAAATTTGGTTGTGAGACGCTAGGGGTACTTTAAATGGACACAATATGTATACACAACAGGTGTACGCGCATAATATTGTTTTTTATGCAATATACGGTCCAGCGTGTGAATTAGTACAGGTCAGCGACCTCATTCACTCAGTGAAATCAATCTATGACCAGCCGACCTGATATTTATTGAATTTAATTCTCATTGTACAATGAGAACAAACAAGAAGATGGCATTATATTGTTACACTTTAATTGGCTACAGATCCGTATAATATACGCTGGAGCGTATTCGCTGGAGGTGGGCATCCGTGGCGGTGGCATGGTCACCATTCGAGACGGCTCCTACTCCAAGTTTGACCGTAGCCCCGTCGTCGATGAGTTCGCACCTGCGCAAGGCCTAAAGGTTATACATAATATGATTATATATCTTTCAAATTCGAATAAAAGTAATTTTCGTTAATATTGGTGATACATAAAACAAATGCCATTTGTGTGCTCTGTAGACGTTCCTGTCGCGATATGTTGACGACAATATAAACACGAGGCTTCTGGCTGAAGACGACAATCCGCCTTCGCCGATGTCTCCGATGCCACCAGGTGAACAATTGCATTGAATGTTTTGGAAGCGACATAAGTATTTTAACGGATAAGAATAATACGTTGAAGATTGAATGATTAATGAATCCCTGTGTATGTGTAGGTGGTCTCCGTTTCCCGGCGCCACTCACCCCGCCCCAGCCTCACACCCCGCACTCGGCGCCAGTCACCCCGCACCCAGCCTCGCCCGCACACCAGGTAAACATTTTGTACCATGGTATTTGTGTATTACCATATTATTAGTTTTAAACCTCGACGTCATAAATTTAGACTTCTCGGTAACGTTTTAACATATAAATTATGGTCTGTAATTATTATTTATAGATACATTTGGTTTGTGCCTAAATGTTGCCTAGGAAATCTGAGATATTTCGCACACGGTTAATCTAACCTAACAAACTCTCGTTTAACCTCAACAACCACGTGACGTTGGCGAAATAGATATATTCAATTTAGTTGCCATTAAAAAAATAAGAAAAAGAACTGTTTGTGTCTCTCTTCATTACTGTAGAATGTATTTTTGCACGCAGGTCATAAATGCTATTTATATTTCACGCCTGTATACCCCGAAGGGGTAGGCAGATGTGCTGTAATAACACCCACTTTACACCGAAGATGATTAAGTGCCAATGAACAAACTGAGTGTGAGTCAATCGCCGTCTCATGCACTATGCTTACGTCATTGAATAATTTCTCAGACATATGCAGGTTTCCTCGGGATGTTTGTCTTCACTATACAGCACGTGGTGTGAAATGACTGTACTTAAGTTTTTAGAAAGACACAAATCCCAAGACCACCACGATTCTCCCTTATATTTTAGTGTCGTGTAATAACCAAATGGTGTGGTATATTAGATGAGCGGTGGTTCGTTCAACCTGACGTCGCCGACGGGCGGGGCGGGCGGCGGCGCGGGGGTGTCGGCGTCGCCGGCGTCGCCGATGGCGCCGTCGCCGCACGCCGCGCCGGCCGCGTCGCCCCACCCGCCGCCCACGTCGCCCTTCACGGCGTGGCCCGCCTCGCCCTCGCTGCCGCGACCCTCGCCCGGACCGCACCATCCCTCGCCCAGACACCACATCGACCACAAAGGTAACACTATGTACACGTTTTTATCACACTTGCCACATACCCCATACACACTTCTAATTTATAGCGAATACAATGATACATCATTCAGAATGCATGTAACGACCATTTCGCCAGACGGTCTAGTACCTTGAGTGATTACGAAGCGTTTGATACATGAAATGTCATCTAAAGTAGTACAGCGACTTCTTAGAAGTATGCTGAACAGAAGAAAGACGTCAACTTTTTTGGGTTTATTCGCCTGTTGTAATTTGCGAACATCTAGCGAGAAAATTATACACTGAGAGAAACGACAAATCAAATGGGTGAGAGCCAGTTTAAATGTACACAATATGTACATTGTATGAGTATACAAGTTTTTGTAAGTATAGCAATCATACTTTAATCTATACAGATAAATAAAATTGAAATTTATGTTTGCAATTTTAATATTAAATATAATTTTATTAATCCGTATAGATACAGAGATAAGTGAGTACAACTCACTACTGTGATGTGCATAGCATCTAGACTTTTGTAGGTGAACATTTGGCACAGAGCTTCGGTTGGTGGTCCATATCAATTTAATTTATTAAAAATCCCTTAATATTGATTTTTGCGATTATGTTATACATTGAGTTTTGAAATTTCATTTATAGGAAAAATAATAATCATTGACTATGTTCCACATATCATGCAATAAACATCGAATTCTTATTAAGCCCTAACAACTACAGTTTGCTACAATAAGTAAGATAATGAAAAATTAAAAAAATTAGCATATTTATTTCATTTTCAAATTGATATGCACGATCTACCAATTCTCAGTGCCAAAAAAGTGCAGTAGAGTGTGTGCGCGCGTGTAGGTCCTGGGTCGAGCTGCATGTCGCTGGGCGTGTTCGGGCGCGGCGGGGGCCGGGCGTGGGGCGGCGCGGTGAGCGTGCCGCTGAGCGCCGCCAAGCTGGAGGCGCTGTGCACGCCGGCCGACCCGCCGCCCGACGCGCCGCCCGGCCCGCCCCTCGCGCCTCTGCAGCGGTTCCTCGCCTGCGTCTACATGAAGCGAGCCATGCAACGAGTCGTGCACCAGGAGGAGTTTGTACGTAAACCACCGCCCAATTTACTATCTACTTTTTTTAATGCAGGTTTCTTCGTTCAATCAGAATAGATTTCGTCGCACAAAAAGTAATCGGCACATTTTTCGTCATATAACCCCAAAATACATGTCTACCCAATGTCTATTAATAGATGTGAAACTATCTACTTGTTATGTTGACATATCGGTTCTTCGTGACTTATTTAATTTTATACAGCTTTCATTGTTTTACTATTCTTCGCTTCACTTCGGATTACGTTTTTTTAGACTATTAGAAAACTTTTCTCAACTATCTTTAAATATAAAACCATATAATCAGTATTAATAGTAACCAAATATTTTGGAATTATATTGAAGATTTGAAAAATTTTGATGTAACAGAGTAGCGACGTGCGTACACGATTGACCTGTGACGCCTCTGTCTGTCTCTGACTATCATTACGCCCATTACTCCTATTTTCTCGTGGATGCGTGCTTCTGTGTGAGTATGTAATTTAGAAGGATCTGTTCCCGAATTCCTAACTGCTCGTAAAGCTTTTGATCCAACTTTGATTGTGTTGTGTTAGTTGACGATGGTGTCTGCGGACGCGACGAGCCTGACGTTCAGGTGTGACAACGCTGGTCTGGCGGCACGCGTGTATCTCAACCCGCAGCACATGCAGTCGCTACACGTGCAGCTCACCCCGCTGCCCGAGACCAAGGACACCTGGACACAGGACGATCTACAGGTTTACATTACATCATACACATTCTAGCTTGAGTAATGAGGATCGTGTGACTGTGCAAATATATGCTACACTTGATTAGTTATTTAGTACAAGAATTATGGGTTGCAAAACCTAGTTAAGATCTGTTAAAAACATTTCAATAAGATATAATTAATACGAAAACACCATCAACGACTGAATCGCTAAGACATTGTTACGGTTTTGATTACGTGTAGCGAGCTACTGAACGATCGTTTGTTGTTATAACAGTTGATGGAGAAGTTCTTCGAGCAGCGCGTGGCGATAGCGCCGTACCGGTCGACGGCGCTGCACGGGTGGTGCCGCGTGTGGGGCGCGCCGGGCGCGGCGCTCCCGTCGCTGGTGGCCCTCATGCGCGCCGACCTCGCCGCCGCGCCCGCGCTGTGGCACCTCGCCTGGGCGCTGCGCATCCCGCCCGCCGCGCCCCCCATCGTGCCCGCCGGACAGCCCGCCGTGCTCCTCGCCAAACACAAGATACTCTTCTTTGTGAGTGTGCACACACTACACAGGGCCAAGTGCACGTTTTTGGATCGTCGACGTAAACGTAGATTTGTATAGGATCGAAACAGCGCCGTCTGTAAACCTAAAGATGACACTATTGTGAGCCCATACAAATCTGCGTTTACGTCGACGCGACGACTTGTGACGGCGGTTTTAAGAAAACTCGCACTAGGCACTCTGTATACTTTTCATGATTCGTGTCTTAACTTGATTAAACTTCTTACAAAATAGTTTCAAATCGTCAGAAAGAAAAAAATACATTATACAGGATTATAAATGTTACCACCAGGGTCGGAAGATTGCTTTTGTTTGCAACAATTACTCTTTTCAAAGACTTCACAAAACGAACACTTGTATATTATGTATTAGGCTGCGCTGTCACGTTAACAAACGGCGTTGTATTACGTTGAGCGTTGAATCGTCATTTTGAAAGTCACTTTTAAACGCTCATGAAAAGTATTTCTATTGCCACCACAATAACAAATAAAAAAAAAACAATAAAATTAATATTTAAGGGAGTTCCCATACAACAAACGTAATTTTCTTTTTGCCGTTTTGTAGACAATGGTCCGGAACCCATCGTGCGCGAGTCCGACTCGCACTTGGCCGGCTTTTTGTGGGTCTTGTATACCCACTATTTTCGCTGAGCGCTCATAGCTCGTAACAGAATCTGTACATCCATATAACCTAGCCTAGCTTGGGCTCAGTGTGACATGACATGTGTGTGTGCAGATCTGCCTGACGCGCGGCGAGACACAATTGGTACTGCCGCTGGTATACGACATGCAAGCCAACGCCACACAACTCGCCGACAAACAAAACGCACAGCCGCATCTCATCGCCGTCAGCTTACATCTCAAACGGTATGTTAAAGATTTAATATTGATAAATATAGATAACACGATGAGGAGCTCGTGGCACAGTTACTATTACGAGTTGTATACACGGTGTTGACATAGAAAAACATTTTTTTTCAAACATTCTCTGTATGTCTGTTTGTTCCGGCTAATCTCCGAAATGACTGGACCGATTCTAGCGGAACTTTCACTGGTGGATAAGCTAATGTTACAAGGAGAAACTTAGGCTACTTTTATTACAAAAAACATTAGGGTTCCGCGGGAATGAAATTAAAACTACGCGGGTGAAACCGCAGAGCACAGGTAGTAAATAAGTAAAAAACAATAGAACACTGCGATTTAGCTGCTAGAGTGTAAATGTATGTATGCATGTGTTAGGTTCAACGAGTTCAACCAGTCCCACGCGGAGTGCACGCTGTGGCCGGCGGTGCGCGACCTGGTGACGAGTTTCACGCTGCCCTCCGACGCGCCGCCCTCCGCCGCGCCGCCGCCTCCATAGCTACTCTACCACAACCCTCTCATATAGCACTCACTACACACAGCCACACCTCGCTAACTAGCGATATAACAGTCACATATTTTCCCAAGACTAGAGTAGAACAAAAATAAAATGATGCCAGTTACTGTGTATCCCCATATATAAGTTAAAATGTGTTTGTTAGTTTTCATTGTAAATATTTCATCTTTATAACGATTATGTAGTAAGTGTACCCGTGTGTTTCGGTAAGTGCTACGATTGGCACCTAGATCTGCAGTGCTTGATTCAAATGATAGGTTTTTTGAACTTAACCCATTCACGACCATTCCGTTGAGTATCAAATTCAATGTGTATTACTGTGGATATTTGTAAAAAGTTAGTACGTAAGTAATGTATATTTTATAATGATTGATTATCACTATAATAAATTATTATATTTTTATAATCAAGTGTTATTTCTTGTTGTAGACGATAATATTTCACTGATCCCTACTGACTAATTAGTTATAATTTCATAGAATAATTAAGTTAAAAATATTGGTTAAAATTCCGTATACTTTGGAAGAACCAACAGGGCAGATTTTTTTTACAAAATTCAGGTGGATTGTAGGGCAGGGTGATTTGAATCAGGACCACCTGAATTAGCCTATTTTTCTGACCTGGCTGCTATAATTTCCTGCACCTATCAGCGATTACTTTGGTAATTCCCAATCGGCACGTTTTCGCGAGTGTACAAGAAATTATTCACTGTACACTAGTCATCCTTGTGGTAGGACACGGTATAAAATATAAGCTTGTATTCTGTGGTCATCATACTGTCATGTGGGATGGGAAAATGTGTTTGGCAGTCTCTTCTTGCAAACAAAATAAAAAGTAAGCGGTCCTTCGAAAATGTCACTCGTCATTCTAGCAATTTGATTGAAGTTTTGATAAATTATAATTGTTTATTTGGGATAAAATTATATGTCGTCTGTAAACTCTTATGTTATTAGTTGTTAAAAATTTGTGATGGGGGGCGTTGGTCGAGAACGAAATTCTTTGGAAACAATACTCACTTATGATAACAGAGATGCGGTAAAAAAATTATATTAATATCATAATACAAACCTATAATGTACTGTATTGCAAGCTTAATGGTGTAATTTAGAGTTGTAATGCTTATGTCTGTAAACTAAGATTAAACCGGTAAACCGGTGAATATGTAAATAGCTTGCTTTCAAACCTGTGAGTAGAGTTATACAAAGCGAACGAAGTAGACTTCATTCGGAATCTATAAGCTAACTTTTTTACTCTTTAAAATTGTTCGCGTTCGCTATAGTTAGGTGGCATGTATGTGTTTGTTCAGCAAAGCCAATGGTCGGTGGTGTGGTCGACAACGCACATCCCGGGCATGGACCCGGGCACGGGCGGCGGCGCGTGGCGGCGTACTGCCGGCCGACGCCGCCTGCGGCTCGGCTCGCTCGCGCTCGGGGCCTTTCTCACCATGCACTGCCGCGTCACCGCCTCTGTCCTCACCGGCGGATTCTGTTAGTTCCACTACATACATAAATTCGTACATGCAACGTTATCCGTTATACATTGATCGGTTGAGATATGTTTTTTCTCGTGAACACGCGTGAAATTTATTATACGGTAACAACAAGACAAAAACATTTCTACCGGTCACCGTCTGTCGAAAAAAATTAAAGGAGGTTAAGATTTTGATAGCCTCTAGTTTCCTTTGACAAAAGTTTGGGAGATTCATAAGAATTTAGCGAAACATTGTTGTTGCAAATGTGATCGTATATATAGGTGTTGTTCGGTATTGCAGTCGTGTTCATGATCATTCTTGTAATGGCGGTGGCTCTGCTTGCCAACCCTCTACGGCACTTTGAAGTTTACCTCGGACAGTGGAGTATAAGTGGTCCCGGACGTGCTTTCCGAATTATACCAATGCTTGATGGTAAGTCGATACATTTTTTCAAACATTGCAGTTACCTGGGCATTAGTTATTAATTCCTTGGAATATCTGTTGATAGCTAGATAAAGCAATTTGTCCCAATATGTGCCTTTCTAATATCAATTAAATTAGGCACATATTGTAATTTACAAAAATGTGATGTGTAGGTATCGGCATAGCAATATGTATAAATGCGATAGTGCGCGCCATATGCTGCTGCACCATGGCCGCGATAAGCGTGGTGTACGTCGTGCACTCCGTTGCTGACGCCAAACTGCCATTCACCTATTGCAGGCAAGTGATGTTTACAATTATCAACGATCCTATATCTAGCTAACATGGGAATTTATAATTTTGTTTATGAGTTAGAATCATTTAGATGTTTGACAGACAGAGAAAGACTCATAAAATGAATTCTGCGCATTCAAGGTCAGCGCTCATTACTTGTGACGGCAACTGTAACTTCTAAATGAAAATCTACACTTTTTTTACAGAGATTTCACCCTAAAATCGTATGACCCTAAAGTGATAGAGGTAAAGACCCTTATGATGCAAGAGGTGCGTGGATAACAACTATCAAACCTAGCTTCGGCTAAATTTATGTTATAATACAAGTCTTAATATGATGATTGCAGTCACGATTTATGATGGAAACTGGTTCAATTGATGAGGAAGATATTGACTCGACAAGTACTGTTGGAATGGTTGATCAAGCTTGGAGAAACGCTTCAAATTTATTTCATGGGAATACGAGAATGTAAATTTCCTTTACTATATTTTATAAACAAACCATCTAGCTAATGGCATTTTGCAACACACTAATAAGTTCCTTCAGTGCCGTCATGTCAGGTTTTTCCTTAATTGTAATTAGTTTTTAGTTTATGTAATTTCTTTGATATCGCTGTGACACACGTAACTAAAAAAGGGTTTCCGGGACTTGACTATTCCGAGGGTAGGTTACTTGCCTAACAGTGCTCGGAAACTAAATTGCCTAAACTCTCCGCTACACGTAAACAAACCTTGTTCAGCAGTTGGTACAGGGGCCTTACCATGACCTCTTATTGCCATGATAGTTTTACTCTTATGATGAGACAGATGTATATGACGTGTATATGTATGTCACTGTCTCACGGCGGAATTATGATGGCAATAAGAGCTTATGGTAAGGCTGAACGTCTTAAGTTATTGAATGACCAGTCTAGGGTGTCTGCGCAATTTCATATTGTGTTCTTTTAGACGCGTATGTGTATGGTGTACATTTTATGTGTATTATTACAGAGGACGAAAAGCACCAAAGAACAGTCATAAAATAGAAATGTGTAACGAGATATACCCTGGATCATACCCTGCGCTGTACAGCACTCCGGCGTATAACTTCTTCTAGTTAGTGTTTACTTAGTTTGATCATGTTCATAGAATATTGTATGTTCTATATGAATAATCATTTATTATTCATTCATAAATATAATTTGATTACAGTGTGGAAGTTGTTCATTTACGCTCGGACTATCATTTTGGCCAGTTCAACACTTGGCTTGTTCTGAGCATAATTTTCATATGGTCGGTAATATGGGTATTGATGATCGTAGAGCGCATTCTACATGGCAGGGTTAGTACCAGCGAGTATTGTAATAATTTGGATATCTGCAAATTAATAAATATAATAGTGTAATGAATGGACTTATATATAATTTTAGTTAATTTGGAACAATATGTATTCTTGGTTCGTTGTTGTACCATGGATATGGGCGGTAATGCTGGTTATAGCGGCCATGAATAGTGTCATCGTACAAAAGTCTTGGCGTCGAGTGTTCCGGATTGGTACCAGAGAAGTCGTATCTGTATGTCGCTATATATAATTATAATTAGACCGTGTAAATTATGTTCTATTAACACGTAGTTCCATTTACAGAGTGTAGCAGATGCTTTAGAAGTGGCTATTTACATTCATTCTGCAAGTGTGGGCACTGAACTCATTCACGGCAAAGGGTTGAATCATTACGGTAACTATATTCTATCTATTCTTAATAATTAGTGGTTTGCTAGTAAGGCATAAATCCAGTATCGAGTATTAGTTGTTTTTATATGAACAGCGGCGGGACATATAGACCACCGTCTGCATGGCGAAAACGTGTGGCACTCAGCTCTGCTCTTGTTGCTGACCGCTCTACACTCTGGTGGATCCGCTGTGTGCGCCGTCGTCGACTACATACAACCTGATGTACAAAAGGTTTTTTACATGCAGGAAGGTAATTATTAGCTCTTAATTCATCATGATAAGACTTATTTTAAAACTAGAGAAAAATACCATTCATTTTATTTCATTCAATACCAAATAACACTCCTTTCAAGTAATTGTGGCGTAATTGCTACACGAATCAAAATACTAACATTTACCCGTTTCAGGTACTTTATGGATAATACCGATGTATTCCAAATGCACTTCGTACGGATCTCATTCACATTTATTGTAAGCCTCAAATTGTTCAATACACGTTTATATTATTATTGTGATTATCACACCCCTGCCTACCCCTTTGGGGAATACAGAAGTGAGCATATGTATGTATGTAATGTCTCAACAAATAATTTGCGTGTATATTATGCATGATTATTTTGTAAAATGATGTCCGCTTATTTCGTTTCACCAAACTAAGTCAATACCTGCTTTTGGTTTTCAGATCCACGGTTATATTTAGCGGTCTGGTATTTTCTTACATGACTGTGGCATTTGTTCTACTCAAGACAGCTTTACATACAATATTTGAATACAAAGTAAAATTGGTGTACGTATCTGTTATTATCAACCATACAAAATATGCATGTGCTAATGGCACAACTTAGAAATAATTTAAGTTTCGCTTTTCAGGTTTATTGAGCAAGTCGTTGTTGGCAGTCTGATTTTAACCTGCATGGGTTTTAGTTTAATGTTTGCAACAAACGTAAGTGCTTCTGACTATTGGAGATTTTAGTTCAGTAATACCACATGTCAAATACCAATGTAATAATGTTATTGTGTTATCAGGGTGGAATAGCACTATTAGACAGTGTGGACGCTGTGATGAGTGGCGTAGCGATGCCACTAGTAAGTCTGTTGGAGCTGGTCGGGCTGATGTACGTGTACCGCAGCAATGACTTCATGTCGGACATGAACCTCGCTACAGAGGAGAATGCGTGCGGCTCGCGCATCGACACTCTCTGGAGGGTCATTCCGCTCATCACTTTGGTAATTCTAGCTATTTTATTTTCATACATACATACATATGCTTACACCTGTATCCCATGGGGGTAGGCAGAGACAAACATTTGCCAATACTCATAAACAAAACTGACTGATGGATGCCTATCAAATAATATTCCGCTTGCCAGCCTCGTGCTTATCATAATATCATTGAATCCCATAACGACTGCTTTAACAACAAAAATGTCTTAATTACGTATCTTGATTTTACTTTCTCCATCGCAATAAGAACAATCGTAATAGTAGCGTAACTTTCATAAGGTGAATTAAAAATATAATAATATGAGAGCTGTTGCTAAATGGATGCAGATAAGCAATAATGTGTCAACCCGCATAAACTTGGTTTTGAGAAAATGGCGTCTTAAGATGATTGTATACGTGATTTAAGATTTGTTTTATGACATAAATCCATTTTTTACGTACTTTTATGTTTCAGATGACTTGAAACACTTTTTTAGAATGTTAAATACGTGATGCATTATCAAAATATATCAAAACCTTTGAATTTGACTTTTTGTGGGTTGACACATTATTGCTTATCAGCATCCAAATATAAAGTGTTGTTGCAGTGCACTCTAATAATAAAAATAATAGTGCTGACGAAGGCGGAGATGCCGACGCACGTGATGTGGTACTCGCTGACGCCGCTGGTGGCCATCGTGGTGGCGGTGCCGCTACGCGCCTGCCACAACGCATACGTGTTCCTCAAGCCCGCACCTAGGCGTGGGACTTGACTAGCATGCATTTATATTATTCACTAATAAAATATTTCCGAACTTATTAATAATCTGTTTAATTATGCATTGCGCGTGAATTAGTTTGCGAAAACACTTTTTTTTAGAAATTAATCGCCAGTATAATGGATCGCATGGTGTCGCATGTTGCATGATTTCGTCAGATCCGGTGTCGAGCAGTTCGACCATCCATGTAGGTACAAGGATAAGGGGTTTGATGGAGCCGAGGAAATAACAAAATACTACTGATTGAAAATAAATGTTTATTTTTATCAATCAATTAAAATATTTATAAATATAAATCTTTGTACAATGCATTAAGCATGCGTACACATGATCATAGATACGTAGCATTAGTGAGACTCTCATGAGACTTACAGACGCAAAGGAAGTTGAGTTAAGAACATAACGGGCCGTTCAGCCGCAGCTGCATATTCTGTAGGTACGCTATTTACACTACGCCCACCATTACCTACCACGAAGTGTTGAAATAGGCATTCGACTGACACCACGCACGTGGCGGCTAACGGGTCTAACTAACGGGAACGCTAGTCAAGCACAAGGAATAATACACACCTAAGACATCACTAGTACAACCTACAATGCCTATTTCAAGATTAAATTAAAATATCACAATATGTACAATTCTTTTCAATAATATCAATAAAAATCCTGTGTGACACGATGTGGATGCAAATATCCTTTGCGGTATCATCCCACAAATTGACAAAAATGGCCAACAAAAGACCAAATAATTTATAAAAATTTCAAAATCAACTTCCTAAAACAACAAGACTTGTGAACTGGGGATTATATACAGAACAACTTTAATATCACTATCCCACATTCATGTTGATTCTGCAAGCTTTAATCACCAATACGTTTTAAAAATTTTAAACTGACATGCATATTAATCTAACCACTGGCCAATGGCTAATTACAATACTCTATCAAACATTACAATAAACTTGAACTATGTACAAACACGAGTCTTGTAGTCTTAAGAAGTATACTTATAATGACAACATCTAATTACACACTTCTATTAATGACGAATTATAATATTCGATATTCGTAGGCCATCAATTGCAACGTAACAATAATACTATCAAATAATTTACTAATCCGAAGCGATCAATTTGTTAGCACTTGCTGCTCACATCGTCTCCAAGGCACTCGTAGCACTCATCACTTTACCGGGCGAGCTCGCCCAACTCCGTCCTCGAGCGAGGACAACACTCGATCGTTACGCGCTCCCCGCACTAAATCAATACACACAGAAACGCTTCGTACATTGAGCGACAATCTACGCACGCACATAGACGAACATGCTTCTTTGTGTGTGATTCGTCAATGTATGTGCGGCGAGGTGTGTATGTATTGCAGTAGTGTAGCGTCGGGGGCGGGGCGGGGTCAGGCGGAGCGCGAGGTGCGTCGTCAGAAGCGTCGCAGCGCGGCCGCGGCGCCCGTGGCCTTGCGCGTGGGCTGCACCGACAGCGGCGCCACCAGCACCGCGCCCGAGCCCTCCGCGCCGCCGCCGCTCGCGCCCATCTCCTGCGCCACATTCACACCTTCATAACCATATCATACAACACATTTTTAACATTACGGAGTCTCTACGCTCGATAAGTTCTCCTATCCGCTCTTAGGAGCCACTCTTTCACATTAAACACCGAAGAACAGTTTACACGGTTCAATTTCGTATGTGTATACATGAGCGAATTCAGATTTTAGAATTTTTTGTTTTTATGGATTAATTGTCAAGGAATCGATATGAAGTGCCGTCTAATACATAACTGGTGATATACTCACGTTGATATTGTTGCAACTGGCAAGCCGCATCTGCGCGAGCTGCGACGCGGGCGTCAGGTTGGATGTTGAGCCAAACGGCGATATCATCGAGGACATCGCGCGCTTTAGCTTCGAAGGCGTCTTATTGAATGATAGTGCGCGTCCCACCTACCACGATAAACAGTTTTCAACGGCTGGCTTATAACATACCACTACTGTTACAATGCGACACTCCCAGGTGTTCACACGTGGATATCGCCCTTAAATTAGTTAAAACCAGTAAAATGTAAATGCACGATACTGTAACTTGGTCGGACTCTGTCTCGATGACCATTATAGATGAAAACCAAGAGATTCAAAACTCGTTACTTTAGAGAGCTATCAAGTATCGATTAATATTAATTGTATGCCGCAATACCTCAGTCAGGCTTCTATCCATGCTTAAAACTACTTACTGAATGTTATTTGTCGAAATCGAAATAAAGGCGTACCAAATGAGCACAGATCACATGAATCCACATACCAATGGCGCAGATTGTGAACGAACGATTGTATGAACATAAACATGATGTTAGATAAAGTAGGTAATATGGAACGAAATGACACAATATGATCACAAAACCAGAGGTATGGCACGCTCACAAAACACGGTTAATCACAAATGAATTGAAGCAAAGCGTTAAGTCAATAAATTCACTCTATATTTCCATTCGTTGCGCAAGAGCCTGCGAATACCAAGTAGCCAGCGGGGCGCCGTCACCGGACTCTCGCACGCCGCAGAGAGCCGCCACGTGTAGCCGGGTAATGACAGCGTCAGTGGAGGAGCAAGCAGCAACCGTTCACATGACAATGCACACCGGTCGTCAGAGCAATGGATGGATGCAAGCGTCGGATGGCGGTTAGTGTGGGGAGAGAGGGCGAGAGGAGTGGCAGAGCCGCGTCAGACCTGTGCGAGTAAGTGAGCGCGCAATACCCATGTGTCTAGCAGCGCGGAGCCCGGCTCGGCGCGAAGCCAGCCGCCCAGCCCGGCCAGCGCCTCCAGCTACAAACACAACACCTGCACTACCGCTCCCTCGACTACAACACGACCCCTACATACTCATTACATTATTTTCATACTCGAAATTACCACCGGCCCAATTCGTAAATCCACTCGCCAGTTTTTAAAATCTCCCGCGATGAGGATGCTCATCTGATAAAGTATTGATTGTTGATATAATCGAACACAAACATATTGACAGATACACTTCCATGCCTTAGTTACATTCAATCAATGAGAGTGCCGATACTTCTGATATTTCGCATTCACCTCACATTTGTAACTCACCAATAAATATGAGGTTTTGCGTTTGTTATGTCTATAGTTCCAAGCTTAAGCTAGATACATCTTGTAATAATCTAGACCTAGAACATGCTTTTATTGTATGTATTTGCACTATGTGTCATTTACAATAAATAAATGAAAGTAGCTTTGTTATTTTCACTAGTAATATTTAAGGGACTAGTGAAAATTACTTTCCACCAGGTAATATTCCTATTAGGCTCTTAAATGCATCGAAATAGTGAATAGTAGTGATGTGCGTGAATGGTGAGTAGTGAAATACCTTGATCCTGGTGCGCGCCGCGAACTTGGACACCTTGGAGAGCGTGCTGAGTGCGAGGTCGCTCGTGTCGATGTCCAGCTGGTGGGACTCCAGCGACGCCAGGAACTTGTCCTGGACAACCAAACATCTCATATCACTAATAATACCATGTATTATGATCCCATGCAAATCTGCGTTTACGTCAACGCGCTGACTTGTGTCGGGGATTTTAAGAAAACTCGCACTAGGCACTCTGATGATCAAGTGATTGGTTATCACGTAAAGTATAAGCTTGATAAAATGTGTGTGTATTGTTTGTTTGATTGTGAGAACATATAGTACTGCATTTACGATATAGGTAATTCTCAATAGCGTAGTTATGAGGGATTGCTGTCCTAAAGAGTAGTATTTTCAATGTTGTATGAGACTTACGGCATCAGCTTTGCAAACAGTGTTGGCCATCTGCCTGCAGAGCTGTCGTAGGAAGTGACACTTGTCTACCGTCTCGTCGGTGATCATGAACGAGTACAGCTTCTCCTTCAGCTCCTGATTGCTCCGACACATCAACGCGAACACGTTGTGACAATCTGGAACGATACTCTCTGTATTACAATGCCTGTAAACTTTGGTCAGTTGAGATATTTCTTGTTAAAACTAAACAAGCGATTTTTCAACGTTTTACAAGTAACGTAAATGTTCGTTATAGAATAAACGTCAGGCACAAACCTTCAGCTTCCCTAATATCGACGACTCGCTTGACAGTGCTGAGCGGCATGAGCGATATGTGTCGGTAAGGTTTACTGGATCCTATTCGCATTGTACCCGTGCCGTTCGTCGGACTCTTACTGTTGAATGCCTAAAAAAATATAGGTATGTTAATACACTTTTCGCCAATATCAAATTCCAGCCTTGGGTCAACCATGATCGTTTAAGCAGCGTGTACTTCTTAGCTTTTGACATTTCATGGTACCAAATGGAAAGATCAAAGCTAATACTCACAGCTTAAAATGATCATAGTTGGTCCCTTATCGTCTCTTAACTCGGTACTCACTTTTGATCTCTTCTTGCAGACTTCCATAGTGTCAGTGAAGAGGAACAGTACGAGGTGGTCTCCCCTGCCGGAGAGTTCTTTGGATAGCTCGACTACCTCACAACGCGAGACGAACGATCTATGTGAAGATACGAGGTGAGCCTGTAACACGTTAGCGACATCTGATAAGCACATATTCTGTACACAACCAGTTGCCTTGTTTAATCCTTGGACCTTTAAGGATGATTTTAACAAAATACTTCTTAATGGGCGCTTTCACATTGGACGATAACGGTAACGACACGATATCGTCGGACTAGTAGTTTGATACAATTACTAACGAACGATTTCACACTATGTCGTTGTAGTCAAATATCGGCGGACGATATCGTGGCAGTGGGAAAGCGATGAATGATATGTCTTGCGATGAGGAAAACACACGATAGTATTACTACGAATTATGTTAGTACCGAACTAATCCCTCTTCGAGTAATTAACATAAATACAATCCAACTAAAGCATCCAGTCAGATCAATAAACTCGCCATCTGGACATAAGAAATAACATGTACGACATTGACAATAATAATTCCGAATAGATGTTATTTCTGATCTCACTGAGCTGCGTATGTAAATCAAAATACACATATCAATTGCGTCACCTTGAATAAGGTCACTTGATACCACCGAATAGAACGCGATGATCAGTCAGTCAAGTGTATAACCAAGGAAGCATCGAGTAAATAAACTATCATAATAAATGGTAGGCGAGGTAGGTACGGTGTAGTTACTATATTGTTGGAAATGTACCAGCGACTTTGGGAAATAACTGGCAAGTCGCAGGTTAAAAAAAAAAATTCTGTCTCAAGACAAAATTTACCTTCTTACTCAATCATTTCAATTTATTCAATCCATTAACAATTAAAACAAATACAAGCTACGTAATAAAAATATGAAATTAATTTTGGCAATTATTACATACCCGTGTGTGATTTGTGCCAAGTTTTAAGTACTGTACCTTGTATATATAATTAAGTTTTTATACAATAAATATATCATGATAGACAGAATTATGACCATACAGTTACCGCATAGCCAAACCCACAGCAAAAGTGTCTAGTAAAAGCAACTATTTTGACGAATAGCGTTGAATTGTAGATGTAAAAATGTGTGCTTAGTTACCGGGCATTGGTCGATGTCGTTGTAGATGTCGAACATCTGCAGCTGCCCCTCGGTCTTGCGCTTGTCTTCGTTGATGTGTGACATCACTTCGCGTAATCCCGCCAGCGCCGATACCAGCGCGCCGTGATCAGGGTTGTTCTTGTGTGTGTGCTTCACTATATCTACAATTAAACATACAACGTTAATATTTAATAATGGAAGAAACAGGAGCTGTGGTTGCCGTGTGACTCAATCAATCGCCTGCTACGCAAACAAAGCAAGTTCGAATCCCGGGGGGGGTAGTACTAAAATCTTCACACCACGCGCGATTTGTGAAGCACAGTTATCACTATTTTTAATTAACAGTGAGTGGGTACAATGTGTTTCGTATCTTTAAATATCAGGCAGTCATATCGTCTTGCAGTATAATGATTGCTGAATTCAACTCACCATCAAGCAATAAACTTATACTAGGTAATCGCTGCACTGGTCGTATTAAGAGCTCCTGTAGACTTTGCCTGCCACATTCTGGTTTCGTCTGGCAAATTTTCAGGAATGCATGAAATCTGAAAACCAAACAATAAAATAAGATAAGGTTTCAGTTATATCAAATCTGCACGTAAATACAAATATTTCATGCAGAGAGAATTGGTGGGTATTGAAATCCGATTTCCGGATTGGTACTGAAGTTCGACTTCGAAGTTAGTATTAAATCAAACTTCCGAGTTGGTAATTGTTCGTGAGCTGGTATTGCATGGAGTTGTAATAATAGCAATCTTTGGTAGGCGCACCTTGGGTTCTCATGGTCGCACTGTTGCAGCATCTCCTTGGTGTTCTCGAAGAAGTTGATGAAGGGCGGGTAGGCCTTCACCATGTCGGGTGTGAACTTGAGCACCACGCGGCCGATGCTCATCTCCTCGCTCCAATGCGCTTGCATGTACCGCAACTCTTCCAGCATGCGTCTACACACACAACACACACTCCTATTTACTACCACCATTCTGTAGTATAAGGGTGAATATGGCGCTAATTTAAATTGTTATTATATCGATACTTACTGATGCAATTCATAAATAGGCGGTAAGTTTCCAAATATAATCTTTAATTCTGTGTTATTGAGCAACGGTTGGATTTTCCCATTATTGCTGTCTTCCTCGGCCATTTCCTCCAAAGGTTTTTTGAACATCTAGACAAATTAGTATATTTTAAAGGATTTGTTTTATATGAAAAGTAATGACTAATATAATAAGTGGATAATAATACTCACTGTGACTATCGTATTTAAAATTCCAACGTAATTGGATTCTGTTTGAAGGAGTTCCATGAAGACCTGCTGCCGAGGAGACATTAGCTTTCGAACCACATTGTCGGGCACCTCCGATTCTACAGAAATTATATTACTTATACACTAACAGATAATCAGAGGCAAAAAATGGTTGAAGCTTAATCGAAATCAAGTTATGTTTAAAAGCAACTCGGATAACCTTCTAGCAGCTGTTTCCCGTCGGGCGACTGCGTGCAGTCGAGGAGGTTCCCGGAGAGGCTGAGCAGCACGGCGTCGCCCACGGAGGAGCGACGCTTGTGCAGCGCAGACTCGCCTCCGCGCAGTTTGCGCTTACGCAGTCGCTGCAGCTGCGAGGGCGTGCTGCCTCCACTGGCCGCGCACGCGCCGCTCGCCGCGCCCTCCTCGCCTGCGCCGCTCGCCCCCGCGCCGCCCACCGACGACCGCCGCGACACCTCATCTAAATACTTAACAAACAAGGCCAACACTGCACTCATTCTGCCCCTACAACAACTCGAATCTGGAAAAATATTCCAAATATTCCGATCTTTGCATGGTTATAACAATACTTACGTCTTTAAACAGGTACTCCCTCTCGTCCTGGGCCTCCTCGTTCTGCACGGACGCCCAGAACCACTCGGCTTTAACAACGTGTACCCGCTGCGAGCACTCCGGCGCCACCAGCGTATTGTGCTCGTCCACAACCTGCGCATGGTACACACCATGTATTTATGATTACTTATTATAATCGTATTTTACGATACACGTCAAATACGAAATTAACATGGATTTAGTACTCAAACCTCCACCAGCTTATTTTCCTGAATGCCATCTGCGAGTACCTCGCACACATAACAATACGTAGCGTAACCTCTTATGCACGCCCTAAAAAAGCGTCTATTTGTACCTCTATGGTGTGGTTATATTGTTGAGAAAGGCATGCAAGTAGGCGAGCAACACGGAAGAGCTCACGTCGACCCCGCCTACCATAGCCGACGACCGCTAGCTAACATCGTCGATGGCATGAAAAGCTATTCTAAGGTTTAGTAGTACGAATAAAAATGGTGTTAGTACCGGCAGCGATATTCCATGGCTTTGCGATATGGCACGAGCGTCACGGGTGGGAGGCGTCGAGACGGGCGGCGGCTGGTCGCGGGCGGACGGCGAGGGGGAGGGAGAGGAAGAGGGCGAGAGGCGCGCGGGGGGGGCCGCGGGGGAGGGCCCGCGGGAGGGGGAGGGAGAGAGGCGAGCGCTGCGCCTCCACGCCACCACAGATAGAATGGCGGTGCGCGCGCACCCACACGCTTTGCGGAGTCTTGAATACAGAGCACTCATCCAGCTCGTCTGCATCCGTGCCTCGCACTGGGGTTATAATAGCATTAGTGCTATCCACTGTGTCCACTTGCACCGGGGAGATGTCCAAATTCATGTCGTTCACTTGCTGATTGGGAGTCGAAACATTATTCAGATCTGGAGGTAAATGACAGGCATCCACTTGCACTGTATTTCTTTCGGCTCTCTTTTCATATTTCTTTTTCCTCTCACTTCGGAAAGAGGCTGTAAATGATTTAACGCTCCTCCTGAGTTTAGAAGCTGACTTTACTGTTTTGGAGCTCCTTATAGAAGCGAAGGAAATATCAAAGAAGCCCGACTGCTTGCTTGTATTCATCGAGCAAATAGAAGCATTATCATCCTCCCTGATGGGAGACGAGGTGGAAGCCACGAACTCTCCGGCGGGGTCGGTCGGCTTCACGCTGTCTGGACTCACCGGCTCTATTGTTATGTCACCACTGGCTTTAGAAACTGATTCTTTTTTGGACTTCTTAAATATGGTAGGTCTGTTTTTGAATTTGAAAGAATCTTTAATCTTAAGCCTTTTGATAGATTTCCAGTTACTATCTTCGCATTTATCAGGGGATAAATTTGCATTAATAGAACTAATATGAAAATTTGAGTCTGTGGAGTTGCGACTCCTTTTCTTTCCGGATGAAATAGTAGTAGTAGACTGCTGCAGCTCTTTGTTAGTAGCTGAGTTTGGCATCAGGAAGGCTGGTTCGTCCTTACAATCCAGATCGCACAAGCTTTTTGTGAGGGAAGAGTGCAGAGAGCCTGCCTCAGTGAGACAGTCCACTAAATTAAATACATTCATTGATTTATTCCTAAAAACCTCTCGTTTATCTTTAACGTTTATTCTAACAGATCCATGCATAAGTTGAGACATTTCTAGGTTTTCCTTATTATACGTTTTACATTTTCGTAATTCTACGTCTTCGGATTGAGGCGAGATCTTATTATCGTTATTAGAAGACAAATCATCTGTGAACGATTTTCCTAGGTAACTAATACTGAGTCGGTCGGGCAGTTCCGTGGTAGTGGAGCATGTTTGTTTGAGCAGATCTCTCGCTTGTTGCAGCTTGAGATCAGTGTCGTCAGTGGAACAGTGGAGGTGTGGGCGCGGCGATTGTTTAGTGGAAAGGCGCGCTGAGAGCCGCCGGTAGAGCGAACTCTTGGGAGTGGAGTGGGAGCGCTCGGGGGGCGCGCGGGGGGGACTGGGGGGGCGGGGGGAGAGGATAAGCGAACGACCGAAAGTCTCCCCATTGGCCATTACCTGAAACATGGGTGAACACACCACGCAATGATGTAATGAAGCCATTCCAAGTACATCCATGCACCACGATATTACATTTATTATCGTGATAGAGGCAGTTAGACACAGAGAAGCAGCTGCCTACCCATTGTACAAGTGTTTGTAATCTGTTGAATTATATTGAAGGTCAGCACTGAACGAGTAGGTACATTAGTCTGGTGCACACATTTAGGTAATCAATAATATGTGTTATTAGCACCAGTGTAAGTGTTCAAGATAATATTGATCGGTGACATTTAAATGACTCATAATAAAGAAGAAAGTGATTGAGAAAATGCAAACAAGTATATTACAAAGCATATGCAAAGTTTCCATACGACACTTTGGGAATGTGAACATAACAAGGATGATATACAGTGAGCAGCTATTCACATAGCACAAGGTACACGCAAGCGAATGAAATGGTGAATATCTGCATGACAATGGAATGTGATACATCTAATATACACTACATATGTCTGTAAAAGCTGTGACATCACTACACCAAGTGAAACCAAAATAAGGAAATGAACAATGGGTCGACTTTGCGCCGTTATACTGGGGCCCGTGGTGGAGGGTGCACTGCTACAGGAGTAAGGGCCAACCCGGCGAGACAAAACAGGCATCGTCGCAGCAAATATCGTGTTTCAACGGGGAGGGAGCTCACATACAATAATATCATACAGGGACGTATATTCAGCGTGTATTTGTACAGACGCTCGAGTGTGAACGGAACATTAGCGTGCCTTCAGTTGTTTACTAACTGCTCAATACTAGTGACATTGAGTCGTCACACAAATGATAATCATTGTTTGAACAGGTAAAACGTTAAACAAACAGCGGCTGACATTGAATATATTGCAAAACACTATGCATCGGAAGAAATTATAAGGTGAATGCGGTGTTGTGCTATAATAACTAGCGCATACCTAATGTACTACTAACTAATATGTAATGTCTACATTGTGACCAAACTAAGAGTGAATTGTGTTCCCAAGGGTAACTACATGCATGCTGACTTCATAATGCTAAAATTAGTAACTAATTTGTATAATGTGGCATCGCGTATATAAATAAAAAGGTATGGGCGGTATTCAGAGGTAAACGTTCTGTGATAAAGATTTATAGCGTGTCAGATGGCTACGTGCATTTACAAAATCTTTAACTCATAATCAAGTATTCAGTATTGCTAAATTATTAGCCTTTTACGGAAAATTTATGTGATTCTCGCTTAAGGTTGATTACAAACTGTATACCAAAATGTGAATATATTATATTCTTCCGAGATTAGCACTACACCCTGAGCCTGTCTCAAAGATTACAAGAGAGTAACCAAACATGGTGATGCTGATTAATAGATAATTATTGGTCAACATTACTATGGGTACTCACTTGTAGCTTACATGAAATAGGGTTTGTGCAGAATATATGAGCATAGTGTGTATGTGTATACTCACGACGTGCGTGCAGTCAGGGTCGTCTAAGGGGCAGGTGGCGCCGCCGTTGCTGGCGAGCACCTCGGCCATGTGCTGCGTCTCATCCTCGGGGAAGCCCACGAAACACACCCGAGCGCCCGCAAACACCCTCAGCCTGTGCTCTTTCTGCAAAACGCACCAATCTAACGTCAATCGTCAGACTGCGGCTCCAGGTAGGTAGGACAGCTAGGTACTACACTATGCTACTATACAATATACATGATATCGCACTTATACAATTATACACATTACGATTCACCAGCTGGTGAGCCATTACCGACTTTTGCGTTAACTCATGGACGTTTCTGTGACGCAAATGTGGACTCACTACTACGTCGGTGACCACAACCTGAGCGTCCAAGGAAGAAAGCTTCCTGATTAAGAAATTAAGTATGTATAGTTTACTAACAATGATGGGATCATCGGTGGCCCGGCAGGCGGGGTCATCGCGGCGCTCCCAGCAGGCGTCGACCCAGGAGCGCGCGAGCACGGGCAGGCCGAAGCCCGAGGCGTACCGGTACTTGTCGCCCGTCGCCGCCGCCGCGATCAGGTGCGTCACCTTGCTCGACATGTCCTTGCGGATCGACCCGCCCATGTAGTGTATCAGCGTTATCAGGTACGTCTGACACAATTCACATACCATTAATTATGTCACTAATTAAAATTAATGCTATTTCGACACTACATGTTGTAATTAAACTGATTAAGTAATTGCTACAACTGTTTCATTGGGACGTCGCCATATTCGTTCTAGTGCAGGGTGGGAGCCTCATATATAATCCATGCGTCCTTGGAAGAAATCTACATTTCTTCAAGCGGAATCGGTGGGCAATGGGGAAGCGGGCTTTGGGTCAGCTCAAGTTAAGCACAAAATTCTAATCCACATAAATGAAAAATTGTACTCACAAGTTCATCTTTCTTCCGGAATCCCGAGAAGCATATGACGGCGCCTCGCATCGCCAGCGAGTACAAGGGGCGCGCGTTTGCCGGCGGTGGCTCGTCGCGCTCCGCCAGTTGAAGCACCGCCGTCGGTCCCAACACTCTATATAGCGCAAAACAAAATGGTTAAATCTAAAAACATCACCACTATGGCCTCACATTACAGAAATAGGCGGAACTGACTAAGAGTTTTCTTAGAGTTTTACGAGAGTTGGAGTCCCTCACAATGTTCAAAAATGTTCACAGATCACAACTTTAAATGAAATACCAATCGCTTGCCATGACAGAAACTTCTAAGATTTGTCAACTGTAAAGCAGGTCATTGAAGCACATGTTTAACATAATAGTCATATTTGTGTACCACGTAACATACGGATTTCAAAAACTTCTGCACTGATGGTTAAACGTCCATGAAAGGGAAACACAAAAAGGTAGAAAGATTTAGAACTATTATTAAAATTATGATGTTGATTTAGGGATTTTTTTCCGTATCTGAAGGTTGTAAACCAAGCAATGTGCCATCAAAAGTGCCAATCAAGTTCTGGTGAACAAGCCGTCCATTCAAGCGAGACATGCGAACACGTTCCTTCTCCCAATGATATAACGACGCAACATCGTAATCTAACTACAAGTACAAAATACGAAGTAACTAAATACAATAAGCACGACAGTTTGGCAATAAAGTTTTTTGTCACGTTATGTAAATATAGATCTCCCGCTCCGGAAGTATGTTGCAAAAGATCTAGGTAAGGCGCTCTGCTTATAAGGTATATAGGATACAATTATCACGAAAGAAATTTAAAATGGTCATAGTCCATGTAATTTTTTTTACATAGTTGAATAGATAACCAACTAACGTTTAAATGCAATTTAGTTACAGGCTCGCAGCGTACATTCATTAGCATAAGCAATTTAGTATCGGATGTGTTTACGTTGTGTTCTATTACTATTACTACTCTGTACTCTTTTGATATATCGTACTCCGAGTGAGTCAAGATTAAAGCATAGTTTATTCATATTTCACAGAAAACAATTAAACATCATCGTTACTTCCTTGAAATATCGTCAGAAATATGTTTTTAAAGTTAAAATATGACTGACCCTTGCCTCTTAATCAAAACCAAGGACTTTCATTTGAGGAATGTTTCGACGAATGGCAGTTTACATGAATACATTGAAGAAATGAGTTCGTTAATAAACTCATCGTCAAGCTAAGAATAGCAAATTCTTATTAATAGGGCACACAATTTGTTCTCGGAGACATGAATTAAAGTATCGTGGAGGTAGTGGGCGGCGGCGGCGCGCGGGCACCGCGACACGCGCTACTAGGACTGTTTCATGCGACGCGACGGTGTGCGCGTCACGTCACAGGATACCGCATAACCCGCCACTCTAGTGTGCCCGTAGCTACGTGTCGTTATAGAAATAGTTGATGAGTTACATTCGAATTCCACGGATGCGTAAACAATCGTCGCGATTCAAATTAGCAATCAACTTATTTTCGAACTATACAGGAATTCACAACCTACATTGGACGCAAATGCAAAGTTACCAAATAATCAGGTACATACTAGAAATCGATAAAAGCAAAATGCATAGGTGAAAAAAAATGGTGTAGGTAGGCAGAGACATCAAGCGACTGCAATCTGATATTAGCAACCCCTTAACGAGGGAAATCGGTATCCTGGGTTAAACCAGTTTCCAATCTTTCTGTCTGACGTGTAACGAATGAAGATGTCAATCTGGCATCCCGAGACCAAAGATTTAACGAACTCCCCGAGACGGAGGGACCCATCCTACTATTGGCTTTGTTTGGTGTACAGTGCAAGCTATGTACAAATTAGTTGTCAGTACTTTACCTGCGACTCGCGGCCATGAAATATGTAATGTAATCAGTTCATTAATGCTCATGTCAATCAATGTTGTAATAAGATATCCGTAAATATTTTATCAAACGGTATTTATCAACTAACATCAAAATCTTAAGTTTTGCGGACCTAGACCGTAAATCTTAATGATCCTTCCAGTTATCTCGTTAAGCAGGACGTGAGCGCATGTGCTAATAAAAAAATGTTATTCCTCCTGCAAAGTGTGATCCTGTGGACAACACCATCGTCTACCCTAGCTTAGTGATAATAACACCACTTCAAAGTTCGTGCATTGCGATTACTTTTACGGTAGCGAATCGGTTTGACTGGCCTCCCACAAGCGGGTCTCACAAGTTGAATTGAGAAAGCGCACATATCGTGAATAGAGTTGCAACGCCCAATCTATCATTCAATCAAATTATCAAGAATGAGCAATGGAGGACATCATGGCAAATCTACAACAATTAATTGAGGCTATGGAACAGGTCCTTTAAAAAGACAAGTTCCTACACGGACACGACACGGTCATTGAGACGCTAGAGACTGTAGAGGGTAATATTCATGAAAGTTCTTACAGGTCGCAGTGCAAGAAGGCACCCTCAGAAGTGTTGCGTTCCCCTCGCACCATGATCTCCTGAGGAGACTCTTCCTCGGGCGTGGGCGGCAGCCGCGTGGGCCCCATCGCTATCACATCCACCAACTACAAGGCACTAGTCCGCACTCTTCTCGTCACTATTACCATACACTTAATCCACTCACTATCGCTGTTAAACATTGTGGTTGTTGCTGTTCACACTACTGGGAATTCCATTTTAATATTTCGTAGAATACAACCATCGTTTCAATGAAATCGCGATATTTCGGGGAAAGAAAACGTTATAGTTGATCACGGGTGCCGCAAAAACAAAGACACAAGCGGCATGCGCGATATGCGTTTCACGTTAGATTGAAAAACAGTCATGAGGAATGTGAGGCCGAAAATAGCGAGGAGCGTCGCGCGGCCACAAGGGCGACCCTCGCGGCACAGAGCGGAGCGGCGGCGAACGAGCCACCCGCGTGCCGTACACGCACCTTTATTTACATCCTTCCAAGAAATTATACACATTTGCCCAATATATGACCGTTTTATGCGTGGAAGGTTCCTTGCATATAAACAACCCCGAGTTATGTTCAGGGTTGGGTGGCTCCTATCTGTATATACTAGGTACCCATGTCTCTTCTACATACACATAAGCAGGTAGTCAACGTGTAGGAAATGTAGCGTTATTCTTAATTATATGATTTAGACTTATATATTAATATGTAGCTTCCGCCTGCGTTTTATTAGGAATCCCTAATTAACCTCGTTTAATAATTATAGTCTATGTAACATTCTATTAGTAAGATTTTTTTTAATCGGCCCAGTAGTTTCGGACTTAATTCGTTACCAACAAACAAATAAATATTTCCTCTTTTTATAAAGAGTTGGACAACATAGCATTTTGTACGGATTGGTTGAATTCATTAAACCTTAGTAGTGACAATAAGCATAGGTTGCTTATTTATACTGTAAGGTAAACCTATTTAAACCAAGGTAAACATTGCCCACGAGAACTCGACCATTCGGATTGAAGTTGATTGAGGTGGACATTAACAAACGGTATAATTTTTCATGTCTGCATCAACAATGAATCACAGTTCCTGAAAATAATGAATTGTAACATGGTCGGAGTTTAATTTTCCCAAGACAAACAAACGCTGGCCGGGAGGTGTGAAACAATAAACAATTAAATCCCATCAGAGCGGCTCGAGTAATATGTGTAGTGGAAGCAAATGCACCACTTCAAACGCAGCACATGCAGCACCAAGGTAATCACTGGACTCAGTGGCCGGCCAGCCGCTGCTGCGAGAAATATTCCAGTGGCAGTTCATGAGCCGTACTCGATATACAAACGTTCTTGTATTTAATGAACGCAAATGAACACGGTTAACGATAAGGGGCGGCCAAATTGCCCCTCGTAAATCAAACACAAGTGAGATCGCAGTTTTCAGATGTAAACCAAATACAAATATTTAACAAGGGTACCTCCTACAGGGCAATTTGATGCAATATACAGTGAAGATATTACAATAGTAACATGCGGACGATATTATGATGTGACGATTTACACATGGAGGCAGAGCGTCCGGCGGAGGCAAGGTGATCGATGCGTTTGGACAGGACGAGGATCATAATGTTATAAATTCCTTTAGATGACAGCAATATCTGTTGGTAATGCAAAATAAAAGCTTTTAACTTAACGTATATGAAAGTGTATAAGTTAAGTACTTAAGGAATACATACGTTTTAAAATTATCATTTTACCGATTTAATCATTACTTCGCGAAAACAATATTATGACCTATAAAATTTAGTATACGCAGGTAAATCAGTAAAAGGCATTCCATGCCCACCGATATTGCGCCTAACTACTACCTACTTACGCTGATCTACTGAGTCACGCTCCGTGAATGCATCTCCAAAATGTTGTGTTCACAAACTAATGTTCGTCAAGGTAGGTTTAATTATATACTGCCTCTAAAGATACTGTTGCCGGTCCCAAATGCGCATCTCAAAAGATCTGATTAAAATATTTTTTTGAATGTGGGTTATGTTTATTGCGTTCTACAAGGTGACTATTTTGAACTGCTATTGCGTCATGTCCTTCCTCCTAACTGTAACTGTTATACGCATAGCCGGAAGCTACCCAAAGTGCCATAGGATAGCGCGATTTGCAAAGGCACAATGAATGAACGACACGGCACGTGTCACTTTTGCAACAGGTGCTGCTTGCATGTGGAATGAGTCCCCCATAACAGCAAGCACACGATTGAGCAAACAGTTAGTGTAATACAATGGACCTAATTATTATGATTTTACCAAGAAAGCTATTCAAGGTGCATTATCGACAAATAATCGCATTATCCAAGTTCTATGTGAATTATAATATTATTATGTAACATCAACCAAATTTAAAATCATGCTAGCAAGGTACAAGTTTCAAGTAAAACTGCTTCTTAAAGAATACAAAAAATCTGCTCATTTAGAATGAGTTAGACGTCACTAGAGACGTAGTATTTTTTGTGGCTCGATGAATGTTCACAAAAGCGTAGGTGAAGGCAAAACAAAAAGGCGTCAATGTACACGCGCAACAAAGCATCAGTCGAGCTCGTTAGAATTCTAGCAAACGTCTGTGCTGCCAAAATAAATGTCAATAACGTATCGTTAGCATAACAACACGTTATGAACACGTCCACATACTTTTCACTTGCAACTTCTATAGTTCTTATTGTTCTGTCATAAGTTGCTCTAACTTGTTTCTCTGTATGAAATTGTCTCAAATATAGTAAGAAAATGGGCTATGTAACTAATTGTTAATTTACTAACTCCACCAATTCGGTTATGGAAGGAAAGGGTTTCTTTCAGGCTGCTTGCCATTTTCAAATTGTGACCCAATGAAGAATGCAGTATGATTGTAGAGTAGATATGTCTTGAGTGCACGTAAGTGATATACAAGTAAGTATAAAGTTGGTCATGTACCTATATTTGGCCCTGTGTGCTGTGTCGAAGAGCTCGCCATCGAAGGGGGTGGTGATGAGGTAGGCAGGCGGCGCAGGGGTCTGTGGCGGCGGCGGCAGCTGGTCGGGCGCTGGCGCCGCCGCCACCGCGCCCAGCCGCTCGCACGCCGCGCGCACCCTCTCACACTCCAGACACGATTCATTCACGTACACCACCGAAGTTGACGTGCCTGGTCATCCATTACATAATACACGTTAAAAAATACCATTACAGGTGTCGTCACGAACTATGAGCGCTCAGCGAAAATAGTAGAGACACTGCATTTTATTTGCCTCGCGCCATACATATAGACAGAGACAGACTCATGACTACTGTCCATCCAACGTCCGCGCTCATAACTCGTGGCAGAAATCCACTACACACTTATGGATAGTAATATAATTGCAGCATTGATTATTTAAGCAAATAGTCAGATCGTCTGGATGTGGTAAAATCAGCGCAACACAGTTGTATATTTACATAATCTGAAATTGATCACACTTACTAGTCTTGACTTTAGCTTTACATTGTAATCTCTATAGGGTAAAGTTCGATTATTTAGCCCGCACGTTTTGGGGTAGATTGTACTAAATCAAATAATAGGCCCCATTATCACATCGAGCCATGTTACAAATGAATTGAATATGTACAATATGCTTTTCGATCTTAATTTTGAGTTAACCATCGTTCTATCGTTCTATTTTTGTACATCATCACGACCAGTAAACGTGGTCCGAAATGGGCTTTGTTCTTTTAAATCTATTCTATACACGTATTCTTTAGCGCGTGTTAGATTTAAGTCATGATAAGTATTGACATATACACCATTGCTTCAAATAATTGAAAACCACAGGGCTGAACATCCGTAAGAGGGTGGTGGAATATGGTACAAGGAGGAATTGTTAGTTATTAGGGTATCAATTACTATTCGTGTTTGAATTTGTATGGGTTTAATACGATAGTTTTTCCAAAATTAATATTTTGCGTGCGTTGCATCTATACAGATAAATAAAAGTGTCTTTGTAATTTCAAAATAACAGCTATTCACTAAATTCATATGAAAGTATATACGGTAATGATTTTAAAAAACAAATTTTAACATTTTCCTCTGTCTGTCCGTCTGTTTGTTCCGGGTAATCTCTGAAACGGCTGGACTGATTTTAACGGGACTTTCACTAGCAGATAGCTAATGTTACGAGGAGTAACTAAGGCAACTTTTATTTAAAAAACGGTGAAGCCGCAGGGCACAGCTAGTTGCTAAATACTACATCTATTGCCCTTTAATGTGCGTGGTTTGCACTAGGTCGGTTTTATTAGTAGATATAATTATATGAATAACTGTAATAATAGAATTCGAAAACTAGTGCCAGCATTGATCTAGCTTGTCTTGCCTACGACACAATAAACAAACCACTTTAACATTTGTTCTCGGCACTTGAAGAGGCAACTACACCAAGATAAAACAAGATATAACCATCTAGTTTGTGCAGCTCCTACGCAATACATAGATAATGTTCAGATAACAGCAATATCAAATGTATCAATCGTCCAATGAAAAATCTCAAACTTTAAATGTTTACAAGGTGTTATTCCTCGGTCTCCAAGAAATATAAATCAAATTTTAATTAAGGATATAATTCACAAGGAATCACTGGAAGATTGAGCTTATTACGACAAACCTAAACGAAATAAAACAGATGCCGACATCCCAACGCTTCCTTTGATCCTTCAAGAATTCCAACACTGACAGCGGTATTCCGACCAAGTTCGGATCCTGTAAACAATTCACCAGAACACGCTTATGTATCGTCATTTCATTGTAATTTCAACCTTGGTACTTACTAAAAGTTATTGAAAGGGAGAAAATCAAAATTGACATAAGCACATTGAATATACCTTCAAATTATGACATTAAAATCAATCCATGAAACTTCGATGAACATTCGATGATGTGGAACATGGGTTGATTTATATGATACCAAGCCAAGCTACCTATTCTTTCGGATTCTGCACTAAGTTACATATAAGATAATGCTCTAGCCTGTTATTAAATAATGTAGATGCCGATCATTAATTATGATAGAAACATGGATTTACAAGCACCTTCCAATGTATGAGCTCATCATAATACTAATATATCTAATAAAGAGGGTGATAAAGAGGCTTCAAACTTCAGGATACATGTAAAAATATATTTCACTGAAAGATAGCAAAAACACACATAAGCCCTAAGGCTACCACGCTTACAATAGGGATATTGCCTATTCTACTTCTATGTATAAACAATCTTCTAAAATAATACTTTGACTCAAATAGATCACGCCCTCAATTGATAACTTCAGTACTTAGGTTAGAACGTTGTACGTAAAATAACGAGGAGCGTGACCTTACGGGACGCGTTCTCCCACGTTAATGGTTCAGGGTCGCTGAGTCACGGTTGCGACATAGGGAACACCCGGCTCTCTTGGCATGCGACACCACAAGCTCAGCGAGCTGCTGTTGCCAGTATCCAATTCCAACACCAAATTGAATTGTCTAATGCGTATTCAAACATTACTTAACGTCTCACTTTGATCTATTTATTAGCACTGCTGATAAAACTTTCAACTTCATAAACCACACCCATTTGACAAACTTTCTTAAAACCATGCATCATATTGTAACATGCTATCAAAATTATGACTGTGACTGCATAAAGCATTTTATGAGTGTACATTTTACACTGCTTCCGCTAGATATCGGCTGGCGGCATCATTTGTCTGCTGGTTACGTCAATCAAATTGAGCTCACAACATTTTGGATAGAATATCATGTATGCTATTCCATTACAGCTTGTGTACTGTGTAAAACATAATTAATAGGTAAATGATGACTTATGAAACTTTTCAGAATTGATTGAGAGCAGGTTCTTACTACCTTCCTACGTACTTGATAAGTCGATTACACTTCATACAATATCGCTACATGCATTTTGTTTTAATAAACTTCTGCACACCTAATTTAACTTCATATCTGTGTTCTTACTATCATAGGTAGTAGACCTATGATGATTGTGGTAAACCCTTAAAAAGATCTTAATTCTGCGAAAAAAATTGCCGATGAGTTTTCTCGCAGTAGTTACCTACCTATACGATACACACAGAGTGACAAAAACACCTTGTAGCATATACAGCTACACAGAATCCGTGCCCACTGCTCTAGAAATTACAGTCTAGGAAGGAGATGAGACGAGACTTACAGTCTTAGTTCGCGTTTTCAGACTAGGTTGAGAGGTTGATATCACGACGCGCCACGTATAGCCTTCTCGGCCGAGATGGGACCGTGGTGGGATGAGTGATACTCCTCCGCACTACACTCACATGGCCTGCGGCGATGGGCATCGCCATCGCGATGCCGACCCGCATAATTCCGGTAATGGGGACGGGAGCGATATTGAATAAAGGGTATTGTAGAAATATTAAAATGTACTACACGGTACTTGATGTTTTCTTATTGCACCATAGGAGGAATTATTAAATATTTATAGAATAGACTGAAGATGACTTCAAATAGTCAAAAGTAAGGGGAAATAACATCGTGGTAGGCATTGTTCTGACCAAGTAACTTTACTCACAGGCATTGTTGTTCTTACTTTGACAAAGGCCGACCGAGGACAGCACAGGATGGTATTGGGGATCAATTGTCTTTATGGCGCAAATACCGTCTAAGATAGGACGGTAATTGAACCATATTAAGACTCTTAATAAATACCCATACTAAATGTGATTTTTAAACCCAAGGGGCCCAAGTGCTGTGCTCTCTTTTAATTTTACATGGAGGTTATTAACAACAGTATTTCCAAGAAGCAAAAACTTTTCTATACATAGGATATATGGAATGGAGTGTATGATTGAATGAATGGTCATGGGTATCACGCCATGCCACAACACATGCGCACTCACATCCTCCACTGAGGTAAGACCGTAGTTGTTCTACCAACGCTAGCATGGTTGGCGTGCGTGCCGCAAGCCACGCTTTACGCCATCTGCAAAGGCCGCGTATTTCAACAATATCCCTAGTACTAAAAATCCTCAATAGATTCATACAATTAGGAATTGTCAGTCCCAAGAACGACAAAATACACACTGTTAGCAATAAGATAAGAACTGTCAAACAATTAAGTAAATTTTCATGCAAAATCACCTGTTAGTAACTGGAAGATATGTACTGCACCTACATCCTACATCAATAAATAAAATAATTGATCCAAACATAAGTAACTTATAATCACTATACATATATTATTTACCAAGTCAATATTTAATATTACATATTACAACATTGTGCAGTAAAATAATGAATTGTGGTTTAAGATATTGTCATTAATGAGAATGACAATAATATACACACCAAAAACAGCAATTGCAACCATAATTGAGTTTGAGATTGGAATTATTGAATTAATTTAATCCAGTAATTGCATACACTTACATTTATTTCCTGCAGTTATAAATAACATAAATATATCAAAATTGCATGAAGTATGGCAATGAATTGAAGTACACATGCAATAGATAGCCTTTACTATTCAATATCACATTAGAAACAGTGGTGCAATTCAAAATTGAATATTTTTTTATAAGTTAAACACTGCCAGGTGTTTTCTATAGTAACCAAATTCCTAAAATGTTAGTAGTGATGATCTCTCTACAACACAATGAGGAGGTATTCAATAAGCTTTGCTTGACAAGTCTTGACTGAACAGTAATTGCTTAGAGTAAAGATTAATGAGTAAGGTTTTTTAAATTTTCGGCTAATTAGCTTTGAAGCTGCTTATCATTTGAGACATAATAATATGAAGCAAAGCCAATCTTGGAGGCTATCTGATGTCAACAGGTTACACTCAGGGTCAGAACATATAAAATTAATTACACACAGTGAAAGAATTAGATAACTCAGCAATAACATCATTTCACCTTGCAACTACTTTCTGAATTCAATTATTTTTCAATGTCATTGCATTTAATTTATTTGGAGTTACTTAGAGGTTGTTTGGTAAAGCTTATAGTTTCAAAGTTGTTTAATTTTTTTTTGTTAGATTAATTAGAAAAAATTTAGTCTTCCCACTGACTCAAAGAAGTGAAATAGTATTAATTAGATATTTTTTTATGTTTTTTTCTCTATTTATCAGTTTGTTTGTATGGGCTAATCTTCAAAACTATTGGACCAATTTAAATAAAAAATTGTATGGTGGTAGCATATGTGGGGGTGGAGTCATATCCCTTGCCAACGTTAGGAGACTTTTGGTCCCAGGAAATGAAAGAGTTCAAATGTTATAGCTTTTAATTAGATTAGCATTCCTCATCAATGGTTGACATAATATTAAAGAGTATAGCAGAACTCAATAATAACTAGTCAATGATTATATTATAGGGAGGTAAAGATTGTAATTTTGTATGTAAATAATTCACTTACATAATATATTTATGTTATTTTTCAAAATTATTTTCATTGGAGAAGCTGTGGGCAGAAACTAGTATTAAACAAATATAATTTATACTATAAGTATAAAAACACAACAATAGAACAAAAACTTGAAGCAAGCAAAGGTTACAGAAATGAAGAAACAAAAAGCCATACATCATGTATGGGATATAACAACTTGTAAACTCAGACAACAATCGGCTTTACTCACTGGTTTGAATGACCTTAACAAGACAAAGGTACCTAATTGTTTGTAAACTGTATGATTGATGAGAAAATTTGTGAAATTAACATACATATGCTCACACCTGTAATCCCCAAAGGGGTAGGCAGAGGTGTTGTAATAGCAACAGCCACTTTTCATCGAAGATGATTAAGTGCCAATGTGACAGATAGTAAGTCTATCGCCAACTCAAGCACTATACATATCATATGTCTTTGGATTACTTCTCAGACATATGCTGGTTTCCTCACGATGTTTTCCTTCACTGCAAAGCATGTGGTGTGAAATCACTGCACATAAGTTTTTAGAAACTCATTGGTACAAGCCCCGCTGTGATTGCGTTGATTGAAACTTGCGTCACTTGTGTAGTAGGCGAGTACTCAAACCCCAAGGCTACTATGGCTTCTGCTCATAAAAAAAAACAATAATAGTACAAATGTATTGCCTACTTAGAACTTAAATCAATGGAAACTGGACAGCACCTATTCTGTGTTCCAGTAGACAGGTGTGATGTGTTTTTATATGAGTTAAGGGTGACTTATTTTAACATATTGCAATTAAATGGTTGCATGGAAGAACTGAATATGAATTTGAATTTATTGTTGATTGCAATCAGTTGTTTGGAATTACCTGTTTCACCAAATCACTAGAATATCCTACATCTAATCTTGTAAACCTATGATTGTGAGCATACATGTTTAGTATCTGGTAGCTTCCATTATCCCAGAAGGGCCCACAAAGGCTAGACAGAGGTGTTACATACATTCATACATATGCTCATGCCTGTATTCCCCCAAAAGGTTAGGAAGAAAAACTCATTAGTACTGGCCGCACTGGGATTCGAACTTGCATTGCATGCAAGTATTAAACCCCACTGCCACCACGGCTTGTTTGTTAAAGGTGTTTCAAACATCCAATTTTCCCCTACGATGAATAGGTGCAAATGATAGATAGTGAGTAGATGAATACTTTAACACATTCACTGCTAATGACAGCACCAAGAAGATACAACATTAACAGTGAATGTGTAAATTTTGGATTCTTTTTCAAACAGTTACCATATATAAGATACTTTTAAAAGATTGCCAGTTTTGTAGGGAGTATGATTTTCCATAGCCCATAATATTGTTGCCTCTACACCTTTTACACAAGGCATGAATATTAAAGAAAATAAGACCGCAGACATACAAAAATCATATAAATTGGAAATGTGAAATTAGAGAGACTTCTAGTTACTAAAATATAAAGTAATAAGAAAATTTACAATTCATGTAATAAATTGCCAGCAATTTAATATAGCAAAATTTAAAAAGATTTGATAAGAATTTCAGAAGTTTGAAATTTGGACGTACAGAAATGTATGCAAGCAGACTAAATATTATATATTCATATACTTAGTATGATTAATATAACAATACTGATGACTTGTCAAATATTGTAATAATTAAGTTATTGGATACACTTGGTGGTACAGAGTAGTTAGCATGGCTTTTATTTAATTTATTTGTCTTTACATAAAATAATAATTGGTTAGTAGTCATTAACATGCAAATACAGATAATAACAACCTCATGTTACTTAATAAATATTATCTACCCTCTGGTCAGCAGTCTCCTGTTTCAAACTGCCATGGAGCTATATACAAAGTTTACTGCTTTAGAGGGAAGGCGTGATGCAGGCAATGGCTAGTGGATGTAAATAGCTCCTTCCTAATATCCACTAAATGCTACTAACGATTTGAAACTGTGCATACGTACTATGTTTACTACTTCTCAACTGCGGAATTACTATTTCATACCTTACAGTTAATTCTATGGTGTCTTTCTACATAAGATCACAGTATTGAATTAAAGCATTTACCATCAGTGTCTTGAATTTTGTCAGTTGTATCGGTGCTTCCTGTTTGTGTCATGCCCTTAGACAATTCGTCCATCTTGCCGTACACTGGTTCGTTACATCAATCATCAAAATCACAACACTATGTACAGTAGCCTAATGACACTCATGTTTTAACACTACTAGTTCTCATAAAACTCAGTCTTTTTCGAAAATAATCAGTTTTATCCACTTCAAACACATCTCTGAAAATTCCAACAGCTACCTACCGCGTACAAAATTGAAATTCCAATCCGTCAGACAGAAACGCAACGAAATTCAGACAGAAATTAAATCCATAAACAAAATAGAACATCACACTTTTAAACTTAATTTTATGGCGTATTCTTTTGTCTATGATGGGACATTCTCGACCACCTCAACCTATTCTCCACAGAAAACAAAAAAAATATTTAGAATTAACAATTTTTTTTTCATGAAAATAAGTCATTGGTCACACGTACGTTTTGACTTTGGGGCCATGGGGGCCAAATGCGAAAGTTGTTTTTAGGGATCTCTCAAAACGCCTGATTCTTATCTAGAGGTAACGCAGCCAGCTTACCGGGCACAATTTCCGCAGACACTACTTATATATATTTTTCCTTTTATTTTACTAGATTTAAATATTTTACTTCACTTGGCTTAATTGTTACATGGCTTAAAAAAATATTTGCTTTACTTTACCAGAAAAATAAATAGTAAACGTGTGAAAAAAAAACACACGTACTACGTCATCTAAACTTTTTTCCTTTGGATAGGGAGGATAAACAAAATAATTACCCTCATTTTTACTTTAAAATTCATACCTTTGAATTTACACTATAAAATAATAGCAATAACATACATACATACATATGCTCACGCCTGTATTCCCCGAAGGGGTAGGCTGAAGTGTTGAAATCACAACACCCACTTTTCACGGAAAATGATTAAGTGCACCGTAAAGCACGTGGTATGAAATCACTGTACATAAGTTTTTTAGAAAAACTCATTGGTACAGACCCCGCTGGGATTCGAACTTGCGTCGCTTGCGTAGCAGGCGACTGCTCAAACCTCAGGGCCACCACGGCTTCCAAAACATATAGTAAGTAGAAAACAAAATGTAGCAGCGAAGACTAGGCATTATGGTATTTTACCTTACACCAGATAAATCAAACTCAAAAAGTACACTGCCAAATCGAAATGTCAACATTAACAAGCTGTCATTTAGGTTTTATTGTTACTCCCTCCATCCAATTTTTCATTGTGTGGGTGGTGGTGGTGTTATCTTTCTGTCGCTTCAGTTTGAAATACTATATTTTGGCCTGGAAATAAGATTAGGAATTCATTTGATAAGATAATAAACAATTTCCTTACCTGTGTTATTTGAACAACGAAATGATAAAATATTACAATGGGCTAAGACACATATAATCATACGTTGTTTTGTGTCGTTGAGTTAGTTTGAAGCTGTTATAGACAGAATGGAACAGTTTGGTCTTTCTCACATATTATATGAGCCAGATAAATATAATCCAGATACTCTGGACTTGCTGGCAGACGAAGAGGCAAGAGAATATTGGCTTAATACATGTGAGAAATTAGTCGAAAAATATGTTAACTATGCACTTGCCAATACCGAAGATCCTACGGTGGAAATTCGAGCTCTTAAATTTAAGACTTGCTACGTGGAAGCATTGAAAGAACTCCGCATAAATCCTCTGTAAGTACACTATTTGTTAAGGCAGCTTTTAATTCTATAATGTTAATTGCTTTATTAATCCTGAGTATTGTAATGTAATTTATATGTAATTTTAGTGCTCATGGGCAGTTGACTGTCCGATTACTGCTTGACGTGAACGAGACCTGCCTTCGTTCCCAGGGATTCTTTGATTTGTGGAAACAACAGAAGAAGTTTGAAAATGATGGAGCTTTGGCAACACTTGGATCCAGGCTAGCAGAAATAGATGCATTGCCCAGTGACCGTCAGCGATGGCTGGAATTGTCCAGGGGCATATTAGCTGGTCTGCTATTGTTTCTTATTGTGTTCATCTAGTCCTAGTTGTCAGAATATAAACAAATTTTGATTTCTCACACTAAATATACAACATTGGATTGTAGCCAACACTACACTGTCTACAGTTGAAATAGAATGTACCATGATATTATTAACAATTTTCTCATCTAATCCTTACCTTTAATTTTATACAAAAATTTTAACCCTTCAAAATACTTACCAGGTAACATGTTTGATTGGGGTGCGCAAGCTGTCACAGACATATTAGATTGTGGACTTTATGAAGCTCTAGCAAAAATTCAACAGAGGCCCTGGTTGTTTGACGGTCTAGACAAATGGTTAGACAAGTTACAGGTAATCATCAATTGTATGTAAAAATAAGTCAACTTTTATCTAGCTCACAGACAAAAACTTATACAAGTTGAGGTTAATGATCTGAAGAGATAACAATGGTTCACAACATTTTGTCTTGTCAATAATATTATAGATATAGTTTAAAACTAACATCCCTCCTAAGGCTTAAAGGGGCTACAGAACCATGCTTTCTTATATAACCAATACAATTTAATTTGTAATGATAATCATTCGGAATTCAAACATTTGCTTCTTTATATATCTTGGAAATATTTTTTTTTTCATGGCACTTTCCATGCATTAATAAATCATGCATGATAATTTTTTCCACAATTTTATTAATTTTATTAATTTACAATTATCTATATTTTTTGCATATAAATTTGAATATGAAGCAAGTCCCCAGAAGTCCATAGGCTCCTATGAAAATGTATATTAGTTTTACCCATTAAAATGTGTGATTTTATTACAGAAAACTGTTCATCACTGCGCTGCAGTATTTGTAGACAACAGTGGTGTTGACATAGTGCTTGGCGTGTTGCCATTTGTGAGAGCATTACTACTCAGAGGGACGTCAGTCATATTGTGTGCCAATGAATGGCCAGCCCTCAATGATGTCACCAATGTAGAGTTGGAAGAGATTCTGCAGAGAGCTTCACACATCTGTCCAGTGTTGGCAGCTGCCCTTTCAACAGGAGACTTAGTAGTAAGGTCTAGTGGACAAAGAGGTCCATGCCTTGATCTCAGGACTATTAGTGTAGGTGAGATATATTGCAGAGACATTCATTTTACATTATTGTGACCAAACTCTATACTAAAATATTTTTTGTCAACAGGTCTTTGTACTGAAATGAAAGTGCGTGGAGTTGACTTAATTATACTAGAAGGTATGGGCAGGGCCCTCCACACAAATTTAAATGCTCGTCTATCTGTAGACTCATTGAAGCTGGCGGTGGTGAAGAATGCCTGGCTTGCACAACGGCTGGGCGGACCACTATTCTCTGTCCTATTTTTATATGAGGACAAACCAACTCAGATATAAACAAATATGTTGTCCCTCACAAATATTGAATATGATCTGACACATGTCTCAGTATTCATGTAGTATTTGTAAGACACTGATCTTTTGATGACTACCTGATTCGCATTCATGTTTTAGAATGCTCATCTGTGTTGACGTTCATATAGTGATTTTCTGAATATATTGAGTGTTAACCTGTTTCTTTAGTTTCATTTGAATATAATTACATATTATATATCTATTGTTTTCAGAATGTCAAGATAACATCATGATGTATTCATGGTTTTTTATCATATAGTATAATAGTATAACTGTTTGTTTAAAAATGTCAGCATTATTGAGAAATAATAATCAGTACATGGAGTCTATAGTTTATTGAAATAAAAATTGCCCTATTGCATCCATCTATACACTAAAGGAAGGGCCATTACTTAACAATCCATTAAATTGAGATGAACGACGAATTGTATATCGAAAATTTGTTTGGATATTCACTGTACAAGAAGTTGCAGAAATGTACATATGTATAAAAAAAGATACCTAAATGCTAAGAATCAATCTTTCGAGAACTATAACACTTCCACCTTTACTACATAATATCGGGACGCAACATTTCTACATAACTTGTGCCATTCGCAAAATGAACACATTTCAGTAAATGTTTTGAAGTCAACAATATTATAACATACTTCATCTTAAATTGTAATGTTGCAATGATTACAGATTAGGATCTGTTGAGCCAAGCGATCACTTTGAACAACAAGTAGGCGATGCCAATAGCATAAGCTATCTTCTCCTTTTGTTGCCGCTGCAGTTGCTCTGCCTCTATCGACATCACGCGTCGGTTTAATTTTACCATCTGCCGCCGTAAATGCACCAATTCTTCAGAAGTCGACAGGCCTTCACCACTGCTCATAGGTGGTGTTGGATCTCTAGAAAAGTCAAATTGTTCATGCCTAAAGAAATATGTCATGGTATTTTGGTATCTTAACTTACACACATTAAATTGGGTGTTTTGGGAAATAAAGAAACTTGATTTTTTAACACTAAGCCCACTGTAAACCTATATTATGGCAATTTGAGATATTTACCTCAGTACTAAACGTGATTCAGTCATGGTTGATTCGTTGAAGAGGTCTGGACGAGGGGTAGTGGATCGAGCACCGTCGCCCTGGGATCGGTAGGGGCGTATATTCTTCGGTGGAGAGTTAGGTACTTCCCCGCGCGGGAAGTCATCAGCCGAGGGGAAGTAGTGTTGGTCGAGTGTGATGACGCGCGGTGGAGTGCTCACGCGAATCATGCCCGGGTCCGTCGGCAACACTGCATTGTCTAACTGGATCTCCCGCGGAGTTGCTTTTGTACCTGGAGGTAATTGAAGCCACTTTGTTATTTGTGCCCACAAATAGGTTTAACAATAATTATGCCCTGTTCTATAAGTGAATTTTTCTTTCATATTTGGTTTACTGTTAATAATATGAGTATGGATTTATAATCAAAATTACGCAACAGCAAAATAATCACAGTAATTTAAATTGAATCATAAATAAATATCATATATGTACAGGGTAAAAGGATTCTTGCTGACAATTTACCCATTATGTGATTCAAAATAACAATAAAAAATAATATTTAACTGACAATACTAATGGATTATAATGAAAAATGTATATACATTGAATTCTCAGACTTAAGATGTATGTACACACAAAATTTGTTGGTGTTATGGAACCTTCAGCAATAGTTTCACCTAAACTATTGGAGAAACAAACTTGACAATTTAAACTTTAGCCATAATGAGAGTTATTCAAATTAAAAAAAATACATTTATTTGATTAGACTTATAACAAAGTACTTTCAAATCATCAGAACACATGATTATACATGTTTCTGCTGGGTTCGGAAGGTTGTTTTTACTGAGAAGAAACCGGCAAGAAACTCAAGAAACAAAAATGTTGAGTACTAGAAATTTATGAATTATATTATGCTAATAACATACTGACCAATATGCTGATCTTGTCCAACCACGAGTATCCTCTCCGGGACTTTCATGTCAAATTTCTCATTGGCATAATCCCATCCTGAGATCATGCCATTGTGGGCATTGTCATCATCCACAATATCGCCAGTTGCCTGAAAGGATTAATGTCATAATGTAATGTCTTACTAGGTAGGTTCAGATAATAGTTTGTTGAAAGGATGTCACTAAAACATTCTACTAACTTCAAAAGAACAAACTAAGAATTCTTGTAGTATTTTCACCATAAATAATTATGCATACAAAGTTTTTATTACAAGCGGACTTTGTTGATTTGGAGATCATACAACTCTGTTTAACACATTCACTGCTAAATTTGCATCTTCATCGTAAATTTGCTCACTGTTGGACGCACAGATACATTGTTAGCAGTGAATTTATAGCTTGATAAAGGCTTAGACAGTGCCCTTGCAATGTGTGAGGAATGGCATTCATATTAAGAAATATGAATAACTAATTAACATGTTCGGCTCCGGAATTTCCTGCATGAACCTATACCCTGCTGGCCAAAATTATTCCAGTCATGAATGAGTGTCACTGACATAGGACTACCAATTCCTTTGACATGCATGTGTATCAACTTGCATCATAGATCACATTATGCTGTATCTCTGGCCCCAAATGTGTTATAATGTGCAGGTGTTCATGGGCTACAACAGTCTGATTGCTTTGTATTCTAGCTTAGCTGAGGTTATAATCTTCCTTCTTTATCCTATAACAGCTTATTGGATAAGAAAAACTATAGTATAATCTGGTATGTAATCGGGATATATTTATACAAGAATTAATATTTTAAGAATAATAGGATAATATTATAATGTAACTGCATACTATTGTTTATAAAAATAGGTTTACTAAGATTATTGTAGTCATTGATACATTACCTTAATCCGCTGTGGCACAGTCATATTGTGGCTGATGAGCCGTGAATAAGCCTCATCTGATGTATACTGCATTGTGATTTTTATTATCACATGTATCTACAAAACATTCACAAAGCATGAAATTCTGTAGAATCTACAGGACACCTCTGACTAAAATGATGTGTTTTATGTATATTATATTAAGAATGTTAGTTAAAAATGCACTTTGTTGATAATTGAACAGAGGTAGGTATTTGAATGAAATAGATCTGCATTCAATTATTGAAGTTGGTGGTAGTTGGTTTTAGAAATATTCAAACGTGAGCTAAAATAATTTACTACTTACTGCAAAAATGTGATAAATATAATCTTGAGATAGATTATTCCATTTATAAAGCAGCGGCTACACGACAAACATGCAATTTATGAAATATATTAGAGAGATAATCGAAATTTATTACGATCGTGACTGACGAACGAACATTTTTACATTTTATTTTACTATGACGTTTCGTGTGACAGCTAAACCAATACAGATAATAACTTTTATTGCTGTATTTCTATTTTGTCTATGTATTTTAAAAACAAGACGTGTATAAAATAAAATAATAAATAATAATAATAGTATGAAACTTAAAGTGGTTTTATTATAATGTTAAAATACTGAGCACTACATTTTATGATAAGTCCCTGACGCCATCTCTTTTATACATCCCCGCCAATGCAACCTATTGCTAGTGATGGACACACTCTTAACAAATATCATAGATGTTAAATCAACATTATTAGGGATATAATTATATGCTGTCTGTGTCATTGTGTCTGAAGTGTGCTTATAGTCAGCACTCTTTTCATTGGTGAATTCAACTCGGTAAACCAATTGGATGGTTGTTTTCTTTCTATATCCTAAATATTAATTCGTAATTGAAAACTGTAGAACTCTTCGCCGTGTTCAACTGTCATTGGTGGTTGTAAAAATGTTGTCAAAGATGAGGTTTTCCGAGATTTTATGAATTTCATTGTATTAAATCATAAGTTTAGTGTATTTAAGGCATGCTCGTATACCTTATATATTATGAGTTGCAGTAATTCGTGCACATAGATACATCAATAAAATAAATTGTTCAAATTTGCGTATACAATGAGAGCCACCGGCTTTAGATTTTTATTAGCTCTAATAGCTTACGTTGTCGTTTCTTCGGCTACAAATGTTGAACCTTCTAAACGAGATGAGAGAAAATCGAAGTCTGTAACAACTATAGTGAGTGCAAAGTGGGAATCTACACCCATCGTTTTGGAGCTAGCAGAATACCTCGCTGGCGAAAGCAGCGATCTCTTCTGGTCATATGTAGAAGGAATCAATTCGTTAAAATCTAGTCTGGATAGCTTAGGTGAGTTTCTTTATCGTTTCCCTTGCATATCTATCCAATGAATTTAAGTTTCCTGTTTTCATGCCCTGTTCACAACATTATTTTTATGAATACATTTATTTCTTCAATGAGTGTATTATAAAGAAACTTATTTACAGAGACTGATAAGCAAGTGTATGATGCTTGTATCGGCGTTGCTAGCACATTGCTGGCGCCCGCGCAACTGCGGATGGCCAAGCTATCTCTCTCCATGCACACCATGTCACCCACAGTGCGCATGTTTGATGAAATTGCCACACAAAGTGGTGCCAAGGATGTTGGCTGTGAGACATTTGTATCCATTGCTTCACGACAAGTGTGTGACAATGATGTGCTCAGGGATGTATTGAAGTCTTACAAGGATTATGATCCTGTAAGTATTCACTTTGAATTAAGAATCAATCAAATCCAAGAGATGTATATTTTTTCATCATACAACTTTATTTGTTTGTTGACTCATACTATTTATTTTTAGGAGGTGTATAAAATGGAGACATACACATTAGACCACTCATACCCAAGTAGTGACAACAAAAGCCTCACAGCCATTTTGTATGGAGAACTGGGTGCTGCTGAATTCACTACCAAACACAAAATATTAGCTAGTTATGCAGACAAAGGAGTCATCAACTATGTAGTGAGGTGGAATGTGAAGGTGATATATAATTAGTAAATTACATAGAATAATCATAAGAAACAATAAAATAAAATTTTGCATGAGAAACTATTACTTTTACAACTATTAATTTACTACAACTAAGAGAAAATTATGGTTTATCAATTTTATAATTTTTCTAAGATAACAAATCACTTATGAGAGACGAAACATTAATATAATAATAATATATTAAGTAGATAAAATTTTTGGTATGTTTACACATATGTGTTTGTATAAAATTAAATAATAAGTTTGATAACACAGTTACTTAACATTATTTTAATTTATGCATCTAATTCCTTCCAAAAAACTACTTCCAGTTACATCACCAATAAATAAAATACACATGTTTGATAAAACAATCATTACTATATGTATGTAATATTTTCGTGTTTTGCGTACAGCCTCGAGGCAAACCAAAACTCCGTCTGTCTGGATATGGAGTAGAACTTCAACTGAAGAGCACAGAGTACAAAAGTCAGGATGACTCAACACCTAAGGAGTCAGAAGGTGGGGATGCCGGGACACAGTCTGAGGAAGAAGATGAAAATGATCCACAGAATCAAATTGATGGATTCAATTTTGGCAAACTCAAGTATGTTGCAGATGTACATTTATTCTTAAAAAAAGCATTATTTATTTCTATCATGTAATGTTTTACTAATTATATTTATAAATGAAATTGAGGAAAAGGAGCCGTGGTGGCCTTGGGGTTTGAGTAGTTGCCTGCTACACAAGTGATGCAAGTTCTAATCCCAGCTGGGCCTGTACCTATGAGTTTTTCTAAAAACTTATGTACAGTGATTTTCACACCATGAGCTTTACGGTAAAGGAAAACATTGTGAGGAAAAACCTGCATATGTCTGAGAAGTAATTCAAAGACACAATATATATAATGCCTGAGACGGTGATGGACTCACCATCGTTGGTAAAAATCATCTTCGGAGAAAAGTGGGTGATGTGTTTACAACAACTTTGCCTACCCCTTCAGGGAATATAGGCGTGAGTAAATGTATATATGTATGTATTTATAAATCATGTAGTTAATAAATATGTTATATTTCCTGTATTTTACAGAAACCTTTTCCCTGCCCTGCGCACTCCTCTGGAGCGATTCCGGCGTCACTTGTCAGAGTCAAGTGAAGAGTTGGCTCCATTGAAAGTATGGCAGATGCAAGCACTCAGCATGCAGGCCGCTGCCGCCGTTGTCGACGCCCATGATTCTGGTGGGGATGAATCACTAAAAGTGCTTGCATCTATTGCTCAGAACTTCCCTATGCAAGTAAGTAGCATTTACCTCCTTGTTTTCGGATGAAACTGAATTGTTTACCCAAGATTTCTTTAGTCTTTACATATAAAATGTATATTACAAACAAACATAACAAATATTTTGTTCTGTAATGTTACTTAAGTATTTTATTTAAGGTGTATGTTATATGTTTGAGCACCATTTTGACATTACAATTATGATTTCAGACAAAGTCCCTCATTCATGTGAATGTGCCCCGTTCATTCCGTGACGAGATCCTGTACAATCAAGATGTGTGGGCATCCTCGCTGGGGCTGCGACCAGCGGAACCCTTGTTGCTTGTTAATGGAGCCCAGTACGACGCTGAAGATGTCGACGTCATGGCACTCCTCGCCGCCTTGAGGGAGGACATTGGTCCTGTTAATACTTTACATGCTTTGGGTAAATATCAAAAATATACTTAAGCTATTCTGCTGTTAAGTAATTTGTATTGACAGTAGTTGCAGGTGTCACTTTAAGTATAATTTTCATGCATCAGGACATTCATTTGTTTTCTTTTCGTTCGATTATTAGATTTTCCTCATGGAAATAATTGGTATAAATCTAATATTAATTTTGCATCAGATGCTGTGATCAAATTTAAGTACAGCTTGCTGCTAATCAATGGTTTAATAATGATAATAGATATTCATTGGCAATGGAAATATAAAGTGTAAAGTGAATTTTGACCTTTCAGTAAAATGTCTGTTTCAGGTCTGTCAAAAAATATGATCAACACATTGATGTCGTTGGAGCTGGGCGAGTCTTACACGTGGGAGGAGTATGGGCTGGACATCCGCGACACTTCGATCACGTGGCTCAATGACTTGGAGACCGACGAGCGGTACCGCCGCTGGCCCTCCTCCTACATGGAACTACTGCGACCCACTTACCCCGGCATGCTTAGGAACTTGAGAAGGAATATTTATAATTATGTAAGTTCATAGAAATATATTTCTGTGCTTGCTACATATAAGAGGGTAGGCATGATGGATCTTCCAAACTGGAGCTGCCGGATTGTAGCTCCAGTATATAGAAGATCACAGCCAAATTAAATAATCCCTTTGAGACGGCAGTGGAGTCAGTGCTGTGGGACCAGTCAAATGAATAATGGAGTTAATTTCAGGTGATAATAGTAGACCCTACATCATTATCCTCGGGAGCTCCTCTGAAGTTGGGTGAGACATTACTGAAGCACGCGACGCCGGTGCGAGTGGGGTTGGTGTTAGCGCCGGGGGCTGCGGACACCGCGCTAGAGGCAGCCGTACGAGCCGCCTTCAACTACGTCGCGCAGGAGAATAACTCTAATAAAGAGGCCTTCTATTTCTTGTCTCAAGTGAGTTTTTATGGACTTTTACACGTTAAGCTATTTATGTCTATTATAAGATGACCTTTCATTGTAGCCTATACAATGCGAATTTGCGGTAAGTTGAAGTAACAATGCTGGGCAGATTTTTATCGGTAGCACTTGCCATACCTAGTATATCATAGTGAGAGTAGTGATAAGGTTGTGGAAAGAGTGACGTAAATTTAAATTAAGCCTTACGAACTAGAAATGAGGTTTGACATATTTTCCAAATATAATGAAATTGCAACTGTCATTAGGCTTTTTTACTAGACGAGTCGTATATAACTTATATTATATCACAAACATATTATATAACCTATATTTGTATAAATTGTTCATTAGCTATTGCACTCCGCTGAAGGAGAGTTGACGTTAGACCACGTGAAGAAACAGCTCAAGAAGTACGCCAACTCTAACGCCAATCTGGACGAGATCGTCGCTGAAGACTCGGAATATAACTTTGGAAGACAACTCGCCGAGGAATTTGTCTCCAAGATTGGCACCAACAAATACCCTCTGGTAAAAATAATACATTTAATTCCTGATTAATGATTTGATATATCTGATGTATCATCCTAGGAAACCTGCTTTTACATCATAACTTTTAAGGTGGTGAAATACTGTATGTAATAAGGTACGGACACAGAATCACTATCGGTAATTACCGCAACCATATTTTTCTGTTCCCTACCACCATAGCACCTGAGCATAGGTCACGCCAGGAACTATGACCGCGTAACTTGCATACAGTACTTTTATTCAGTCTGGCTCTATCTATATGAATGGGTGAGGAAAATAAAGACATGCGCTGTATACCCCCTATTTTCCCTGCGCGCTCATAACTCGTGTTAGCACCCGTACTATCATTTATAGTATCAGTAAAAATGTCTCTATTCTCATTGCGTTGGCGCTACATTTGGCACCATCTTCAAAAATAAGTTAGTTATTTTCTCTTTTTGGATGCGGTCTCCTTTTTAGTATATTTTTTTTACACTAAATGATCCGAATCCTCTTATATAGTGTACATATTGTTCCAGGTGCTAATAAACGGTGTGCCACTGTGGGATGATGGTGCTAGTATGTCATCGGTGGAGTTATTGGAGGAGGCTCTGGTAGGTGCATTGTCGCGGCACACGGGGCGGCTGCAGCGCGCCGTGTTCCGCGGGGAGCTGGCAGACACCGACGACGCGCTCGACTACCTCATGAAGCAACCGCATGTCGTGCCCAGGTATACGTCCCGCCGAGTAAAGAACGCATAGCGGACAATAGTGGGAATACTGTGCATGCTTTTATTCGCCTTGCGCCATACATGTAGACAGACACAGACCCATAAAATTATGCGCATTCAAAGGTAGTCAATCTTTGTAATCAATCGTACCAAGCTTAAGGGCTTTCCACAAAAGATTAGGAGTGGTTTTAATTATATATATATTTATGTATAAGTAGAACTATTAAAAAATTTTTTTTTATATTTTATCAACTGTGATTCATGTGATTTATTTTGTATTCATCAAATTTAAATAGTTTTGAAAAGGAGTAATTACTGATTATTTTGTCCGGTTCTTTGCAGTAAACGCGTCATTCCGAACCTGGCGGGAGTATTTATATTCCTGTATAATCGTGTCATTCCGACCATTTTAAAGAATTTTGTTAAATGTCCAATCAGATATATATATTTTTGAGTTTGAGTTTAAAAACCAATAGAATTGCTTCATTTACCGTGCCTCACTAAAAGACATCCCTCGCTTTGTATTTTCGCATATCTCTGGTGGGAAAGCACCCATAAGCTGTAACAGTATGCAATCATACTGTTACTTTGCCCCAATTTTCATACAATTTCTAAGTAATATATGGAAAATGTTTTCTAATATTCTAAACCCAATTGATCTGAAAGAGTCTTTCGTTCTTTTGAATCTACCCTATTTATGGCTTTATTAATGCTCTTGTGACATTGTCGTCAGGTTGAACCGCCGCGTCCTTGGTACCGAGTCGGCGCAGTATCTAGACTTGTCGGGCGTACCGTCGTCTCCTGAATTGTTTGCAGAGGATAAAATTCATCGACTTTTACATTTGACTGGTAATATTTAATAACATTTAGAAAAAAAGCAAATTTTACGTTCTTGAATTGTTAGATAATAGTGTGAAAATCTTAGGTCGCGATGCGCTAGCGACGGCTTTGCCGCTGCTCAAGTACTTCATGAAGTCTGGTAAGCCGGAGAAGATAACACAAACTATATGGATTGCTGGGGACTTGAACAACAAGGAATCGCGTGACTTGTTGAAAAACGCTCTGACTTTCATGGTGAGTCTAGTAATTGTCTACATGACATGTTTCTCAAAAGTATGTGTTAAAATTTTAGTTAATGTTATAGTTATACCGCCGGAATTTTACTACGTTTTAGGAACAAAAGTAAAATGACACAATGTTAAATATAAAAACCGGCGAAAGGTGCGAGTTAGACACGCGCGCGATGGTTTCCGTACCAATATCTGTAAATAATGAGAACCATTGAAATATTAATTTTATTCTGTTTTTTAGTATTGGTTGTTATAGCGGCAGCATAAACGCATCATTAGTGGAAATTTCAACGGTCTAATTAATATATTATATCTTCAACTAAAATATATTTTGTAAACGTATGGTGAAGTGGACTGAATACTATAAAAACGATTTATTCAATGGTTACATTGTTTTTGTACTGTGTAGCGAGAATCGGGTGGTGTTCGTGTGGCATTCATACCGAACGTGGACGGCAGTGGGGCGGACCAGTCGCTGAATAAGGTGGTTGTGGCAGCCCTAGCCTCGCTGGAGCCCGCGCCCGCCGCACAATACGTGACGAGGCTGCTCGACGACGAGGGATGCCATCAGAGACAGGATTGCGACATACTGGTGAGTACTTCAAGATACAGATGTTAGGAGAGAGTTTCTTTTGACAGTCGAAAAGTTATCAACTGGTGCGCACTCTGCTGTTCCGGCCTGTGATTGACCCGCTCCTAGGTGTTCGGAGCAGTGATTGGCCCGCTTCGAGATCTCCAAATTCGTTCGATTAATTAAAACATGCAACATGGACTACACATGAATTGAGAACACGAGAATCTCAATTGACGGAGCAACTGCATTCGAATCTCGTGTTTTTTTTAGAATTTTAAACGTTCCCACAATTATCACAGCTGTAATTGAACTGTTCCGAATTCCTTTCCTCATTTTGCATAATCTATTATTTATTTATTTGTGTATTTTATAACGTGATCTATACAACTATGATTTGCGAGATATGTTATTATCACGTATGTTTTATTATTTATAATATATTCAGCCGGAGCTAGTGTCTGGGCTGCACAAGCACGAGTGGGTGTTGAAGGCGGCGCGAGTGTTGTGCGCGCGCAGCCTGCGCCTGAGGCCCGGGGAGCGCGGGCTCGTATACAATGCCCGCCTCATCGCACCTCTGGACAAATTCACACTTGAAGACTTTGCACTGCTCGAGAGGTACCGACGGCTAACACTTGATGTATTATTCTTTAGTCCAAGCGTTTAACTCATCGTTATTGTTACAGGTTTAGTAATCAAATGTACGCGGATAAACTGTCAGAGGTTATGGACAGAAAGAAGAAATCTAAGAATGATATTGAAGATGACGGTGAGTGTTTGCAAAATATTGTTCCTCTCTTTCAGATAATATTCTCGAAACCTGCAAGTATAAAGTAATGGCGCTCTTATATCTATGTCTATTGCTGCCCTCGACATACTGCTTACTTATTATAAAAGAGTGAATAAAAGTAAAGCATAGATTGTGGTTCCAGATGACGAGGAGGACGCAGCAGATCTATCAACGGACAATCGTTTGAAGGTAGTATCGGTGCTGGCGGCTCGAAGCCCCAAGGCTCGAACACCGCTGCCCGCCGGCCTGCGCACTGAACACTCTCTGGTTGATCTACCTCCGACCTATGACAATGAAGCGGCCATCGAGGTGAATACCACTCATTTCATACTTTCATATATAAGGATAACTCACATCGAGTTGAATCAAGTGCCGACCCCAAAAATGTGTGGGATAAGGGCAGGGAGATGATGACATAAAATTCTTGTGTTTTTAATCAAAACTACTCCGACACGACTTAACCCATTTTTATTATGATTTTTTTGTGTAAACCAGCAGGTCTGTGAATATGAAAACAACAATAGAAACGCTTACCGCCCATGCCATTCAATTGCCAGGGGTTTGAATCGCATACTATATTGGCGAGTCCTTGCTATTGTCGTTGTGATATGAACCTTATTACTCATAAAATGTTGGTGTATATTAGATTGTAGCTGTGTTGGATCCCGCTTCGATAGCAGCACAACGTCTCGCACCACTGTTGTTGCTGCTGCGTCGAGTGGTCAACTGCCGCATCAAGCTGTTTGTCAACCCTCAGGATAAGAACTCTGATATGCCATTGAAAAGGTATATATAATACTTTCAGCTGGTCACGAAATGCATATGCATCATATCGCTTTGGACTAAGTGTAGAAATGCAAATACGTCAGATTTTATGTAAAGAAAGATTTTGCTGAGATAATTTATGTGTCTTATTTTACTACAAAAGAGCGGAACACGCTGTGGGTGTGTGAGTTTGATATATGTGTGTGTTTAGTTTCTACCGCTATGTGGTGGAACCGGAGCTGCAGTTCACGGCGACGGGGTCGTTGACCGGCGGTGCGCTCGCACGTTTCTCCCGCTTGCCGCACGCGCCTCTATTGTCGATGGAGCTGCGCACGCCCTCCAATTGGCTCGTCGAGTGCGTCAAGTCTGTCTACGACCTTGATAACATACGCCTCGCTGATGTCGACACGCTAGTACACAGGTAACACTTACAATTTTATTGTATCTATCTACACAAATAGCGATATTAATTTGAGCTAATATTAATCTCTTTATTGAATTCACAGCCATTGGCGGAAGTGTCGTCAATATTTCCTAAATGACGCTGTTTAAATCATCTGTCATAGATGCAAGAGGCCACTATATATATAATGCCCAATACAATTTATAATACTAAAGATAATTGTTTCATGACTCACAAAATATTTACTTACTTCATAAGTTTTTAGCATTAAAGATCTACATAAAGCATCAAAATGGCGTGAGAATTAATTTACCTATAATATATTTATCATAAATCCCGCTTGTCGACGAATCTTACATAATATAACATTTTCAGTAAGACTACTTATATGTTGTTTAACGATTATATGATTTCTTTAGAACTTGTTTTTTCCGTGTTTAGCGAATTCGAGCTAGAGTACTTGCTCCTGGAAGGCCACGCGTGGGATGTGACCCTGGGCACGCCTCCTCGCGGGCTGCAGTTGATCCTAGGCTCGCGCGCGAAGCCGGCCCTCATGGACACCATAGTGATGGCCAACCTCGGCTACTTCCAGCTGAAGGCCAACCCCGGAGCCTGGGTGCTGCGCCTCAGACCTGGCCGCTCTGATGACATCTACGAGATTGTCGGGTTTGTTTATTGTGGTTTATCAATGACTTTAATGTCAAGTCCAAAGACATAGTTCCAATGCACAAAATGTCGACCAAAGTAGAATTTGTTTCTTTACTTTAACATTCATAATACAAGTAGTTTTTTAATAAGTAAATTAAAACGAAATTGTTGATTATTCTCAATATAATAAGTATTAGGCATGTCAGCTGCACACGGCATGCTTGAGCTATACATACTTTAGTAGTGGCCGAACCAAAACGATAGCTCTATTTCTTCTACATGGCAAATGTCAGCCACCTCCCTATTACTCTTGCTTTCGATTTACTATATTGGTCGAAATGTATTGGTAAATATATCAAAATAATAATATTTTTGGAAGAAGGAAGCGTATGAAGAGATGTATGAATGTGGATGAAGCGAAAAAGTATGTAACAATCGTAGCATGTGGCGCAGGGTACCCCCCTGGGATACAGGCGTGAAAATATGTATGTGTGTATTTGTATAATATAATACTCGTCCCTCCTCAGTCACGAGAACACAGACACGCCGGCGGGCAGCGAGGACATCCAGGTGTTGATGAGTTCATTCCGTAGTCACGTGATCAAGCTACGAGTCAACAAGAAGCCTGACAAACAAAACTTAGACTTACTCGTTGAGAATGACGATAACAATTCCGGCGGCATTTGGAACTCTATCGCCAGGTGACTAGTACACTTTGTTGTTTTAATTATGCTTAATTACTAGCTGTGCCCCGCGGTTTCACCCGCGTAGGCTGTAAGTCAAAGTCAAAAGTATCTTTGACTTTTTACAAATCTGGCAAGAAACTCAGTAATTACTCTATTCAAAAATACTATACAATTTAAGGAATACAAAATAAATAATTTAGAAACTTAAGCTCATGGACAATGTTCCAATGCACAAATGTCGATAAAAATTAAAATAACTAAAAATCTAGTACATCTGTATTTCGAGATACCCAACTAAAAACAAAACCAAAATTATCCTTACTTACCTTGTAACATCAGCTTTCTGCCAGTAATTGCGTCGTTAATATAAATCCAGACGTTTCAGATATTACCCAGAACAAACAGACTGCCTTAGTTGTTGCACAGATTAGGCCTCATATCCCTGTAAGCCTAGACAAAGTAATATTCTTCGCGCTTATATAATAGAAACGATAAACAATTTATTGAAATGGCATAAATCAGTCATATGACATATGTCATCCCCATAATTTTTTAACGTTTCTATTAGCGAGGCATGAGGATAATGTTACTTTGTTTCGCGTAAGTTCAGGAGTTATCTTCTTATATTAGTATGTGTTAATAATAAAGTAAGTGTGTTCGATGCGGTCAGTTCTTGGGTGGGTGGCGATGAGACGGAGGCGCAAGAGGAGACGATTAACGTGTTCTCGGTCGCCTCGGGACATCTCTACGAGCGGTTCCTACGCATCATGATGCTCTCCGTGCTCAAGAACACCAAGTCACCGGTCAAATTCTGGTTCCTCAAGAACTACCTCAGCCCCTCCTTGAAGGTACCTGTTACTTGTGTTTTGCATTTGTGACAAATTTACACAAGATGCTTATTTGGACATATCCGTGGCATTTATTCAGCTATTTTAAATTCATCTTACAGTCTATTTGTATTTAAGGTATGGTCAAACTGACGCCAATTGACACTTACATTGCGGAATGAAAACAGAATGCTTTGATTTCAGAAGTCAATCCCTCTTATTGCTAAACATATGCTACGATATTTGGTTTAAAAGTTGCTGCATCTCTGTGACTTGGATTTTATAAGGGATAGACATAGCTTTAATCCGAGCTTGGACTTCGCTAAAAAAACATGTTTTGTAATCTTTGAATCATTACATACATATGCTCACGCCTGTATTCCCCGAAGGGGTAGGCAGAGGTGTTGTAATCACAACACCCACTTTTCACCGAAGATGATTAAGTGCCAACGTGACAGATGGTGAGTCCATCGCCGTCTCAGACACTTTACATACGTTATTGAATTACTTCTCAGAAATATGCAGGTTTCCTCACGATTTTTTCCTTCACCGTAAAGCACGTGGTGTGAAATCAGTGATTTACGTTATTACTTAAGTTTTTTAGAAAAACTCATTGGTACAGGCCCCGCTGGGATTCTAACTTGCGTCGCTTGCGTAGCAGGCGACTGCTCAAACCTCAAGGCCACCACGGCTCTTGAATTATTACTGCCCAATATTTGGTATTATAGTGATATTGTAGAAAGATGGCTTCGCCTAGTGAACTGTGTATTGGTGGTGACCTGATAAACGTGTATTCTGTGCAATTCTGGATCGGTGCAAGAGAGAGTGACCATAATATAGTATATTACATAGTATTAATAAATCTTGTGTTGCCAACAGATACTTACTTTTGAATAGTTGTATTACTTTTGAGACAGAAGGTACAATTATATGTCTGAGGACATTATATATGTATTAAATAATGTCCCACAGGACAGCTTACCGTACATGGCGCAAGAATACGGGTTCCAATACGAGTTGGTTCAGTACCAATGGCCTCGCTGGCTGCAGCGGCAACGTGACCGACAGCGCACCATCTGGGGATACAAGATACTCTTCCTGGATGTACTCTTCCCTTTGCAAGTCAAGAAGATCATTTTCGTCGACGCTGATCAGGTAAATATATATATGTATAAAAAAATCCCCTTTCGTGTAATTTTCATTCAAAGTAGTTACCAACTTAGATTTTCGCATAAAAATCTATATCATAAGAATATAAGAATCTAACTACGTTTTTTTTATTAATAATTGTTGAAATAATGTTTCGTCTCATAAATACTTGTCGTAGATTGTTCGCGCGGACTTGAAGGAGTTAGTGGACTTAGATTTGGGAGGCGCACCATACGGATATACGCCGTTCTGTGACAGTCGGAGGGAGATGGAAGGATTCAGGTTTGTGGTATTTTATTATGTGGTATAATATTCAGAAACACGACCAATAACGGGTATGGCTAGAGCTCTCAAAGATAGTTCTTATACTCCTAGATCTTAAGGCGAAAATTGTTCTTTGACCGAGCAACGGAAGGCTGCGATTTGTATACATTTAGACAAAAGGCTGCAGAGAACCTAAAAGTTCCAAAATACCAGAATATTGCTCTTACAGATGCCGTCAGGAGTTATGAGAGCTCAGCGAAAATTGTGAGTGGTAACGGTGCATGTATTTTATTCACGTCGCGCCATACAGACAGACTCGTAAAATGACTACTGCGCATTCAAGGTTGTGCTCTTCACTCGTTAACCTAAACCACGCGTTGCAGCTAGCTACTAAATATTTGGTCGAATGTCTATACACATACAGGTAAAATGTACATATAGGTTCTGGAAGCAAGGCTACTGGCGCAACCACCTGCAAGGTCGCAGCTACCACATCAGCGCCCTGTACGTGGTAGACCTGAAGCGGTTCCGTCGCATCGCCGCCGGCGACCGGCTGCGAGGACAGTACCAAGCGCTCAGCCAAGACCCTAACAGCTTGTCTAACTTGGGTAACACTCCATTTTGTAATAATAAAAGTTATAATATTAAAAGCATTGTTATTTGAGGTTGTGAATTTTGGATTGGAACTGTTTTGTGATAAAGGAAGGTACCATACCAGCGGACGTCACGCTGTTTCACCAGCATAATTCCCGTTCCCGAAGTACGGGATTAAAATATTTACAAACTTGTTTCTTTATGTTTTCTATATGTTAAGATCACTCACTAATACATTTGATGATAATATCCATAATTTTGTTGTTCTTTGTTATTCTTTAAATGGTTAGGGTAAATATGGACAAATCTCGTTCTTTATGGAAAAGGCACGTTTTCACGTAATGTGTCAAACTTAAGAAGTTTGCCACATTACGTGATTGTATATTTAAGACCAACATTGTCCTTATAAGGACCTTGACGATGATGATGTAAATTTATTTTTAGATCAAGACTTACCGAACAACATGATACACCAAGTGGCCATCAAATCCCTGCCCCAGGAGTGGCTCTGGTGCGAGACGTGGTGCGACGAAAGCTCCAAGAAGTACGCAAAGACTATAGACTTGGTAAGACTTACGTTAATCTGTACATTTAGCAACAGCTGAAAGTATTATTAACAAGTTAAATTAAGGCCTGTGACTTGCAAATAAGTATCTATAAACTTTTAATTTCTGAGGCACATCCCTAAGATGACGTTTTTGCCAGGTCTTCTTAAAAGGCTAGTTTCCGAACCGGAACCAAAACTGAATAAATAATTTCCATATTCATTTATAATGAGCTTAATTTTTGTCGATTTTCAATCCAAAACATTTGACTGTCACCTATAATAGGTCATCAAGATGACAACACAATTAGGGCAGTCATAGCGTTTTGGTTGAAACACAAAGCTACGAGACAGAGCTCTATTCTCTATGATATTTCGACGGCCAACTCGACGAAGGTTAATGGTTTCATATCAAATCATGAAAAATTATACATACACGATAAGGTTGAATTTCGGCGTCGTGAATCGTGATATCTTACAGAATACCGCCTTATTACAAAACGTGGACTTAGAAAATCTTTGGTAAGTAGCTCGGTCTCTATTTGTGATTTGGATTTAAAAAGAGATGGGCATATATTTAGACTGGATTTGTCGTAGGCTCGGCTTAAACCATTGTAAAAAGAGTGATAGTGATACGTAGTGTTTATGTACAGTGCAATAACCCGATGACGAAGGAGGCTAAGTTGTCAGCGGCGATGCGCATCGTGCCCGAGTGGAGCGGCTACGACGAGGAGATCAAGGCTCTGCAGGCGCGCGTCCGTCGCGGACTGTACCAAGCGGCCGATCACGACCAGGTATATTAAACAACATACTTAATAGCATATTCGACACTTTTTTGTTCCCTAACGTGAACACGCAGACAGTTTTGTAATATATTTTAAGGTCTATCAAAAATTGACATTTACTATTGTTTTTTTTTGTTCTTAGGAACTGGACAGCATCCAAGAAGATGGTACTACAGCCGATAGTGCAGAGTCACGTAAGTATTTAACTACCTGTGTTAATATTATTAACGATAATCGTATCGCATCGGCAGGTTCAGGGCGAGCATTGACCAAGTGCTCTCAACATAATTTAATTAATATCTTAAAGTAAAGTTAACTTATACTCATTTCTATGTAATTATGTTTAATCATATTTAATAATTTTATTCATATCATACTGTTTTTTTCTATGGCATTGCCGTTTGTATCTATAATTGAGGTGTCATTTGGATGCTGATAAGCAATAATGTGTCAACCCACAAAAAGTCAAATTCAAAGGTTTTGATATATTTTGATAATGCATCACGTATTTAACATTCTAAAAAAGTGTTTCAAGTCATCTGAAACATAAAAGTACGTAAAAAATGGATTTATGTCATAAAACAAATCTTAAATCACGTATACAATCATCTTAAGACGCCATTTTCTCAAAACCAAGTTTATGCGGGTTGACACATTATTGCTTATCTGCATCCATTTGTCATGTAACTATATTATCTATTGCACTCCAAGAATTTGTTAATGTTCACCTTGTTGATGCAACTAAATAAATAAATAAACGATAACGCAGAGGTGATGAAACTAAAAATTATGCACGATATTTTTTATTTATTTGACAAAATTTCTTTTTAATCATTTATTTGAACAGAATTGTAATCCCTATTTTGTGATTTATTGTTGATATTGTTGTTACGTCCAATTAAAAATGGTTATTTTGACTTTGTTCCAGATAAAAAACACTCGAAGCATACCGAATTATGATGAACTAAAGATATGATGATATGTTAATTCGATTATTTCGATTATTCCAATTTTTGTTAGGCGATTATTGTTGTGAATTCTGGGTAATGTAAGATTGTAAACCAATGTTTGTATAATTCGACCAATATTCAATGTAATCGTAAACGATGCTAATACTCATTCTCTCTCGCTCATATTGAACGCCGTAGGAGTGATACGAAATGAGTTATGCGGTTTAATGTTTTGAAGGTGCGGTCTTATATAGCGTGAGTGTGTGAGCAACGTTAGTTTTATTTGCAAATTTAGGTTACAGCTCAATTCTATGTTAAATGCACCTCATTTGTGTATTAATTGTATAACATCCGGGGCTATTTCTCGAAAGGTAAAAGTTTTTTTCTAGTACCTATAAGTGAGTAAACCTGGGGGGCAACTATGATTAATATGGGCTGGTTAAAACGGTCACAGTAGGCCCTTTGGTAACGCTTTTAGTGTATAGATAAGTGTCGAAATTTCGTTGCAATACTTATTAACTTGTATTGCAAGACTTGTATACCCAGCGGTAACAATGTGTGTTTAACTGTAAATATTCAATGTCACAAAAGATCATCAAGACATCGCTTTAAAAATAAAGGAGTAGAGTCTTTAAATAAAGGTTTATTTAACACTTGCTGCCGTGATATATCTATAATGCCGTTATCTACCAAAACCGTTGCTTTTGCATGTTATTCAACATGCAAAAACCGGGGTAAGAATTTAAACCGACGTGTCTTTTCAATGACAACACTTATTTGAGACTTGGAGGTGAGTACTTGGATTATTTACAAAACTATTCATGTTATCTAAAATTCGGAAACACTGATCAATAGTTTTTTTTTATCTCATTATAATAGCATCAAAAGTTAAACAACGACCAGATGTCGGATAACGGCATTTTAGGTATGCCACGGCAGTATAACGGTCAATATAATAACTCTCCTTTTAGTAGTAGTCGTGTAAGATGGGGCGTTGAATGTTCAGAGTTAAATACCCGAGCTTAGAATATATTACTTGCAAACTTTCTTTTTCAGTTACTCTATTTTGAAGCGAGACAAACATACCTTTGCATTTTACTACAATTATGGATCTCGAACACTAACTACATCGCGCGGCAACACTATTTGTATAAACTACAGCCATTTCCATTCTAATCTTATAAACACAAATAGTTATTTGAACTGTTTCTAAGATGTAGATAAATATTTTGGACTACATATCCAAAGAACTTATAATATTCATGTAATCAGTTTATAAACTATGTGACTGAGAAAATTATACCATTCTGTACCCCTATCACGGGTATGCCACCGTTTTCGTTATCTATACTCGCTAGCGACACTCGTAATATTTGTATGTGATATTTTTGTTCTTCACGTCACCGCTGGGAGTCGTTGCACAATTCCTCATACTAATATTCGACGGAGACGCTAGCGAGTATAGATTACGAAAACGGTGGCAAACCCGTGATAGGGGTACTGATCTTTCCTTACCACCAATAATGATTTAAAATAAGTGGAAGTGATGTGATTTTTAGTTAATAAGTGAATAGATTAGATTTTTTTCATAAGAAATGTGGCTGAGTGTATAAATGACATATTGAGCTATTGTTACTACGTAGAAATAGGAAGACACAAGTATACCAACATACCGCGCCAAAAAAAATCACCCGTAGTTGTCAAAAATTTGACACATTGCGTCCGAATGGAGCATTATTTTTTATGTTACGAAATTGTTGAATTGTCGCTGTATAGCACTGGGCTGTGACTGTTGCTGTGTCTTCACTAATGCGTAGTTCAGGGTGTACTTTTTATTACGAAATCTATAGATAGTATCGTTGATACTGAACATAATATAATAATTAAAAGTCTCCGCGCCCTACTGACATGTATACTTAATTATGCCACAAATTGGCGAAGACTTATTAAAAGTTCATAGAAAGACCTCTGATGTTCTGTAAGAATTTTACATCTATTCTTCGTTTAGTTCTGAATTATTATGAAACATGTACCATGAAGTTAATAGTTTTAAATGATAGGTTGCGCAAACCTTAAATATTTCAATATAATGTTCAGTATCACTCATGCATTATAGTATCCATATATCCATATGTTTCTGCATAAAAGATGTCATTCAGGACGTGTATTCAGCTCAATAGTAGATGACTTTTATTTTTATACTCTCTCCGCATCGATATTACCATTTCACGAGAATGTTGTATAATATGTTCGATAATGTCTAAGATGTCATATATATCGGTTAGTGAGAACCGTGCTAGATTTGTTTTGTATTCCGTTATTACCACGGCACTATTGCTAACGCCAATAGCAGTTATATATCATACATTTGATTCACACATTGATAATAAATACGTTGCTGTAAATAAATTCCTTATGTAAAATGTCACGACTTTCATTTTTTATGTAGGCTTGTGTCCTCTGTGTTAATCTGGAGATCAATGAAACAACATTTTCTAAGTAAGTACCACATTTATTTACAATCCCACATAATTGTATTATTTCTTTAAATACTGTAAGGTAGCTATATAAGTTAAAAGAGTAGAGAAATAACATTAAACCTTATATACAAGATATTAAAACCTATAATAATATAAAATGACTACTCACTATATTTGTGTGCGAAGCGTTATGTATAGCGCCGTTTTATAGAAACTACAGTACATGTCATTTTATTGTCGAGATATTAGATGTTGATACATATTTTAAGAATATAAAAGTCGTTTCGATAAACAGAAGAAAACTCATTACAGCATTACTTCGTTGGAATAAATAACTATTTCCTATATCTACTGTGTCTACTGCTACGTCACCTAGTTGATGACAGAGATTACACCACAACACTTACAACTGTAACATGACTAGGAGTATGTTTATATTATAATTGTTCTTTGGTCATAAACGTGAGTTTATATTGTATCATTTTATGAACATTCTGACTTCGAACTATATTCAAATATGAACATTATGTGATTATTTTATGTGTTTATCTATTTAGTTTCGTGTAAGAAATTCATCATGAGGTCTCTAGCCCGGTCATCAGGACCATAATACATCTCTATAGTGCTCTAAAGCGGGTACAATGCGTTACAAATAACACTTATGCGAAGCACGGTTGATTGATTCTAGATAGATTGATGCCTGATTGATTGGCATCGTACATACCCGGATGGGACGACAATAAGTGTCAGCGACGCCACAGTATAGATATAAGCGTATGAAGCAATATAGAATCTAGACAATTTTATTGGAATAATTAATTTTACTCTACTAGCCTGATGGTTGTCACTCTTAAAATTTGCTTATTTAATTAATGTCTATTTGCCGATTTGAAGTTCAGTTCAGTTGAATTCAGTAACTTCCTTCTTTTTTCTAAGTTGGTTATAATTGTCAGTAAAACACGTAAATGTCGTACCCATACGCGATCAGCGACGAACGTGACACTCCCTACTGACATTACGCCAGGGCCGCTTTTTATCTCGTAGATAGTGCGTCTGTGTAGCTTCTGTACTGCTAGTAGACATCTTATATTTATACTATGGCGACGCATTGTAAGTTGACTTACAACTTATAAGAAATATATTCTGAAAACGTCTCGTGACGCGTTAATAACGAAGAAGGTAGGTAGGTAGGTAGTTCAATTGCAGTAGTGTTCCTCGGTGGTGAGCCGGCAGAGCTGGCAGTCGACGCGGCAGCACCAGTGGTAGCGGCAGTGGCAGCGCTCGAGCCGCGAGGAGCGCTCGGCGCGCCGGCCGCGCCCGCAGCACAGCCGCCCGCACCCGCCCGCCGCGCCGCCCAGGCTCGCGTTACACTTCCTGCAACACACCACACGGTTCATACTTATTATTTTTTAACATAATGTTGATAGTGGAAATGCTTTCAAAAGGTACTCGTTCATTTGATTTTTACTCACTCAAAACATAGGCCAATTTAAGAGTAATCATTAATTCTTCAACGGAACATAAGGTCTGGGGTTATTTGGGTGTAGTACACTACAAATAGTACACCTCTTACAGGTATAACCAGTTACAGGTGCTTCCAGGAACGCTCAGCGAAAAAAGTGGCGATTACTGCGCTTGTATTTGTTCGGGCTCGCTCAATAGAAGATCCAAAAAACGACTACCGTGGTCAACGCTTTTAACTCGAGACGACATTAATAAGTAGTAAGAGTAATTCTCAGGTGGTACAGTACCTGCCATGGGTGCCGGGCGATCCGGCGGCGGGGTCGGGGTCGCAGTAGTCGGGGCTGGGTGTGACGTATCTGAGTCGTGGTGCTCGCGGAGCGCGGCGCGGGCGCAGCGGGCCGGCGCGCGCCGCCTCCCCGGCCAGCGCGCCCGCCACTCGGCCCAGCGCGGGCAGCGCGCGCCAGCACGTGCGCACCGAGCACGATCCCGACACGCCGTGACACGTACACTTGGTGCGCATGCCGCTTGACACCGCCTGACACATACGCACGTCACTTAGCAACAAGGTACGTGGAAACACTATCATAATTTTAGCTAGTACTTAGCCCCGATCTTTATTTCCCAGTAGTATGAACTGCGTTGGTGCTTCAAGCAAACACGCTTGATAATATATCTTCCAATCTATAATAATTATAGGTAAACACTTGACTGTATACCACACTGACTGTACCTACCTACCTATAGTCGTATAGATAATTAATTAAACGGTTAGGTTTAAACAAAGAAAAAATCCGTGCGAAGTGTAAGTGTGAAGATTAAAAATCACAAAGAGACTTATGATAAAATCGGTGAATGATTGAATCGAACATAATTTACCTTCCGTCCAAACCGGCCGTTCATGAGATTCGCAGAAGCTATGAGCGGACGCAATCGTTCAAGTCGTGTGCGCAAATCAACTTGCGGGTCAAATCGCGGGTCATCAGCTGCCATGCGGTATTCGATGTTGCGATACCGAGAGCCTCTATCTTCGTACTCGTACCTGAATTTAAAATACATTAAAATTGGTAAAAAAGCTTAATTATTCGCTGATCCGATGAAGGTACCAGGTATTACCTCGACCGTGGTCTGAATCGTTTTCGTGTGGGCCTGCCTCGTCGAGGGGACCGGGGTAATCGTTTCCTCCCTCGACGTCCTTTCTTCCTTCTCGGAGGGTTGCTGGTGTTGGCAGGAGCAGGCTGGTCGTCGACCAGGATGACCACCGGTGGCCTCGTCGTTGATTCCAAAGTGACTGTAGTTGTTGGAACTTCGGTAGTTGTCTCGATATCGAGAATGTCCTCTACTCTACCATCCCGTACGTCAATCTCGTGAGCGTCCAAGAACTGTTTTGCGAATCTGCAATTACATTAAAATGCTTATAGACGTAGGTACATTCGAGATCCGCAGCATGTTCAGCAAAACAGCTAATCTTCAATACACGATGCTTTGCTCGACAAGACAATTGTGAGCTCATTGTCCGTGCATTTATTAAAATGTATGAACGGTTTTATTCGTTACCCCTTCTTGGCGAACAAAAACGCATCATGCAAAGCACGGTATTCAGCAAATAAATACTCGACACTCCGCGTATTCCGCATTTTGCTTTTATATGTGTATGTAATATGCAAATTAATATATGTACCAGCCAACTGTATCTAACTCCATACCTCATGTATTGTACCTTGGGCTTGATACAGTTGGCAGGTTGGCACCCCACATATTTTCTGTCAACCGCGCAGGTTGAACGGTGCGTGTGCACGCAATATTTGCAAATGTTAGCGTTCCGTTAATATTCGTGCCGCATAATATTTTTTTAATGTGAATATATTTCGGATCCTTGGGGGCCTACTCTCATTCTAAGTAATACCTACGAAGTTTCGGTCGAAAGTTCTCAAATTACGACCGAACGTGATCCGCAAGAAATTCTTTGAAGTTTATATATATCTAAGTCTACTTTAGTTCAATTATTTAACGAACGTCAATTTGAGTTTGATAAAAAACGATACTGAAACTTTACTTTATTTTAGTTCGTTTTCGGAGAAAGAGAGTAGACACCCTGTATTCAAGCGAAATTGTAAATTCGTTGAATAATCGGAAGCATAGGTTGCTATTAATACACAGAGTGGCATTAAACAGACACACTAATTAATTACAGAGCCAGGTCAGACAGGACAAGCAAAGTCAAAATATAAAACAGATGAACTGAAGAGTAGGTAGAAGCCAGTAGATAGTAACGTTATGTTATTTATATTATACCAATATCAAACATAAGGAAAGACAAACCCCCTTTGAAGTTTGTGTTTACTGCCGCGAAATGGAAGCCTTTTCTTTTTCGTGGGAAATTCGTACATTGTTCCGTTTAACTTTACAAAATTCCCGAGCATAAGAGACTTATTTGAGCTATATTCCTAGGAATTAAGCGTAAAGTGAACCTGATAGATTACTTACCTAATTTACCTACCATCTGATTTACCACAACCATTATATCAAATTTTATCATTAGTGATAATTCTATACCTTTCTGCCCATTGGAAGTTGTCCCCGCAGCCGCCCCACTTGAAGCGGGCGTGGGGCTCGGCGGGGTTGAGGCGCGCCTGCCGCGGGGGTCGCGGCGGTGCTCGGGGCGGCGCTGCGCACGAGCACGCAGGCAACGCGCCCGCCGCGCACGCGCGGGCCACCGACCACGTAAGCGCCGCTGCGGACATCGCGTACACGTACGCTTGTTCGCGCGTTCCTAACAACAACAATACATGTTTTTTTACCTCAAAACTTGTGAACAAGGTTTATTTTGGATCTAGCCCTTGGAGATCCGATTGCCAATCTGACTTAACACGGCGTCTGATTTCTGTATGGAAAATATCCTGATACTAAAATGTTGCAAGAACCTACATAGTTATTCGATGAAATGTTGACAACATTAGATAAACTACCTACATGGCTTCCGGTAAGCCAGACAACCGTTAAAGATTTCGGGATGTAATGCAAGTAGTACTTAATACTTAATACTTATGTGCTAATGGCTCGCCGCGTTCTCAACAACAGCGATACTAAATATTCTAATCCCTTAAGTAGTCACCATGGTAGTAAAGTGTAGTAACGGCGTGACCGAGTGATAAACGTCTATCTTATCCGGACAAACACCTCAACTTTCGCTATTAATAAAATGTAAGTGGCATTAATACCAAGGATTAATGGGTAGATCGGTAGGCTATATATACTTAAAATGATCAAGTAAGTAATCGAAAAACAAATCTATAAGTTATCAGTTCAGTTTGAGTAATAAAATGGCTATAAAAGTAAAACTGTTAAAATAGGAAATGTTAATATCGTCTTATTGGTACAGTCGAATCATAAAAACAAAGATTGTCGAGCAGACTAGGTTTCAAAAAATATATTTTAAAAATATACAAGTAGGTACTGTTAATCAATTCTCAAGAGTGAACGTTTAATTAGTGTCATCTAGATAAAGCCCGCACGCGCTTTGGCTCTGCTAAACAATAGGCAGAGGCAAGCTTATCAGACGGACATCGTGGCGATCGCGCGTGAGTGCACTGCTCACGTTATCGCACGTATCGCTGAGTGACGTCCCCCGCCTCCTGCTTGATTCATGCGTGTAATTAAATCTTTTGTCCGGCTCCACGTAGCTCAACCCTCAGACCCTCAGCATTGTAAGGCGAACCTCGATAGCCTTCTAATTTAACCGGCTAAAGATAACGGTTTTCAGACGAAAAGCTTATTATAATCAATAAGGATTTAGAAGCTGATTTATTTGTTCCATTCGCTACTTTCGACAGATTCGGCTCTGTACATCTCAGATTGCTTTAATATGGACGACATTTTTCCTTCTCAATTTAATAAAAATTTAAAGAACAAACAATGGTTTAAATTCAAATTGGCTTGTATCGTGAGTTAATTTCGCCTGGCGGCTGGCGCCTATCTAAGATGCCACTCAAGATTCTTAATGAAAAGTTATGTTCCGTTCGTTACAGAGCTGGTGCTGACATTCCTCGCTTTGTAAAAGTTTTAATTAAAATGTATCAAGTCTAGAGTACGCCAAGATTTCTAACGGTTTGTTTGTAGCCGACAACGTTGAGCGTCAATTAATTTCCTAAAGTGGGCAGACGGACGGTGACCAAAAACAATGCTTCGTATTTCGCAGGCGGCCGCCCGAGTACGGCATCCGGTCGGCGTTCTCTGCCAACTACACAATGTCGCCGACCACGCGAAAACTACAAAAACTTCACCATTGTTTTTCTTCCTTTCGACTCTTAAATCTTAGATACTCGTTTTATGACTAGAAAAGTTTGTGTTATTTATATAGGTATGTGACGGGAAACCTTTCAAGCTTATATTTGTATTGTATGTACGATGAAACAATTGTACCTACCTAAGTTTTGTTGACGGAAGTTTTAAACATGTAAAGTTCATCGCTTTATACAAAAGATCAATAGGTCCTCAGACAAGGGAGTCACGGCACAACATGTATCAGACAGCCCCGTAGCTTCGTGCTGGCTCAGAATTATGAAGACATCGCGTGACGCTTCAGTTATTTAATAAGGTTTGCTTTGGCACATGATCGAGTTCGAAGGGACCGATTGTGTTTTGTATTAAATACAAGAAATATACTCATTCGTATCATATAGTCAACAATGGGAGTGAGAGACTGTAATTTTAAAGAAAGGAAACAATGGAGTAATTTAAAAATTAATTACCCGCGAAGCGATAAATGTGTGGATGTGTCGTGTAAATAAAAGCAGTACTTAGTGCGGAACGAGCAACGAGTGCCGATGAAAGAAAGGGCTACGTTACGCCCGCCGCGCTCGCACAATGCACCGCCGCCGCCCGACGCTGAACTAAAAGACACTACATTAGACAACCTTACCTTATCTTTCATCGGAAGTTTCAGCAGTCCAAGACGGAACGGACGGAATCCGTTCGTACTTTAATTAAATAATATGTAGATAACTTCTTTTGGTTAGGATTTTGGTTTACCTACAGGTACATTAAAGTACACTGCATTACCATATTAGCTTTAAAAGTAGCAGCTACAGCCTTGTTTTTAAGAAAACTTAGGATATTTATTATTTTATTTTAATTTCTAATATCAATTTTCATTTACTTATTATTCGTCCCAGGCCCAGGGTACGATCAGGGGATAGAATCGTCGAGAACATATTTTGATCGTGTCTGTTTCTATATGAAACTGTTAATTATTAAAAAAAAGTATACATCTGTATGTATACAGAGAATCCTCCTCTTTTTTAAAGTATGCAACTAATCCAAAAACCCATGAAATGGAAAAAACCAATGTTGACGAGTAGCAATAATATAAGATAAGCGTTAACAGCTCAAGCATACCTGTAAGTAAGTCAGGTGTGAACCTGGGTGCCAACAGTACGGAGGAGCAGTTCCAGCGTTCGCCGTGGTGCGCGGCGAGGCAGGCGTGGCGTGCGAGGCGCGCGGCGGCGGCCACGTGCACCATGGCGGCCGGCTGCCGGCGGCACGCGCGCGCCTGCCCGCCCCACAGCACGCCGCTGCGCCGCGCCTCCACGCATTCCACCTCAGTCCAGTTACCCTCGCTCTCGTGAAGCGCACTGTATGTACAATCATCAGTCAGCACTTCATTCCATAACAGATTCTTTCTCTCTTCCACCATCTTCGTAATTTGGTAAAATAAACAACCATTCGTTTAAATCTACATTTTATTCGAAAACAATTTAGGTACGTTCAACAATCAATCAGAAACATGAATTAAGGTTCCTACGAAATAGTGATTAGATTACAAAATGTTGTGCATAAGTTAAGATTTAGTACATTTTTGTCTAGATTCAGATGACTGTGAGGATTGTTGTACATCATGACGGCGCGCGGAATCTGGCTGCTGTCCGCGTTGAAACGCTTCGCACATGTCGTACAAGTAATTGGGCAAGAAGTTAGCCGCCTCGCCCTCGCGCCGCCGCAACACGCGGTACGCGTCATGCAACGTAGGCTTCGGCGTCAATCGTAGCTCTAACTCTACGGCTGTTGGGAAATGTGCTGCAAGAGAGTATACTATTTCAAGATCCGACGGGGGAGGCGACAAATGTCGATAGTTTGATACTTTGTGCAAGAAGTACTCAGACATACTCATCTGTGAATTCCCTTCTTCATACTTTCCTAGTTTTAAATCGTATAAAACTGCCTTTTGTCGATCTGGGCCCCAAAACTCTTGTTCGAAGGCAGAGTAAAAACTGTCGACATCCGTAAACTCATTCCTGAAGCAACGCGCCCACATTAGCGGTACACCTTCAAGGCAGGATATTACAAAAGGCAGTTGTTTTTCTTGGGCCATATTAAGTTCAGAGATGTAGTATTGCACGTTTTCCAAGAAATCCATTGGGTGAGTATCTCCGCTGTCATCAAAAAGTGGTCGTCTATTTATTGTAGCTACTATCCAGTCGCTTAAATTTTCAGTTGATAACTGTATTACTGGCTTCCGGCCATTTTGTCCTTTTTCATCATCGATTTCAACTATTTTGAGTCGATCACTCCTTGACGTAGACTGTTTGTCAAGTCCAGCGCCAGTTTTGCCTAAGTTTGGAAGCGACATGTGGCTCCGCAGTCTCGAGGATGGCATACTCTGATAAATGTCCTCTTGGCTCGAGAAGCGGACGCCGAAGCCCAAAGTGGTTGGTTTATACATAGAACTGCTATAAAGTGTTGACTCATCTTTCTTTTCCAGTGGTTCTGGTTTGATCTTGTCTTTATGGACGGATGAGGATATTTTGTCAACCATTTCCGACAGATTTGTTACAGAAGATTTAATTTGACGTAAATCTACGAACAAGCTCATACTCGGTGATGTCTAGTATATTAAAGTAATAATAGACATTTTCAGAAGTCACTTATTGGTGTCAGCATTAACTAGCTGAAACAAATTATGAAAGTTTTTATATTTCTGGCAATTAATTAACCTAATATAGTCTAAAATAAGCCAAGCGTTTCGTTTATAAATAAATATTACATTAAATAAATATTATTAATTGCTAATATAACATGAAATAAGTGTAATAGAGGAACAAAATAAAAAATTATAACACAATTTGAAACTCCATCAATCGATTAGTTTTGAAACTACCATGCACATTTTTTTAGGCTGAGTTCAACGCAAGTAAATGATAAACATTTTTGGAATCTAAAATAGTGTTTGATAAAATTAGCATGGCAGAGGTGCGTGCGTAGCAAGTTCGTAGCAAGAGAGGCTTACGTGCGGCGGCGGCGGACAGGCAAGCGGCACTACCGGGGGTTGCCGTGGCCGTACTTACAGCTTTTTATATCCCACGTTAGCATAACTGGGTTATCGTAGACGGTATATTAAATTTCATTGACGTTTTGTCGTGCTTGCCAAGGACACGCGTTGTCGATGGCACCGTTTCCAATATCGTGAGGGGAGCGCGCTTTGTGTGAACATCGACTAGATGGCTTGATACACGCAGACACGGCGTTACTAAGGAATTTGCAAAAAAACACTGATAACGATAAGTTTCGTAACAAAAAAATGCAACATGTACCTAATTTTCTAGTAGGATCTAAAAGAGCCTTCTAATTAGGTACATACTTAGTTCTTAGTCGCCATGATTCGTACTTGTCTGCAATATCTGCTTAGAGTTAGCTTAACTATTATAGTGTGTCTGGTTAACTCCATCAGGTTTAGGTATGTAGGGATTATTGACTATATTGATCACATATTGATGCTTCGTTTTACGGTATTCGTGCAGTGTATTACTAACGGGGATTTGGGAATATTCTTTTATAGAGTTTTAAAGTTAAATTCCAAGACTTGATACCAAGCTACAAACCAATATCCGTATTGCAATTTTGTAAGCAGTACAGGCACGCGACGTCACTGCTCATTAATCACAATGTCGTGACGTCGCCACCGTCCTGCCGCCTAGCGCCTGCCACTCTGCAGGAGGTAGCTGTACGCGTGTAATGACGTCGACCGCAGCTGGAAATGCCACTACATACCGCTACACCGTAGTCCGTCCGTAGATCCGCTCAACTACGTAATAGCAATCGAGTCTAATCTCCGAGCATTCACGAGTCACGGTGCTACGGGCACAAAGCTACCGTAGCGGTACCATTATGGTTAATTCATGTGGAATGTAATTGTTCCGTTGTTGGGCCCTGTGCCGGGGACATTATCGCATTCGTCACGCCGCGCACGTGTACGTTGGATCTAATAAAATAATTCCCGTATCAAATTTTACGCGCCTATCTCGATCTAGTAGACAAAGAACAGCACGGAGGGCAAAGGGAACCGCTTTGTCAAAACTGGTCGTGAGCACAAAAGACCACCCAACCTTTTTGTACATTCTTTTGTGTGTAGTGTATAGATAATTTTGAAATGGACCGTCAAGTTGCAATGCATTATAAATAATATTAGTACCTATAGTAATTTCATCTAAACAGTATTAAATGCGCAAACACATCAAGTCTGTATCCATACAACATAATGTAATATGTACCCTCTACATTCTACCCATGGACCAAGTGTTAGTAAACAAAGAACTACGGAAATTCAGCATGAAAAGTCGGCACCACAGGCAGACTAGGATAATGGAAAATGGAGTTAAACGTTCAAAAATGTAAATCCAAAAATTGCATTTTAATGGGCCTACATAAATTGTGGAAGCAAAAACCACGTAACGGGGAGTACCTAAGTATTACAGCTGACGCTGCAGTGGCGACGCGTCACTGATTTGGCTTTAATGATGATTAAATGTTGTATGATTGTGGTGGCGTGCGGGCTCCGCCCCGGGACTGGCGACCACGCTCCGGACCACCCGAATACCCTCTAAGGTACTCGCAAACGAAAGTTTTGCATACTTTTCATGACTAAGTAGCGAGCAGTTCAAATAGTTCAAACAGAAAGATTTGTCGAAGTAAAACCTAAGTAGGTAGATCTTTCGATTTTGGTTACTTAATTCAATAATTAGATATGTATAAGCCGCCTCTAACAGCAGTGAATTCCTATCATCCCCATCTGTTCCATTAAATTTACTTTATAAATGTGAAGTCACTTTATTAGTATAAGCAGCTGGGTTAAAACATGACAGAGCACCTTTAGAATTATCGAAAGAAATTGCAATTACGAGCGAAACGGGCACTTCGTAGCCGCCATTGCGCTTCATCACACACCAGACAATGATACTCTAATTATGTGCCATTCGACACAGTCCGCTCGCACGCACCACCTATACTGCCTAATGAGTGTCAATAATCAAGATCAATGATTCCAATTCACCAGCGGGCCCGTATAACAATACCCCAAACTACAATGACAATAAATCCTTTATACGGTACGAATATTTGTACAACTTCCACGTCCGGGAATAATATTAATATGAGGAATGCTCCGACGTAACCCCTTGTAAAATGGGACCGCTACGTGATTATTGGTATCATTACGCGTTCATATAATGCTCGATGTGTATGCAGAACACGACGGTAGGCCATTCCCTATTTAAATGTAGGTAAAAGGCCCTCAAGTAATAGGTAGGGACCCGATATAATTGAAACAAATGCAGGGATTACTCAACAAATTGTTCAATGAAGGGCGATTTGTCTAAGTCGCTGGCTGAAACGAGCAATTGGTACATTTTATTGGGACAAATTTGATATAGAAAAGGTTAATATATGTGATGTGTCTACTTCCGTAGCTATATGCGTTGATTGAGTCATTTAAGTGTAAACTTAAGTGGGTAAGGTACAATTTACGACATGGTAACAAATTACCCCACACAAACAGCTAGTCGGCGGTCGACTCTGGAAAATTTGCCTTTTCTTAGAATTTTACACAATAATGTAAGAAAACACTTTGATCTTTTGTTGCGATTCATATACATATATGAATATCCTATTATGCGAATTGTTAACTTTACACGATCTCGATCAGCGCCGGATTTTGATTTGAGGAGGCCTCTCCCTCTGATTTTTTCCTTTTTTTTTCATTGAAATTATTTTACTAATTAAAAGGATTTTATTCCGAAGTATTAAGTGTGGAGGCCTAGCTTGCCCTCCCCTAAGCCCGGGCTTGATCTCGATAATCCATATTTGTTTATAACCGCAATATAATTGTGTTACAAACGGTCGAACTATAAATCTTGTCAAGTTAATCCGAGAGACAAGAGCTAGGTAGGTATATTTTAAATTTTGTGATATTTTGCATGTTGTTGGGAAAGCTTCGTCGAGGGGCGAGCAGCGGCGTGCCTTATCACTCCTGAAGAAAAATGATAACAGTGATTTTATTAAGAAGACGAATAACAGTAGCAAATCGCTTTTCAAATATTTTCACAGAGGAACAAACAGCAATGACAATAAAAAAATCTTATTTAAAAGGACAATTTTCGTATGCTTTCTTACTTATATAGTAATTAGGCGGTTAATCTAATTTAAAAAGTTTTGAAATTTGCTGTCAGTGCCTTAAGCTAGTAAGTTATTAAATAGCTCAACACTTCCTAACAGACAGATGAAATAAAATGTTTAATTGAAAAGCTATTTGTATGTGAGGGCGCGCGGTTGATGGGCGGGCGGGTGCGGGAAGCCCGCGCGTGACTCAACGCTCGCTTTGAGCCAGACAGCATGCCGCCCCACACCTTTCTAGTCATTATAGGTACCAGTTTAATGCTACTAACTAATTAATAACAACTGCCTACTTAGGTACATATTAAAGGACTTTCATACTTTTTGTGACGTACACTCCTTATCATGTCTTTCATGATGTTTCGGGGGAAATTTTACAATTATTTACTCAATATAGGTTTGGCCGAAGCGGCTGATATTATAGTAACGCGAACGATGTTTAAATAAAGACATTATTCGAACGAGCCTACAAAGCCACGAGACATGAGCAATGTTGATTAACGAGCCATACATCAAAGAGGTTGTCCGTCGATACGGCCGAACAAGAAAGCGACTATAAAAATAAACGCGAGCAAATGTGTTGCGGCGAGGATGTTGGTAATTTATGAATTTGTCAGGACAAACTGAGCATCGTCTTCGGCGTAAATAAAGGGCCGTGCAGCGCGGATAAATTTGTGTCAGATCAAATGAATCGTGCTCACTACATTTGTTGCACTTATTGGACATACTTCGCCCTCGTACCCGTTATTCCGGCTCCCGTCATCCACACCAACACTAACAAACCAACAACTCGCTCCGCCGAAGTATGAAGTCGTTTGTTCCTCCGTTAAATGCATTACTTTGTTCCATTTCTAATAAGTTACACCACTTAATAATACAGCAACAGCAAGACAAAGACTAAGTACTTAAGGATATTCGATTCGCTATAGGTCCTTACACGGACGTAAGTAGGTAGATACTATATTTTTAAATAGATAACGCTTTATTAGCTGAATAAAAATTATTATTACTTTTAGACAGAATAGGTGGGTTTAAATTGATATTAAAATAGGGTGTGATTTCGACAGTGGTAATAAGTTTTTTTGCTTTATACTATATTGCTACGTAGATGACCAACTATTTTCTTTAGGTTCTTACTACTTACGGTCGAGCTAGTAGTTTGTCTTAGTTACCGTATCTATGATCGTTTTTTGAAAAGTATCTGTATTTTCGTATTTATTAGTAGGTATATTACCTACTTATCATAAAATACATTCAAAATACAAAAGAATCGTGCAGATCAGAGAATCCTCAAATTCAACTAATGGCAAAATAAATTTTATTAATTTTAAGAACTTTTGAGGATGTAACGTACATACCTACATAATATTGAAGTTTTGTATTCTAGATACAAACGCGAAACATTGAGCAACTTTAATACAAAATCAAGTAGAAATGTTATCCGTTTATTGCAAGTTAGGAGGAACTTGAGGAGCTCGACGAACTCCCCCCAGCGAATGAAGCCCTTCACAGTTTGAACTCTGCACACTCGTGACGTGAAGTTACCTTCTTTGTTTGTGGGCTTTCGTGTTTTTGTGGTGAGTATCTAAACCAACCCATAAATTGAGACTTTATAGGGCTACCTACTACTGTTGTGCTTGTTACCATCACCACCTTTAATTGGAATATACACATAAAGATTTCATTTCGTCAATAATAATTTATCGTAAGTAAGATCGAGCCGCAGAAATAAGCAACTTTAGAATGGTATGTCCAACATGCACAATAAAATAAATCTTGGTGAGGCTCGTATTTCACCTTCGCCCGCAGCCATATCTCGGGCATCTACATAGCTAGCTGAAGGGGAATTCAATAAAAATCACAATCGTAAAACTAAGACGGCGACCATATAAAAATACCTAAGAAAGCATTAAGAGCCGTCCCCTAATAATAGGTCCCGCCAGATGCACGGGACGGCTGCCTGGAAAAGTCACAGTGGGAACTCGAGCGAGGGAAATTATTTTTTCGGTCTGCCACACACGGCCCTTGCTAACTCAGCGAGAACTTTGAGACCGCTCCTCGAGGATCCTCGTATTACTTGATGTCGAGACTTAGGAATGACTGAATTCAGCGAACATACTACATATTTTTACCTGAGACGGGTGATTGATAGATTTACATATCTACCTATAATAGGTACGTTTGGTATACTTAATTTTATTTGTAGGTACATGGATGTTTATATACCTACGTGAGGAAAAACAGTTCTATAAATTTATACCTACCAACTGTACCTATATTCATACTTGTAGGTGATCTAGTTTGGACTCTGTTACTTCGAAAAAATAGCTTCGCATAAGAATGAATTCAAATTAATTTTTAGTGTGGTTTTGCTTTTTTCGATAGTTAACTAATTTGATTATAATAAATATAAATATAAGCGTCATTCAAAGAATTTCTAGCGGACCATGTACTTACCTAAGTTTAGAACGAATTAGAACTGTGGTTAGGAACTTTGTGAACTTTCGACCGAAACTTCGTATTTCGTTGAATAAGAGTATCAGAAGTAGATACATGGCAATATTTAAACAAATGCCATGAAACATTAGGAATTAAATACTATCAAAAGGAAGGAATGAATTTGCCAAATGTATGGTTTCAGAGGCAAATCTCGCATTTCCGGATATTAGCGGGTGTAATCTCGGAAAATAATTGCCGTTGCAAGTGAACAACGCCGCTCATTAGTGCAATGTTCAATTAGGGCGCGCCGATGGACGCGGGGGCGAGCTGAGCCGTGTTACAGCCGCTTACAATTCCACCGACTGAATATACCAGCTATAATCCGCATTGCAATGAGAGAATAACATTGTTTCTTTGTGATCCCAACCGATTCGGTTTAATCTCAACAACATTCATTAGTACGGACGTCCACTACTGCACAAAACAATCATATACACATAGTGTACGTAAGTAGTCATGTATTTATAAAAAAACAAAGGTTTGTAATATTTATATTGCGGACTAGCGGTGCCCCGTGGTTTCACCCGCGATTAATTGATTTCATGGGTGTCCCGCAGAAACTTTATGCTTTTTTTAAATAAAAGTAGCCTATGTTACGCCTTGTAACTTTAGCTATCTGCCAGTGAAAGTCCAGTTAAAATCGGTCCAACCGTATCGAAGATTACCCGAAAACAGACAGAGAAAAAAAAAGTTTTTTTATTTATCTCAGTATCGTACCTATATACATTCACTGAAACGCTTTTATTTTGGAATTACAAACAGACACTTTCATTTTATTTATCTGTATAGATTTATAGATAATTAATTAACATACCAGGTGTATACTATACTCCAGGCCTAAATATTTGGGTCTGAAGTTCAAAGAATGAAATAACTAACTAAGTAACTAGGTACTTACAAAAATAATAAATAATATAATAAATAATAAATAACTAGTTAACTATCTAGCTTAGATATTCTATCTATATCTGCGGTAGAGACCACCAGTATTAAGTGGTGAGGAGAGCTGAAGACCAGTAGGTCTCTCATGGCGCACCAGAGGTGACTACCTCTGGTGCGCCATGAGAGACCTATATCCAGCAGTGGACTGCCATTTTAGAACCACCAATATTTTCTAATAAATTCATAATTCTCAAGAATGCAACTTAATCACGTAATAAAGGCTTAATTTTAATTACTTAACTTTCAATGATAATTTACAAACAGAATTCGGCGGGATGATCATTTAAATCTTCGCTTTAGTTTAGAGGAGCTCGTGGTTCAGTTGCTATTGCGCATATCATTCGATCAGCGAAGTTAAGCAACCCTAACCCTAGCCAGTAATTGGATGGGTGACCGCACGAGTTCCCTCCGTGCCTCGGAGAGCACGTTAAGCCGGTCGGTCCCGGTTGCTAATTTATCATCTTTGGCAATGGTTACAGGTCAGTCGGAGGCCTAAAATAGTCTGACAACTGGTTTAACCCAGATCACAAGTTTTACTCGTTAAAGGGATTACGAAGGTCAGATGGCAGTTGCTTCGTATAAAAATCAAGTGATCAACCACATCGGGTTGAATCAAGTGCCGACCCCAACAATGTATGAGATTAAGGCCAGGGCGATGATGATCATTTAAATCTTCGCCCAAGCGTTCAACATTTTAGGCGCGGATTTTTGTCGCATTCAAGGTAAGTTAGACATATGAAATGTAGATGCGAAATCTGTATACCTATTGCCTATGCCTTCATATATTTTTTTCATAGACGACAACTATTTGCTCAACCTATACCCCTATCACGGGTTTGCCACCGCTTTCGTTATCTATACCTACTTGCTAGCGTCTCCGCCAAATATTATTATAAGAAATTGTGCAGCGCCTCCTAGGGGTGACGTGAATAACTAAAATATCTCATACAAATATTGCGAGTGACGCTAGCGTGTATAGTTAACGAAAACGGTGGCAAACTCGTGATAGGGGTACAGGTTGAGCAAATAGTGAAAAAAACGCACCTTCTCGACGTGTTAAACCAAGCACATTAGGTACCCACTGCTGAGCTATTAAAACGACGAAAATATTAACATACAATGCAACTGGCATAGCTGGCATGAAGGATTGACACTAGAGAAGACCGAATACTTAGGTACTTATTACATATAAAATGTAAAGTCCTGAGTGACTGACATATATTACCAGCATTGATCTTAAAGACATGAAATAAAGAGAGTGGTGTTCTTGGAGAGGTGTAGGTATAGGTACACTAATAAAGGGTTTACAGAATATCCCCCCATCAGGGGCTTAAATGGAGGAAGAAAGTATGTGAAATCTTACGGTCACATAGGCTAAGCTACCGACCTAAAAGGTAATGAGATGGAATGATGAGTAGGTGTATCCTAAATTAATTCTCATATCAGAACGTGCTTTATGGTGAAGGAAATCATCGTGAGGAAACCTGCATATGTCTGAGAAGTAATGCAAAGACGTATACATACGTCTTGTGCCTGAGACGCGATAGACTAGCCATCTGTCACGTTGGCACTTAATCATCTTCGATGAAAAGTTGGTGTTGTTATTATAACACATCTGCCTACCCCTTCGGAATACAGGCATATGTATGTATGCACATCAGAACGTACGCACCTACAAGTATGCACCTTAGTACTTATTAAAAGGATCCCGAGGGTACGATGATCAAAACAATCATCACATTTATTAAAAAAAATGTTGTGTAACGATCCACTCAAAACTAATTTGTATGTCGAAGATTCAGATGGACATAAATTTTGTAAATAGCCATTACAATACATTCAAAGTAAATCGTAGGTACCTACCCACTAACCCATGAGGGATTCGGCGGATTCGGCGGACATCGGCGTGATACCACGGAATAAATAATAATTTGCCTTGTTGGTGGTAGGACCTAAGTATCTGTACAAAAAAAAATATCTTGTCGAATTCTGTCTGATCATTTAATGTTTTTTAAACTTTCGATTGGGTGAATTTTAACGGACTTCAAAACAGGTCTTCGTTTTTTCATGCACGCCGATCCTCGATAACGACTGGACCGATTTGGATGGCAACAAGTAAGTAAGTACTGTGTTCTGTCAGAGTATTTTTGAAAATAAATAGATACATTTTACAGCATTTATGAAAATTAAAAAGGAAAATAGCAACACACCACGAAAAACACACAGGCGTCACAAATAGCGGGCAGAACTTAGTTACTACAACAGACATACGTTCCTATTCCTGGGGCCCTACCATGACCTCTAATAGCCCATTTTAGCTACCTACCTACCTACTTATGAGACAGATGTATTAGATATGTATTAGTCTGTCACTGTCATAAAGTGGAACTATAATGGCAATAAGAGCTTACGGTAAGGCCTCTGGTTCATTGGTAAACCTCGAGGTATAGTTTGGTATTTAGGGCTCTTGAGACGTAACGAAAAGACACCTATTCCGATCGCGATTCAATCGTATCGCGATGAAGTCATATTAGCTATCTAGACGTACTGATACTCGGACCAAAATATACCAACCCCGCGGGAAGTAAGTATATATTTTATACGTTTTTAAATTTTCAGAATGAAGAACCAAAGCAAAATATGGTATATACTTACAGCCATCGTATAGCAGCCGAAGATTTTAATAAAATCACAAAGAACGAAATTAAAAACACGACGGTAAAACGCATCACAAAATATAGTACATAAGACACTTAAAGTTATACATTTCACTGATTTACGCGTAAATAAAAAAAAAAGAAACAATAAAGACGAGAAATAATAAGATCGTGTAAAATATTTTGGCGGGAAAATGTCGCGATCCGGAAGAAGGGTACTGGCTCAGGGAGCGGGCACGTCGCGTGGCGTGTCCCCGGCGCGTCTCTACAGAATGGGAATGCCGAAGCGAGCCTCCGACACTCGCGGCCACTGGTCAGGCAGACAGGAGCGCGCCGCGCCGCCACTCACTCTCCCACCGTCATAGACTAAACAATACGACAGAGAACACATTTTCCTCCAACAGTGACTCAGATTTTAGGGAACAATTTAATCTACAGAGTGTGCGTTATTGGCGAATTAGGGCGTATGTACAATTTTAACTATACCTACTGTATTATTAATATTATGTATTTTAGTGCGATCTTTCGAAAAAATCAACTTGTCTGTGGAGCGCTCTAAATACGGGCGGATAAAGGAAAGAATGAGCGACATAAAAAATCCTTATAAGTAAAATATAAGGGAGTATGAATGTAGGGCCCTCTCTGAGGCAGGCAGCTTATAGGCATTGCTCAGTGAATGAAGGTCGTAAGGAGCTCGGCGGGCGGGCGGGCTTCTCCCCAAGTCCCCACGCGAGCGGCACAACCCACTTATCAATTCAGTCGAGTGGGCATTCATTCATTCATTGTGAAGCATTGTGGCTATGACGCGCGGATTCGGTCCTTATTCACCCGTTCACATGCCACTAGAGCATGAGCCCAATCGAGCACTTGAAAACGTTACTATTATAATCCAATAATGAGCTCATTGTGTAACTGTGATCGCTTATAGACCAACCACTTTGAATTAATATACTTTGTGGTGCGTGTGTTTTGTGGGTACAATGAAATAAGTTTCAATAATAATAATGCTTTATTTTCGTCATTACATCTAAATTAAACATAGGAGTTCATAATAACAATTATACTTAATTCTACAATCATATATATATTTTTACATAGTCCGGAGCGTAATTACAGCTTTAAGAACACAGGCGTCAATTGACTTAACTTTTCTGAGGGCCTCTTCAACTATAGATTTTTTGCAAGTTTATTGCAAATTGCCCCAAGCACAGACTCCTCCGTCTACTAACTCCTGAAAACAGCTCTATCGATTTTAAATTGAACATTGTTGCTGTACAACATTTTGAAGGTTCTTAGATGTTTCAATTTCACGCTATATTATTTTTAAAATCCAAGCCAATCAATCAGTAAAGTGCATCATGATTGTGCTCATTCTATACATATTCGGTTCAGTCGACCCCCGCCCTAAAGCAAATTATCTGGTTAAGAGAGTTTACGGGAAATTAATTTTACATAGCCTTTCGAAGGTCTGACGACCCCTTTGCTCCTTTACATCGGGAATAATTCAATAAAATCAGTATTCAAACCTTCGCAAGACTTCAAATAGGACTTGCTGCGAATATTTGCCTAAATGTTCTATGACTCCTATGACTAAGGGTCCGACAACTGTCCCCCTTACAGTCCTAAGTACTTAGGACTGTAAGGGGGACGTTGCGATTTATTGCTCATATCGATCGATCAGCAATGTCAAACAACCTTTGTAAGCCCATATAAAACAGAGCTCACTACATGTTACGCGATAAGTCGTCGGACCCGGTCAGTCATAGAACAAACTATATAATACAATACATATACAATACAATAGGGCACTTTTATCAAGGAATTTTCGGTGTTAAACTGATGATAATGAAATTTTATGATAAACATACGTATTATTAATAAATTGTTAAAAGTTATAAAATTTAATTGCAACTTTTCGTCACTCAGGTGTTTAATTTAAAATATGATTTTGGTGTTAAGACTTCTTGATTCGCTTGATAATGGTGAGGTTGATGGTGCGAGGCTGTCAGGCGAGGTGGGAGAGGTCGTCCAGTTCAGGCGGGGGCTGCGGCCCGCTGCCGCCGCGGGTGAACACCGGCTTTGCCACCACCGACACCGGCGCCTGTATACACGTCCATTTTACTATACCTATTAGTATAGTCAAATTCGGCTGTTATATTATTTTTGCGCACACAATCTGGTTTTTTTCAGTATTATAGATTGTAAAGTTCGAGAATCTATGAAAATTGAGTTTTTTTTTCTATGGAGCTTTAAAAATCTACCTTCCGATGAGTCAATTATTGATTGTTTAGTACTTAAGTTAAGTAGGTACGTATATTAGTGTAGAGAGTAGCGCGTGTAATGTGAAGTATGTGTATATATCGTGAAGTGTATGGGTACTTTCAAGCTCTCACACACTTCTCTTTAAGCCTAGACAAACCAACACAGAATGTTGCTTTGTATAGGCGCGCTTGCGCTTATAGAAGCGCAAATGCTATAAATCACGCACGTGCGTGACGTCATTCCTATATATTTTGTTTCGTTTCTACAAGCGAAGCGTGAGGATAATGTTTTTATAATGAACTTTGTCTACAGTTTCTGAACTGTAAAGTTTAGTAACGCATGTATTTATATTATCTAGAGTAACGTGTGTGTGTGTGTGACCGACCTGGCTGACCTGGGCGAGGGTCGCTGGCTGGTGCGGCTGCACGCCCACCACCACCACCTTCTGCGCCGGCGCCGCGCCCGCCGGCCCGCTCGTCACCACCACCGACTACGCACATGCACCTAAGGACTTGTACCACCGCAACACACACGCACCAACCACACATGCTCACACTATCTTAATGTATACAGATTTTAGTGTCTTTTTGTCATTCAAAATTAACAACTTTAGGCTTAAGGCCAAATGGCTAAATGAATGTATATACGGTACTTGCACAATAAAATAATTTAAAAATGTTCCTCTGTTTGTCTGTTTGTTCCGGCTAATCTGTCAAACGCCTGGACCGGATTTAACGGGATGAAATTAAATCTACGGAGTAAAGCTGCGAGGCACAGCTAGTAGTATAATATTTCTTGTTCGCAATGTCTATGCGTCTCGGTACGTTATTAGAGTATAAATTGATATTTGTTTAAATTGTTAACATGATGTGTGATATCAACGCAACCCTCGCTGCGCACTCTGTTCGTGTATCACTACACGCAATTATTATTAATTCTCATTTAAAACAACTACGACTACTAGCAAGCATTCGGAATCCTCCAGAAGCATTCAATGTATTGAAACATTCTGGGATTAGGACATTACAAAAGATATGCTTTACATACATTACATTTTACGTACAATACAACGATAGCAAATTATTACACAATTTTCAATGAAAATATGTCACTGCAAGCTATGTGTGTGTGTGTTGCTCATATCATACATATATAAATTTAAATATCTCCAATAAAGTAAAGCCTTCACGACATAACCACTATAATATTCATATAAACTTCATACTTTATACCCTCAGCAATTGCGAGTATATTAAACGACCTACCAGAGTATGACGACCGACATACTGAATTCTACAAAAATGTGATCTTTGTCTACATCAAAAACTCGCGAATCATAGAATCATTGCGAAACATGCGTCTCAAAACACATGCAAACTTGTCATTTCAAAAGGTTGCAAGTGGAACACACGATGTACTAAACGTACGTACATATCAAATGGCGGTGTTAATAAGTCTTACCTGCACGTTCTGGCTACGCATGATGGTTGGCTGTGGGCTATTGACTACTATGTGTCCGGACCCACTAGCCGGCGTCTACAATTGAATTAGCTTGTTAATTAATGCATTTTAATTACAACAACGTGATATCGAAATCATGCACGAACACGAACAGCTCAGCCAACACAAAGTTAGTGTTTAGTAGTATTATTCTGAACATAACGAGCCGCTTAATTTAGGTGGGTTTGTATTTTATCAAAAATCGATCTTTCTTAGTCCTTACACTTATACATCTATAGCATTTGTATTGTACCCATGGTAAAGAATCTATAATAAAATGAGGTTTGGCCTAAACGGGCCATCAACCACAACCACCGGTGGCCAGATTCAAGCAACTAACAAGCTTTAATATGCGAGACAGCCACCGCCCGCGACACATGTGCGTGAATTTTTTACAAAATGCATGGACAAGTGTGTGAACAGCCTTGTCGCCGAACCACTGATGGGGGGGGGGGGTCTGTGGTCCGTTTGCGCCAAACCTAATGCTCGTGCATGTATTCGATTACAGCTACATTGTGTGGTCATTATATATACAAAAAATAAGCTCAATAGAATATTCTGAATATTATTATAAATTGAATATTAACAACAATGATGCCTACAAGATACGATTAACCAATCAAAAATTTGTAAAATCTAGTTCTAGATCGTATCAACAAAGCCACGATTATACCTATATAAAATGCTTACTTTGAAAGCTAATAACATGTTTTAAATGTGCATTGTGATAATACGTGTGATTTGGTGAGCGAGGCATGGCTGGTATCTCATCAAACCAAGTGTACCTATGTCTTTTAAAATGTGATCTCTGAGCGAACTTTTGTGATCACGAGCTTTAAATTGACGAAATTATCCGTGAGGAACCACTGTTACGATCGATTTCATATTTGCCTTCGCATTGTGCCAGAGATACAATATACGGATATCAAATAAACTAATAAATTCAAATTAGCAGCGTTTCACTAAATGCATATGAAAGAATTTTGGAACAATTTTGAATTCTTTCCTCTGTCTGTTTTTTCCGACTAATTTCTGAAACCGAAACACCGAAATCGAAAAAAAACAAGATTTCCGCGGGCCACCCATGAAATGAACTCTACGCGAACTATTATATACATACCGCGCTTCTAGCGATCGCTTCTCAAATGTCTAATTCAAATATTGTGCGATGCGTCTAGTTATGAAAAATTCTAACAAGGCTCGAGTTGGTTCCTAACGATTAATTTAAACCGTAAAATCACTCAGTCTTTACTAATGAGTTCAGAAAACTCATTGGCGCAGTCCGAGATTTGTACCCAGCATATCCATAGTAACGTTACTTTACTTACTTCTGCTTTTAAGGGTGTTTCAGTAATGAGTGTTTGGAATAGGGAATGACCTGTGGCGGTTTTTGCTGTGAGGCGACGATGACGAACTTCTGTGAGGGCACCAAGGTCGGCGCGGGCGACTGAGGAGCGGACGACGCACTGATCACAACGTTACGGGCCGCCACCGTTTCTACGACACACAATTACAAATTTTTAAGGTCTCTATTAATTACCAAGCAATAATACACCACACAGAATGCACGTGACCACGGCCACCGCGTGGCCCGCTCGACGGCGACGTAAAGTAGTAATTTGTACTGACCTATAGTCTTGGATGGTTGGTGTGTGATAGCGGGCGCGGGCGGGGGCGCCTGCGGCACGAGCGGCGGCGTGCACGTGACCACGGCCACCGCGCCGCCAGCTGCGCCGCTCGACGGCGACGCGCGTAGCTTGCTCACCGCCTGCTGCAGGCTCGGGCCCAGGTACCCATAGTCACGCCTACGCAACATAACGACTATAATATTACAGCGATAAAGTAGGCAGTTTTATTGAATATTTATAAAGAGAATTTCATTGGACGAGATATTAAATTTTTTAGGGTTCCGCATCTCAAAAAAAGGGACGCCCCATCAAAAAGGAATGCCATGAATTTTTCTCAGGATTTTGTATCTCATACAATTTTACGAAACCTTTTTATGATATTTTAGTTTTCGTACAGTGACGGGCATAATAGGTCCGTCATAAGCAATAATCAATCAATTGTATATACTTGTATTCTTCAGGCAAGTCAGGTGGCGCACGCAGGTTTCGCACGACAGGCGCGAGCACCTTGAGTAGCTGGTGTTTTAGGTTGCCGGCCGCCAGTCGCTCGGCGCCGCCCAGACCGCCCAATACACCTTCCACGCGCTCGCCCAGCCATCGCACGCGGGGCAGTATCAGCACCTGAACATCATTACGCCTAAACAAATGCTCAAGGCCAGGGCCAGCTCAATAAACGAGTCATTGAGTGGCAACAGATTGAGTCGAACCAGCCTCAGTTTGTGTTTTCTTTGTGCCACAAATCACTAGATTATATATTATACAATAGATTTATATTAAATGCGAGCTACCTTGATGACTTCGGAGCCCAGTTCCGCTAGACCTTGCACAGCGCCGTACAGTGAGGCAAGCGGGGTCTTCTCAGATTCCTTCATAGAGGCCATGGAGGGACCGTTGCCAGTCTCGTTGTTCGTCTGAGACGGGCACTGCAGGGCTTTGGCAAATAACCTGATAAACATAAATTTTTGTGTACTACAGCACTGCTGATATACGTGTATAATTCGAAGTTCTGCCTGACTGATTTATATATCAATGCATAGCCTGAACCTCTGATCCTAGACACATCACATTCCTCCGAATGTGTGCGTGGTCTTCGTGAGATTTAGGTTTAGGTACACTAAGAGAGGGTTTTCCAAAATTATACCCATTAAATGTTGGTTGAAAGTTTGTATGTGAAACCTGACTGCCACGCAGGCAAAGCTGCGGGCAAAGATTGTGTAAGTCACAGACTGATCTGAAAGATTGATTGGTCACAGACCCACATACATTATACCCAACAATGGGACCATGAGCTTATCATGGTAAGGCATTTATGATTTGATGGAAAATTACCCATGTTTAAATTGAAATATAATAATAATGATCTCCTACCGAATTTCGGTTACAGCAGCTAATCTCAACGAGGATTAGCCATGTACGCAGGAGATATTACAGTGCACAAGTGTGTGCGCAAACACAGGTGCACTCTTTATTCCCTCACTCTCATAGTCCGATGGGACGGCAATCCGACACGACCGGAAAGAGGTCAGGCGTAGGACCAACGGCTTAACGTGCTTTCCGAGGCACGGGGGTGGAAACACCGCCAACTTCCAAACTCCGGGCATTTTATTGTGAATTTCTTGACAGAAAAACTCAATATACATTTTAGACCCGACCCGGGGATCGAACCCGGGACCTCGTGATCGGCAGGCGAACATACTAACCACTAGACCAACGAGGCAGTTGAAATAAATTTTAATACCAACCTAGTGACCCTAGTCTGAAGGTTGTTGGTGGAAGTGTTAAAGGTCTTGCATATCTGTGCCATGAGCCTTGCGGCGAAGTCCCTGAGCGCCCAGTGGTTGTCCATTTCCGGGCGGAGACACAGTTGCCGCGACACGATGCACGTTGACACTGATGGAATCAGCTCGTGTAGCTGTACATCATAATGTTATTATGAGGAACAACCAACACCATTATTAACACTATTGTGTCTTGACAAACTGGATCTTATAGTAGGCACTTGATAAATCTATCTACAAAAGTAGCTTAATTGAGAAATAGATATTGTTCATATTTCGAACTGAGGCCTTTTACTATCAATTCTTACAGGCATTGTACTGTTGGTAGAGACAGATGTCTCCATGTCTGATCATCTGTGCCTTACAACAGTGTATCTATTTCAGCATTGGAGTAAACCTTCGTGCACTGTACAGGTACCCCAGAAATTGAACAGACAAAAATAAATATTATTTTCAATATATGTAAATCAATACTCACATATTTCTCCAAATAAAGAGATTGATTATCAAGCAACGCCTTGACCATCCGCATTAAGTAAATGAGTAACGCAAGATTGTTCTGCACCACATTAACTTTGACTCCTTCAGATATGAATGTGCACATCCTTGGCAGCATCTCGTGGAGGCCAGGGTCACACGCCAAAGATTGTAAAGCTTCCTAATTATACAGAAACAGTTATGTATATTTCTAGATTAGAACCCAATATAATATGATTATGTAAAAAAAACTATTCTCACCGCACGTCGTCCTTCGTCGCTGCCCACACAAGCCTCAGTGATTTCTTTATAATACAATTGCTGTTCCACACTCAGCTCGTGAGTGGCTAATTGTTTTACGTGTACTGATTCAGACGCCTTCAGCCTGGCTGCCTTGCCGCACATAGGCTTTCCTATTTATTAATTAACATTAGTTTAGGAATTAGGAATGTTTCTTTTGCATCTTATTAAATAAGGTGAATGAACACATCCCCACAGCTGAATTAATTGATCATGCTGACCAAAGTGTTTACCTACAGAATTTTTACCTCTATGAGTTTAATTCGGATTAAACTATATGAAGTGTGCCAGAATTTCATACAGTAGTTATTGTTTTTGGTAAAACTTTCTCCTTCCATTCAAGCTGATAAGTAATGCGGCAGTATTTAGTTAGCTAACTAGCCTCACTGCACATGGAGGTTGGAGATATTGTTTTTCTGGTTTGTAGTCCATCAAGTAATGTTTGTTGGTTATTTGAAACACGCAAAAAAATACACAAAATTTACCTGTATAAACTGTGACACTAACTTGTAAACATATTTAACACATTCACTGCTAACATTTCAACTTCTTCGTAAATTCTCTAACAGTTGGACGCTCATATGCGTCGTTAGCAGGGAACGCGTTAGTGCTATTACCTGCCTCACCCATACAGGAAGATATTTAAAGTTCAGATTGTCAAATGAGTAACAAAACAAACTCCCAGTGTAAGTACCTGCAGCATCCTTATTAGATGGTTTGCTGAGTTTGGTAATGGGGTCAACAGACTCAAGTTTCTGAGCCTCTTTAGAGAGTGGTGGAGGGTTCTCTGGCACAGTAGGCTGTACCCCATCTACGCTCAGCCAGTGTGCTCGCACAGACACATCCAGTGGTATCTTAGGAGGTGGTGCTGATAGTATTTCAGATAAATCTATCTCTTTCTCCTCTATGAAATGAAGCTCTCTGCCACCACCAGAGGCAAATCTGAATGGCAATGAGTCTGGTTGAATGAAGCCATACTGGCACTGAAACATGAAGTAATATATAAGTTGGGTGCTAATTTATTTGCATGTTGCATTTGCTGCACTTCGCATTGCCAGCATCTATCTATAGGCTCTAGTAACCTATCATCAAATGTGCTATATGAGTGTCTGACACCATAGTGGTATACAGGAAAAGTTCATTGGTACACAATCATAAAATTAGCAATGATTTTCTATATGAATACAATAAACCACACAGAAATAGTATATAAATGCTGTATAACACAAATAGTGTATGAACGCTGGACACAATAATAGTAACTGCTCAACACATAAAATAATACCTCAATATTCTTCATTTTCAAGGCATGATCTATATCAGTTATTGAGAGTTTCTGTCGTTTTGAGTGGTTCATAAACTTCATAGCATCTTGGACAACAACTTTGAGCCGATATGTTACATCGTCCGCCAATTCCTTCGCAGCATCATCGCCCAGACTTGAAATACCAACAGTTTCAGCAATCACTTTCATTGAATCCACTGACAGAGAAGATCCATATGCAAACTCGGAGTCCCCCATTATCGCGGTGGCTTCTAAAACATAAACATGGACGGAGAAATCGAATAAATAAACAGAAACATTAAAGTAACTTACAATAATTATAAGAGGATAAAGAAAAGATTTACCTTTATAACTGGACAGTACCAATTTATTTATGAAGATTATAACTTAAAACTTTCGTGTGTCTTTAAATAACCTACAACAATAACATTATTTGAATATCGCAATACCTATACGTCTATTGCGATATCTTTATTTATTTATTATTTATATTGTATTTTCAGCGATTTCAGCATTCTTCTTTCTCTCCGTCAGCAAAGCAAATCACAAAAATGTAATTGTGTGTACCAAAATGGTACTGAAATTATCGTACATAAATGTCAATTGTGTCAATGTCAAGTCATGTGAAAATGAAAACTTCCATTCTCGTTTTTTTACAATATAACGGCAGGTATTTACATTCTCTGTTGGAAACCTAGTCACGATGTTGCCAAAGTGAAAATTAAGAAGAAGAAACGTTTATTTTTAAAAATATAATGCCATCTTGATTATTACCAACCTAAGAAAAAAATACATTGTATTGCCAAAGCTACATTAATAACAAAATTTTGAGGATATATTTTTTATTTAAGCAGTTAAGGTATAAAAAAGTAAATACAACCGGGCTTTGTACGGATTAGCCACTCAGTAATTTCCCCTCAAACCCTCGAAGATACACAGATAGAGAAATAAATTATTCGATCATTTATTTTGTTTTTGTATATTTTTGGGGACAAACCGTTTGGGTACTGAAATACAATGATATGGTACATCTTTAACTGACATCAGATTTAATGGATGATTTGCTTTTTCATTTCCTGGATATTAAAAAATTTTAATAAAGACAATTTTTTACATATTATTTCAGTCAGAAATAGAAATTAATCGCGTGACGTATGCCTTTTTTTTTATTAGATTCTTGAATAATGCGTGAAAAATGTTCACTAATCCAGTGCATTTGTAGAAAATAATAAAAAATGTGTTTTTGAGATATATTGCTATAGAGTTTTGGTAGAGCATAACTTTTAACTGGTAACCCAGAAAATAAAATGACGAATGCCGACAGCCGACGTTTCGCATTGCCCCACGCGATTTTTCCTTGTGCTAAGAAATCTCAATCCAAAAAATAAAAATAGTTCGGTCATTTACTTGTGAAAATGTATAGAAATAAGAAGGACGTTGACAAACATGTGGAAAATTTAATATCAAAGTTATCGGTGAAAGAGGTATCCAAATTTCAATTGAAACGTGAACACAATTTCAAGGATTTAGGATTACGTACGCTTACACACGATTTTTTTTATTTTTCAGTTTAAGACTCGCGCTTATTCTGTTGCTCGATTATATTATGAAGTTGGGGACTACGTAAATTGTCAGAAATATGTCGAGCAATACCTTACTCAAAAAGACAACAACGCAGCGGCGTATAAACTTCTCGGCCAAGCTTTGCAGAAGTTGGGCCTAAAAGAAAGAGCCCTTGAACAATACAAGACTTCTCTTGACATAGATCCTTCCCAAACTAGTACAATACTGGACAGTAAGTACCCTCTACTTTTAATTTAGTATTGCTTGTTGATGACTGTTCACATTTGAAATAGAGGTTATTATTTATGTTACTATGAAATCGATTATTCTACCGAACATTGTTTTACTTGCTTTTTAGTTAGTGTTATAATTGTCTAAAATTCTGATAATTTCTCGCAATGTTTTTTATATTCTTCATGCTTAACTACTTGGATGCCATTGTAGAAAATTTCACTATACCATGTTCAGTAATTCATAGCAATTTAAATACTTGCCTGTAAAATTTGATTGTATTAACAAATTACAATACATAATTGTGTCACACATCCATTATGTCAAGTATTCTCAAGAAGAAGAGTACTGGCGTATAGATTTTTCTAGAACTCAATCTGGTATGTTTACTATTCAATATGTTGTCCAATACTTTGCATACTGCACATGTGCATTAAACATTCTAGAAGCAAAATAAGTAGCTTAAATCTACTTTAGTATTGATTATAATTATTGAACTTTACTATGTGATGGGATTTATTTATTTTAAAGAGCAGTGATGGCTCAGTAGTAAAATACCAACTAACCAGTTTAAAAATAAATACTACAACATATGCCTATCATTGTTGTAGTGGTTGCAAGCCTTAATGAGCATCATAAGATCCTGGATTCAATCCAATCAAGTGAACGAAAACATTGCAAAGTTGCATACCTTAGTCCAGTTTAAATTATGATGTTCAAACATGTGCTAGTGCAGACCTGAGTGCCTAGTGTGATGTTTCTTAAAGTCAATGTCACAAGTCATCGCAATGACATAAACACAGATTTGTATGGGTACAAAATAGTGCCATTTGAGAGCTCACAGACGGCGCTGTTTTAATCCCATATAAATCTGAGTTTACATCAACATTGTGACTAAGGCACACTGGCCATCTGTAACATTGGGGACAGCACATTCTTTTTTTTTTATGTGGTTAATAATAAGTGTTTTAAGGCCATACCCAAATGTGCATGATGTATTGAGTCAAGTAGCACCTGGACTATAACAGGTCTTTAGTGCATGCTAATCCAAACAAGCAGTTGGTTTATTTCATATGCTTTCCATACTTTAGTAGTAGTGAACATATTAACCACTGCATTCTGAAGGATAAAATCATATTTTTTCAACATACTTCTCATTCTGTTAACAGGAACATCAACTATTGGTGAAAAATTTTATTTGTTAATATTAACTTCTAAATGTTTTGTTTTCTTTGTTTTAGTTTGTGAACTTCTTGCTGATAATGAGGTGATAATTGAGCCTGGGCGTGCTAAGTATTGGTGTGAAAAAGCAGAAGCTACATTCCCCAGACATCCCATTACCTTCCGGTTACGTGAAAGACTTGTCACCTTATCAAACCCCGATCCAGAGGCATTAGTTAATTTACTTACAGCAGAGTTAGCTATCAGGCCAAAAGATGCTCAACTTCATGTCAGGCTCCTTAAACACTACTTACATACCAACCAATACCAAGAAGCGTTTGAACACAGCTGCAATGTTGAATTTAGCAGAAATAACTTTCTTAATAGTTACATGTGGTATGAAGCTCTTTGTGAACTCCTCAACCATAAATCATACAACACCAATGATTGGCTTTACCAGCTTTTTGTTTTAACTGTCAGGGAACGCATTGTTGTACTAAGTCTAACAGAAACACCCAGTGGCTCATCTAGAAGTCTGATAGAGTCTAATGAGCTTCTTCATGCCTATGATCAGGCCATAGAATGTGTTGCTAAAGCGGGAGCCCCCTCTGGCTTTGGGGAATTTCATGCAAACTTGTTACAACATCATAGGGGTCAATTTGCATTTCATGCAGCCACCTTCCTGCTCAAGAAAGCCAAAAAAGACCAATTGAACTGGCGTGATGCTACTAAATATGCTTCTTCATTAATGTTGATTGCATGGCATATTGCTCCACTTGATACTAAAGTGAATTGGCTTCGACAGGCCCCTGAAAAACAGCTGAATGCAGTACATAGATGGTTCTCAGAAGGTTCCTACAGGTGTTCTCAAGCAGGCCACTATTTACTTTCCAACATTCAAGATAAAACTCAATTGTTCATAGATCAAATTTCTCAAACTTGCTCTGGTGCTCATTGGCGAGACAAATTGTATGAAAAAATATTTACAAGCAGAAGTCATTTGACAAAGATAAAATCATCCCATTTAGTATCAAATGCATTCAACTCTCCTATTCTCAGGCTGCCAAGGAAGATAGAAGTGGAAGCTTATGATGGTGACGCACAAAGGCAATATGGCAACTCACTACATCATTTTGTTTGGACATTGCTTAATTATAAGAATCTCGCAAACTTTAAATGCACACTATTTGATATGCTGAAACCTAGTGTGTCCAGCAGTGGACCAGAAACCTTGAACAAACTAGATATACATGCATTTTTGTATAGTGCAGCATTAACATCAAGACAGCAAAAATCTAATGAACTATCTTACTCTAATGACAAGCCATGTACGCTGCCAGCTAATATCACAGATTTGTTGTGTCCACTACCACAAATGAAATGGTGGGATTGTGCTTATAAATTCAGTCAAAATGAGTTGGGTACAGAGTTGACTGATATTCGTGCAACATTAAGTCGTGGTATCGAAGTGGTGCGCTGCATTGATAATCATGGACTTGACCCAGAGCTGTTGTGCCACCTTGGACGTATATTTAGCGAACAAGCTAAAATTGCTACGGGAGTTGATGAAAAAAATAATTTGCAAGTTAGAGCTGGGTTATACTATGCATCAGCAATCCCTTTATTAGAAAAATTGAAGAATAAAATTATGGTAAAGGTTCCAGAAAAAAGAATGTTTGATTATACACACAAAGAGATTGGTTCAAAGGAGTTAAATTCATTGATTGAAGAGAGTAAGCTGTATGTGGCACTGAACCATTTTATGGATGGTGAATATGACAGAGCTATTGAGATATTATCCAATTTGAAATCACCACTGGCTTATTACCATACAAGTCAGTCATATAAAAGAATTGCATTTGATGAGCACAATTCATCCATGGATAACATTGAAACTAAATCAAAGTTTGCATCACTGTTGGTCAAAGCAAAAACCTTTGCTTACAAAGCATTAGACAAATTGAAAGAATCGGAAACAAATAAAAGTCACCCCCTCTATTCTGATATCCATGAACTGATAGAAAATATAGAAACGCAATTGAACAAATTAGACTCAGACCAGTCCGGATATATAATTAATGAAGATGATGGCAAATACTCATCTAATGACAATGTGTCTGCTATTAACGAATACATGCCCGTTAAAATGAATTCTCGGACTTACCGCAACTTGAGCTCTACTCCGAAAGCTTCAACTAACCCAAATAATACTAACTATCGCACAGCAGTAGATACTCAATTTCTTGAAAGTACTCATGTTGATCATCAATCTCTAGAGAGGATAGAAAAAGAAATAAAGAACTTGCAGAGGAGAGACACTACTATTAATGATTTTATGGAACAAACCAAAGATTGGTTTGATGAAAACCGTAAACTAGGAAACCAAATTATGAGTACCATTAATAGCAATATTCAAAATACAACAGATCAGTTCAAGCTTCTTAAGATATCGGTAGACCAAGTAAAAGATCAAATAGACGAATGCAGAAATGAATGTAAAGATGTAGGTGAGCTAAAGAAACAAGTAGCTGAGTTAAAGAAGGAAGTCAATAAGTTGAAAAAAGCATCTTCAGAACAAGCCATAGATGAAAATGATATATATAATTTGGATGATGAATACAGAACCAATGAAAGTACTTCAAGTTTTGCACCTCAACTGCCCTTTACACCACCACAAGTCTTACCACCTTTCAATCAACGACTTGTGCCCCCATTCCCAGTGCCAACTAATCCTTATCAATTCTATGGACAAAGCTTGTACAATTTATGCAATCAGTACTCTCAGTTGGCCCAGTCAACTTCTGTACCTGGTGCAACACCAATATTCGATCCAACAAGGCCGCATATAAATTATCCGGGTGTATATACACCAGATCAAATGTATTTGGATGTTGCCCACCTTGTGCCGCCCAATGTGCCAGTGGCTCCCACCATTCCAACTGTACCAGTGGCGCCTACCATACCTCCAGTACCAGCCATGACAAGTGCCCCTACAGTAACAGTACCACTTCCTACAGCAGCCAATATTACTACTAAACCAAAGTCTGTAGAAACAAAAGAAGTTACTCGTCCATTGCCAGAAAATGTTGTGATTACCTCTTCCGATCCATTACCTACCTGCACTACTACTCCTGCTCCAATACTTAGTGTGACAATACCACCTAAACATATCAAAGGAACTCCTCATAACTATCAAATAGCAATGCCGCCTACAAATGAGACTAAGGCAGTGTCACCTCCTGTATTCAGCTTCCCCATGCCTGGAAGCAAAACAAATATGACTGCCAGTCCACTATCTGCTTGGAATCAAGCTAATATTTTCAAAACTAGTCAGTCCACTACACCTGCAGGAAATACTTTATACCCGTCTAAATTTGGAGGAGGTATACTTGATGATTCAAAAACTGTAGTTGATGGAGTGTTCACTGCATCTTCTCCAAATAACAGTTTGAATAAATCGAGAACACTATCTGAAAGGAGCAACACTTCAGTAGAAAACTATGACCCATGTCCAGACTTCAAGCCCATTGTACCTTTGCCTGCTGAAGTAAAAGTGACGACTGGTGAAGAAGGTGAAACAGCCATTTTCTCCTCTAGAGCAAAGTTATTCCGCTTTACTTCAAAACAATGGAAAGAGCGCGGGCTTGGTGAGATGAAATTGCTAAAACATAATATTACTGGTAAAGTACGAGTGCTTATGAGAAGAGAACAAGTTCACAAGATTTGTGCCAACCATATTATTACCCCAGATATGGAAATAACACCCATGAAGAATGAAACTAAAGCATACTTTTGGGTTGCCAATGATTTTGCTGATGAAGTTGTTGTTCTTGAAAAATTCTGTATTCGATTCAAAACAGCTGATATTGCTAAAGAATTTTATGACATGTTTGAAAAAGCACGCCAAGAATCCGCTGCTAGTGTGAATACTTCAAGTGATGAAAAGGAGTCAAACACATCTAAGTTGGTGCCTAGCACTCAGATGAGTACACCTGTAAAAGTCTCTGAGTTGGCTACTATCACACCAGTTAGTAAGGCAGTAATTGGAGGATTCACTTTCAGTAGTACACCAACATTCAAAACCGTAACTGATGATATCAAATCTGAACCCAAAACTCAAGAAGTTGCTACCAATAAAGTAAATGTTTTTAGTGGTTTAAGCTTCAAACCAGCTTCTAGTTCACCATTCAGTAACTTGTTCAATACAACAGCAGGTCAGTCTTCCGTCTCTATCACAGAAGTTACCCAACAAACTCAAAATAAATTGGACACATCTGATACAGTTGAGGAATTTGAACCTAATGTAGAATTTAAACCGGTAATTCCATTACCCGCTTTAGTCGACCAAAAAACAGGCGAGGAGGAAGAAAATATCTTATTTGAACATCGTGCAAAATTGTTGCGATTTGAAGCATCTTCTAAAGAATGGAAGGAACGCGGTCTTGGTAACATTAAATTACTCGTTCATAAGAACAATATTCAGAAACTACGATTATTAATGAGGCGAGAACAAATTATGAAAGTTTGTTGCAACCATGCAGTGACCAGAGAAATGACATTCCAAAAAATGACAAATATGGATAAGGCAGTTACATGGTGTGCTAAAGATTTTTCTGAAGGAGAATTAGTTGCGGAAACTTTCTGTTTACGGTTTAAAACAGTTCAGACATGTGATGCATTTATGGCGGCTGTTAAAGAAGCGCAAGCCAAATTGATTGATGATACTAAAGCTGCAAAAGAAGAACAAAATGCTGCAAAACAAACTATACAAACTAAATCTACTACTACTACGTCCAGTTGGGGTAATGCTTTCAAGCCTAAACAAGGTAGTTGGGAATGTCAAGCATGTTTTGTTAGAAATGAAGCTCACTTAGACAACTGCTCTGCATGCAACAGTCCAAAAGACCCTTCGAAGTCCAAATCAGAAGTTAAGCCTGTGGCTGAAAAAACGCCTGATTTTAAGTTTGGGATACAATCGTCTACAGTACCTATAAAATCAGGATGGGGAGATAAATTTAAACCTAAGGAAGGAACATGGGAATGTCAGCAGTGTCTTATAAGAAATGATAGCAATCTTGTCCAATGTAGTGCTTGTAATAGCCCGAAAGATCCGAGTGCAGCTAAACCTGAACCAAAATCTATATTCGGAGCTGCTGGAGGATCTAATTTCAAATTTGGTATACCTGCTACTGTAAACCCTGAATCAAAACCTCAAACAGACACCACATCGATATTCGATGGAACTGGTGCCCATAAATTTAGTTTTGGTATCCCATCGAACACACCATCCTCAAATGCTGGTGAACAAAAAACTCCAGCAATATTTGGCTTATCGCAGGCTAGTACAGAGATTGACAAACCTCTCAACTTCACCCTAACTAAAAACGAGAATGCCGCCACAAACATGGTCGCCAAGCCGGCCTTGTTGCCTACTCCTCAAATTGAAAACACATCGAATACAACATTTGGTTCCAAGGACAGTGGGACTTTTGATTTTGTTTTCAAGCCTAAAACTCCAACTAAAGGGAAAAGTCCAGTAAAATCACCACGGAATGAAAAAGATGAAGAAGAAAGTGATGGAAACGAATATGTGTCTGACGACGATGGCGTCCACATTCACTTTAGCCCGGTCATACCTATGCCTGAAAAGGTAAATTATTTGCGAGTATTTCGTTAATTGTGCTATTTTTGTTGAAATTAATGAATTATTCTAAAATAATTATGTGCTTTAGGTACAAGTCGTGACTGGAGAAGAAAATGAGGTGGAACTTTATGGACACAGAGCAAAATTGTTCCGGTTTTTATCCAGGGAGTGGAAAGAACGTGGCATTGGTGTTATCAAGATATTGAAACATAAGGATACGGGAAAACTGAGGTGAGTACTTTCATTATTATAAGTTGTTCTTCAAATTTATGTGGAGAGAGATTTAAAGACAGTTGAATTCATTCTATTTTAATTGTGATTAATATTAGTAGAAAACATACATTATGTTAGTTAATTTTGATGTATTTACAGTTTGGTGTTTTTTTTCAGAATTGTAATGAGACGTGAACAAGTATTAAAAATTTGTTTGAATCATGCCTTAACTAATGATATTACATACACTCCCAAAGATGACAAGTCATGGCATTTCGTCGCCAATGATTTTAGTGAAGGCGAATTGAGTCTACAACATTTCTGTATCAGATTCAAAACTAAAGATATCGCACTCGAATTTAAAGATGCCGCTGATAAAGCTAGAGAAGGTAAATCTGATTTAGATAGAAGCACTGCAACTGTGCCAGTTGATGTAACAGAAACCGACAGTGAAGAAGTAATATTTGTTAGCGAAACGCAAGCTACGCCAGAAGAAAAGCAAAAAGCTAATGAACTTATGTTACCTGAGAACTTCTTTACTTACAAGACCAAGGAGCCTTGTAGTGGTTGTCGCGGCTGTGAAGATGAAGATGGCTCGGTAGCTGAAAAGACGCGTAGCTCTACAGCTATCGCAAACGCACTAACAAATACTTCGGATTTTTCAACGCCAATAAGAACGACAGTGTTTTCATTCCAAACACCAACAATGTCAGTTTACGGAACACCTACAAACTTCGATAAGACGGTCGACACATCAATATTCCGTACTCCGCTCACCTCCATTGGATCGAATACCAAAAGTGGAACTTCATCTAGCACCAACACTGCTGTTGATAATGAGTCAATTGACAAAGAAAATTCCTATACTTTAAAATCCAATGTATTTGGTGAGCAAAAGTCAATATTTGGCACACCTCAAAATAAATCAGACAGTATCTTCGGTGCAGGTGATACCACCCTCTCCGTGAGCAGTAAAACATCTGTGTTGGCACCACCTAAACTCAGTGCTTTAAATACCTCAGCGGAAAACCAAAGTCCAGATGCAAAGTCCATATTTAGTGCCGCACAAAATAAATCAATATTTGGTGAAGCGAAACCTACATTTGGAGGGACAAAACCCGTTTTTGGTAGTGCAAATACGGATACAGCAACCCAAGGGTTTAAATCTGTATTTGGAGCTGAGAGCCAGAAACCTGTGAACTTCTTTAGTGGTGTATCACAGGGTAGCATATTTGGTCCAGGTGCTTTGAACAATTCCTCAATACCTACAAGTGGAATCTTTGGAGCAACAAAGCCTGCATTTGGATCTGGTTCATCAAATAATTCTGTGTTTGGAACTGGTGCACCAACTATTCAACCTTTTGACACAAAAACATCTCAAGGTATTTTTGGTGGAGGAAAGTCAGTATTTGAATCAGCTGGAAAACAAACTTCTATATGGAATACAAGTGCAAACAACGAACAGAAAACTCCCGACGTCGCCGCCGACACAGCTACAGAACCAGTGACTGAAGTTAAAGAAGAAACCATTAAGAAAGAAACTCCTTTTAATGTCGACAACAACTTATCATTTGCTGCTTTGTCGTCTGGCTCTGGAGAAAGCTTTAATGTTCAAAGTAAGTTTTTATAATTAGTCAAGTATAATATAGGTGGATTTAAAAATGTATCGAAATAGAAAGTAAAAAAGAGCCGTGGTGGCCTTGAGGTTTGAGCAGTCGCCTGCTACGCAAGCGACGCCAGTTTGAATCCCAGCGGAGCCTGTACCAATGAGTTTTTCTAAAGCTTATGTACAGTGATTTCATACCACGTGCTTTACGGTGAAGGAAAACATCGTGAGGAAACCTGCATATTTCTGAGAAGTAATTCAAGACGTATGTAAAGTGTCAGACACGGCGATGGACTCACCATCTGTCACGTTGGCACTTAATCATCTTCGGTGAAAAGTGGGTGTTGTAACTACAACACCTCTGCCTACCCCTTCGGGGAACACAGGCGTGAGCATATGTATGTCGAAATAGTTTTGAGCAATCTCTGCCTTTTCAAAAACCCCTGCCTCACTTGGTACGAAAAAGCATTACGTGTGTTTTCTTTTAGTCAAAAGTTAATGGTTATGTGTGCTTTTTACTCAAAAATCCACTTTGCATAATATAATGTATTAGTCGTATGTTTGATACCTACTATTGCTCAATTGTAAACAATTGTTGTATGCTTAATAGAATCGGCAGACTTTAGATGGGAAGGTGCGGGACAACAGCTATTTGGTGCTCAGAAGTCATCTAACAAGGATGGTAATAATTCGACCAACGAGGGTGGTGCGGCGGATGACTCTGGCGCCGCCGGTGCGGATGAGGAGTACGACCCTCACTACGAGCCCATTGTGCCATTACCCGACAAAATTGTTGTCACCACTGGCGAAGAGGATGAGGTAAATAAAATATCACAGTGCCACTTCTTATACATTTCTCGTGTCTTCTCATTCTCTGCATGTTATGCAGTTTTTCTCACGGTGTTTTCCTTGAACAGTTATAGAAATTCAGTTTCTCAGAAAAATTCATTTGGTACAGATCAGTGAGAGTGTAACTTACATAGCAAGCTACTACTCAAACTAGTCTAGACCCTGTCATATCTGCAGTTAATTTTGTTTTAATTTTATTTAACTATGTATTATAATATAAGATACCAAACAACCAAGGGAAATAAATTGCATGTTTACTCTGGGACAACCTTACTACACTTACTACTTACCTATAACATCTTGTGCGATCCGGTGAACTAACCACTACACCAATAAAGGTGCTGTCGTAAAAACAAATATAAAATTTTGTTTATATAACGACATATACGACGAACCTTATATTAACTACCTTAATGTTATTATCCAGGAGAAACTGTTTGGCGAGCGTTGCAAACTGTACCGCTACGACGACAAGACGCGGGAGTGGAAGGAACGTGGTGTTGGCGAAATGAAAGTTCTCTACCACCCAGAAAAGAATACATACCGACTACTCCTCAGGAGGGAACAGGTGATTACTTACTATATCCACTCGCTACTCAGCATTAATGTATACTTATATCAGCCGCTATATTGTGTATTGTTACAAATTTTTTCTGTCCTCTTTCCAGTGCAATGGTACTTTGAAAAAAAAAATTTTTTTAAAAATGGTTAGGAACAATACGAACACAAGGCGGGATTCGAACCCAACTGAGCTACTTGCACCTCATGCGTCAATTTTTTTCGGTTTAGGGCTCGCCCTGATCTACGAATTTTTTTTATAATAAAACAAAATTGATTTCTCTCACGCCTTCCTACTGGAAACGGATTGAAACATATATATTATGTCCTGCAGTGCTTCCAATAAAATTAATACCTTATTCTAAAATTAACAAATTCCTATTTAAATTTTAGGCGTGCATAATAAGCTCATACATGTAGGTAGGCAGAGAGTACTAATTGCCCACATGCTACAATATTTTATACTTAGAATTTAATGATCGTTGTTTATGTACTAGGTACACAAGGCAGTGTTGAACATGCTGCTATTTCCCGACTTGGAGCTACTGCCGATGAAGAATTCAGACCGCGCGTGGACGTGGGCGGGCCGCAACTTCGCTGAGGCGGCCGGCAACCAGGAGACACTCGCTGTGCGCTTCAAGTCTGTCGACCTCGCCACCGCCTTCCAGCAGAAGGTCGTCGACTGTGTACGGGTGCGTTGTATAAAATTATTCATATCATACATCAGAGACATTAGAGACCATATAATTTTTTTTTGGCTGAGTGACAGTTACAGACGTTCAGTGGAACTGTTTCAATATGAGCTGATCGTGCGGCCCAATACTAATTATACAAATTATTTATAAAATGTGTATTTCCCTTATTAGAAAATGCAAGCAGCGGCAGCTAAGGCTATTAGAGAGGAGGAACAATCCGGCGAGAAGTTTACAAGCGTGGCTCCGTTGAGGTTGCCCAAGCACTTGCAAGACAACGCACGCGCTGATATCGCCGCCGGGCAGGTCGGTGAGGCGCCCTCTCAGTCGGGTGCCAGCGATACACCAAACGGTGAAGCGAACAAAGCCTCCGCGGATATGTTCAAACAAGTGCACTTCCAGGTGCCCGAGCAACACGACGACGACCATGACGACAACGAGGACGAAGACGACGAAGAATACAAACATGATGATTATGACAATCACGATTATGACGCTTATTACAACGAGGTAAGATTTTAACATCTATCCAATTATATTGAAGAATATATGGATGCTGATAAGCAATAATGTGTCAACCCACAAAAAGTCAAATTCAAAGGTTTTGATATATTTTGATAATGCATCACGTATTTAACATTCTAAAAAAGTGTGTCAAGTCATCTGAAACATAAAAGTACGTAAAAAAATGGATTTATGTCATAAAACAAATCTTAAATCACGTATACAATCATCTTAAGACGCCATTTTCTCAAAACCAAGTTTATGCGGGTTGACACATTATTGCTTATCTGCATCCATATCATATTTATTTAAGAAGAGACCACTTATCACCGAAGATGATTAAGTGCCCACATGATAGATGGTGAGTCTATCACCGTCTCATACGCCTTGAATTACTTCTCAGACATATTTTCCTTCATTTTCATAGGTTTCCTCATGATGTTTTCCTTCACCGTAAAGCACGTGATGTGAACTCACTATACTTAAGTTTTTAGAAAACTCATTGGTACAGGCCCGGATTCGAACTTGCGTCGCTTGCGTAGCAGGCGCCAGCTCAAACCCCAAGGCCGCCACGGTTCTTATTTATCGTATCGAATTTTGCAACCACAGTGGTATAAGTGCCGTCACTAGTTATGTGCGCTGACCTTAAATGGACGGTAGTCATTTTTTGAGTGTGTATGGCGCGTCACGAATAAAAATACATGCGCACTATTTAGCGCTGAGCTCTCATTAATCGTGACGTGTTCCAATAGCTCGTTGGTGATACTGTAGAATTATAATGTAATAGAGCATTTGTAGGTGTGATGATTCTGAAGCTCGCATATTGATGCGATAAATATTATTTGTAGGAAGAGGAGGAGTCCTCAGCGTACTATTCGTGCGATGGCGAGGCGGTGGTCCGACACGGAGCGACCGAGGCCATCTGCCCTCACGCACACATACAAGTGCTGTTCGACCAAGAACTCTACTCACCCAAGATACTCGTCACTGACTCCGACACCGGAGAGATCCTCGCAGATATGGTCATACATACAGATACAGAGTTCCAGGTATGTGACATTTTCACATTTTTATGTAAGAACGAAATAGGTATTACTGTTATAACAAAGAATTGTATTTTTGTGTTTGACTTAAAGCGATAGTATTCTTGACTAATAATGTCATGATTGGTTAACACAACCGAATAAAATTACGGGCTCTGCAATTATCTTCTGATCACGACAAGACCTTCCCACGACGGCTCCCGAAGCGATAAGAAATAATAAAAAAGTTTTTCTGTTACCAAATTTCAAGTATACAAAGGATTTACAGATTCTAAAAATATCTCTTTTATCTACTGTCATAATAATGTAGATTTGAAAAACACGTGACTGATGTTTGCGCGATCGACCACGAGGTGATCACTTACTGTCATTACGCCAATTCCGCTTATTGTCTCATAGTAGTGTGTCATTTCGAACTATTATCATAGATATCATATATTCTTAACTGCATGTAAAGCTTATATTTAAACTGTGACTATGTTGATTTTTTAATTCCCCTGTAACAGTAATTGACATGGTTGGTATATGTTCAGATGTCGGGCGACACGTGCTCGTGGTCGGGCAAGGACTACACGAGCAACGACCCCGTGTTCAAGAATGTCTCCGTCAACTTCTACGACAGTGACACCGCGATGCAGTTCTACGACAGCTGCGAGGTGAGTTCAAACAAAACATGATGCAAACAAATGTATAAAATATAACAAACGAATTGAGATACATTGAAGTATCTCACCGCGTAATTTATATGTATTAGATTTTTTCAAAAACTACTTATTCATACTTTTACCATTTGATAGATTGGTTAAAATATATAACGTTTGAATTGCACCTACTTACATAAAACTTTTTCGGTTATTATCTTCTCACAGGAACAACCTATGTGCCTTTATTTCTTTATTTTTAAATAATAATTGCATCTTATTGTAACATAGGTAATGTTACAAGAATATTAAAGCTCTCCAGTGAAAGTGCCGCTATAATCGATCCAGCCGTTTCAGAGATTTACCGAAACAAACAGACGGAAAGACGGACAGATAATTTTTTTTATGTGCTATTTCTACTCTTCTATTATGCATTTAGTAAAAAACGTTTCAATTGTATTTAACAACTGTAAATATTGGTTCTCCAATTGTAGTTTTGCGTCATGAGGTAGCCATGATATCGCAGCCGTGGCTGTCAGTGAATGTTTTGATGAGACTATAATGTAACTGTTCACTCTCTTTCAGACAAGTAAAGCCGCAACATACTCCTCCACGGATCCGGAATCTTAGGAGTAGGCGTGTGTATAACGTGATGAGTATCGTAACATGCTCCTAGCGTAGGCCCGCTCGGGTTAGGTGTAAGTGTGTAGTCGCTATATATTCGCAACATTCGCATTGACTAGGTAGTACAGTCTGATCGACTAAAAATAATTATTTCGTAGAATCAAATTTTTGTTACCTGTTTTTATTAATGATTTAGATCTCATCAATATGAAACTGTTTTTTTTCTATGTTATTATCGTAGTATCAGTTTATTATAATGATAATTTTAATTTTTTTTACATCCACGTTTCATAAAAAAACGGTTGCATTGTTTACATGAAGCACTTGTTAAAATGTTACTATAGTATAGGCGTTAGGCGAGACCACTGCATTAAAATTAGTTTCGGGAACCTGTTTTTGGTCAAGATAAAGGATTACTTTTAGAAAAATAATGTAAACGAATTTTTTAAATTGTGATTTGGAGGAACTGAAGTCACATTTAAACAAATGCTTATTAATATCATATTGGCTTTTAGAATTAAATGTCTTAGTTATATATCTTGTAAGGCATATATCTTGATCTTTACGCAAAGAGATCTAACCAATGACGAGATTTATAATGTGAATATATTATGCGCTTCCAAAGCGCATAAAAAAATATTAGATTTACTGAACCGACCGACTTAATTTATAGTGATATAATGTAATTGACGCGTATGTTCCTAGTTGGTTAGGTCTTTTTAATATTACCCGCCACGAAGTTACGACTGATAGTGCCTAGTTATTTATTATTATTATTCTACATAACACGTTCACTCGTAGCTTTGTGAGTTACACGTACTTGTCTAGTTCAGTTTACTCAAACGTACTTGACTTAGGGTGTGGACCACCAGAGATGGATGGAGCAGGATGCGAAACGAGGGATGTGTCACCAACCAAATAAATAATGGTAGCAAAGCAATAACACAAATTATCTGTACCAGACGACGGATATAGCTTACATACTTATTTTTTTAAATACATATTAAACACCCAAACACACGGAAAACTTCAATCATCACATAGAATGTTTGCCTTGATGCGAGATTCCAAACCGTGACGCCTGTATAGCAGTCTGGTATACTAACCATTAGACCATTCATGGAGCTAAAAAGGCTGGGGAAATGGAGCGATTTTATCGGTTATTAAAACACATCCTTGCGTTAAGTATCCTCGCACATATTTCATGGAACGCACCCGTATGCTCGAAACAAAAGTCATTGGGTTTTCGGTAAATTGCGCTACTGAAACTTAAATTGTGTTTAAATGTATATTGAAATGAGAGAAGGGATGTTGTTATACTATAGTGTTCCTTCGGGACAGATGATTAATTAAATTGTAATTATGTGAACCGACTATTGGGTCGGATGTATTTCCTTTTCTCGTTTGAATTGTGACTGTGAAATTTTACTAGTTGATAAATCAAGTGAATTAAACAAATATAAACTAAACTCTTAATTATATCTTTTATTGTATGTTTACCGTGTCGCTACACATACCATGCAATCCTTCATTTTCCTTGTTCAGTGATTTCTACATTATTGAAGCTAGAGATTTTGTATACAAAAGTAATTTTCGTTAGGTTTCAAATTTGTTTAAGTAAAACCTCAATATTATGAAACCATCTAGGCTTTATTTATCTATGAATTCTGACGATTAGTGTCAACAACTGACAGCTTACAAAACGCTCGTTTAATTTTTACGATGCTATACACAAATTAAAGAGAAAAGGCTACAATGTGGATGTATAGATACTATTTCTACAAACTTGGTATGTACGTGTATATAAAATACCTCACTTCCCCGCAGATGTATGATGCTCGTGGTGGAACTCTACGACCAAATGACCCCTGCAAATTACTAATCTAATCTAGTGTATCCGTGTGATTTGTGATTTTTGGTCCACTGGTTGCATTTATTCCGTTGAATCTGCCACCTATGGTACAAAGCGGAAAAAAATGTACCGTTGAGTGCCACTGTCACCTTTATCATGGATTTGAGTTTACTCCAGGCAGTGGCGTAGCTACCTTGGATGGCACCCGGTGCGGAAGTTGGCGGTGTTTCCCCATCAAAAGTGAAAAGCAATAAATTTTATATGATAAAGGACATGGATCATTTATTACTTATAATATTGAATAAATAACAAAATACAATAATAACTAAGAATCCCCGAAGAAGATTATTTAGTGCTAGCGATTTTTTTTTTTTTTACAATGTTCTTAAGGTTGAGGGAGAAGGTGGGTGTCACCCCAAAAAAAAGGTGCCACCCGGTGCGGCCCGCCCCCGCCACCCCCCCTTTGGTATGCCACTGTCAATATTTATCAAAATAACAATTAATAAAATTAATTATTTTTTAAATTAAAAACGTTTGTCTTCGCCAGTCAATAAATATCTAATGAAATAGGGAATATTATTTTAATTTACCAGACTTTGTTTAAAGGTTTAGTCTATTTGACGTTATGCCTTCAATCGGAGGCAATATGCAGTAAGGATATGGAAGAACCGAAGCTGGACGACAGCGCGCAGGTGGAGGTGCGGGCAGTGTTCATCAACTGCGAGGCCAATGTAAGCACTTTATGTACACGCTATATGTTAGCTCCTTCTGCGAAGGATTTCTTTACATCGTCGCAATAAAAATACAAAAAGGGAGATGTCTGATTTATTTATAATAAAACTGCATGCATTTTGTGACGCCATAATAACTAGCACTAGATATTACTATGGCCTAGACAATGTAATATTCTCTCTCAGTTGCAAAAGATTCAGAAAAAAGATACAAAATGTATGGAAATTACATAAATCAGGTACGTGACATATCGCACCCTCAGAACGATAGGGGCTCAATCCAAAAATATTGTGTTTTTGAAATCGCAATCGACAAGTTTGAATTTATAACTAAATAAAAAAAGGCAGTAATTATTAACCAGTTTTGAATACAATGTATTTTATATTTTTAAAGTATATTTAGGTTGTCGATAATATTTTTTTTAAACTACGAGTAGAAATACATTTTGAGGTCTGTGTATCTTAACATATTTATTTTCGCGATTTTTTAGGGCTGAGCCCTTATTATTATGAGGGTGCGATATGTCATTCCCATAAATTGTATATCGTTTCTTTATGCGAAGCGTGAGGATAATATTACATTGTCTACAGGCCCTGCACAGTCTTGTGTTTGAGTTGACACTTTTTTCACTGACGAAAGATACAACACTTGGCATATCCCGATAATCCCGAATATACCTGTCGATTATAAACAGTTATCTTCCCAGTATTATGTATTAAATAGAGGGAGCAGGACATGTTCATTTATGTAGGACAAAGGCGAATCAGCAGACAGCGAAGCTACTCGTTTCGAACGGGAGGAACTATTCAAGCACAGCGTCTTACGAAGTTGCAATAAGAAACTGGCGCTGACTGTCAAAATATCAAATGATCCTGATGTTAGTCTTTATTCATATAAGGCTAGCCGCACACACTCAATAATTCTGTCAATAAAGTGAGTTATATTGACAATAAAATTGTGTGTATACGGCCCGTATTGTGGTATGTTTAAGTAATATAATGTAAATATTGACGATAAGTTTATATGTGTGCTAGCCTAATTGTTATAAATATAATACAAAATACTTGGATTTTACAAATTTTTACATTTAATGGTACCTACTATAATATCCTTATTATATTTATTATATTAATAAGATATGATTTACATATCTTATTCATACAACAAAACAGGTAGACAATGAATTAATATCTTTAGCATATTTTTTCATTTTTATTTTTACATATCTATAAGCAGCAGAATTTGGGCGACGAATACATTCCCATAGAGCATGTCTTCGAAGGGCCTGGTAAGAAACGAGTGCGACTGCTAGACCCCTACATATTGCGCTTGCGACGGGAGCCGCCGCTGCAAGCTTACAAATTACGCAGATTGGATGTGAGATTAATTTTTAATGAATTGGATCACATTTTTATATTGATCAAACAAGTTAAAGTGACTTTACATTTCAGACTGTTAGCGGTATATTAACTCAATCAGACAATATTAAACCTGATGAGGAAAGCAAAGAGCAGATGAAAGTACGTACCTATCTGTTTCCCACACTATCGTATTTCTAGATCTTCGGCATTCCCTACCAAACAAAAGTTATTCCGATAAGAAATCTGTAACTACCTATTTGACTTGACTAGCGGACGTTACGGGGTTTCACCCGCATAGTTCACGTTCCCGTGGATACATTTTAGCCTATGTTACTCCCCGATAATGTAGCATTCAAATAGTGAAAGTATTTTTAAAATCTGTCCAGTACTTTTTGAGCCAATTTGTTACAAACATACTTACACACAAATCTTTCCTCATTTTACTATTTGTATAGCAATAGATAAAAATAATTACTTTCATACAATTATCTTATGCCACTTAAAAAATACTCTTTCACTATACCTCATGTAGACCTGAGACGGTACCTACTATTGGTTGACAGCTCGTTTAGCTTTGTTTAAATTTCTTAACTACCTATACAGAGTCGTCAACAACGTGATTTAGAAAAGTACCTAGAATCAACATCACCCTTGCTTAGCCACGGACAAGCAGACCAAGAGGACCCTGGGTATTACATAAATTTACGGAATTCTCAGAAAGTAACGATAGCTTTCACACCGTATAGTAAAAGCGTTGTTCAACAGGAATCGAAGCGTTGTGGTAATTTTTTTTTCTATTGCAATCATGCTAGGTATATGTAGTATCTGTAACTTCGATTTTAACACGATCCTGGATCTGGGCTTTAAAGGGCGGTTCTTTGGGCGGCGCTGGTGGAGGCGGAGGCTCGCCACTGCGCGAGAGCGCCTCCTCGGCCTCGATGATGACTGCGAAAATATTCTTCTTGACTTGCGTCTGCATGTAGAGGGGCATCTGGGCGGTGGTTTGTAACGCACAGTGGAAGAAGGAGTGGAGGGCGTGGGCTTCGGTGCGACGGCGGAGGGGTGGCGGGGAGTGATCACAGCGGTCGCAGCAGTCCGAGGCGCGCCGCCGGCGCTCCAGGAGCAGCTTGGGCGCGGGCGGAGGGGCCGCGGGCGCCGGGGAAGGGGCGATGGGCTCGCTGGTGCTCACGTCAGACGCGCCCGCCTCCAGCTCCGAGTCCTCTGTGATGCGGTACTTCATATGCGGCTCTAGAAACTGCATTGCCTTCGCGTACTTCCACGTCGTTATCTGTGCTGGCAGCAACTTGTTCTGACCGAGCTTAGCTCGTTTCAAAGCCTCTCTGTGGTTGTCTCTAAGTTTTCTCCATTCTATTCTTGCAGTTTTCACTGAAATAATTATACGATTATAAATTATTAATAATGAAGTAGTTAACAAGTAAGTAGGTACAATGCATAAAGTAGGCACCACAAGTTAACCGTGATATCAGTCGGTTTTAAGCCGAATTTAACACATCCGTAACGATTGAAGCGTTTTAAGTTTGGATAAAGTAATACCTAACTAATTACGTAAAATGTTAATAGGGGTAATATGGGGTATACCTATCAACCGCGCCTAGGTACTTACCTCACAGAGTGCACCCATTAGGTACTATTTCGTGGTGAATTGAAGATACGTAACTAATTACTGCTTAAATCATTTCAAATTTACTGACTATACTGGAAGGTACTCACCATTTGGTATGGAGGTACTTTTGCACTGTATCACTATTGTACGCCAAGCCTGGTCTCTCACCACCATGTCGCGGTACTCTGGGTGGAGCGGGTTCCACAAGCAAGGTTGTACGCGTACACATTCTATGAACGATTCCATATTTACTAGTTTTACAAGGCTGCGTGGAGCGACCGGTGCTCGGCGGCGGCGCGGCAACTGGCCTGCGCACGAGCATCGCCCTCCGACCAATATCATGAAACCGGTTTATGTTATGGCGCTGTGCAACAGTATTATAAAACTGGTTTACAGTGGGCTCCGAGATCTGCCTGACACAGAGACCACTTTCCCGTCGCGACGCTCGTCACGCTTACATAATTATTATTATGTTGTATCGCAGTTATACGTCTGCATACTCAATGTTTAACCTTTTTAAAGAAGAGGTAGATACGAATATGTCACTAGCGTGCTGAGATAAAGGCGTTAAATTTGTCAGAACTCTAGCCTCTGTAAGCTGTTTAGCATCTGACTAGTTACTCTACTATTTGTTTGACAAGTGATAAACTGCGTACGGAAAATGTTTGTCGGTCTTTTTGTGAGCACAAAACGTAACTAAGTACATGTTCAATATCATTGTGCATACAGGTACCGACACGAGTTCTGAGCAATCAGCGAAAATAATGGGGATACCGCGCATATACTTTATTCGCATGTAGACATATATACACACAGAGAACTCACGAGTTGGGACTCCTAATAACTTCGCAATACCGGACTCTACCTATATTTTTATTCATAGCCATACACGTCTGCAATTCGGTATGGATTTGTTGAAAATCTATATCTACCTAGTAATAATCATAGAAAGCCATATCTTAGTTAGTGTACATATACCTAAGTGTTACTACTTAAGCAAGTTCAATCAATTAAGACGCATGTTCATTTAACTGGAGAATGGTGAACCAACATACAAGATCTAATTATACCTGTTTCCACATAGATGTAAAGCCATTTTGAAAAGTATAAATTGAAAAGTAATTCATGAGAAATTACGAAACTCTCATCTGCATTTTCACGGTTTTGCATTTCAGATTACCTTAATTCGACCTTCAGAAGCCGAGTTAAACGACGTGAACATAATGTAATAGTTGAAGGAGACATTAATGCTAATGACATGCCGTGGAGGACTAACGAACAGTTGTATCAGAGACCTAACGACGATGGGGTCACTGCCAACGATTTAGATGAATCATTAGATGCCAAGAACTACAAGCGATCAGAAAAACCAGTACATTACAAAGTGATGCGTCGCTATAATCCTAAAAAACACAAACTGAACGATATTTCTCTTGTGAAAAACAATAAGCCATATGTAGATGAGTCAAACGATGGACCCTCATCGGATTTCGCGAAAGTTAACGATTTGAAAAGTCGGAGCACTAGTAGCTTCAAATATTTAAATGATTATAAATCGAAAGACACTAAGACGGTTGATTCTGCCGAGAAGGATTTCACCCTTTATGAAATTGGCAACCCGGAGCTGTGGTATACAGTGCACGTACAGCTGTTTGAGAAGATGAGCACGCCGGAAGGGAGAACAGTCTGGAACGATATTACTAAGGGCGAATCGGCTAGGTTCATAAGAAAAATACAATTATGTTACTTATCTTGCCATCTTACTAATTATTATTAGTGAGTAGGAACCTATATTTATTTTAGTCAAAAATTACTTGCAGCGTTAGTTCGTTGGCGCCCGAATGGACTGGGCAGGACTTGAACGTGCGGTACAGGCCTACCGAGTGGGTAGCCAAGGAAGAGTTCGCACTGCCTATGACCAGCCTCTGTCTGTTGACGCCTCTGCAGACAGACTCAGGGACATTTGTTGACAATTCATCCTCGGTCCTAGGCAAGTAATAAATAATAATTATTAACATAAAATATTGTCATGTAACATTACTCGAACCTCAGCCTCATGTATGTACAGATAGTGAGTACATAGTGGTACCAGAGGAAGATATTGTTGGCGTGCAAGAAAAAGGCAACAATGTCAAGAAACTTGATGATAATCTTACAGATACGAACACTTCGTATACTACAACTACGGAACAGGTGGATATATAGAATTTTTTTACATAGCTAGGCTATAAGTCATAAAATATAAGTCAGTCAGAATTTACTTAAAATTTTAATTTTAAGGCCTTTGTCTCGTGGCTCACCTACGTAGTAAATAGGAATTATTACTTTTATCTTTTGTCCGCACTTGGAAGGTACCCTTAATGATACTGATTTTATCAGGGAACGTTTGTGTGGGCTTATCTATCAATTGGATTAGTACTGATACAAATTCCCTGTTGCAGTGCCATCGTCGAGTGCTCGTGAGGGTGTCGAGAGCAATGTTTGGTGGGAGCGAAGACAAGCTATCCATAGCATCGTATGGAAGCAATAGGTATCTGACGCTGCCTCATTGGCGCAGGCACCGGGCTCAGATCGACCTCGAGGCTCGTGCTGATGAAAATCAGATTGTGCGTGTTGGGTTAGTAGCAAAGCAATTCAAAATATAACAAAGTAAGTATGCAGCTGTCTGTATTCTCAAAGATCTTTGTCAAAGTGTGATATATCGAACTCAGCAACATAAGTCAATGTATTGTTTGCTGCTCAGCCTTAGATGTGAACTAATGCAGCATATAGTTGGTTCTGGTTCATTTATTTTACTACAACACAGCTCACCTAGATGGTAAGTTACTGATGCAGTATATTAGGTACTATGTTGAGGTGTAAGGTTCTCGTTGTGTAGATGTTTTCGTGTGTCTCTCAAAGGTATCTCCCCTTGTTTAGAGCATCGGGTCGGTTGACCACAATAGTAGCGGACAACTCCCGTAAGAAGCGTGCCATCATGATCGTACAGGCCACTAACACAGGCTTAGCAGCAGCACGATTCAGGTTTTTTTTATGCTTCTATGGTATATTGTACCGTTTGTACATACCTTCTATTGTATTATTGTAATACCGAAAACAATTATTGTAATAACAAAATAAACAAAGCTTTTTTAAGTCAGTGTACCTAGGTACGTAGGTACCGAGATATATCCATCACATAAATCGACGCCAAAGAACATATAACTAAGGAAACAGGATTATAAATGCTTTCAGTACTTTCCCTTATAATCTGGTTTTAGAATTGTAACTCGTGACTGTTACCCTGAACTGCTGAGTTCAATTAACGAGAAGGGTCCGGAATCTCAAACAAATACTCCAATACTTATACCTCCGAGGCAAACGAGGCGAATGCAGTTAGAAATGCCGATAGAAATTCCTTTTGACACTGCCCATTGTTCTGGTAAGTCAGGGTAATTTTTCCTAATTATTGGTATTTTCATTAAACCGATGGGATTTTGAGTAGAATAAGTTCATTATGCTGTAGCAGAAATATAGAAGTGTGGTGATTAGTGTATAATACATTTACAGTGGCTTTGGTAAACGATAATGACGAGTCTGTAGCAGTTCGCGATGTGATGATTAAGGAAGGCGACCGTTGCTTCTGTGTCTGGCACTGCGCATGTGTGTGCTTGAGTAAGATACCACTTTTTCTACTGATCTTACTTTCTGATACTTTTTGGTACTCGAGAGATAGATAAAAAGCTATATTAAAGTTCTTCGCAGTATAATATAAGATACGTACAGCGATGCGAGTGGTTTGGCCAGGCGTTGTGTTAGCGGTCAACATTATCGATTGATTTTCAAACGATATTTCACATGTTTGTAGATGAGGATCCGAAATTGATTTGTCGCGAGATGCCCGAATCCCGACAGACGGCGGCAGGGATCTCGGCCCTCAACCGCCCTCGCCACGCGCGCTCCTGCTGCTACCCTGACTACATCCCCATTAATATATTGATTGTAGTTGTCGGCGTACTTACTACTTTGTTCCTGCTTGGTTAGTTTCGTTTAATTTGCAGTGGTTGCCACTCACTATGTCTATAAACCTACATTACATTACATAGGTAAGTACCATACACACATCTTCATACCTTTCTTGAAGAATGTCATTCCATTTCGCAGTTGATTGGGAATTTCCAACTTATTTGGATGTTGTATGCTGGTGTTTTATTGCTATTAAAATATAACAGCTTTCATGTTACTCAGACTTCAAATGTAATTACGAGCTTTGTACCATTTTCATAATCTGTACTCGGTAACGTATTTACATATTTGTATGAGATATTCTAGTTATTTTCGTCACCTCTATGGAGGCGCACAATTTCTCATGCAAATATTTGAAGGAGACGCTAGCGAGTATTAATTAGGGCAGCGGTGGCAAACTCATCACGAGTTTATGTACAGATCCTAATAATTACTGTAGATAGGCAAGCAATGTACCATAAAATAACATTATATAAGCGGGTATATACTTTATATACCTACCTAGTAAGTACCATGTATTAGAGTCGAGATGCAATCAGATAACAGTACCTGTATATTTTACAAATTTACAGGACTTGCTAAAGCGATTGTTGGCTTCATCTGCCAATGTGTTGGGTCTTGGGGCTTGGATCGAATTCTTAGATCTCCTCGAAAACTAGACGAATACTATGAAAAGTCACTGAAGTCTCGCCCAGTTACGTACGACGTTGATGGCTGGCCGATACATCCCGACTCTAGGCGACGAAGTATCCAGTTGGTTAGCAAGTATGGTAAAGCACATATGTCATATTGTAGTAGGAACCAATGTGCTCGTAATGATGTATACATATATAAACATTGCAGACCAATGGAGTTCCTGCTGAACATCATATTTTTCATCGTCGTGCCGTGTCTAATCATCTGTGACGCAATAAAACAAATCATCGGGAAAGTGGCGTGCTCCAGTGAAAAAGTGGACACCATGTTTTCCAAAAAGAATACTAAGAAATGCTTCAGTTCACAAGACATGCAGGTAGCAAGTTATATTGAGTATTATTTGTGGTAAGTAGATAGCTTTTTTTAGACTTGTCTGGAAACAGTAAGGAATTGCACTTGTAAACTTACTGTGCTTGTGATTTGGTTCTTAATGGTAATAACTTGTAACTGGTGTAATGATTTGTATGAATATTGTAATGAGTGCAATTCCTGGCTGTCCATAGGGTATGGAGCCGCGATGGAGGCGGCGGCGCGGCGGGCTGCGAAAGTGGATGACGCCGCAGGCACAGGAGCTCTCCACTGACATCTGGAAGACAGGACTCGACACACTCACTCCTAATAGATGCGAAACAGTAACATACTCTCATTTCCATTATTCCTTACTGTTTTGAATTGCAGTAAAAAATTACATGAATTATTAAGTATATAAGTTTTCCTGAGTTTCCTTGCACTCGTTACTTCCTCTTTGTAGACTTAGTTGTTGAAGTAAATCATACGCACACAAATGAGCTCGCTACACTGGTCAAGAATGGTCCGGGCGAGGATTTTGGATTATGTCTGGCTAATTCAAGTATTACTTACTTTGCACCTAAATGCTCATGAATGCGTCCTTCTATTTTGTATCACAAACATCAGTATTTCTACCCATAATAAGAACTAGGTATGTGGTATGTTAGTGTTACATACCTACCTACCTACTCTCCGTAATATTGTTATCAATTTAGGAAGATTCGAGTCGTTGATACAGATGCAGCCGTTGCTTCACGAGCAGTGCTTCCGCGGCGCCTCCAATGATGCCCAGGACTCTTTCCTGGATTCTGAGCAGGATGACACCGAGTACGTCCTTATGCAGATGCAAAAGAGTCGAGAATCACTTGCTGTAAGCGCTTTACACTTTGAAACCATACTTTAGTTATTAATAATTCCCGCTAAACAGGTCAAATCAAATGCAAACGTTTCCTGGTGTCCGTAGTGGTCTATCATTTATTTTAGCTGGTAGGTAGATAGTTACAGGGAGGTGCTGTGTTGTGCAATTTTGTTTAGCATCGCGTATTTGGGACACCTTTCTACCCCAATTAAATGGATTATGCTCAATAATTTTTTTATGTTAAACAGAGAACTCAAAGAAAACAGAACGATTCTAAACTGTCATCGGCGACACATCAATCTAAAGGGGACCACACTCAGCAACAAAAATCAGGCAAATGAGATTTGTTAAGTATGTCATTTTATGTGTAATACGGTTTTGTTATAGATATATCTCTAATCGTTATGCTTATTAAATTATTTTATATAATTTGTTTGTATTATCGTTGCTGTTGTTACGGCTGCAGATGCCATTATCATTATGCACACAGACTGTCTAACTGAAAGTCTGAAAGTTAACCGCAAAGTGGCGGGGTATGCAGCTTTAGACTCGAAGTTATTTTTAACTCACTGAACCCATGGGTGTGTTTCTAGACCCAGTTAAATCTGCTGTGGTCAACTATATAAAACAGAAAACATTGCTATGTATAAGAGAAACTTTTCCTGGAGAAGCGTTCGGTTGATAGTATACTGCATAGTATAATAAGACGTAGGTCTAACCTAATTGAATTGGAATTAAAAACACCACAGACAACATTTTATTTTATAGTCTTCTTTTTATTTTAGTGGCCCTTGCCAGCTATTTTGTTTTATCATAAATCAAACTGAAGTCAGTTTTGACAGTAATGACATTGACACTGAATCAGTAATTGTTGTCAATCAATGACACTCGTCAAACAGCTGTTAACTTCTACATGCAGCATGCAAGTCGCTCGCTCGCCAGCTAGCTAAAGACTGAGTGGGGTTTTTGTGATGCGGCGTTGATTTCACTTCACTTCGTTCCGTGTGCTATCTTAATCTTATCATAGTCCAACCTAATATCACAGAAAGTCAAGTCATCCAGTTGCATAACTCTGTATATAAATTAGGTGATGTGAGTTATGCGTCTCTTACTGAGGCCGCTTATTGTACTTAGAAACGCTGTTCAGTTGAATAAATCGGCCCAGTTGAAGCATCCATTTACGACAGGTATGACGCTTGGTAGTTACTAGTTAGTAGAAAGATAAGTCTCGGCCCAAACTCGCAGGGCATATGTGTATATTATGGACGTATAAACACGGAAAAGCCTCGCCTCGATTGATCGCGGTCTATTTTGGAAGCGTGCCAGATTCGAGAGGTTTATACATACAACTTATGATACACAAACATTTATTTGTACATTTAGCATTAGTGTGGAGAGCCATGGAAGACAAGGAGGCACTCAAGAAGAGGTTAACACCAATACAGTATCATGTTACACAAGAAGCTGGCACTGAGAGACCATTTACAGGTATGTACCTGATACATTCATAATATTTGTAACTAAAATTAGTATTTGTGTGATGTTCCAAAATGTGTCATTGAATATAAATAAATTCCTGAAGACTGAAAGAAGTTATCCCACATGATAATGTTAGTTTGACCATAATTCCATTGGTAAAAATGTTATTTTGGGCAAACTGACACCAATAGGGTTATAAAATAGGTTGAAAAATCATTTATTTGTTAATTTCAGGATGTTTCAACAAATGCTATGACGAGGGAATGTATGTGTGTGTAGTATGTAGACAAGAGCTATTCAGTTCTAAAACCAAATATGATTCGGGTTGTGGGTGGCCAGCATTCAATGATGTCCTCGCCAAAGAAAAGGTGACACTCCATCAGGACACAAGTGCAGGTATGTCAGTTCTTACTACATTACATAGCTATAGGATAATGCTTAATTTTATTGTACTATATTATGTACTTTTAACAATAAAATTTTAGCATGGTATGATGTGTGATAGAAAAATAACTACCTGCCTATTGTAGAATATATGTGTATGAGTGTTTCATGTTCATCCATTTTTTTTTTACATAAATACTGGAGGAAAGGTATGCATGTAATTAGATCATGTCATGATAAATTAATCTTAGATTTATTGAAATGGATTAATTTTGAATACTTAGAAGATTTGACCCAGACTAACATTATATTGTTTACTACTTAGATTCATTTTAGATGATAAATTAGCATATTTAAATTGTTTATTCTACTGAATTCAGTAGAAGTGTAAAATTCAAGTACTCTTAATAAAAGTTAACAAGGTAATTATATTGTGTATTATACCAAATTTTAATGCAATTTAAGTGAGTTATTTATTATCGAATGCTATTTATGGTTATAAATCATTGTTTAAATTCTAACATGGCAGAATTAATATTATATTTACCCCTTCATATTATAAATACCTTTCAAATGTCATTTGATAGGGAATCTCAGGCCATGTTGTTAGATGAATTAAACAAAAGAGTGAACTATTAAATTATTATTTTCATTAGCACATGGAATAAACTTTACATAGTTGCTTGATGAACATTTTAACAGTTTTATTGTTCTCCTGAAAAGTTGCAGCGGTGTTATAATTTCGACGCAATGTAACTGTGATAAAATATAACTAAATAACAATTACTAACAATTTCAACTGTTGTAGACTTTGCTCTTTATATTAGACCAAACCATGCTGAAAAAATTCTCAATGCCAGTGAATAATAGACAAACCATTCAGTTGTCCATAAGAGATAAGTCTACAATAGCTTTATGCGTGCAAGGCCCAGGTCAAGGTCTCTTACCTACTTCCTTCCATTGTCAATATCCTGCTCTCTAATTCTAATAATAAATGGCTATTTATATTAGCATTGTCATGTATGTGATGGGTTTAAATATTGAAAATAGATAAAAATTTCTAAAAAAAAAAATATACTATAGTAGCCATTTGTTAGAATTTACAACTATCCCTAGTTATTGCATAATTAATCATGCCTCTGTATTAGATACGAAATCTCAAACTGTCCTTAGAAATAAAATGTTAAAAGTGCTTTTCAGTAATAACATTTATATTGATCATAGCAATACTTAAGTCAAAGTCATTCCTTATCTGAATTGAAAACAATTTTCTACACCCACAAACCATATTTTGTCAATCATTTAATAGATACATTTCTGCTTGAATATCAAATAGTCATCTACTACAATGGCATGTTTCTGCTAAACATTGAGACATTAATCCATCCTCCTTGAATAACACTCATATAAATGACTAATCTCACAATGCTACTGCCACATCTGTAACACACCTTATATGCACATACTACATACATAGTATCTTGGAGTTTGTATTCATAGCCTTCAACTTGAAAATTGAGATATAAATAAACATACAACTTACCTTCTGTAATTATTAAATCTGATGTAGATTAAAGTATGTTACCACCTCGAATTATTAACAGCATTCCTCAAAATTAGGGACTTAATCTTGTTTTGTAATAAATGAGAATATAATGACGTATTGTTCATTATCCTAATCACCTCTTGCCGAAGGCATGTTAACTTGCTTTTAGTTTGAGGTCGCGCGTCGCCCGAAGCTACTCTAACTTCAATCTTGATGTAATACAACATTAATTTCAAATTAACTAATAATATAACTCTCTTTTTTCGATTATACCTTAATAAATAAATGATAGAATTCAGTAGTCCTTTGTGTCCATCACATGTTACCTAAGTATCTCATAATTCCCTCCAAGAATACTTGCTGTGCAGGGATCGGATTTGATCTTTTAACACTTAGCACGCACGCCGTGTAGTAAATGCATGAACTTAGCGAGTAGCGACGTATTTGCTCCGTTCAGATAAATTTACTAACATAAATATGTAGTTACGTATTATATTTGAATATGTGTTTTTGTTTGCCAATAATATATAATTAGTGCGTTTATTTTCATTGATTATCACCTATATTTACATGACATTTGGATATATTTTGCTATCAAAAGAAATTTATGTACTTTGTTAATTTATAGGCCCCGTAATTTAAAAAACAATCCTAAGTTTAAAACTTCTTTATGCTAAATATTTTTTGAAGTAACTATTTATACACATATTATACCTTTAAAAGTTTGGTGGTGGGAGAATGGAATTTTGGTGCTAATATTTTTTTATCTTTTTCTGTCTGTCTTCCCCGTCCCCTTGACCACCCTCCGACACAATCCTGACTCCACAACAAACGTAAGTCGCCGCCGACTGGTAATCTGATATGTATTTTTTATTTCTATTTCTATGCTTTTACCTTATAAATTGAACAATCAATGTGCGCCAAATCGCTGATCATAACACAACCTAATGCACCGCTCATAAAATGGATAAATAAATCAAATGCTGTATTTTTACAAAATGTTTGTGGCATATACCGTTCTGGTTGAACGGCCACGAACAAACACATACAATCACACAATCAACATTGATTTGGCCGTAACGTTGTTTCCACCTCATCGCTAACTGTCGCACGCCTTCATCATGAGATCACCTTAACAAACCTGGAATGTGCATGATTAATAATATGCATTTGTCCCGTGAACCCGTGCCCCGACTTGTCCCGTCCCGCTGCTCCCCTGGACGGCTGCCGGCTGGACGACTCGGCCGCTGCGACGACGCTGCCCCGCGCCTACAATACCTACCTCACGACACCCCTGCTCTGCGGATATCATATCGGATGTGTTCATTGCGTCATTCATTACCTGATATGATTGTGTAAATAAATGGCTTTGTGGTGAATGGACATTGTGTCAATTAAAGTTGGAGCGAATATATTACTGGTTTTAACGCGGCCAGGTTTGGTGCGAACTGAGGTGCGATGCTCCAAGTGCAACGCGCACCTGGGCCACGTGTTCAATGACGGCCCAGCGCCCACCAAGAAACGATTTTGCATTAACTCTGCCTCCATGGACTTCATACCGGCAGAAGAAAGGAAAGACTAACTACGTTTTGCTACTACACTCTCGAGTACCATTCTTAAGATTCTTATAAAGAACTCGGAGATGTGCTTTAATTCGTGGAACTCAATCGATCGTGTTAGTAGACTAAGTTATAATGTAGATGTGCTGATAGGATTGTGGCCTTGACATGCCGAGCGAGTGAGCGAGGCATCAATTAAGTTACCATACCGAGTCATTTTGTTCTATTGTTTAGCTTGTTTTTTAATTTATTCTCAAATATTTTACAATACTTATTCAGTACAAATTTATTTTAGATGGCATATATTTTTTGATATTACTAATACATATTAAAGTGTATTGAATATTCTTACAATATACTACTATTTAAACAACTAGATATTTTTGTGTTTCATTGTCATTCCTGTGTTGGGTTAATATTCCATAATATTGTGTTTGAATGCTATGAATCATCTTGATCTCCAACAACGGGCCATAACATACAATTAAGTAAAAATGGTACTGGCACCAGTTGAGTGGGTATAATGGGTAAAATAACAGGCGTATTCAGTTTCTCCGCGAGAGGTGGCATGCAATGAAAGGTCTGATCATGGTGAGTCTTTTATTAAAGTATGGTTGTAATGTATATGCACAAGTCGCTCATACATGGCACTGGTGTTTTTACAACTGTCAAAAACATGAAAAATGTTGTAACCGCATTAAATGTCTTGTTCGATAAACCTATTACATTTGTTAATACATTTCCAACTTATACTCTACGTACATAATTATACAGTTATATTTATCAACATAACATTCTAATGCTTACTCAAATTCACGTTCATGATCACATTATGTAGTTAATACACTTTCTTACATTATTTTACTTCATTATAGATACTGAATAATTTGTTTCAAGCTCTCTTGAAGATTTGGCTACGATTTTTACATTTCTACATTATTGCACAAGTTTGTTACGGTTGGTGCAGTGCGAGGGTTGTCGAGGCACGCCGCCACACCCTCGTCATATCACTAACACTGGCTTGAAATATTACGTTAGGCCGCACTCCGAAAACATTAGTCTGTTTACAAATAGAACCGTCGTGGGATGGTCAGGCTGAAATACCTTTTTTGTTTAGCTAGCAACACAATAGCTCGTTTGTATGATTTTTTAAACAACTTGTTCTATTAGTCAATATGTTTCGATGACAATATTAGACCGACCCAGATAGCAGGGATACGTGGAAATTGTAATTTCGTAAATTTTTCCGTCAACCTTTTGCCCGCAATGGTTCTCTTTCTGAACTAAATATTACATTCAAAATCAAATACCGACATTATTTGAAAAGTGATTTTTGTACCAATGACACAAGGACATAAAAATAATTAAAATTCACGGTAAACTGATGAATAATGTGAATGCATAATAAAATAACATTTCCAAATAAATTGATCACAAACCCGTGCACACGAATGCTAATACTGTTATACCGGCAGGTATGGGTTGAACTGGGCGTACGGGATGGTTGTGCACCATCCAAGGCGCATAAGGTTCTACATAGCATAAATTGGTCACTTCATATTGTCAAATAGTAAACTAGTCTTCTCTAAGTTGTGTCTGTACAATGTACAGCGAGCGAGCCTGCAACCTCGCCGCAACACGTTCACGCACACATACACACCATTCATATCCATGAACATGTACCAAATAAACAAAATTAACAGCATCTTTCGGCACAACCTAAACAATAAAAGCAGAGAGACACATACAAGTCTTAAACTTATATATAAAATACTTGATTGATTCAATACAAAACACTACGCAGCGATATGAACGATCTAATATACTTATAGGCTACTATTGTCAAAATGGTAGGTAATGAACAGATATACGTTGCGTATGAAAATAAACGAGAATGAAGTTGTTCTGAACATGTTGACGTGTGACATTAATGTACCAGCACACCGTTTGTGCCTGCAAAGGTCATCACTTTGCAAATATAATCAATCAAAAATAGACTTTTTAAACTTAATACTAAGTAAATGCTTCACTTTCATGACTAACAATAAATGAAAATATTCAAAATAGTTGCTATTAAAATAAACAATATTCAATGTATAAGCATCACGATAAACTCGGCTCATAAATAATTATAAGGATAAAAATGGTCGCGATTTCGAATATGAAACAAAGCAATATTAATAATAATCTCAAAACACATAACTGTATCGGAAGCAATACCAATAATAAATTAACAATAGTTATCATTACTTAAAAAGCTATCACTAACTATAATAGTAACTACCGAAAGCAAATACGAATAAGCAGTTGTAGCAATCAACTTCACATACCAAAGTAATACATGTTATGTGTAAATGATAAATATCACTCGACCCGATCAATCACTCTCGCGCATGAAATTATGCGAAACAAAAATATGATATTGCATAGGAGTAAACACAAATATAAATAATATAATCGCAAGCATTCCCTCCGCAGCCGCACCAGTCAGGCATCGTGGTATGGGCGAGCTCGCCTCTCTATTGATGTGTTTCCGACCAGCGGCACTCGCCGACTGCCGGCTACCGGCTATCATCACAGTGATAAGCTGAATCCTAACATTAACACACCTACGGTATATCTACTATGTATATTTTACAATGTCGCCTAAACAACTGCCAGTCTTCGATTGCAGCTATAATATTTGTAACGTTTCAAAATTCGTATCTAACGTCTAGTACCTATCTATCTACATCCTATCCGACAACTCGCCCGCGCACCAGTCGATTGAAACACGTCAATAAGAGATTAAGTCGCTAACTAGAATAAGGAACGCTACTATACGAGTTTTATAGTTAGTGGACTGCATTTCATTGTTTCTTGTAAAAATATGTGTACCTCTAGTGCATCGAGTGGGCGCCTGCGCCTACGAGGCGTGTGTTGGGCGTACAGCGGTACAGTAGTACAGACTAGACGGCCGCTAGCGGCGCGCGGCGGCCGCCGGCGGCCTGCGCTAATGGCCCTTGGCCGCCTCTTTGGCCGCCATTATCAGCGGCGTCAGCGACGCCAGCGGCCGCGCCATCTTCAGGAACGGGTGCTGCAACAGTTGACAACACTCATTGAACAAACGCTACCAAACAAAATTGAAAATCTTTTGAGGCGTTTATGCCATCTCGTTGGTCTAGTGGTTAGTAAGTTCGCTTGCCAATCACAAGGTCCCGGGTTCGATTCCGATTTCCTACCAAAACTCGAATGAATGTGATACTTATAAAACTGGAAATTATGTAGAGCAAGTACCTTGAGTAGGTCGAGAGCGGTGGCGCGTCGTTCGACGTCCACCTCGAGGCACTGGTCGAGGAAGTCTTGGAAGACGGTGCTCAGCTTCTCCTTGTCCTTGATGTCCGGCTTGCCATTGGTCGCTATGAGGTACAGCGCTCGCAGCGGGTTCTCGTTCAAGTATGGAGGCTCCCCTTCGATCATCTCTATCGCCATTATGCCCAGCGACCAAACGTCCACCTGCACATAAATAAACTCACCTTAAATCAAGTTTTAACCCCCAAATGAGTTAAATTGGACTCAATGGTCTATATAAGACACATGCTTGTGTGGTTACAGAGTGAATATTGAGAGTGACAGAAACAAACCTTTATTCTTGCCAGTTAAGCTTACTTTTCGATTAACAAATACTTGTAGCTGTGGGAGGTACGTCAATATTACCTTTGGTCCATATTGCTTCCGCGTGACCACCTCGGGCGCCATCCAATACGGGGTGCCGACCATCGTTGTCCTCTTGTTTTGTTCGGGTGATATTTGCGCACAGAAACCGAAGTCAGCTACAGAAACATACCGATATTTAAATGAGAGATAAACTTTCTGATGTCCTACTATACTTAATTCGATAAAAGCATTCACGTCAGATGCATCAGACCCTGGACAGTTTTAAAATAGTCTAAGTTCCTGAAACGTCATCTATCTTCCAGTGAACGTCCCGTTCAAAGCTTTCAGATGTTTCCCGGAACAGAAAGACAGATAAATATGACAGATTTTTTTTTTAATGCAAGTAACAAATATGCATTTTTAAAAAGGTGATAATTTGGAATTACGAGCAGACATTTTTATATCTTCATAGATTCTATATATTCATACTAAGGGTTACTTACTAAGCTTGACCTGTCCATCGAGGCCGAGTAGGATGTTGTCCGACTTGATGTCTCGATGTATGACGTGGTTGGTGTGCAGGAAGTGCAATGCTTGCAGCACCTCGCGACACACGGCCGCGATCTGTCCCTCGTCCATGCACGTCTCGGTGACGACGTCCGTGAGCGACCCGCCCGCCAGGTACTCCATCACCACCCACAGCTCCTGGACCATGTAATACTATTTTACGTAAAGGGCAGACAACGGCCAGCACTCGAATTTTCTGCGTCTTTGTGTGCCTATCCATTACTGTGTAAGTATCCAGTAATGTGTCTTGAAATGTAACTTAGATTGTAATACAAAATTATTTTGTTTGATGTTTTTTAAATGAGGTCTATTTCCTGGCTCTTTCAGAATATAGATATGATTGAGCAGGATAGTATATAATGTGTATTTTAGTAAAAATAAAAAAATATGTATGATTTGTGTTAAACGCTAAAGTTTTGTAAGACTGCTACATTGCAGTAGTGTAAAAAAATACTGTAACAAACATTAGTTCTAAAATTTTGTTGCTGACTCAAACTAACTTATACACTGTCCAAAACCCTTCCAATCCAACCCACTAAAACAAAAAAGATCGTGTCAACAACCCTTCACCCAATACGAAAAAAACATGAAAAAACGAATCCCAACCATAATCTTAATAGAGCAAATACATATTACCCACAAACTGTATATTCTTTAAGTTAGTAATGTTTGAAGCGAGAAGCTGTGGTTAGAACTTAGCAGAGAGGTATATAATCAGTGTATGCTCACTTCATTGACGAGGTAGCTGTCGAGGTAGTTGACCACGTTGTTGTGTTTGTTCTCCCGCATGACGAGGATCTCGTTGATGATCAACTCCTTCTTGGGCTGCTGGCTGAGGTTCATCTGTTTGATCGCAACCTCCATGCCGGTTGAAGTCTCGATCGCCGTGTACACAGTACCTGACGCCCTACACACGATTTATTTTAATATTGGATCCGGTATCAAGGTCATGAAAGATTTTTATTCCATGAAAAGCATTTAATCGACTTGATATACATGGAATCTTCCTAAATACTTACCCTTGACCGATTTTCTCCATCTTAGTATACTTTCTATTAGGATCACCAACACTAACAATAGTTCTTAATTTTTCTAATATTTCTTCATCTGTCATTTTCTTTTTCCTTTGCTGTTGACTCGTCGATCGCCTGTGAAAAGCAGACATAACACTTGTGACAAAGAAACATATCATATCACAACTGATATATGGCTTTGGAACCATTACGGAGTAAGGGAGTTCAATAGATTGGCACAGTAATATACTGCTATGGTAGTGGACTGGCTAATCCACAAAACATTACACACTAAGTTGACGGCTACAGCCATAGATATATAGATCTTGTAAGTTCGCCAGTACTCCCTGGAGGGTAATAGTAAGAGTCAAGTCACTGTGCTAGCAGTAGTTGGCATAATGTTGGCATAGATATTTCATTCTTTGTAAGGTAGGCAACTGTCGAGTGACACTTGTTGTAAGGAGCATTCTAAGGCTTAGTAACCGCATACTATCAGGCGGAATGTACGCTTGTTTGTCGCTTACATAGCATAATCAAAAGCCAGTCCATTGTATAAGCATTGGTAATGGCGTGTCGGCCTAATTATAGCCAGGGTCTAAGAATTTGGTTATAGCTCCCGTAAGAGGCGACAAAAAGGGGCCCGCGAGCCCACAGGTGGTCGGAGTGAGAGCTCTGACTTGCCAAGCACAGCAAGGTCTTCAGGGGCCTCCACAAAATGCGTATCACTCCAAAAGCTCGCCCCGGTCATATAGCATGGACGATGGTCACCGAGGGGGTAAAAATCTCAAATTTAACTGCCTCTTCCAGGGCGGTCATACCTATGGAAAGTTTGCCCTCCTAAATAAAAAAGTGTGTAGGTATATATGTGTATAGTTACGGTGTGTCAGTGTTGGTGAGTGCGCCGTTGGCGGGCGCGGCGTGGTGCGCGGCGAGCGGCGCGGAGGGCGCGGGCACCACGCCGGCCGCGCCCGCCGCCGCCACCGCCGGGTTCTTGTTGCGGTCCAGCACCGCGCCCGGCACCTCCACCTTGCTGCATATCTACACATAATACATATAGATCAACCCCTGGATTATGAATTGAGTTTCAAAATATTTGAGTTTACAGTGGACAGGCTAGACGGAAAAATATCACTTTATTATCAAAACGAAAATTACGAAGTAATAATATGTTGGTAGAACCCATACATAAAAGGCCGGCCCATACATAATGGGCCGTAAATCATTTTTATAGCTAGCTGCACAGTGGCTGATCCACGGATTGTCTTGGAAATGGCATTTTTATAGTCATCATCTGCATCATGGCAAAAAAATAACAATAAGTGTCAAGCCAGTCAGCATACACGCTTACGTGAGAGACCTGGCTGACCAGGTTTACACTGAGAAGGAATAATGTACTTAAGTGAAAGTGTGGGAAAATTAAATAGAGGTGATTATACTGACTGAATGTGTGGTGAGTGCTGGATGCGGGACGTGGGGCGGGGACGCGGGCGCGGGCGCTGGTCGCGGCGGGGGCGCTTCTTCCTCCTCTATTGGTTTTGTGTACTGAAACAATATTTTTGTCACATACATATATGTCAAAGCGAGCATTCATAATTCACAAAACCTTTAAATTAGATATTAAATTCTAATAAAACTTTTCAGCAAGTCAAGTAACATAATAACAATATTACTCCTAAATAAAAAAGTAATTGAATTACATTTTTATATGCGTTGATAGACTATAAAATACATACAATACTCTTAGTGCGATCAGGTCGTGAAGGCGGGGGTGGCGGGGGCTCCGGATGCTCCGTGTCCGTCGGCGTCGAGGACGACGGACTGCTGGAGGACACTCGCGATACCGATGAACCTGACCACAACACAATAACCTCAAACAACTACATAAACACAAGCCAATTGTGAAAATGTTCACTATGATAACTTGCTGTGTTCTTAATCTTAGCACAATTATCTTTTATCCATCTGACATTGAACCATCTGACTATGTTTACGAGTGCATGCCTGGATCATACAAAACTCACAAATACTGCCTGCACTGTGTCTAAAAGTCCAGTTACAATCATATTTACTAACGATTTTTACCTGAATGAGTGGTGTGCATCTGTGCGGAAGTCATATACTTAGAAGGCGGGGGCTGCGTGGCGGAGGCATCGTACCACTTGAGGACGTCCAGCACTGCCTGAGGGTTGTTCTTCTGCTCCTGCTTGCTGATGTTAGCCGCCATGAGCAGCCGCGCCCACGCTTCAGGCATGCCCTACAATAATCATTTCATCATGTAGTTACCACATCAAATCATAATATTTGTCACTACAATAATTTATTTAGTCTGTGTTTTAGCTGAAGGATGAATAAGTACACTTTGTTATTAAAAATCAGTTTACGATATATATAAAGTGTAATAACACTTTATATATTTTTTTGTTGTATAACATATACATGCATCATTACTAAGTTTACTAAAAAAGACAGAATTTATGAATTGAATACTAAGCGAGATTCTAATCACAACATACTACATTATGCAGTATGTAACACAAGCCCTGTTGGGCACAATAGGGGCTTGACATGGGAATGAATTCAGAACTAGGCAATATCCACTACATTTTGTCATATTACAAAACCAAAATATTTAGTGCAAGTATCCAATTTATAAAAGTAATTTTTAGGTCCCAAAAGGTATTATGTTCAATGCTGCATTGGAACTCGTTATAATACAGAATTGGGATCAAAATTGTAAGACATAGTTCTACTATTCATAATATTATAAAATGTTTGCTTTACAGTCAGTTTATTAGCTTGAAACAAGTTATTTTACAGCCGAAACTAAATACAATAATTAGCAGTGGTGCACACAGCAATATTTTTTTCTAATATAGTCTCTTCACATCATAAATTACCTTTCGAACATCAAGAGTAGTAACTTTAAAACTACAAGAAACATATTGATCTATATTACACCAATATTTAGTAAATTAATACCTGTCAAACTAATAATTAAATAAAATACATATGATAAATAATATACATGCAACAAATAGGGTATATACTTTGTGCAAAGGTAAACTAATCTATAGATAAATTAAAGGGTAAGATATATCCATTAACACCATCACATCATCTTTCTCTGTGATGTAATGTAACATAGTTATAAAATTATACCAATATAAGCTAAGTATTACTTACTGTCATAGGCAGCTTGAAACAAAAGCGGTAATATATGGAACTCAATTACATGACCATAAATACATTACTGTAGGGATTGTTCTCCCAATTATTGTATAAAGGCAGCTATGTACTCTGTATACATACATATATATGCCACTATACATCATAACATTCAACACCTCACTGTATATACTAATATTGGACACTATAACTTTTTCTATAAGTCCACTAAGTGGCGGCATGCATCAATTAAACTGATTAACTACATACATTTTACAGGTGTTTTTGATTAATAATTGACGAACATGGGTGGAGCTAGAGCCTTGTGTGAGACGAGAAATAGCACTACATACTCCTCTCTTTATACAAACATACATAATGCCTGTATTCCCCAAAGGGGTAGGCAGTGGTGCACTTATTGTACTTTTCCCCAGTCCACTCTCTATACTTTTGTTATTCAAATAACTATAATTCTCCAATTTTGAGAATTTAATATTGTTTACAAATAAAAGCAAATTGACCTATTATCTGTGACAAATTAATATTAAAAGAATACAAAAAAACAATACATATAAATTGTATTAATGCCACCATTTATGAAAGCCAAGCACTAAAGCTGAAAGACACTGTGTTATGGCTGGAAGCTTGTTTAGAAACTTACTTAACAAATTATACACAAATCATTATATTTGCCACTTTTGTGGAGAGTAATTTTTGTAACTAGTATGTGCAAGAAGTTTAAAATTGCAATCATTATATTCTGTGACTTTGTTTCAGGGAACATGCATTCAAATAGATGTGTGTTAGGACTGAATTCTGTTTCATAAATGTTATTGAGTACTGAAAAGTTTAGGTATTTTAGGTATTAGTATTTAAAAGGATATACTAAGTAGTGCTAAATAAACTCATAAGTTGCCTCCTGTCCCTTCAAGTTCGGTAAACTTAAAAAGAATGACTTCTGTGATGATATCAATTTATCATAACCTAAGGTAGACCCTCCAGTTAAAAGTGTATAAGAAATTCTAAAGTGCTTTTTCAGCAATATTATAATTAACTAGGAGTGCTTTACAATTACTTACTGTGAATTCTCCAGTGACAGCATCAAATCCCACATGAACAGTGTGTTCGAAATTTGTTGGGTAGCTAATATTAGGTTTGTTGTCATTGTGTGCGGTACTTTTGGATCCTTTGATTTTAGCTTTCAATGTCTTCTTTTTCCTGTCACTGCCATCATCAGGTTCTGTAACAATAAGCCATTGCACCTTATCAAGGGTATAGGTGTTTAATTTTATTCTTATCAACCTATAGTGTGCTACCTCATTAATGTTATTATTCAAACAAAAATATTACAGTGTTACTCACATGTATTGTACATAGTAACATACCTTTGGGAAGGGGCCTCATGTCTACAGAGGCTACCGAGTCGGCTCGGTCCGTCGCGCGGTTGCTGGTGAGGCGCACGGGTGGCGCGGGAGGCTTGTCTTCATCACTCGACATTTTACCTCACCAATTCCGTTCTGCAACAAAACAGGACATGTTAAAAAGCCAGTTTACTAACAATCTAGTATACTAGCAAAAATAATAACAACTTTCTAAATACATCTCAATATTTCATTCGTCAAAATAGTACTGCTCTTATAGGACGCTAATAATACGTAGGTAGCGTTACCATATACAGAAATAATAACAGCGGTTTTCAAGTGGAATGGTTGGACTAGTGAGTAAAAATAAAAAGCAAAAAGAAACCACAACATTACTCATGGACGCGCCCGCAAAGGTTTGCGAGTGTTACAAAAAGATACTGCTGCTCGTATGTTCATACAATACATACAAAAATTTTGCTTACCTGAAAAATTATAGTGTAAAATACAACAATAAGACAATAGGTGGTAAAGTGTTTTCACATTTTAAACTATTCAACACTCAATAACTTAAAATCATTTCTGAAATTATAAATCATTCACACACATGAAGAAAACGATGGCAATGACTGAGCCGCCATTACACTATGATCTAGTGATGTCCCAACCAATAGAATTGAACCACAGAAAATTATTACTCACCAATTGAACTGACTATAATTATTTGAAATGTGATGTGATGCGACTACTCGGAGTTTGAGTCGACTAAACATTATGTTCATGTCACAGACAATATTTTTCCCAAATTTTATTAAAATGCAATAGAAAAACGATTCGTGAAAAAAATATTCGTTCTTAATTTACGCAAGCGACGCAAGTTAGAATCGCAGCAGGGCCTGTACCAATGAGTTTTTCTAAAAAACCTTATGTACAATGATTTCACACCACGTGCAGTACGGGGGAAGGAAAACATCGTGAGGAAACCTGAATATGTCTGAAAAGTAATCCAAAGACGTATGTATAGTGCCTGAGACGGGGATAGACTCACCATCGGTCACTTTGGCAGTTAATCATCTTCAGTGAATGGTGGCTGATGTTATTGCAACACCTCTGCTAACTACTTCGGGGAATGCAGGCGTAAGCGTGTGTATGTATGTTTGGTTTATTTATAGTGTTTTAATATGAGCAGTGGCGGTATAACCATATACCTAGCTGGACAACCAGCTGGAGGAGGCTACAACGGCCTTAGGGGCTAAATAACCCTAAAAATGTCTGGTGCAGAAGGCAAGGGGAAACCACTGCACTATTTCTCCCAAGAAAGTCGTAATGAAAGCACAACATAATAATCTGAGGTGGCCATGTGATCCGCTTAGCAACCGGCGCTGTACTGCGTCCGGGGCAGACAGTGGCAAATTGGTTACCGGCCGTGTGGATGTGAGAAACCAGGCAACGCATGGAAAACAATCTACTGGAACCCCCCTAAAAATGCGACATGCCCAGAAGATAGGAACATGGAATGTTCGCGGATTGTTACAGCCAGGGAAACTTCAAATCTTAACGAAAGAAATTACAAGATGCCAACTAAACGTCTGTGGCCTTAGTGAGACCCATTGGCAAGGAAATGGGCATTACCTCACCGGGACGCATGTCATTTACTTCTCAGGAAATGAAGGGAATAGTCGGAACGGCGTAGCAATTCTTCTGCCGCAGCACCTTAAGAACTGTGTGTTAGGTTATGAACCCATTAGCGACCGATTAATTAGTCTAAAAATAAAGGCGTCACCTGTGAACCTAAACATCATACAAGTATATGCCCCAACCAGTGCAGCTAGTGATGAATGCATAGAGGAATTCTACAGGGAACTAGACACCGCCATCCAAAAGATCGCTAAGAGAGAAATCCTTTTAATTTTAGGTGATTTCAATGCGAAAATAGGAGCAAATGCTCAACAGATGGGCCACTGCGTTGGAAAATTTGGCCTGGGAACGCGCAATGAAAGAGGCGAACGGCTTATACAGTTTGCAGCAGATAACGATATGGTGATATCAAATAGTTTTTTCCAACACCATCCAAGAAGGCTGTACACTTGGACATCGCCTGATGGAAAATATCGTAATCAAATAGATTACATCCTTATAAAGTCAAGATGGAAGACTACAATTAAAAACGTTCACTCACTACCAGGGGCTGATTGTGGGTCAGACCATCAGCTTTTAATATCAAAAGTCCAACTAAAATTGAGAGCAGCTAGGCAGTCGGAACAACAAACAAGGATAGAAGTGAACGATTCCGCACAATTCACGACAGCACTTGAACGGAATTGGTCGATGTGGACGAACATCAGCTCCAGCACTGAGACTTCGGACCAAACATGGAACCGTGCAAAACATATAATCAAAACCGCAGTAAATGAAACCAAACTACCCACAGAAGTGCGGAAAAAACAAAACTGGCTGAGTGATAGAACCTTGGCTCTTGTTGAGGAAAGACGAAAAAAAGACTCTGGGAGCGGATGTAAGGACGCTCAATAAATTGTCTGCCCGGATTCAGACAGCATGCAGGCGAGAACAAAACACTCATTTCCGCAACATATGTGCAGAAATTGAAGCTCACGCAAACAAACACGAAACCAGAGACTTACATAAAAAAATCAGGTCCATAACAAAAAATCTATCGTCTAAAACCTGGGCTATTGAAAACTCATATGGCGAATCAGTGACAGACATTGCCGCAATCTCCAATACGTGGAAGGATTACTGTCAAGCACTACTTGAAGATCCGCAATCCCAATGCTTTGCTTCTACTGAAACTACGGTTGAAGAACAGGAGCCAAACATTCTCAAGGATGAAGTGAGAGCGGCCATTAAGCATCTTAAAAATGGCAAGGCTACTGGGAGGGACTACATCCCGATCGAAACCATAAAAGCTTCTGGAGAATATGGGGTTGAGATATTTCACACCCTGTGTAACAAAATTTGGCAGACGGGCAAATGGCCGCAAGAATGGGCTCATACTGTCTTTATCCCAATCCACAAAAAGGGTGCCACGAGTAAATGCAATAACTACCGCTTTATTGCCCTAATACCCCATGCATGTAAGATTTTGCTCCATATTCTAAACGAGCGACTTAAATCTTACTTGACCAGAGAAATTGCTCCCGAACAAGCTGGCTTTGTAAAGGGAAAGGGTACCCGTGAGCAGATACTTGTAGTGCGCCAGATTATAGAGAAAGCCCGAGAATACAACAAACCCGCTTATATATGCTTTGTTGACTTCACAAAGGCGTTCGACTCCGTCAGATGGCCTATACTGTGGAATACGTTACTTAAAATGGGTACTCCAAGGCACCTTTTACACTTACTCAGGCGGCTATATGAGGATGGTACAGCTTCTGTTAGAACGGATGACGTTTTCTCCAGTAATTTTCATCCTAGCGCTGGAGTTCGTCAGGGTTGTATCATCTCCCCCCTTTTATTCAACATCTACACTGAATTGATAATGAGAATCGCGCTCGAGACCTGGACTGATGGTTTTGCTTTTGGAGGCCGGAAAATCTCAAACTTGCGCTATGCAGATGACACCACCTTATTTGCTACAAGTATACCCAATATGGAAGAACTCTTCTACAAGATCGAAAGCGTTAGTTCCAGATTCGGACTGAAAATCAACCGCAAGAAAACAAAGATGATGATTATAGACCGTATTAAGTCAAACTCGCCAGAGGTTACACAAATTGCGAACTGTGACGTAGTCAAAAGTTATATTTATTTGGGAGCGCTCATTGAAAACACCGGCGGATGCGTGGATGAAATAAAGCGACGCATGACAATCTCCAGGTCTGCTATGGAGAGGCTGGGTAAGATCTGGAAACACCGCAACATAACCAAAGCCACAAAAATCAGGCTTGTAAAAGCCCTTATCTTCCCCATATTCCTCTACGCTGCCGAGACGTGGACTTTGAGAGAAAGTGAGAAGAAGAAGATAGATGCTCTTGAAATGTGGTGCTGGAGAAAGATGCTTGGCATAAAGTGGACACAGTTCCGCACCAACGATTCCATACTACAGGAACTCGGGATCAAACAGCGTCTGTCATCCACAGTTCAATCTCGCATTCTCAACTTCTTTGGACATGTGTCGCGACGTGGAGACGCATCCATAGAGCGTCTGGTGGTGCAGGGTAAATTCGAGGGTACTAGGGCGCGTGGCAGATCACCAATGAGATGGACGGACCAGATTAAGGCTGTGATGGGTGTTCCTACTATTAGCGAATGCTCCCGTAAAGCAGCAGTCCGAAATGAATGGCGCCGTTTTGTTCAGCAAGCCACCAATTCTGACATTACGACCACGACCGCTCTGCCAAGAGTGTAACGATTGAGATGATGAATATATGTATTTTTTTAACTATATACAAATTCTTCCTACACAATGTGTCATGCGATCGATCCAATCAATTGGGGTGCAAGACAAATCCCTCGCTACCTACATACTCGCATTATGCAATAGCGCCGAAATGGCGCGAATCAAATAGTCACGATAATTTGGCGGCTGACTTTCTGCATTCTATTTACCATACTTTCTGTATTTATTTTATTAATTTGACCGTCATTTTAAAGACGTTATTTTAAATTGCGGTTTTCTGAAATAAAGGTAGTTAGGTCCAAAGATGAGGGAATATTTTCTATATTTATGGGTAGCTCAATATTATTATAATTAAAATATTTAAATCTGACAAAACTTTGGCAGTCAATGACAAGTTGACTGACAAGAGAACCTGACACAATATTCTGCGTATGACACAATGAGAATGACACGTTGGGTTGTGGTTTTGTCTGCACAATTTGTGTCAACTCGATTTTATTTTGTGTGATTATTTCTTTCAGATTTGTGCGATCATCATCAATACAAAATGTATTGACTTTCATTTTGTAGAAGTTTTTATGAACGATGAAATAAAACGAAACCTGTACTAACTAATAATGGATAGTAATACTGCAACTACGGTAAGTCAATAAAATTATTAAATCCCAAGCTCAATACGATCGATTAGGTCTTAATTTCATGTTTTTAATAGTTTCATTAAATTATTGCTATCGACGATTTAGTAAACTATGATAAGAAAATACTACTTTCATTTTCATTTAAGTGGGTTTCAAATTAACAGATTGACTGTAACAAAAAGTACTTTTTAAAATAGCTGTTATATACTTGTTGTAAGCCTTAGATTATTTATATTTGTTAATATAGTTGTTGCCTTGCTCTGTCAGGTGTATTATAATTTTTATGTACATACATTGTTTAAGGAATAAATAATTGTATTATGATGTAAAATGTCTTAGTTAGTGAACAAAAATACCAATTTTCCACAATCATTTTGATAATGTGTAATTTATTTGAAACCCAATAAATTCTAAGAATTTAGCTCTGAACTTCATGCTCGCTTTGATATTTATAGATAACCTATCTCTGTAGCAACTTGTTTAATTCCTTTCTAATTATAAATAGGATGTCAGTACAGAAAAACATAGTAAAGTTGTGAGTTTCCATGATTTATTTATACATTACGCCATCTACTTGAATAATTTAAATTTTATAGCAAACAATGTATGCTGCTTGAGTCAGCGATAGTCACCATCTGTCATATTGGCACTTAATCATCTTGTGTGAAAAGTGGGTGTTGTTATTACAACACCTCTGCCTACCCAAAAAACTAAAACACAGCAAAAACATGTTCAATGATCATAATAAGTTTGTGCAAGTGGAATGTCTGGGTTATTATAATCTTAAACATTTCTAGTCATTAACACTTTTAGTAGGTACAGAGTCATTCTTACTGATTTATACTATAAGGCAAAAAAAAATATAATTTCATGTGTTTTTGGTTCTTAACCTGTTCACTGCTAACGACGCGTCTGTGCATCCATTTGTTAGAAAATGTACGAACAAGATGAAATGTTAGCAGTGAATGTGTTAACATGTATTGAGCCTGCACAATCTTAGATATCTATTACTGTTTGGTTCTTTGTTGTATTAAATTTGAAAATACTTTAAGTAATGATTTAATCTCTCTTGTTTCCATCATGATACAAATCATATAATAGTGTTAGCAAGTAATTTCCATTAGTCTCTTATCAATAATGAACCAGTAAAATGTATCTTGTTCAATTAAGTTAACACCATGTTGTAATTGGAACAAGATAAGTTCTATGAACTTCCTGTATCACCAAAACCATTATGAAATATCTATAAAACAATTCAGTCAATTCCAAATGTAAGACTTATTGATATCAAAGTACACCTACTTTAATTAAGTAATTTAGTATTTTTTTGTAATTCTGTGTGTTTTTATATTAAAGAGTCCAGAAGGCAAGAAGTCTCCATTTGATGACCTCAGCAGAGATGAACTAATACATAAATGTAAAGGCTTGCTGGTTATTGCTCAGAAAGCTAAATTATCCAAGTCAGGTAATAAAACAATTTTAATAAATTTGTCTCTACATAATATATTTGATTGTTTTTATTAATGTTTTTTTTTTTCTTCTTTCATTTTCAATGTGACTTGATTGTGTCAGAACTGCAAGCTGACATTGAAAGTTATAAAATACAACTGGAAAAATGTGAATCCGAGAAGGAAACAAACATCAAGAATGTGCAGACTCTGCAGGAGCTGGTCGATTCCTTGACTGAGCAGAAGCTCAACTACATTACAGTGGTGGACTCAGCCGAGACTAAAATAAAAACCCTTCAAGGAAAGTGCAACAAATATGAAGAAGTTATTAACAACTATAAAAGTGATTTGATTATAAGAGAGAAAAACATTGCTGATGTCACACAAAAACTCTCTGATATAGATTCAGAAGTTATTTCCTTGAAGAGGCAGAACAAACGCCTTGTGGATGAAAATGAACAGCTCATTAGTCAACTGGGCGAGTTGGAAGCAAAGGTTGCTGAGTTTAACAGCATTGGTCTAGAGCAAAGGAAACAGCTTCAAATTTTGGAAGAAACTGTTCAATCAGGTAATAAATGGGAGATATAATTTAAGTTATAGTCTCAGTAACTCAATAAAAAAATTATCTGAAGGGTCAAAATATATATTTGCTAATGCATATTATGTTTCTAAAAAAATGTTTTTAGTGCTCACAAGTTTTGAGTGCTGGTCTTGAAGTAGCTATTTCTTGGGTTTGTGTTTAGTGTGAATGCGAACAAATATATGCCCAGTTCTCCTCACTTAATTGCTTATACTAGGTCATCATTAAACATACTACAGTGACTGCATCTTCTTTCCTTATTTATGCTTTTATTATTGGTGCTCTTGCACTTGGTATATGTTTTAAGCATCTATCATACATAATATTTTACATATATTTAATATGACATGGCATTTGGTAATCTACAGATAATGATGACAAACACAAAATTGATGAATTAAATTGCAAAATTAAGGAACTTGAGAATAAACTTGCCGCAATAGAATTCAATGTTGAGGATGACAAGAAAATAGAAAATTATCAAAAGAAGATAGAAGAAATAACACAGCTTTACGAATCTGAAAGAAGTAAAAAGGATAAGTTAAACATCAAATTAAAAAGTTACAAAGATAAAATATTGAAGTGTGCAGCTTGTATCAACCAACTGAAAAACACCAGATTTATTCTGACGAAAACTGTCAGAGAGTATTCTGAAAACATTCCGAGATGGCAAAATGATATAATCAAAGCCTCCAAAGTACTTGATGGCCAAATAAATGATTTAACTAATGAAAATACCACTCTAAAGAACAAAGTTATTGAACTAGAAAAACAACTGCATGACATTTTAGGAGCACAAAATAAAATGGAAATGGAAATTAAACAATCTCAGTCAGATATTCATAGTGAATTAAGCTGTGAAAATTCTAAGTTAAAACAAGAGATATCTAATCTGCAGCACCAACTCACTGATAGATCAAGTGATAATAACATACTAACTGAGAAGCTTGCAGAAATTAAATGTAAATGCCAAGATCTTGAGGATATACAGTTGCCATCACAAATTAAAGCAAACCAACTTTTGAAAGATCAATTGAAAGAGCAAACAGAAAAGCTCAAGGAACTTTCAGAAACAAATGCTGCACTTATGATGACAATAAGCGAGTTTGATGTTAAAAGGCAGAACATGGAGCAGACATTACAAAATAAAGCTGAGAATAGTGAAGCAATTGAGATGTTGAATTTGCAAATTAAAGCTTTAGAAAGTGAAAAATCTATTTTAGTGAAAGAAAAATTGAATGCAAGAGATAATAATGTAGAACTAGAGAACCAAAACAAATTACTTACTGATCAAGTAGCTAGAATGAGGTCAGAAGCTGAAACACTGAAACTTCAGTATGACAGTTTGTGTCAAGAGAAACAGGTGATGGAAAATAAACACAAAGCAGCAACAGAAAGTGAAGTGAATACATTGAAATGTCAAATAATGGCTCTTCAGGAGACTTATGACATTATGAAGAAAGAACATGAAAACCTGCAGGATTTGAATGGGCTCTTGAAAGAGGAGGTGGAGACGCTCAAACTATCACTGGAACAACCAAATGATGCAGAGAACATGTCAGACTTGAATGTGTCCATGCAAGCCGATGTAGTCAAGTTGGAGACAAAACTAGCTGCCTATAAACAAGAGAATGCTTCACTATTGATAGAAGTGAAGGAATCTCGCAGTAAAATTAAAGAGTTTGATACTTTGGTTGCAGAGTATGAGGACACAAAGTCCAAAATGATGGGATATAAAACTGAAAATTCAGAATTACTTAATGAAATGAAGGAGATTAACCAAGTATTGAAAGAGCGAGGCGAGTCTATATCTAAACTACAAAAGGCTATATCTGAAATGGAAAGGTTGATTGAGACTTTAGAAAAAGATAGGGATGAATCATCTAAAGAGAAAGAGGATTTACATATAAGAATTTGTGCTTTAGAAAAAGATTTGAAAAATGCAGAACAAAATACTATAAGAGAAAACTATGTAAATGATCAATTAATTGCTGAAAGAGATAGTGCAATGAAGAGTTTGGATGAGAAAGATGCTACAATTGCTTCACTCAAAGAGGAAATTGAAAAACTCAAGCAACATCATGTTTCGTCAGGTAAATAGCTTTAAATCATGTCACTAATAAAATAAATCAACTGTTTTGAAATAATTTCGGGTAATATTTACAGGGCCAATTGACGCAGTTCAGATTTTTTTCTAGAAATGAGTAAATTTCATACATTTCTGGTGAAAGAAGGATTGTTTAGTTTCTACTGAGTTTGTCATTTGTGACATAGTCATATAAAAGGTGCCTAAAGTATTTTTTAACGATGGAGATATTTGATGAGCGTTACTTATTTTATTATATTACAGATTTGCCAAATGAAGATATGTCTACTTCAACTATATCTAAGGCAGAAGAACATGCCCGCATGAAAGACTTGGACGAAACATTTGAGGAAAAGTGAGATTAAAACATAATAATATCCACATTTCCCATATATTAAATTAAATTTAATAAACATTGTTTTTTTCCACTCAGGTATACCAAACTGAGAATATTTGCATTAAAACTAAAGAAGAAACTGAATGAGACTACAACTCAGTTACAAAATACGGAACAAGATAAGGCAAAACTGGAGAAAATGCTGAGTGATAATGGTGGAGCAAATAAAATGGCAGCATCTGAAGACGAGGTCGACTCCAAGTGGCGAGTTGAGGAAATCGCTGAGGTTACTGAGCTTCAAGCCAAAGTTAAATCATTGACTGCCGAGGTTGAAAATGCACAACAAACTACTACTGAGTTGGAAAGAGTTAAGGGTATGTGTACCTCTCCTTTTCTACACAACTAATCAAACGCTTGTCAGGGATGACACGTGCGCGTTGCCGACCCTGTAGGAATATCTTCACACCCTTCTTGAAGACATCCATGCTGTACTTGAACTTAAACTTTACGTGTCTTGGGAAAACTATGTAGGGGAGCTCTGTCCAAATTCTTACAGTCCGGAGGAGAAAGCTACTTATTTTTGTCTCGCATTATGCTATTCCTTCCGAAATGGGAGGATTTCGCTCAATCAGTTACATTTGTTTCAAGTCAAACCATTATCTTTTATTATTTTTTTTCATTTGGGACAGCTTTTGTATTGATTTTATTTGTAGCTGAGTTGGAAACCAAGAGCCAACAATTGGCTTCAGAAATTGAAGCTCATAAGGCCGCGAAAGATAATTTAGAGAAAGCAAGACGAGACATTAAGAAGAAAAATGTTCTCAGTCTTGAAATGGAAGACTACGAGAGATCTATGAAAGAACTCACAACTAAAATGGAGGATAATAAAAGAAAAATTGTACAGGTGATTAAAGAATAAATATTTTTTAGTATTTTATGCGAGTTTTCAATATTAATGCAAAATTGTATTTAATATTATAATTTATCACAGATGGAATCCACGATAGATACACAAGAAGCGACGATTACAGCGATGAGAACTCAAATAAAATTACTTGAGGAGCAAGTAAAGTCTGAGGAAACCCAGAACAGGCTCGTTCGCGAAGAACTGCAACATGCAATGGACGAGGTTAAAGAAAAAGACAATGTCATATCAGACAAGATTAACTGCATAACGAAACTGGAGGAGGATCTTGAAGATGAGAAACGCAAGAATGAGGAGGCGAATCTAGAGATGACGTCACTACTCGGTGATAAGGAGAAGATCCTCATGAGTTTGGGAGATGAGAAGGCGGAGCTGAACAATAAGGTGAAGAGGCTGGAGTTCAAGTGTGGGGAGCTGAATGAGAAACTCAGAATTACAAACATTGAACTGGCAGACTTGAAGACTGAATACACTAGTTATAAGGTATGTCTTAGATGCAAGCCCTAAGGGTGCGTTTCCACCAGAGAAGTGCGAGGATTTCTAGCGAGAGATGTGTTTGTTAAGAACCAATATTATAATTACAGCGATGTATTCGGATTCCGTTCGAATCCGTACACAACAGACTAATATAGTCCTTGGTAAAAGTAACTGCAACTCTTTCATAACATTACCCGATACTTTGAAATACATAAAAAATCCGTATGAAATTGCACATTACTGCGATTGGTCATGAAGAGTGGGTTTGTAACAGCTCTGTACTGTGTGTGTGTTTTATAGATGTGAATACATTTGGTTTCAGGTGAGAGCTCAAGCAGTGCTCCGACAGAATCAAACGGTGGACCACAGTCAAGAGGAACGATTGAAGGAGGAAGCGGCGGCTCTTAAAGCGCAGATTGAGGCATTGACAGCAAAACTCGTCACGGCACAGTAAGTTCCTATTTATATAACATTTAGACGGAATTTCATCTATATAAATAAAATTGAAGTGTCTGTTTGTAATTCCAAATTCCTTTCATATGAATTTAGTGAAAAAAACATACAAAGGCTACTGACGTAAAAAAATATTTTTCAGAATGTTTTTCTGTCTGACTGTCTGTTTGTTCCGAGTAATCTCAGAAACAGCAGGATCTATTTTAATGAGACTTTCACACAAACACCAGAGTGCCAGTCATGCATTGCCCACCTTAAAAATAATGGGATAGCTGAGTCAACATATTACAAGATAAAAGAGTCCTCTCTATACGCTAGCACAGCAACTCCACACCCGCCATGGCGACTTTACTCACCGCAGGAACACAATACTGCTCTTGTCATCTCAGGCCTTATCCCACACATTGTTGGGGTGGGCACTGGATTCAAACCGATGTGGCTGATCACATGATTTTACACAACAAAGTTTAAGGTATCATTATTAGGCTACGATCCTCTGTAAGATGGAGGTACAATCGGGCAGTTCTGAATTTCGAATGGGAAACCCGGTTATGTCCTTATTTCTTTAGTTAGTGGTAATGTTTGTTAGGGAGCGGTGTGCAGAGCAAAGTTCGGAAGCGGAGGCGGCGCGGCGTCGGGCGAGTGAGGCCGGGGGGGAGGCGGCGCGCGCGCACCAGCGGACGGCGCGCCTGCAGGCCGACCTCACCAGGCTCGGACACCAGCTCGACTCGGAGAGGACACAACACAAACTACAGGTCCGTACAGATTACGTCAGCCCGATTCGCGCGATCTCCGCAAGTATTTGTACGCGCCATAAATATCCTGAAAAAATACTACCTACTGCTTTCAACACGCTCATAACTTCTGATGGCACCTGCAGCCACCTTATGCATAAACCACTCATAACTCTCTTAACACTCGATAATTCTCGCCTATGTAATTACATACCATAATTATGGAACGCGATGAATAAGTGATTGATCGTTGCTTAGACTTTTATAACTAAGGGAGAGTCGTTTCGAATTCCGATCAAATGCACATTTTATAAGAGTTATTGATCAATAATTGTTCAACAACCGACAATTCTCGCCTATGTAGTTATGGAACGCGATGATAGTGATTGATTATAGCTTAGAAGTACTTTTTTAACTAAAAGAGTATGAGATAGAGATCAAATGTAAGTTTTATAAGAATTATAGCTTCTGTCTTTTTTTATTAATGCTTTTTTCGTAATATTACTATTGATTGAGCCATCTTAGGCAGTGTCACTTTATTGTATCAACATTTTGTGAAAAGCGCAACCTATAATTATCTATTTCATCAGTTCATAGTTGTTATCAATTACAATTTGTGTACATGATATATATGTATGCTTCTAGGTTTCAACTTTAACACAGTGCTATAAGACTCAAATTAGTGAGTTAGAAGGCAGACTACAAAAAGAGACGGAATTGTTAAAGAAACAGCTTGAAATGGTCCAAGAGAGCTCTCGATCCAGTCACAGTGGAGAGACAAAGGTAGACTCCAACCGGAACCAGTACATGGTGCCCGTCATACCTAAGGACGAGGGCAGTGACGGCGAGCTGGATATCAATGTCTCCATGATCCCGAGGGAAGAGGGAGAGGTGAGACTTTGAATCTATACTCTATACACATATAAATACAATTGGAGTGTCTGTTTGTAACTTCAAATTAACAGCCTTTCACTAAATACTTACAAGAAATCTGGTTTTCATGGGACTTTCACTGGGACAAACTGATGTTGTAAAGAGTAACTTAGGCTTTTTAAGTCTTAAATTTTAGAAATTTTAATTTTCTTTATGTAAGATAATTCTTACTGTAAATTCTGGGCAAAACCGCGAGCCACAGCTAGTTTGGAATAAAACTTGATCAGGTAAAAATAAAGAATTTTGTGTGTGTAGCATTGGAGCTCGTGGTTTAGGGAGAGGTCAACCTGCCATTTGAACACAATGCGCTGTATTATAATCGTATTAATTTGTACCTTATTTTAGTTTTTTTATCGACTTTTGTGCACTGGAACTGTGCCCATGGGCTTATATATATTGTTAGGAATATTTCAAAGACGTATGTACGAGTATAGAGCCTGAGACAAAGATAGACTCACCATATGTCAGGTTGGCACTTAATCATCTTCGGTGAAATCTAGGTGTTGTTATTACAACACCTCTGCCTAACCGCTTTAGGAGCGTAAGCATATGTATGTATGTGTAAAATATAATTTAATGTGATTGTTCAGGGTTCAGAATCAGCTCCTTCCCCACCGCCGTCCAAGCCGTACTCGTCTGGAGGCCGCGCGCGGTCTCCCGTGCCTCTTGACAGACTGCTGGAGGAAGGAGTGCCGGAGGACGAGGCGCTGGACGCGGCCTCCCTCGGACTCACGCCTGAACAAGAGATAGCAGAGCTCAAGCGACGGCTGCACGCACTTCAACAAAGGTAGCATTCTCATGTCACTTTAGATCTTAAAAAATATTTAAATTTCGTTTAAATCCTACTGCCTCAAATTCAAGGCTACTTTTGAATTTTTTTAATCAAAATTAAGTATCTTGATTTTATATTTTCCTGCCTATAAATTTTATGTTACTTAAATTAATGCATATAGATCTATAGGGTTCTGCTCTGAAACGAGCCTCCATACAAGTTTAATGGAGCGTTCTAAAAGTTTAGTACGTCCTGTAGACGCGAGTAGCATGTAAATGCAGACTAAAAGCTTAGCTAAGCAAAGTTAAGCTTGGATAAATTAGAAACATTATATCCCCACACCAACAAAAATTAACCAAGCGAAAGCTCAGTCAGTTTTGTAAAGGAGAGCCAAAGTTGGCAAAAAAAAATGTTGAGCTCGTGTTATTTCGCGTCGGAATACACAACCTCAGCTTCGTATTCCAGTTGGCTTTCATAGTTTAGTTTGCATTATATTGCACTAGACGAGCTAAGCTAGGAGGAGCTCGTGGCACAATTGCTATTGCGCATATCATTCGATCAGCGAAGTTAAGCAACCCTAACCCTAGTCAGTAATTGGAAGGGTGACCGCCCGACTTCCCTCCGTGCCTCGGAGAGCACGTTAAGCCGCCGGTCCCGGTTGGCAATTTATCATCTTTAGCAATCGTTACAGGTCAGTCGGAAGCCTAAAATAGTCTGACAACTGGTTTAACCCAGATCACAGATGTTTCTCCTCGTGAAAGAGTTTGCGAAGGTCAGCCACATCGGGTTGAATCAAGTGCCGACCCCAACAATGTATGGGGTAATGCCAGGGTGATGATGATATGCGAGCTAAGTTAGACTAGCTTAGATATTTACCCACATGTGGGAAGTTATGTTGTGTGTGTTGTGGTGTGTCAGGGTGGGCCACGTGACCGAGTTGTTGTCGGAGTCTGAGCGCGAGGCGGCGCGGCGCGCGCAGCTGGCCGACCTGCTCAAGGCCGAGCTGCGCCGCCTGAGAGCCGCGCCCGCGCAACACAACATCGAGTACATGAAGAACGTCACACTTAAGGTAACAAGCTAGTTCACTTCCTATTTATGCGAGCTTAATGTTTCCGAAATGTTACTTGTTCGGATAGACTCGGATATATCCAGAATTTGTGTGGGTAGAGTAATCTCTATAAATAGATATATAATTTTCAGGCAAATCGGTCCACCCGTTCTTAAGTTATAAATAGTGTAACTAACACGACTTTCTTACTATTTATAACTCAAGAACGGATGAACCGATTTGCCTGAAAATTGGTGAGGAGGTAGCTTAGAACCAGAGATTAGATTAGATTAGATTAGAACCATAGGACTTTATCCCGTTCCCGTGGAAACTGCGAAAAATCCTGATATAACAAAATAAAAACTATGCGGGTGAAACCGCGAGGCACAGCTAGTATTAGAATAAAAATTATAACATTTTTTGTGGTGACCGTTCGGTTTATGCATTTGCTAGAAACGAGTTGCGTGTTGAAGTGTCTTTGTTTGAAACTGAGTTAGTTGTAACTGAAGTAAAGTTATATTTCTCCCCGAACGCTTTACTTATAAAGCTTACTGTATGTTATCGAGCATATGTGAAAAAAAATATAAGTATGTAATGACAAACCAACTTGGTTATCGCTTCAAAGATCAACCTTATTACCAATATCAACCTTATTCTTTTAGTGATATAGTCAATGTTTTATTGATACGTAATATTAATATGTTATGTTCAATCCAGTTCCTGACGCTGCCCCCGGGTGACGAGCGAGGGCGGCTGGTGCCCGTGCTTCAGAAGATTTTGACCCTTACTCCCGACGAAATGAATAAAATACAAGCAGTCGCAAAAGGTACGTAACCTCTTTTTAACACATTCACTGCTAACATTTCATCTTCTTCGTAAAATCTCTAACAATTGGACGCACAGACGCGTCGTTAGCAGTGAACGCGTAGGCGTGCGAAGTGGCTGAACTTCTATCTTACAAAGCCAAATAACATTGCCATTGAGTAGAGTTGCGACTAAGGTTTCTAGCCCTCCAGGAGGGGAAAAAGTGGAGTCGCTTTGCTAAAAATATTTAATGTCGTTAGTTTGGCAGTGCATTTTCATTATTGTGTTTGTGGTAGACTGCAGTGACCGCTTACAATCAGGTGGACTGCTTGAAAGCTTGTTTAGAAACCTAAATTTATAAAAAACTGCGTGCCTAATCGAAAATATTTGTAACATAGATACGTTATTTTTAGATAAATTAGATTTAATGTATTATCTTCTATACTAGTATATGAAGCTGAATAATTTGTTTGTTTGCTTGAATGTGCTATTCTCAGTTAGATAGCCTATCTATCAAGGAAGGCTATATAACATCACGTAGCCAATCGCGGGCCAAAGTAACTATTCCAGCAGAAGTTAGTTATTTATTAAATAAATTAAAAAAAAACATAGTCATTTGCGTAACCCAAAATATCTTTATTTGATTATACTGAAGTACACTATTTATAATGTATATTTTCTTCTTTCAGGCTTAGATCCGAACCCCAGCAAAAGTTGGGGCAGCTACCTACCATGGCCTGGGGGGAAATAAATATAGCCAGTATACATATCGTTACTCAAATATAGTCATAGTATTGTATAGGTGTCTTATATACTGAATTTATCTGTGATTTCGCTGGACAGGAATGTATTTTATCGTTGTGATGCACTGATATTGTACACGGCATTTACCTATGTGCATGAGTTATGAACTTAAATCGAAAATATATGCGTTGAGTTCTAAAAGTTGTATCGAAATATTATCTGCACTATTCATTTCCATTTATGTACTGCTTATAATATTATTTTATATTCTCCTAAGTAATCAATAATGTTATTATTACTGTTAAGTCCGCCTGGCATTCTGTATATAATCGTATTATAGTTAAGTACTATATATTTTTATAGAACAGCCCATAGAATCATATTTAAAACTACAAATTCAGACGAAAAACTTTTGTCAGGAATAAAGAATTTTGTGATCGAGTATATTTTGTCAATAATATGTAAATCGCAGAAATTGATAACCTGTTGATTTATTGACACTGTGTGCGTTACATTTTGTAAATATGTAAACGTAATTGGATCGCTTTTTTATATTTGGTCTGCTTATTCTACTTTATATGTCCTGACGTCATTGATTTAATACCTACCCACTTTGTATGTCGTGCAATGGACGATTATAAAGGCTAATTACTAAATTGCTGTCATAAAAAAACTAGTTAGTTTATAACAAGAAATTATGTAATAGCTGCATACTTTGCGCCGGGTTTATTGTATAGCTAGAAATTATCAAAGTTCAATTACTATTAAGGAAGATTATACTTTCCCTTTTATGGTTTTAAGTTTATTCTTACAGGTGCCGGCACGAGCTATGAGCGCTCAGCGATAATAGTGGGGTAACAGCGAATGTATTACACTCGCGTCGCGCCATACATACAGACAGAGACATGCTCATAAAATTAATACGGCATTCAAAGTCAGCGCTCATAAGTCGTGCCTGCACCTGTCAAGGAAAAAAGGAATAAGGAAAATATGTAAAATATGTAAACATGTATGTTTACGCATGTATTGTCCACAGGTGTAGGCAGAGGTGTACTTAAAGTATACCCACATTTCGCCAGTTATGTTTAAAATATGATAGGTGGCGAGCTTATTGCCGTAAGGCGGGCATTAACCCAGTCTCCGGTCTGTTGCTGACTTTTATAAAATTATTTACATGTAAAATAATATTTTTAATTTTGTGCACTGGTGTATTATTTTAATATTCATCTTAATCTTTGCTAAATATTTCTATTGCATTATTAATTTAAATAACAATTGTAATGTGTATAATTTGTATTAATTTATCTTTTTAGTGGGTATTTATATAGTATTGGTAAGAATTATTTAGTAAATGAAAATAAAATAAATAAAGGCGTTACATGTATGTAAAAGTGGTATTATTTGCATTCCATATTCCTAAATGCTTTATTATTAGTTTTTTTCCTTAAATGGTCGGTGTTCCATGTAGGTGAAACTTTCAAACCACATTAACTAGCATACAGTCTGAGTGGACTGATTAATCAAATCGAAAAACAGAGATAGTAACGAAAATCAAATCAGTCTCATATGGATCAAAATATTATAAGCAACTTTACAGGACTCCGTAACCTAAAACGTTCTACCGTAATGTTATATTACATTGTAGTGTCTACCCATGCAATGAATATAATTTTATGAGCTTATAGACCATGTAAGCTCTGCATTGGTTACTGGAACGATGCCAAATGGTGAATCGTCTATATTTGTAAGAAGTGTACTTGGTTTTATGCACACATACGCTCACCCCTGTATCCCATGGGGCATGTGGGTAGGCAAAAGCCACTCTATTTAGTTCCAGATGAAATATAACAAGAATATGTCTAGGACAATACCCGGCCGAACACAATACAACCCTTTTTGGAGAGCAGTGATGAAGTATAATGAAAATGTTATAGTAAGGTGATAAAGGCCGTTATTTTACATGCTGCGATGATTAAAAAAGTAAAATACCATATCCGTTAACTTTACTTCTATTAAATACGTATTTACAAGTTAACAACATATCTGTTTCAGTAATACGAAAAAATCTTCACCAATATTTTATTATCAATAAATTTAATTTAATTACGAACATTTTTTATTCGTGATCTTTAAAAGTAAGGTGTTTGATTTTATTGATTGTATTTCCCGGGCGAATGCTCCACGGCGCATGCTCTAAAATTGCTCGGAAAATTCGTGACTGCGGTTGCAAAGGTGAGTTTCCTTATGTTTTATTGTGTAATATTTGTTTCACAGTGCAATTGCGGTGCTTGTAAGTTGTTTCATTATTTGTCTTGCAAAACAGTGTATAAATTAGATATCTATTTATTGTATATCTTCCCTAATCTTATGCCCTTTCTGACTGCCGGCACCACATTTTGAAATTATGCAATTTCATTCACTGTTGTTGTGATGAATATGATTGAATATTTTAAAACCATGATTTGAAACGTTGATTATAAAGTAAGGTACCTATTTGTATTGTATCACCACATATAATGGCCATAGCTTTAATTCCAAACATGAGGGACAAAGTTACGGGGTGGCGCCTTTACTTCGCTGTTTTTTTCTATGTGAATTACCTATTTCTTTATACCTACTTGGCGTTGGTATCTAATACTTGGTGTCACATGTATTTAATAGGCTCAGTTAATAGGTTTTATTTTCCTAATAATGCATATTTTGACTTTATATAGGAAGAATGAAAAACATCAAATTTCTAAATTCAAACATTTGTCCAATTTGTCATATTTTTGTCAATGTGATTGCGATGTGATTAATAAAAAGTAACTAAGTAATATTCATTGAGCGACCCCACTGGCTGCTAAAGGGCGTACGTATTGTGAGTTCATAATGATATAGTTGTCTGTGGTGGTGGTTCCCCAATAGACCCTGACGGGGTACAGGCAGGAACGCACTAGTTGAAAGCGCGGTGGCGATTATTTTAGACCTATTGCGATATATTGCGAAATTTTTGCATCGTCCATAGGTATCTCAAATTAGGACTAAAGCATAGCACTACAAATTAATATGAGAACCTATTTTAAGAATACTTTAGTACCTACATATATTGATTTAAGCGGTTCGTATTGTTTCTAATATTAGACTGCTCGGTGTTCGTGGACAATATATCCAATGTGACATAATAGTTAGCTACAGCATTCTTGGTATCATCTTTATGATTATCTACTTACTTTAATTATTATTTCATGTATCATGCCCCTGAGCTGTAAATATACAAATTTTTGGTGTATTTACATTGATACAGGATATTTTAAATAGCGCAATTTTTTTCATAATATTGTCTAAAGTGTCTTAAAAATCTAAGATGTTCAAAGTTTTATATAGCAATATACAAATTACCTATGTCGGTGTTAGGTAGGTAGATTCCGTAGGTGTTAGAATATCAATTACATACCTATATAGGTATAGGAAACACATCTAGGTTCGCTGTATCGACGTCCAGGATTTTCGCGCAGACTCGGAAGCTAACTCCAGTATTTCTATCTCATGCACTAGGTATCTGTCACAGTTGATTTATCGGTGTTGCACCTCTTGCAATTTGGGCGTAACGTGCGTTCATAGTTCGATCTTTGGTGATTTTACTGTAACAGAAGTTGTATATTCGGACGAAATACCTTCATAAACCTCCTTGCTTGATGAAAGTAAGATTTATTTCGGTAACAAGTATTTTATTGGTTTCCATTCTTGTATACCTACTTAGAAAATGGCACGCGTGCGTCTGCCTGATGGTGCGTCTACTGAAGCCTAGTACTGCTTGCAGCTGTTCTCTCTACCTTATAATTAATGGAATCGCTGTTCAAATAACACAAAGATTAAGCGGTTCCATCTATTGCTTGCTCAACACCTCCGCTCCTCCTTCCCTTCACGGAGCACAATTGCGATATTACTACCCGCAGGCGCAGAACATTTACCAATGTCAATGTAATGTTATTTGGCTGCGATCATTTGTAGGTAAAGGGCCTTCCCCAGTTAGGCAGCTCTGTTATTCGAACGTGAGATCCCGTACTTTACTTCTTGGCACCTAGCTATACATATATTCGTTACATACATGTGTAAATGGTGTGGTCATTTTTATTAAATAAACTTAGATACCTACAGGTGCCGTCACAAGTCTTGAGTGTGTAGCGAAAATATAGGCGGATACTGCGTTATGACTATACTGCTGGTTTTTGCGCATTCTAAGTATGCGCTCATAACTCGTGACGGGACCTGTATTCCCTGTTGTTATAAAACTAAAGATAAGTTTTAGATACGTACTACAAATATAGGTTATTTCAATAGGTTTGCAGATTAGATCAGGCGTATCAGTGAGTTAATTCAGCTGCGAAGATGGGTAAGGAGAAGACTCACATCAATATCGTGGTGATCGGCCACGTGGACTCTGGCAAGTCCACTACCACTGGCCACCTCATCTACAAGTGCGGAGGCATCGATAAGCGCACCATTGAGAAGTTTGAGAAGGAGGCCCAGGAGATGGGCAAAGGCTCTTTCAAGTACGCGTGGGTACGTACTGGTGCTTCTATAAAATCAAGATTTTAGAGCCATTGCTGCCGGATCTTTGTATAGGTCAAAAGGTCACGCAGCCACTCGCTTCTGCTGATGCGCAGATCATTAAAGCGAGCGTGGGAAGGTATGATGCTTATCCGGAATATTTTCTCAGTTCCAATACTACGCTTTTGAATAGGTACGAGTAGGTTGAAATTACGAGATTTTAAAGACTTCAACGAATCTTTTTTTGTGCAGGTCTTGGACAAGCTAAAAGCTGAGCGTGAGCGCGGCATTACCATCGATATTGCTCTATGGAAGTTCGAGACAGCCAAGTATTATGTGACAATCATAGACGCGCCTGGCCACAGGGACTTCATCAAGAACATGATCACGGGCACCTCTCAGGTAGGTATTTATTCAACGTGACTTTAGGGGCATCGTTTATGTTCTCGCAACAGACAGTCTGTTTACAAAAACTTATGGGTCATCATATCCTGCAGCTAACCTGCTGCTAACGGAACGAATTCTTTCAATTCTGTCAATAAAACATATATGTATTGCTTTAACAGCGTTTAAGCATTACGATTCCGACTCAAGGTTCTATAAACGTGATTGCATAGGCTGACTGCGCGGTGTTGATTGTGGCGGCTGGTACTGGTGAGTTTGAAGCCGGCATCAGCAAGAACGGGCAGACCCGTGAGCACGCTCTCCTCGCCTTCACACTGGGCGTGAAGCAGCTCATCGTCGGCGTCAACAAGATGGATTCCACCGAGCCGCCTTACCACGAGGCTCGCTATGAGGAGATCAAGAAGGAGGTCTCCTCTTACATCAAAAAGATTGGTAAGTATGCATCAACCAATAGGAAATAATGTAGCCGTTGACAACAATTCATATGTTTGATTATTTCTCTACAGACTTTAAGATATTTAAAAAATATAACCAATAATTAATTAGAAACCAAATATACCTACTTAGGTAAATTTGGTTGGATAGAATTTTATGCTATGGAAATATTTTTTACGAAAAGATACAGCTCTGGCACACCTGTCGTGTCTATAGCTAAAGTCACCGGAAAAAATGTAGACACGAAGAAGTATGTAGTTACTTAGTAGGGTTATTTCTGATTATTATTCATGTGAATCGATTGTGGAGCATGCCAATCTGTAATGTACCAGGGTACAACCCGGCGTCGGTGGCCTTCGTGCCGATCTCTGGATGGCACGGCGACAACATGCTGGAGCCCTCCGACAAGATGCCCTGGTTCAAGGGCTGGACCATCGACCGCAAGGACAACAAGGTCGAGGGGAAGACCCTCATTGAGGTATCAATATTTAATCTAAGTATATAAAATTCTGAGCATTTAAAATTTTAGGGCCATGCAACGGTGCAGATGCCGTCACATGAGCACTCAGCGAAAATAATTGGGGAAGCTACGCATGTATTTTATTGCGTCACACCATACAGGGAGGCAGAGACTAACTCATAAAATGTCAGCGCTCATAACTCGTGACGACGGCACCTGTAAACCCTTACGACTAATTGCGTACAACCTTCCTTTCAAGGTTTTGTTGTCTGGTTCCATTACCTAAATAATCTAGTGCGATGAATGATATACCTACGTACATCAAATAGGTACCTACAATTGAAAGGGGTCACACACGCTCTTGTACACGAATGTAAAAAAGGATGGTAACTAATATGTCGACATCAGAGCCATATTGTCGGATGTCCAATTGTTCCCATAGGGACATGCAACCCTATGGCTGTGATGTCGAGATATCAGCTTGAAGAATTGCTTGAAATCATAATTGAATGGGAACGTGCAGGCCCTGGACGCCATCCAACCTCCATCCCGGCCGACGGAGAAGCCGCTGCGCCTCCCGCTGCAGGATGTGTACAAGATAGGCGGCATCGGCACCGTGCCTGTGGGCCGCGTCGAGACTGGCATACTCAAGCCTGGTGAGATTTTATACCCACGATAGTAGGTACCGAGAATTTGCATCCCTTATTTGCATACCTAAACACCGAGCTACTGAATTAACCGCGAGGCATCATAATAGTGAAAGATTTTTTTAAATCAGTCCGGTAGGTACTTTCGTAGCCCATTCGTTACAAACAAACCAACAAATATTTCCTCTTTATAATTTGTTTACTTAAATGTGGAATTGTAGCCTTAAAATATTGGACGTACTCTGGTGTGAGACGATACTGAGTAGGAGTCGAATAAAAATCTCGAAAAGTATTGATGAAAATGAAAATGATTTATTCAGTTTAGGCCCTGGTAAGGCACTTATGAATGTCGAGGAATTTACCACGGATGATGTTAAAGCCTCTCATTGTTGTCGTCATAACTGTAGATGCATCTACACAGGATGCTGAATTGCGTTATGTGTAGGCATGGTTGTGGTGTTCGCGCCGGCCGCCATCACGACGGAGGTGAAGTCCGTGGAGATGCACCATGAGGCGCTGCAGGAGGCCATGCCCGGGGACAACGTCGGCTTCAACGTCAAGGTACGCCACTTGAAATCACAATTAGTAGTCCTATTCCTGTCTGTTACTGTTGTGATTTCACTCACTTATTTTTATCTTATCTATACAGATAAATAAAATTGAAGTGTGAAGAGAAACCAAATTTTTTTTTTCTCTATATGTCTGTCTATCTGTTTTTCTCTTTGCTCCGGCTAATCGTCGAAACAGCTGGACCGATTTTAACGGGACATTCACTGGCGGACAGCTACTTGTTACAAGGAGTAACTTGTAGCTGCTTGTAACCCAGGGTCCCCATCAACTGAACTCTACACGGGTAAAATTGCGGGGCAGTGCTAGTCGCACTATAAATTAGTAAGTTAATTAGTGAAAAGTTTTAATAAGTAACTTATTCCGTCACGAGTTACGAGCGCTGACCTTGAATAGTATAGTAGTGTTGCGTAGTAAGTAGTAATTCTATGAGTCTCTCTGTCTGTCTTTACGGCGCGACGCGAATAACTAACCCTACTCTTCTAGCTGAGCACTCATAGCTCGGTATTTAAACAATAAGTTTTCTGGTGAGGTACTTATCGTTAAATCCATTCTATAGCAAATTTGAGAGAACCTTGGGTACGTTACAGAACGTGTCAGTCAAAGAGTTGCGCCGTGGTTATGTGGCCGGAGACTCCAAGAACGCCCCGCCCAGGGGCGCCTCCGACTTCACTGCTCAGGTAAATAAATCTATACCAGTCTGATGCAGAGGTTATTTATATGCGTATCTGCCTACTTATATGCGTACATACATTCTTGTATGGGGTAGATGTTAAAATTAAGTGGTGTGTTCCAGGTGATTGTACTGAACCACCCAGGGCAGATCAGCAACGGGTATACCCCGGTGCTGGACTGTCACACCGCACACATTGCTTGCAAGTTCGCCGAGATCAAGGAAAAGTGCGACCGTCGTACCGGTAACTATACTACCTACTACTCGTTCCAGCTTATATAATTTTTACCATGCATTCCTCGTCAATCGCACGTTAATTTGTGTAGGCAAGACCACTGAGGTGGAGCCGAAGTCGATTAAGTCAGGCGACGCGGCCATAGTGACGCTGGTGCCCACCAAGGCACTGTGTGTGGAATCCTTCCAGGAGTTCCCGCCGCTCGGCCGCTTCGCCGTGCGCGACATGCGCCAGACCGTCGCGGTTGGCGTTATCAAGGTTAGCCCCGCTCATTATTCCCAATACCTTCTAACGATTTAATCCATTCATTCACTTAATTATTTTTTCGTATCGGTTGCTAGCTACCATAGACAAGTGAAAAAATACGCGTCGAACGAACATAGAACCTCATTCTATTTTTGAAGTCGTTTCTTCTGAAAATCTTGTGTGGCTTAAATCCATCGACCATGTCCCTTCTTCGGCTGCACCAAGATAGGTATGGTAATCCTAATTGCAAGAAGAGTTCAGAGAAAATACAATACTTCATCACTTACTTCGCCGGTTTTAATTTTCTACCACATACATTTATAGCCACCCTGTTTCTGACACTTGCGGACCGAACTGACCCATACATTTTTGTTGCAGAATGTGTCATTCAAGGAGGTAACCACAGGTAAAATTACCAAGGCCGCCGAGAAGGCACAGAAGAAAAAATAACTATGGGGCACCCTAAACAAAGTAGAGCAGCAGGCTTCCTCCGCCCAAGAGGCTGCGCCGGCTGCCCCCGCCCCGGCTCCCTCCCCCTCCCCCTCCCCCCTCCCCGTAGCTTCCTGCCAACGGAGCTTCTTCACTGGTGACATCACGCTCGATTCCTGCGTATGCATTTATAATAGCAAGATGTTATTAAAGTTAGTTCGTTTTAGTTACGCTTACATGTTAAGTTTATATATTTGTGATTATTTTAGTCGTAAGTTACTTGCCAAGTTTGAATTTCCGTATCTGAAAGCTCGTTACGTTTTATTCTTTCATCGCAAAGAGTTTAGGAGGAAAGGCACTATAGTGTTGGATTTTTAAACCGTTACATACTTTTAAAATATCCTTAAAAAAATCTATTTATTGGATTTGTATAAATTTTACCTCATTGTGATTTTAAACTCATATATATATTTATATATATATATTTATCAATTCCTGCTCAGTTAATTAATAATTATTTATATTAAAATTTAGTGTTATAATGTTCTAAGAATGATGTCCTAAGGATTATAATACATATTTTATTCTAATATTTCGTTGTAAATGTAACTGAAGCTGAGTGATATTGAAGATATATTTATATTTAAAAATATAAAAGCAACATCATGACATGTGTAGACAATGCGGGAAGCGGTTTAAAACCAGTCCCATTTAGTTAGCAGTAAAGCGTTAAAAACGTTTTGATAAAAAAAAATGTAACTTTATAAAGTGTAGAAATAAAATGAAATAATTTCTGTTCCTAGTCTCTACTAAAATGTATTGTGTTTAATACACCTGTATGAACTAGGGTATTTAAGTACATAATCACTTACACGGTGAAGGTTTAAACATTCAATACGAATGAATCCATTAGATATTGTAACATTTTACGGAAAACAAACCAATGACTCATTTTAAGCTAAATGTAATGTTTTCAATAATTTTGTAAAGACCTTGATCCTGATAAAACCAATAAAGAAGCTACTGGTAGATCATTGTTTTATTCAGCTCCCGGCACGTCCTGCAATGGGCTAACTTTCTACAACTCTGTCTGTAATAGACAGATCTAAATATCAAAATCTAGATCTGATCAAAAGCGATGGGTAGGCCATAGACTCCTACGAGATAGGTACAATATCTTACAGGGTTGTTGGTATAAGAGGTAGGGCGAACAGAATGATTCAAATGGAAGTCCGATCGCGAGAGATAGTTTAATACCGTATAATACCTAACATAAGTTTCGTAGACCTTCGCTTCAAATCAACCTAAAGTTATATCCGTATGTATGGAAGAGCTACTTAAAATTTTAAATAGAAGCCTCGCAGTTAAGTGTAATTTTGTATGGAATGTTAGAATATCCGTTATATTTTCTTATTTCTATAGGAATACCTATTCACTACCGACTAGATATTTTTATACACTACTTTCTCATTGAGAATTTCCAGGTTAGTACGGATAATAATTATCTTTGATACCTATATTAGACCTTGCTGTGCCCTAATAGGGTTAATGTTAGTTAAACTTAGGATACCATTATAATTATGTTAAATTTGTATATTTCACATAACTAACTTAAATGCAATAAATATATGAATGAAAAATTGTTTTAATTTATTTAAAAAAATTGTACGTTTTGAAATTCAGAATTTTTGACGCGCTTAGTAGTCTGCGTCTGACCCACTATATTGCAGGATCCATCCAACTGTAATTCCTCAATCCATCAAGTGAATTGTTAAAGTAAACAAACAAACCATTTTGTGACTGGTTGTACGAGCAACGACACTATTGCCTTTATATCAGGAAAAAATATAACCTTAATAGACAATATGCCATTAATGACAGCTGTTGTTTTGTTTATTTCATTCTTTTATTTTAGTATTTTCAGGGATCTGTCAGTCAGGTTTTCGCCGATGATATTTACGTGCGACTGGAGCGGATTGTTGATAACGAAACACGATGACGTGTGCATTGCCGTAAGTGAAAGTAACTCATTTGTGGTAGGAGGAATACGTGTAGGCCTTCAATATCTGTTGTGTGTTCTAACAACTGCAGTCACCCGCGAGACGTGGTTTCGTTCACTTGGGTCCACGTAACTTACTGTTCCATTTACGATGTGTGGAATTTTTGCCTACATTAACCATCTGACGCCAAAGACCCGGCGCGAAATCTTGGAGTTGCTCGTCAATGGATTGAAGCGTCTGGAGTACCGCGGCTATGATTCCGCCGGCGTTGCTGTCGATGCAGCCGACCAAAAGGATATAGCTGTAATGAAGCGAAAAGGCAAAGTTGCCGCGCTTGAAGAATTACTCAATGAGCGCAGCGCTGAGCTATCAGTAGAGGACAGTGTGGATTCCCACTGTGGTATTGCGCATACTCGCTGGGCTACCCACGGAGAGCCGAGTGCAGTCAACTCTCATCCTCAGCGGTCAGGAGAGGACAACGCATTCGTCGTCATTCATAATGGAATTATCACCAACTATAAAGAAGTTAAAACTTTCCTGGAACACAAAGGGTATACTTTTGAATCCCAGACTGACACTGAAGCCATTGCCAAGCTAGTTGACCACCTGTACAACCAACACAAGCATTACAGCTTCCAGGAACTAGTTGAACAGGTAATCCAACAACTTGAAGGTGCTTTTGCTTTGTGCTTCAAATCTCGCTACTTCCCAAATGAATGTGTGGCAACCAGGCGTGGAAGCCCACTCCTTGTGGGGATCAAGACCAGGCGCCGCCTGTCTAGTGACCATGTCCCCATCATGTACACCAACAACAAGGCCACTCGTGGTGTGGTTGCTGCTGTACCCAGAGTCAACAGTCATGCTCACTTTGAACCCGAAGAAGAGAGGGATGTTGAATATTTCTTTGCATCAGATGCTTCAGCTGTTATCGAACATACCAACAGAGTGCTCTACTTTGAAGATGATGATGTTGCTCACATCAAAGATGGTGTCCTAAGCATTCACCGGTTGTCCAGCAGCAGCAATGACCCTCATGAGCGTGAAATTTTCACTTTGAAACTGGAATTGCAACAGATTATGAAAGGAAACTATGAGTACTTTATGCAAAAGGAAATATTTGAGCAGCCAGAGTCAATAGTGAACACAATGAGAGGACGTCTCAACTTTGCTGATGGCACTGTTACTCTGGGAGGAATCAAAGACTACATACCTGAGATTAAAAGGTGCAGAAGACTAATGCTCATTGGATGTGGTACTAGCTACCACAGTGCTGTTGCTACAAGACAGTTGCTTGAGGAACTAACCGAGTTGCCGGTTATGGTTGAATTGGCTTCTGACTTCTTGGATAGAAACACACCAGTTTTCCGAGATGATGTTTGCTTCTTCATCTCCCAGTCAGGAGAAACAGCAGATACACTCATGGCTCTGCGTTATTGCAAGCGTCATGGTGCTCTCATTGTTGGTATTACCAACACTGTCGGTAGTTCTATCTGTCGGGAGTCACATTGCGGTGTCCACATCAATGCTGGCCCGGAGATTGGTGTTGCATCAACGAAAGCCTATACCTCGCAGTTTGTGTCGCTTGTTATGTTCGCATTAGTGATCAGCGAAGATCGTATTTCTCTGCAAAAGAGGCGCGCCGATATCATAGAAGGCCTTCACGAGTTGGACACGAAAGTCCGTCAAGTTCTAGCTTTAGATTCGGAAGTCAAAGCTTTAGCTGAGGATTTGTATCGTCAGCGTTCATTGCTCATCATGGGTCGTGGATACAATTTTGCTACATGCCTGGAAGGAGCACTTAAAGTTAAGGAATTGACTTACATGCACAGTGAGGGTATTATGGCGGGAGAACTAAAACACGGCCCTCTAGCCCTCATTGACGACTCCATGCCAGTTATGATGATAGTGATGCGTGACCCGGTGTACATCAAGTGCATGAATGCACTGCAACAGGTAACCGCGCGTCAGGGACGCCCCATCGTGGTGTGCGAAGAAGGTGACTCGGAAACAATTAGTCTCGCGTCACGGTCACTCCAGATACCTAAAACGGTAGACTGCTTGCAAGGCATTCTCACAGTCATACCCATGCAACTCCTCGCGTACCACATCGCCGTCTTAAGGGAATGCAATGTGGATTGCCCGCGCAATCTGGCCAAATCTGTCACAGTAGAATAAAGAGGATAAAATAAGTAGTACGACGGATAACTGCAAGGACAACGCAGCGCAAAGCAAAATTAAATTGCATTCACATCTTTGGTGCATATTAGGGCTGAAGGGGTAACAGTTCAATGGACCATTATGTTTATGAATTAAGTATAATGAATGGTATCCTATGTATAGAATACCTACTGTACCTACATTTTGTACTGTAGCGTCTGTGGCCTAACCATCGCCCTGATGGTCCTTTATTAATCCTACTTCGGCATACTTAGCACAGAAGGTGTTCATTATATACCAGTTACTGGTATATAAAATGGGAATATGTCCAAATGATTTGTCTATGTTTGATAGATACTCTTTTTTTTCCTGTCTTTCGTTTACCTAAGTACATTCCGTTTTTTCCTTTTTATATGTAATGTAAGCACAATTTCTTTTCTATCTATCTTCATAAACCATTGACATTCCATAAATTGTACATAATGTACCAACGTCACCAATCTAAGTTTTGGTATTGATATTGTAATTAAGTATTATGATTCCATAAGAATATCGTCGTAGCTGTACCAAGGCCATACCTCTCACTTTAAAATACCTGCGTAATACTATCACAAGTAGTTATGTAGCTGGGTGTTTCGAGGCGCGAGTATTGGTATTATGGTAATATTTCATCGCAGATCTTTACATTAATTAGCAAGTATGTGTTTAATGGAAAAGCATATTATAATAATAATTGGGTACCTGTATGTACATTTACGGCACCCACACATAGATCAAACAATGTCATAGTATTTATTGTATTCTTTTGCGTTTTGTAGTAGATTGGTGTCTCGCCTATTCGTATGCAAATATCCGTGGGCGTTAGGCAACATCCCTTGGTTTAATTTACCAATGTATCTGTATAGCTTTCATTTCATTTCTAACATTGACCTGTAAAACATGTCAATCTTATGAAATACCTATTCAAATTGCTTTTTAAGCTTTGATTTAATGAGATTTGTATATGTACATATCACATTTTAAGTTAACATACTTATTTAATTTTGATAAGGCATTTAGAACTTTGTTTATGATTTTATATAAGTAAACCTGTAATACAGCTATATGCTTAGTTACTTACCTACTGTGTTAAACTGCTCATAGGTACGTACATATATATCTTAAAGATATTTTTGCTATATTTGAGTTAGATCATGCTTTTAGATATTATTAAATATAAAATTTTATTACTTACTTATATTATTATTGTTACAAATTTGTATATTTTAAAGTTTTTGTGTATAAATTTAATAAACATCACATTTTATACGAGAATTTTGTCGCGGAAAAGATATAGATGACAAAATAGTTATATGCTACGTAGGTAATATAATTGAACATTTTGGATATACCTACCTACCTTCATTTAAGTATGTACCTGAATGTCAAGAAATAAAAATAAATGTTTGAGGTCTTAGTAAAATGATGTAAATTTTTAGTAACCGTTAGTTATATCGGCACTTAGATACTTAAATTAAAAAAAACGTAATAAAATAACGTTACAAAATAATTGATTCTGTAACGTTATTGAAGGTGGGTAGCGATATTTTATTATACATATACATTTATACCACTATGTTTACACGTTCACAATTATTTGGAAATCTGTCAACTGTCTGTCTGTTGAGGCTCATGTGAATCTCGTTGCTTTAATATCACTACTTATTTTTCTGCTATATGTACAAATTACAATCAGTTTTACATTTTAAAATTGCATTTGATGCACCTTCTAATCAGGTTTACGAGATTTTATCATGGACCTAAAAATAGTGGATATTTTATCGAATTTCGGTGTAATAACTATAATTAATTCCGGTTACTGTGCTATCCTGCCGCATTGATAACGCCATCAATCTGAATCCGGGGCTTATTTCAAAGAACATGAAGTTTATTATTGAAATATTTATAATCTATCTATAAATTATTCATAGGTTTATCTACTGATTGATTTTACAGATTGTCAATATCAAAGCAAAGTGTATTAGATCACAGCGATGATACTGGCCATGTAGGTACTAAAGTGCGCATTTTATTATTTGATTAATTATCAACAACTTATGGACTTATTGTGCTCCTCACTTTAATAACCTTTCCTTTTTTATAACACCTTAATACTGAAGCTAAATTACTAGTCAAATTTTGTTTTTTTAGCTTAAGTTTTACACAGTCTATCCATGCAATTAAATGATTTACCTGGTAAATTATAATGATCTCATTTCGGAATAACTTGTTTGGTCACATGATTGTTTTAGATCAATTCCCATTAAAAATATTTCTTAATCACTAACGGAAATTATATGTAAGTACCAACGTTAATTATTTTCTTATGTATGTATGTATATATTATTAAACAGCAACAATATTTGAATGTCGGTCATCAAAGTAAAGCACGCTAGTACCTATATGCAGCCAAATGTCGGTCTTTCGTTTTGGCATTCTTGTGGTTTTGGTATAGAAAGACCGGTGCGGATGCATTTGCCCACACATCGATAATGGATTTTCTTTTCCGAAACGAAATGAAATATCCGCCTAGCGTAGTACAGTTATTCTCGTCAGGTACACTCTCCGGCGATAATAATGTATGCGACCTTATTACTGTAATTAATGCCATAGAACTAAGCAAACTGCCTATGTCGTATAACACCGCAACATTCAGAGGTTCCCCAGACCAACGACGAACTGATAGATCAAATGCTTAGTCGCATCGCAAGAATTTCTAAGCTTTGACGTTTAATTTTTGTCCCATAAAATTACACTTCAAAGCTAAGAATTTTCTTAATACCCGCTGCTTAAAACGATAATTGTTGACACCCCGGTCCGTTATTCTGTAAGTTATCTCGATCGACGGCGAACTCTCAAGATCCTAATCTCGCGGTTTGAAATTTAAGAAATTGATACATTATAAAGCTCAATTTCGTTTGATCGAATACGCCCTAGAGATATCTTACAGAATAACGCAGAAGGTTGGCAAAGCTGGTTTTCAGTGCAATATGTTTTGTTTGATGCCAATGGTATATTAGCCAAGTTGTATCTGCGATACGTTGGCGATATAACAAGCGGCAATATTCGATAAAATATGGTGGTGGTGACCTCTCTATGTTGTCGTACCTACTCATACACACGCTATCAGACATGTGATAATTTGCTTGATTAAGGTCAACAGTTTGGACAAAACGCACATTTAACTTTGTTATGTAAAGATGTGTGCTAATTCATGTATAGTATTTATATATTATCTACCTAGGTACTTACTTACGTAAAACTTGTAAAGATTTTGTTAACAAATAACGAAGCAAACAACGCAATGTGACGAACAGCTGCAGAAATAATTATTTCACGTCTACAAATGTTTTCATATTTTATTTAGTTAAAGTGAAAATAAATTTTTTTGAAAAAATCTGAAGATTTATTATTTACTTACAATGTAAAATAAACAAATAACGAATTTACTATAAACATACATTTAGCGTAATTAGCCATACATGTCTATGGCCCATTTGGTACCTACGATTAAACGAAAACCAAAATAAATTTAATTTTCATTCTGCATCTCGTCCCACGTTTCTTTATATGTGGAACTTTGAATTTATCTGGGGCCCTACCATGACCTATTATTGCCCTAATATTTCCACTATGTGACAGTGACAGATGTAAACACGTCATATACATGTCTCATAATAAGAGTTAAACTATCATGGCAATAAGAGGTCATGGTAGGGCCCCTGCATTTGATATAGGTACTAATAACACAAGACGTTTGCCCACTTTGTGGCAGGGGAGCCCACGATGCTAAATGGGGATTTACTCGAGCGTCGTAGAGACCTATTGGGTTGCAAAGCTTAAATGATAAGAAGAAAAAAATGTTATATGATATATACCTTTTCATCGGTGGGGAAAGCGGCTATAGATTTTTAAATTTGTAAAAAAAAAATTTCATGGACATCCTCGAGCGCGTCAGATATTGATAGCATCAATGCCCTACGTATTTTTAATAATGTACGTATGTTAGTCTGATCGTTTGCATGATGGGGGTGGTCGTGAGTAAGGGTTGAAAATGAAAAAAAAAATAACGAGCGCGTTGATCAACTTTTTTTTACTAATCTGATCCTATATCCTTCACGGGCGGCCTTATATATGGGCCTCATGTTTGGTGGAGGTACTTAACCACAAGGTATCCCCCTGTATATTAATCTGCCGCGCTTTAGAAAATCCCGAAATCCCCGCTTGGGCTCCCCTACTATTGGATGTAACATGAGCTTTGGGGGCTAAAAAAGGCGCCAAAATTTAAAGGAGGTGGTTTTCTAAGGTTGAGCTATTTGCCCGTATTAACGAAAAGTCATATACATCACGGCCAAATTTGGAAGAGGTAGTTTTCCGCGTGAAGTCTTTCAATTGATTACCCCCACATTTCTTCAAAGATTGCATTACAAAGTATCTGTATCTACCTACTTATCTAGCGTGACAGGCAAAATATTAAGAACTAGATAAGTAAAACATCCAGATGATACAGGTTTTTTAGGTAGGTATCTATTCCAACATGTCAAACAATCGATAAATATTGCCAAAATCCAGTTTTATACGACTTTGAAATTAAATGACTACTTAAATAAATAGGTACCTATTAACTTGTGATCAGTGTCTGTCTTATTCTTATATACACAATCACATATTCCTTTAGTGACCTTTAAACGGATAGAACAGCTCTTTTAGATTTATTATTTAAAATGTCATACAGCTTAAATTAGACTGATTTATATTATGTGTGCTATTTAAACCGACTAATTTAATAGCATTGTATATTCGCCTCTAAAAATGCACATTATCCTCTGAATTTGAGTTTTACCTGTATGAATACAACCTAAAAAGGTAGGTAGGTACCTACTTACCTATCTGTTAAATTATTTTTAACTGACTTCAAAAAAAGGAGAACGGTATTAATTCGACTGTAGTTAGTAGAATCCGTGACTGAGTTAGTAAATTTGATGGCGATGTATTTAAATAAATTTCCCGTTTTAAAACCAGAAGTTAGGTTCTGTATTTTCATTAAATGTATGATTCCCCGTCAGATATAGGTACCTTCTTTTTTTTTATATCAAAGGTAATCACTGCCTCTTTCCTACTAAATTCTATTAACAAAGAATGGCTAATTAGTTGGTATTGTCAGCCTCCGCCACACACAAACTAGAGGAAATTGCTTTGTTTTCTAGACTAGACCAAATAGGTACCTAAGTACTTACATTGTTTGGAGGTACTAGCTTTATTCATTTCGCATGGCACATTTCAGGGAATAAGTATTATGAATGTAGAGCATTGTTTTATGGTACTCACCTTATGAATGTAGTACATATCTATCTACGCTACATTTATCCGCTACTTCCTTTGGACTTTGGAATCCGTAAAGTGAACACACAGTTTTTATTTACAATACTGAAAGAAGCATGTAGATAGGTATTACACCTCGGTTGGGGAGATGTCGGTTGCATTGCAATATATCCCTCACTCATTTAGGTACCTAAGTACCTAATGGTACCCTATCCTGTCGGTAGGAAGTAAATCGCAGTTTAATATGCAAGTACTTATAGTATTCTGAGACTATTTTATGACAGATACCTAACCACTGCATTTTTCAGGATATTCACAACACTTATCAGCTTCGCATATCGTTATGTTCGTGGTTGGTATTGAAATTCCCCGAATAATATACACTGTATACATCAGTACAGTTTTAGGTTACTTGTAATTAATTAGACGTGATTAAACCCGCATGGTAGCTAACTAATAAGTAGTAGGTTTGTTTGATACGCTTTCATGTCTTCCCAAAACTGACCATAATGAAATTTCGCACACACGTCGAGGTTACCGAGAAATTTTCATCACCCGGCGGGCGGAAGCTAGTAATCTATAAATAACTATTGCGGCAGGTGTAGTGATTGCGGTAGTATTAACTTTTATAATACATATTATGCTCTTCGAATTTACCGAATTCGTAATCAAGGTAAGTTGGTAAGAGGGCCAGAGGTAGGAAGTAAAATGCATGTCGGAAATCTACCAACGCTCATTTCCGTAACAGCAACTGTTGTTTTTTTATTACTTTATATGTTGTTCGTTGCATAATGTGACATTTTAAAGGAAGATTTCTAAGTACTTACAAAAAATATTGGCTAATGGATAAATAATGAGTAAGCACTGCTTACCTATCTGTTTATATTCAACCCACGCCCGTCGCTAAGTAGTGAGTGATAGTTATAACACACCCAGGTACCAAGATGTCCTGTAAATCAGGTCCTAATTATATGATGACAAAACACTTAATAAGTAGGATTTAATTAATTTGATGTATTTATTCGCAAAGACTGCGAAGTAATTACATTTTCATTTCAGCCAGACTGAACGAAGTCAAAGTGTGTTGGGTAGGACTCAAACCAGTGTTGTAGCAGGCCTGATTGTTGGTATGGTGCTTACCTTCAAGTGGGTACCTACAAATAGTTAATTGATATTTCAAAATGAAATATCTGAATACCATTTTAATCTAGTGTGATAATTTCCAAGATCAAAGCGTAGTTCTTCGTAGTCGCGGCAATCAAAACGTCATCGCATCGTTCGTTGATACCTTTTAAGTGATAAGATATCTAATTGTTTACCAAAAATACAGGATATAATGCTTAGGTTTTGTTTTCATTTGCGGAGATCATAATACTCAATTGCAATTTAGTTTAAGAAACCCGTTTTTTTCTGCGGTATCGCGTTTCTTTTGTATAACTTTTAAGTATATCATTATTATTTGCAATTCAACCTTGGACCATATCAAACAAATTTTGTAGGTAATTAAGTGGGTGCAGTGATTGAAAGAGAGGCATCACGACATACAGCGAAGAAAAACAGGGTGATTTAGAAACTGTTGAACTAGGGAATTTTATTGTGAAGACCACTAATTGGCACCGACGGTCCGGGAACCCTATGGTACACCTTTGCAGTTGCGTCGTATTTGATTTGAGCTTTATAATGTATACTAACTCATACGGAAAATAGATCACATTTTCTTATTTAAAACAAATGAAATATTTATTTACTCATAAGTAATCTGCTAATTAATTAGGTGCATGTTTAATGCATTACCTAAGGTACCTCGCTATATGACTGCAACTATTTTCTTTAATCGAGATTAGTACCTAACATGCTTGATATACCTACCTAAGTAGTTGAGTTCTAAGCATGTTCTGCGTTTTAGCAATAACTGGTTTAAGAATATCATGCCGTGGTCCTGGGACTGGACACTCATATGCAGGGCAGGACATCACGCATCACTATGCCATCTCATTTCTCGGCCAATCATCCTGCGGGTCGAGGCACTTGAGGTCAGTGACACGGCCTTATGGGAGTCACGTGGTGTAGGTGGGTACCTCAGTAGTATATGTATAAGTACTACCTAGGTACTCTTCAAAACGGTGTTGGTATCGCTTGAATATCACATTATTTTATAGGAACAAAGGAGCTACAGCTGGCTCTAGCCACTCGCCTCCACGATTCAAAGTTATGTCGCGATTCAGTTTCCATCGGCAATTTAATGTATGTCGGTTATATTTTGCATCAGATTAGGTGCTTAGTTGTTTGTAACACTCGGATACAAAATCTAACATGACTCTGATGATGATATCTTGAAGCTCAATAAGAGACTGGGTAGACATAGACACTGACTGGTCTAATGAGAACCCAACGGAGACGGTGACTCAAGGTGCGAGAAATTAATGTATGGCGCACTTGAGCTATTGCACATATACGTATGACGTGTTCTGTCTTGAATCGGCGGCACTTGTGCAGACAGCAGCGTCTCCTCACACGGCATGCCCCGGCACAGTCCACACGCCTCTCTCTGTTTCACAACACGACCCACTTGACGGCCACGCGCCGCGCCACACTCCTCACCACCGCCCGCTAAGCTCTCGGAGTCCGCTGCCTCGCTCCGACCATGCCACCCAGCACATTCCAACTTTCGTATTAAGCAACAGTTACCACAATCTTTCAGTATGATAGACACTGTCCTTGCGAAATGTGAACTTTCAAAATTATTATTCCAATGCGATTGTTACAAAATGTTAGAACTACATACTTACTCACCTATACATACCTATACTATACCTACTTATACTCACCTATTTGTCTATGATGTAGGTACCATTGAGGTATGAGCCCGGTAAGAGTTAGTATCTACCTTTTACCCAATTATACCTACCTACATACCCAGATACTTTAATACAGAGAAAAGTTAACCTTTACTGACTCTCTTATTGAGAAGACACCAGAAAAAAGTATCTTATATTCTGATTTGGATGTCTGCCTGAAATAGTATTTTTTTTAATCATACTTAACTTAGATGGAGCGTTATATTAATACTTAAAAAAAAAATTACTGAAACGATCTCGTTACTTAAGTGTTTCCCATAGACCTGCCATTTGCATTGCTGAATGATTTAACCTATGGCCTATTGCAAAATCAGAGGATAACAATTTGAATTTTAGAATGTAGATAATGTCACGAATATCTAGACATCAAGGATATTTATCAGTGAACTTTTGTTGGCAAAGGTTAACTTCTAATTATTTAAGTTCATACATACATTATATTTAGCTAGATAGGAAATAAAAAAACTTAGGTACCTAGACTTACCTAGATAGTTACGGGATCAAGTGAACGAAACCAAAATATTTGAACGCTTATGATAAAGTTAAATATTAATTAGGTACTTATTAACACTAATTGACATGGTTTCTTCATGATTCTCATAATGCAAATCGATGTCGCCACAGCTATTTAGCCACATAGTTAATAATTGTAAAACCAATTTCTACTGCATTCCACATAATCGGTTCCGTAACTTGCGCGCTAAATATTATGAAATTTCTTTAGCGGCCTCCGAGCTAATCAAAGTAGGTAAACAAAGAGAGCACGGGAAATCTAATTCGTAGATCCTGGTTTACTCGAAATTCACATGAATTTGCAGAACTCTTAATTATTACAGAACATAGGTACTTACTTAGGATAAGCTGTGCCACGGTTTCACCCGCGTAGGCTTAATTTCATGGGAGGCAATAACTATGGCGCGGAACCCCATTTAAAAAAACTAAAGTAAAACGCCTGAGTTAATCCTTGTAATATCAGCTATCTGCGAGTGAAATTTCGGTACATAAAGACGGAGAAAACATAGGTAAGTATCGTACATATATACTTTCATTTGCATTTTGTGAAAAGCTGCTAATTTGTAATTAAAAACAGACTTCAATTTGACTGTATAGATAGATATATTTAAACTCACCCAATAGCCAGGGTCTAAGAATATGGCTATGGTATCCCCTGCCTGTCGTAAGAGGCGGCTAAAAGGGGGCCGGAGGCCTGCTGGCGGTGGTCGGGGTGGGAGCTTTGACCACCGGCGCGGGCCCGGGAAGGTGGCAGCGCGATGTGGCTCGCGCTGCCTTGCACAGCGAGGTCTCCAGGGGCGGCGTCACAGCTGCCCCGGGGATGTGCCCCGGCAAAGTGTAGGGGGACACCGGTGCGTTCTATCAGAGTACCCGGAGTCCCCCCTGAGCACTGAGGATGGCCACCGGGGGGGTTTTAGTGAGGTAAAAATCCCACATACCCCGATCTGCCTCTCCCAGGGCGGTCGGGGACCTTTTGAAGGTTTCCACCTCGTCAACAAAAAAAAAAAAAAAAGATATATTTACACTAGACACACACAGGCACCTGTGACTATCCGTGCACCTTTCTTTTATAATGATTCTTATATGATTCTTTGTCTCCATTCTGTGGGTCAGTAAATATTTAAGTAGGTACTATGTATATGCACTCGATAAGTATTGAGTAGATGAATAGGCTCAACGTGAATTTGCTTAATTTTACCTAAGTATTATTTACTTTTAAGTTTAGTAGGAAAGTATGTAGGTGCTTCTTACACACATTAAACACAAGGCTTATAAATTTAAATTTAAATGAAATCATGACCGGAGATTAGGAAATAGGTCAAAATTTAAGGTCTAGGTTTGTTTCCAGGTAGCAGTAGCATTCGATGGCCTAAAATTAAATTAGCATTGAAAAATGTATACTTTATCCATATTACCTACTGAACCGAACGCTATTTTTACCTAACCCTTACAAATACCTACCGCTCTCGCATCGCATGCGTACATCGCATCGTATGTAAGTTTGGCCCCATACACTCTTAAAATAAGTACATATTTAAAATCTACAAAATAGATGGGTATGAGATTAGAGTTGGATTCATAGGACAAAGAACAGCTTAGGTGCTGAATTGTGTATATTCCTACGAACTTATTTTTACTTTTCAGCTATAGGTACTATGTTTTTGTGGTGCCTAAAAAATCCCCCGTTTGCAAGATCCAACATTATTTCATTAATTTTAATTATACAAGTCACGAATGATGAGCGCTGACCTTGAATGCACAGTAGTCATTTTATGGGTCTGTCTCTATTTGTCTGTATGGCGCGACGCAAATTAAATAGGTACATGCGCTGTTACCTCCACTATTTTCGCTAAGGACTGATAACCTGTGATGCCACCTTGTATCTTTCTACCTAGTAATATACCGAACACCTTCAGTGATCTTAATCTCGAACTCAGGGATACAATGCTCATAAACTCTTTTAAAACAATACCAAACATAGGCATTGATTGCAGAATAAACCTGTTTAATCCTTTTCATGTCAACTATTGTTTGTTATCTGATTTCAATCTACCTAACCGATAAGATTACTTATATATATAGTTTATAGGTAGATTATTGTATTATGTTGAATTCACGTGAAAGCTTTTAAATTCTTTTTCAGTTTTTCTAAAATATATACAGTGGGTAATGTAAGTCACTCTGAGGTTTCGCCATACCCATTCACCAATCCCGACCAGACAAAATTATAGACAAAAAGTCAACTGACAATTTGGAATCGGGCGTATTACCTTAAATGTGATGTATTTTCAATAAGTATTTTTTACTAAGCTAGGTTTTTCTACATGACGTGACAAAATATCTGTCTTGCGGGTAGGACCCAATTATACATTTACAGACCTACGTTTTCTCAGCGTCGAACACGACGACGAGCGTAGGTTTCAAGCACAGGAAATTGATACATACTTAATGCATTAACGATAAAATTCAATTTCGTATCTTTAAAACCGACAATCGACGGTGAGTGCGACGCTGAGAAACATTACAGAATAACGAGGCAGGAACACGTTGAAAATCGGTATTTGCGTTGGCAGAACCACCTACGCACGAAACTCTACTAAGGAATCTTTATGCCATCAATATGCCTACCTACCTAGGTGCCTCCTACCTGATGCATAAATGTATGCAGTACCTTAACTAGTTCTTTTTTTTTTAAGCATAGGAGTGTTAGTACTTTAACTGCTTAAAATATAACAGGTATTGAACTTTGCAATGTACCCAGGAGACATTTTGTCTTACTTATACTCTACTATGAGCTATTTAGTATGATAAGCTACAATTAACATAATTAAAAAAATGTATACCCATACGCAACCGCATCTACCTAATACTTAATGTCACTAATTAGCGACTCTAAATATATATATACTCAATTGAATTTAATTAACTTACTAAACCCTAAAATTAGCCGTTGGTGTACTTTTTAAGTAGTTATAGTAACAAACAACAATGATTTTAAGTATAGTGAGGGCATCGAATGCAGTGGTGTCAGTGCCCGAGAAGAAGTCGCTGCGCGGCGAAATTCCACTCTTGACGCACTCAGAATATTAAGTGTTCGAACATGACCCCGCAGCCAAGTCCAAGGAAACCTATCCTTTCCCCAGTAACTTCATGTTTGTGTCTTTTGTGTTCCGTTACTTAGGCATCTTTATACATAATTTAATTAATAAGTAGGTTGGTGGTACTTATAGAACAAATACTAAACTAAAATATGTTATACACCCTATTCCGCATCTAGTTATAAGGATACGAGTTTTCGCATTGTAAAACTGAGTCTTTTGTCGGATATACAAAATGATCTAGCCGCCATATTTAGTGTCTATTTAGGGTGTGTACAAGACAAGATCGTAGTTTCGACTGCGTATAACACCAATGATACCAATTTGAATAGACTTAATTAAATAAAGTACTTAACCTAGGCTAATTGAATCTAAATAAGGGAATGGTAACAAAAGTGGTGAGTGCGCATAGCGAGGGCGCTCGCCTTGGGCAGGCGGCTTCCTGTCGGCGCAGGCGCAGTGAAGGGTACCAGCCTCGGGTCTTTGTTCCAAACCCACAGAGAAATGTTGCGAAACTGGTCTTTGACCTTTTAAGTAATATTGCTGCAGACAACACTCAAAGACATAAGGCGCCGTTATAATGACGACAATTATTGATGTTCTTCAAAGGTTACAGCTACAGTTTGGTATTTATTAACAAACTCCAAAAAATGGGAGAAGTTTTTTTTCGGCGCGTATTTTAGATAATTATACTATACTATACTTGTTTCGGTTCGATCGAGCTCATACAATTTAAACCGTCCAAAGCGGTCCAGCCATTTTCTAGTAATTCGTGTGCCTAACGTGTACAGACATACAAAAGAAAGTAAAAGACACGCGCGACAAACGTAAACCCTCCTTTTTATTATTAATGCCTAATAAACAAAGTGCCAACATTAATAGTATATTTAGAAGAAGAAAAAGCTAAGAAATTCTCAAAACCTACGTCCTGTATAAAATTATTAAACTATCATAGTAAGTTGGAGCCCAAGTTAGGTACCGAACGCTAATTTTAATGGGCAACGACAGTTATGAAATGCACAGGTGACGATCTCATGTCCGTATCTATTAAATAATAAATACCTACTGATCATGTTCTGTCGCGGAGATCTTTCTCTATCTTTCAGGCATATTTCATATCCTTTCAGGACAGCCTGTATGTTCACGATAATGGTTTCATAATAAAAAAAATGCTGTTATTCCCCATTAAAAAGTTGATAAAAAGAAGCAAATCATAATCGGAAACTTGAAAGATTATTTTGTAAAGATTATCATAAAAACTTAGTGTTTTCCGGTGCTTGCGCACTAAAATATTTTTTCTTTCTCATTCGAAAAAAACAAGCTCGTCGTACCTAGGTACGTGTGTACCTAATAGGTACCTACTTACATAATATTAACGATCAATATTTTAAATCATTAAAATCTTAACTTTTCATCTAGCAAGCAAACTACAACTATTTTACAATTTTATGTTAAATCAACAAGATATCTTTGGCCCAGCGGAATACGGAATACACAAGCATAATAATAATCTTCACGGAATTTAACATTTAAATTTAGCAAATGGTAAAAGTCAAGATTCAAGGTGAACAGGCAGTGACATGACTGGTCCAGTGTAGTTAAACGTATTTAATATACCTTTTAGACAGTGGTCACCATCTTAGGCAGCAATTTAAATTTCAAAGTGCTTGGAATCTCAAAATGAAATTAAAGTTGAAGGTCGAATAAAACTGATGTTTTTAGATATTTTATGCCATTTACGTAATATGAACATACCTACCTACGTAGGTAACTAACCACTTCGGTCAGCTAATTATATTGAATTGTTTTATTGCATACCTAGTCCTACCCAGTCCTGTCTACATTAATGAATCGAATGGTAACCAACCTACCGAAAGAAGACCTTAGGATATGTTTTAACCGACTTTAAAACTCTTGCTCTTGATTTGTCTATTGTTTTCTTTCATATTCAATTCACATAAATATTTGGAATTACTTTTTTTAAATGTCCTTAGAGAGATCTAGTTTTGGTACTACTAGGTATAAAGTAATTTGTTAGTATTTTTGTAGTTACGTATATATATAAAATCATATAACAAGATACTTAATAATTATTATTTTCTCCTTGTCATACATAATAATAAACTAGTAGGTGCATACTACGAACTACAAGCAGGTGGCCTGACGAGCTTTGAGCGCTGACCTTGAATGCGCAGTAGTTATGTTATGAGTCTGTCTCTCTTTGACTGTGTGGCACGACGCGAATAAAATACCATGTGCAGTTATTCCAACTCCACTGTTTTCGCTGAAAGCTCATGACTCGTGGCGGCATCATAGGGGACTTCAAATCATAGACAATAATAAAAATACTGTAAAAATTAAAGTAATGTATAACGTCTGTGCTAACGTCCTTAAAATAATAATAATTAAATAGCATGTATACACGTAAAAAATTATAGTAATAATTTTCTTTGAATTTAAACCATAGATATAAAAAATATTCGCATTAATGAACCATAGATTAAAAATGAAGAATGAATCAAGACGTGAAAATTTATTTTTATCTGTGGAATAAAATATTTTAAGAAATTATAATTTTTATTGCAGGCAAGTCATAATAAATTATGAATTTGATCGACGCGCCCTAGCGATGAAACAATCGAGAGGTTTTGCGATTAGTCCGAGTCACGCCGTATCTAGCCGAGTCTATCGATCGTCAGCGAACGCGATGCACAACGCCGTATTCGATGAGTAGTCGAACTCGCTACCATCGATTGCGATAACAATCCCGTTACATCGAGATTTTATCAAAACTATCGCGATTAACCTTTTGGATCGCACAACGCTACTTTCAATGCCAATGATGAATAACCACACAAGGACAGGTCATCGATCGACCACCTAGCTCGTAATCGTCCTACCATTGTCCTACACTACGCTTTAGTAGCCCAACGTTTCAAAATGTGTTACTACTTTTATCATTATTTATTTGGAATTGGAATTATTTAATACGAAAATAAACTAACTTAGCAAGATCACGTCTCCCGTGAACAAAGCTTAATTTTTTTTACACATTTACCTATTCCTTATTGCATGCGTACAACCTTATATTATTATATTTTATAAATAAGGCAACACTTATTCGTCCATGTTGGTAATTTTATTTGTTCAAGAATAAATACTTACTTTTACTACGAGTAAATTGATATTACTGGAAATATTTTGTTTCATCATGTGTGCTGTAAAAAGGGATTATAACGAGGACTTATTTGAATACATACGAGTTAGCGAAGATGAAGATGATTCTAACGCGGTGGAGATCCCATGCGAATTAGACGGCACGCTCCTACTTTCCACATTAGTAGCTCAGTTTCCCGGTGCATGTGGACTTAAATATAGGCATCCAGAGAGCAAATCAGTACGCGGAATCAGGCTTAGCGATGGCAAATTGCACCCGCCAAGTGAAGCGGGCTGGGGTAAACCTTTATATATTTGTGTATTTCCTAAAGAAAACAAACGCAAGATGGAAGACGTCTCACCAGAAAATTCAGCGGCAAAAACCAAGCGATTGGAGAAAAAACTCACATGCTCCGATTTAATTTGCTTGGGCTTACCGTGGAAGTCAACAGAAGAGTCTATTAGACAGTACTTTGAACAATTTGGAGAAGTTGTAATGGTTCAGCTAAAGAGAGATAAGAATGGATCATTCAAAGGGTTCGGGTTCATACGCTTCGCCACATACGCATCACAGATGAGAGCCCTTGCACAGCGTCATAATATAGATGGCCGCTGGGTTGACGTGCGTATACCTAACTCCAAGGAAGGTGTGGTTCCACAAATGCCTTGCAAGGTATTCGTAGGCAGGTGTACTGAAGACATGACTGCGGATGATCTTCGTGAATATTTTTCAAAATTTGGAGAAGTGACAGATGTGTTTGTACCGCGACCATTTAGAGCATTCGGCTTTGTTACTTTTTTGGACCCTGAAGTTGCTCAAAGTTTGTGTGGAGAAGACCATGTAATCAAAGGGGCGTCCGTATCTGTTTCAAGTGCTGCACCAAAGATTAAAAATAAATCTAATCAAAATTGGAAAGATGATTCTTACAGTGGAGGAGGTAACAACTGGGATGGGAACAGGCCAGCAGCTTCAGGTGGGTCAAGTAACAATGGTAACAGCAATATTGATTCTTTGAATATGCAAAACTTGGGCATCAATCCAAATGGCGGACCACCTGCTAACTTTAATCTGCCCATTAGTCTCGTAGCTGCTGCACTCAATCAAGCTGGCTGGGGGGGCTTCCTGGGTGGAGGTCCTGGCAATTCTGGCCCTAACAATTGGCAGGGTGGGCCACAGGGGGGCAATTCTGGTAAGAATTGGAACGGAAACCAAAACTGGGGCCAAAATGGTCCACCACCATCTTGGAATCAGGGTGGGTCTCAGCAAGGTTATAATGGTAATGGTAAAAATGGTGGAAATTGGAACCAAGGCAATTGGCCCAGTGGACAAGGTGGCAATGGAAACTGGAATGGTGGCAACGGGGCCAGTGGGTCCGGCACCTCGAGCAGTGGCTGGAACAACAACAAGCCCCAGACATGAGGTGAGAATCACTGAGAGACTGTTTGTACCAGAGATGTGTGTTAGAATATGTTTAGGTTACATAAGTTGATCATATTTTTAATGTAAAGGAAATTGTTTAGATAATGTATCATCATGATATTAGTATTGCAGGATGCATATGTTCCATATGAAATATTGTCATAGGTGTAAGGTTGACTTCTGTACGTGTTATTTGTGATGTGGTGTGATAAGGACTTTCTGTTCAATAAATTAGAATGCTCTTCTGAGATGGATGTTTTAATTATGGTTAAGTTTGGGTGAAGATCATTGAATTTTATGTTTTGCTTTTGTTCAAACTGTTCAAAAGATATGATGTTATCACAATGTGCTAATGTCTGAGAGAATACTTGGTGCTCATATGGGAATGGGGTGTGAAAGTACATCTGACTGGACTTTATATTTAACGAAGAAGATGGCAAAAGCAAGGTGTGTGAGCTGCTGTGTGTGAATTTGCAAGACCTGCCTGCTGGGAGGGCCTGGAGTGGAGTGCATCGGCTGCAGACAGTGGTGAGTGGGCCATGGGATGCTGATGTTCATTGTGTTTAATGGATGATTCATACTTATGACTTATTTTCTTTAGTGCAGTAGCTATTGAGACTATGGATTGGATAACAGGCTTTCAAGTATGGTAACTGTGATTATGAGACTAGTCAAATTCAACTTGCTATGAATAATGTTTTATTCAATATTATTATACCTTAGACTAATATTACTCCTTAACTTTGTATTATATGTTTCTATGTTTTTCAGACAGTGTTACTGGGAGAACTTCCTGGTACAGAGAATAATAATACTACAAGACAGTCCCACTGTAAATTAGGCGGGAGATAAAATGATGAAGAAGAACACAGGTATAATCTTATTCACCAAGTTCCCAATAGTTCAGCTCTTAAATTTTATGGATCTCTTACATGGTGAAAAGACAAATTGCCTGGAATGAGCTGCACTCATATTCGTTAGAACTGGAACATAAATGAGAAAGACACCAGACAACAATACTTTAAATTATCCATGCCAATAGTATATTGATTTGGTAAAATGTAGTGTCATATACAGTAAATACGAATTTTCCTTTGTTGTTTGTTCCACAAAACATTCTGTATATTATTGCTGTATCTGTTGTGACCCCTTTAGTTGGTGTCCATCAGAATCAGGAGTGGAAAAATAATGTTATGGCATTTGTGAATGCCCAGAATATTACCATTGGTTTGGTTGGTTGAAGCATTGGTTCAGAATGTTGCCTCGGCTGGGTTGTATGTATGGAAATAAAATGGGGTGATAAAACAAATGTAGCTATAAAACTGTTCTTAATACAAACACAAAAGGTTTCGCAATTTTTGAGTAATATGGTAAATATTTTACAGATACCTGCAATTGTAAAATGTAGACTGGAGCTCATCTGCTGATAAAGCTAAAATAAATTGTCACCTATGCTGAAACATAATTTAAGAACCAACACATGCAGTTTGGATTCTAAGCAAAACTCAAATCTCTATAGGCTATCTTCAAATCATTTGCAGAATCGGCCTTGTAAAAAACCCTTTGATACCAACCCTACAAATCTGCACTATTACCCTGCTATAATGTGTTTTAACCTCTTCTCTCCTATAAAACACCTAATAAAAGACTGTTTTCACAATTTGACTATTATTTTCGAAATATACGAAAACATTATTGATGCTTTGTTATGAACTGTTCTGATAGAAATAATGAGAAATATTAAGACGTAAATTTTTGTATAGTCATTCTTTTGTCATATTTTTTGGTCAATTGCCAGATCTGCGGAGCGGTGTGGCGATGCACGACTTTGATATTTCATATACTTTTTACATGTGTGTATGTTAACAAACAAGGCCAATAAACATTAAAATAGCTCTATACTATCAAATAAGCCAACGTCGAAACATAATTAAGAAAAATAAACTTAGGTATAATTTTTTTTTTTGAAAATTCGGTAATATGGCCTAAAATTAAGAACACATTATTCTTCTTCTCTAGCCCCTTATGCTCCGTTAGCTCGATTGATATCGATATAACAAGCTCAAATATGTTTCTTCCGAAGCTTATGTAGTAAATGACTGTGCCGTAGGATTATATCTATAGAAATAAGGGCGGTAAAACATCTTTGAAATCAAAACATTTATTGAATCCAAGTGGATATATATTTCTGGCGATGGTTGAATCTAAACCCACTACAAATAATAATTGACCAGTTCTATTTCCTCCTAAAATGCTGTTCCGTGGAAGCTTTCCGTTATGATTCAAGAGCACCACAATATAAATACATACACCTATACAGTACACTTAAAAATCTTAAATCACAAGTTAATCACAAAGTTATGAGATCCATGGTTTGCCGTTTACGAACAAACCACGAGGATAATATACTCAACACATACTTACACTTCGATTTCATTCTAACACAACAATTTACATACATAGGTATCGAAGCTACGATCAAGTATGGATAGTACAAATCAATAATATCCCACATGAAGCCCATAAAGGCTTTCCAACCAGAGCAATAATATGGGTAAGAACAAACTGACCCTCATGTGTTTGGGAAACTGAATCTTAATAACTGCAAAATAGTTTTCCAAGATTCACATATGTTTGTTATATAACGGTGGAATCACTTAGTTATACAATTGAAAATGATTTCCCAAAATTATTTGAGTCCACAAGGATCAAAATGATCAATGGTCATTAGCTTGCCCGGATGAAAATGCCTCCATGAACATTAATTATTTTTACAAAAACCTGCCTACATTCTTATTTCGAATTCTAGAACTAAAGTTTAAATTTGACTGATACTTTGTTTTACATAGAGACAGACAAAGAGTATTACATTTATCTACATACAACTTTACATGAATAGTTAAAAATAAATTATAAATTAATCGGTGAGATAATCAAGTCTCCATCTAATTCTTGTCTCAACAAAAACTGAAGAAATTCAATTAGATTATGTTGTTGAGTATTTGAGTAATACATATTATGTATAACATTGTAAGAAAGCTTTCTTGCGATTAATATAAATTACAATAATATACAGCTGCAAGTGCAACAAAATCAACTGCCACACCTCTTGAAAGAGTACCTGAAGAATATAATTAAATATCACTGAAATTTATTAGTTTATGAAGTGGCCTAGACCTTTAGTTTCTTGGGCGGGCGCAGGGCATAGTTGAGGGTGACTTGCCGCTTGAGAGGGGCGCGGCGCAGCTGTCGGCGCCCGTTCAACTCGGCGTCCACTTTGCGTGCCAATTCAAAATCATTCTTTTCCTGTTCAATTATCTTCTCAATTCTGAGTTGTTCCTGCAATATCTTCTTAACATCACAATTCTTCAATGGACTAGATAGATTCTTTACAGCTAAATTCAACTTATCATTATTTTGTGATTCAGCTATTAGTGGTGGACTTTCAAGGTCCCTTTTGGACTTTTTAGAATCACTCCTCAAATATGGCTTGCGCTCGGATGAAACTTTCCTTTGCTTGACTTTGGCCTTCTTTGGCGTAGTTTCGTTCTCATCTTTAGATATACTTCCCATAGACCTGGTGCGTCTCAAATTTGTTGTATTTCCAAGCTTATTTATACCATCTACCTGGACACTGTGCTTATGTGTGTTTGCACTTCTTTTAGCTGGTAATGACGTCATAACACTAGGGCTGGTATTAGCAGATTTCTTTACTTTGGACCTCAAGTTTGTCTCGCATTTTCTAACTGACTCCTAGAACATAAAAAGAAGAAATTAATAATCAAAGAAAATCAATCATTATCATGGGTAAAGTATAAAAAGCAAAATATACCTTTTTAGTATTCAAAACACTCAGGGCTATCACAAATGCTGATGGTAAGTTTTTAGCAAGGGACAAATGTCTGAGCTGCGTTAGTCCTTCTAGATACTGCGCTCGACTGGGCGGAGCTTCCTTGTGCGGCGAGACGTCCTCCCGCCGCTTGCGCAGTCCGGGCACTCGCAGCGGTGTGCCAACGCACTTATTGAAACTGGGGTAGTAAATATTCTAGGTTATATACAAAAAAACAACAAATTTCTGCTCTAAATTCGATGACTTGGACACTGCAAAAAATATATTATATGGTAAAGTATTTTATACCTGGTTGGTGTTGTGGATTCAATTGGCTTGAAAAAGCATAGTTCCTGATGCATTGAGTCAGCACTGCCCGTCTCTAGGTTTCTATTCTCAGAGGCATTCAACTTGTGTTGCAGTATCCCTGTATAGGGCAGTGATACAACTAGGGATGGAACTAAACTTTTCTTCACTTTATTACTATCCTCATTATCTTCTGTCTGCTTGATTACTCTAGGTTCTTTCTGCAAAATATCAAGGTGGATTTAAATGAAGCACATATAACTTAACAGTCAATGAGATATTGCTAGAATGTATCAACATACACAATATGCTCACGCCTGTAGTCCCCGAATGGGTAGGCACAGGTGTTGTAGTAACACACCCACTTTTCACTGAAGATGATTAAATGCCAATGTGACAGATGATATGTACTCATGATGGACTCACTATCTTTCAAATCGTCAGAATTACATAAATTTACAAGATTATACATGCCACAGGTTCGGAAGGTTGCTTTTGCTGGCAAGAAACTCAGTAATTAACTCTTTTCAAAAAATATCAGAACATTTTTAGAGTACAAAATAAATCACTACACAAATGTCGATAAAATTAACATAATTAAAAATCTAGTAGTTCTACTTATAACTAAATGCGTAGCTTGAGATGACCAGCCCCCACAAGCAGCACCTGTTCACAAGGATGAAGTGAATGCCAGTCATTGACCTCCTCAACCATCATAGAGGGAAGTGGACAACCCGTCATCCAGACGCCGCCGCAAGCAAAGGCATTTTAGTGAGCATGACAACTCAAGCCAGCAAAAAACAAAAGTAATAAATATTAAGAATTGTAGCATAAGTACAGTGTCCATGAGTCTACTTACAATATTTATCTGGTACATTATTCCATGTTTATTTATCACATATATAATCACTAACTGTATAATAACCCTTTTTAAGTAACACAGATTTTACAGTCTCTTTAAATTTATCAAAGGGTAAGTTTAAAATACATGTAGGTAACTTATTATGACAGCAATTTTAGGGCAATGTATATAACATTGCCCTAAAAATGTGTCACATTGACACTTAATTATCTTCGGTAGAAAGTGGATTACATCATCTCTGCTTCCCCCTTCAGGGATCTTTCTGGGCTGGCATGAGTTTATTAAAATACTAATCTCACCTTATCTTCCCCACTATCACCATTCTCCTTGTTCCACACACTGGATGTAGGCTTCACTTTTTTGTCAATAATGTTTTTGATCAACTTTCCATAACCTGGAACAATTTCTGGTGAGCCTCCATTGCATGACTGAGCTGCAGTTGTGGACTTGGGAGTAGAGCTGTCCTGACTTGTACTGTCATCAGTGATGAGTGGACTACTGAAATAGTACATGAAAGTGCATTGTCAATAAATCATCCTTTGATTGATTCACCTATAGGTCCTCACAGCAAATGAAAAATCCAGTGATATATAAATTACACATTATGTATAAATGATTCCCCACTAATTAACAAGCCAACCTTCTGCTACCTTTCTATGTTGCTATCGAAAATCATAAGACAAATTGTGCTGGAGTAGCAGTCCATCATCAACCACACTGTCTGTTGTATATTACTATTCAATACCATTGTCACACATGAGAGGGACCTTTAACACATTCACTGCTAACATTTCATCTTCTTCGTAAATTTGCTCACTGCTGGATGCACAGATGCGTTGTTAGCAGTGAATGCATTAAACAGGTTTATTATGTCAAATAAAAGTTTGAAATCTACATTTAGTATGACAACATTCCACTTACTCTTTGGGTGCTGTAACTGAAGCAAGATATCTATCAATCTTTGTTGCCTTTAGTCTGGGTTTAGGAATTCTTCTAGGATTCTCTTTCCTTGGTGTTTTTTGTTTAGGTGCAGTTTTGAGTGTGTCCATACCATTAATTTGCAGAGCAAATATTTCATCTTGCTTTACTGACTCTCTATAAGTTCTCTGTGCAGCCTCCTCTTCTTGTTGGATTTTTCTAAACAGAAATCACACATTTTTAGTAAATATCCCATCTTGCAATACTCATAAATAAAATAAATAATAAAGATAAATTTGCATTTGTTTAACCATATTTACTGTCTATAATAATCATTATTGCAAATAATATTCAAAACATATCAACATAATATTAAGCATTAGTTAAATATCACACTTTCCAATAGTACAAATGTTGGCAAGTAAATAATACAATAAGGTACTGACAAAGTTCAACAGTATTGGTTGATCGTTACTAAGTATGCATGGAGACGTATTAATATGTATATATAATTGTATGCAGGTTAATCACATGGCTGTATCTTAATTGGTTGACCTAACAATTCAGTTTTTCAGAATAATGTTACTACAAATACTACATACTGCTACTTTATGTATACTTGAAATGTTCACAGCAGCCAAAAACAACATGTTCATCCAAAGATAAATTATTATTCTAATAAACTTGTGGTATGTGGAATATAATTTTCAGTGTTTAGCTGTTTTCTTAAAATGCAAACCTTCAAGACATATTTAAACAAATTGGCAATGTAACTCACTTTATCAAAAGTTCAGTTTCCTGCAAATGCTTATTCTCAAGGTGCAGTCTTTCAGCTCTTAACCTTTTTAATTCAGCTTCATACTCCGATCTAATCTCTCCAGGTTCACTTAGACGAGGTAATGGGATCTCTGAAATAGTTGACTTGAAGATAGAGATGCCATGCATACAACTTATACAGTGAAAACATACGAAATGTTAATTAGGTATGAACTCAAATCGATTGCCTACAGCTGTTCATGAGTTGGTTACCTTCCGGCAATGTTACATCTTCTCCTTTTATTCTGGTATCGACTTCGTGTTTAAATTTAGATTTGATAAAATTCCAAAGCTCGGCATTCACCAAATTCTTTTGTTTTGTTGCTGTTCGGAGCCAAGAACCGATTCTCAAGCGACATAGTGGACAACACAAAGCATTATTTTCTATGCTACCATTAAAACAACGGTGGCAAAAATCATGGAAACATGGTAAAGTTACAGGTTCTATTAAAATAGACTGACAAATTGAACAAAATACATCTTTCAGTTCCAATTTTTCCAATTTCAACAATTTATTTTCATTTTTAGACAGCCGCTTCTTTGACTTGGCCGCCATTTTTTATATTAATTTTTTTCGTGTATCTTTGGTATGGTTTGGTTGGATGATAGGATAGACTAATGTTGGCCAAAGAAAATTTTACAATCTTTGGTTTGGTTACCTTCTATGGTTCCTCATTCGTGATATGTTTGTTTATCTGTGCATTTTCCAAGTTTCCAGTAATCTGGTTAAAAGATTAACGTCAAACTGATTTCACCAGTCAGCGCCATTTTAAACGCGTTTACCAAAAAAAGGAGTTGGAAATGCTTAAGCTAGAAAAAATAAAAACGGCTCAAGGAGAATTAAATTAGAAATTCTATAGATGCAATTAAAGAAATTGAAAGCTTAGAATGTAAGCTAAATTTAGCTTAATCTAAGTTCCGTTTGCCCATACCCTGAGTCTACACAGTAGGTACATCCCTATCACCCTATACAATATTTTTATGTCTATTATTTGAATACTTATTGATTTTTTTCTTTATCGTCTTGTTTTGTGAGTTCAGTGTTAGTATTGCGTACATATATTGAATAATGCGCACTTTCATTCAAATTGCATGGTTTCCTAGAGTATTATTAATATATTTATAGCTAGAGCTATAAACTAAATCTACATATATACATACATACTTTTCTACGTTAGTAAGTTGTTATGCAGTGCATGTAGTCTGTTGTAGCATTATGAGTCGATTGTTCGTTTTTTTTATCATAAATTATTATCTGTAGTTCGGAACAACAATAATGAAAACAGGGGTGCCAACTATGTGAACGAAGAAGCCATGTTGATATTTTCTTTCTTTTTTCGTCATGTACCGACTACTCACATGTATTTGAGAACGAGAAACGATCACGAAAGAAACCACGAGAAACATGGTGGTTACAAGAGGATTTTAGATGGTGTCTTTTGTTCTTTGGATACTGTGTGAAGTTTAACAAATGTTAAATTGTGCCCTTTGAAATCTTTTGTAAGCTCGAGACAAGACCTTGGAAATGTCTTCGATGCATTTTGTGGTTCATCCTTTGCCTGGGACAGAGGATCAATTGATCGACAGGTAAACATATTTATATCGCATTACTTGACTCCATTTCCTTCAGCATTTGAGATCCGACATTTGATGATTATGTACAGGATGGGGCTGCTGTTCGTTTTCTATTTCTATTATAACCACAGGTGGCCACGTTTCCCGTATCAATTTACTTGCTATGGAGTATTTTCAGGCTTTCCTATTAACTAAAAGCAGATAATTATAGGTTGGCATAAAATGTCGTTTTGAATAAAATGTCGTAATCGCGGACGGTCGATGATAACACATATTTTGCGAACCTGCTAGATACTCGTTGATACCTGATCAAGCTCTTCTTGTGAATATTCGGGTTGTGAAATGTTTGATGTCTAATTAGTGTCTACCCATCCTTTCTCAATAATAACAAGCTTAATCTTGCAAGGAATTAATAATGGGTAACCTACCTTAACGAATCTGTTTTTTTTAAAGTTAGGTATATATTTTTCACCAATATCATGGCTTTGTGTATGTATTCATTGTATCATCATTTTTGTTTTAAATAAACTTCTTAAAAACTAAATTATTTGTATCCATATAAATTCCTCCTGTCTCAGTGGCAGGCTTGACCACTATGTCCATCAGTACCTTAGATGTTCATAATGTTTACATTAGAGCCTTTTTAATTCAATTGGCAAGTATCTATAATGTGTTGGGGCTCCTCTAAAAAATCAGCTGTCAGGGCTTTACACTATCATTTATCTACTTTTTAGGAGTGATCAAATTAAGAATAAATATTTAGTTGTTTCAAGATACTGCAAAAGTGGATGGTATGTCTTCAACATGTGCTTCAAATGTATTTGGATCTAGCTTAGCCTGACTAATAATATTTCCTATGTATATTGCCTTGTCCACTCTTATAAGTCTTGATCTATGGGTAGTTGACAATTCATTGAGTACCTATACTGAAACATGCATAGAATGAAGACTCAAAGTACGAAATGCTTGTGTTCCTCACCTCTAATCACTCATTGATTTACCGAATGATTGATTTAATTATCTAATTGGCTAATCATACAAACAGACAGTCAAAAACACCTGATTTACAATTATGTTCATCACTTAAATTCCATTCCAATTCTTAATCTAGTTAAGCATTTAAGTAACTTTGGAGGTGTCCAAATTGAATTTGCTCAGCAAGAGTAAGTGTCATGTGTAAAAACAAGACAAAACATTATAATAAATGATTTCTGCACACACTGTTACTGCTACATGAAATAGGTGCATTACTATAATAACCAATTAAAATTTTAATTTATAGGAATAGCTACCATTACTTTCTTTTTCATATTCAGAGCAGATAAGGTGTGACAGTAAAATGCATTCATATTGTTACTATGTTGACCTATTTGGCCAGAGTACAAAACTGGCAAAACAGGTATTTTGAATAACAAAATGTGATGTAATGGGCTGCATACTTATTGCAGATTGAAAGAAGTAGCAGAACGCTGGAATAGATATGGAACGGGAGCAGGATCATCAGCACTTAGCTCCCTGCGGGGTGTGCGTGCTGTGGCTGCAGGCCCAGCTCACATAGCCTGTTTGATGGAGGATGGGACTATATGCCGTGCAGCCTTCTCCATCATATCAGATAGACTGGACTTGAGCAAAGCTGATGCAAGCAAAAATGGTGGGAACGGAGGAGGTGGCAGTGGTGGAGGGGGAACAAGTGGAGGAAAACAGGGTGGCAGCGGCGGTAGCTGTGGCTCTCGGCAACAACCTCGCACACGCGCTCGAATTATGAGGAACTCCATACGAGCTGCGCCCAGCTCCCAAGGTAGGTTGATGTCAATCACTATCCCCCAACACGAAAAGCGGAGTGTTATAAGTATGACGTTGATGTCTGTCTGTCTATCTGTGGCATCGTAGCTCTGAAACGGCCATCCGTTCGATGCATACCAATTTGCGTTATTATTTTTCAATTTCGGTGGTGTTTAGTTGTTTGATTAAATATTGGCCTAGCAGTGTAAGTCTGTTCCAAAATGATGTAAGGCATTTTTGGCGTATGATAGCTTGATTAAGTGCTTCATGCTTGCCAGTATAATTGTTTAGTGACAATTAGATAGTACAAAATAGATATTATTTTTACGTTTTGAGGGTTTTTAAATATATAAGGATTTTATGTCTAGGAATATTTAATTCAAATTATTTGATTAACACAAGCCAATTAGACAGCAAAAGTAATATGACCAAGTTTGAATGAAATCATATTGGTACTACTGGGCTTTTAAATTAAATTCTCCAATTTGTCAATTCCCAGTAATCTTAATTTGCTCATTGCCCAAAAATCCTAAAATTATTCTTATAAATGCATGTAATGTGAAATTTGTATTATGTAAGATTTTTTTACTCAATGGCATATTGCCTATCTCTGACAAAGAAAGATATTACTAAATATTATCTGCCACATTGTACGAAATGTTATTGTTTAATACGATTTTACAACAGCCACAGCATAATATAAGCCTTCAAAGTAAATAAAATGTTATTTGGTTCCAATCATTTCACAAGAAAATATTTTATACAGATTAGGAATTCCAATTATATTTGTCTGTTACTCTTTATAAGATCTGTTACTCTTTGTAAGATAAAAGTACGAGTTTCTAAAAATGAATGACAATATTTGTATAGACTATTAAATTCAGTAATATTTCTAGTCCAGGTCTATGTATATACAAAAATTGGTATATGGATTTTCACTCAAGAATGGTTAACTTCATTATCATGTGTGTAATTGTCGATTATAGTAGCATTAAAAATTGCAGCTTTCATTTTACTATTGCATCAGAATTTCAGTTCATGTAATCAACATAGTTTTACATCCTTTGGATGAGATTTCCTCCCAATCAATTGTATGGAGTATATCCCTAATTGGTAGAAGCATTTCAGTGCCTAACTTAAGAGAGTGTCACTATGAATAGGATCAACAAGCCGGGCCACTGGTGTGATCATCGGGGCCTCGAGCTCAGGCCGCGTGGTGTCGGTGCCGGCGCCCTTCGTGCCTGAGGATCTGGTAACACAAGCGCAAGTGGTTCTCCAAGGCAAAAGCAGAAGCCTCATTATCAGAGAACTGCAGGTATTTGCACCAATTTATAATATACAAATCAATCAGTTATTTGGATTACTTAAATAAACTGGATTAGAATAGAATAAACTAGGATTTGTCCATAAATTCCATGCCATATTTGCAATTTTTCAATTAAGAATAATATTGTTTTGTATCAAAGTTCAAAGGAATTATAATACAGATATCCTAAACTAAATGTATAATGTATTAATATATGAAGATTGTAATAATGTGAGTGTAATCAGCGTACAAACTTGGACGTGAACCTGGCGGTGAACAACCTGCTGTCGCGTGACGACGAGGAGGGCGAGGAGCCGGAGGGCGGCGAGGGCGGCGACGGGTACGTGCCCGAGGACCTCATCTCGCTGCTCGACGGCGGCTTCCACGCAGCGCAGCAGGACCACTCCGTCATCATCGACGCCGACACCATGTTCTCCGAGGACATCTTCGGGTACGCCGCTATCAGAAGGTACACCTGTCATGCTACGCTCCTACGCCTCTACACACTCCTACCTAGTAGACTTGTCTGTATACACATCAACTCCCAGTCTCTAGCACGCTCACAGGCTTACGCTCTTCCCTTTATGTTGTGTTTCAGTGTTCAGCGTAGTGGTAGTTGTAGTAGTATGCATAGACAACATCTTAACGTATTGGTAATGTGTCGTAAATTATTTTAAATTTCGATCACGAATGGCTGTTGTCTATGTATGTAGTGCATAATGTAGTATTAGTCAAATGTATAAATGGTATCGCCGTGTGTAGTCGTAGTGGCGGTGGCGGCGGCAGCAGCGGTGGTCGCGCCGGGGCCAACCGCGAGAGCAGCAGTTCCACGCAGGAGCGACCCTCGGAGTTCAGCCGCTGGAGGGAGCGACAGTACTTCGGCCCGCGCAGGTGGCTCGAGTCTGCACTAAGAGACACCACCTGGGATAAAGATGGAGGTTTGCTATTATTTTGATTCTTTGCCTTTATACATTCTTCAAATGCACATATATACATATATAATGATAAATTTTATTTACAGCTGAGAACAAGAAAAAGGATTCGGCGATGGCAGCGTCGCCTCTGTGGGTCTCTGAAGAACTAGAGTATTGGGATAGCAACATCAGATTTATTCACATTGCAGCAATCCATAGCGAGCTGATTGCTATATCTACTCATGGCCAGTTACACCAGTGGCGCTGGGCTGATGCACATCCTTATCAGCGTAACGACGTACGTAATATCGCTGCATTTGTATATTATTCAATGAGTTAGTATTTTCTTTTAGGTCTAATATGTTATTGTCTCGTAACACAGGCAGGTTCAAATAGCGCGTATCACCCACGTTCCAACTGGCTGGGTCTGACGGCAGGTGAGCGCATTGTCAACATTAGCGCAGCCGGCATTCGCGTCTCTGTGCTCACTGACTCTGGAAGGATTGCCACCTTCTTGGATGAATCTATTGGTAACTTTCTTAACTATTTGTCTTTACTTCCTTATAATTATAATATACTTGTTTCTATACGTCAAAGTTATATTTCTTTTTTCAGCGCATGCGCCAGGCGCCTCTAGATTGGAGCATTCACTCCAGACATTCACGGAATTTGGATCTGACAAAGCGATTTCACTGCATGTGTGTTCACTGTACACAGTTGCTAGGCTGGACTCAGGAGCTCTGTATTGGTGGTAAGTCAAATAGTGATTTTTTTCTATCAAGTAAACAAACTATTGTGTGAAAATATGATTCCTCCATTGAATTTAATTAATTCTACATGCATATACCCCCATTGCGAGGACTGTAAAAATATCCTGAAATTAATCTACTAAGTACTCGGAAATGGTCGCCATGTTTAAGTGTACAAAAAAGTTTGTCTACTTCAGAACAAAGTAATACTTATTTTACTTACATTAATACAAAATAAAGTAAATGGTGCCATACACCAGTGCACCTAATAATACTGAGTTTCCCTTAGTACTAGTAGCTGCATTTATCTAGCCTCGGTCAGTACCGTGAGTCTATTGGTTCCATTCGGCGCTAAGCATCCTCGCACATCTGTAAAAACCCACCCTAAGTGTAACGTGATGTATATCCAGGGGTGTACTGCCTCTGGGTCAACGCGCTCGTCTGTGGGAGAAGCACCGCGCACGGTCCCGCAAGCAGCAGCGCGGCCACGCGGCCAGCGCGCCTCACGACCTGCAGGCCGGACAGAGCGTCACCATGAAGAACGCGCCCATGTACCAGCCGGGGGCCGTCGGTTCGTACACATCGTTACATATAATATTCAAAGTCTTGACTGATTGACTTATACAGGGTGTCGGTGAAAATAGGACAGCTGTTAAAATATGTGATAGGGTATAATTTTAGGAAGCAAATAAAATTATTATTACAAAAATATTTTCTTCCGTTTTTGAGTAATTGACGTTCAAATTTGACCATATCAAGACCTTATTTTCGCATAAAAATCAGTGTAAATAACTCTTCGTTACCGCACCGCTGTAACGAAGAGTTATTTACGTGAGATCTAACTACGTTTTTATTTTTTTTGTCCACTAATCGTTCCTGAAATAATCCCAAAAAATCATTTTTCGAAACCAGTAACCTTCGCCTTAACTTAAGAAGTTTAATGACCGCGTGCGTAATGTAGGTAAACGCGGCCGCGCGCTCTTCGGCCCTTAGCAACCATAGGCTATAACTACGTTATCGTTAGATCTAGATACTTAGAATTACTACTTCAACAAAATTCATAAAACCCTACAACTTCTAGAAGACAACTGTTCCTTTTTCTCCGACACCCTATATATCGTTGCGCAGCCAAACTGTTGATCCTGGAGACTTGAACTTGAACTTCGGTGGTTGTGTTCTTTGTGAGGTGTAGGTATCCACGAAGAAATAATTTTAATACCGTTCCTAAGAGGGTGAAATGGGATGAAATACTGCCGCGCAGGCGAAGCTAGGACAGTATAATATGCTGTAGAAAACTATTAAATAGAAGATATCCCTTGGTCATACTTTGAGCTGAATATAATTTACAATGCTATTTCTAGACGTACTAAACATTGTATATAATTTGTAATCAATTTATAAATATTAACAAAGGTGCCTCTGTCATTATATGAACTTATGAAAATTGTCTATGATTGGCATGTCCTTGTTCTCTAGGTTTCAATATGTCGACGGGAGTGCCAAAAGTAGGAATTTTACAAAACGCCGCATGGAACCTCTCCGACTTGTGCCGTTTCAAACTGCTGCCACCGCCGCAGCCTGACCGATCAGTCTCTGACAAGGATAAACGAGATTTACAGGTTAGTTACATCCTGTCACTCGCAACCTTACTATGAGGCATCCGTGACTGCGAATAAGTACATCGAATCTTTTCCTTGGCGTAATACATTACAGTATTGGGCACATATTGCGTATTGATGCTTCATAAAAAATATCATAGAAGGAATGGTGAGTGAAAAGCGAAGAATAGGACGGCCTTGGGTAGTTACATACATACAACAGCTGAAGGAAAAACACTGCATCATGTCGTACAAAAGCCTAGCTCTATGATGATGATGAATAAAAACTAAATAATATTTGTGTATGACAGAACCAGTCTCCATTGACGGTGTCGTCGGTAAAGGCATCCTCCTCGGGCAGCAACAGCAAGGACGGCGGGAAGGACAGCAACAAGGACATGGCCGACCGACTCGACATGCCGCCACCGCCCAGCCCTGCTTCCTCTACCTGCAGCGATACTAGCACCTCACACAGTAAATAATATTATTATATTCATACATACACTCACTCACTGGCAGTTAACCCCCTGGCCATAGACTTGAAATTTTGAGGGAGCAGTGAGGCTTAGAGTTGAACTATATCTTGGAATTATTAAATTCAGTATAAATTTGTTGTAATTATACTACTCGGTACATAATGAACCGCAACGTCAAACATTATTCAAATTGAACCTAGACGATGGTCTAGTTTAGCTGTAAAGCTTCTTTAGAATATTTCTTACCCCACATTATTATAACAGAACGAGCCAAACGAGTAACAGTGCGCGGCGAGGAAGGCTCATCCAATGACGGATCGAAACGCGACGAAGAAGAATGGCCACTGAAGGAAGTGGTATTTCTGGAAGATGTCAAGAGTGTGCCTTTGGGGCGCGTGTTGAAAGTGGACGGAGCGTACGCCGCAGTACGTTTCCCGACAATTGGCAAGGATGGGAAGGAAGTGCTGCCGTCGACGCCGGATGATTGGACCGCATTGTTGCAAGACTGCCGTTTGGTTCGCAAGGATGACCTGGTGGCGGTGAAATGGGGCGCCGGAGGACCCGCCGGGCCTCGTGGGCCTGACTGTCTTCAGCGCGCGCCTAGGAAGATCGCGCTACCTCCAGAAGTGCAAGTCATCACCATTGCGGTAAGTTGTACTGGGCAATATTGATAAATTAGCGCACAACAACAGGTTCTGAATGTTAGTAACTAAGATCATGCGGCGACTATCTTATATGTCGACTCTGTCGTCTCTCAGATGGTTACGTTCACACGCTCTTAATCACTCCCTCGATCTATTTTATATATAAAATGGTTTACATTTTCGACTTTGATACCAAGAAGCTGAAAATTAAAAGTTGTAACCTGTAGAAAAGTAATTTATCTCCCGAACCTGTCTTATTATTGGTGGAATCTCATATGTACCTACAGGTAGAAAATAATAATAGTGATGAGTATGTTTTCCTGTATATAGGTGGACAGTCGCGGAGTGCACGCAGTGGTCCGCCGGCCGGGTGGAGCGCTGGCCTACGCCGTGTACGCGGTGGGCACGACGCGCGCTCTCACCGACAGTACCTTCCCTACTGACCACACCGCACTGCTCGGATACTCCAATGGACAAGCTATACAACTCGCTACTGCTGCCGAAGTACATTTTTATACTTATACTAACTAGCCGTGCCCTGCGGTCTCACCCGCGCAGGCGGTCGCTTATCATGAGTGGCTTTCGTGGAACTCCAATTTTTTTAAATAAATGCTTAAGAATGTCTAAGTTGCTTCTTGTAACATTTACTATCAGCCAGTAAAAGTACCGTTAAAATCGGTCCAGCCGTTTCAGAAATAAACCGAAACAAACTTACTATAAATTTGAAAAAGAGTGTTTTTGAGTATGGTATATTTAATTAGTTGCAATTTTTAATTGCATCTTAACAGACACATAAATTTATTTCTACGTATTTCTAAAACTAATATGTTAATGTGGACTTTCATACAGATTGAGGCACTTCCTCTTGTAAATTGGTGTACACGGAAGATGTGTGAAACATACGAGCTAAGTACGATGTGTTGTGTACAGGGTAGCGAGCCTGTAGTAGTGTTAGTGGACGGTAACGGCGCCCTGTACCCAGTGGCGCGCGATTGTGTGGGAATGGTGCGTGAGCCGCCGCCCCTCAACCTGCCTCCGGCGCGAGCCATCGCCGCGCATGCGCTGCCTCTGCACCCACACGGATCTGCTCACCCGCACACTGCGCTCAAGTCCCAGGTAACACTTATAAAAACTCAAGTCATCGGTTTAATCTCCTTGCTTCTTACAAAGTCATATCGCAGATAGGACCTCCTTGCTTCGCTTAAAAACTCAAGGCGCAACCTGCGCCTTGAGTTTTCCTTGAGATTTCCTTGCTTCTTGCAAACTTTAGGTGCAGAATATTTATACCCTTTACTTCAGGCACAAAGCATTGAATGTATAAAATATAGGGAGTGTAATTTTGAACTACCACACCAAGGTCTATATTGTAAATGAATTGAATGAATGATATAAATATTTCCCTGAATGTAATGCATTTGAAAGTTACTTGTTTCAAAATAATTGATGATATGAATTTTCTTTTGTTGTAAGTATTTGTTTAAAAGTCAAGAGTAAAACGCCTGGGCTTTTTCCCCTATTTGTCACTAGTAACACGAAGCGAATCTTCACCGGACGGAATAATTACAGAGATTACATAGACAATATTCTATGTGTTACTTCATTATTGTTACGTTATGCAGGTGGCGCTTATAATAGTAGTGCCAGAGCCACAAATAATGATGCCGCGTGTATTGCGCTGTGATTTGGACGGAGTGCGTCAACTGCTGCTTCAGATGGAAGCTGACACCAATGTGACGAGTGAGTTTTAGCTTTATTTTGTCCATTAACACATATCGCTTGTATGGTGCTATCATCATTAAAAAGTATTGAATTTTATTGTGTATTTAATTTTAATATGTATTTAAATGTATGTGATGAATTTTCAGAACAACAAATTCTATCAATACTTCAAGAACGTTGCGATGGCAACAGGAACATACTCCACGCGTGCGTGCATATGTGTGCTCCAACTTCGAACAAGGAACCCGATATAGGTGTGTTAAGTCAATTGCAAAAAGGTTTCTATTGGTATATTATGATAAGCTCAACCAAGGGTGGGTATAAGTGCCGTCACGAGTTATGAGCGCTGACTTTGAATGCGCAGTAGTAATTTGGTCTTGTATGGAGCGAAGCGAACAAATAAATATATTATGCGCAGTTATTTTTTCAGTGCGTTCATAACTCGTAACGACACCTGTAAGCATGAATTAAAATAGAGTAGGAATAGTGTATGTGTGTGTTGTGTTCAGTGGAAAATGCATCGATGCCGAACTTGGCAGGGAGCGGCGGTGGAAGCAGCGGCGGCACCGGTGGGGAGGAGGCCGTGCCCGCCATCTCGTGGCCGCCGGAGACCTTCGAGGCGTCCGGCGACGAGGACAGCCTCATGGGACTCACCAACAATGGGTAAACTATTTGCACTCTTATATACTTATATCACTTACTAGCCGTGCCTAGCGGTTTTACCCGCGTACGATTAACAAAAGGAGATATATATTGTTTCTCAAATAAAAGTACCCTTAGTTACTCGTTGTAATACCAGATATCTGCCACAGATTTTTTTATTTTGTGAGTTCTGTATATACTTTCATATTATTGTGCATTTAGTGAAAAGTTGTAATTTGGAATTACAAAGAAGTGAACATTGATAATTTTGAATTGAATGCACGTGCAGGTATGCTGACTTCGCGGTGTGTATCAACGTTTCGTGCGTGTTTCCCCTCAGCTTGTGATGTTTACAGTAAACCTTCAAGTGGGACGAACAGCAGCGGTGGCGCGGTTAGCGCGGACCCAGCGGAGCGCCGCGGAAATGCGCTTGTTGCTTTGCGCGCGCTCTGCGACAGCGCCGCGCTGCAACCATTCCTTATGCAACTACTCACCGCCAAGTAAGTCATCCGCCACCTAGTACAACCTCATCATCTATATATTATATAAAAGGAAAAGGTTGAAGTATCAACACACAGCCTAAACCACTGGTTCTATAGAGCTGACATTTAGAGGGTGTGTATGTACTTTGTGCGGTGTAGTTATCCTCTAAGATAGGTTTTTCCCAAATACTACTAGGTTAAAAGGGGGTTCAAAGTTTGTTTGTGAAATCTTACAGCCACATAGGTAGTTGAAGCTGCGAAGTGTTTTATAACAATTATAAATTTGCAAATTCAGGAGTTTTAGGTGGAATGAACACTTCAATTAACAACAAGTTCGGGTAGAGCTGGCAAGAAAACAGTGCGTCCTCGATATCAATCATTTCACTACAACAAGTTTAGTTTTCTATCAACAAAGATCAGTGTACGAAAGTAACGTGTCATTTTAGCAATATAATAGTGTATTAGTCAACAAGAACCCTTATGGTATGAGTTAGTAATTTTGTGTTGTGTTGGGTATCAGGGACGGAATGGGCCAGACTCCGCTGATGGCAGCGGTGGCGGAGCGGGCGTACCGCGCGGCGTTAGTGTTGCTGGAGGCGGTGCGCGCGAGCCCCGAAGCAGATGCAGCACAGAGATCCGCCGCTATCTTTCCGCCCAACGCGCACCCCGACCATTCGCCGCTACTCGTACTTTGCTGTAACGACACATGCAGCTTCACCTGGACAGGACAGGAACACATCAACCAGGTACACACTCCGCACTCTACATTGATGTGGTTAGGCCCTTCCTTCTTCATTATGTTTGAAGCCACATATCCCTTGGTTATAACTAAATAATGAATATTTTTGTTTCAGGACATATTCGAATGCAAGACCTGCGGACTTACTGGGTCACTTTGCTGCTGCACTGAATGTGCTAAGGTATATTTGTCAGCACACAAATATAATAGTAATATTTTTTCCATCATTCAAAGGCGACAAACAAGCATAATGTCCGCCTGATGGCTATTGCAGCCTACAAAAGCTTGAACCACGAAGTAAAACTCGCGCGATGCCTACCTTCTAAAGATGATTTACCATTGAAAGAATAATAATGAATATATTACTTGACTTGAATGATTTTATTACAAGGTGTATTTGCGTTTATGCAGGTGTGTCACAAAGGTCACGACTGCAAGTTGAAGCGCACGTCGCCGACGGCGTACTGCGACTGCTGGGAGAAGTGCCGCTGCAAGGCGCTCGTGGGCGGCAACTGGGCCGCGCGCTGCGATCTGCTCGCCAAGCTCGCCAGGGACACGCTGCTCGCTACACACTTTAACTCCAGGTGAATGCCTGACTACCAATATTTTGATGTGACCTTCACACTTGCAGAATATTATGAATCATCAAAATCGCTCTACGTTTGTGAGAAATGAAGCTCACGCTTCAACTAATTTAATAAGACGTGTTTAAATTAGTTGAAGAAGAAAATTTTTATAAATTGAAGTCGCCATTTCCGTACTAAAATATTTAGTCTGCTTGAACGCATCATTATTCTAAGCTACGTTACGGATCTCAATACGGCTATCACTAATATATAGGAGACGAACTTCGATGGGTGTGTAGCTAAATATAAATCCATATTACATTTGAAGATGTAGAGAAAAGTCAATTGTAATTTAAGATATGTTGTGTTGTTTTAGGGGCGAGTCAATTCTGCTGTTCCTGGTGCAGACAGTGGGTCGCCAAGCGGTGGAGCAGCGTCAGTTCCGCGCGGGCGGTGGACGTGGGCGCGGTCCTCGCAAGCAACCTGGATCCGATGCTGAGGTCGACGCCCCCGACCACGACCTAGAGCCGCCGCGGTTTGCACGACGAGCCCTGTTGCATTTACTCGGTAGTTATTCACAACTCGTCTTACTTGCTTTTCCTGCGACTCCGTTATGATTCTTATGACCGTTTTCGAGGTCTAATGTATACAAAATTTTGGTAAAATCAGTTCAGCGGCTTAGCCGTAAAAAGGTTACAGATACAGTTTCCCATTTATTATATTTACATAAATAATAGTCAGTTGAATAATATAAAAACGGGTTGTTTCTCACTGAGATTGAACAAATTATTTACTCTCTCCTCAAAATGTTATTTGTGTATGTAATACATTTATGTAACATTACACAAAGTATAGTGATAAGGCCCTAAATGGCTTAGAGAGTGTAATATACTTAAGTGTAACTAATGATGTCTTCTGTTAGGTGACTGGGCGGCGGTGGAGGCAGCGGTGATGTGCGGCGCGCGCGGTCCGGTGCCGGAGACCACTCCCCCGGCGGCCAGCCCCGCGCACCACCAGTCCGGCACCACGCTGCTCGACAAGTTCACGCACGCGCTTATCGTCAAGTGCACCAACGAGGTACACATTCACATACTTCTTTTATCAAAAGTGTTTCATATAGTTCCAACTGCTGATGAAGTCAGCGCCGTAAGGAATGCTGAGGAAAGGTAGTTGTTTTGTCATAAAGGTGAAAAAGGTACGAGTAATTTAGTATATTTAGTAGTATATTCTCATTGACAATACCCTCCGCCTTTTTCGTCGTATCTATGTTTGAAAAAAAAAACTAAATGATTGGGCGCAAATGCACCGTCGAGAAAGTGAATGGCTGAATGTATAGCAATTGTTTGTTTCAGATGCTTGACACGCTATTACATACATTGATTAGAGAACAACAAAACGACACGATCCCCGGACGTGCGGAGCGCGCCCGCGAGGTTGCGCGTAGGTTTGTGCGCTCCGTCGCTAGGATATTCGTCATATTCAGCGTGGAAATGGCTCCAGGAGCCGCTAAAAAGAAGGGGTAAGAACTACTATTATAAATAAGTTTTTCGTCGGGCTTCAAATCTATCCTTATAAAAATATTAATCTACACTGTGCAGTCCACGCAGAAGATTGCGAGTGAATACTAACTTATAGATATTGTAAAGTGTTTGAATGAAGACTTAAAATATAATTATGTGTGTGCAGTCCTCTATCGATAACATCGTCGCTGGTGCGGTGCCGGCGAGTGTTCGCGGCACTAGTAGCACTTGCTGTGGAAGAGTTAGTCGAGGCGGCAGACGCGTTACTAGCACCGGTCAGACTTGGCGTCGTGCGCCCCACCGCGCCCTTCCCACTTGCCACCACATATGGGGACCTCGTCAATGGCAGCGAGGATCTCTTCGGAGTCGAGCCACTGTCTACTGGACATTCTCGACTACCACATTCGCGCAGGTTTGTGTTAACATATGTAATATTTGCAGGCCAAATATACAGTAGGGGTAGGGTTATTATCTTCTTATATATTTTTGGTGGAGCAGTTCCAGTATTGACTGGAACTGATCCACCAAGAATATATGGTCACCATGATAATAGTGGTCATAGCTTGCTTAATTTTTCACAATAAAATACTAATGAAGGAACTAAACGAAACCATATCGAACATCAATTTGTACTATTGTTAAATCAATACTGTATAATCGATTCAGAAAAAGAAAGTATGACATAGGGCATCAGTTTTTGAATCTGTCGGGGCTAAATATTCGTTGGACTAGGTATAATTGAAATGTGTGTATGTGTCAGGGAGTCGAGTGCAGCCGGTGGTCGCGGTGCGGCTGCAGGCGGCACGTCGATGGGCAGCTCAACGTTAGTGCCCGATAGGTCATCCACCCCTGTAGCCACGGAGTACGCGGACGACGGCGCTGGAGAAGCTCTGGGCGCTGACGATGACGCGTCGGAGACTGATGAGCCCAACGTCCCCGCGCCTGTTCCCCCCGCTGACGCACAGCATCACGATGATGCTATGGGTGACAGGTAAGGCTTAGTTACAACCCCGTTGATGGTTGATGGTAGGCAAGACAAATTATAAAGGTAGTAGTACGTACGCTCATAGTGTTTATTCTGATTATGTTCCCTTCATTTTTCATTCGTCTGGGTGGTATAGTTTGTCCACCGTAAAAGTAAATCTATACAGATAAATAAAATTGGCGTGTCATGTAATTCCATAATAACAGTTTTTTTTACTAAATGCATATTATAGTATAAAGGATGCTGACCTAAAAAATATTTTTTTTTTCTGTCTGTCTATTTGTTCCGACTAATCTCCGAATGGGCTGGACGTTATTTTAACGGGACTTTCAGTCGCAGATATCTGATGTTTCAATGAGGGTTAGGGTTCCGCGAGTAAATGCATGAAACTTAGTCTACGCGGGTGAAACCGCAGGTCAGAGCTAGTTACTAATATAAGTTAATTAAAGATATATCGCATCTGTGGCTTCGATGATTACCTGCTACATGCAAAAAGGATATTTAATAATTTTAAAGAAATTTTACTGATAGTCATTCCAGATTAATATTTTATGAAAATTGAAATAGTAGACCTAGTAGCAGATAAATTTAAATGTAATGGTAACATGTATTGTATCAGGGGCCAAGAGCAGCACGTCGTAGTTGAGAACGGCACAGAGCGCGCGGAGGGCGGCGAGAGTGAAAGCGAGTTGGATTTGCTCGCCGAGGTCGAGACTGAGAGCGATTCAGACGATCAAGACAACGCCGAGTCTGCCCAGCGCAGCGTGCAGACTGGAGCCACACAGGGCTCTGATGCCGGTAGCTATCAATACATATCTTTGGTTTAATTAAAATACATAACTTTGGTGTCATTAATAATGGCCACGCATAATTAGATTTCCTCTAATTACTTTAATGCCGGCAAGCAGATTTTTTTTCCACCAAATTAACAATTTTATTGGGTCTAACAAAAAGTGTAAGGGAGTGTGTGTTACCGTATAAGAATGATGAGTGGTACATTGCGACAGGCATAGCATCATTGCTACTGTATCCGGATGACGAGAGCGGCGACTCTACGCAGCCGGAGGACGAGGACTCTGAGGCTGGCGAGACAGACGAGCAAGACGGTGAGACCGAGCCGCCTCTACATGACGGCGAGCCGCTCGAACGGCGTGTGCAGCCTCCCATCCGCCCTAACCTTGCACCGCACTCTATGCAGTGGGCTATCAGGTAACTATACACATAGGCACATTTTTGAAGGGATAACTAGATGTGTTACCATATTTACTATTCACCAACCATAATTGTCATTTGTTTTGTCGGCACAGTAGAATAAAAATATATATATATATATATTGGTATGGCGGTCCTACCTTGCATCGCTTGCGCGTAGCCCACGGCCACCACGGCCATTTAACTGACAACTTACCCTTACAGAACGAGGGATAGTAAAATAATAATAATGAGGTATGGTTTAAGGTCCCGCGAGTCTGGTCGCGGCACGGGCGGCAGCGCGGGCGGCGTGCGGCTGACGGGCGGCTCCTCGCTGGTGTTCATCGACCCCGCCTCGCTGCGCCGCTCGGCCGCCGCTGCCGCCGCCGGCGCACACGACCCACACTCTACATCCACCACGGCCGCCTGCTTGGCTAGAGCTTTTGGTAAATATATCCTACTAGCGATCCAACCACTTCAGTTCGATTTACGATATTTTAGACATGCCAATAGTTGACTTTTCTCTTCGAAGTATATCTATAAATGTAACAATATGTATGTTTTCAACTATAAACCTATGGGAGTTCTCCTCTTGATACGGTTTTTAATATCTTGAAGATATTAAAGATATCTTCATGATCCGTAACGTAATTTAGGAGAACGACGCGTTCAAACAGTCCAAATAATTTTGAGAATAAATTGCGACTATATAAAGATTAAACATAATAAAAATGTTTTTATTATTTCATGCTTTACTACAATATTATTTGATTAGAAAGGATATTACGTTACTCGTGGTAACGAGGCGAACGGCCGCGTATTTCGCCGTCTCAGTACCGAATTCACATAATTATTTGTCTTTTGGATATGTTTTTGTAATTGTATAAGAAGACGGAATGTTATTTGTTTTTGCCACTGATAATCCTATAACCATGTGATTAAGTTGCTGTAAGACATTTTATTCGTGAAAGAAAGTAACTAACGCTGTTGCGTTCCCAGGCATAGTAATACGTCAGATAGCAGACTTGCTATGGGAGTACGAGCGTGTGACGCTGCCACTGCCGCGGATGGTGCCGCTCGCGTACCGGGAAGCGCTGCGGCTGCAGTGCTATCTCGAGCGGCAGCTCAAACCCACTTGGGACTGGCTTGTCACCGTCATGGATGCCACTGAGGCACAGTTAAGGTAACGACTCCTTTGTAAAAAAGTATTTTTCAGAGAGACATGTTTTTAGAGTGTGGTTGAATTTTGATGACGTTATCGGCTGCTTCTTACATGAATGTCGCTGGAATAATCTGGAGTATCGTAATATTGTGATTTACTTCATTTTGTCCAATTGAGTGCACATATTTTAAAGATAACTAACACCAGTTTGGTCTTGCATTGCAAAACAAAACTTTCGTAATTGTACTTTACTAAAATTATATTTTCCGAGATCCCTGCAATGTTATAGAAGTTAACGCGTTCACTGCTAATGACGCGTATGTGCGTCCAACTGTTAGGGAATTTATGAAGAAGTTGAAATGTTAGCAGTGAATGTGTTAAAGGGTCGTAGTTCGCCTTATTACCTAATTTTGCCATTTTGTAATGTCAACTACTTTTTAGTTTAATATGTATTGTTTTCGTCGTAGATTCGGTGCTTCTCTGACGTCGAACAATGCTAGTAGTGCAACTGCGGAGAGCAGTCGCTCGAGCGCGCCGGCCGCTCGCCGCACCACCTCGCTCACCTCCCCTGCCACTAGGATCATCGGCTTCTCGGAAGGGCCAAGAGCAAGAGATCGCGAACAAGGTAAAAAGATATATAACCTATTCTTGTTGTGATAAACAAGCTAAAAGATATCAGGGGTACCCGACTTTTAGCGTAATGACGGATGAATTTATTATTAAATTTTTAAGATGTCGAAATCAAAATATTCTACATTAACTTTTTTGATCACAGAATTAAAAAAAGGGCTTTAAATCAGAGGTACATTTCTTGAAGGATACAAGAGCGTAACCATAGCAACCATGCGTTACAGATCTGATTCAATCAGCTCTGTAATATCTAGATAGTTACTATACTCCTTTCAGACTCATGTTTGTGTATTTACAGGTGTGGAGACAGGCAGCGCTCGCCGCGAGTTCCTAGCTTATTGCCTATCGTTACTGCGCGCTCACAGCGCTGAACACGCAGAGCAACTGCCCGTACTAGACGTGGCCGCACTCAAACACGTGGCGTACGTACTGGATGCTCTCGTGTACTACATGCGCGCCGCACACCCACATCCACATCACCATCACCATCTATGGACACCGGTATGTACCAAAAGTCACATAATATAACTTTTAGCAATAACGACGTACCAACAGTGGAGGGTAAATAGTGCGTTGAATTCTCAGTTCCAGAAAAAAAATTGTGTAATGGTTTGTTTTTGTATCGGATACAAGTTAATGCTAATGAAACTCCTATCGCAGCTAAAATTAAGATAAATGAATTAAAATAGTGAGGAAACCTGCATATGTCAGGAAAATGATTTCAAGGTTGACCCTCTCAAATTTCAATATTTATTTGCAATATTTAATTACCTTCAAAATGTTACAGGATGAGAATGAGAACGAAGAAGGTGAAGAGGAGATGGTAGTGGGCGGCGGAGCAGCGGCCGAGTCCGACAGCGAGGGCGAGGGTGCTCGCGGTCGGGCGCACGCCTTCTTCCAGAGGTCCGACTCCACGCTTTGTCTCGGATGCCCGCCGCCTGACCCCTTCAACAGTGAGACACATTTTACTAATATTTCTTTAGACACTTTCACGTTAGTAAACGGATTGCTCGAGCAATCAAATTCAACTGTTTGCAGCTGAGTTACTGCTGCAGCAGGTCCGGTACATACCGGACACGTACACACATGTGTACGTTGTACTAGTTTACTATGCAGTCGCAGTTTCAAGCAGTGGATTTTAACTTCTTAAACCATTCTGTGTACGACAGCCCATTGATAATGTCAAAAATATAATCATGATCGAACTAGCAGTGTAAAAATTATATTTGTTTAATTAAATTCATGTTGATGATAGTTTAGAATGTTTGGCATAAAACATACGTAACGGGAGTTGTTTGGCGTTAGTGACAATGCAAGAGGCGTTGCCGCTGGCGGACCAGCCGCAGCTGCTGCAGCCAAACGCGCGGCGCGAGGAGTTGTTTGGAATGCCGCGTCAGCCCGTCACCGTGCCCACCTCGGGAGACGCGCCGCCAGGGGTCAACAATCCACTTGAAGGTACACATTACATAACAGTACATACAGTAAATATTAGAAATAGATCAAATTCTCGGATTTTAAAGCATTTAGAAATATTGATAATCAATTTCTATTTGTGTTTGATATCCGATCAGATTTTATTAAAGAGTTTTTTTGAGTAAATCTTGCCTAGGTACTCGATCAATAATTTGACTATATACATGGCTAATCTTTGATGTTAACACAACCCTTATTGAAAATAGGTAGTTACCGTGATGTATGATAAAACATTGTTATTTGTTAAACAGTGGTCCCTCGCCGGCTGGGCCTATCGACCCGCGGCACGGACCGCGGTTGGTCGCCGCCAGCGCGACCCGCCTCCGCTCCGCCCACACATACACACACATTGACTAGAGATGAACCACAGGTAAATTGCTGAATTCATTACTACTCCAAAGACTATATATTCGGCATTCTATCTGACAATCTATCGCCCCTTATTACGAAATGTAGACTAAGATAAACCTCGATTTAAAAGTAGCTCCACCTCTCTTTTGTATACAGATTTAAACATGGATGGGTATAGTTTATGTCGACTTTAACTAGTCTTCGTTTAAACCATGTTTTGTATCAAGGGAGATTGTGTAGCATTTATTAAATTAATTGGATTTTTGCAGGACCTATCGTGTGCAAAAGACCCAGTAGTGAAAATGGATGTTGACACAGACGGCGAATACTTATCGGACTCTGACTCGAATGAAGCTCGACAAATAACAAGGAAAAAACATCACAGGTAGAAAAAACAATTTGATTTGTCAATCGTCGTGTTGAAATATTCTTGGTTTATTTGTTTCTTCATTCAGCACAGTGCTACGACTCTATAGAATCAAATGAGCAAATGCTCGTTAGTTGCGAGTAATATTTTTAAAGCAGTGGTAGGTAACTTCTTGTCATAAATCACAGACACCCACACTCAGCGACGATGTCATCGGGCAGTAGCTCGATGCAGGAGGCGAGCTCTCAGACGTCAGAGTTCCACACGCTGGTGGACACGGCCTGCTCTATCATCGAAGCACCGCTCCAACAAGGCATTACAGCATCACCATCGCCAGGTTTGCTATTATTCGTATTTTGTTGGATTATCATTAGAAAGGAGAACCAATAAGTTGTTCCATTGGGAATTTATTATGCAGTCTAAATGGGCAAAATACTATAACTCAGTCCAGTCATATTATATTGTTTGGAATAGAACAAACGTAACATTGTCGTTCGATACGTTTCACACATTGACACATACAATAAAGCCAAAATTTATGCATTTAACATACATCAACAACTTCGCTAACAGCGGTTGTTGTTTCTGGCTTCCTTCTCTTATTCTTGAGAGGCCCTTACGATATGGCAAAAGAATATTATATAAATTAAATATAACTATCAACAGACATGGCACATATATAATAATTTGAATTATTTTTTATACCAAGCGACGAGACACCCAAGACGTTCGCTTAATGGTAAGCGTCACATATAACTTCACATTAGTTGGAGTGCCATGCAGATTACTATATTCGGCGTGGCACTACACTGATCAAATTGTCTACCAAGCTTACATTTTAATGTTCTGCATGCCGTGATGTCCTTTAATTGATGAAGCATCTGGATTTGTGTATGTTGTAGTTATGTTTGTGTTGCATATTTATTGTGTCCTACTCTGTCTTTTAATGGATAATGGTCACTTAAATAGAAAATAGGAGTGGAGCACAGTTAATTTTCCCAACAATTACCTCATATTATTTGTTGCTACGTGTTTGTTTTTCGGTACCAAGAACTCTTATTTTGAACAACTTTATTATTTGTACCGTTTCTAGCGAATAATTTGCCCTTTGATAATTAAATATAAGTGAGGCACCTTAAATGTAAACGATATATGATATACTTGTATAGAGTTCAATCGATATCACTGTATAGGTCCCGTCAAGAGTTTAGAACGAGTAACTTTGAAGCGCAGTAGTCATGTTATGAGCCTGTCTCTGTCTATACGTAGGGCGTATGGCGAATAAAATCATGTGCGTCTCACCACATTTTTTTAGCAGCACATTGTTTCTTTTCTTTACTCGTGACGGGACCTATCTAATGGCATCACTTTTTCGCTTTAAAACACAGGCCAAATTATTCGATGGACAAGGTTATATGTTTTGTTAGTGTGGTAGACATGTATAAGTGTTATGTTTGTCCTCAGGGCCCAGTGGCAGCGGCACGACGGCGACAGAGCCGCGCGCCTCCTCGTCGCGCAGTCCGGGGAAGACTGTAATTGTACGTGCTGTAAGTCACTCCACTTATTTGGGGGACTTTTTCTTATCAAAATTATACCCTGCCTTGTTTGATTGGCAATAAAGTATCCTCGTAGTTTGTTCGTAGTATATTCAACCCAAGCTTATGAAGTGGCTTATTTTTATGTAACTTTTTTTTTGTTGTGTATGTAGATGTTATTGTGCATTACTTTCCTATTTTTATTATTACCTTTTAATTATTTCCGTATTGGTGAATTTGATTCGTTTCGTATGGTATACAGGGTGAGCTTTTGAGTGCGGCGGACCCTCTTGAGACTCAAGAGATTTCTGCGCATGTGACAGTGGAGACCACTGGCTTGCCGCCACCACCGCTACTGCCTACACTCAACACACCGGCGCAACCGTGAGAAATTTTATCACCACAAATCTAACCACAGATAAATAAAATTAAACTTTCATATGCGTTTGTATAAAGCTGTTAATTTGTAATTTCCAACAAACAGCTTTTTATTAAATGCATAAGAAAGTTTATACGTAACTAACATAAAAAAAAAAAATTCTCTGTCTGTCTGTTTGTCCCGGGTAATCTCTGAAACGGCTGGCCCGATTTTGACGGGACCTTAATTGGCAGATAGCTGGTGTTACAAGGAGTAATTTGGGTTTTTACTTTAAAGAATGGGGTGCGCGAATAAGACATCCACGAATTAAAAATAAAGTCTACGCGGGTGAGACCGCGAGTTACAGTTATATTTAGTACTAATTTATAAGCACGATTAAAAATGTCCATAAATTAATTGCATTAATTAGTTCACATAAAGTGCTTACTATGAGAAATAAACTATCAACAGTGAGATAAGTTTAGATATATGTTTGCAGTCGCGCATGTCCATCTTTGGGCGCGTCAGTATCGCACGATCTGTTGCTGGGTCGTTGGCGTTTATCCCTGGACTTGTTCGGGCGCGTGTTCACTGAAGACGTCGGCCTCGAGCCAGGCTCCGTGGTCGCCGAGCTGGGCGGCTTCCCCGTCAAGGAGGTCAAGTTCCGCAGGGACATGGAGAAACTTAGAAACTCACAGCAAAGGGATTTAACATTGCACAAGGTATGTAGCTTTTTTATACTATGAAGTTGGCAAATGAGTATACTGTCTCACGGTAAGCGGTTTGCTACAACGAGCTGAGTTTATTATGTCTCAAATGATTGTAAAATAATCTAATTTAAAAAAACAATACTACTGGTTACGTTTTATAAAACTACTAATAACGTTGACTTTCCTCTACTATCTATGAAAATAATATGGATTTGTTTAGCTATAACCTATAGTAGTTCAACTCCTACATATTAGGGAAACCGCATCAAGATCCATAGTTTAGAATTATGATGAGTTCTAATAGGCAAAATTATTTCTAAATGGAAATGGCGACGTCAACTTATTATTTATTGGATAAGATTGATTGGATAACAAATAAGCGAAAGAATTGGAGCAAATTTTTTAACTAAAATATTTTTATAGATGGAACGCGACCGAGCTAAGCTGCTTCAGCAAACGTTCGCCGAGTTGAACAGTGCATTTGCGGGTCAAAATCGTCGCGCGCACAGCGCCCAGCCGCCGCTCGCCGTCAACCGCGTCAAGGTCACCTTCCGAGACGAGCCCGGCGAGGGCAGCGGGGTCGCACGATCCTTCTACACCAGCGTCGCTGAGGTAACTATCGCATCACTGCCTAATTGATACTCGTATCTGTTATATTAAAACAGAGCCGTTGCTGGTTATGAGGGCACAACATATTTGCTTGCGCTTGGTCCATACAAGATCCAAAACATTACTACTGTGCAGTCAAGGCCGGCGCTCATAAGTCGTGACCACACCTGTAGGTATTATATTATTGTCGTAGGCTTACTTATGCAGCGGTCAATTTTCACGTTATGTGCTTTAGTCGCTAAGATTTCTAATTGCCGCGTTTTATTTCTGATGAGTGGAGAATGAAAAATGAAACTTACAAATCACTTACGTATCAACTAGGATTATTGAGTGGGTTAGGCCTAAAATTTGTATTTGTTTAGGCTCTTCTTGCCAATGAAAAGTTGCCGCCTCTGGAGCCAGCAGCCGGCAGCGGCAGTAACACCAGTAGTGCCAATGGAACGTCAGGAACGGCCAGCGCAAACCCCGGCGGGACTAGCAGCAATAGTGGAGCACGGTAAATCATCACTCTTTGATTCTTCCCAATAAACTGTACAGTGAATGCTTTGATTATTGTATATATCTACGATTGTTATTAATTTCACGAAAAGTATGTCTAAGAAGTAAATTCCATTGGCCCATAAAAGAAAATTAGCCCAAGTAGGTATTGTAAATATAAAAGTAGGTATAGTATCTGCGCCTATCTCAACACACCAACATTAGAGCATTAATAAATGAGTGTTGTATTTGTGAACGTGTCAACAGAAGTGGAGCAGCAGGTCGGGCGCGGTCGAAGGACGCAGCGCGGCGCACCCCCGGCCGGCCGGCGCCGCGCCCGCCCGCCGCCCGCGAGCCGCGTCGGGTGCTCAGCGTCGACGCGAGACCATACTCGCCACAGGTTACAACACTATTACATACTGCAAATTACTGTATCCTTTCGAGTGTTGATCGCGCAACGCCATAAACATCGTACAGATGCACGAATTCGCGCAAAACCCGGCTGCAACTGTTAACCTCATATTATAATAAAGATTTACAGCAGCCCGGCTTCTAACAACCGGTAACACAACTTGCGAGCGTCTTGCTCAAAAGTTACTAGTAGAATAAACACTATATATGAGATCCTAAATCTGAATAAATGGGTAAATATCCCGCATGATGGGAGGTAAGCGTTACTATGTATGTAATAAAATGTAGTAAAGATTAAGTATGTAATATTATTAGGCCGCTCCGGGCACTGAAGGCGCGGGCTACAGCGGCGACCGGCCCGGAGGACACAACGAACATTTGACTTTACACCAGGCACAGCTCGGCGAACGACTCTACCCTAGGGTAAGATTACTATCACTATATTATCACGTGGAACAGCGGAATGCTACTAGCACTCTACATACTAATGCTAAATGCTAACAGGTAATGCTAACAAATCAGCCTACCTGATTGTAAACACCATTCCAAGAAGCACTTGTGAACTTAGGACAGGAGCACGAACACTTCCCACAAATGGCTTCTAATAAGGCGAAGGTACAGTCAACTCAGAACTGAATCTTATGTCTTACTGCTTCTAATCAAAAACAAGGATATGAAAGCAACGTCAAGTTTATCTTACAATGTTTCCATTAGTATATTCGATATGTGTAGGTGCACTCACTCCACCCCACGTTCGCGGGCAAGATCACCGGTATGTTGTTGGAGCTGACTCCGGCGCAGCTGCTGGTGCTGCTCGCCAGCGAGGACGCGCTACGGCAGAAAGTGCGCGAGGCCATGGATCTCATTGTTATGCACCCATCCGAGGCGATACTTGGTGCGTATCCAAACACAATACTTTTATAGGGTACAAGTTTATTAGGTAATTGTTTTGGCTTATTTAAGAACAAGACTCATCTGATTATTCTTAAATAAGCCAAACCATAGTCGTAACTTATGCACGAATTATGTGTTATAATGAGTGAAGAGAATGTGACCGATGGTATACATTTTTTAGGTTAGTCCACAGTAAACACCTCTCTGAAAACTGCGTAAGCGAGTAAAAATAATTTAAAATTGTATACTAAGACCATCAGAGTAATATCTAATTTAGAGGGATGACATTTGTACGCATACTGTACCGTTATGCGAGTAGATGGTGACGTGTAGATCTGTATTTGTTGCAGACCTGGATGTGTTCTCTCTGTCGGAGCGCGGAGGAGGTGCGGGCGGCGGGGCGGGCGGCAGTGCGGCGGCCGCAGGCGCGCCCGTGGCCGCGGCCGACGACGCTGCCCCGCTGTTCTACTCGCCCGGCAAGCGCGGCTACTACTCGCCACGGCAGGGGCGCGCCACCGCCGAGAGGATTAACGCCTTTAGGAATGTTGGCAGGTTCGGACGCACTTTTATGTCTGGGTCACTATCGCCACGAATGAGACGAAACTTAAATCTTGAGCTAAAACAAGAATGCACCCATCAACGGCGACACCACACGGAAGTGTGATGTCGCTCCGACACTTGACAGTGCATCATAGCATGTCTGACTTGTCCTAGTACTGTTTAAACAATTTTTTCTAAGCTAACAAAATACTATTTCTAGCTAGAAAGGTGTTCAGTTTGAAACTTCTATTAAATATTTAATTTCTCTTCACATTCAAAATGTATTTATTTGCCCTTAATAATTCATGTTTTTTTTAATATTTCAGAATAATTGGCTTATGCCTGTTACAAAACGAACTGTGTCCTATGTTCCTAAACCGGCATGTGCTAAAGTACATGCTGGGGCGGCCGGTGCGCTTCCACGACCTCGCTTTCTTCGACCCGGTCGTGTACGAGAGCCTGCGGCAACTCGTCGTCGATGCTGAGACTGGCGATTCTCAGTCGCTCTTCGCTGCTCTAGATCTCAACTTTAGGTAAAATTTACTCTAAAGTTTCTTGCGTTTGACAATGACTTTGCTATTTGCAAGTAATCATTACCACAACAGCAAAATATTCTAACCATCATACATTTTAGATCGCACTATACCTTACATACTGACTGTCAATAAGAATTATCTCATATTTCAGTTTGGAAATGTGTGAGGAGGAAGGTGGTGGTTGCGTGGAGCTGGTGCCGGGCGGTCGCGAGCTCGAAGTGACCGCTCTGAATGTGTACGACTACGTGCGCAAATACGCACAACACCGAATGTTGCTCTCTCAAGAGAAAGCCCTTGAGGTGAGATACAAATACTTCAAAGCATAATACACTTTTTTTTTATCGTATTACTATTTTATGATCATTTTAAACTTTTCGCCGAGTACGTCGCCTGCCAGGCAAGCGACACAATTTCCAATCTCAGGAGCCTATATGATACAAATGAGTTGTGCAGTAATCTCACGGTAAAGGGATCGTGAGGGTATTTGTCAGAGAAGTAATTCAAAGTTGAATAGTGCTTGCACTGACTTTGGCATCATCTTCGGTGAAAAACTGGGTGTTGTAACACCTGCTTTACGTCTTTTCTGGAAAGGCGCGAGCGTAAATTACGAATGAAAAACTGACACATCGATACATAGTTTCACGTTCTTACTTTTTCAACAGGCAATGCGTGTAGGTGTGCTGGACGTCCTACCAGAGTCGGCACTTGAAGGATTAACGGCAGAGGACTTGCGTCTCTTGCTGAACGGAGTAGGTGACATAAACGTCACCGCTTTGGTGTCCTACACCAGCTTCAACGATGAAAGCGGCGAGCCACCTGAGAGACTGGCGCGCTTCAAGCGGTGGCTTTGGGCAATTGTAGATAAAATGACACATCTTGAGAGACAGGACCTTGTAAGTAAATCATTTAAATTGTTATATTTATTTACCACTTATAGTCCTAAACCATCACTTTAAAATATTGGAATTGGTTATGATATTTATATACATTGTTTAGTTTTATAAATTGTTTAGATTAAGTCAAGCACATTGACTTCTATAAATTGTCATAAGTTATAAACCTCAGGGGTACATATTAATTGGACTAGGTATAGTGGATATGCTTTGTAAGCAATGTGTGTCGTATGCAGGTGTACTTCTGGACGGGTTCCCCGGCACTACCCGCGTCCGAGGAGGGCTTCCAGCCGATGCCCTCGGTGACGATCCGACCGGCCGATGACGCGCATCTCCCCACCGCCAACACCTGCATCTCGCGCCTCTACATACCGCTGTATTCCTCCAGACACGTGCTCAAGCACAAACTATTACTCGCCATCAAAACTAAGAACTTCGGCTTCGTCTAGCTGCTCGCTACGGTTTTATTATGTTTTAGTTTTACCAACTCAGTCGTGTAAAACTGCTACGTGTGATTATATTTCAGCATTTGAAAGGCAACACTAAAAATAGACAAACTTAGTTTATAGTGCAGACTTACGCGAACGTATGTTTGTAAGATTATGACCAAATTTTACATGACTGGGTACATTTGACTGAATAATACTATTCAATATGCAGTTATGTTGAAAATAATGGATGGAGGTCCGCACAAGTACATAGAAATAGTTATAAACATTTAAGCTCATAGGCCATAAGTATTTAATTGTTATCTAAAACATATAGAAATCACACTTCGATTCTTATCACATAATTATTATATGTTAGTTGAAAGTTGATTTAAATCAGAAATCATTATTTTTTAATTTTCTAAATTTTTTGATAACTTTATTCAACCTTTTCTGGCCCAAAAATACTGCATTGTTTACTTTCCTCATTTACGTTATTTATTATAACTATTGTACTCGATGACAAGCGAAGGCAGCATGACTCAAAAATATTCACGAATATTTTAACTGTTTATATAGCTTTGTTATATAGTAAAATTTATATAAGATAGTAGAGTATGATGGGTATACTGCTACAGTTTGTTGGGTAACTTGGGTAGAGGCGACCGACCCGAGCATTGGTGGTTTTGTGATATCAGAGGAAGTATTTATGCGCCTCAATCTCTAAATTTAAGATTATTATAGAGTTTCCTTTGATTAGTTGTATTAATATGATTCATAATAAACAATCTCAAAACGCTTACATCTTGTTGTTTTAATTACTTTCTGTCATCAATCTCCTAGCATTTTTACCAGATATGCAATAAATACTGATTTATAATGTAAATGAGGAAGATTAAGTTATTAAGAATATCGGGGGATAGCCTCCATATTAGAATTTTGTTGATGGTCAAGAAAATGTTCAAATGACAAAAATACAGAAAACTCGTATAAATTGAAATAAATGTATTTGTTCTCTGAGCAAACTAGTTAAAAAACAATTTATTTCTGAAATTTAGCTTCCCTAGTAGTACCGCAGAACAAGTCACCCATTGGGAACTGTGCTAGATGCACTGCACAATCTGCACATTCCAGCACCAACAGGCATAATTGGTGCTGACGTACATAGAATGTAGTAGTTGCTTACAATATTCTCATTGGTACATACATAATATGCTCTCCTTAAACTGATGATGTTAAACCCAAATTTTAAGATGCACACAAGAGATACACAGTTTTATTTCTTGCCTGGCAATGCCACAATAAAGAATATAATATAATAGAAAAATAATTTATTTTAAAAACTTATAAAATTGTACATAATTTGCAACATTCAGTACATTGATATTCTTATTCAAAACTAATAACAACTTACATGCTACTACAAAATGACATTTGGTATTATTGTATTTTTGAAACCATCCGTAATTCATTAGATAGTTTCCTGTAAACACCAAACAGCACAATGATGTGACAAATGTGTAACAGAGCACTGGTTAAATTTGTGCTAGGATATGTATTCCAGCACATTTCAATTAAGGCTAAAATTAAAAACCTAACAATAACTGTATAATTAGTGGACCACAGGAGGTAGGGCAAGCTGTGGAAATACCATGAGTAGAACTGGTAGTGGAGACTCCTTGCACACACAATGCCAATAAAATTCACAATAAACATAGGCAGGATGAAAAGTTGCGATAAAATATCAAAGTTGATACTGTAACTACTATCCTCCAATTGTTTCTTTTCTGCAGCTTTTTTACCACCTTTTTGGGATGATTTTTGCAACATTGCCTCAAATGAGTTCAAAAAGTCTTCCTGATCTTTGGTCATCTTTTCACTCTGACTATCAACTTGCTTTCCCAGTTTCCGCTTTGCTTCTTTACTCAGTTTAGCCTTTTTCTTGATCTCGGCATTTTTAGCATCAATTTGAGGTTGAAACTGATTCTGTACATACTTGAGGCGACAGTAGCTTTGGAAGTATTTAATGCACAATGGGAGGAATATGATCAGTAGCATTACATGTATTGCTAGTAAAGTTAAATGGAAGCATTTGTTCTCAAATGTATCTATGTCTAGAAATCTATAGTTGACAGTCCAGGTATGGTTAAATACTCTACCCACATCAAAACTCCCCTTCAGATATGCTACAGGGTTACCAATGAGAAATGGCAGGCCTAACACCAACTGTACTAGACCACACACAAGTATCTGCTTGATTGTATCTTTCAGACCCAAGTTCACTAAATAAAAGAAAAATAGTGCTGGAGCATACAGTAGGATGTTCATCTTGACTGACACTCCTAAACTGTAGAATATGCTTCCTAAATACCATTTGGAATCTAGGAACAAGTTCAAGGAGATAAATAAAAACAGCACGGCAATGGGGTCATTAAACATCCTCAACACATTAATGGAATGGATTCTATAAGATGTCAGTATTGTTATTACGAGGACATACGGGGGTACCTTCCTAGATTTTATATAAACGCGAAATACAAATATTAATTGCACAAGGTAGATTCCAATGAATATGTGCTGAGCAAGCCTGATATTCTGGCCCTGGTTTGTGATGAAATACAAAATTGAATAAATATAAACGAATCCTGCCGGGTACACCAGGGGTCCAGTATCGCCGCGTAGCTTGCTGTAATCCAGGGTTCCATTCAGGAAACCTTCACATTCTTGCATGTACGCCTTCCAATCTATCTCGGTATAAGGCACTCGTTCCACGATTGTTATATTAATAATTAGCTCCGCAACAATAATAAGAAATGCAACGAATGGCAGCTGGGCAGAATTGAAAACTAAACCCTTCAGATAGGACCACGTAAACATCTTTTTCAGTTCGTGAAAATGATCCTGTACTTTGCTTCGTCCACTCATGGTACCGTTTTTAATTAACCAGCACAACGATACTTCCGTCTTACAATTAATATGTAATTTCACTCAGCATTTGAAAAATTTGCTCAATTTTTATTTCTATTTTAAGATTAGGTCACCGGCGTTCCCAGGGCAAGCAACAGAAACGCGCTCATTTGACGTGAGAAAATTAAAATTGACATATTTTGAATTTAGTTTGACGTTTGACAGTATTTTTTTTTTGTTGATTGTCGATAAAACATAATGCACGGGAATTGTAACTTATTCCACCATATCATCAACTAACGATGGCAATGGGATCGACCCCTATTACATGGGACTTAAACTGACGAAAAGTACACCTCTGCCTACCTCTTCGGGAAATACATATGGTCACGCCTGTTTTCCCCGAAGGGGTAGATGTGTTTAACTTTGAAATTATGAGGCAGATGTGTTGTAATAACAACACCCACTTTTTACCGAAGTTCCAACGTGACCACGGTTCTTGTTCGTCCGCAAATTTGCCCGCACGAAGAGGTTTTAACGTTTATAATTTTCTAAAGCTTACTCTTATTCAAATAAGCAACCAGGCACTGTACATTCTTCTTTGAATGGTTCAGGTTTCCTCACGATGTTTTCCTTCACCGTAAAGCACGTGGTGTGAAGTTACTACATATAAATTCATTTTTAGAAAAACTCATTGATACAGACCGCTGGCATTCGAGCTTGCGTCGCTTGCGTAACAGGCTACTGCTCAAACCCCACGGGCCCCACGCCTTATATCCACAACAATCGGAGAACATTACCTATCGGTATCCAATTGTTCTTATTTTGAACTACGTAGCCAATTAATCAAGGATTACTACATACTTGTACCCCGGCGCTTATACCTAAAATACCAATACACGCGTTGTCATTTACAACTTCTTGGGTCTATCCAATCCTATCCATACTAACAAGTTTCAGAGTTAAAGCATGGAATAACTTGGCAATGCTGGCTCGGCGCCCTGATTAAATAAACAACACGGTTAGGTACCTAACGTAGGTAAAATCGGCATTACTAATTTGAAAATATGTAGGTATAAAGTAGATATAAGTATCGGATAGATAGATACATAATATAAGGCATTTGACTATCTAAACAACATTTTACCTACACCTTGACACAAAAGTCTAAGTTATTGTTTATCTTCTATTTGTTGAACTGATAAAAAATATGATATTATTAAAAAACACACCCTTTTATTACTGTCACTTCTTTGAAAAATTGCTTCATTGTTTGTCCAGTGTCAATAATAGTAAGTACCTACTATAGTTCGAAGTTTTGCGAGTTGGGGTTTCGAGTATAAATAATAACTTATTGTTGAATTTACGGATGACTGTATATTAGAAAAGATTACAAAGAAGGGTCGTGTATAATTAAAACGTGACAATAAACTAAAAGCGTCAGGCGGAGCCCGCGAACAGCTACTCCTATGCAACGACGCGCACGCACACGACGAGTGTGGGTTGAACACTGTGGCGCCCCGCGGCCGAACGACGGACGCGGGCGCGTACCTACTATAGGTAGCGCACGGGGATCCGCCGGGCGCGTGGATAGCGTGTCGACTTAGTGATACGCGGTCTAAGTTCCCGCGCTATAGTCTCCCCCTCCAAGTCCGGAGACGGCTCCGACGAGGACTTGGCAGACGGTCGACCTTTCCATTTGCGACGCGCAACATTAGCATTACCGTGATAAGGAGTAAGTGCACTGACATGGTACTTAGACACATACCCTGAACTATCACTAATCTTAAAGGAGGTGGGACTTACCACCTCTGCTATTCTAAAAGGACCTATGCGCCTCGGAGCAAACTTCTGCGTAACTCCTTTGTCCGCACTACTAGTCGGGTGAGAGGCCACCAGCACTAGGTCTCCTAACTTATACGTCGGCGGAGGTCGACGGCCCTTGTCCGCATAAACTTTCCTCCGCTGCTGTTGATTACAAATGCGTTTATGGACCCTCTGAAGATTACGTGTGAACGCCTTTAGATAGGGCGTCACCTGGGGAACGTAATTTTCTTCTTCAATGACCTGTCGTAGGTCATGCTGAAGGTCTAACGGCGAACGAAGTTCTCGAGCAAACGTGATGAACGCTGCAGACTGTCCGGTGCCCTGATTGTAGGCAGTGTTGAGGACAAATCGAACCATGGGTAGCACCTTTGGCCAATTACGGTGTTCGGGGTCGACTAGCATGGCTAAAGTCTGCTTCAGCTCTCTGTTCTTACGTTCAGCTGGATTAGCTTCGGGGTGGTATACTGGTAACAGACTTTGCTTAACGTCGAGAGTGAACAGCACCTTCTGCATTACAGCTGACACAAACTGCGGACCATTGTCCGAGATAATGCGACGCGGAAGACCATACCTCATGAAGATTTCTTCCACTAGTATCTTCGCGCACGCCTCAGCTGTAGTAGAAGCCATTGCAAAAACCTCTACCCAACGACTTGCTGTATCTTCTACCAGAAAAATAAACCTCTCCCCCTGACTTCCAGTAGGAAGTGGGCCGAAAATATCCATGGCCAGCACTTCAAAACGCTGTTGAGGTACAGGAGTTGCTAGTAGTCCAGCTGGCTTCTGATTAGTAGGCTTAAACCGCTTACAGAGCTCACAATCCTTGACATACTGGACCACATACTCCCTCATTTTATTAAAATAGAACCGCTTTCTAAGCTTCTGTAAGGTTCTCTCAATGCCTAAATGACCCGCAGTACTTGCATCATGTACTCCGGTCAAAACTTCTTTCTTCAAAGAAGCAGGAACCACCAACTGTGGGTCTTCAGAGACTCCTTCTGAGTCAAAATGGTATAGCACCCCTTGGTGCAGGCAATAGCCCTTCTCCATCCAAGTAACGATCTCGTCTTCATCCTTTTCTAAGGCTTCTATGACCGTCTTTACGGTAGGATCATCCATTTGAGCTGAACGAATATCTTCAGGCTTGTAGTGAGGTAATTCAATAACAGAAGTGCGTACATCTACGCCACTGTTAATTTCTTTTCTCATCATCTCCTTCTTCTGTGGAGACACTCGATACGGAGGTACCGAAATTGAATGGTGAGTACCCGTGTCAATCCGATGGACAGCAATCGTAGTAGGTGCTCCCCCTGGCTCGAAGATATCCTCATTACCTTCCAGGAACTTGGACAGCAGGTCACGTTGCGCAAGAGACAAATTACTACCTTCATCCGCGCGTAGTTCAATAGCAGAGCAAGTAAGCCGACCTACTCTATGTTCATATTCAAGTTTAAACGATTCAGACAAACGAGCAAACGAATAAACGCTATTATTGAAATCTAGTACCATGCCAGCATCCTTTATGAAGTTAGTACCTAAGAGGGATTCTTTAGCACCGGGCAAAACTACAAAAACCGTGGGAACTACAAGACCGTGTACCATCACATTTACAGTGGCAACATCTACTCTTAAGTCTCTAGTTGTACCATCAGCTAGTTTAACATTGGTGTCTACTTTCTTAAACTTATGATTATTTTCAATTAAAACTTTATGCAAACTCTCACTCGCGATAGATTGTTTCGCACCAGTATCTAAGAGAACTTTACCGACTGCACTATAAATTCTAATCTCAATAACGGGACGTTCACGAGCATCTATTAAATCATTGCTGACCGCAGCAATAGTATGAAAGGTTGTCGAAGAAGCCGTTACGTTTTTCTTTTCCTTACACGTGGGACAGTTAGTACGTATCACACCAGGCGCTCCGCATCCGAAACAGGTCACGGTTGGACGAAACTCTGTCTCTGTTTCAGTCTTTACCTTTCTTAAGAGCTTCAAGCATTCCTCCTTGGAATGTCCAAATTGTCGACAATAGCTGCAACGAGGTTTACTATTCGATGGTACTGCTGCTGAAGTGGTAGCCACTGGAACTCTAGCTACTTCTACGGGACGCGTTTCAGTTACTGACTTACGTGAGTCACGCCCTTCTTCAAAGATGTCCTCCACTCGACGCGCCTTCGTAAGTAACTCGGAGAAAGTATTAACGGAGAGTCTACATACCTTCTCTCTAATCCGTTTACTTAGCAGTCCATAAACCATATCTAGTTGCACCTCCTCAGACAGAGCGTGTGGTGGCAGCTGTGCCATTAAAGCTCGAATTTTACTAACAAATATATCTGTGCACTCAACGCCTTGCTCATGTTTGAAAATTTCTCTATAAACTCTATGTGGAGGCAAGCGAGGGCCATAGGTGTGTCGCAATAAAGTAATAGCTTCCGACCAACTCGTAACAGTAGACTTTACTCCATGCCACCAAGTGGCTGCTAGACTGGTCAACAGCATGGGAAGCCCACGCAGAGCAATGTGGTCTTCCATGCTTACACATTCTTTATAAATTTCTATAGCGTCGATAAATGCGCCGACGTCGGATTCCCTCGCACCATCAAAGCGCGACGTACACGCTGCGAAGTTTGCCGACGCGGCACCAGCGAACGGCGCCGGTGCAGGCACAGGAGATCTTACCAGCTGTAGAATATGTGCAAGTTGTTGATCCGTCATAACAAACGGTAGCTGCGCAGGCAGCGTAGTAGGTGTGGGGGCCCCACTCAGCCCCGCGGCCAACGGCGGCGGCGGGCCAGGCAGCACAAAGGCAAGCCCGACGGCGCCGGCGGCGATGCGTCCGGCGGCACGTAAGCCAAGCCAGACGCTAACGAGAGAGCTTCATGCTCTTCAGCAACCTGAGCTGACGACTGTTGCGCTTCCGGACCGTTACTAGGGTCCGCGATACCCGACCGTGTTAACACCATTTTTAAACCGTATCAAAAGTTCACAATATAAAGTCAGAATTCTCTTAGTATTTATAAAAACGTTCTTTGCACCAAAATAACCAAAATTGTTCGATCGGTATGTACAAATAAAAACACTAAGAATGAAAAATAAAATGTTCTTTGCAACAAAAATAACTTTAAAATGTCCAAAAGTAGGTAAAAGCAAAGCACCGTGAATAAAATAAAAATGTTCTATGCACCTCCACTAACTTTAAACTGTTCAAAGGTAGGTACAAACAAAACACAGCGAATAAATAATTAAAATGTTCTATGCACCACCACTAACCTTGAAATTGTCCAAAAGGTAGGTACAAACATCACTAAATACGATAATAAAAATGTTCAATGCACCATCACTAACCTTGAATCGTCCAAAAGGTAGGTACAAACCAACAAAACCGAACCTGAGCGTAGGCACTAAACGGTCGCGTCGAGCTAAGCGCGCACACTCGAATAAAACGCAACGAAAGTAAAGTTTAGTATTACAGCTTTCCTAACAAGCACTAGATTCCAAATAGTTCTAAAGTTATGTCTGTTACTCAGACCTAGATAATAACAATACTAAACGAACGTAACGAGTACCGCACACTCGTACAAACAAGTATCAACGTTCTAGTACGTCTAGGTCCACTTTTAAGCACTAAGTAACAAAAGTCTAACTTCTAAAGATGAGCCAATGCGCACCGAGCACACGCAACACTCTTACGCACACACGTAAATCGTTCTAGAACATTCACTTAGGTCGTTAGGTACAACGTGTGCCTACAGTTCTGAGACCTAGGAAACCTATAATACCTAAACGTGGCGTAGAGCACTAACACTCATAACAAACGCGGTACAAACGTTTAATAGGTACAGTTATTATAGTTTCCGAGAATTGTTTCTAGAAATTATGAATTTACGAAACTTGTAGGTAACGTCACGTGTTGCATGCCGGGCGGCGGCTTACAAAACACAAAATACACAGTCCGTACATGTCCAACAATGTCCAAAACACAACACAATAGTCAATTAACAAATAGTATTCACTATTTAATACTATTTACAAAAGATTTAAACTTATTTACACTGATTTTAGTTCTCGCCACGCAGTTGGGACGCCATTTTATAGTTCGAAGTTTTGCGAGTTGGGGTTTCGAGTATAAATAATAACTTATTGTTGAATTTACGGATGACTGTATATTAGAAAAGATTACAAAGAAGGGTCGTGTATAATTAAAACGTGACAATAAACTAAAAGCGTCAGGCGGAGCCCGCGAACAGCTACTCCTATGCAACGACGCGCACGCACACGACGAGTGTGGGTTGAACACTGTGGCGCCCCGCGGCCGAACGACGGACGCGGGCGCGTACCTACTATAGGTAGCGCACGGGGATCCGCCGGGCGCGTGGATAGCGTGTCGACTTAGTGATACGCGGTCTAAGTTCCCGCGCTATACTACCTAATAAGCTATCTTTAAACAATGATTCGAACTATAAAATGTTAGTACCTATACAAAATATAAGCATTTCAATTTCAGTCTCCGTACACAAATTTATCATAAATTGTAAAAAATGTGTAGGTTAGTGTTATTAACATTAGCTCTCGTGTTAAGGGTGAAAGGGGCTGACGTTTCTCGTAAGTTTTTTTTACATATTGCCTTTCTGAGTTTCATGCAGGTGTGGTAAACAAAATCGGTCAAATGCTAGGACCTCGCGCTCCGAGAATTTCGTATTATGATGCGGTTAGTATGCAGCTTGAAGTTTTTCGAATACGTAAGTACTATATATTCGAAAAACTTCTATATAATAAATAGGTCCAACCACTTAAAATTTGTTCCTGGTATTTATACTTTGCCAACTTTCTTTGGTACTTAAATTTGGTTCCTTTCGGTCTATTAGGTCCAATTCCATGTACTCTGAATGATGCTGTTCATCTGAATATTTGTTTACAGCTGAAAACAACATAGAAAGAGGTTTGCTGAACATTTTCTGTATATGGAGGAGCGGAGATGTAGCAGCACTGCCCATTCCACTACTGCCTTTGGACCTCATACAAATACCACCCGTGACTGGCGATTATAAAGGAAAGGGTGCCAAGTAGGTAATTTATTAATCGAAATAATACTTACCTGCTTATTTATTAACGAAATGATCATTGTAAGTAAGAACATCATTAACCTTTAAAATAATATTTATTACTTTTATTTACTTTTCATATCATTGAGATATAACACTGTACTTATAAAATTTACTATGGGTACGTATGAATAATGTTACAGGATATCATATACAACAAGCACGATCATGGTGACTGGTGTGGATAATTTTGTCGTAGATGAACTAAACGCTTCTGAAAGAAACTTAGAAGCTTCCGGTGTATTCACTTTCCCGAAAATAAACATTATTTCAGGTACAAGATATATTTTATATAAAAGAACTTTCCGTTGTGCCATAGAGAATAGTTGATTGATCCACTTGCTATACTTTCAGAGAACTACAATTTGGATGGACGAGCTCTTCTTGTCTATCCTCTCCGAGGATCGGGAAGAATGGAGTGAGTATCTCTCACTTCTAACAATGGTACTAACAGTGTCAGGTTCATGGTAATTGCTATAAGAAAGCATCAATGGCGTTACTTATGTGAGTTCATTGATTAATTTAACGTAGGTACCTAATTATTGGAAATCGACCCAGCTACCTATACTTATTAACGCATTGAGTTACTCCATTCCATTAGATATTTCGCTGTAACAGTAGCAGCCATAGACGACTATTCTATCAACAAGTTTGCACAAACCAAAAACACAGAACAATTGAAAATTTTGCGTGTACCTAACACGGAAAAGAGATAAGATTTTCAATTGTTCTGTGTGGCGCAAGCGAGTTATTAAGCTCACTCAGCCCCAGCAAGCGGCCATCTTCAAGCCATTAGGTATATGCTCGGGAAACCGCGGTTCCTTCTGTTCTAATATGTAATTATTATGTAGATAGGTGCTACCTATGTACTCAAATGCGCACAAAACATGCATCGGTGCTATTAATGTCTAGCGTCTAGTTGTTCATAAACTTGCGATCTCTACTTACTGACCTAGTCTTACCTTATTTTTCTATCTACGTAGTATTTATGTAGGGTAAATACGGGTTTCTATATTTAAGTCCAACTAACTTTTTTAATTACATAAAATTTTCTTTGTAATATCATTCAGGGTGGACATAAATGACGTGACTCTTGTCTTCACTCTTCGACTAGGCTCTGACGGAACTGGTACTACCATTGCTGACTTTCAGTTCGATTTCGACGTTGAACAAATTGAGGTTGGTTTTTTCTTTGTTAGTAAATAGCCTACCCTTTTTACTGTAAGTACTACAGGTTTCGTCAGGAGTTATGAGCGCGTACCTACTTTGAATGGTTAGTAATCATTTAATCAGTCTGCTGATTCTGTGTGTATCATAACTCGTGACGGCACCTGTGCTAGGTGTCAGTTTTCCTTGAGAAAATCTCGACTGGGATGAAAACAATACGTAAATTTTCAGGTCAATTTAGTAGGCAGCTCGTGGCCCATTAATAAAGTACTGAATAAGGAAAGTCTGAAGATCCTCGAAGGTTACCACGACAGCATAATATCGGCTACAACAAATGGCATGGTGCAGCATCTCAACCATTCTCTCAACACTATGACACCCTCCCAAGTTCTGCAATTAGTCACTCAAACGAGATGAGAAGACTAACTAGTATTTACCTCCCTTGATTTTGATGTAGGTATTACGTACTTATACATTTAATAACGTTTGTATAAAATATTGATAAAAGAAATTATTTTTGCCTTGAATTTGGGTTGGGTCAACGAATGACCGTTATTTAACCCGTTATCGAAGCAAATAAAAACGCGCAATAAACGTTTTTTTTCTTAATAATCATTACTTACCTCTATCCTATGGCAATAAAGTCAGAGTCCCCAAATAATGGTAGGTAGGTAAAAGTAGTACCGCTGGTAATAAATTATATTTAATACAATACCTAGCCTTAAGGGTGGGTGGTGATCACCGCACCAAGTACTTACGTAGTTACTGTGGGATTGTGTCAGTATTTCCACTGAGAGTATGTCTTACCACAATCGCACGTGCCAATGTGCTGTGCAAAGTTCAGAAAATTAATAATTATCATAGCATTCCGATTTGTGCACGGTTCGTACTATTTCGTGCGCTCATTTACATAATATAAGGTCTGGGTGTGAAGGCCGGTTTTCGTAATAGTATTTATCGGTACGCATAGATAACTATCTGAGGCACTCTACAGGCCGATGAGATAGAAGCTTTCGCCGTCGCACTAAGCTTGCAAAGCCAGACCACGAATCGAACCACTGTGTCACCTCGACTCATTTCACTCATTCATGATTAGATATCTTCATAATTAGATGCATTAGTTAAAGGCGATATTATCTACTAATGTAATTAAGAGATTTATAAATAAAATAAATTGGTCAAGCGTGAGGATTCGCTCATTGAGGGCTCCGTATTTACCCACTACTCGGCGTAGAGGGAATCGAAGACGCGGGCATAATTCTTCTTTTTAAAATTCTTTCATCTATGCCACTAAAGGAAAAATGTTGGCTTGTCTCCAACATAATTTATCGCGTAGTCAATATTTGGACGCCTTAGTCAACACCGGAACATTATTTTTTTTATACATATTTTTAAATCATTAAATTTCTAAATTCTATGGAATTATCATTTAAATATCGGAGAAAAGGGACGGTGGTTCCGGTAATTTTAAAGATATTATTGTACGTAATAAAGATATCGGATATCCATGTTAAAATTACTTGTGTCCGCAACTCTTGAACTCCATTTCTAATAGTTTTCTATGATTTTAACTGTGTTAATGGGATGTATCTAACAGACGGAGAGAAATATAATACAGATATTCCTCATTTCGTTTTTTGGCACAGAACCCTAAAAACAATTTAACACTGATTTTAAAATCGTATCTTTTGATCGTACTCATGTTGTAACTTCCTACTTATAGTCCAATGCTTTAATTACCTTCTCAGATTCCATCGAATTCTGATTGATAATCTTACAGATAGGCAAGTACTTTGATAAGTAAGTATTTATAAAATGCTATTTACATAAAAATATATACAAGCGCGAAGACACATACGGCAAGTACCCAGGCATACCTAATAAATACATATTTATTTAAAAAAATATTACTTTTAAAGCTTATTCAGGTACACCTAACTTATTATTTTCAGGTGAAAATGAAATATATAATATTATATGTCGTCGCTTTAGCAGCGTCAGTGTACGGTACAGCACTAGTAGCACCACACCAAAATGGTTTATCAACGAGTAAGTACTCCAGCCTACCTTTTTAGCAGGCCTCATTTTAATTCACACACAACCTCTCACATGTCCTAAATCATCATTAATTACCTACTATATGAGAGGAAGGGCACGATGGGATCTCCCGGTCTAAATTCGGAGCAGCCCAACAGAGAACTGGGGGCTACCATCATCAGTTTAAACAGAGCGTATTTAGAACTTCTGAGCTTTGACGTTTCATTAGTACAGTAAAATTAGCGCTGCTTAAACGAAGTTGGTCCCGTGTAACTCCACATACAGTAGTTCGCAGTTCAAAATAATCCTGCTTAAGTTTAGTGATGTGATAGGGGGAGAGGGAAGGATGGAGGTGCTATGCTTACTATAGTGTGACGCTGTTATTGAGCATGTTGTGCTTATTCGTATATTATGTTAAATAAGTTTAAGTTGAGGAGGTTATTGCGGTAAATACTTACCCAGCTAACTTCTGCAATACAAAAATGTCATTAACAGTTACCAGCTTCAACAAGTGGTTGAAGCAAATCACAGTCGAGTCGAAACTCGAAGGAGAAGGCCAGGAGCTTGAGCTTCCAACCACGGATGTGCAGCACACCAGCTTGGTCGCCGATACCATCCGGGACCTCCTGGAGAGCTACAGGGATGTTGTTATCAATGGAAATGAAAATACCCAGCCTTTGGACCCCTTGATTGTTCCATTCCTTGGACCTTATGAATTTACCGTTACCGGGTATGTAGGTACCATATTGCCAACCACCAATTAAATCATTATAGGTCCCGACACGAGTTAAGAACGAGTACCTTTGAATGCACAGTAGTCCGTTTGCAACTACTAGAATCTTCAATAAACACGAATGAGAAATTACGTTATACCCTATCTCTCTTGAAGTGGATTTCTATAGGATGAGTGGGTAAAGATGGGCCTAATATAACTTCCTTATCCTTGCGTGATGGCGCATGTCATGTTTGTAATGATCGTGTCGCCAGAGTTCGCGCGGCGGTTTTGGTCAACAACTTCAGGATGGACGGCCTACGGTGGTACGTCATCGATGACGTCAATTTCAACGCTCTCCGACTGGCCTTCGGCTTACACATCACCATCCCTTTTCTCAGTTTTACCGGTAAGTTTTAAACATGTTTCGATGGCAAGTTCTTCTAAAATATCTATACGTAGAGGAATTTTTGACATGGGTCGATTCACCATTCCAACGAAGCAAATATATCTAAATAAGAATTACTTAGCCATAGAATTTTGTTCGCTCGTAAGTGTTATCGAAAATTCTTAAGGTGACGGCCGATGGGATGTTTTCTCTTTCCTAAACTTATTCCAAGGCTAAGGCAAGGCTAAACACTTTTCTCGTTGCAGGAAGTTACGAAGCTCAGGCTAGGGTGGCTTTGTTGTTGACCCACCGTGCTGGAGGGAACTTCAGGTGAACATAGTAATATTATCATTTTTAACAAGTCTCGCGGTGTAGATATCGTAACACAGATTCTATTCTTATTGATCCTGATTGATAAGCTATGGTGAAACTTTTATAAGTCCCGTATGATTTGTGTGATAATGAAAAAGCTTCCATTATGAACAATTTACTACATTTGACTTGTGTCCTATAAATCAGTCTTCTCTCAAAATACTTAGGTATTACAAATGTTAATGTTCCAAATTATTTATACAGAGTATTAGTCAACCGTATCGAAGTGGGCGTGGACTTGCGGCTGGGCACCAACATCTTCGGAGGAGGCCATTTGATATTGAGGGAGCTCGATATCAAGATCGACATACACGACACCTTTGTAAGTTATTGACTCACATAGTTACAAATAGAAACTCAAAGACCAACCTAAGGAAACTAGTTCATGCCTCTCTCTATTTGCCTATTGTCGCTATGTGGGTGGGTCGTAGTTTTTGCTGGTTAATTTCATAAATAGTGATGCTATTTCGTTCGACCTACTCACCTTCTATCTAAGAATAAAGAACAATACTAAATACAAATAAGTCATCTATACATATGCTCACGCCTGTATCCCATGGGGGTAGGCAGAGACCACCGTTTGCCACAAGCTACGATCCTTACATACATCTTTCGCTTCATCCACATTAGCAATCTATACATTTTGATAAATAATAAAAATATGTATATTTTGATTCCAGATTAACATCGAAGGAGTGACCGGTTCCAGTCTGATCAATAATTTCATCAACTCTGTACTTCAGAGCGTGACTCAGGACCTAGTGCAGAGCCAAGTGGACAATGTCAGTAAAATCCTAAGCACCGAGCTGTTTGAAATCATCAACGACATTCTCAAAGATTATACTCTCAGTGATTTGTTAGACTAAATAATTACATATTTGTGCGCTTCAACCTTCTACTGAGCATGCGAGTTTCAGATACCTATTTATTATATGCTGTACTATTTCAGGGATAAGCATTAAATGCAAAACAATAATACAATGACGGTGTTCAATTTATTACCAGACCAACAATCTCGTAAAAAATAAAACCCAAGTTGAGGTTGCGTGGTCTTTTAATATTAATAGAGACGATAAGTTTCGGGCGATTTATTTAGAATCACATTCAATGAGTTCATTCATTAGCTTCGACTGTAGTCGCCACATTAGAGTTTTAATGTGCCCTTTGCCTTGAGGTAGTTTCTTCCTCCAGATGAATTGGGATTTGCGAGGCCATTATTGGTTCAATGCTTCAATCCAAAAGTTTCATGAGTTTAGTCCCTGTTTACTACCAATGCTCTGAGTTCACTAGTAATAGTTTTCTGTGTTTCCGATTCAGATTATTAGAAAAAAATTTAATATGTGTCGAACAAATAAACACATTTTTGAAAGCATGACAAGCATGTTAGATGCTATCTAATAGTTTTTCCTGCTCCTAATCTGCCTCATGATGGTGAAAGTAAATAATAAACACACAAAAATCGTACGAAAATATTGTAATAAGTTAAATGATGCTTAGCAAATTATTATATGTAGTATCTATAAACTAGATCAACAAGTTCACTCTTCTTTAATCCAGTTAAAGCCTCAGAAACATCTTTCTGTTTCAGTATTTCCTTCAATTGAGGCACTGTATAACTATCAACAGTTCTATTATTTATTTTCATTTGTAATGTAGCTTGATCTACTTCTAGTTTAGGTTTCTTACCACATGTGCTGCCATTCTGTGAAGCAACTCTCTTTGAAACAGCAGCTCCAAATGGTCCAAATAGTTCTTGAAACATGTCACTAGGAATTTCTCTGAAGTGAGCATCATCAGCCAACCCAGTATCAACAAATGGTTCAACATCACAGTCTTCTAAAGCAATAGCTTCCACAGCTTTGATTTGGGATTGAGCCTTAGGATTTTCAAACATATCAGCTTTGTAATCAAACTTTACGCCATTTAATACTTGTTTCATACAATTCTTATGACCTTCAGATATTTCCATTAAAGTATCATTCTCTTGATCTGGTAAGTTTCTGACATCTTCAATAAAGGGTATCTTGATTACATCAAACCCTACATCTATCTTCAAGCCGAGTGGATTTACACTTGGAGCCAAGGCCACATTACACGGCTTCGAATTGACTCGGGTGCATAGTACACATATTGCTACTGTGTCTGTCTCAGTGCAAGCTTGGTGTAGGGCTTTGAATGCCACTGTAGAACCATTTATTATGCTCTCATTTGGAAAAAGAAAATAACCGGGTTTCAAAAACCATTTCTCTTTGCACATCATCCGAGCTGGTTTGAAACCTAGCAGCTTTAACATTGGAGGTCCAAATGCATTGCTTAATCCTTTCTTTTCATTTTCTGTGAACTCAATTCTTTCAGAGCCATACTCTTGATAGTGTAGAATTTCGCTCTTCAGTATTGGCACCTGCCTGGGCTCCTGCTCCTCTCCATCAACATCCATTTTCACTCCCTGGTCCATTGATACTTTCATAGTTTTGGTGACGCTTTTAAGAATTGTGTTGGTCTCTCCATGTAGATCGGAAGATTTTGGCATACTATATGAAAAACTTTTTAATAGATTGTACACTCCTACACCTATAGCTAGTCCTTCTCCAATTTCAAAACTCAACCGTGCCACAGCTAAGTGTCTGTGGGACTCTTGCTGCATTAATTGCTCTATTTCAATTTCATCCCACACAGGTGTAGGTACAGTGATATCAGTTCCTCTGTTAGCCTCGCTCAGGAGATTTTTATAGAAACTATCCACTTCATAATCATCTTGAGAAACATTGATACATTTAATTACAATACCTTTATCAACAAGGTCTGCAACTCTCTTCAATGTTGGTTTCTGATCAGATTGGACAGGTGGTATGTCGAGACGAGAAAGAATGACTACAGTTCGGGATGACAGTTGTCTCTTGCAGTTAGCAAACATTTTACTGCAGTGCCAAAGGGCATCAGATAACATAAACTCCTTAGTTTGGTTCAAAGTAGAAACTTTTATACTTTGGAGTTTTTTGTAGTCTTCTAAAGTTGGCAAGGTCAAGGGGATCACATCGACGACGCTTTTCACATCCAGTAAAGAGGAATTAGAATCGTGTGTCCCATACAAGCACACGCCCACGTATTTGGAGTTGGAGGACTGTCGAAGATATTGTCGTATCACACGGCATGTTGCTCCGTGTACCACGTCGGCTGTACCACGATTTGATGGATCAAACATGTTTAGAAGTATTACAGTCGCAGACGAACCCTTGAACCATGATTGAGATTCTGCTTCATCATCCGAATCCATAGTTGTTTAGCAGTTGAAGATATAATACCACGTACAACAATGTGAGTTGGTTTACCGGCCTGCAGGCTAGTTCACAGAAAACTAAAACTACTGGGTGGGTATATTATTTCTGTTTAGTTGCAACTTACACAACAGTCTACAAAACGAACTTAACCATAACCATACACATCACTGAAACATACAACAAGAAAGACGCACGCAAATACAGTAAACAAAACAGATATAAAAGATTTGAATTTTATTGACGTATAGCACAGTGTGACAAAATGAATAAACTTGACAGATGACGGTACGGTTCTGTCCAGTTACAAAGGAATTAGACAAAAGTCAACATAACTCCGAATACTATAGCATCCGTGTGTGATGCCCCTAAATAAATAGAATATCTTCGGTTGGTACAGATCTGTGAAAATAAACTGTCAATGTCAATTTGGGTAAATCAAATAAAATGTCATTCTAAACTCAAACTAACTGTAACCTTTGAAAGAAGAAAGCAAGAGAAATGCAAAACAAATTAATTTCAAAATCCTAACAAAAAGTAAACTTTATTTATTAAAAATGGCTGGTAACTTTTGGCAAAGTTCTCATCATCAACAATGGATACTAGATAAACAAGATCTTATAAGGGACCGACAATATGATTTGAATATTTTGTCCGATGAAGAATACCAAAAGATATTCAACTTTTTCGCTAGTATAATACAAGTTTTAGGTGAACAATTGAAGCTTCGTCAACAAGTAATAGCAACGGCTACAGTTTACTTCAAAAGGTTTTATGCAAGGAACTCATTAAAATGTATAGATCCTTTGCTCCTAGCGCCTACGTGTGTGTTTCTAGCTTCAAAGGTGGAGGAATTTGGAGTGATATCTAATTCTAGGTTAATAACAACCTGCCAAACGGTAATAAAAAACAAATTCAGCTATGCTTATGGGCAGCAAGAGTTTCCATATAGAACAAATCACATTCTGGAATGTGAATTTTATTTATTGGAGAATCTGGACTGTTGTTTGATAGTTTATCAGCCATATAGACCGTTGCTGCTGTTTGTTCAAGATATAGGTCAAGACGATCAACTCCTCACATATGCTTGGAGGATTGTGAATGACTCATTGAGGACCGATGTTAGTCTGTTGTACCCACCTTACCAGGTAATTTTATAACCTTCAAATAAATTGATGAGAAAAAATAATCACATTCAAATGTGTTCGAAATTCTTTTGTTGTTTCCAGATAGCAATAGGTGCACTGCACATAGCGTGTGTCATGCTTGGCAAGGAAAATCTGAAGCCGTGGTTTGCAGAATTAAATGTTGACATGGACAAGGTAAACATGTGGCTTTGTATCAAAGACACATCATTATATTCCTTTCTATTACTGCTAAATATTAATTCATTTACTCATTTTGATAGTACTACAATTTGTTGTTGTTTTTGAAATCTGGAATAGATATTGTTGGTACCCTAGAAATGGACATCAGGTTCTATCAAAATCACACAATCAGTTATTTAAAAGCTAGTGCTAGTATGACATTTTTACTGACAAGCAATGGTCTAACTCAAAATAGATCTAACAGATTTTTTTTGCTTCCCAGTTTCAGCTGTATATGTACACTTCATTTTATGGGTTCCTTTACATTACGGAACCATTTTTTTTAAATACATGTATCCTATATTACTCCTTGTATAGCTATCACAAGGAAAGTCCCACTAAAATCCAACCAGCCGCTCCAGAGATTAGTTGGAACAAACAGATAGACAGAGAAAAAGTAAAAAAATTGTTTTTATTTTATTATATATTGTTTCAAATTATGCATTTAGTGAAAGAAAAACAGACATGTATATTTTATTTATATAGGTATAATATTGTCTTCAAGTTCAGTAGTTTAATTGCAATGATATATTCATTGGTTTTATTTTTCTTACAGATTCAAGAGATTGTGAGGTCTATTATCAATTTGTATGAAATGTGGAAGAGTTATGATGAGAAGAAGGAAATACAAGGACTACTTGGCAAGATGCCTAAACCAAAACCAGCGCCCCAAAGATAATACTTACTCAATGTTCTTATGGTACATGTATTATATCAAGAATGCCTAGATTTATGGAGAAGTGCTGTCATAATAATTAATATTGACATGGTGTGATTGGGATTGTAATAGTACATAATCAATTTAGGAAAATAAAATAAGTCTTAAGTGAAATGAAACCTACTAAAACAAATTATTATAATGAACTGTATACTGCCTGCTTTATAATAAGTAGCAAAATGCCACTATTTTATTAAAAAAAATATTAAGAATTTAAGTTTAATGTTCTTTAATATTCTTTTCTCGAAACATTTAAGCATAACTTTTAAGTACAATTTATATGTGTACCCTATTACACCCTGCGCTCAGGGAAAATGGTGGATAGCTGTGCATATATTTTATTCAGCGCCCATAAGTCGTGACTACCTGTACAGGATAAATTGAAACCACACGAAATAAATAATATTATGAGTTTCGAGGATGTCTTTCTAGATTATGCCATGTAACATGTTTGGTGGTGTGTTATAATCTTTACTTTCTCAAACTGATTATGGGGTTTTACTAGTTAAGCTCATACTTGGATAGTGCCTGAAGCACAGGTGCTGTCGCGAGTTTTGAGCGCTTACCGAAAATATTGGGGTTAACTGCGCATATATTGGTTCGCGCTCGCTCTGTACAAGACCCAAAAATATTAGGGTCCACCCACCAGTGGGTGCTCGGGTCATCACGAATTACCCGTACACCCATTGAGTTACTGCTTGATTAAATTGTCGATATTTTTACTACTGAGAATTCAATGTCAGCGCTCGTAACTAGTAACGGCATCTGTACTTTTGTCGCTACACTTTGACTAATTAAGCTGGGGATTTTATACCAACTTACTGATGCATTGTGCTTAGTGTGACGATTAAATCACGTGCTCATTTGTATGTGATTTATTGTAATAAGACTGTCAATATTTATATCCGAACTGTCAATAAAATATTATTAATATAGAATTATATATTTTTTTATTTTCCAATTTGAACCCACCGGAACCCTCTGGAAAATGGATGCCCAAGTAGGTACTTACTTTGGTAGGTAAACATCCATCATCTTGCAAGATTAATGATGCGTTTGATTAAGATCCATCAAATTAAACAAGGTCATAATCGACTTTTGTGTCGTTACGTATATTTCTATTCTATCTACGGTAAATGATCTACCTACCCTTCGTATGATCCGACCCCAAAAGAGAGAATCACCATTTCAAATACCTCCTTCTAGGTCTTTAGACTGTTCTTTCTAAAGAGGTTTTGGAAACAGATCAGTTTCGGAAATTACCTCCTACATACAAATAGACTAAAGTCTACCCATTGGTGGGTGACAACACGAGGGTTATATTAGGAATCAGGGGTCCTACCATGATCTCTTATGACATGTATTATTCTGTCACTGACACATTGGAACTATGATGGCAGTGCTCATGCTAGGACCCAAGAACGCGAGTAGGTAAGAAGGGCTATTATAGCTAGAAACAAATGCTAGTCAATGAATGTTCAAAGTAAGTGTTCACTAGAATAATTTCTCAACAATGATGCACTATGACACTATGGTAAGATTTTTATTCATAAATTACATCTTTGTTATTGAAGTCATGGAAATGCTAAACGTATTATGAATCGTATCGCTTCCGCTCATTGAGGTACTAGCGAGGCATCGAATGTCGATGATATCCTTGCAACCATGTAACTGCTTATTGTATAAGTGAAAACCAAAACAATCCCTCATTACTCATATGAAAACACCACCCGACATAATGCGGTGACCATTATTTTACAAAATACTAAACATATCAACACATTTAAATAAAACGAGCATTATTTGGGAATAAGTAAGAAGATATATTATTAGGTACTTAACTTACTACTGTTAGGGCTCACCAGTGTTCCCATAAAAGACTACCCACATACCGCGGGTACCGGTCCCGTCTCGAGTTGAGAACGACTACCTTTGAATGGGCAGTACCTAGCCATTTTATGAGTTTGTCTGGGTCTATATGATGGTGATTATATATAAATCTTTTTGGTTATGAAATCTTTACGCGAACAATGTTCACACCGTGAGCTTGAAAGTTGGAGCGAAACGCTACGTGATATGCATGCGTTTGAGAAGAAATATTTGAACCGACTATATGAGAGTAATTTGTAGCAGAGCTTCATGAGAGAGAGAAGCACATAGAAAGACATATAGACTAGGTACAACGTTCGTGTTGCATAATTAGGAAAGGAAAGGAAAAATTATCTGTTTCCAGAAGTCAAAGTTTTAGCCAAATTACTCTACACTACTTTATCCTTTAAAACCAGAACCAAATGCAGGCCCTACAAAAGTAGGTGTTGTGTAAACGTATAAAAATGTCGTGTCTCTGCTGCGGACATCAGTATTACTTGCTGCTTTACACCGAGACACGAAGCACTACTGACATGTCTTCGTTAAGAGTATTACTATGCGACCTCTGCCTCATCCTGTGCTTCGGCCTTCACATCGTACTTGCTGAAGACAATAGGTTCGTGATATTTTGGTTTTATTTTCTTTATAAAAATTGCCGTTTCCCTACTAAGGATGGATACAGGTGCCGCCAAAGTTATGAGCGCTGTATTTTAAAGTAGGTATTAAAAAAGGAATCCACTAGGTAATCTATATACATACAAATTTGTTGCTGTTCATTAGTCTCGCTAAAACTTGAGAATGACTGGACGGATTTGATTATATTTGTAGAAATTTATTGAAGGTTGAAACGGTAAAAACATGAATAATAAGAAAAGGTTAATGTGAAATATTTTAACGTATTACTTCGAACGCACACCCCGACATTTAAGATGAATTAAGCATGTGCTCATGCCTATGCTGGAGTCTTACTGTAGCATCCCAATGCAATTTTCGTCTATATTATACTTAAAATTGACTTCACCTGTCACTGTCTTTTATAACCTGAGGGTCAAGTGCGAGTTTTTCATTACCGCCGTCACAAGTCACCGCGTCGATGAAAACACAGATTTGTTTGGGCTCACAATAATAGTGTCATCTTTAGGCCGACAGACGGCGCTGTTTCGATCCTATACAAATCTGCGTTGACGTCGACGCGGTGACTTGTGACGGCAGTGAAAAACTCGCACTAGGCCTTCTGATTAGTTGAATAAAATCATGGTAATTGTCAGCAGTGTAACGAATCTAACAGAGACTCCGAAGGGTAACTGTTCATGCGGAGGGTTCCCCACGGAGACACCCGAGGTGGACACAGCGCCGCTACTGTCTCAGACGCCGGGGCTCGTGGTGCAGTGCGACGCCGAGGGCGACTCTACCTGCAAGAGTCTGTGCAACGCACTCGCCACCGCCACCAAGGCAAAGGGACCCGATGTACTCTGCAATAGGCTAAAGGTTGCTCAGGAACTTAAGGTACGTCATTTAATATGATGTAGAATCCGTTATGAGCGCTAATCTTGATGGAGGGGATGTGCTCCACTGTGGAACACATAAGGTTCATAATATTCATAAAATTTAATTGAATGGCGCAGTAGTCATTTTCGTCCGGACGTCTTCTGTAAGTTTGCATATTTAAGTCCCCTTTCAGCCTCATAGCAGCCTCAATGAGATTATTGTTGGGCGTTAAGATGCTTTATGTGGAAACCTCCAGAAATAAATGCCAATATAAAGTAATTTTTTTTGGTATTAGAATCTATTACTAATTATCAATGAAAATAATGACTCAATATTATCTCGTGATCCATTTATATGTAGTCTCCGTCTGAAATTTGGTAAAGGGATAGCTTTGACATTAAGGACTTAAAAAAATGGGTTTATTTTGATATAGGGATACTTTTGACCCTAAAAACTAAACTAAGGTATTATGTGCGAAACCGCGGGTAAAAGCTAGTACCACCGGTTCGAAAACTAACCTGAGAAGAGCCGGCAAGAATCTATAATATCACCAGACTCTTTAAAGCAACGCTGACGTCACAAAACATCTTAACAGGGGCCTTACCATGAGCTCTTATTGCCATAATAGTTTAACTCTTATTATGAGACAGATGTATTTGACGTGTATACGTCTGTCACTTTCACACAACTGTAATAACATTGCAATAAGAGCTCATGGTTGGGCCCCAGTACTTAAATTTTTGTTAAAAACTTAAAGTTTTGTTTCCAGTTGTCCGCGTTCTACAAGGTGTGCGAGAAGCCGTGGATGTTTGCCAACATGACGGCGGAGGAGCCGCTGTGCTGCGAGGACTCCAAGTCCGTGGCCTGCCCCTCCGGAGAGAGGGTCAATGCTACCAACATTGTAGACGCTAAGATACTCATATAAATAACAATCTCCTAAACTTCATTGTTATATGCACTAGATCAATGCGTAATAAATAGTTGAATTGCATTAACTTTTTTTGTATTTACATTTATCTAGTTACCCTTCTTCGCTTCAAATCAAGTTATCATTAAATAATATTTTTTCTTTAATATCTATGAGTCTTAACGTGGATTCTTTAACCATAAACCCATTTTTAGTCCGGACTCAAAAGGTAAAACGGGAGCCTGTTAGTACTACACTCCGCTGTCTGTCCGTCTGTCACTAGGCAGGCATTTCATGAAACGTGATAGAGGGTTGAAATTTTCATAGATGATGTATTTGTGTTGTAGATACAGCAACAAAATAATATTAATACTTAACGGTAAAAAAATCAAGTTTGAGCTCCCATACAACATATAATAAATAATGGTACGGGCTCCGTACCATTACCTATACGTGAGCGAGTCCAACTCGCACTTGGCCGATCCCTTAGAATACATTTGTATTCCTAATTGTCCTGGCTTGTACTAAATTCAGTCTATTGAAAATGTAAATATTATTAAGTGAAATAAAAACTCAGTAGCGTATGAGCAAACATTATATTAACATTACTTCGCAAGTATCAGGTTTATATAAACATTGTGACTAATTACATTTGTAAATGTTCAATGAAACGTCAAAATGTATATTCAGCCGCGTTATTCACTAAGGTTTCTCAGCGTCGCACTCGTCGTCGAGTATCGATTTTAAATATTCTTCATATGTATTATGTATCAATTTCCTATGATTGACAAACGTTTGTCGTCAACAAGTTCGACGCTAATAAACCTTACAGAATACAGAACCAGTACCTCTATCACGGGTGCCACCGTTTTCGTAATCTATTCTCGCAAGCGACTCCGCCAATTGAGAAATTGTGCAGTGACTCCCAGTGGTGACGTGCAGAACTAAAATATCTCGTACAAATATTGCGAGTGACGCTATCGAGTATAGTTTACCAAAACAGTGGCAAACCCATGATAGGGGTAACAGTAGGCTAAGAGAAAGTAGCAACCTCTCGTGCTTGCGCTAACACTAACGAAAAAAAATGTATGGTAAAGACATAAATCATTCACGTGACATATGTCATTCCAGTACATTTTAAATCGTTTCTACTAGCGAAGTTTGAGGATTATGTTACTTTATCTAGAGGCTCTGGTCTGTGACCGACCACGTAAGCATACGTGGAATGAACTGCGTATCTACTCAAAAATGAACTTTATAAACAATAAGTCAACGATCAAATTAAAACCGGACGACACGCTTCGCGGTTAAGTTAAGGGGTATAAAGCAAGAGTTTTTTTCATTTATGTTAGGCCTTTAGGATGACAAGACTTTTTTTGAGTATATATCATGTAATTAACCACAATGCTTTTACGAGACCAATATGTTTGAATACATTATTTCATTAAAATTGCTGTATGTAAATGCCATGTTACAATCGAAGATTGCATTAATAATCATGTGTAATGCATAATTCATATTTTACTCATTAAATAAAACTACACTAATTGTGTTACCCTAAACTACTAAAGGATAGCGGGAAATGTGGATGTCATTTACCTGTCATTATAATAACATGAAACTGCATCCCTATACGTGGATTACACAATATTTTGAATGTTATTGCATTAAAATGGGTGCAAAATTTATTGAATTGTAAAAATTTTGTGACTGGCAATCCCCACGAACACGCAACTCACATTGTTTGTGCGTCCATTCGCTGTCAAAAAATCCTCAAGCAATAAGAATTGCTAGTTATAAAAATTTTGCTTCGCCGCTCGAGAACCTAGTGTTTAAGCCTTCAGCCTTCTTGATAATGGATTTCTTTTGTGCTTCGTCGAAGCGGTTCACCTGCAGGTCGACGTCACGGCTGAACGGACGGCGCTCCTTCTTACCATCAGCCCTCTCTTCTTTCTGTCACACAACAACATTAAAGGTTAACAATAAATAAATAAATATGCTCTTGCCATCCCAGAAAGTTCCCCAAGGGGTGAGCAGAGGAACACCTCTGCTCACCCCTTGGGGAACTTTCTGGGATTTTGTGGGTATTGTTACAACAGTAACAATACCCACATTTTACTGGATATGAATAAGTGCCAACGTGACAGAGGGTGAGTCCATCGCCGTCTCAGGGACTATTATACACATACGTCTTTGAATTACTTCTCAGACATATGCAGATTTCCTCACGATGTTTTTAGAAAATCTCATTGGTACTGGCCCCGCTGGGATTCGAACTTGCGAAGCTTGCGTAGCAGGCGACTGCACAAGCCCCGAGGCCGCCACGGCTTTGTTAACAATAATCATAATAAAATAGAAACATTTGTAAGTATGTACAGATGTATGTTACTCTTTCTAAAAACCACACACTAGTCAAGATCGGTAAGGTAGTTTCGAAGAACGATGCGTTCAAACAGACAAAACAATTTTGTATTTAAACGACGAATTTGATTTACACTATTCTACCTCCTAAAAGGTTAAGCTCGTTTAAACTCTTGTATGTATATCTGAATCTCGGAAACGGCTCGAACGATTTTCATGAAATTTTGTGTGTAGGGGGCAAAAAAATATCTAGCTGGGTTTCATTTTGGAAAACATCGTTTTGACCATGTTTCAGGCACTGAAAAACTCATATAATATCATTACAATATAATATGTCATAGAATATCATTACATTAGTATAGTTATGGTATAGACATTCTAAACAGTTCATAGGCATTTGGGGTGAGAGCCAAAGCAGAAAGCTATTACAGTTGAATAGATGTCAGCTTAGGCAACTCACGGGAGCACTAACAGGTCATTATGGGACAAAGAAACATCTTCATAAGATGAACTTATCTAACGATGTGGTGTGTCAATCCGAAGCCGAAACCATGAGTCACCTAATATGCAATTGAGACGCACTGGCCAGATGGCGAATGGACCTACTGGGTAAGGCGTATCCGAAACCAGAGGACTACAAACTCTTCCCCATGGGCAAGATCTGCCGGCTTGTTCAGGGAGTATTTCAGGAGTCGGGTACGTAGAGCAAATGGGCAAGGGCGGCACAAAAGATCCCAAGGGCAACCGGACCCAATAATGTCACAAACAAGATAAGATAAGATAGTTATGGTAGCTCAAATGTGAGGCTTCCAGATTACGGGGATATAACGAAACTAGAGTACCGCGGTTCAAGAATGATGTTCACTCACCGGTAAAATATATATTTTTCCTTTTTTTTTCAGCATACATATATGAGAAAACGTAATTGAATAGAAACCGGTCAACCAGGTTCTTATTTATATCTAAGAAGGCACATGTCTATAAGTAACAAGGTAAATATAAAATGTTATTGGATTGAAGTATGAATACCTTTTTTTTCTTCTTCAACTTCTTCTCGTGCATCTCTAACAAGCTTTCTTCTCTCTTGTGTTTCTTTTTATGTTTCCTGAAACAACATTCATAGGTGTTTTAATTTTTTTATAAGAACTTCTACGTCATAGATTCCATAGTATTTCAGAATTTTTAATTATTATCATCAAACATTCTTGCCGGTTCTTTTCAGAAGGCTAGTTACCGAAACGGTGGTCAAGTCTTCGACATTCATAAGTGCCTTACCCGGGCCTTAACTGAATAAATTATTTTCACTTTCACATCGTGTTTCTTTTCCCCTGTTATTACGCGTTTGCTATCGTAATTTATACTCGCGTCTCCGCAGGCATTATGCTGTACAATGTGCCTATTAATGTTAACGTCAAGGACCAAAATATCTCATTGTGCGGTACGCTTGCGAGTATAGATTACGAAAATATGTAGTTTTAATGATAAATATGTGCTTTCTGGGTTCTTCTGAGGAAAAGCAACCTTCCGAACCAAGTAGCAACATTAAGTAATAATCCTGAACATATACATTTTCCCTTAGTCATTACATTTTTATTTTGAATGAGTTCCATTCTAGATAGCTTATCCATGTTAAAAAAAGGGCTGAACTAACTTAACAGCAGTCTCCTGTTCCTCGTCCCTGTCAGCGATGATCCGCGCCTGTGTCTCCCGCTTTAGCGCCTCGTCCGCGTCCTCGGGCTTCGCCAAGCCGGCCGCCTTGCGAGCCTTGTCCTCCGGTGTATCTGTCCAGCTTGACCTGCATCACAACACATATTTCTTACAACCAGTAACTTAACCGGTCTTACTAATCTTGGTAGTAGTGGTAGACTGCTTGCTAAGAGATTTTACATAACATGAGGTGTCAGCTATGGCTATACATTATGTAGCTTGCAATACCAGCAGTACAGGTGCTGACCCTGAATGCGCAGTAGTCAATCTATGAGTTTGTCTCTGTCTGCCTGTATGGCGCGATGTGAATAAAGTACATGTGCATTTACTCCCACTATTTATACAGATATTTATATTATAGCGATCATAACTTATAACAACACCAATACCTATAAACCACAATCATTTGGCACTATTAGTACTCACCTGTCAGACATGTCAGGCCCTTCCTTAGGGCGAAAGCCTCGCGCTTCTAGGCCCAAATATTTAGCCTTCCCTTCAGGGAGTTCCAGCATCCATTGTTCCCGAGACTTCACTTCACGACTATTTAACGAATGTCCATCTAACTTTTTTATTTTGATATCCAAAGCTCTCGCCTCAAGTTGCTGATGCGCGTCCGACCACTTATCTTCGGCCCCGGCTGGCAAAGGGCCTATCCCATCTTCGTCCGAGCTTACGTACTTGATTACTGTCCTATCGCTATCCGCTAGTACTTTGCGCATATCCTCGGGAATAGCAGGACCTGAAAAAAAAACAAATAGAATTATCCACGCAGAAGTTTGTCTTAATGCCACAAGCAATGTAAGAAATACAGTAACTAGAGATACAAATTACAAAATATAGATTATGTCCAAAAACTTGTTCAAATAATGCAGGTACTGTGAAACAGTATTCTGTAGGCTGCGCTTATACTTTTTACGTTTATAGGAGTTTTTGGAGAGCGCTTGAGCTAGAAGCTGTTGAACTATCACTAATAAATGTATCAATTTTAAAACCATACCTATTTTGACTTTGCGTTGAAGATGGGGAGGTAAAATTGGTCCTTCGATGTCTGGGGAGACACTTTTGCTGAACCGCGTCTTAAGATGCGGTGGTAAAGCCGGTCCACACACATCTACATTAGACTTGGTCGTGTCTTGACTCGAGTCCCGCTTGCCGCGCCGCAGCTTATGTCGCAAGTCTGTCGGATCAATATCATATTGATCTTGTGAATCATTGTCACTGGATATTTCTCCTTCTTCACTGCTATCTTTCTGTAAATTTTTTTGTGTTGAAGTGACTTCTGCAGCCTCAGGTTGGCTGCTGGCTTCCTCATTTGTGACCTTATCCTGAATGTCAGTTGTACTGCTCACTTCAACTGATGTTGACACCTCATCACCTTTATCTCTGTTCTTTGAATTTCTCTTCTTGTGCTTCTTTTTGTGTTTTTTCCGTTTAGTTTTGTGAAGCTCTTTTTCTAAGTTTAAAAGTTTCGCTCTGAGTCTCTCATCGTCAGAAGAGTCAATTTCGCTTGACTCGTCCGATTTTTCTTTTACCACAGCTGGTATCATGTTGTAATATGAGCCGGGTTGTACCTCTGCAGATGCATCACTGTCGTGTTCTACAACTATGATTGGACTATCACTTTTTCTCTTGACTTCAATTTGTTTAGGTTTGTGAATTTCAGATCTCTTCCCCCTAGGTTCAGGGGATGCAGGTGATTGTTCCCTTGATTTTTTATCAAGTATGATTGGAGACTTTGCACGGGACCCCAGGTTCTGTCTCAGCTCTTCTCTGTCTTTTTTTTGTTCTGGTGGTTTTTGGGAAGTTGATCTCTTGCGCCTATCTCTACTTGCACTTCTTTGCTCTCTTGGTTTCGACCTAGGTCTCGAATCTCTGTTGTAGCGATGTCGTTCTCGAGATCTCCTCGGTGGACTCCGCTCCCTGGAGTGTCGCCGGCGTACTGGTGATTGATGCCGAGAGCTTCTGTGCCTCTCTCTAGAATGTCTATCGAAACGATCTCTGTCATCTCTCCTTCGATCCAGGTCTCTACGGAATCTGTCATCAGATGGTCTACCTCTTCCTAATTGTCTAGAATTGTCTTGTCTTTGATTGGAGCTTTGTTCTTTTTGCTCCTTTGAACGACCTTTAAACCTGCCAGTTTCTGAATCAGAGCTTGACTCATCAGAAAGCATTTTGGCACCTAAAAACAAAAAGAAAAGGTTTAATAACAGGAATAAAAAAAGATGAGACTACTAATCAACTAATTTATTCAATAAATAATACATTATTCATATATTTGCACTAAGTACAATGTACTCTTAAAACATCTTTGCAATTTTTTTTGCACTATATTTTATTGATTTTGAGAATCCAGCAGTCAATATTCCTTTAAGAGATTGTCTAACACTGGATTGCCATACAATGTCTTTGAGTATTTGTTTTATTATGACAGCACAGTCTATATCATAAGCTAGGGCCCGGAGGACATCTTCCATATCCTGTTGGATCCCACCGTGGTTCCAGAACTTCACTACTCTTTGTTGCGGCACCATGGGCAACTGCATGAGATGATGGAATTTTGTCTCGGGGTGTGTGTCTTGGTGACATTGGGCTTCCCCAGGTGGAAAGTCTAAATAATCATGGAATTGGTGCAAGATGGGTTTATACAGTTCTCTGAAGTTCAACAGCTGAGGCTGTACTATGTTGGTTACTTTATTTTTATTTTCACCAAATGTCATTCTGAAGTCACCAGAATAGCTCAAGTTGGATATTGTGAAATAGAAGTCATACTCGGAGAATGTCTCTGGTAGGATCAGTAGAGCTGTGTGAACGGCTGACCTCAGGTTTTGTTGGAGAGCATTCTGTAAGTGCACATTATTTGTTTGTTTAATGATCTCCACTGGCTTGTGGAGCCTGCCAGCCAGGTACAAGTCATTCCAATCCAACAAGTCTGCAATTATATCTTTCTGTGAAACCACACCATATTTGATAGTAATATTTTCTTCCTTCAACTCTACGAGCGTATTGAAATACACCTTCGCGCCCCAATTCTCTTGAAATCTTGCAACAAAACTTTTGCCCAGAAACCGAAGTGCTGAGTAGTGAGATGGATTCTTGCGGATGTTCTCTCCGTGCCATCGATGTGCATTATCCACGCAGTATATTAAGTCCATCATATTGCGTTTATTCTGATTGCCCGTTTGGGGTTTCACAGCAGATCCATACGCGAAGCAGAATGTAAAGTTCTGAGGGAATTTTGATAAGATTCTGTAATACAGAGGAGAAATGTCTTTCGCCACGGAACCCACGGTTTTTATAGCTGTTGCTGCCATTGCGATAGAGTATCTTTAAAACGGTATCTGCTGACCTGATGAGGGAAGTTGTCCTGGAGCACTCGATACAGCAGCTGACTTCAAAGTTAGAAAGGTTAATAATTTCCTTGTCTTCTTCTAGTTTGAGTAATTCATATATACTTTATAAGTGTTGACATATTTACTGCATTTATGAATGTTATACAAAGTAGTACACTAATTACTTTTTCTCTAGATTTTAGTTACGATGGAAAGAATTAACCAAAAAATACAAACATTCAACTCTACAGCCTATGCTTTTTTTTATTACTCCATACTCCACCCACAGATATGATATTTGCTTAAAATGCTCTACTTTAAATTTTTTGAGTAAGTTATGATCCAGGATTATACTGTCTTTTTTTCAGTATCTTTTGGTATTCCTTGTTGCGGCCGATGTCGTTGACAATTTTTTATTTTCTAATGTTCTGCATTTATTGGAGCTAATTCAAAGCATTGACAATAGAAAAAGCAATAGCATATTCTTCCTTCCTCATTGACAAAAAGATAATCTGCAGTAGTGGGATGGGAGGGCTTAATTAACGTTCGTCTGTATCATTTTGATCTTTTAGAAACTATTCGGAGCTGTCAATAAGTCTCACTGAAGAAATTAGACCTATCCAGTAGGTATGGATTGGTTGCAACGTGGAAATTGTAACGTTACTTTAATCTCTCGGGTTCTTTTTGAACAGACTCTGCTTATGGTATTTAATAGTTTTCTGTGGCACCCAGTCTCATTTAGAAATAGTTTACTTCTGTGGTTAACTCAAGTGTCAAGTGAAACTATGTCAAACCATTGTCAAACAAACAAAAATGTATTGTGGTGATTTGATTGATTAAATAAATTTAAATAGGTACAGCATAAAAATTGTTTCGCTTAATAAAAATAGGAGCATTATTAATTTGAGTTGCCGCAATGACCAGCGCAGATAGAATCGATTTCGAGATGGAAGTGGAGGTTGAGAGTGCTTCAGCGGGCCCGGCTGTGGATGCTGCTAATCCAACATCGCCAGCTCCACCCACCCCAGGCAGCGCCAAGAGCGTGGTGGTGACTACTGCCACTGCTGGCTCCGTGACTGTGTCTCTCCACCCACTAGTCATTATGAACGTATCCGAACATTGGACTAGGTTACGTGCGCAAGAAGGGTCTCCACAAACAGGTCAGATTCATATCGTTAATAGTACCAATACTGTCTAGTTGGTGCAGTGGTTAGTGCGTTCGCCTGCTGAAATTCACAATAAAATGCCTGGAGTTTGGAAGTCGGCGGTGTTTACATCCCCATGTCTCGGAAAGCACGTTAAGCCGTTGGTCCTATACCTGATCTCCCTCCGGTCGTGTCGGATTGCCTCCCATCGGACTATGAGAGTGAGGGAGTAAAGAGTGCACCTGTGTTTGCGCACACACTTGTGCACTATAAAATCTTCTGCGCACTTGGCTAATCCTCATTAAGACTAGCCACCGTAACCAAAATTCGGTAGGAGATCATTATTATTATTATTATTATTACTGTCTAGTAGTTACAAATGCTACGCAAAACTCCAGGTTCTGGGTTTGATCCCTAGGACTCTTGTTTTTCGGTTGTTGGGTTTTCCAATCTGTAAATTCCTAGTAGTAGGCACACTTCCTAGGATAAACATTAAGACAATTAAACTATAAGTCCTCTTCTTGGGAATACAGGTGTGAGCTCATGTATGTGCCATAATGGCTGCAGTCCAAGAGTTGCTATTCTAAATCTGAGATGTATATAAACCATGTTTTTGCATTGTACAATGTACCTTTTACATGCAAACTGTAGAATCATATTATAAACTGTAATTATATTAATTGTTTTTGTTTTCTTTGTTGGAAATCCAAAGCTTTTATAGAAGTCTGAGTAACTTTCCAAGACAACAACAACTTAACACATTTCAATGTCTTCGTAAATTATCTAACAGTTGGACGCACAGCCGCGTCGTTAGCAGTGAACGCATTAAATGTATTTGATGCGAGACAGGATAGTGACATACTTATTTAGCATATCCCATGAGATATTCTTGTTTGTTTCAGTGATTGGAGCTGTTATTGGCAAACAAAAAGGCAGGAACATAGAAGTGATGAATTCTTTTGAACTGGTGTTTAGTGTTATTGAAGGAGACATTATCATAGATAGGGATTACTATAATTTAAAAGAAGAACAATGTAAGTATTTAAATTGTATCTTTTATATTAAACCTTTTTCACAGCATTTTTGTGTAATTATAGCTTCTTAAGTACACTGCTATGCACATGTCCTTTGGGTCAAGTCTACCAAATTGCAAACAAGAATTAGATGTGAAAAGAGGCAGACAGACAGACAAACAGCGATACTTTCACATTCATGATATAAAGTATAGACTAGTATATTTAACATTTTTATTTATTTATTTTCACCCAAATTAACAAGCCTATTAATATGTCAAATCAATTCATTTTATTTAATATAAAAGAGACAGTTTATGTTTCCAAAGTCTGACAGGAGTAGAAACGGCGAAACCCCGCTTTTTTTAATATGTGTTCTCTTTAGATATTATAAATTAGGTTTATTGAATACAATTGTACATATTGGAGTGTGCAACTCATTGCCATGCTTGGCTATCATCTATATCATCCACTCAAATATGTTCCTGCAATGGTTTTGTATGATAGCCTTAAAACTATGAAAAGGTAATTCACATAATGGTGTAAATAGGTATTTAAAAGTAATACAATAAATAAAGAGTTAGAAGAAAAAATTATGTATTTAAGGAAAAGTCTATAATGTGACGCATAGTAATGAATTTATATTGTTAGTCAAACAGGTGTTTTCTGATATGGACTTCCTGGGCTGGTACACAACAGGAGAGGCGCCCACAGAGAAGGACATCGCGGTGCACAGACAGATCTGTGACATCAACGAGTGCCCAGTTATGCTCATGCTCAATCCTGCCGGGAGAAATGGAGATGTGAGGACACTTACCCTAATAAGTCTGTATTACATAGACCTTTGCCGTGACTTCAGTCAAGTACAAATAAATGCTTTGGTATTTTCAGTAATCTTACTTTACTTGTGTACTGTTTATCAGAGACTAGGATTTCATTCCTAAATATATATATATATATGTATATAATTACATAGCTAAATTAGGACATCTATTGGAATACATAATAACCTATTGGACTTTACCTGCAATTTCGTCCTTGTAAGTTCTGTTGTAACTAACGCAACTACTAGTCCGACGATAACGTGTCGTTACCATTACCGTCCAATGTGAAAGTGCTCAATTGTAAGCTGTAATAATGAAGTAGATTGACAGTTGAAATTTTTACTTTCATGTTACAAATCTGAGCCATTGTAACATAATGTTCATTACAACTTTGATTGTAGCAATTACCAGTGGTGCTGTACGAGTCAGTTATAGACGTAGTAAATGGACGTGCCACAATGCTGCTAGCCCCGCTAACATACACATTGGCTGCCGAAGAGGCAGAGAGAATTGGGGTTGATCATGTTGCCAGGGTATCATCCGGAGAAGCGGCACTTAATAGCTTAGGTAAATATTTTATTACAACTATTTAACAATATGCAGCATGGCTACAAATTAAACATGATGACAGACAGATGGTTAATTTTTAGAAATAACTTTTATTGATAAAATTAACACACAATCTTTATGTAGGATAGCTTTTACCACTCTGTATCAATCTTTAGGGTAGCAGCTCTATGCCAATTTGAGCGATATCTGTGTAGTGGCTTAGCTATGAAAAAGTAGCAGACACACTCACAAGATGGCGCCACTCGTCAGTTAGATCGCTCTACCTACTAATAATAAAAGGGCCGTTACGAGTTATGTGCGCTGACCATGAATTCGCAGTAGTCATTTTATGTATGGCGCGACGCGAATAAAATACAAGCGCAGTTACCTCCACTATTTTCGCTGAGCGTTCATTACTCGTGGCGGCTCCTGTTTTAATTCAAAACATGACTATTCAGTAATGTTTTGTAACACAATGATTATGCTTTTTTTTACGATATGGTCTCTCGCAGTTGGTAGGGGGGAGTTACGTCCACTGCTTAACCGGACAATAATGATGCAGCGAGTCTTAGTACATACGCATAACGCGGAGAATCTCTATAGCGCGATTCACAATATGATTAGCCCCATCTATCGGCTTTGTAATATACTTCCACTCTCGTCTACATACTTGGTTCGTGCAACATGTAGGTAATAAATTGAAAATGTATTTGATGTATACTATACAATAAAGAGTGTATGGTATGTAGTGGCGGAGCACCTGACGGCGCAGCGGTCGGCCATCAAGATGTTAGTATCCCGTGTGCGAGCCGTACTGGCGACAGTGCGCGCCATCCGCGACGGAACACTGCCGCCGCGACCAGCCTTACTGCGGGAAGCCCGCGCCTTAGCCCACAGGCTACCTCTGCTCACCTCCAACCAGTTCCGCACACATTTCTACAATGTGAGTATTTACAACTGACTCAAATAGGTTAGATGTATACGCTGTGTTTAATTCGAGTTTATTATGAGAAATATTTATTCTTATTTGGCCCAGATACGGCTCTTATGAGCGTCGAAAAATTTACAATGTTGTAAATTAGCCTTTGACAAGAAGAGGCTAGATACTCGAATATCTTATCTGATTTCCTAAAAGGTTGATTGTGAAAACAGAGCATATTTTACATATAATACGAATTCACGAAACCATGCTAAAAGCGCCCTCAAAATCAATACGATACGAGGTGTGGCTCTTTGCTGTTTATGAACTTAGATGACCTTTTATAGTTAAAAATTGATTGTTCCAGCAATGTAACGACGTGGCGCTGATGACATACCTGGGCACGATTACGAAGGGCTGTAATGCGATCAACCAGCTGGTGAACAGGTTCAACGTCCTGTACGACCGACAGGGCATGGGCCGCCGCATGAGGGGACTATTCTTCTAGCATACTGTTATAGGTGCGTCGCTCAGTAATCGGAACAAAGCAATCTAATGAATACATCCCTTATTATGTAATTTGAATGAGATACTAAATAGCAATGAAGAGCGACATCTGGCGCATATTTATTCAAACTTAACGAATGTCTTAAAAAATGTGCTTAAATGTTCTGTGCCCTAGATCCAGCCAATGATTCAGAACGTGAATAAATGTGTTACCTAATCGTGATCCGGACTTGTACTGGTATTTAATTTTATATGGTGAATTAAATACAGTGATGAAATATCAATGGTATAATTTTCGTTTCCTTTACCTCAAGCCTTATTGTAATTTTATTAGAATTTGATTTGGTCCCTTCTCTATGGGCCTAATTCAATGATAAGTTTATAGTCTAGGGTTTGTTAGTCCCGTTTTGAGAATCACTGGTGTCCCCGAGATATTAAAATGTACGTAATTAAACCAAGTTTCTCGTAGTAAAATGTTCGACCCCTGCTTAGTAACATTATGTACTTACTCAAAGTAAAGTTTTGGATACCATTAACGACGTATCGATACATTTTAATGAATTCTAGCTGGTGAACTCAGTAGGTTCATTTTTTCGAACACTTTTTGGCTAGAGAGAGAATTAGAACATCTATACAGATAAATAGAATTGAAGTGTCTGTTTGTAATTCTAAAATAACAGGTTTTCACTAAATGCATATGAAAGTGTAAGTGGTACAGATATAGAAAAAACAAATTGTAATTTTCTCTGTCTGTCTGTCTATTCCGAAACAGCTGGATCGATTTTAACGCGACAAGAAGTAATTAAAGCTAATTTAATTAATAAAATCATTAGTGTTCCGTGGGGCATCCATTAAATTAAGTATACGCGGAGCACAGCTAGTAATACATATTATAAATATAAGTGAAGGAGTGAAATAAACAACAAAACACATGACGCAAATATTTTATTTCGCATCCTGTTTGAGTATTCTAAAGTATAATTTAGTCGAAATAACTCATTTTGGACACATTGAGATTCATGCTATGGAAGACGTTTTGAAACGAACTCGCGATGTGTCGATGAACGCAAACTGTTTAACACGCGTTGAGTGCCTCATTATTTCCAAACTCTCAAATTAATGAAAATGTTCGAATAACAACTCGTTATCCAATAAGTATTTACAAAATACACCTGCTAACATCACTAAATATACATTATACAGTAAAAAATCCTGAAAGTAGGTACGAAGTATAATAAACATTTTACAGTCTTAACATTAGCACTGTACTAATATAATGTAAACTTGTCTATGTGTGGTTATGTAAGTTTATATATAATACTTACACCTGTGTTATCATGCAACAATGACTTGATTGAACTTACAATTACGCCTTACATGTTGTAATTTACGTTAACTGATAGTGATGTATAAAAATATTTATTTAAAGTTTGTATTTAAATTGAATCGAATGCTAGTATTGCTTTTATGTCACTATTTAGTAAAAATCTCTAAAATCACAAACGTGTGTAAAATAAGACACAGTGTTCTTACTGCTGACTGAGTGATAACAAATATATTGTAAATGCATCAAACGACATGGGATGTAGCGATTGGAGGAAGCTATCATACATGTTACAGTAACGAAGAATACTTGTTTTTATGAGTACAGAAACAAACTAGATTTGCGCAGCCATACTTGTTTACGACTTGCAACTTTATCAGCCTAGTAGTGCTTTGAATAGTAATTAATTCAAAATTGGACCTTATATCTGTAGTGATTAGAGTGTTTTAGCTATGTATCGTCGGGTATTTTATCGATCCCGATGAGTTCATCGAAGAGTGAGTGGCAGTCGGGAATCACGTTGGGCTCGTGAAGCAGTTGTCTTGCGAACTTGAGCACCGCGCGCGCAAGTTGGCCCACGGTCCATTTTCTATCCACCAAAACGCGGACTAGCGTGTCCAGCTGAGAACAATAAGTAATATTATAGCAAAACGTTACTTTTATGCACTAAAATAGAATATGACGTGAGTAAGTGAAAATAATTTCTAAGTCATGAAAAGTGAATAATAGTGGCCCCAACCCGCTACCTATTAGTACTCCAATCAATAAACTATTTTCGCAAGAACATTGCAATTCGTTATTAAGTACTTCTATATTTTCAAAAGGGTAACATAACTTTTTTCTCTTCTTTTATCAATTTTAAGAACATTTATGAAACAAATACTCCAGTTTTAAATAAAAAAAATTTAGTATACGCGACCAAAAGCTTTTGTAAATTCTGCTCACCTTGAAGAGCTTCTCATTGCCAAATGTGTAGTATAATAGTGCTGGTACACCAGAAACGCTTGCTGCTAGCCACTGTAACAACATTTTGAGCTGTGGATGGCCTCGCTGCCGACTTCCACAGCCCCAGTTACCCGTCGCTACGGGCCGACAGGAACCCCCCGACTCTATCTTGTGAGCCAGTTGCGTTAGCTAGGGAATATAAAAATATTGCATCAGAAAAGGATACTTCATTTGGGTTAAGATTCAATTTGTTTTCTCTAGCAAATTAGAACTACCTGAGTTACCGGAAAAATAATATAATGAGCGAGATTAAGAACACACAAAAACACAAAGTTAAATATAACTTTTCATAAGAACAAGTTCTTGATGTATTTTAGGTAAATCTTGGGAATCGGATAAAGGTGGGAGGAGTACAGTGATAATGACTAGTCGGCACTGAATCTTTTAAGAGATCTTTTATTGGTAGGGCGTTTTAGTTATACATGTTTGTATTATTTAGGCACGTATTCTTTTGTGCGTTTATTTTAACCAAGTGGTGTTGTGTCAGTAAAAGTCATGCCACATCGTAATAGGATTATATGTTTCGACAGAAAGCATAGGGATATCTAATATAGTAATAATGTTCGTAGTGTATTGTTAGTAATATGCAGAGGTTCGGTTCGCGGTGTAATATTTGAAGAATTAGCGACAGACATATTTCACAGCTGACCTTCGGTTGCTTTAGCTTTATAGTGACGGGCTCGCATTCGACCGTCTCTTCGATAGTCTGTACAATCATGTTAATCATCCAATTCAACTTTTTCTTCCTAACGGCAGGGTTGGATATTTGCGTGTCAGTGGAAGCGGTCATGGAGCTTGACTCAGTGTCTGTATCTTTCACGTCGCCCGCGCTTGCGTGCGTGCTCGCTATTATCTCCTCCGGTATTGAATCTTTTACTTTACGTTTCTGTCAAAACATATAGCATTTTGTGAATGCGACGTTCAAGTGGGTTCACAAAATGTGCCTAGTTATATACAGAAGCGATGTTAGCGCTCATTTTCCAAGCAGATCAGTTTGAAAATAAGCATGTAACTATTCGTGATATTTGTGAACTTTGGATATTCCGTTGAGTGATGGGCTTTTTATAGGTAACATACGAACGCAGTCTCGGATAAAAGCCTGTCGAAACTAAGAACGAGACAACTGGACAACATGCGTGTAGTGTGTACGTCACGGACACGTACAATGCAGCATGTAATTAGGGCATAGACAGGTACCGCCAGCAAAGACGCATTTTCTATCTCACAGCAGCGCTCCAGTTATAGGATATCTATATAGTTACGAACTTGGAGGTAATCTCACGGTAGCAACACTTACTAGATGTGCGGCAAGGCGATGTCGTTGACGGGCGAGTTCCAAGGAGAGCGAGCGAGCGGCGAATGCGAGGCGTGCGGGGTGCGCGCGGGGGCGCGGGTCACGTGGGTACAGCTCGGCCGCCTCCTCCGCGCCTGTGCCTGCGCCACCGCTTGCCATCGACTCGCTAAGCGTGCGCTTCAGTAAGCAGCCCGCAAACCTGATACAAATACTCGGATCAGAGGTCAATAAGAATCACAACTGTCCTCGTACATATAATAATAACTCAGCGGGCTATTACGTATGGTATAACTTGGTACCTTATCACAGCCAAGTCACGCGAGTCTAACTCTCGTGCTTTGTGTTCACCGGAGTCTGCGTCAACTATTGGGTCATTCAGCCATTGGTTGAACTGTTCGTACACTTCTTCCAACTCTGAACTGCAAATTATAATCAAAATCATAAATACACCGTGTATATAATCGGTTGTACTTAGGTACACGTTTGAAAATTTCATATACTTACGTATATTCTGTACTAAAACTATATTTAGAGCTGTTCCCGGTCTCTTTTCGGCCCAGAGGTCGACGTCTGGGAGAAGGATCCCCATTGCTCATTGTTTCCTTTTCGGTGAGAACAAATCCTACAGAGCCGCCGCGTTTTATTCTGCAACAAATAAATTATTTTCAATATCTCGAATTACCAACACAACAACACTAATTTGACCAGATGTAACAAGGAATTGCTGAATCTACCGTAAAATCCCCAGATATTTTTAATAATATACGAGCTGAGCCCCGGTTTCACCCGCGTTGACTTTATTGTGTTATACCACGTTTTATGCCACGTTCCACGGGAAAGGGATCCCATGATCCAAAAGTTTCCATGTCCTTCTCCTGGTTCTAGGCTACCTACCCATAAATTTTCAGCCAAATCGGTTCAGCCGTTCTTAGGTTATAAATAGTGTAGGTAACTAACACGACTAAGTATCTTTTATATATACTTAGAAGATTTAATTTAAAGATCTTTATAGGAAAATAGCACCTTATATCGTTATCATGAACGCCTGCTCCAGAGATGCTGATGCCGACCGCGTAACTGGAGCTATCGGTGGACCAGTCTCCGGTGGTACTGGTGGAGCAAGAGTGGTCGGCCTCCCTGCGCAGAGCCTCCCGCAATCGGTCCGCGAAGCTGATGCGACGCTCTTCCGTCGAAAGCTCCTTGGAGTACTGGAATGAATTTGGACGAGCGCTCTCGCCTCGGCCTTCGTCTTCGCTACCGCCTGATGTGTGATTAAAAATACGCTGTTAAATTTTTATTATAATGTGCGTTGAAGTATCTTCTGTTCGGACAGTACAATTAACGACCTGACCGTGGCTTCTGGCTTTCTAGAATGTTTTTGACAGGCGTTAAGTATGGCGGAAGTATTCATTATGAAACGCGGTGTTTTAAAATTGAACTTTGGAAACGACTACGAACCAACATGGTATTTAAGAACAACGCTTAAAAAGCATATTGGCCGTCGCCGTTCGCACATATTTATCTTTTAGGTTTCAAACGCAATTTTAAAGTATCTACGCATATAATTAATCAAACATTATATATTTTTTTTTATAACTACTACAAAGGTGACAAGCATAAAGATTGAGCATACAGCACGCCTTGTGTCAAACTTTATTTTAGTATAAATTAAGCTTAACCATACCATAATCGAAGCTGTCGTTGGCACTGTGGAACTCGTCATCACTGGAATTGCAGGAAGAATATAGGCTGTCATCCTCTTCGTCACGTGGCCCGCGAGTCACGGGTAGGCACTCGCCAGAAGAGCCCAGCACTATGAACCGACCGCGACGGTTGTTAAGCGTACCTCCGTCCGGGGACAACCAGCACTTACGCTTTGATAACTCTACACCTGCAGTAAAATAGGGTAACTAGTAGTTCTAACTCATAATGGTGACTTGAGGATATTATGACGGAGTAAGGACCGTAATAACCGTACTACCATACCATAATAACCGTTACTATTGACAAAGGGTGTGTGTTAACCGTGTTACCCAGGACAGTGTGTGATAACCAGGGTAAGAAATCAGGAGCTATTAGTGATGATGAAGATATGATTATATATAGATTATATATAACATACATTCGTATATAATTATTGTAAATAGTTTCAAAAGTATGATAAGTAGTTCTTACTCGGGTCGTTCAAATTAAGGGTAGCCGCACAATAGTTCTGCGGGGATGGACTCCTGCTGTTATAGCTGTTGATGGTGCTGCAGGAGGAGGCTTGCTTGATCACAACTGTCGCCTCCACCTCGGGCGGCGTGTGACTGAACGACTCACCTATGCAATTTGTAAAGCTATATGAGTAATGCAGCATACAGTACACGAAACTTTAGACATGTGTCAACGCTGTCGAATTCCGTTGTGCATTATCATGGCAATCGGTGGCACGAAAAAAAAATCCTGTCAATTCACAGGATTTTTGTATCAAATATTTTGTTTCCCTAAAACTGCTGGATGCAATTCGAAATAAAGACAACGGTATCAGTTATCAAGACTCAGGAAATATTTGATTATGAAATTCTTATACATAAAACATGTTTTCATAAGTTAGATATCGATATAATTTGTATTAACTAGGGTGATGATTACCTTAGTTAGAGGGTTAAGTATTTAGCAAAATCTTGAAAGTTACACTTTACGTCATAAACCAGAGAGGTTCGTAAATCGACTGACCAATAGGCGACAGCCGCCGCTCATGCTTGAAATTCTCCTTACTCTTCATAGGGGTCTGCTGGAAGGCCAGCAGGCATTTGTTCAGTTCGCGGAGCACGTTGTCTTCTTCCCACTGCCCTAGAGGGAGGGCGCTGTAGTCTTCTGCGTCCATCAAACATACTGTCACCTGAACAACAGATTTCACAACTCAATTACATAGCTTAGTGAGAAACTAGAATTAGCACTATTTAACAGGAAAGTTTATTAGGGTAGGACGTCGAAACCTCAATTTTCGAGGGGATACTTAATTCTGCGGGTAGTTGGTATACTTGTAGGTATCTAGACACCAAAGAAAATATTATTTTGCCAAATGTTACCGTTTTCGGTTCTTCAAGCATTTCAATCTTGGACTTCTGTTTTTTGTCGTATATCCTGGTGTATATTCGGACGCCCTCGACTTTGAGCACCTCGTTGTCTTCCAGTGCCTCCACCGACAGCATGGCGGGGAGCAGCTCCGGCATCATGAACATTGATAGAGACTCCTAGGTAGAGGAAAATAGATTGTCACCCAACACTTGACCGAGTATAATAACGGGTTAAAAAAATATTTTATACTATCTGCTCTTTTTTGTGTATTAAATAGGTAAAGCATCTTATTCTTTTCACGACTTTCAACCAGCCTCATACTCGGCCGATTAAGTTAGGTACATTATAGGTATGAGAAGATATGAAGTATACCTGTGAGTCTCCGTCGATCAGCGTGTCCCCGCCAATTCTGCTCGAAGCGAAGCACACCCTTAGCGCGTCATCACTCTCACACCGCTCCGGGCGCCCTTCGTGCCGTACCAACAGCTTGCACAGCGGCAGCGTGCACTCCAACCAGTCTTCAATCGTCAGCCACTGCTTTGACGTCATCACCTGATACACAAATCTTTGAATATAGATCGAACACCTGTGACAGGAGAGTGAGCTTGTCGTTTGTTATTTTTTTAATTACTAAGTTATTTCTAGACGCGCTTTCTTTCGAGGAAACAGATTACCATACTAAGCTATATAATGGTTCATTACCTGTCTGGTTAGTTTAATGGATCCTTCCGAGCTATTCTTGTCTTTCTGGAAGTGCTCGAAGTATTGAAGCAAACTTTTTAATTTATTTCTTTGTGATTTTCTGGAAATAATAAAAAAAATCTTAGGTAATAATACCTTCGAACTTAAGTGCGGATGTAAGGTTCTTGAATACATTAAAATACCTGTGTAAATTCTTAAAAAAATGTGTAAAATTAAAGTCTTGTAAGGTTGGATGTGTTTTGAGCGTCCTCTTCGGGAAGGTGGAGAAGAACGCGTGAGCAATGAGGGACGACACGAAATTGTAACTCAGTTCTGTTGCGTCGCCTGTAAACATTTAAACAATATTATATATGTACCCATCTTATTTAAACCCATTTGTGAAATCATGCAGGAAAGAAGGCGATTGATTCGCCATTTAAGTTGTCACGTTTCGCTGACATAATAACCTAATATATCTTATTACTATAAACGCAGAATAATAGGTACATAGGCTTTAATTCTAAAATATATTGTACGAATTGTCCAATATATAACGATAACTATCTAGAAATACTGCGCAGACGCGCAGAAATCGCGCGCAGAAGTTAGTTTATTTCATAATAGCAATCATTATTTTGATTGATGAAGACGCAACTTAAATTTGAGGCGAGCCTAGACGACTAGGCAATAAAGGGTATCTGTACTGAAATGTCGTACCTACGTTAGACTGGGTGTCGTTGATTTATGGTTTTACGAGATTTTCAGGCCATTTACGCACTTTTATTTATTTCTCAAGACTTCCTGCATTGCAACATACGGACTTAATGCCATAGGCATTCTCTAGCCGTCACCTTTTAGTGATGCAGAGGCAGACACGGCAGGCAGGCTTTTATATAGTAAGTTAATCAGCAAAAGTAAGTATAGAACCAAGAACACACAGAGCCTGTGTGCAGAAAGGGTCGAAATCCGAGTTTTATTCAGCTGAATGAGCAGTGAAGGGTATTTTTTTCATTGGCTGATTGACTTTTGGCAGCTCGCTGACTTTTGCTATAAAGACGTAAAAATTTTGGGAGGTACCTATTCGGTGTCTACTCATCTATTAGGTGTAGTAGATGTATCTTGCACCTTTATTATAAGGTTTTGACGTGGCACGAAATATGCTACTCCATAATTTTTTAAATTCAAACGCAACCAGCCCTCGAATAAGTATCAACAAATTTCAAACCACGCTAATATGCAATGCAATTCGTTGAAGGTTTAACCGGTCAAAACCCTACACTTGGTATCTTTGGGTTCTGAATATGCTTACTTTGTTGTTGCAAGCTGAACATGAGCCCGTTGGGTGGGCGCCACCTTTTCAGATGGAGTGCCTTGTCCACCAGTAGCCCAAGGGTGCTATCTAGGAAGTGTCTCCGCTCCTCTTCCGTCATCTCCTCTTCCAGGAACACTTCTAGACCCTTCATCAGCTCTGGATCTTTGATGTCTTCTTCTGGGTCTATTCCTATGCTGCATTTATATGATAGTAGTCATGAGTTATGAGCCCTCTACGGAAATAGTGGGGATAGCTACGTATGTATTTGTTCGCTCTCTCTCCATATAAGACCCAAAAAATACTACTACTTCAAGGTCAGCGCTCATAATTTATGGCGGCCTAGAACAATCTAGGTAATTATTATCTAGGTTAACTGCATCTAGTATGTACTTATCATTACATATTTTTATCTTTTTCAATTGACATAGTTCTACCTAGGTATCTACAACGTAACTACTTAATACCTATTATATTTCTGATTGTTAACTAATACCTAGCTCATAGGTCTATGTAGTTAAGCTACTAAAGATGATCTTAAGCGAGCGATTATTTCCACTCAACGCTGACAGTGTACTTACTTGCACATCTCATGTATTTTGAGCATGCTAGCTGTCAGTTTGGCGGGTGAGGAGGCTAGAAGTAAATGCTTCAGGTGGCGCTGCACCGTAGTCCACCACGGCAAGTCACATGGTAACATTACGAGCGCCATTCTGAAAATTAAATAAAATAGTAATAAAAAAGAATCCTATCAGCAATTATAAGTACTTGTAACAGTTAGATAGACGTAGGTAAATGAAAATATACCTAACTCCAGATGGGTCCCCCAAGATGATGTCAAAACATTTCATTCCTATTATCTCATATCGAAGTAGGTAAGTTTGATGTTCTAAGTTTTAAAACTAATTATTATCTCATTTTGTCAGCACACATTAAATTAAAAGAACCTAAGTAGGCGCCTACTTAATAATATTGTGGGTACGTCTAGTTAGGTAGGCCGCTTAATAGCCTTCGGGTACGAGAAGACCTATATAACATATGTCTACCCTGCTATAAAGTTAATTATCGAGTCCATCATGAAAGATTTATTTTTCACTTAGTATACCAACTTTTGTCTATAAGGTATTATACTATAATATGTCTGTGCCCCAGCTCACATTATTGCATGCATTATGCGCCAGACGATTCAATTTTAGAATACCCCGCGCCGCGCCGGCGCACAAGACGCATTTAGCAATAGAGTAGAGGTAAAATGGCAGGTTACGTTGAACCAATGAGAAAAATCGCTGTGCACTCCTTGACAGAATGAATGAAGTAATTTTGACATTTATGTTTTTTAATCTGTAGAGCTGGCAGTGCAGTGGCTCTTTTACTTTGTTTTGATTTTGCAAAACAAATTGCAGAATTCTCGCGCGTGAAATTAAACTCGTGATAGCCGGTTAGGTAACAAGCAAATGAACATAACTTTGTGGTTATTGTGTATAAGTGCATTGGATTGGGCGGGTTAGATTATATTAAAATAATTAATATATTATGAAAGAAACCATCAAGTGTTCGTCCAACAATCTGGGATTTGGTGTTTACTAATGATGTATATACAAATCAAATATTTGGTAAAGATAAAACGATACAGATATTGAAAATTAATCAATACCGCAACCGGCTCTCGTACAAGGTCGCCGTATTCAATATTGCCGCTAGAGATAAGTAACCTATATTACGTTATCGCGCGCGAGTGTCAAAGTACAAAGTTCATTACATAAAAATGAGTGTGAAGTCGAAGCTACTGAAAGCGTTGATCCTCGGAGCGCCAGCCTCTGGTAAGGGCACCATATCATCTCGTATTGTTAAAACTTACAATGTAGAGCACGTATCAAGTGGCGACAAATTGAGGGAGCACATACAGAAGCAAACTGCACTTGGGAAAGAAGTTAAAAAATACCTTAATGAAGGTAAACTAGTTCCTGACGATGTGATGATAAAGTTCATGTTGGCTGAATTGAAGCCGATCATTGACAAGCCGTGGCTTTTGGATGGTTTTCCGAGGACAGTGCAGCAGGCTGAAGCTCTGTGGAAGGTCCAACCGGTTGATGTCGTACTCAACTTGGTGGTGCCCTTTGACGTAATTATAGACAGAGTTAAAAGCAGATGGGTTCACCTGTCATCAGGCAGAGTGTACAACATTGGCTTCAATACACCAAAAGTGGAAGGAAAGGATGATGTAACTGGGGACGATTTGGTGCAACGACCTGATGATAAGCCGGAAGCTGTACAAAAGCGACTTGAAATATATCAAAATATCACAAGACCCGTAATTGACTTTTATAAGAAGAAGAATATATTGAAAGAATTTGAGGGACGCACTTCAGATGAAATCTGGCCAAAGGTTACTGCTTATTTAGGTCCTATACTTGAGAAGTAGGATAAGTTAAGATGTTTACGCAAGCATTGATTATTGAATGATGCTATCGCATAAATTATTTGGTGCTAAGGTGTTAGTTTTAGAGAGTTGCACAAATGCCTAATTCAGCTGTTTTACTTAACTTTATGAATTTTATTATTATATCCATTTGAATTATATATACTATATAGTATATTAATGAAATATTATAATTTTATTTTATAATGAGACAAAATAAATGATGAATGTCTCCTGCATGGGTAGAGGCATGAGCATTATGTATGACATGGTAACTAATGAACTGTTCTAAGAATCAACATATCTAATTAAAATAATTTGTTTAAAGTAAACCAAAATGTAGTTTTAATATAGATATATGTTATAGTTTATAGAGGAACAAATACCGTAATTGTCAAGCTCAAATATAACTATGTAGATCCTATAATTTTAAGTAAAAGGCCAAGTAATAGTGTTCTTAAGTAAAATGTAGTGCCTTCGAAGGCAGTACATGTTTTTATACTTGTCGAAGACATGTATTATAGCTAAAAAGTTATGCCATCATAATGTACCTTGAAATGTTATGTGCAATAATATTAACTCAATTTGTGTCTTAAGTTGTCCTATGTTCACAAAAGTTACCTTATGCAGCTATGAATTCCTAAAATAGAAACTAAGGATTTGATTGTAGGTTAGAGACATTTAAGATTGTTTTATATAGATTTTGTTATCAGTATTTATACACCTTGTTGTTTATTGTTTTGTGGAAATGTATTATTGTGATAAATACTTATTTGTTTTTATGTTGGGGGTTTTATTTACCTGCTTTGTTTTTGTACTTTAACCAGCTCGGTCCTCTTGTATAGCAAGCAAGAATAATTAATTTTTGATTATTACAGTCCCAATGACTGTAATAATCAAATTTATTCATCTCCTTCGAGCCCTGAATGGCACTAGTGATGGTTAGAATTAAATTATATATCTTTAACCAATACTTATAGGTAGTTCCAATAATCCCCATTGAATATCCCTGTCAATGGGGAATACTAGAAAAAGCCCAAAAATCCCCATTGCGATCGAAAGCAGCTCAGAATGTGGATTTATTAACAAATATTCCAGAAATCGCCATTAGTTTAAAAAATAAAAATGGACAACAAACTGTTTAAGAATCACGAGGCTGTAGGCTTGCACTGGCAGTATAATAAGGAGTAACTTAAGCTACATTTATAGAAAAAAAATAGGGTTCCGCGAAATAAATCCACCAATGAAATTGAGGCTACGCGGTAGAAACTGCGGGGCACAGCTTGTTAGATAATGTGCAGACATATAGACAGCGCCATCTAGTTTCAAACATAGCATTTGAAAGAGGTTAACACCTAATTAGGTAGGAAGTGTGTTCAGTGAAAATTTTGTGTAGTTAATGCCTTGGCCTATCCCTGCGTGATCAGAATATACCGAGCGAGGTTTTCAAGTGTAGTTAGATGGCCAATTCCGAAACTATAAGGAATAAGATTAGTAGGTACTTAGGTATTTTATGCCTTCCAATTTAAAATCCATACCTCAAAAAAACCACGGCCAAGTGCGAGTCGGACTTGAGCATGAAGGGTCCGTACCTACAATTATTGTTCTTATAGCGGCAACAGAAATACATTTTAAAATGTTCAACTGTCTAACTTATCATTCGACGCCGGTGGCAGACGGAGAGACAGACAGATAGACGGACAGCGGAGTCTTTAGTTATATAGTCCCGTTTTACCCTATGGGTACGGATCCTTGAAATGTTTGCCGCGACGTGGAGATCGAACCCGCGAAACTTAGCAGCAGCAGACTTAGGTTTTAAACACTAGAGTCTACACTAACATAGCACTAGATTTCTGATTATTGGTGCATTGCACAAACAATACAACGTGCAATATTTTCAACCCGTATTTCTTAAGAATAGCAACCTATAATATTTTTAATGCAACCATTAAGCGCCGCAATTACGACGTAAGTGTGGAAGCGTTAATCAAGGTTCGGCAAACCATAACAGCCAGCGTATTCTAATTCTAATATTAGGTACCTATACTTACTTTACCGACCACCAGACGCAACGCAAGTTCATGGTAAATGGTAAACAAAGGTGAGGAATAGATAAGCCTACATATATATTGTAAAAAAAAATAGACAGAGTCAGTTGCAGTTGAAGAATGATGTGGTGACCAGAATTGGAAAAAGTATGTTGAGATGGTTTAGACATATCGAAAGGATGAGTGAATGGCGATTAACGAAAGAAATTTATTGAGCGAATGTGAGCGGAAGTGTCGGTAGAGGGCGGCCAAGGAAGAACTACTATGACCAATTTAATAGTATTATTCAGAAAGGCCAAATTCGGAGCACTCGTAACCGAAGAAAGTGTATGAATAGATGCATGAATGTGGATAAAGCGAAAGAAGTATGTAAGGGTCGTAGCATGTGGCAAACGGTGGTCTCTGCCTATCCCCATGGGATACATACTTGAGTATATGTGTGTACAGGTTGAAAAAAAAAAAACTTATTCAATCAATAGTGGTAATAGGGAAAACTCAAAAAAAGGATAGGTAACACCGCGGGACCCAGTTACTTAAACTGACCTTGTATTAATATTGTTTTACTAGCGGTCCTCACGCGGTTTCACCCGCGTAGTTCCCGTTCCCGTGGGAGTACGGGGATAAAATAAAGCCTATGTTACTCGCTAATGATGTAGCTATCCAATGGTGAAAGAATTTTTGAAATCGGTCCAGTAGTTTTTGAGCCTATTCATTACAACCGAACAAACAAAGTATTCCTCTTTATAATATTAGTGTAGATAAGTATTGCTGCGTATTAATATGCCACTTCTTTTCACAGAAAGTATGATGTTCTTTGTTTGGATGTAAATGGGTTTTTGTGATTACGTACAAGCTACTAAATTCATTTTGTTTACATAAATCAGCTGTTTTGAAAACAGTATGTAAAATGTTTTAATTTTACGCTGAGGTTTGTAAAACGTTTAGTGCATGGTAGAGAATCTTCCCAACTTATATGAGTGTCTGGAATTCTAAAAAGTCTTTGTATGTTCTGTAGTTTCTTTCTACCTAACCTTCATAATTACAGTGCTTTCCTTATTAGACCACTCAAGATTACAGATTAATAGAAGGGCCAAACCTACCTACTAGGTATAATATTATAATAGATAATAATAGTAAGCACATATCTATTATGCTGTGAAACAAATCGTCAGTTTTATGATTGCTCATATGTTTCCCGCAGGCACTTTATTTGTAACGTAAATAACACAAAGACGATGTAGTTACCAATTGAAAATATCGAATTAGCAATAAATTGTGCGGTATAGTCCTTGGCGTAAGTACACATGTGAACTAAAATAATTTCGGTAGGTAGCATCAATAGTACATAGGTTTTTCCAGATACCTACACTTTTATTGTTACTGCAAGCGATTCAAGCAACACTGTTGACTTTGTAACACTCAACTTACCTTGTTTTGGATGAGTTGCGATCGAGCACGAAAGTGATTCAGAAGCCAATATCACGACACCATGGGACTCACCGCCGCGACGCCACTATTGTTGATTTCTTTTTACGCACTTTTCTCATTATCTACACGGGACGTGACCACCGATATTTGTTCGTAAGCACAATATCTTATTGCTTTTCTATAAGACAGAAATAGTGTAGTGGAGTGAAAACGCGGACCGGCTGCGGGCGAGTTGTGAGCGCGCAAACCCTGGTTATTTTTAGCTGCTTTCGTGCATCGTCGCTGAAATTAGATTGTAAATAAAAAGTTTGGGTTAACAGGAGTCGTAGGCCTCATTAATCGGTGTTGTAGGTCATCATTAGAGCTTGTCCCACGCCGGCCCTTACCACGTGATTGTATTTTGAATTTTGATAACACTTGTATAAATGTAGGTATGTATAGGCTGTCAGCGAGATCTCAGCTGGACGACCCACGGTAACTGATAGATCATGTTCCTAATGTATTTCATGGTCGTTGTAACTAGGTTATACGTTTTTAATAATAGCTTCGACTTCGTAAAATTACGTACAGAAAACAGAATGATACAAATTAGAATACTTTAATACCGACCGTATTAAAGTATTGATATTCTGACATATTGTTTGTAGAATAATTATTTACAAAACTCATTCAAATAACTTTCGGAATTGCAATTAAGTAAATAGCACAACTTCAAGCACCTATGTACGTAAATAGATTGTAGATTCTGTACCAAAACAATTCATCACGAATTTTGCATTAAACGGTTAAACGTACCTAGGCGTAAAGTTTTAGGTCACAATAAAGCGACACTCACGTTCTAATAAAGTTTTATGACATTTCAATCGATTTTGGACTGTGTGCAATACCAAATGGTGCATGGAACTTAGGAGGTTATCGGATCGGTGTAAATAAAGGAGCCAGAGCGGACGCGTACTAGCCCATGGGCGGTCTGGGCTGTACTGACGCCGTCGGCCCGACTGCCGACTTTCACTGGGGGACGACTACCCTTGCCTTGCCGGCTGTCGCACCCTCCACCCTGCGAGTGACGTCACTAGGCGGTCGCGTCACGACCTACGCCGCCGTACGACGCCGAGCCGCCCGCCCCACACCCTGAAAGCATCGTCAAATGTCGCCGTAGGTAGCTGCTCCCTAACGTTACGTAAACTGGAATATGACAGCACAAAAGACCTGCGTCAGTACGGGGAATCATTGTGACACGACTAAGGTCGCACTGATCGTAAATTACCAGTTACCATGTAGGTACCAACATCCGTAACAACTTCATGTTAATAACGTTATCTATATGCATATCAACGTTGGTACTTCTTTAATGTCAGGTTGTATAATTTTGATTGCCGTAGAGGGAAATGTAGCGAATTTTACGAGAACATCGGTAGGTAGAATAATTTTGACACTGCATTCACGGTTATCATATTGACATGTCGTCAATTTTGGGCTTTATTACCTACTTTTTTTAGCTATGGTGTTGATTTAATAGAGGAAAACAGGTGTAGTCTATAGTTAGTGCATAGTTAGACATCATGCGGAGTTCCATAATATTTGCTTTTCTTGCCGGGTTCTTCTCAGTAAAAGCAACCTTCTGAACCTGTTAATTTATAATTCCGTACAGTGTATAGTATTTTTTCTGAGTTCTTCCCACGACTTGAAATTAGTTACTTTGTTAGAAGTCTAAACAAATAAAGATTTTATAAATTTATATAATTTTTTTAATTTTAACATAATTTAGAAATAAGTTTTTAATAAATTACAAACTATCCAAAGTCTTTTGATAAACATAAGACATATTTTCACTAATTAAATGAAACAAAATTAGGAGTTGAGCAAGTTAATGTCCAAAATAAGAAATAATTCCCAGATAAAATAAATTGACTTCGGTGTGTGAGCAACAATTTTCTCGTCGCTTAACTATCAAAGTCCTGTCTGAACTAGTGGTTTTGGTAGATATAACAGAGCTTCCGATTGCCAACGAAAAAAGTTCTCTAATGGACCTGCATTTTTTCATACCCTTGTTACAGGTCCGCTGGTCCCATACGGGATCTTTGTTTATGTCAAGGTCTTATCTGTAGTCAAAAAAAGTAGGTTTAAAAACTTAACCCGACTACTGATTGCTCTCAAAAGTATGAAACAACAATGCTGTTTAGAGGATCATCAAATTATGATGGAGTTCTGAGGGAACAGAGGAACACACATGTATGTATATGTATAAATACCGGTCAAAATAATAACCCTCCTTTTTGCTTCGCTCTAGTCGGGAAATCAGATTCGCCGATGTATGGTGATAAGTATTGAAGAATTTGTGCAACCCAAGTGAACGTGCCAAATCGGTGCAGAAGTAGCATAATATTTACCTGCAGTTTACATTATTGGAGTGAGTATGGTCAGCGTATAACCAGTATAATAAGGTCTACGCAACTATATTTTTTTCTATTCAACTAAGTTCAGTGGAATGAATATACTGCAAGCCTTTATGGACGCTTGCAATGCCAGTGGCATTACTTACACGTTGCAACAACTCATACCTATGAATATTGGAATAATATCAAAAATACTTAGTTTCAAGTCAACTTTGGATTATTTTTTAGTAATATAGAAAATAAATTTAATTGGGTGTAACTATCCTCACGCTTCGTTAGTAGAAACGACAAAAAATGTACCGGATAACATTTCACGTGACTGATATATGTCATTTCCATACATTTATTAGCGCAAGCGTGAGAGAATGTTACTTTGTCTGGTAAGACTCGTGCATAAGACGAAGAATTTCTGTTCATTACTTTGGTATGAATTCTAACCACCTTCGGTAAAAGCTCCCAACATGCATTCGGTTTGCCGTCTCGTAGCTGACTCCGGTTACTCCGCGAACCGAATGAAACTGTCCCTCTTGTTCTTATCTGATGCAAGAGCGCATGCGCGGTGCCCCTTCAAGCTATCCCTCTCTGGTATTGTATTCACACACTACAGGCTTCACAGTGCATATTCCTTCGATATCTGATGTCCTGGTACACATGGCGCCCGTGGAAAATCGTAGCCGCCCTAAGAAGTGCCTCTGGGCGGGCTTAGGGCGGAGCGGTCGGACGGCATACATTTTCCTCGAAAGTCATGAAAACTTATTGAGAGTCATATTTAATTTTAAGAAATATACATATAAATATAATTTACCTAAGCATCTTAATTGTAATAAAACAAAATTGAATAAGTAAAGTTACATACCGTTACGAGTTTTGAGCATTCAGACAAAGTAACGAGGAGGTTGGATGGAGGATGCTGTGGCATTCGTGCAGAACAAATAAAAAACAACTGCGCATTAAAGAATAGCGCCCAAAACTCGAGACGGTATCAGTAGTAAGTATCATTGAAAAGTTTAATCTACTATGCTACGGTAATTTTAAAGATAATTACTAAGGTTCTGCACAAGAAGTTAAAATGTCGCGCTGGCGGACATATCTGTCATCATCATTTTCATCCGATTCGTGTTTTGCATATCACTTGGATACTTTTTTAATCTCTCTTCATATCACTACATTATCTATACATATACTTAACTACTAATAGAAAGTATGCAAATTACCCGCCCTTAATTATTTAAATCCTACTTAGTATAAAAACCATTGGGTGTTATATTAAAAAGAACAACGGAGAGCTCTTTTTTCTCTTTTTTTTAATTCGAACTTATTAAGTTAATTAAGACGTAACCTGCTTATCCGAGTATTTAATTGCAAACCTATTTTGAGAACTCGTTAATTATTAGGCTTCGCTAATAATGTCACCCACGTGTTAGCAAGGAAGCCTTTGAAAGGCCAAAATCTCCTGTGACGTTATATATATCTTTGTATTTTGTGAAACCCTATTAGTTTTGCCACGTGACGTCCACTCAGCGCCGCCCGCCGCGAGCTCCGTGAGCGGAAATAATTATAGTACATACATACATATGCTCACGCCTGTATTCCCCGAAGGGGTAGGCAGAGGTGATGTAATCACAACACTCACTTTTCATCGAAGATGATTAATTGCCAACGTGACAGATGATGAGTCCATCGCCGTCTCAGACACTATACATACGTCTTTGAATTACTTCTCAGACATATTCAGGTTTCCTCTCGACGTTTTCTTTCACTGTTAAGCGTTACGTGGTGTGAAATCACTGCACATAAGTTTTTAGAAAAACTCATTTGTACAGGCCCCGCTGGGTTTCGAACTTGCGTCGCTTGCGTAGCAGGCGACTATTTTTAGGCGATACAAACATGATATCGGTAGTATAACGTATTTTTGTTTGGAAGCTTCCAATATAATGTGATTTTACTGGTAGAGCGATTTTCTTTGCTAATAAGTCCTGTCATGTCATGTTATGTTTCCCTCCCGGATGTCTGATATATTGACGTAAGTAATTAGGCTTGTTAACTACAAAACAAGGGAAACTTGTGATACGTGGTTATTAATATACGCTCATTACCTACTCGAGATCGGTTTCATTATTGGATAATTATGTTATTACATTATAATCTCAGCAGTGTCACAGTTATTGAATCTATAGACAGACAGATAAATACTTAAGTAGGTTATTTCCTATTTCCTTTAATTTGAGTTATTTCAATACATTATATACTCGGGTTGTAGAGCTTGATTCTTATTCCATTCAGATAAATATAATAGAAGTTTCGGTTTGTGATTCCAATTTAAAAAAAAATTGTAGTAACCATAAAACAAAGATTTTAATTTTTTTCCTCATTATGTCAAATCTGTCTGTCTGTCTTTTTGTTCCGGCTAAACTCTGAGACGGCTGAAACTATTTTACGAGACTTTCACCGGCATATAACCTATATTAGAAGGAGTAACTTTGGCTCCTTTTATATAAGCCTACGCGGGTGAAACCGCGGGGCACAGCTAGTTTTTTATATTTATTAAAGTTTAATTACGATTGAGGTTTGATTTTTTAAAATTATTGTTTATAAAATTATTAATATTAACTCTTTCAGAATCTAATTACTTAGTACAATTTTCATTAATTTCAAAACTTAGATTTTATTTTACGACTAAGTAAATCTGGGAAACATACTGCTAGAAAATATACAATAAATTTTGCTATCTCATACCTCTTTGCAAATTTATTTGTAATAACTCTTGCTGGTGAATGAATCAAATATATTGTTTAGCTTGTCTTAATTATTTGACGAAGGAAACAAAATCATTGTGTAGGTAGGTATTTTCCTCATTCGTATTATTTTCCCTTAGCAGTTCTCCCCTATACTAACCACTACATAGATAATAAGTAGCACACATGCGTAGTGGGACGCTGATGAGACATGAGACGCTTGCAAGAAGGAAGAGCGAGATGTGCTTACTGCGAGATGTACTACCTCTCAGAAGTGTATGTTATCCTGGTACTAGCGACCTCTGGCGGCACCCTGCGACCGGCATCTCTACAAAGGTCACGGTAAATGCCAAAGGTACTCTGATTTGGCACGGTCTCGTGACTACAAGGTCCCTGTATAGTCTCTTGCGAAACGCAACTGCTGGGCGACTTGGGCGTCATTCTTATAAGTACGATATAATGGATATTATACCCTTTTTAATTAGTTTTTTCTCCCTTGATACGAAATTTATTAAAATTCTGTGTATTTAACCTATAAGGAAAATTGATAATTTAGATTAATAGATCATATAATAATCAACCTGTATTTTTAATAAAAATAATTTATGAATTATTGAACTCATTATAACATTTCCCCATTATTTCACAAAGTAAAGGAATTATTTTATACTTACGGTAAAAGAATTCAGCGAAATAATAATTTTCGGAGAAACTACTACTATTGTGATACTAACATTCAGAGGGTGTAAACGTCACCCCTAGTGGGCCGCGTGAAGTACGGATCGACCACATCAGCGTCGGACTGTGACCCCTTGTACCAGGGCTCCATATAAATTCAGAGGTGCACCCACCCCTGCGTGCGACGAACAAATTCGCTAACCTATCCCCTTTCTCCCTCACTCTCGTTGCTTTCATCAAATAAGTTATAGAGGGGTGGCTTAAGTCTGCTCTAGTTATTCTTCGGAGGGTGGCTCCCCCTACATTTGTCATTTGTTTAATTTTGAATTATGTTAAAGTATTTTTTGCTATAATTTCTAGTATTTTTGGGATCTTAATTTAATACTAATAAAATATGTGTAAAATTTGTTTCCGATGAAACGTTCGAGAATACCGACTTATTTCAATATTAATAAGATATTTGATCTGTCTACTCTTTATAAATATATATTGGTAATAAATAGTATGAGCTATCTTTATTAATACCAATAAAAGCAAACAGCAAATTATTCAAATGTATTTTGATGGAATATACTTCATTATCTAGCCTTCCGCAAGGTTTTTAGATGAATGGAGGTGTAAACATTACTCACAAACATTTTACGGAAAATATAAAAACGTGTCACTTACTTAATGTATGCAGTGTAAATTATAGGAGCAAATTCTCAATTGAATGGTAAATGTATATTGAAAAGTTGCTACTGTGTTTATTCAAAGTCACACTTTTTATAAATTTTATGTACTAATGTACTTATTCAGACAGGCAATATGTTAATGCATTTTCAATAAAAGAAACAATGCGATTAGTACTAAGTACTTTGCAACATTATTCAACACCGCAATGTTATCTACTATACTATCAACTTATCATACAAGAGGGGTCACACATATGCAGCACGGAGCACGCACACTAATGCACTTACTCTACAATTTACTAGCATCGCGTTTGTGTGTAAACAGTATCCATCCCTCACCCTTCCTCCCGATGATAGTAGTGAAACTATTCTAGCCTGCTCGCTTTGCTGCCGCCCTATTGCGATACACTATCACGCGTGGGGCGCCCGCGTTATTTGCCAAGTCTCCCCTACAGTGGTCCTCTCTCTCTCTCGTGTTCTCCTGGTACAATCGTAGCCAAACTATTACGTCACATCGGAAAAGCCGGATACATTTCGCGTAGGGGTTGATCGCAATTTCGTAGGCGTAAGCTACGATGCTTCATTGTGCTACGAAAAATTGCATTGGTTAATTAATATTATGTAACTAATACGAAAAAATACTTAAAAAAATACGGTTTGATTTTTTGATTCGGATAAAGGTATTTAATATTAGTAGTTAGTAATTTTTAACAGATAAGTTGAGACATAAATACTAAACCTAATTGCATAAAGTAATACAACTTAGACAAACATAACACATTTTGACATGCCTAGTTGATTCACTTGAAAAAAGGAGGTGTGCCCTTCTCAATTCGATGGAATTTTAAAAGCCGTTATCATAATGTACGTATGCATATTTCTAATGAGCTTTTCTGCAAACTATACTATGTTCAACCACGAGCTTGTCGTTTAAGAAAAACGTCATGAAGAAACCTGCATCTGACAGTAGTTTCGGAGATGAATAGTGTAGCGCGAAAAACACACCGGTAAAAGTTAGTGTTGTAACACCTATGGAGCTAGTTTACTTTGATACAATTTCTGATTAGCCTTTGTCGTGTTTGTAGATTATGATTTTGCATCGCTGAATAACTAAATCTAAATTACAAGTGTGTAAATTAAATTATGTTGTTTGGTAGAGATTTATTCCAGCCACCGTCGTCAGTTGGACGAGTTACGCAAATAATCTGAAAACATGAAGAAAAGTGAGGCACTAATCCTTGTCAGAATCCAAACTTTTTTATTTCATTAAATGCTAACACAGTCGTAGTCGGCGAACATTGTCATTGAGGAAAATACGAATTTACATATTGTCAAGCGTAGGTAGCTATGGCGTAGCACTCTGGAAATGTATCTAAACCGTGACGTCACGCCTTCGTAGGCTCGGAGGCTTTCGTGGAAGAAATCTCTTATGATAACTGTGCGCCTGGTATAAATAACCTCTAGGTAGAGCCTCCACCTGTCATTCGCAATAGTTTTTAGCTTTAAATATTATAATTAACATATTTTATTGAAATTACAATTACTTAGAGGTTTTTTAATCTATGAGATATTAACATCGTAGTATTTAGTTAAAATGATACTGGCTAGAAGTGCGCAGAGAGAGTTCGATAAAAAAATTGTTCTTACATAAAATTTTATTTAAATATTCATCCAGTTTCTTAATTTAAAATAAGAATAATTTTGCGTAATACGTTTGTACTAGATGCATCTTGACAATCCCAGGTTAGCTAGAAGATAAATTATTTAATTCTCCCGAGAAAAATATGCATTTTTGTTTGCAATTATTTAACTCAAAAACTACTGAACCGATTTTAATAATTCTTTCACTAATAGAATGCTACATTATGAATGCTATATTTTTAGTGGCATATAATGAGTGATACGTATATTACGTATATAATACGCTCGCGAAGTCGCGGACCAGTGCTATTAGTAAGTAGGCATGCTAAAATAATTAAAGTGCTTCTTATATACTGATTTATGTATGTGTGATATATTATATAGGGAAATACATGTGTCTAATAATATAGCGATAAAAACTTGAAATTTAAGACTCATAATTATATTTTCGATATAAAGAAAGCGTCTACGCCGTAACCGTTCGTAGCACTCTCGTAGCCGGAGAGAGCGCGTAGCATATCTCGTAGCGCAGGCGATTCGAAGGCTTAATGCAACTCTTGTTAGCCCTGAAGCTTTGGTAGCGAAAACCGCAAAGCCCCCAGGGTAGCCCCTTCGGAAATTTATGAGGATAGGGTACAATTATATCATGTGCTGTAAGTCTAAAGCTCCCTGACCCATGACTCCTGCACATTAAAGGATGGTTCTTTCATTGTTTTTACTATCAGTTTTTCTTGAGTTTTACTTTATTAGGGAATATACGCTTATAGAAAGAGTAAAACGCGGGCTACGAATCGACAGGAAAGCTTTTTTCAATGTGTGTAAGTAAAAATTCGAAAATGGAACATTATACCGAAACAATAATATATTCTGATGATAATATCTTCTGAATATCAATGTATTCATATTTTTGGGAGCGTGATTTTTCAGTAGTAGGGTTTTAATTTTGATACATATTACATTTTACCAACTAGGCTAACTTTAATATTCTTTCTATTGTGAGTACTGAATACGTGTATGGGTAAGTTCGCTTTATTTCAAATTCGCAAGTCACGATTTGTAATACCTAAGTACTAAGATGGCAGAAGCATAATGGGTTTACGTCTATAAGAAGTCTGGACTTAGATGGAAAGGGTATCCTTTGAGGCATTCTAACCTGGTGCTAGTACCTGTGTATAGATAGTATAACTATAACGGGAGGGCTAATATAAAGTTAGTAATATTCCAAATATTTACGATGCATTAAAGGTGAGCGGTTACGTACTTATTCACAGTGTTCCATTTCTGATTATGAATTGCTGACTTAAAAAAAATATAATTTTTAATATTCGCATGTAATTCTAACTTACATATTATTTTCACGCCTGTATTTATTGAAGGGGTAGTAGTACCCTTATTTTTAGTTAATTATTATAAAATAAGCAAAAATATTTCGCATTACGTAGTTTGAATTCGCTATTATCGTAGAAGCTACACGCCGAGGCCTATGCCACCGTTGTTTCATGAACCCCTGGTAAGAACAACCTCGAGTTCACCCATGGCGCATTACGTCATGGATCCAAATAACCAATCACAGCGCGATACGTCACTTAGCCCTATGCATATAACAAAGTTTAACAGTACAAGTGATTAAGTTTTTAGAAAAATCAAGTTTTGATACAAACCCGGTTGATGATTTGAAATATTATTTAATTGCAAAAACAAAAACATTCGGGTCGTTGGTATTCAATTCAGGTTCGGCGCTTTGTGATGTGAGATATGTTCACACTCTTCGCACATAAATCAATAGTCGCGCGTGTACGAGTGGATCAATAGTCCCACGCGTTTGATTTAAGCACGCCATGACGTCAGAGAGCTGTATTGATTTCCGTCGGCTCAGAGCAACCTCGGCCTCTTTGGCGTTCATGCGATCCTGGCACCTAAGTATGCCGAGGAAAGCGCGCATCTCAGGAAAATTCAAACCACTCGTGAAAGCCTTAAGGAAACATTTTATTCCTTTCGTACAGCTGGAAACCCCTTAGGTATGTATGTAAGGGAAATCAGACGTTGAAAATATAATTATTTAAAATGCATTATTCGCATAGACGTACCTACCTTGTGCATATGAATGTGTCTGACTTATATAAGGGGGACTGTCAGCGTGCTAGTAAAGTTTATTAAGGAAGGATCCTCGTACAACTAGCAAATTACCAGCGGTGAGGTATAGTCAGTTGAGCGCGGTTCATTTGGGAGCCCGCCCACGTGTCTGAACAGAAGGGGACTACGCCGGGCATTATCCGTTTAACATCTCCTCAAGTGTATAGTCGCCTAGTACTCCGGGTTTAATTTATCCGAAACTTTTATCCGGCAACATCCGTGTAAGCTCGATCGGTTAATCCAAATGGCTTGCTTAATCTTTTTGGTTTTGTTGAGTTTTGGCCTCGTAAATGGCTACGGTTACGGGCAAAATGGTTATTATTTTGAGAATCATAAGTACTGTGATGACCTTTCTCCGTACTATGGTGAAATAAACTTGGAACAACTAGCTGGAGTGTGGTATGGTGTGGAAAAAATATCGCATTCCAAAGGCGAATATAAGATAGACAACACGCCAGAGTGTTTCTATATCGACATCAAGGAGGATATAGCGGTTTGTTACTTCTTTACATACAATTTGTACTATTTAGTGAGAAGTTAAAATTTCTTAGAACGTTTTTATTACAAATTAAATTGTGAACTAAAACCATTTGTGAAGGACAAAATATTAGTCGAATATTTAAGTGAAAACTACTTGAACGGCAATATGCTCGCACTATATTAGATGGGATTTAATTAGCGAAATGTGGGCTCACCTCTACCCCTACGGGCAATACAAGCGTAAGCCTTAGGTATGCATGTTTGTACGAAAACATCTTTTTTTATATCATGTTTGCTTATTAATTTAATAAAGTTGAATTATTTTTTTTCGGTGTTATTAGCGTTAAAAAAGGCTGCAGTGGCCGATCCATCGAGCGGGCTGGCCATATATATATATTATATAAGTCTGGTATCGTTGTTAAATCGAAAATGTGAGAGAATTTAATCGGTAAATACTCGTACATATTACATTTTCAATGACTCAATTCAAGAAACGCAATTGGTAAGGCGGATATTAATTAATGTTCTACGAGATGAAGAGGTTATTCGGGTGCATAACAGGATGTGGTGTCCACCTCGTTAATTAGTAGGTTAAATGTTCATCTTGCGACATAGAGGTATCACCTATCCAGTTGTTGAAACAGACACTACAACGTGGAGTCACTTAAGGAATTTAGTTCACGTCCAAATTAAATAAGAATGGTTTCATTAACAATTATTTTCACACCGCTTTTATTCGGCTCAATCTTAGCGTCAAATGTGAATTACTGTCAGAACTTGAACCCCACTCATGATTTCGACGAAGAAGAAATACTTGGCATGTGGTACATCCACGAATACATATATCACAAAGATAAATTAGTCAACACGGATTACAACCCAAACTGCCCAATTATTCAAATAAGGAAATTTGAAGATTACGTCCACGGGGGTTTGATCACTCATAACTTAGTAAGTTTTACCAGGAGCAACTGGATTTTGTATATGTTTAGAAACTAAATTAGAATTGTTTATTGTTCTATGTTTGTGTATAACTTCGCAATTCGTAATACCTACCATAGTAAATAACCTATCTCAGAACTAGATACTATATGTAATAGTTAGAAGTGTTAGGTATTTTACGACTTCCCTACCCCATCCATTTTTATTAGCAATAGCAGGTATTTTAGTACAGGCCCCGCTGGTATTCGACGTTTGCGTTGCAGGCGACTGCTCACGACATATTTATTTGTTTCAGCCTACGCCTCCAACTCCATACCCTCTGTTGACGAACACCCCGTACGTGAACCATCAGTACGGGCTCGCGGAGCCGTACCGCATCAGACACTTCGTGCTGGAGTGGCACGAGGGACTCTGGCAGGACGACTACCACATCAAGGTCAACACCTCACACAAAGGCTTCTGGCCGACGGACTTACCTAATGGATGTAAGACTGATATTATTTTTTAGTATCTGTGTCCCGTAGATTTACCCACGTAGGATTAAGATTAAAAAACCATTCTTATTGATATTTTTTTAAATAAAAGTACTCCTCCTAAGTTACTATTTATAAAAATCTGCTAGTGAAAGTCGAGTTAAAATTGGTTCAGCCATTTCAGGGATTAGCTGGAATAAGCAGACACACAGACTACTAGTAGGTGTTTTAGTACAGAGTCGAGACTTTTTAGGCGCACATTTTTGGCACAGAGCATCGTCTGGTGGGACATATCAATCTATATCTATCTATACTCTATACATATATACATATACATACAGATAAATAAAATTTAAGTCTGTTTGTAATTCCAAAATTACACCTTTTGACTAAATGCATATGAGTCATTTTATTTTTTTTCTCTGTCTGTCTGTCCATCTGTTTGTCTGTATGTCTGTTTGTTCCGGCTAATCTTCCGAAAACGGCTTGACCGAGTTTAACGGGACGTTCACCGGTGGATAGCTAATGTTTCAAGAAGTAACTAAGGCTACTTTTATTTAGAAAACATATTAGGGTTCCGGGGCCACCCATAAAACTAAATCTACGCGGGTGAATTAACGGGGCACAGCTATATTAAAAATAAAATAAAAAATCTCTTATTTCTTTATTTTTCTTGAATATTATTCTGTAACAAAAGTTGTCAGTCTTCGATCAGAGGATATAGTTTAGCATTCTGAATCTGATTGAATGTTTGTATCTTTCCAGCTGTCGACAAAATGTATCGCTTCTTCGGCGGTGTGATCCAGGTGTTGAAGGTGGCTAACACCCACCTGGTGCTGAACTACTGCATGCGGCTGCCTCATTCCCAGCTGTACAGTGTCGTGCTCTCTCGTAACGAGAACCATCTCACAGACCAAGAATTCGCCGAAATACATAACATCCTTAGCTTGAAACATCTCTCCACGTCAGCACTTAAAAGAGTGTGCCAGAACTCCGCCAGTAATTTAACTTTCCCCGGTATACTTCTGCTGTTAGTCGTTAGTCTCTGTTACAATGTGGAGATATAATTTGTAACTTCGCTATACTGTGGTCGTTTTTACGACATAGCTGAGTCGTGTTATTTTATAACTTACTTAAAGTGTAATTTATTTTTATATGTATTTGTAGGTTTTATAGAAGGAATCTTTGAAATAAAATATTTTATATTAAAAATTAACAAAAATTCACTGTTTGTTTTATTTTTACTTTAAGCTTTATTTACGCACATTTTCAAAGCGCCGACGATAAATACAGATAGTATACAAAAACAAGGGGTCCTAGCGCTTTAAGACTTTTTAAAGAAATAACAAAAAAAACATGCAGTCGAATTGATAACTTCTTCCTTTTTTGAAGTCGGTTAAAAGTTTAGTCGACATCACAGGGGACTGGCAAAGAATTAGCCTTGCCATTCAAAGGGGGAATGTGCTAGTATCTTCGAAACCTTGCCTACAGGGACTCTTCTTAATAATATATTTTAATTATTAGATTATATTTTTTAAGGTTTGTTGTGTGCATATAATATGTTTTGAATGTAATATAACATTAAATATGTATACAAAAATATCAAAACATAATTATTATTAAGTGCTTACTAACTAAGTATTAGTACCAGAATAGTCCGTTGTGACTAGCTGTGCCCTACGGTTTTACCTCTTAGGATTAACTATAAAAACTATGTTACATACTTCCTGATATTTTTTTCTAAAAATTCAGTTTTCTTATCTAATTTCTAAAATAACAGATACTCCTCAGAACATAACCTATTTGTCAGTGAAAGTCCCCCAAAATTACTTAGAGATTTTTTTTATGCAAGTACCGTAATACTTTCATATACGTTTAGTAAAATATTGTTAGACAGTTCAATTTTATTTATCTGAAAAGATGTTTTTCGCATAAAACCACCTCCACGGTGGAATAAAAGTGTATTTCTGCATCATTAAGGTGTCGAATAATAACAATATGCTGGCGTTAAAAGTCCCGAACTTGGCAGAGCCCCCCCGCTGAGGACATACGAGTATAATGTAGATATTCTGTGTAATTAAGGTCTTGGATGTTCTTTGGTTTAAAGTACTCACGTATGTTTAAAATCAGAGTACGTGGGCATATTACTGTTACCGTCTATAGTTTGTGTGAAATATCTTAAAAAAACTACTTTAAAAGTACAAGTATTTATGTTATATAGACTATTTTAAAATCATATTTTTATGATATATTGAAACATTTCCATTGCATCTTATTTGGGGGACGTAAGATGCATTTTAAATCAAAAGACGTCATATTAAAGTGATACGATAAAGCTTTAAAAAGGAAATAGTTCTTTACAGCCCACGGTTTCCGAACTCAATAGCGAGCATAATGAAGTGCAGTTACGACATGCACTGGGACCATACCTGTACCAATTTGCTAATTGCCTTCTCGCGGCCACGATATACATCTTGCCCCACATATCTTGTGCGATCCAACGCGGACGACCATGTTTTCCGTGCTAGCTTTGTTATTCGGTATAATTTTATCAGTCCAAGGTTTTTGCGGCGACAATATTCGCTGGGCCCACCACTTCAAGATGGACGATGTGTTCGGTATGTGGCATGGAGTCGGCTACGCGCAACACACCCCTGATATGACAAACAAACCCAATGAAGTAGGGTGTGTTACACTTCACATAGCTGACGTTTTTGGTGAACAAAACGATGACGAGTGGCTTGACTGGTCTGTGAGTATAATATTTTTATAGTATTTCATTAGACATAATCCCCCCCAGGGCTGGATTATCCATAAGGCAACTGCCTGTAATCAGGGGCCCGAGAATAAATGAAGAAAATTATATTTTTAAAAAGTAAGAAAATGGTTACGACAAGAGGCCGCAAGGATCGCACTGCCTAGGGGCCCCGATAGGGTTATTCCGACCCTGATCTTCCTTACAGCACGCAGTCTAAGATAGTCCTTGGCTTTGTTCCATCTCTTTCTGTGATACGGATTCAAAGATGGACATTTTTTTATTCCGAGTTTGATCTCGTTTGATCCAATTTTGTGATAAGAGGGGAATCACTCTAATTAGGTATTAGTCATTTCCGAACATAAATATTGAGTTAGGATTTCTATCAGGTACGGCAAAACTGGATATGTAACATATCTGATTAGAAGTCATAAGCTATTTAAACGGTCGACACTCTTTTTTTATAAGTATCACCTAGATAAGATGGAAAACACAAATTAATCGATATCCTACTTTTTTTTTTTAGCATTTTGAATATCCTACTTACATTTTGTAACTTTATAGGTAGGTTATAATTTCCAAAATGTTAGTAGTCAACATAGAAACCTCTATGTTGGATGGATGTATTTCGTTTACATTATTAGATTAAGAATAATAATCTCTTAGGCAAGGTCTTTTCATAGGCAGAATTAATAGTAAACCCAATTCAAAATGTTTTTTTTTTCAGCTATACAATCAAAGAAACTATTCAGATCAAAACTGGCGATCAGATAAAAGCAATCCTTGGTCTGGCACATCATTGTCGGGTTCGTGGCTCGATGTTAGAATTAAGAGAAGAGTGAAAAGAGACATCTATAACGAGAGGAGACTACGTATTCTGTGGGATGAAGACGGACAGTCTATGGAACAAGACTACCTATATTCCCCGGATTCACCTGGTCTTTGGATCGCTGAGCAGAAGAGGCCTTTGGAGAAATTTCTGTTGTCTAGAGGAGTGGGTGAGGACTGCGTCATTATGGTTTTATAGATGCTATCTACACTACAAACTGTATTATACAACTAAAAATATATATTTTTATATATATGCTTAATATACAGCAATGTATACGACTAAGCCGAATAAACCAATCGAAGTGTAGTTCACGCAGGTAGGAGGGATCTCGCGTTCAATAGAATCGCTGTGCCTACTGGCAATTCTCCTGCAGACACGCTTCTGCAAGATACTAATTGTGCTAGCAGAACACGTATTTCATATATTGAATCATATAGAAAGAGCAAGATGAATGCGATCTTGCTCTTTCTATCTTATTTCATGTCATAAACTGCGAGATGCGCGATGGTGGGTTGTATTAAGACACGAAATTATGACAGCAGGTCAAATTTCAGCAATCGATTATCTCATGATTCAGACTCGCTACCATAGACTGTCTGATAAATTACCTATATGTCATCTGACTGATATATTAGATTTACAAATGTTTATTTTTTATTTTTATTCCAGATGTATGGTACCCAGACGACCCGCCGCGCCACCCCCAAGTAGTGAGAGTCCTGAAGGTCACTCCTCATATGATGATCATAAACCACTGCTCCGAGATTGGAGATGGAGGGATCTTCTCCCTGATCCTGAGGAGATCACCCTCTAAGATGCAGCGATGGGAGTGGTACGACCTGCAAAGGCAGTTCTTCAGCTTCGAACTGCCTATTATGCAACGATATTACGCTATCTGTGCAGCTTGTTATGTCAAAAACACTCTATTTCAAATTGTTTTATGTCTAGTTGTTTTTGTTTTATGGCAGTAGTTAACTAATAAAATATATGAAACACATTAAATTTGTTATAATATTTAAAAGTCAATAGGAAATTTATAAACGTTTTCTGACACGCATTTACTTTTCATTTTGTAATTTAGTTAAACAATATTATAATATTACTAGATGTGTCCGGCAAACGTTGCATTGGGTGGTTCACCCTTATCATTTAGGGGTAAAAAAAAATGTTGGCCGATTCTTAGACCTAGCTACCACACAAAATTTCATACAAATCGGTCCAGACGTGTCGGAGGAGTTTGGTAACAAACTTAGTAATACTAAATAAAACTTAAATATTAGATTACATGGCCTAAGAAAATCCTAGGTTTATGTGTTTAAATAAATGCCGCCCATGATTAAAATTGATTATAACAGCTATTTTGTAAAATAAAGTTGATATTTTTTGTGGTAGTGCTTTGAAATTACAGATGAAGTAATAATATAATTATTGGCTTAATTACAACCCTATAATGTCATAAATGTCCAAAACAGGATCGGTGGCCACCGGTCACTGGTCTATCTAAGGTTTTTAGCTTGATCCCATTTTAGGTATAAGTATATTGACTTTCTTTATGTCAAATAGACAAACGTCATCTGTCACGTTGGCATTCCATGTATCGGCTTAGACACGTTCGAACGCTTGATCTTGTGTATTGGGCTTTTTTTAAGGAAGCAACATCCTACACTCGCCGCTTGGGGCATTTTTTAACGTTCCCATACAAAATGAGGGAAATACGCAGCCGATATCGTCAACGTAAGAACATGTCAAAAGTTATACTTGGGGCACTGACTACATTATCATTATAATTACTTAATGTAAATCTATTTCAAAGTACCTAGGTAGTAAATAACTATTCTAACAACATTATTATACAAACACAAGCTATTAAATGAGTTAATTGAATAATTCATAGCCACGCAACCTGACATAACGTAGATCATCCATACTTAGCAATTTACGCAGTCAGGCTATTGCGTGCAAGGTCTTATGAAAAGTATTAAATAAATACTTATCTATCCAAATATTAGTTTTATTTAATACACAATAATTGTGATTGTGTACAAACTACAAAAATAATTGCGATTAATCTGAAGAATTGTATGACTTACTCTTATGCAAAATAGTATTCTTCTATATATAAAGAAGGATGTCTGACCGACAGTCTTTGACATCTCACATCTCGTGTACCCTTTTGCTAGAAAAATACAAATATTCTGATAGGTTAGTTGTAAGGAATATCAGTAGGAAAACTACGTATAATAAATAGATCTCAGAAGATTAAGTTTTTTTTAATGAAATAAGTTATGTTAATAATGGGGTCATGAATTACTATAACGATTCCCGTAGTAATTATAATAATACTGATAAATATTTATGCCTTCTCACAAAGCGAGACATAAACAATCTTTACAAAAATAGCTTAAAAATCCGTAGAGCCCTCGGGGTTTGAACAGTCGCTAGCGTAGCAACGCAGGTTCGAATCCCAGTGAGGCTGCATCAAAGAGTTATCCTAAATAAACTTATGTACAGTGATTTCACACCACGTACTTAACGGTAAAGGAAAACATCGTGAGGAAACCTGCACATCTTCGAGAAGTAATTTAAAGACGTATATATAGTGCCTGAGACGGCAATAGACTCGACCATCTGTCACATTGGCACTTAAACATCTTCGGTGAAAGTGGGTGTCGTTGTTACAACACCTCTGCCTACCCCTTGGGGGAATACGGCCGGAATACAGGAACTTGTGTAAGTATGTACAATCTTTACAAGGGCAGATGAGATACATAAAGTATGCACTTATTATGTGGGAAATCTGGGAAAAAATCAATGTATATACCGAAATATGCTGTATTATACCAAAACAGGCATTGGTTTCCCACACGTGGCCATAATAATAAATAGGTATAAATTGACAAGTGAACAAAAAAAATTGAGGTTTAGTCATCAACGTTGTTTGTGAAGGATGTGAACCTTTGACCCGGGAGCCGGGCCGGGTCGTTGGGACACCGGTCGTCCTCAAATTATATCAATTACATCGTTTAAGATAGATTGTAGGTGGCTCATTTGTATTCTAATTAGGTTCAATGTTCATTCATCCTACGTCGTTCAACTTCACCCCTTACTCATTAACGATCCTCAAACATCAATTAGTTCAGATGTATTTAGTAAAGACGTTTATTGAATAAAAGCTAAATTATACATACATACTTAAAAGAAGCATCATACATACATATACTCAGGGCTGTATACCCGGTAGGCAGAGGTGAACTTATAGAACACCCACATTGCGTCAGATATGTTTTAGTCCCATATATAGTTATATGTGGCCAGCCTATTGCAAATAGGGTATTAAACCCAGGACCTCGTGTTCCAACGTGACCACTAGACCAACGAGGTAGTCATGTTGGACTAAGCCGGTATCTATCAGGAACGTGACAAAAAGGCTGGTATAATTGCCTCACTGAAAAGCATTGCTGATCCTATGAGGGATCTCTACTATACCACGCGCAACTTCTTAGATGATGGGCATCGTCCAGATACCAGGGCTCCAAAAATTCAACCGCAAACGCAGAAAATAAGTATGTACGACCACTGCAAGCATATTTCTGGCGCTTAAAGCACTTTTTCAACAGCGTTTCGACTACCAATGAGGTTCCAGGGAGTTAAAACAGTTTAAAGGTAATTTTGACTCCAAGGTCGGACATAGGACACATTAAAAACTAACCCACGCTGAGCGGGTGTGTATTTATTTATTTGTAATAATAAAGTATTATTTTGAACGAAAAAAAAAAAAAAAATCAACATAAAAATATGTATGTGTTCAGAAGCACGTTTGGCTTTTAATCATTTTTGATCTCTGTATATCCCTTCAGAGACCCTTGAAATTTAAAATAATATATTACGAAACAACATTTTTGGTAGTTTTTTTTGTATGACACACAAATTTTACTCATAATCAGTAGACCAGCACAAAATTTTCCTAAATGTTGTGGGATCAGTAATACCTTGGTACTAGTGTTTTAGTAAAGCTCTGTATCCTCCTCATACATTGAAGCATATAAATGTTGAGTCTCATACTCGTGTACCACTCGGGCTCAGAATTAGCTTAATTAGTTTACTTCCCAGTCTCATAGTGCACCGTGCGCAGTCACACATTATTGTCCGCTGGTCAACTATCGTGCGACGCTCGACACGCACCGACATCATGAAAAAATACCTAGAAATTTACCAACATTTCGTAATTTTTACAATAATGTGCAGTACAGTTAAGTGCGCGAATTATGATCGTTATCCCGAAAGTAGCTCAAGCTATCCGTATCCAGTATCAACCATATCGAACCTATACGACCAGCATTATAAGTTGGGAACTTACGGGAGCGACATTGCGAACTTCCCAGAGGCGACGAGGTACCCCAACTACAATCCTGCGCACACGTCGCCGAGGTACGATAGCTTCACCACGCCGAGATCGAACGTGTTCGAGCCCGCGTACCAGTCTTCTACGGGATACCAGTCCAATGTGCCGAATTACAATACAGCATACGGGCAGGGGTTGGGGCAGGGGTATGGCCAAGGGCAGGGGCTGGGCCAGGGCTATGGCCAAGGGCAGGGGCTGGGGCAGAGCTATGGCCAAGGGCAAACGTCGTATGAGATGCCTTTCATGGGTAGTATGAGGGACTATTGCCAGGACAGGTCGGCGCAGAAAGACATCCTTTTGGACAACCTGATGGGCATGTGGTATGCAGTGGAGCATATACAACACCTCGCCGGAGACTCCAGGGTGGACCGTATCAGAACTTGCATTGTTATACTTATTTCAGAACCAATGGATCGGGTAAGTGTTGATGATTTTAAATATAATAATTTTACGCTCGTAAGCACAAGCCTTCCTAGTAGCCATTCGAAAGGGTAAACAGACTTGTTAAAACAATCAGATTCTACAGAAGATGCTTGCTAATTACAGGTGGTTAGCAAATGCCGTTTCAGGCACGTACATCTGTGAATTTCCTAACACGCATATGGAGGTCTCCTCACAGTATTTTCTTTCCCAGTGAAACCCTTGAACAGGTGGGACATTATTACACTTATGTTTTTAGATATACTGGGAGTGCTCATGTATAACAAAATCTAACTTTATGTCCATATCTGGAAACCGCAGTTGATCACGGGTTTTTTTATCTATCTGATTGACTTAAGTTGACCTGTATTTCAAAGAAAATGATCTCAGTGCGTGTTATGTGCACGATAATGGTATGACTAAGTAATATTGTCACCATCATCTAGTAACGTATATGTATTGAGTGGCATAGGGTTGCTTTGAATTCATATTTTGGTATCTATTCATTCATATACTGAAGTGATTGATTAAGTAATCTATGTGATTGTGTTTATAAAATTATTTGTGTTCTCACTGTTCTCCCAGCAAAGGAGGTACTACTACCAAATATTGTTGTAACTGTCTTGCTCACTAAAATTACTTTACTTGTGGCGGCGTCCGCGTCTGGATGACGGGCCTCTCACTTCCCTCTACATATAATGGTTGAGAAGGCGATGGCTGGAGGCCCGTCATCCTTGTCAATATTTGCTGCTTGTGGGGGCTGTTCATCACCACCATTATGATCTATTAGAACCCATTTTTATTCTTTAATCAACTTTGGTGCATGGAAACTGTGACAATGGACTTATATATTTACCTCTACGATTTATTTTGTATTAGGTACTAAAACTAGTAAAACTATTTTTGAAAAAAGTTAGTTACTGAGTTTCTTGCCGTGTTCCTCTCAGTAAAATCAACCTCCTGAACCCGGCAGTAGCATGTATAATCCTGTGTAATGATGTCGATCTGAAGATTAGAAAATACTTTACTTTACTCTAATGGTATACAACATATTTAACTCATAAATATTTGCACTAACAGTATATCTAGCGGTAGATTCTAAAAAATAAACACAGAATACTCAGAGACTTTTTATTCTATGTCACGTGAAAATTAAGCAAACTAGAAATGTTAAGTATTTATTAAGATAGTAGGTACCTAGTCGGGGCGAAGATATACCTACTTAATTTCATAGTTATTGAAATTAATGTATAGCCAAATGAATAAGAAACCAAATATGCCAAGACGATATCTCATAATAAACAGAGTATCGGTTTAGGTCGAGTTAGAATTAGGTCGATACCGCTATTGAAAATTGTAAGGTTAGTTTTTCATGACATTGGTAATAAGTTTGTTTTTGGTAATAAATAGCACTGGAACGTAAACCAAAACAAATTGGTAACTAATACACGCTTACTTAGAAATCAGAAGTAGACATATATTTCTAATGTCTCTAAATTAATTGAGGCACACCTACGAACATTTTATATCACTGTAGGCGGTGTTCCCTTAAGAAGTTAGCGGCATTTCTGCACATATACCTAATAATCGCGGGTCAACTACGATAACATCTAGCGGAGTGAGTCAGGCGCGCGCGCAGCTCGCTCTCAGTCAGCTTCGATCATCGACAAGCGCTATATTTATGCGCGCGCATTTTCAGATTAAATTCAGAGTAATGTGAAACGTGAAATATAAGTGGAACAAAATGAAATTCCACACCTGTGCTGTGTTGAAGCTTCCTTGGATCCTAAGTGTTGTCCTGGCAGCGTCAGGTTTTGATGAAAATGACCAAACCACGACGGGAAATAATGTTACGATAATCTGTGAGAGATACCCGATCGATCAGTTTGATTTGAACAACGTCTTCGGGAAGTGGAACGTTCAGGAGTTGTACATGCACCTCACTAAGGAAGGAGTGAAAGAGTACAAAAGCTGTCCTTCCATCACTATATGGGAGTCAGATGAACTGCCCAGAACTACATTTGGGGTAGGTTGTAGATTGTAGGTTGTTAGTAGTCTTGTGGTATTTTAGCAGTTGTGCAATGTGACTTGATGACTGGACCTACTTATTAAAGTAGGCAAATCAACTGCTGAGTTTCTTACTGGTTCTTCCCAGAAGGCTTGTTTCCGAACCGGTGGTCTTCGACGTTTATAACTGTTTCACCAGGTCATCAGGGCCTTTGCTGAATAAATAGTTTTTATTCTCAATTTTGGCAAGGTGGCAGCACGATGATGTAATGAATTGAAGTTTCAGAATTTATTTTGAATTAGTATGAAATAAAAGCAGTGATGGAGATACGTTGCATCATAAATAAACTAAATGTCAATCCTCATTTGCTCATAATTAAAGTATTTTTGCTCAATAATAAAATAATATTGACATTATTTACCTAACATATTAATATGCAAAATGTAATCTATGTTGTCTAGCCATGGTATGCAAAACAGTTCCGTTATTTAATCAGCTGATATGGAAGTAAATATAACGGCAATACCTAAGTATTAAGTAGCTCATAGCATAATATACACCAAACAGTAACTATAGTACCTATGTATGTACAGCTATGTAGGTACGTGTCATGTAGCCGAATGCATTGTGTAACATCTTCAATTGAGCAAATGTTATCTTGTAACATTACATGCGCCTTGTTAAAAGTCCACTATTATCTTGCTAGCACCAAGGACCTCGATCGACCGTGGAATCCAATTTAACCAAGCATTTAAAATATTTGTAGGTGTACAGTAGTTATTTATAGCATGGAGAAGCTGTATAATGATTCCTAACAGTGAATTATGTATACGGGAAGGTCAGAATATGGCGATAAGTAACAGACGTGGATTTAAAAATATACTTCGGGATTTTTCCATTTCTTGTACAGTTCCGACTGCCTTTCATTATGTAGATTACGATTTAAATAAGTACCTAATACGTAATATAATTTATTTGAAAATATCCGTGAAGTATTTTTCTATGATGATTTGCAACAGGTGAAACAAATAATAATTAAATGATGGTTGGAAATTATCACACAGCGCAATCTAGTCCAAAATTAAGCAAAGTTTTTACGGATATAATATTTATATACTTTTATAGTGAATACATATCAAACACCCAAACTAAATGCAAACCCAAATGCTTCACATAAAATTATTGGCCTGACTCGGAAATGGAACCCGCGACACTGAAACCAACGGTATCGTCATAAATATAAGTAAACCTTGAATAAGAACTAATGTACGACTATGGCTGGTGATTCAGTGAATAGAAAAAACCTCATACTACGTCTGATTGTCTGCGGTTGAAGTGTTAATTCTATGATCACGGAGTTGACATATTATATCAACAATACGCCTTTTGAGTATTATGTAAGTTAAGTAATAAATATCCTTGATGGAAATAGGCCAAACGTATTACAGTTCAGCATTCGCAACATTGGTATGTATTTGGTGATTTCAACTAACCTCACGCATAGGAACGACAATTTATTGATAATTTTATTTTGTAGGTTACTGTAGGTATACATTTAGGAAATTGCCTTCCCACTGCGCCCTATAGTTGCAAACTAAGTTTTAGAGTGTGCCTAGACGATAATGCCTAGTATTTTTCCTGGAATAGAACGGAAATACCTTTCAACATATTTTAAGGCTGACTCAATCAGAATCCCGTGTGATAGATAATCAATGACATTTATTTTGATACTATTCAAACTCTTCTTAAATCTGACTTCCGATTAATTGTGAAACTTAATAATTATGGCCCGAAAATTTTACATAATTTGCAACGCAGGGGTTTTCATAGGAGGCGCGTTCTTTTCGGGAATTCGCACTTTCCACAAAAATTGCTGATACGGAGTATATTTTTTGTATAGTTTTAATTCAATTAGTATTATTGTTGTTGCTGCATTGATCTTCCTTCCGAATCGATTTATCTAAGGGTGAAACTCCAGATTAAAAAATAAACCCCGTAATCCATGTCAGTTCGCGGCGCCCATTTTACCTACTATAGATAGATAGATACATAAGTACCTACTTTATGGCTTTAAACGTTTAATTGCCTGTAGGTGGACTAGACTAGTCATCCAGAAATATTTATTTCAAGGGCAACATGGTCAAAATATTTCGCACAATGTGCACGCGCATCGCAATCTGTGGGAACAAGTTCCGACCTCAATGTACATTTTCCGGTTAATTGAAGGCGCATCCTTCCCTCGCATCACACCAATTGGTAATACATACATACAGATAAATAAAATTGAAGTGTTATTCCAAATTGACAGCTTCTCATTACTTATATAGGATGTATATCACACGGTACAACTATATCTATACATCTATACAGATAAATAAAATTGAAGTGTCTGTTTGTAATTCCAAAATAAGTGCACTCACACTAGCTACTAAATGCATATAAAAGTACGGTACTGAAATATAAAAACAATTAAAAAAAAAATCTGTGTGTTTGTTCCAAAACGGCTGGACCGATTTTAACGCGACTTCACTGGAAGATAGCTGATGTTTCAAGGAGTAACTTAGGCTAATTTTATTTAAAAAACTAATTAAGGTTAACGCATGAACCTACGTCTACGCGGTTGACACCGCGGGACACAGCTAGTACATAAATAAATAAACAATGATCTCTGTCTGTCCGTTTGTTTTATTTTAACGGGATTTTCACTGGCAGAGTTAGCTGATGTTATAGAGAATAGATAATTAAGATTAAATCTGGTTTTATTTTGGAAGAAGTTCACAATAAATTATGAAGTAGGTACTTAAGTACGCACTACGTTTGATATGGTTACAGCCAGAAGTATGAAAAATCATAATGTCAGTATTACTACGTAAGCACCTAGTCAAAAATACTGAAGATCATATTTCATAGTGAGTCACAGTGGCATGACAATGGGCCAATTAAACTCCGCTCCCCATTACTGAGTCTTCACCGAGCGACAACGTATCTTCGTCATTAAGCTCAATGGCACCGTTTAATTGGTATTAAAGTGACCTATGCCTCGAATCCCACCTCCCACGTGGGTTACCACTGACCACGTTGAGGGTCAATCCATGTGACCCATTTTGTTACTTAATAATCTTGTGAAGCATCAGTACTTACCCCAAGTTTAGTTTATCGTTGACGATATCGAATGCGTATTAACCTCATTTGTATGGAAATGAAAAATATGGTACTGAAATTGGCTTATTCCCAGACATCCACAGCCCATAGATTTAGAAAAATAATTTGTCATACTGACCTCCACGACAATTAAATTTCTTGGATGTCGTGAGAATTCATTTGTATACCAACACAAAGGCCGTGGAGATGGTAATAAAATCATGGATGTCTGGTAATTAGCCCTGAAATTGAAACCGCAGGTTATTAATATCATGCCAAAAATATCATTTAATGTCGAAAACGAAAACTTATTCGTAGCAAGTACAAAAACGTAAAACTACAGTCTTGTGTATCTATAATCTCTATAAGCTATTGGCACTCTCCTTTTTTCCATTTTTATAAATAAGAACGTTTGCTCCGTAGTGCGTGAGGTTATCAATCTTAAAGAATTAAATATGAAATTTAATTTAATAAAACTACTTGTAAAGCTTCTATTTTCGCTGTGTTTACAGGCAACATTTTACACTGGCTGTACCAAACATTTCTACGTGATTTGTTTTTAGATATACTTTTTTTTATAAGGCACACGTATTAATGAACAAACTCATCTACTGAGTGCCTACTCGGAGTTTGTTACTGCTCCCAGTCACACGTCGACGTAAACGCAAATTTATATAGAATTGAAACAGCGCCGTCTGTCGGCCTAATGATGACACTATTATAAGCCCATACAAATCAGCGTTTACGTCGACGCAATGACTTGTGATTTTAAGAAAACTCGCACTAGGCACTCTGGACCTATTTTGAAAATTCATCCTGTAATAGAACATTATCACTGAGCAGCATAGGTTTATATTCCTTGCTATTCGAGTTAAATTAGAGATCCATACAGTATATAAAAACGCAAATTTTAGTAAGTAATGTTTTTCCAGCCTTCGACTGAGTACCAGTTGTTCCACGTGCAGCACATCAACGCTAAGTTCCGCCAGGAATGGAGACACATACGACTGCTGTGGGATGAAGCTGGGCTCACCACCGAGTATACACTCTACTTCAAGAACGACTCTGCTGGCTACTGGCAAAACTTCGGCAGACAAAATGGTACTGCTACGATCATCTTTCTGCATAATTAAATTGTACCCTGTAACTCAAGTATAGGTTTTCAAATGTGTTCATCCGAAATCATTGGCATTCTACAACCCGCCTCCGAAAAAGCGTCAGACAATTATCAATACATTTTGAGTGAGCCACGCTAAAAAGCAAGGTCAAGCGACGTTTGAACGTCTCAAATCCTTATACTTGGGGCACTTTTTGCTATTACTTCCTAGGGCTGTCACTGTGAACTGTTAATGTGAGCAATTCAAGAAATTCTTCCGACTTCAACCTGGAATCCTAGTGTCCTGAAGTCCTAACAAGGAAACTGAGAATTTGAAAATGTCAAGAAATTTAAAGACAAATGAAAGCTGAAATGACTCTGAAATACCTTAACTAACATTTTCCCCGGATCAAAATTAGGAAATTTATGGAGAAAAGTTTGTTTTTGCCAGGAAAACGCATTTGTAATCTGGTAACATTCATTGTGACATTAGGTTTATTTGATGAAATCATATTTAAATGTTTAGTTTATTGTTCTTAATAACATACTTTATCTGACGAGTATACCAATTACTCAATGAAATATCATATCATCACATGGTTTAAATTCAATAATTGTAATTCCAGGAACGCTAGCATCGCAGCCAAATTACCAGCAGTTCGGCGGAACAGTGCAAGTGTTGAAGGCGGTGAACGACCACTTGGTCCTCAACTTTTGTCAAGAGGCGTCCAGTGGACAAGCAGCTCAGCTGTACACAGTTCTCTTCACCAGGCTACCAGGACACATGGACCAATGGGAACTGGACGGTATCCACAATATGCTACAGAATAAGAAGCTATCAGTCGCTTCCAGGAGAATGGTTTGCGGCAACTCAGGCGTGAAAGCTATTTATAGTGTTGCCATGATGGTCATCTCATGTCTCTTGGCCTTAGCAATCCGAACTTCATAACTTGATATAGGCACAGACTCTTGACTTCGTGTCTCAACTATTGTCAGTGATTACACTAAGTTACACAATCCGAAAAACTAGGTTCGAGGTTCAAGTTGTCGCTCGATTTTCGACCTACTATGCACAACATAGGATATTAAATTTAAATGTATTGCTTTAGACATACTCTTAATTTAGTACTTACAGGTACTGAACAGTAAGACTATAAATTAGCAACATGCACCCTGTTGGACACAGCAATATATTACGTATAGATGTGTAAAGAGTAAAATACGTGGCATTGAATACTGTTTAATACTAACATTACCTACGTTTTTTCCTGTAACAGAGGGCCTAGTGCGAGTTTACTTAAAATGGTAAATGCAGATTTGTATGGGCTCACAATAGTGTCAGCTTTACGCCGACAGATGTCGCTGTTTCGATCGTATACAAATCTGCGTGTACGTCGACGCGGTGACTTGTGACGGCGGCATTAAAAAACTCGCATTAGGAGCTCTAGTACCAATTTTGAGTGTCGAAAATGACAAATACGACTCTGTCATCGTCCGTCCTTATAATTTGAGAATAATAATCAAATAGGCTTCGTATTATGCATATTTATTATTAGTGTTGTTAGGAGGTAGAAGCTAGTATCTAAGTACCTACGTGCATGAAAAATGTGAACCTCATAATTTTTTGCCGTTTTCAAATAATTATTAAATTGGTTTTGACCACTTACTTGAATAATTTACTTGTACCTGTTTGCTGAGGTACGTACAGTAGCCGTCACGAATGTTGGACGCTCAGCAAAAATAGTGGGTAAAACTGCCCAAATAATAGCTACTGCTCAATTCAAGGCCAGCGTTCAAAACTCTTGACGGCGGCGCAGCATCATTTTATTACCAAAGATAAATAAATGTAACAATAGATATAGAAAGTAAAAATGGATTTATGATAATAATATATAAGTAGGTATTTATTGTAAAGAAATAAGACTTGAATAAAGATTACGTTTTTTTATTATTTTATTGTGTATGTATTTTACACTTAAACATCTTCGATGAAATGTAGGTGTTGTTATTACAATACCTCTGCCTATCCCTTCGGGGAATACAGGCGAGAGCATGTGTATGTATGTATTTTAGTTTGTTTTCAGTTTGCCTTTATGATCACAATGCCTTTACTTTTATGGATTACGCCTACACCTCAATAAGAGTAACTGGCAAAATAACTAACATATAAAACACCTACAAAGATAGATACATATTTATCTTTATAGGCGTTTTTACTAGGTATGTTTTCTGTATTGCATGGGGGTAGGCGGAGACCACCGTTTGCGGCAAGCTACGATCCTTACATACTTCTTTCACTTTGCTTCGAATTTGACTTTATTAATTATTCACTTTGCTTCGAATTTGACTTTATTTATTATTAATTTGGTCATAGTAGTTCTTCCTTGAACGCCCTCTACCGACACTTCCGCTCACATTCGCTCTATAAATTTGTTTCGTTAATCGCCTTTCATTCAACCGTTCGATATGTCCAAATCATCTTCACATACTTTTTTCAATTCTGGTTTAAAGCAAAATGCCTCAAATCAATATAAATATTAGCGGTTTGACTAATTAGCAATAAGCCTCAATTTTTTTTGTCTAGAAAGAATTACCTACGTCTCAAAGTTTTATATGAAAAGGATAATACCTACACAGCATGCCATTGCCATATGACTTAAGAGGCATAATAATAGCAATCTAAAACAGTGCTAAAGCAAACAGCCTCAAATTAATATTATACCCATAAAGCAGATGTAAGAATGTATAAATGAATTGAGCATCATGAAATTTTCTTTTTTTTTTTAATTACGAGCGGTTTTTTTATTGCAATTATTTTAATTTCCGACTTGAATCCGTGTGGCTTACTTCTACTTATAATGCTGTCATTTTGGTCAGCGTGACAATTTGTTAATCCAGAACCCTGTCATTTATTTACATGTCTTTAAATATATCCTCGAGACCTATACTTGGGACACAGAACACCCTATATGGCCGTGAAGTGATTAATCAGTTCTGAAATTTATTCTAAGCCAGGCATAAATTTAACAAACCAATTAAAACTGGTTCGCAGCAGAGATCTAAAACATTGCTGCGAAAATATATTGAGCCATTAATGCCTTGCTCGAATTTCGCGAAAACAAGTCGTTCACGTCCGGAAATTTTAGAACCCATACAACTTCAAGGTTAGACTAACAAATCCAACAAATTGTTTACATTTGTAAACATCGGCGATCCAATTAAACCAGCCACTCTGCACATTGGACTTAAATTTAGTACAACATAATGAAATTTGTTAAATGAACTTTAAGACTATGGTAATAAGGTGTAACATCCACTGGTAATTTGCTCTTGAAGCCAGTTCGGTGGCCGATTGTACTATGACGTCATCACTGTAGCCTCCACGCTTTGGGGAGGCTCAAGGTGACTGCGAGGGGTGATCCCTCATCTCTCTCCGTCATTTATTTTCCAGTCTAGGCTTCGAACAGTACGTATTTTACGAGTGTCGTTTATATTCTAAGCTTAAAATACTTTGTATTAAGGGTTCCGTATCCAAAGTGGAAAATAACGGGACCCTATTAGGTACCTACTAAGACTTCACTGTCCGTCTATCCGTTAACAGATGATGTATTTCGGTTGCCGGTATAACTACAAATACTAAAAAAAGAACATAATAAATATTAGAATGTACGTGATTTTCACCCACTTTGCTGGTTTTTTTGTTGGACGGTTCATTTGTATTGAATATATGGTAATTTCTTAACTAATAATACATAAGGTAGGTCCATGTAAAAGAAGGTTTAAACGAACTAAAATAACGTCCTACATGAGAGTAATGGGAGTTGTTCACTGTGGCCCTGTAGGAAAAATAGGTCATGAATTGTTCTGACATTGTGGCCCCTTCAAAAATCCTTCATACTCTGTGCCCTGAAGTACCTTGCATTGGCCTCAATAAAGAAGACAGCAGATTTCTTTAAATAATCAAATCACATCTTTCGAATTCAGTAAAATCTAATTAAATTATAAAAAGTAATATTTCGCAGCAAATTAAAATAGTTATTTCACATATAACATAGAGATATTGGAAATACATTTCATAAATAATTTAATTTATATCTACTTTGCATTCAGAGGGTAGGAGGATGTACCTAAGAGACTAGGGTCGTATCTACGTCAACAGCCCTCCCTTGACGTCACAGCGCAAAGTAACGAATGGAAAAAGATTTTAATAAAGGTCTAGTATTTATCTATGCCTACGCTCCAAATTAAAGCTCCGACTTCTGTATGTAACTTTTTCGTTAAAACATATTTATACTTCTTCGGATTGAAGCGATTACTTTACGCGTTTAGTATTGAAAGGCTACAAACATACAAATCGACAGATTTCACAGTATTTCCGTACATGTGGGCGTATAGCAAACGCCCACTAAAATAAAAAATGTCGTAATCAGTATTGTCGTTACACAAAGGATAATGTTTTTTATAATTATCAAACGTATCAAATAACTAATTTTTGCTATTAGTTTCATTTGGTGTTTGCTCGCAGTTAAGATCACAATGTATTTGTTTATATTATGTTTGTGCCCAGTCTTTATGACTGCCAAGGGTGACATCACTAATATCTTCAATAACCGACTGAAATGCAACGAGGGAGTTCATGTTCACGGACGGTTCCACAGAAAAGACGTTTTAGCAAACGGCATAGATCGACCGTACCAACTCTCCTTCTACGATAACAAAACCTACTTTAGTTACAACGTAGGCGACGACAGCGAAGACAAGTTCCAAATTAGCTACGTAAGTGCATTCAAAAATGAAATCGTTTTAGTAAACGTTACCAATGGATTCGCAACCGCCGTCGACCATAAAGACAAGGTGCTTTTCTTAGGAGGCAGTAACGGAGTTTTTCGACATAGTGCTAAGACCAAACACATGGAACATATCATTACACACCACAATATATGGGACATGTTCTACAAAAACCACGAGTTATATTTTATACAATACTCAACTCAGCATTTGCATAAGCACAATACTAAGACAGGACGCACTGAGCTTGTTGAACACATTAAAGAGAGAATTTACCAATTTGCTATAGACGGGGACGACGATACATTTATAACGACTAAAGCCGGACTCTATGAAATAAAAAATGGCACCAACAGTCGCCATTTCTACGATGGACCCACAACGTTCCGAGCCATCGAAGTGGACCGCAAGGGCCAAGCCTACTTTTGTGACTTAAACGGTATTTACGTCGCAAACAAGACAAGTCACGAGTTGGTGGAAGTGGCTAAAATAACGCATATATTTGGCTTAACGTTTGATCACGATAACTACATGATATACTCAAACCCACATGAAATAATCAAACTAATTCCAGACGAGTGTGAAGATTAGCACACACATTCAAAGTATGGCTAACTACTTTAAGTAACTCTATTAAAAATTAAGATACACACACAACCAACAATCAGAAGGTAACGAGAGTTGGCCAAATCTATTTGCGACAAATGTTTGCCAAATTGTGTTACGTCATCCAGACAAATGGAATACCAGGGACGCATGAATCCATGGGCATTCAACGTCTGAACAACACCTATCCCTCTCCAGCGAGCAGTTATCCCTTTCTGTTCACCCCAACCCTACGCCGCTTCACCCAATCAAAGCTTTGTAAACATATACCATCGGCAAGTGTATCGTGATTCATATATACGTGTATAAGTACAACCAACCTAAACGTAACCATTGATAACGACAGTCGATAAAGTGAACACACAGGTACGAGTATTCAGTTTATTTTTTGTAATTATACGGATTCAAGCCCTAGTCTTACCCATGTTTCTTCCAAACTTGTTTAACTACTGAATAGACATACAGTTTTATCTTTCTCTTTTACATAAATACATAAAATATCAAATAAGTATCCTTAACTAAATCACTTCTTAAGTGAAAGACGGCGAGCAACTTAACATTTCTCACACTGGCAATCAAAAATCTCTCTATCTCCATGAAGTTTGCACTATTTACGTACCGACATCATAATCACATTTTCCGACCTTTCTTTATAAGACGGATTTCAGTTAAATTAAATTTCTTAACCCCGATGTGACCGTCACGCCGTCACGAGTTAAGTGCGCTGACCTAGAATACACAATATAGTATTTTTATGACTCTGTCGAAATAAATAATATGTATCGAATAAAATATACGCGCAGTTAATTAATTACCCATACTATTTTCGGTGTGCGCTCATAGCTAAGGGATTCATGCTTAAAATCCGCACCGCAAAGGAAACAAGAACTTCCCAACTAACGAAAATACAACCCAATTAGTGTTCTACAAAGAAAAAAACTGTGTAAAATACGTTTGTACTTTAAAAATCAGTAAGTATATTATTCTCAGTTTAAAGGTACGTAAGCAAAAGTTAAAATCCATTGTAATAAGAAACAAACACCCGTCCTTTTCTGTCGGGTTGGAAAACTGGACGAACTGGGCAGAATGGACAATTGGGCTTTGCGAATTCCCACGGCAACGCCGCGAAATCGTCAGCAGAGGTCGTTTGTACTAGGCTCATAGAAAATACAGGAGGTGTACGTTCCCGGGCTCGAAGGGTGACAACGGGGAACCGACAGACACCCCACACTACTTGTGCTCCCCTCGCGCCTCTCGACTGAGCTGCGTCGAATATTTTGCCGTTCCCGATGGGGTAGATAGTATGGAAATTCGCGTCGTTTTGCTTGTTTGCCATCACAGTCGACAGACTGGGAAAATAATCCTTAAATCTGAGTGAAAGCCAACAATATTGCATAAAACACACAAATCATCTGAATATTGAGTACTAGGTAAAATTTACACAATATTGAGTTTATTACGTATCAATTCAATGAATTAATACAGAAATGAAATATGTGAGTATATAATTAAAAAAATAGTAACTTAATTAGAATAAATTCATCACTGTTAATTGTACTTATTATCTAACACTACACTTCACATGCACCTGTTGAGGATACGGTCACTGTCCCCCTGACGTATGTGACGTCATCCTTGCATTCGCATCCATCCTGCAATCAATACATAAATTAGTTAAAGAAGCATTTAAAACTCCTTACAGTGTTAAATTCACGCAAAATAAACAATCTACATAGGAATATTTGAACGATCTTTATCAATGTGGTATCCATGTGATTCGAAATCGTAGTTCAGTAGGATTTCAACTCAATAGGACGTTTTCGCGACAGCGACTGAACTATTCCGTTTTTACTGTAATATAAAGAATAGGAAAACACTGTCAACGAGTAAATCGTAAAATTTCATTACGAGGATAGGATACTATTAATAAAAATATTGAAATACTGACTTGGCTTGAGAAATACTCAACACGATAGTTAAAGTATGATTCCCTATTAGTCAACACAAAAATATGATACAAAGAACTCACGAAAATGTCTTCAAGCGAGGAACATTCAGGTTGTTGTTCATAAAATTGCACCTTCTCTAAATTGTGTCTTATAATCACATCCGAAGGTTGCTTCTCTTTGCTCAGGCTCGGGACCAGCCCGGTGTTGTTTCTCTTCACCTTCAGGGTATCTTTATTCACATTCTCCATCACAACCGGACTACCGAATATGGCGTCCTCTAAATACGTACAGTAGCCATCTTCGTCACTAGTGGAGCGTTTCCTGAGGATCACATTGTTGTTCATATTAACACCATTCTTAATGGCCTTTGGTTCGGATCTGTTCTGGTCTTCGAGGTAGTTCTGGTACAGTTGGTTGTTGCTGGAAGATTTGTCTACGGATTTCTTGCGCGATCTCCTGATCTTTACATATAAATCGGTAACGTATTGGAATTTGAGTACGTAGGCCATGACGTCAGCGATGCTCGCGGATCCAGCCCGCTTGCTCTTATTATGCAACAGACAGAAGTGCTTCTTTGGTGACGGACCATAGGTGTAGCCTGGAAATATCAGGTTTGTTAATTGATCTGCCGCGTTATTTTTCTCTTTTTGTTGATACAGTTCATAGGCAATCGGTGCCTTGTTTGTACTATCAGACGGGCCGCTTGCTATCGCCATATTCACTATACTAATTAATATATAAATCAGATATATAATACAAAAATAAGCGCTAATCTCAGGAAACCTATTGAAAAAATATTTCAGTGTTAGATAGCCAATTTATCGAGGAAGGCTATCATCACGCTAAGACCAATCATGGATGGTAAGCGTTAGCCCAGAGTATCTAACTATTCCACGCGGGCAGAAGTTGGAAGCTAGTTACAAAATACAAAGTTGAATCCCGTGTAGCACGTGACGTGTAGTGTATAAGTATGTGTAAAGAGGGCTATGCAACCAGTTACTCTTAAGTCACACAGTTGCGATGTCATACCAAATTCTCCCCACACAACAAGAGGATTCTACATTGGATAACGTGTGTCTGAAGTATTTGACATATTATACCTACTCTTGTTAAAAGTAGACAGTAGTTTGGAAGTTTCTTACCACTTCTATAGCAAGAGCAAGGGGTGAGCAGGGGTGAGGTGTCGGCGGCCGGGGCGCTGCGCCGGCAGAACTGCGAGCTATTCCACGTGGAGTCTGTGTATGGAATAGAATCTGGCTCGCTTTCAGCACGCACCCACTTAGCAGACTCGCGCAGGGAGAAGAATGTCAATGCTACCACGCCCTGTTATTAAATTAAACACTTAAAAACTATAGAAAATTAAAGTGTCTTGAAGAATAGCACCTATCACTCAATCAGGATAATACATTGCGCCGACCCCTAATAACATGGAATTAGGACAGGAGGATGATGATGAGGGGTTACTTATCAACCAACAACATTACATCCACCAATGAAAATAGCTAGAGGTACCCGGGAACTAGCATTTGAGTGTTCACATAGTAATGTAGCTGAGCTTTAGAATAGGTGACTGCTAACGTTATTTCTCGCTTAGTATTTCTCAAAATGTATTTTTCCAAAAAGTTAGGGTACCAAAATTATTTACCATAGTGAAACAAGCCGCGGCGCAGAACGTAGCACAGAGGGGAAATCCATAGCGTTGCGTTAGTGCTCCACCTAATGCTGGTCCAAGAACTTCGCCCAGCGAATAGCAACAGGACCAGACCCCCGCCACTGCACTATATGTTGCCAAGGCTTCGGGGTAACCGCCTTCGTAACTAGGAAAAAATCAAGGAAGGTACTTTACTACGTCAGTAAATATAACTATGAGAGATTCTTAATTGATGATTTTCTGATAAAATATTTCAGCTACGTGAATGTGAACTGTAGGTCTCCAGGTCTTTAGTTTTAAAACCAACCTCTATAATGTGTAGGTATATATGTGTATACATATATTAGGAAAATGCCCTTATTTGGGGATATATGTAAAAAAAAACTCCAAATGTCACCGAACGATCTCTTAGAAAAATAAGACTCCGATTGAAATAATAAATACTACGTGAACATGGATATACCTTATAGTAGACACAACACAAGTATAAGTATTTAAATACGATTAGTAAGTACTTGTTTATTACCTGCGGTCGTCTGTTAAGTTGCTACTTTGTGAGTAATCTATACTAATATTATAAAGAGAAATGGTTTGTATGTATGTTTGTGACGAATTGGCTCAAAAAGTACAGGATAGATTTTAAAAACTATTTCACTAATAAAATGCTACGGGAACTACGCGGGTGAAGCTGCGTGACGTCCGCTAGTGGTAAATAAGAAGGTAACGCTGTTACGAACCTGTCGAATTCCTAGTCCAAGAACACGCAGTCTCGAGAGTTTAGACTAAAGATTGGATCATAATACTTAGAGATAATACTTACATGGAACTAGTTAATACTCCTTGGAATGTAGGCAGCAGAGTGAGTGCAACTGATATACCCAGGATGGACAAGGCTACCAAATCTAACCAGAGGTCTCTGAAACAGTCAATTAATATTTTTTCATAAGTGCCAAAACAGGTAATATACTCATTGCGCATTTTCATATTTTTTTATGGTAACGTAAAAATCAATCTGGAAAGGCCCTATCGATGTTCGTTCCGTTAAAACATGCTAAACCTCTATCTACTTGGGGTACAAGACTTACAGTGAAATAACTGAAATCTTATAATTTGTAGAATGACTAGCACTGGAACACATGTTCAAATTAGAATCGTGTTTCTGAATTCTGAAGCTATTAAGTTGTTTAATTACCCTTCCTTCCTTGACGTCACTAGGTTTGTAATAAAGTGCTCTTAGAAAGTCTACATACATTTGTTATGTTACCATACCTCGGTAAGTAAGGGATGAAAGGGCAAGGTCCAAGCAGCAATAGTCCAATCGTCGATAGGAAGAGACCCCACACCATCATGCACCAGTGATTATGGATGCTATGAAAAGAAAACACTATTGTAAACGTCTGAGAGCAGTTCCTACTAAAGACGTTGCCCTAAAGATTAATATGAAAGACTATTTCGCAGTATTTGTTCAAAATATTTTTTGAGAAGTACTTAAGTAGTAACATACTTAAGTACTTCCCAAAAAATATTAATTAAATTAACGTACCGATCAGTAACCCATCCCCATATGGGGCTGAAAATCCCATACAAACTGGAGAACAATAAGAATATTAATCCAATTTGTTCAGTTGACAGTCCGAATTGACGGAGGTGCGGTTCCAACGTGGGGTCGAGGAAGGCCCAGGTGTTGGACACTATGACGATCACTAGACCTGTGATTATTATTGACGGAATCCTAATCAGTCTTAGAATCGAAGCCGTTCTTGAACTGGATACATACTCTGTAAGAGAAAAATAAATTTATCAACATGTTTCGAGCCACGCCAATTTCACGTAATCGAATATTGACAACGCTTATTTTAAAACATGTATTTAAAAAAAATTGCATTTAAAATAAAACACGCTTCCGCCTGCGACTTCGACGGCGTGCTATTTAGTAGGGGGGTCACTTATTTAACTCGATTAACAATATAGCATAGTTACTCAGTGATAAAGTAGCGTTTAATTTAAATAATTAGTTCTTGATGTTATTCATTACTTACTGACAAACGAAAAAATACATGAATAAAATATTTTTTTATTTATAATATTAGTAGGTATGTATAGATGGGCTGGATACATACCTTCACAATCGTACAGCAAAAAGAAGTTGATTGGAACAGTCAAGACCATCACAATGCCTAAGCTGTAAAACGGGAGCCCGAAGCCTCCGATCTACCTGGAACATTTCAATTAATTAATATTTAACACGCTTTGTATGTACATGTTATAAATAAAACGAAAATAATTAGCTATCCGAAATATTGTGTTATTATTCAGATACAGATTTTGTTAATTATTTAGCTTGGGTTGCATCAGCTGATAGGTAAAGACCTATGAAATAAAGTGTCAGTGCAAGTAACAATATATTTACGACTTTTTGCCTCGATTCAAATTTAAAATTCATTGCTTCATTTCAAAAGCCTTAAACCGCACACATCTTTCTGATTAAAGCTATTGGTAAAATTACATACAAAAAAATACATTAATCGCAAAATTTGCCGATTAACAGCGTAATTTGGTCAGAAGTCATAATAATATTGTCGTGCAACAAGCTCTAGTTACCTATTGCGATATTTTTAATCTATATTTGCTCCGTATTTAATTGAATCAAGGAGATGCTTGAATTAAAGATTGTGTATCATGTTTGGGAAAGCTTGTATCAGTATCTAATTTTAGACGTTAAATTTGAAAGAAACAATTGAATGTATCTAATTCGCCACGTAATTTCTCAATGAATGACATTGCCCGTACATTAATTTAATTGGTCAGTTAATAAATCATACCGAGTACAAGAGTCCTCCGATCGCGGGGCCCACTGACATGCCGAGCCCTACAAATGTCTCCAGGATGCCCAGCACGGACCCTATGCTGTCAGGGAACGCATTGACCACGAACACGTAGCTAGCTGTAGAGTACGCACTGGCACCTAACGCCTCAAAACCTCGCACCATAAAGCATAATATCGTGAAACTAGTTAAATCTTCCACTAGCACTAGAGTTCTGTAAATAAACAAACAGACGCATGAAAAAATCTGTTATTATTCTGCCACTTATTAAATAACCAACTTTTCATCGAAGATAAATTATCTAACTGCCAACGTGACAGATGGTACCTTCGTCTTTGAAATTCATCTCAGACAGTTTCCTTGCGATGTTTTCCTTCACCATACTTTACGGTCGTGGTGTGACACCACTACACTTTAGTTTAAAAAAAAAGTCGCTTACACTTTTCGTAGGTAGGTAACCGATTCAACAATAGCCTTAGAATATCAGACCAAAGAATATGGGAAAAAAGTATAATTCTGTAAGTACTTAATATTAAGATTTAGTTGTAAGTTTGTTGTAGGAGGTATAATTGCTGTTTGAAGATTTTCGATTTCAATTCAAAGTCCGGACGGGTGAACAGATATAAGCTGCTACGTAACAGTATCACGGGGTTGCACCTAAGAGCCGAAGCTAGTTAAATACTTAAAGATTGTGACAATATTTGTCATCGAAATTTAATATTTGTATTGTAATTAGCTACATCTTACCCAAATATGACATTGCACGCACCGGCGACAAACATGCCTGTTGTAAACATGAACTTGGCGCCCATGGTCGGCAACTGCAAATATTTTGTTTTCAATAGCTAATGCACTTGTTTGGAAAGCAGGTCCTTGCTTTGTCACGGAAAAAAAAGTAAGTAAGTACTTACTTAAGTAGGTGGTAAAAAAAAATACTTAGGTAAGTACTAAATACTCAGTAGACATTTTATGAGTCGGTTTCTGTCTGAATGTGTGTCTGATTACTTTCACTGAGGGCTCATTACTCGTGACGACACCTGTAGTACTCAGTGATTTGAAATGGGCAAATTTATTTAGCGATTAAAATTACCTTTCGCGAATTGTGTTGAACAAGCCGTGTCTCTCGATAGCTACTAAAACAGTAGCTTAAGTTTTTATAATATAAGCTATCAGTGCTATTCTCGTTAAAAACGGTCAGCCGGTACAAACAGCTGGACAGAATAAAAAAATACTTATGTTATACATTTTATTTAAATGTTTATTTACTTAATATACATACCTACTTACTTTCAAATGTATCAAATAAATAAATCTCAAATATTCAATCTTTTTCCTTACCAACCTAACAACAGTTTTTTTAAACAGCTTTACAGTTTTGAATGTAAACAGAATACTTACAAATTTTCCAAAGAGAGGTGAGGTAAGGAACATGACGACGGCATAGAAGCTGAATACCATCCCGCAAGTGGTGTCTGACATGCCCTTCTCAGAGGCCTCTCTGGGGAAGAAGGGGGCCATGACACTCATGGAGCAGAAGCTCATGAAGTCCACCAGCGCGAGGGAGGCGAGGGTCAGCCGCTGTCGGCCGCTGAGTAAGCGCACTGCGCCTGGTCTTAGCCTCGTCTGTGTTCGCATTAACCTTCAAAATATCATTAGGGATATATCTATAGGTATAGGTAACCAAAAGTAGACCCCCTATACAATAATAAGGCAGTTTAAATAATCCAATTGTGTCAGAAGCTGGGGGTGAACAATCCATCATCCGCTAATGAATTACGCTAATATTAGTAAGTAAGTTAACGAAATGATGTTCCTTCAAATTCCAAATTGGATTTTAATGACAGAGTGACCCAATGAGTTACCAAACATAAAAAAACACAGCCGTATTGAGAATCTCCTTCTGTTTTTGAAGTCGGTTAAATATACGATGATATCATTGTTGTAAGTAAGTACTTATGGTAGTCTCAATATCTGTCTCACACAACATTGATAAAGTATTATGCTGTCGCCTTCGTAATATTATCACAACTATAGTATACAATACCTATCTGGAAGTTAAGCACCTACTCCACGCGATAGATACAGATCTATTAGGCTGATGTTACCCATGTGCATTCACAAATAAACAAGTAAGTACTTAGATAGCCCTACTTGGAGCTTGAAACACCTCTTAAACGAATTTCCTGAATAAGAATCAGTTTCAACTGAAATGATTGTCTGATTAAGTCATTTCGCAGATCCCTACCTTATGTTTTGTGACCAATCGGTTGGTAGGTACACATATAGTATCTCAAATTGTTCCTGTAGGTACATCTTTCTTTTTTATTATATTAGTATAGAAGGAGGTACTTAGCTTAAGTGTTAAATCCACTGTAACTGTATAGATAGCTAGGTTGCTAAGTAATCATCTATCTATACAGACAAATAAAATAAAGTGTCTGTTTGTAATTTCAAAATAACAGCTTTTCACTAAGTGCATATGATAGTTATATTTTTCTTAATCTTCTCTGTCTGTCTGCTTGTTCCGGCTAATCTCCGAAATTCATCATTGAATCTTAATCATGAAGTTAAGTTTACGCGGGTGAAACCGCACTGAACAAACATTAATCCTTTCTGAATTACACGATGCATTTGACTCGAGGCTACAGCCAGGACTGTGAGTTAGAGCTATCTAAAACTGCTAAAGAAATTCAGTTTCTCTATCCTATGCCTGCGGAAAATACTTTAAAATGTCTAGTAAATGCTAAACGCAACGCATTAGTTTCAATCTCTTTAAATAAATCTTATCTACACTGATTAAGGTTAGTAACGCATCGTGTATTTTTATTGATGGATTATATTTGACACGACATTAAAGCCTTCTAGCTTTCCTAGCGACATCCCTCATGGACAATATTCGTCTCTGGAGCCATAACCATATGTCATAACTGTTATGTTAGATAGGCGGTATTAGTCTATTTTATGTTGTACAACTACCGTCCTACGGCATCACAATATCTGTCGCCCCTTGTACTACTCAAGCCTCAACAATAAATCAGTTTGCGATAGACCGTCTTTGATTTCATACATCACATTGGCGCAGTCGGTAGTTCGGGACTATTGTACGAAATAAGCTTTATAATAATGCCTTTCGGAAAGATAGAATCGTTTGAAATCGGTGCTCATAATTGGGCTGCGTATTGTCGCCGCGTTAAACAGTTTATAGCATTAAATAAAATAGCGAAAGAGTTGCACGTGGCTACCCTTGTGACACACGTGGGTGTCACATGCTACGATCTCATGTGTGATTTGTGTGCCCCGGACTTACCCGAGAGTAAAACGTTCGATGAGTTGGAAGAAATAGTTAAAGTCCACTTAGAACCTCAAAGGTCGGAGATCGCAGAGAGGCATATTTTTCGGCAGAGGAAGCAGACGCAAGGGGAATCGGTCAGCGAATATTTGCAGAGTCTCAAACATCTAGCGCAGACATGCAATTTCGCAGCGGCGACCCCTAACCCGCTCGAGGTAAACCTGAGAGATCAGTTCGTCTCCGGGCTACACAACGAGGACATGCGGTCGAGGCTGTTTGCCGAGAAGAATCTGGACTACAAACGAGCGGTGGAGCTCGCGCTGGCGTTGGAGGCGGCGGACAGGCACGCGATGGTGGCGGCGTCCGGCGGCGCCGCGCCCGAAGCCGTGCACCGCCTGGCCCGGTCGGCGGGCCGCGCGCCGGCTCAGCGCGCGCCCGTGCCGCAGCGCCGCTGCCCGCGCTGCGCCCGCGCTGGCCACACCGCAGCCAGGTGCCGTTTCAAGAACTATACGTGCGACCGGTGCGGTGAGAAGGGGCATCTGAAGGTCGCGTGTCAGGAACGCAAGGGAGCCGGCGAGGAGAACGGTAACGGGACAAATAGAGGTCAGTTTTTTTTAAATGATTCTAGTGACAGTGTAGTGAACCTTTACAATATGGTGTGCGGAGAGGGCGACGGGCCGTATCATATACAAATTAATGTCGATAGTCAGTGTATTAAGTTTGAAGTAGACACGGGCAGTAAGATATCGGTTATTTCGAAGAAAATCTACGATAAGTTGTTTTCACATATCCCCATAGTAAAGAAAATGTTACGCTTAAAATCGTATACAGGCACCATTATAGAACCTTTGGGTTTTATTACTGTTAAGGTACAATATGAATCAATTACTGACTATCTAGATATGTTTGTCGTGGAAAACGGCGGTCCACCACTGATAGGTCGGACATGGATCAGACGATTACACTTAGATGTGTTAAGTTGCCACAATATTGTAGAAGCGAACTGTGAGGAAGTGACACTCCTACGTAACGAGTTTCAGGAGGTTTTTGCTGGTGGGTTAGGGACTTTTAAAACACCATTACGCCTTTATTGCACCGACACGACGCCGGTGTATGTCAAGGCGCGCCCGCTGCCTATCGCTTTGCGAGGACCCGTGGAGCGGGAGCTAGAAAGATTACAACGCGATGACGTCATATTTAAGGTAGACCGCTCCGATTACGGTACACCGATCGTGCCGGTGGTTAAGAGAAATGGTGAAATAAGAATATGTGGGGACTACAAAATCACTGTAAATGCGCGTATTAAGGATTTCCACTACCCGCTACCGCGGATTGAGGACATATTTGCAACCTTGGCGGGGGGTCAGCAGTTTTCTAAGTTGGATCTGTCCCATGCCTACCAGCAATTGTTGCTAACCGAGGACTCGCAACCGCTGACTGCAATCACAACGCACGTGGGCACGTTTGTTTACAAACGAGTACCGTTTGGGCTTAAGTGTATTCCTGAAAATTTTCAAAAAATAATTGACGAGACGCTCAGCGGGTTGCAGTCAACGGTTGTATGGATTGATGACATTTGTGTAACTGGGAAAGATAAAGTAACTCACATGAAAAATTTAAGGGCTGTCTTATCTAGGTTAAGAGATGCAGGGTTACGAGTCAATTGGGCCAAATGTGAGTTCTTTAAAGATAGTGTTTCTTACCTAGGCTATCGTATTGACAAAGAGGGCTTACATACGGATGAAAAAAAAGTGGAAGCTATTGTAACAGCTCCCACGCCCACTGATATATCCCAACTAAAAAGTTTTCTTGGGCTAGTTAATTTCTACGCAAAGTTTTGTATAAGTATGACAGATACCTTAAGACCTCTTTATCAGTTATTAAAAAAGGGTGTAAAATGGTTTTGGAGCAAGGAGTGTGACTCGGCGTTCGCAAGTATTAAACTTATGTTATCGCGCGCCCCGGTGCTAGCTCATTATGAGCCGAAGTTGCCGCTGATCCTATCGGTGGACAGCAGCGCGTATGGGCTGGGCGCTGTGCTCTCACACCGCTACCCGGACGGCACGGAGCGGCTGGTCAGCTGTGCCTCGCGCACACTTAATGATGCAGAGTGCAATTACTCTCAACTAGACAAAGAAGCCTTGGCCATCGTGTTTGGGGTGACCAAACATCACCAATATTTGTTGGGTAGGCGTTTCTTATTAAGAAGCGATCACCGGGCGTTAAGTTACATATTCGGTAAGAATAAAGGTATACCGCAAACAGCGGCCGGCCGCATTCAACGTTATGCTATTAAACTAGCGGGTTACAACTTCGATATCGAATTTGTACCTTCATCTAGGAATAGTTTTGCAGATTTTTTGTCTCGATTACCGTTAAAGACAAATAAAAAGGATAATAATAAGTTGGAGGTTCTGGGGGAAAGTTATTTTAACTACGTTGAGGAGACCTTGCCCATCACATTTCGTGAAATTAGAACCGAGACTAAGAAGGACCCATTACTTAATAAAATAATTGGTTACATAAAATTTGGGTGGCCAGAGCATTGCGAAAACGAAACAGAAAAACCGTTTTTTATTAGAAAAGAGAATTTGTTTATCGAACACGAATGTCTCACTTGGGGGTATCGTATTGTCATACCAGGGACGTTGCGCGCTCAAATAATGGAGGAGTTACACGGCGGGCACATCGGAGTCGTGAAGATGAAACAGGTGGCGCGAAACTATGTGTGGTGGGAGCACATCGACGCGGACATCGAGCGGGCGTGCCGCGAGTGCGCCGCGTGCGCCGCGCAGCGGGCCGCGCCGCCGCCCGCGCCGCTACACTCCTGGGCCTGGCCCGACCAGCCATGGTCGCGGCTTAATGTTGACTTTTTGGGACCATTTCGCAATAATTACTATTTAGTTATCATAGATGCTCACTCAAAGTGGCTGGAGGTTGAAAAATTATCTAGTACCGCTGCCTCAGCTGTGATTCCGTGTCTTAGAAAGTTGTTTGCGCGTTTTGGTCTGCCTAAAAACATAGTGAGTGACAATGGTCCTCCTTTTTCTTCGATGGAGTATGAAACCTACTTAAATAAAAATGGTGTGAAGCGTATTCTAGTATCTCCATACCATCCGTCTAGTAACGGGGCGGCAGAAAATGCAGTTAAATTAATAAAACAAGTTTTGAAGAAAGCTAATGTGGAAAAAGAGGATCAAGACAGAGCTTTGTGTAGATTTTTATTTACGTATAGAAACACGGAACACTGCACGACACATAAGGAACCATCGGTGGCATTAATGGGTCGTAGGCTCCGCGGTCGTCTGGACTTAGTCCGTCCGGACACTAGTAGTATCGTACGACAGGCCCAGCACATGCAGGAACTGCAACATGGCGGTAAGGGGCGCGAAGCGAAGGTCGGGGAGTCGGTACTAATCCGTGACTATAGGGGTAATAGTGGAGTTAAATGGACAGATGGCAGGGTGGTTAAAAGAACCGGCCCAGTATCATATCTCGTACAAAATGGGGACAATGATCTACAGCGACGACATATAGATCAAATAATTACGAAAGGTTTAACCAGAAAGTCCCGACATTCGCTTCCCGTCTGTGACACAAGCGAAGAGGTAGATAACGTTGGACAAAAGGGCTCTGAGGATTCCTCTCAGGTAAAGGAATGTAGTGAGGGCGAAGACCCATGGTCGACCCCGCCCAGTAAGCCGCTGCACTCGAAGGTGTCAGGGTCGTCGGTATCAGGGGAGGGTACGCAGTGTGCAGAGCATACTGTCCTAGATCGTGGTATGAAGAAAGTGCAAAAATCGCCAAATAGTCATGCTCCTCACTCGATGACCTTAAGACCTCGCACATGGCGAGCTAAATAAAGCAAATCATGATTTCACTGCATTACATTGCATTTGGTACCTAGAATAAGTTTATAATGAGCCCACTGTATTTAAGTTTTGTGAACATTGTGTGTTTTATAGATAATTACGAGCCATGTATCTGAACTATTAAACTCTCTACCTTTATCATTATACAAACAATATGTAGGTGCCTTAATCTAAAAATTTATTGTCCACTTAAGAGAGGAAAAATGTTATGTTAGATAGGCGGTATTAGTCTATTTTATGTTGTACAACTACCGTCCTACGGCATCACAATATCTGTCGCCCCTTGTACTACTCAAGCCTCAACAATAAATCAGTTTGCGATAGACCGTCTTTGATTTCATACATCACAATAACATTCTCTAGTCAGTTTAGAAAATCCAGATTTCAGCCAAATCGGTTCAATGGTTTACCCGGTAACAGATGAACATACCGAGACACTTTCTCATGTATAATATTATTATAGGTGTACATACCGTTCTCGGAGTATTCTGATCTCGGAGCTGACGTCATCAGGCGGTCCCCCAGACCAGGAGTGCACCCGTCGCATGCGCCCCGAGTCGGGAAGAGAGCGGTGTCCGCCCCACGTGGCCGCAAGACCTTGCGCGTGCGTCGACGTCTTCATCAACTTGCTGTCAAACACAATTGTATCCACCGAGCTCCTCCTAACACTACTAACACTGTGATTCGACCCATCACTGGCGTTCCTTTCCAAGTCCTCCTGGGGCAACAGGAGTGCGTCCTCAACGTCCTCACACTCTTTATCCATTTTTCCGTACGACAGTTCACCGTGGAGTAAGACTGGGAACAATTGAATAGATACCTCGCGGTCAAGTAATAATAGCCGATCATAAACAAATCGCGTTATCGGCGTGTCAACATACCCGCGTCGCACCAACTACCGACTGCACAGTTAACATCCTACCTCTCCTATCAATTCAATAATCGATATCTTATCGAGTGCAAACATTAAAATTTTCTGGAAAGAGGGCACTTGTCCACTTCCACGGTAATAATACATTCAAATGTAGGTAGGTGGAGGGTATTTTCCTAATGTTTGGAACGATAACAAGCTGTCTCTTGCCCCGCCTAGCGCCTGAATAATCGTTTAGCTATAGATAGGTACGCAAGTGATTGGTACAAACCGACAAACAGTTAGTATTATGGTAACAATGTGTTTTTTTTATATAAAAGGCACACCTCCTGTCCTTAATCTTTTTATTTGTTCCGCTGTCGATATGCATTTGATATGAAATTGGTTCAAAATCTTGATTAACTTCTACAGTTGGGTGATTAAGATTTTGAAGTGTGAAGGCCAGGAATACATTTACGATCGCCAATCAACTGACTAAAACACGTTTGTATAATTTCGGGGAATGGAAAATAGATGGTAGCCGATTCGTAAACCAACCCGATATGCACACAAAATATCATGTAAATGTATCATGTCGGGATATCACACGTTTTTTGTATATTACTTAGATATCCATTTCTGAAATAAATAAATACCTATTAGCTCAGTAAGAAATCCACGTAGCTATTATATCCTAATATTATAAATGCTGCGTTTTGCTTCATGTTCAAAGGGAGGCCGGTGTGATTTGCATTAAAAAAATATTTTTGTTAACATGACTACTTTTTGTTTCGTCGAAGTCGGGTAAAAAATATCCTAAGAAATAATCTGAATAAATAGTTGTTTTATTTTTGATGATTGACTGTGCCTAGGAACGCCTAATCGAAATAATCAGAATTACTGCGAGAAAAAAACAACCGAGAAGTTAGAATATCGTTACTAACTCATCTTGGAACAAATGTGGATTTGAAAGTAATATGAAATGGAAATAGCTTATGTAGATCCCCAGTCTCAATCCCTAATATAGGAACTTAGAATCCCAGGGCGAAAGTTATTAATGATATAGGTACCGAAAATAAAATAAAACTATAGCGTTATGCGAACATGGGTCGCATTTTTGATTTATGAAAAATTTATTTCTTTCTTTCTATTTGAATGATTTTCAAACGACACAGGTTGGTTTTATTAAAAAAACACATTGTTATAACTTCCAATTTATTAAAACGCAAATATACTTTCTTGCTTGCTTAAATCACCTATCAATTCAACAATTACATTAGTACACAGAGTTGATCAATACAACAGAACAAATAGACTAAGTATAGGACAAATTATAAAAGAAAAATTACATATTTAAGCTTAACCTAAGCCTTTATGTCTATAGCATTATGAAACATATTGCATTACTTGTCGCATATTCAAATCACTTTCTAATAAACAAAACAAAAAACCACTACGCACAGTAACACAATAGAAAATATGTTCTATTATCGTTGCAATAAGGATATAATTTAAAATAAGAAACTAGCCGACTGTATAGAATTATTCGGTCACGTATTTTTTAAGGGCGAGTATAATAATTCAACATTAAGGCTGCGTTTCCACTAGAGATGTGCGAAGATGCGTAGCGAGGGATGTCATTGCCAAAACCAATAGAATCATTGCATTTACGGAAATTTGGTAATCCACATCCTCGTCAATCTATGGTAGAAAACATCCTTAAACCCACAATAACACATGTTAAATATTTGTATAGCAAATATATTATAAATAACATCAATTATCAATGACCTTATCCCATAAATTGTTGACATCGCCACGATGTGATCGGTCACCAGATTTATACACAAAGGGACCATCCGACCTTCGTAACTCCTTAAAAAAATATGGTTTCTGAATCACCTGTAGCGAATGCCGATGAACAATTGGGAACCGGGATCCAGAGCTTAACGTACATAACTTTAACAGTCACACATCCAAGTAAAGAGGTCCTAGTGCGAGTTTTTCACTGCCGACATCACAAGTCACGGCGTCGACGTACACGCAGATTTGTATAGGATCGAAACAGCGACATCTGTCGGCCTTTACGTCGACGGGATGACTTGTGATGGCGTTTTTAAGAAAACTCACACTAGGCCCTCTGGCCTGTGTTGGGGTTGCTCAACTTCTCTGATCGAATAATACGCACAATAGCAACTGCCCTTTTATAAAAAAAAAACATCCATATATTTGTTGCCAAATGTAACATCTTTATACTGATCATTAAACTATGATGAAGATAAACTTTTTATACCAACCCTGTATTTTCACTTATACATAAAATATAGCTGTTATTCAAGTGATAAGCAAATAATAACAAAACTGGGTAATGGATATCTTCAACCATTCTGTATGCAGCGGCCGTACCATCAATTCTCATAGAGGCATTAGTTCGAGTTCACCTCTACTTTTACTCATTTTGTATGGGAACATAATAGCGCCGCGAGCGATGCGTTTTACGTTCCCATACAAAAGGAAAAAACGCAATCGATTTAGTCAGCGTTAAATTTTGGGGTACCGAGTTCGTGGTGCGAGTTTTTCACGGCCGCTGTCACAAGTCACTGCGTTGAAGTAAACGCATATTTATATGGGATGGAAACAGCGCCATCTCTCGGCCCACGGGTCGACTAGTCACTTTACACAGACTCAAATTACTGTTACTTAGTTGAATAACAAACGCTATAAGAGTTCATTGTAAGGCTTGTAATGAAAAAGGCACTATATTATAAATAACAGGACAGAGTATTAATAAAAAAGCCGCCACTTTCGAGTATTAGCAAAAATAACGTAGGTCGTTGATGTAAACCAAAACGGGCGTAAGGTCACATTCTTAGCTGTAACTAAAGTAGAAAACTAAACATTTTTTTAATGAAACTTTCACCCATATTGAAGGCATTGAATACGTGTGTTAAATCAGTAGCATCATAATCGTAGAAGCGCCAATTCCTGCAGTAAAGCTGGCTCGCTGTCAATCTTCGCTTTTTGGTTCAGTTCTAGAGGTTTGCCGGCTGCCTTCTGTTGTTTCAACTTATCTATGTCGCTTAGTTTCTGTCAAAAAATATGAATGGTTAGACAACTAACGTCCGCGGACGATATTTCTGTTTTAGTAGATACTGGCCTCAATTCTCAACAAAAACTCTTAATATATGTCATTATATGTCAATTGACTGTGGTTCAACTAAATAATCCAAGAATACGCGGCCCGCAGTGATCACATAGTCATATGAAGCCCTAGATCAGAAGAGTTTATTGACCACTGCTCTAGATTATATCCAGGTGCATTGAGTATCGGGAAAATTGCAAAGTTAAGAAGAACAGTGTGAATTTTCTTTACTAAACGAATGTCTTCTTCAAACTTATATAATGAACTTTATATACCTTGTTAAGGTTCTTTATCTTCTTGTCTTTCTCAGGGTCTCCCGTGGAGATAAAAGGCAGGCGGGAGGAGAGCGCGGGCGTTGGTGTAGAATCGCCCGCGCATCGCTCCTCAGCCTTACGAGCTTTGGCCTTTTCTCGCTTTTCCTTCTGTTTTAATGCTTGTTTTGACGGCGCCGCTATGAATTATACAACAATACAACTTCAAGTAAAGTTATCGAGTGTCCATTGGCTTATATTTCTAAAAGATATTTTTGAAAGAGTGATTACTGAGTTTCTTGTCAGATTCTCCTCAGTAGGAGCAATCTTCCAAACCTGACGGTAGCATGTACAATCCAGTATAATCATGTCGTTGTAGCGATTTGAAAAGACTTTGTATAAAGTCTAATCAATTAGTTTTGTCAAGCTAATTGCAAGTGTAAGAAAAAAATATTTACAGAACTTATTACAAAACATCGCATAATCCCTGGTTTAAAAGTAGTTCCATCTCTTTTTGTAATACCGATTTCAAAAGGGATGTACATAGATATAGTTCAAGTTTGGTCTATTCTTCGGTAAAACCATTTTTTGTAATAAAGGGGGCCCTAATACACGGTCTGCTTCAAGCTGCGACTACATTCTTCTATGTACATACATACACATATTTTTCCCAAACGAATACAGCGTAAGGTTCCCCTTGTTGCAAGTTGAATGCTCGAGCAGTTCGGGTAAGGATGCCCTTAAACTCTTCTTATAGCACAATTTTGTACAAACTCACCACTAGCATTCTCTCCAGGCTTGTGCGGTTTCTCATGTTCATGTAGAGTGAAGGTGGAAGGTTTATTCCTGGCTCCGGGCGGGCGGTAGGCGCCCACCGGCTTGGGGGCAGTGTCCTCGATGCCTTTAGGAACAGTCTTGGACAGATCACTCTTGGGGAAGGTGCCGGGCTGCCACGTGATCGCTAGGAGGTTCTCCTTTTCAACACAAACCCTCTTGTGCATCAGAACTCCGGTGTAGTGCCAGATTTTGTACCTGAAATAAATAATTTTCGTCAGCTTGGACAGAAGCAGCGATCGAGTGCCCCATGTGGCTTTGACATGTTAAAACGTTGTTATCATAATGGAGCATATCCTTGTCACGTTGATGGAAGAAATAAACATTAATACATACATTATAATCACGCCTGTATTACCCAAAGGGGTAGGCAACACCCAATTTTCACCGATGATTAATTGCCAACGTCACAGATGGTGGGTTTATCGTCTCACTATACATAAGTTTTGGAGTTACTTCTCAGACATATGCAGGTTTCCTCACGATGCTTTCCTTCAACGTAAAGCACGTGGTGTGAAATCACATCACATAATTATTTTAGAAAAACTCTTTGGTACAAGCCCCACTGAGTGGCCGTGGGGGCCTTGGGGTTTGAGCAGTCGCCTGCTACACAAGCGACGCAAGTTCATTACGACGCAAACATTATGTAAAATAGTCCTTGGTTTGAAGGTAGTTTCATCTCTTTTTGTGATATGGATATCAAAAGGGATGGAGATAGTTTTACCCATTGCCAACAGTGAGTCTCGGGTACGTAGTCGCGGTGAGGAAGGTCTCCGCGCGAGGGTCCCAGGCGAGGTGGGTGGTATCGGGCGCGGTGCAGGCGCCCACGCGGCGACAAGCGCGCACGTCCCACACTTCCACCTGACCCGAGGCTATGTTCCCGAAGCCTGCTAGTAGCACGTGTGCACCGGACTTAAGGTACATTATTCAATGACAGATTATAACTTGAAAAGAGTAATTATTGAGTTTTTTGTGGGTACTTCTCAACAAAAGCAACCTCCCGAACCCGGTGGTAACATTTATAATCATGTATAATGTTTTTTTTGTGACCTTCTGACAATTTGAAAGTACTTTGTAAGAAGTCTAATCAAATAAAGAGATTTCGAACGTGAACTTGGGGTGAATGCTCCTATTACTTAAAAAAATTGGTTTAAGTAAAGTACCTTCTAATATTAAACATTTTTTAAATAAATTCTGTATTTCTAAAATAACCCTTTTGGAGGCAAATAAAAATACATTTCGGTTGAGGGAGGTACCTACTTTTATAATCTTAATATTTATTTTGTGCATGCCCTGATAGGGACTCGACGTACAATGTTGTATGAACAGCATAGATATGGATCAAAATAGATGTCGCAAGTGTTTGCACATAGATTGCCAAAAGAGAGAGAAGTGCTGTTCTTGTAATGTAGTTTCATTAAAGTCAGCATTCCACCGCTGTCAGAATCGGACGTCATTCTAAACTAAAAAAGATACCGATTGTGCCATATTCAGCTTTAAAATCTCCACAGAATCCATACATACATACATATGCTCACGCCTGTATTCCCCGAAGGGGCAGGTAGAGGTGTTGTAATCACAAGACCCACTTTTCACCGAAGGTGATTAAGTGCCAACGTGACAGATGGTGAGTCCATCGCCACTTTACATACGTCATTGAATTACTTCTCAGAAATATGCAGTTTTCCTCACGATGTTTTCCTTCACCGTAAAGCACGTGGTGTGAAATCACTGTACATAAGTGTTTTAGAAAAACTTATTGGTACAGGCCCCGCTGGGATTCGATCTTGCGTCGCTTGCGTAGCAGGCGACAGCTCTAACCCCGAGGCCACCACGGCTCCACAAAATCCTTGACCGAGATTCTTTAAACAGTAGCAAAAAATTTCAAGCCGGTTTTAATTTTCCTTTGTTAATAAAATTATCATTTGAAAAGGATATAGGTCCCATCAGGAGTGTAGTATATGGAGTTCCATGCGCCAGTTCCAAACTCGAAAAGCGGTTCGCACTTGGCGTTGAATATGGTCGCCTTGGCGGGCGCGTGGCCGTACACACAAACCCACTCGTTCCAATTGCCAGGACTCCACGAGACAGCGTGGATTGGACCTTCCTTACCTATGGAATAAAGTTCAAAATCATCCGTACCTACAATATTTACATCATAAACAAATTTTCTTTTTGAGTCGGTAGTGGTAAGGGCTGACGAAACCCAATTTTGGCTGTTTGATTAAATGCTAATATAAGATACAAATTAATGTATGTATCGATAGGAAATAAAGTTATATGATATCACACGCGACCTACGATGATACACTCTAGCCGTTCTGGAGATTAGACGGAACAAACAGACAGAGAAAATAATGAAACTTTTATTTATTATCTGTGTATAAAAATAATATGTTTAGCAGTGCTACACTACTTTCTACTGTATAGTCTATTGTATCTGTCTTCTTCCTGTTGCATGAAATAATGCGCCAGTACGTTACGGAATTTGCACGAGTTTTATTAGGTTATGGGCCCAGTCCCTCCAAATTCAAAAAAGTCATTTTAGTAATCTTTATATGGCACAGTTATAATGGCATCAAATTATTCCATGAACGTCGCGAAGCTCTAGGGCAGGGATAATTACATTGTTTTTGTTTTATATATAAATACTAGCCGTGCCCGGCAAACGACCACCCCAAAAAAAAAATGGCAATACAACCATTTTTTTTTTGGGGTGGTCACCCTTATCACTTAGGGGTATGGAAAATAGATAGTAGCCGATTCTCAGACCTACTGAATACGCATATAAAATTTGGTAAAAATCGGTAAAGCCGTTTCGGAGGAGTACGGTAACTAACATTGAGACATGGAAATTTTATAAATTACATAAGTACTGTATATACAGTATATGCATTTAGTAAAAAGCTCTTAATTTTGAATTACAAAAAGACACTTCCAATTTATTTATTTGTATAGATATAGATACATAAATTAAATTAGTTTATGGACTATATGAGTTACTTTAAATATTAGTTACTTACTGAATGTCATGTTGCCGGCATTACCCTTCACGTCGCCATAGGACAGCGATTGCTTCCCGTAATAAGAGCCGCCTGTTTTGTCTACCTGCAAGTTCATACAGAGGATCATTTTAGTTTAACAAACCAGTATCCCGTATATGGTCACAAAATAGGAGCACATCCGATACGGGTAGATTCAGAAAACCTTAGTGGATACCTACACCTAACAAAAAAGTCCCTCCAAATTTCATGTCTCTAGGACCAGTGACTACAATCACCCGCGTAGAGTTAAAATAAAATGGTGACCCGTAGTAGGCATCATTTTTTTTTTAAATAAAGGTAGCCAGAGTTACTCCTTGTAAAATTTGCTATCTGCCAGTGAGTCTCGCTAAAATAGTTCCAGCCGTTTCTGAGTTTAGCTTGAACAAACAGACAGACAGAGAGATAAAAAAAGCTTTTTTCGTATGCATTTAGTGAAAATCTGTTATTTATGAATAACAAACAGACACTTCAATTTTATTAATCTGTATATAGATGTATAGATAAGTCATACTAACATCAGTTTGTGTTAAGGCGAAGACGTTGGTGCCCCTCCTATTCCAGTAGAACGTCGCCTTATCAGCTTGGAAGGAGGAACGGCTCACCACTGCTTGTTCCACACCGAACTCTGGGTACTTGTACACACGCCAGAATGATGGTTGGCCTTGTTTACCTGACACAAATGAAACCAAAAATGTCATCATTGTTTTGGTACTATGTAGCTCGCGTCTACGTTTTACCGCGTGGTAGTAAAATTACCTTATGTTACTATACTATATTTCTCTTGTCAGGGGTATAGAATAGTATGGAAAATGTGTATGTAAAATTTCATGGTGTCCATTGTGAGTAGAAACAATTAAACTAATCAGATCTGTAGGTCTAAAAACTTTGAGAGAATCATAATGTGATGTGAATATGATTCATCATCGAAATTACAAAATGGTCACTTTGATGCGATGCATATTATGATTCACGAATGATTACAATAATTGTAGATCTTAGTCCCTAATTATCTTTCCATGATGCTATTTGCCACAAAAGTAATTCATATTTTGTGGACCATTTTAGGAATCTTAATAGGAAAGTGTGAAACAGGTGAATTGCAAAATATTAATCATTCGTGAATCATAATATGAATTGCACCTAAGTGACCATTTGTCAGTTCGATGATGAATCATATTCGGATCACGTTATGATTCTCCCAAAATGGCCTTTTTAGACCTACAGATCTATCTATACTCGATAGCGTCTGCGCCGAATATTTGAATGAGAAATTGTACAGTCCATCTTCAGTACAATAATATAGTGCATCATTATTAGTCAATATACTGCTAGGTGAGAGAATTGTGGGTGACGCTTTCGAGTATTGATTACGAATACTATGCAAAACTCGTAGTAAGGGTTCTATTTTTTCATACTATTAAGCCAATATTATATTTAATATATAATATTATAATAGTATTTTAAATGAATATGGAAGAAGCAAAAAAATATGAAATGATTGAAGCACTTAAATTACGATCTCTGCCTAACCCATGGGAATCAGGTGTGAGCAAGTGTATGCAAGAGTTTTGAGCTCCAACCTTAATTTTTTTTTAGCTATGTATGGTGCCAGCGCAAATAAATCAGCCCCCAAAAATATCCCCATTATTGTTGGTGAACGCTCAGTACTCGTAGGGACACTTATATGTATGTATATTTATAACTCTAAAAATTATGTTACCTAAAGTAAACACGGCTATGTAATAAGTGGGTGCTACACTGGGAGAGACACTCATCGATTTCAGCTTGTCACATGGAATGTGTTGAACATAGCGATCAAGCTTAGCATCTTCGTAGATAACAATTGTGTTGTTCATTTGCAAGGCAACTAGTTTTTCGTCTGATGTCCATTTTGGCTCCCTGAAATGACATTTAGTTATGATTATTAGCAGTCTGTGGTGATGGGTAACAAATGGCTGTTTTCATAATTAAATGTTTTAATAACAAATTTAAGAAATTTTTTGAAATTCACACTGACAAACTCTTGCAAGCTTTGCCACTTGATACTTACCTGTGAAATACTGCAAATTCCCATATTTTGCATTCTTATGAAAAACTTTTTTAAGTATCTTCTTTTTTATACCTACTGGAAGTTTTACATTATTTGACTAATGGCAATGTAGAATTTTTTTTAAACATAGCAAAACACAGAATAGAAAATAATTCAAAAATTGTATTCTTATTTCTTTACTTACTTACCAGCCAGTTTGATTTTTTTGTGTAAAGGATCCAATGAGACTTCCATCAGTGGATTTGAAAACATGTACATTTGGCTTGCCCTATGAACGATGAAATATGTTAATAATAAATCACACATCTATGTAATAGTTGAGAAACTCAATTTACTATAAAAAAATACCTGTGGCTGCTCTTTGGTCATGACAAATAGTTCAAAAACCATGAAGTAGTTGTCCAAGGGTGAAAAAAGCATCTCCTTGACATTTCCATCTATGGAAGCACTTACGGACCAGTCTGAACATCTTAAAACCTCAGCTCTGGAATAATAAGCATGGTATTAAGTTATTAATAAAGACTGCTGCACATTACAGTTAGACATATTGTGTTATGAGCTAATAATATATATACTAATATTATGAAAAAGGAATGTTTGTTTATCACAAATGGGTTCTGAAATTACTGGAATAATTAAAAAAATATTTCACTAATAGAATGCTACATTATTGCTGAGTAAAGAGGCTATAGTTATATAATTAATTTAATTTAATTTAAGGATTCCTAATAAAAAAATAAAACATAAGCAATGCCTCAGCTTTGTGATGTTCATAAGTATTTTGGACTTATCATGGATTGCATTAGTAATATGGCCAAGGTATTTTTTTTTATTTCACTCATCCTAAATTTATAAGTGCAATTCAAAAATGTTTTTATTTGATTAGACTTCAAATAAAGTACATTCAAATCGTCAGAACGACATGACTACACAAGATTATACATGCTACTGCCAGGTTCTGAAGGTTGCTTTAACTGAGAAGAACCTGGCTACACAGTTTTGAGTTATACAATATAAAACATAAAAATGTAAGCCCAATGTTTAAAGTTTCATACCAAATCAAAGTAAGTCTGATAAAAATCTAATCTAGAATAATCTAATATAGGATTGCTTAGAAAACTATCAACTGAACTATTTATTTATAATAATTTTCCTACATATATTTGGCCCAAGATCTGTAGTTAAAAAGTCAGTTATCACCATACCATAAAATGTTTTAAGGAATGTAACATTAAAAAAGGTCCAATACCGAGACACTGATCTGGATCAAGTTTTCTATTTGTAAAACTAGTGATAAGAACTGTTTGTGGTATACATGGTATTTTAAAAATAATAAATAAGTAAATCATACTAACTTTCTATCAGTTCTGTATGCTAAATAAGTGCCTTTCGGACTGAATATAATGCTGCGTATGTTAGTAGTAGTTTCATCTCTGATAGTTCTTTCATCGTACGGCTCTTCCAGTCCGACTATGAATATACTTTTATTCGTTAGACCTGAAAAATATTTACGTGTTTAACCTCTTTGACGACCACACCTGATTTTCCACTTTTTAACCTAAAATAATATTATTACCGGCTATGTGTGGCGTGGCACTCATTTTAATGGTGTATTAAATACTGATTTATGTTAAAATTAACTCATCATTTCATATTTCATGAATATGTAAACTTCCGCATCACATGGAACCAATTACAAAATAATAATAATTCTCCTTTTCTTTCCTTCGAATTTATTTTCTTTCTTTGTAGGTAGAATATAATGAACAGAGAGGGGGGTTGTTGTCATAAATGTCATGTCACAGTCACATGTCATAATAAATTGTCAATTTGTCAATGTGTCTGGTGTAAAAGAGGTCAGTTTTGTCATGTCAAGAGTCTATGCATTAATCATAGACATGTAGAATTTTATTCTAAGGTATATGGAATTAAACGATCTTTAAAGTCCGCAGTTAGGTATATTATTCACTAGCATCTATCTGCGGCTTCTTTTTCGTTGACTATAAAATATCATAATGTATGTATGTATCTTAGGCGTGATTAGGATTAATAACCTAAGCATTTTATAACTAAAGACGTTTTTTTTAACATAGCTTTAGGGCTTAGAATTGGCCCTTTTGAATAAAGTCTCCGTGACAATTCCTATAAGTTTGAGTTTTATGTGAACAGTAAACTAAAGAAGAACATTTTTCTGTGAGAAAAAGCTGTTTATCCGAAATTTTACAAAATTAAACGCTACGGGTGAAACTGTGGTGTTTTCGGATTGACATTTTACTCACTGACGTGCGATCTAGTGTACAGGTTTGATTGACTGACTGAGTCTGACTGACAGTTTTGACCTTTTATGAATTCATGGCGTGCGAAGTATTTTACCCTTTATTTACTTTATTTACTTATGTCCCAGTTTGAATTTATTTCAAATGAATAATGCTCATGTTACTATGAAAACAAGTCAAATATCACTCCATCAATGTTTAGCAGCAAGGCTCAACTTTCGAGACGTACACCACAGAATGGAACTGATCGAGAAAACTTTCTTTCTTTGTTAGTTGATGAATATTTGCATTCCTCGTCGCTGGGTAATTGTTATTTTCTTTATTAATACTTACAACTTATGTCTGCCTTTCCTTGTGGATAATATACATGTTATTACTAGATATATTATTCATTGTTATTACTAGATATATTGCTTTAAAAAGTAACCTTGTATTTTATGCTTTTTCAGAAGCCAAGTGCCAAGTTTTAGCAAACCTCGCAAATTTTGCGTACGATCCTATAAACTACAGCTACATACGAGATGTTGGAGTACTAGATATATTCCTCCACGTTGTAAAGACGGAGAATAATCACAAACTGGTGCAGTTTGCAGCTGCTGGTGTATGTAATTTATGCATAGGTAATATTTTACTTTACAAAGATTAGTAACATGTGTAGCATAGCAGCATGGAAGTTATTTCAAAATTGTGCCATTCCAAATGTACACACATTCAAACCTTCTGCATTAGTGTGATTTATTTTTAATATTTGTATATTATAATGTTTCAGACCCACTGAATGCTGAATACATTATAACCCACGCAGGAGTGAAACCACTTATTGCATTACTGAAGTCCAAAGACACAAACACAGTAGCTAACATCATTACAACTCTGATCTATTTGCATAATGATAATACGAAATCTCAAATAAATACTCCGGAAGTGATTGATATTATAACAGAGCTACAAAAAGGTGGTGATAATATGATAACTAACTTGTCAACCATATTTCTGCAAGATGTGTGTGGTGTGCATTGAAGTATAACATACTGAATCCAGCACTTACAAATCAATTATGAATAAAATGTTGTCAAACAGATTCCCCTATATAGTAGTGAACAAGCAAAATTACCAGAAAATATGTAAACTCCACACAACTTCTTTCACAAGTACCTCCTTCAAGGCAGGTGACAAGATCAGGATACAAAAGACATTGACCCAGAAGGACCTAGATGCCTTCTCTAACCTAACGAGTGATCACAACTACCTGCATCAGAATAATGGAAACAAGAGGCCCATAGTCCATGGGGCTTTACTAAATGGATTAGTAGCCGGACTCATAGGCACACATTTGCCCGGACCGGGCACAGTTCTAGTGTCGCAAACAATGAAATTTCCCAACAAATGCTTTGTCGGTGAGAAACTTACAATCAGTGTGGAGTTGGTGGATGTAAGGAAGATCCTGAAAGTGAAGTTCTTCTGCATCGTAGAGGAGGAAAAGAAGGTTGTGTTTGAAGGCGAGGCTAAGCTGGTGTTAGCTAAAGACTGTTAAAAGTTATCTACATATAAGTTAACTTATAAATAATTTATTGTGTAGATTTAAGTCTAGAATATTCTTCAAAGTCCAAATTTTCTATCACTAAATCAAAAAAGTGATAATTTTATAGATGTGCCAATTGATTTGTTAAAAATATGAAGTACAATTTAGTATTAGATATTATTAAAGTAATATGATAGTCAGAAACTACAATTTAATCAGTATGGAGTTTTATAAATAATAATAGAATATGAAACAAATAATGATTCTATAATTCTAATTCTTAACACTGCCCATTTTCAATAACTACACATTTTTGTCACACATAAGGATCTACAATCATAGATGCTGCATGTCCATCAATCTGTATCTACTGTTATGATTTTTCTGCCTTGTTGGTTGTGGTTGCAAATGCTACTGGGAACTCAAGGACCTGGGTTCAATTCCCAGGTCGTGCAAAGTGTTATTGGATTTTTCTATCCATAATTTCCCAGTAGCTAGCGCAGTCTGGATTAGTGTCACGTTAATGGGAATAGGCTAGATTTCATTTAATATTTTTTATTTTATTTGGTTTATTTGGTACGAGTATAAAACCAATTTGATTATCTCTCTACAAAACTAAATTAAGACTGATAGTCTACATTTGGTCGAATCTCTAAAACTTATGTTTAGATATTTCTTTAAATAATGAATTTAGCTGCATAATGAATAAAAATCTATAATAATATCACCATAAGCCACATTAGCACCTGATAATCTTTGGTGAAAATGAGGTGCTTTAGCTTAAGCTGTTCAAAAAAACAGTCATTATTATTATAGTTGACAACAATTTTGCGTAATATCTGCATTTTACATTTCATATATTTTTTTGTTGGTTAGCTATGTTTTAATAAAGGCTACAAAATTATATTACAGCACTTGCACTAGTCCTGATAAATTTTGCAATATTGCAACATCTACTGCGTTCTAGTTATATGGTAGTATTCGGCGCAATTTGATGCACTTTATTTTATTTGTTGATGTAATATTATATCTATTTACTAGCTGTGCCCCGCGGTGTCAACCGCATAGACTTAATTTTTACTTAAGATTTACTAGACCAATATATGAATTCAATAGCAATAATACAGGGCCAAAAAGACACAATCTTAAATACTTCTAAATTTGAAATTTAGCAATTTTTTTGAAAGCCATCAGAAAGAACAATGGTCCGAATCTTCTTATCTTTTAATTCAATAAATTGGACAAGTAGAAAAAAGGGATTTAATTAGGTTTTTTTTTAATTTAATATGTACCACCAGCCGATGCTCTAGTGACAAAAATGTGCGCCTAAAAAGCCTAGACCACATATTTGAGAGTAAGTAAACAATATAAAGCGCGGAGCTTCACTGTATCTATCAATTTAAGTTTATGGTTATTAAGTTTTATGGGTTATTTGGCAGCCTGTATAGTCAGTTTTATATGTGAACGAATACCACCTTTGTTGAATAAGTAGATTGTTATTTTAATATGTATTGTTTAAAAAAATCAATATTCTTGTTGTTTCGCATTTTCTGCATGTATTATTACTTTCAGAACTGTCTGATTCAGATTTCAGATTCGGACTTTTTGTAAAGATTTGCTTGAAGATTTACATTCGCTTTGTAACTTCGTCGTTTTTCTATTAAAATCCTTTTCTGTTTTAATTTAATATTTATTCATTCTACCTCTCGTGCAAATACAAATCATTATAAATAACAGATACGTAGCTTTTTGGGAAGACCACTAGGGCATGTATTCCATATAAGCTGATAAGCAGTGGTAACCATTTGTGATGACTGAATACACTCGTATCGTGTGTATTCTATACCAAACCGTATGTACCGACACGCCACATGGGTATGTAATTAACCTACCTACTTACAGTACTTATAGTTTATGCTTATTCCTCTGAAAATCCAATGCACGCCCCTGCCACTAGGTAGTGTTAAATTATAAATAGTGTTAAGTTTTACCAAGGAACACTTTTTAGGGATAACGGGATTTCTCGTTAGTTATCTGGAGCTGTCCGACTGTGGACTGTGACACACCTTACAGAAAATCGCAGACAAATGATGCTATCTTTGAGTAGTGTGGCGGGCATATTGTTTCATGGCGGAGGTTCATTTCCCAGTCCAGACAACTCCGAATTTCACCCTACTTCTCTGCGAGTCTTATTCTAATCACTAATGAAGAAAAATTTGCATTTTCATTTTAAAAAAATTGCTTATTTACGAACCCACGTGATACATCGATCGGAACTTTCTACTGTAAGTAACACAAAATCATAATTCATAAATGAGGAATTCCGAATATGATAATAATATAGGTAAGGTAAAGTCACCAGTCATGGACAGTATAAGCGATTTTTTTTACATATTTGCTCTGTAATTTCTTTATTTTTCGACATACATTCTTAAAGATTTGGAGGTAAATTAAAAGCTCTTTTCTTAATCAGAATTTAACGTTTAATTTCAGTTTAGTACTTTGTACAATGAAGTAATATAAATAAACAACACTCCTACTTAGACACCATTAATGGACAGTAAAAATCCAGTGTTGTGTTTTTGGGCTAAAATTATAATTTATAGTATGAGTTATATTATAAAATTGATGCATTTATATTGATACATCATTAAATAATATTAATTTCAACAACGACGATAAACCCTACACAAAATAAGATGATAAGTGTACCTTGCATGTCGATTCTAGTAAGAAATTACGATTCCCGACACCAAATGACCCCGCGAAACCATCAACCGTTATCGTAGCAATTAAAATGGGTGTCAGTTGTTATGACAGCTATAATACTGGCACAACTGATCGGTATTGATATTTTAAAAAAACATACTGCGAGTTTCCTTAATTTTGGAAGAAAAAGTAAAAAATGTCCATAATTGGTCCGCGTCCAACATAGGTGCCCTTACCTTACCTACCTATGCGACGTTTACCATACCCGACGTGAAGGAACGTCACAAGAATTTGTCACGTAAATAATGGAGTCTGTAAAACACGTAGCGACATACTCGATCCACATCACGTTTACCCGTGTTCATATGCTGAGCCAGCATTTCTTCAATGAATGACGAATATAAACAGACCTATCTCCCTGTTATATATTCGGAGAGTTATGTCAAAAGCGCAGTGCAACTGCACAGTTTACTGAGACATGTGAAGTCCTACCAAAGTGTTATCATCGAACAGTTTGAGAAACTGACCATATTGGGTAAGTCCTCTTGTATTTACATTTCTTAACTAATAGTTATAATCTATACTTCTATACAGATAAATAAAATTAAAGTCTCTGTTTTTAATTCCAAAATAACAGCTTCTCACTAAATGCATATAAAAGTATATACGGTACTGACGTAAAAAAAAACAAATCTTCTTTTTTTTCTCTGTCTGTCTGCTTGTTCCGGGTAATCTCTGGAACGGCTGGACCGATTTTAACCGGACTTTCACGGGCAGATAACTAATGTTATAAGGAGTAACTTAAAGTTTATTAGAAAAGTACATTTTGAATTCCGTGGGAATTAAATTAAATCCACGCGGGTGAAATCGCAGGGCACCGCTAGTATTTAATATATTGAACTATAGCTATAAGCAACCAGAGAATCCTTTACGACGTAGAAGACAAACAGGGTCCCTTTAAGCCTCCCTTTTGCTTACTCTAACGGTGGCAAACAAGATTTCCTACAGCGCGCCTGACGTTAAGCGGTTGCTGCAGCCTATGACGCAAAACTAAGGATGTTACTTACCTAATGAAAGAAGAATGTGACCGCTGTGCTATAAAATATGGTGAAAGCAGGGGCGTGCATCCTATATAAGCAAAAAAGCAGTGCTTACCACTTCTCAATAACCAAAATACTGATCATCAGATTACACTGGTGTCGTGTGTGTATATACCAAAACGTATGTACCTATACCACGCCACAACCTTAAACCGACCCACCTACCTACTTATTGTTTATGCTTACCTCTCCGAAAATTCAATGCACGCCCCTGGGTGAAAGGATCACACTAGATCCACATTGCGTCCATTCCTCCCCCATGGCACACTGGTGACTTTACTCCCAGTAGGTTTATTTGGCTGCGGTCCCCACTTCCCACGGAAGCTTGCAATTTCTAACGAGAGTACCCGATATATCCCACGCTATCACGCACTACCGTGCGCATAGAGGCTTACCATCACGTCTAGAAAAAAGTCACAATTACCCGTGTTCATATCCTGTGACGTAGTAACTGCATGCGTCGATGAAAGAAGTTGTGTAATGTTAGCTACTTACGGTACTTACGTATTGACCACATTGGGTAAGTACCTCCTTTCTCTTATTTACTTGGTTAACTTACTCTCTAAGGATTGCGGGATTGGGATTGCCTCAATGATAATTATTCTGTTAAGGCTACAACTTCCAGCAGCCAAGTTCCACCCGAACATCCAATCAATATTAACCTTTCGGACCCTCGTAGAATTTACGAGTATTATATAACTAAGTAAGTATGTTACTTAGCGACAATTTTTCCCGTTTTTGTTATACTTTCCAATAATGCCTCGCTCCCAATGGTCGCAGCCAGATGTTATAAAGCCTAAATCCTTCCTGGATATGAACGATGCAACACAAAAGTATTATTTCAATTCAAACTAGTAGCGCGTTCAACCAAATATACAAACTGTTCAGCATTATAATACGGCAACGGGTACGACAGTAACAAAAATTGTGAACGAAAATATTCACGTAGGCGACTATAATTTCATGTAAGGGTTTTATTGGCTATCGTCAATGTCGTAATGTATTAACATAAGTATCATGTCTATACACCAAATAATGACGTTGATTTCGACTGCATTATATTATGGTAATAATGTAATTACATTGATATGCCGAGCTTAGGACGGTTTAAGCCGATACTCCGCTGCCTCTGTGAGCTTTAATCATATTCGAGATAAGTCTCCGAAAGAGTTTATCTACACAAGTATGAATACGAAATTCCATACGAATGAGGTACCTACCTATCTACTAACGTGTTTTTTATTATTCAGTTGCGTAACCATGATTTTGTATGAATTTCCTAGGTATTTGAAATCAGTAGTAGGCCACCTAAATTTTCTCCAAGAATTTCGCCTCTCAACATCAAGTTTGCAACACGAAAATTGAACTGAAAATTTAAACGAAATTTAACCTTATCCTATATGTATTATGTATCAATTTCCTATGATTGAAACCAATACTCGTCGAGTTCGACACTGAGAAACCTTAGTGAATAACACGGCTGTTTGATGGGCTGCGTATCAAATATCTATATATGTATTATGTATACGTAAAATATGTATATGATTTTCAGCTTGGATACAACTTCGTAGAGTAAAACCACGGTTTCAATATGTATCTGCGACAATGGACGGCAATCGTCGTGTTATTGCTGGTGGTGGCAGGCGACAGTCGTCGTGTGTTGAAGAGACATGACTTCGAGGCGCTCAACACAGAGGAAGATGTCAATTTAGACGAAGATTACGATGAAGTAAGTTTAATACGTTGGCACAATATATACCTAACTATTCTTCTATATTAAATATTATAACGAGATTATAAGATTTGCTTTTTTTATATCTTTGTATGCTTATATGTAACGAACAAACTTCAAAACTACTTTAACGTCAAAGTATTTCGTTGTGTCCTTAAGCGTGACGCAAACATAATCTACAGATACTAAGGGTTGTTCCCCAAGTATCAAACATCAAACCGAAATTTGTATACGATGCAAGACATTCTACCTTTACGTGTGTATCAATCCAGGTAGAGCCGTGTCAGTGCGGAGTGTTCATGTCCCAGCAAGTGGGTTTGAAGGAAGGCCGGCGGAGCAGACCCCGGGGCCCTCCGGAGGGCGAGCCCGTGGTGACCTACGACACCGACGCCCCGAGCCTGCCCTGCGGGATGGGCGGCAGTAAGCACTGCATCAGCAAATGCTTGGATGTTGTGAGTAACGTTATCTATGTTACAACTACTTAAATATTTATATTATTGAAATAAGAAATGGTATATTTTGATAGTTCTCGGGAGAGAATGCGATGAATTACATTTTGATTGATAATTTATATAAAGGTAATTTTTATTAGTGCTGTGATGGCTTTAGTTTGAGTAGTAGCCTTGTTCAAAAGACGCAAGTTCGAGTCGCAGTAGTTTATACCTACCAATGAGTTTATCTAAAAAAAACTGAGTGCAACGATGTCACACACACCACTACAAGGTAAGTATTCAAATACTTAAGTAAGTAAGGAACTTGAGACGTTGATGAACTTATTTGTTACGTTGGCACTAAATTATCTTTGATGAAAAGGGCTTTTTTTATTTCTTTATTTATCCGTTCCTCCTCAATTGATATTCTTCCTTCACTTACAGATCCTGAAGTACCTTCCTAAAGCCGGGCCAGTGATATGCGGAGCGGTGGAGCGCGATATTCACAAGGAGAAGGCGTTCCTCTTCATCAAGAACTGCGGCGGAGACTGGATGGCGACCAGCTTCTCAGCTGGCAAGGAGTTCTGCTGCACTGACGGACAACATCACAAATGCTGAAAGGCTTTATCTATTTATTTATGTAAAGGAAGCATACAGTTTTCTGTAAAATAAATTCAACTAAACATATAGATGTAGGTATAGTAGGTGTTTGTTCACGATCACTTGATGAATGTAATAGAGGGGAGACCGTGCTCTTGTCAAATTTAGTCGGTTTAGTTATAGTCAGTAAGCTTTTGTAATTTTTATATTTATATGTAAATAAACGGAGACAAAATTATTACTGTGTTTCATAGTTTGCTTAGGAGTGCACTTTTGAAAAGCCCTTCCTTAGAACACACCTTCCAAATTTCAAGTTAGCGGCTTAAGTTGCACGTTTACGCTGATGTACTCACGTGAAAGTCAGTTAGTCATAAGTAACTTAGATTTTTACATCAATCGATTAATTATTTAGGTGTATCTTGTACAGTAACGTAAGACATGCCTTCCTCGAAGTGACCTCAAAGAGGTAGGCGACACGTGAAACGTGACAGACGAAGCTTTCGCTGTCTCGGGCCCTATTAAACGTATGCTCTTCTCAGGCATAATGCAGCCGCGTTAATCTGTAAGGTTTCTCAGTGTCGAGCTCGACGACGAGCGTCGGTTTCAAACAGAAAATTGATACATAATGCATAGTAGATGTTAAAGTCGATTAAGACGCTGAGAAACATTAGAGAATAACGCGACAGGTTTCCTCGCGATGTTTTCCTTCACTGTAAAGCTCGTGGCGACACATTGCTGCTCACTAAGTTTTTGGAACAAATAATCGTGCGTTGCGTAGAAGGCACTCAAACGAAGACGCAATCACGGTCCTCGTGTAATATTAGTGCGTATTATGTACTCGGAATAGCCTAGGTACCTTAAACCTTGGAGGCATATAAGAAAGGCTACCTTAATCCCGTTATTTGCGAGCGGTGCAATGAGTTTTTCTTTTTCGCTGACGTCGCGTCGTCATTATAATTTATTTACCTATCATTGTTATTTTTCAAACAATCCATATTATTTTACATTCTACTTTAATAGCTGGTCACATAAGTACATAGCTAAAAACTCAGATAAAAAATTTGATTCGAATCTCAAATGCATTGAATATGGATTAATGTAATATTTACAATAAGTACTTGATACTGGAATTGGAATTGGATTGGAATGGGATTTAATTCACTCAGCGCGCCACGTGTTTCTTTAGGGTAATAACTAAGCAAGAATATCCTATATCCCTTGTTTTAAAATATTTCTTACACATCTCCCGTATGACGTATTATATTAATAAAAAAAAAATATATATTAACTACTTACTTACCCACTTATGTCAGAACTTTAGTTAGTTAATGCCAATCTATTAAATGGTACAAATTTCTTAATTATCATCTATATGGGAACGTCTTAACATTCAATATTTTCCTTATTAATACCCAGTCCAAAAACAGAGTATTTACATATTATATTTCAAATTGAATGTACCAAACAGCGGATCGAGTGGTAACCTATATTCATTCGCGTGATTTAGTTAAGAAAATGGTGGACGGGTGCGTCAAGGAGTGCCTTATCCGCCGACCCGGTTCCACTCGATTATGGTGTCAATGGAGTTCTCTTATCAAGGACTAGTATCAACTACGCTCACATGGTAGGTAGGTACGTATTAGGCGGCCGAGGGGGGCGCGGCGGGGTGCGGCGCGGGCGCATGACCCGGATCGCGCAGGGTGAACAACCCCGACACGTGCCACTTTCTAAAAAGAAACGCGCGTCGCCCGCGCATCCTTGCGTGGACAGCTGGATCACTGGATTTTCTATTACGAGATTTTATTATTACCTTACATGCGATTAAAATTAGAACCTGTTCCAAAGAATTAAAAATACTTTTGAAGTACCCAGCTAGGTAGATGAATAGGCACTGCGGACAAATGGACAAATTTATTAGGTTGTAGATAACCATTGTTTGAGTATTTTTGGTGATGTGGAATAATATGAGTTTTTGTTAGTCTTTATAATACTTAAATTAAAAAATAAGATAGGTCATCCTACCTACGGCTAGGTGAGCTAAGCAGGCAGTACCTTAAAGTACCTTTTTGCTGAACACAGGTTCACACCTTCTGTAGCAAAACTAACGTAAGTGGGTTGGGTACAAAATAGATATGTTTTTAGAAAAAAAAAAGAATAAATTTTAATGTTTGTTGAATACAATAAAAGGTATTGCGTGTGCGCAATTTGATTTATAAATAAGTACGTAAGTATGTTATTTTAAACAACCACACAACACAACTGAATAAATAATTTGTAACTACTTTGGGAATATATAAATAGAATCTTTGTTGAGTTTCTATTATTATCAGTTAAGTTATAACACCATTAAAATTGTGGTTGTACTCGCAATGTTCGACGTCAATATGCAAGTTGACGCTGCTGGGACCTAAACAGAAAAATATACATACATACATATGCTCAAGTATGCATTGCCCACATATTAGTTTAAAGTGTGATATAATAGGGATAATTAATTCTAACTTCGGACTGCTAATTGGAAATTACCTGAAATTACTAAAGGAAAACCCAATTATAATTTAGCCTGACACGGTGATCGAACCCTTATTTCTAACATTAAGGTAAAAAAATAGTGTCCATTTGCGGGCATTTCCTTCACTTTGAAGTTGATTAAAAAGTATTTGGACCTAATTTCAGCATTCATAACGTTTTAATGCATGTTCAAGCACTCCGATCAATCGAATTACCATTAAGACTGCAGAGCTCACGTGCTAATGCGCTGCCTCTTTATCATCCGAACAGATCTTTAGTAAATGCATCTTACTTGGTGCGTGAGAAAATCTATTTACAGTCAACCGGGACACTTCAAAACAATGCTGTGGAAGCAAGGTGCTTTCCTTAGCAAATCGGGCCCCAATCTCAACTTTTAACAAATTTCATAGAGCGGAACGCCGTTACATTAGCTGTGCTACATTGTGCTATTTCAGAGATTTTGATTAACCTGCGTGAGCTACGCATGAATATTTTATTTTCATAAATACTTCAAAGTTACAAAGACAAGCAAACTTACAGTACCAATGTAGGTTCGTAAATGTTCAAACGATGTCGCTTGACCACGCTGAAGTGGCTCAAAACGTCTTGATCCGCTATCTTTGGCCTTTAACCATAACCTGCCTCCGAAAAATTTGACCTTTGAGCCACGCTCTTTGAACGTGTAAAACCTATATTTGTGGCACTGTCCGCCTGATGGTAACTGGCTACTGCAAACTGTAACGTGACCAAGACCAGTGTTACTCGCTCTTGGCCTACCCCGTAAAGAAAGGGCCTACTGTGGCAACATAATAAGAGATGAAAGGGGCCCCACTATAGATAGCACAGACACCCCTCCACCCCTACAAAGAGCTCTGGCAACCTTACTCTTTTTTTAAACTACAAAGGTGATAAATAAGCTAGTCTACCTGATAGTAAGCGGCCACTGCAGCCTATGAACGTGACCAATACCACAGTGTCAATAACGCATTAGCCTACCTAAGAATGGAACCGGTGTACCACAGTAAAACATGAAAGAGTTCCACTATACGCTAGCACAGCGCCTCTACCCTTCTCCTCCTGCTCATGGAGCACTGGTGACTACTCACCGCAGGAGCACTACTCAAAGATAGCTATTTGGCTGCTATCTTCTGTAAGGTGTAGCTACAATCCCCAGTCGGGCAGCTCCGAATTTCGAACGGAAAACCTCGTTATGCCCTACCTCCCTAGATCTAAGAAAATATAATATAAGAACCACAATATTAATACCGTCTGTTTGATGAGGTCCCCGAGAAAACCTAGCAATACTAAGGTAGGATTTTTAGCCTGCTATCTTCAAATGTATTTGGTGTTGGTTTAACCATGAGGTGCTTAAGTGTTTACTATCCTTTGTACTAATGAGTTATTAGCTCGCGAGGTCACTATCGAAGAGTTGTGTAGGTGTAAGTACACTCGGTTCTAAGGTCGGCGTAATCACGGATAAGTGCTTTGTAATCTGTGACTTGATACTCTTCATACTTCGGAGATTAAGTTCTCTGTGGCATCTACCAACTGTATGTATTTTGAGACGTTTCGGTCGTTACAACTTAATCTGTTCTTCCTTTTTCTTCCTTTGTACTAAGTTCTTATCTACCTTAATCTCTAAGGGCTTGCATAGTGCTACAGGTGAAACTTCGTTCACGATTAACGTGTAAGGTATGTTAAATTATGAATGCAATGCGTACTTTGTTTCTTTATTTTTTTTTGAATGGTTATTTGAAGGTTGGTTTAACTCAGATCACAGATTTTCCTCGTTAAACGGGTTGCGAAGGTCAGATGGCAGTCGCTTCGTATAAAAATCAAGTGATCAGCCACATCGGGTTGGATCAAGTGCCGACCCCAACAGTGTATGGGATAAGGCCAGGGAGATGATGAATGGTTATTAGAAGACTAACACGAGATAGGACTTGTGTCTAACAAGCACTGGGAAGAATAATATTGTCGATCTAACTGCACGGTTTACAGAAGATCGTGGGTTCGAAACCCATCTTGACATCGTATTTTATGGAAACCATTCTAAGAATAGTGTAATATGTTCACAGCTTTTGGTAACTCGGTCACGCAGTGATAGCAAAATACGAAAATCCGCAAACCTTTTACTGTGGCGCTAGAGTTGTCAGCGTTTTACACTGTGGTAATAAAACCGATAAATTCTAATATTTTTTTAAGAACCTCAGGTTCTTAACCTTTCTAACACAATACTTGTCATCAACCCTATTTTACAAGGCGATCGTTCCCCGAATCAGTGCGCATGACCCTGCGCGCGCGGCCCCGGCACGTAACGTCGCCGTCAGCAGAAAAAAAGACATACACAAGGCCAGTTCATACAGGGGCGTTGGGTAGGCGCATACATACAAATTTTCCATTACGAGCGTCGAGCGCTAAAGTTACTTATTGGAATTGGCCCGAAGTACGCGCGTGGTATGCGCACAGTCCACGTGATGATCGGTAAGCAGCTTATGAAAGTGAGCTGAATCGAGTGATACTCGCACTTTTTATGCCATATAAGTCGAGAATGCTCTGCATACTGATAAAAAGGTCTATAAGCACAGCGCCTTGATCCCACCTATGAGCACTGGCACTCGCTGACCTTACTTCTCTAAGGTAGCATTATTTGGCTACAATCTTCTGTCATGTATCTGACGGGTGTCTGGGGACTGTTCCGCCCTCCTCGCTTCGGGGACTTCGAACTTTAAAAGGGAGGTCATGTTATAGCCTTGCTCTCTTATGTGTGCTTGCAACGATTCTCGTCCAATTCGGTCCAATGTTGGAAGCTGCCCTTCTGTTACCATTGTATTTGTCGTCGCGTTATTATGCGTTGCGCAACGTGTCCGCCCCGCACCCCTCCTATCACCCTTCGGGACCTCGGAACACTGCCCTCCACAGTCCACCAGTACACCACGAGGCTCATAATAACCATTGTCTAAAGATCTGTGACTCATTAGACTCGAAGGACCATTGAAATTTATTGGTCAAATATCTGTTTCTGTAACTTATGTAATATTGACATACATTACGATGAGGAGGAGGAGATAGGTGGCTATTCGGTTACACCGTTTTTTATTTCGGTATTACTTTGATATTCGGTACCACATGTTTACAGTTTTAAAGCATATTCTTTAGCCCCATCACATAGCAATTTTAGTAAAATGTATATGGTTACAGTTAAAGATTAATCTAAAGCCACTACAATCATACCCCATGATTACTAGATCTTTTGAAAGTACTTCAGTACAATACATATATAAGTAAAAAAAAATTAATACCATTGATGGGAAAGTTCAAATGTTCCATCTACTTCCTACTACGCGGCCGAGTTCGATGGAAAACTATAAAATGCATACATGGATGTTTTCCAACGAGGTGCGGGTGAGCGAGGGGGGAGGGTGAGGAGGAGGAGGTAGGCCGTCGACATACTTTCTGAAGGGCTCTAAAACTCCGGCTTTTGTGGCCACCTTTATGGCCCTCTATTCGTGGACCCTTTGATTTATCACGAACTGTTGGGCTTTCGGAAAAATACTTCCACGTTTAAACGCGTGGGCTGAGCCTTAATGGTCGATGTTATAAACAACGTATTCGAAAAACCACGGTGATTAAGTAATGAAGAAATAATACGTGCATAATTATTTTTATTAAACTCGTTTGTATTCTCTTTATGTGGGGTACCTAGACCTATCTACTGGATGGTATAAAATATTCGCTCGTAAGCAATTTATTATCAACAACGTAATTCTGTTGGTAAGGTGCAGTATACGTAAGTAAACATAGCTACTAACTCATAGATATGCTCACGTCTGTATTCTCCGAACGGGTAGGCAGAGGTGTTGTAATCAACACCCACTTTTCACCTGATATGATTAAGTACCAACGATGGTGAATCTGTCGCCGTCTCAGACACGATACATACGTCTTTGAATTACTTTTCAGACATATGCAGGTTTCCTCGCGATGTTTTAATTCACTGTAAAGCACGTGGTGTGAAATCACTGCACATACGTTTTTTAGAAGCTCTTTATTTAACTCAGAATTCAGAGCAAACTAGGTACTAAACAGAAACAATCTGTGACAAAATAGGAAACTTTGAAAACTGGTGCAGTATTCTGTAAGGTTTCTCAGCGTCGCACTCGACGACGGGCGTTGGTTTAATCATAGGAAATTGATACATAATACAGAGGAACCTTAAATTTTTTTTAAAACCGTCACTCGACGACGAGTGCATCGCTGAGAAACCTTAATGTTTAACGCGGCTGTATCTGCAACTTCTCTTTATAAGCATGGCTTTATAAGTATCGTCAATAGTTATAAAGCCACGCAGGCCTTTACTGATATTCCAAAAGTTATAAATTATTTTATGAAAAACTGTCCATATTGTTTGCAACTTGAACGGTAAATTGAACGAAACAAAAATATATCAGTTTTGTTATTGGATTTTCATACGAATTTGCAACAGAACTATATGAGGCTGTGCACAGGAACCCATCTTTATAATACCATTTATTTATCGTTAAACGCTGCAATATATTTGAACAATGTTCCTTAAAGTATTATAGTAAAACGAACTATGATGGCTTCGCAGTAATCGCAGTACCATCAATAGAATAAAAGAAAGAAGGGAGGAAATAGGATAACGGTGAGCGCCTGCGCATCCACGCGCAAGAACTCTCAATATTGCAAACCGTTCCTCTGTCTGAGACCAACAATGTATCATTACCATCTAGCCGCTAGCGGAGGCCTCCCCTCCCCCCCTCAGCTATAGGAGTGCAGGTTGAAGGGGGGTTATGTGGTGCTAGTGATCATGTCTCAGATTGCTGGATGTTGGTAATGCGCTCGTCGCCGCCCCGCCTGCTGCGCCACCGTTCACAAGTTTTTGCTTGCAAATGGAAACTCCGGCGACAGTGGGGTGAATCGAGGCCGGTACACCGCCTGTCGTTACCTCAATTATTACAAATGAAACAAGTCGATTCTCAATCGAGATTAGAGAAAACATCCATCGCGGACTATGATTCGTAAGGTTACGGTAAAAAAAGTTTATGTTGTTGATTGATTTGTTGAGATGGTAACGGTTTTAAATAGTTGAGCATTCGATTACAACAAAATTACACAAACTTAATAGCTTTCTAATAGGTCTATTTGAAGGGGTTAAAAAAAAAATGTAACGTGGAACATGCCCGTCTATCAATATTATTCCTACATTCTGCATATTCCAATATATTGCACTTTTGGCACCAGATTTGTTTGTAGTTCTCAGTGGTACTGACAATTTTCCTGCTTTATCTCCAGTATGTGCACATCTGCCCAATTCATTACTGATACAATTTTAACGAGATAATTAAAGCACCTAAATATTATCTTATGACATATCTTTCTCCCATTATTGAACCACCTGCGTTTTTAATTCCGTTGAATCCTGATTAACATTCCACTGTAGAGTATGTGGGTCCTTGTTACGTTACATCACCGCTAATGAGATCCTGTAATTGCCTTATTACAAAACATGGTTTAAGCGAAAACTCGATCAAACTCTGGGGGTAAATGTTCACTTATTGCTTCGTATCACAATGAGGTACCTCTCAGTTTTCAAAGTATAGGTTTGGATTCGTTCAAACGTGAGCATGACCTTTTTAGTGTGATTCAAAATGTGTTGATACTTCTTGGAGGCGGGTTGTGATTGAAATCCAAAGATGGTGGATCATCACATTTCAAGCCACACCATTTTCACCAAATATGCTAGCGAAAGTCGACAATGTACAAATTTATACTTGGGGCACAGTTTTAGTCGGAAGCCTTTCAAAATTCCACTCGATTGCGGTTGACTTTCAGTCAACTATCTTAGTAATACCTAAAGGAACCGAAATAACAATACACCTTGTATTAAATGCACGGTGAATATTATAAGGAAAAAGTGTATTGTAGAATATTTAAATTAGCTCGCCGTCGATGAAAGTAGCCCCAAAACGTCTGAAAGCAATCAACACTTTATAATGATGAACTCGCCTCCGTACACGAGCCAGTCTGTTTGCAAAATAAAAACACTTTGCTACTGAGAACTATGTATTAAGAAAGTTGCTTGCTCTTTTTATAAGACACTTAATAAATGGCGTGAAAAAATAAATTGGATTTGTTGTAGAAAGCATTGTCTAACGCACGATTTGCAATGGTGATTTTTGGCGAATGACATAAAGCGTGCGTAATGAATGTTGTAATGAAAACGTTTCTCAATGTGAATGACCTCTAGGTCAGCATGTGTATTGACATTAACTGCGTACATATTGTGTACCTACACCCTCAATAAAGAAAGTTTTTTGCATACATTACTAAAATAATAATTACGTCATAGAAAAAAATTAAGAAGGGACTTAGTACGTAGAAAAACGAATTTGACGGATAATCCAAGGATCTTGTCTGGATTCGTCATAGGTAAAGTAACTGCATTACGAAGAAAGGCTAGCATTCGGGGAGATCTTCGGGCGGTGGTCGCCGATATCCGTGACGTAGAGGATAATGACACTTGAACGAGTAGAAGTTAACCAGGATAACAAATATGATAATGAGACGGTTCGAACTAAGACATATCTGATACATTTAATGAATAAAAAGTTAATTGCATATGCCAGGAAGAGTACTTAAAATTAATGACAAGTAGAAAACTTCAAGCCAAAATCAAATCGGTTCCCTCGAGATCGAGTTGACAAGACTGGCAGCATTGCCGCGTTGAGTGGCGATGCTGCTTCTCTGAGCGAGAAAAGCCCCAGCCCGCTTGTCACGAGAAGCTTCTACCAGACGACGTGCAACCTCTTTGAAAAGTTGATGAGGACCTTAGGCCCCAGAGTTTCAATCGCAAACACAGAAAATATGTATCCTTGACCAGTGTCTGATAGGTAAGTGAATAATTATTATATATACCAAATATATACTTAATACTAAATAGAGTACTATGTGAGGTATCAATAAAACTAGACGATCTTGAACTTGACTTTATTAATAAACACTAAACGTCGGTCACGTGTGCTTACTCGCGCCGACGACTTGTTTGCGACGACGCGGTTTAAATTACGGAAACATGGTATGCACAGGTTGCGCAACCGCGGCCAACGCAGACATGGTAAACTGGTAACACAGGGGGACATAAAAAGAAATATTTTATTGCCATCGGTAATACTAAATGTTCGGCGGGAGATAGATTGGTGTGGTGTGGGCGCGAACGGTGCATCATTTGTAATGACATCCGCGGGTGGCTTGCCTACTTGCCGTGAAGTGGGGGCAGAGCGTAGCTCTAACGCTTCTAGTAAATGTTATGTTGATTAGTTCGTACTTGAGCTTTATAACACATCACAAATAATAAAAAAATTACGATTTTTTCGTCTTAAAATTATGCAAAGACCTATATGGCTTCCCTACGGATGTTATTGACAAACCTGGAACATATTAAAATGGGATCGCATTGAAAGTCTCAAATTAAAAAAATAATCATCAAAACCGGTGCACCCTGTCGAGAATGCTGTGCTACCCATTAAACTATCATAAACATAAAAAAATCAGTCGAATTGCGAACCTCCTCCTTTTTTGAAGTCGTAAGTATAAACCTATTTACAACAATCTTGGAAATAGTCGGGTTAGATATCTATACGCGTACCTATACGGTTTTCATCGAACTTTTCCAACTCTCGCAGTGTCCTACTTCGTAAAGAAAATGGACCTCCTTATTGCAAAAAAACAATACTTTCAGCCATAGATTACGAAACGCTTCGTTCCAATATTAATATTATTCTTTCAGGAACCATTCGAAAATAGTGGAAAATACCTGCTTATTGTAGTTAATCATAGTTAGGTCTTTGTGTAAGTTACGTGCTTTGATAGGCACGTGTTGTTCGCCAACCGGCACAGACGGCGCGGTGTCGCGGCGTGCAATCTAGCGCGACTTCTTTTCGTTTTATTTGCGATCATTGTTGATACACTCGACGTTTATTGACTGATGCATTGAGAGCGGTGCAGAAGAAATTATACGTTTTGTACACAGATTAATCAATTGAATTCGAATTTGGATTTTTTACACCAGCCGAAATAACCCAACTTCAAAATATTTGTATAGAAATAAATGGAATTACACACATAATGACACAGGTACAGGCGGTACAGCTAGTCTATACAGATAAATAAAATTGGAGTGTCTGTTTGTAATTCCAAAATAACAACTTTTCACTAAATACATATGAAAATATATAAGGTACAGACCTAAAAAAATAAAAAAAAATCTGTCTGTCGATCTGTTTGTTCCGGGTATTCTCTGAAACGGCAGGATCGATTTTAACGGAACTTTCACAGGCAGAAAGCTAATGTTACAAAAACATTTAGGGCTCCACGGCAATGAAATTACATCTACGCGGGTGAAGCTGCAGAACACAGCTAATATAAAATAAGATCATGGTAGCAGTCGAATGAAAGTATTTAAAATATAAGTAAGTAACTTTATGTAACCCACAAAACTCATAGTAAAATTTAAAATTAATTATGAAAATCATCTTAGTAAGTTTAAAACGCATTACTGTGTGTGTTGATGGAAAACAGTGAGCGACGCAGGACGTATGAAGGTATACGCCCACAATACCTAAGAACTGCCTATACAATTGCGCTCAGACCTGCCACTGTGTTATTACACTGTAATATGACTTAAAACATCAGTATATGACATTATAATCCTTCAGTTATTATGTAAACTCAATCCCCATAACAAAACGTGACCTTGTTTCGGAAGAAGTTATTTGTCATCGGTTGAATCAAAGCGTATACCGATTTTAACGGGACTTTCAATGGCAGATAGCTAATAAAACAAGGAATAACTTAGGCCACTTTTATTTACAAAATTTAAATAAAATATTTATTCAGTTTATGCCCTGCTAAGGCACTTAAGACAAAAAAATATTAGGGGTCCGCGGGTCACCAATGAAATGAAGTAGTTTGATATAACTTCAAACTATGAATGACAAAGTTGGTAACAATTTGAGTATAGACTACTACTTCAACTATGTCCCTTTCAAAGTCCTTGGGGGCCAACTATCACCGTTTACGCAGCACGTATTAAAAACGTCGAAATTTACTAAAATGAAACGTCAAAGCTCAGAAGTTATTAATACGCACTGCTTGAACCGATGACCGTAAGCCCCTGTACGTTATACTGAAATTTCTTATCAATGTCAGTTGTCAAAATTACAGTATTATCAGTTAACATTCTAGGTCTCCGAGCAATGGACTCTACCATCATACCGATACTCCAAACATTCGCCATAATTTTCAAATTAAAATAAATCCTGAAACTATTACACTTCATGTTAAATTAACCTATTCATAAGACAAATTTGACTCCTTATAAATTAGGTGTATGTAATGTTTATTTTTCATTGAAGTTCTCAAATAATCAGCAAAGTATCAACTTCCCTAACACCATAATACATGATGTCCAGAAGCTTGGTTCATCACGAAGAGATATATATTTATCTTTATAGTAGTATGTACCTTTGCATGCACATATGTAAGTATGATATGAAACAACGTGTTATTTAAACAGTTAGTAATACCTAGTAATTTATGTCATTAATGCAACTTCGTGTGCTCGAAGCTAAATTGATGACACAGTAATAATTTATAGCGCGACTATGAATTGAACGGCTCAGTGTTATGTATTAAGTATTAATAATGCGACACAAATAAATGGAGACCAAAAGAGCAGTGTCGACCACCCGGCCATTAATACAAATTGCCATTTGTCCCAGAGCGCCTAATTGTCGCGCATTAACAAGATTGTGTCCTCAATACCGCGGCCGACCCGCGCCACCCCTAAGGATGCCCATTTCCTTGTAGCTGATTACTGCTCACGGACTAAAAAAGTACAATCATAGTGTTCTCCGGCGCGGAACGCACTGTCCTCATTTGAATACAAACGCATTGCGCGTGCGCACACACCCTTAACTGTACACAGATCCACCCCGACACAGCGATCTCAACTCTAATACTACTATACATAAGGTGGAAATCGCTCGACGCTTCTCCAATACGTGCCCTCTTTTCGAAGTTGAAAGAAGAGGGACTCTCGTGTGTTAGAACGGGAGGGCGCTATACCTGAAGAGGACGGAGGACGTTAAGGGCATTCACCCCATACCCCGTGGGTTGCGACTAGCGGCTCTACAAATGATGTACAAGCACATAGATGCCTTTCTCTATTTAGGTGCGCACGAGTTTCGAAATAGTGGCCGTGGAACTTTTTGTTGGGAGGTGGATCCTGTTTGGGTTGCGTCAGCGCATGGCGATAAGTTCGGCTATTGCCGCGACTAGAATGTCCGCCGCGTACAGGTGTGTGCAGCGGGAGGTACCCTAACCTTTCGAATGACCATCTCGGCGAACGCGTTGTCGACGACACAGACACAGTAGCAAACACTGCTCACTGATTTGATAAACAATTTGCGCTATCGATCTCACACGAGACCAATCTGTTTATGTAATCTCTACCGGCCTAATTGATTAGCTTGATGATTGACTCATGTTAAACATGTTCATTAGTATCATTATTATCATTGCTTGCATTATTATCATTCATCTTTATATATCAATCTATATTGGCGTTGTCAATCAACTATCTACATTATAAATAAATAAGTATGCGTTAAAAGCTTAGTGGCTTAAAAAACAAAGGCGATTTCATAGCACGATTTGATACAGACATTATTTGCATGTAGAAAATGTAACCGATGAGGCGGAAATCAATCAAGAAACACGGGAAGGATCCCGTGTTTTTAATCTAATAGTACGAGGATTGTATATTAGCAAACAAACAAATTACGTTACCATTTAAAAATACGAAGAGGTTAGGTAATACGTAAAGTAACATTCTCTCGCACTTGCACTAATAGAAACGTTATAAAATAGAATATTTCAGGCACGTGATATAAATTTCATTCCCATACATTTTGTTTTGTTACGTTGTCTACAGGTCCAGGATCATAAACGGACGAACAACGATAGATAAGTTAGTAAGTACCTACTAATAGCGCGGCTTAAGATGAAACTATGTATAAATCGTTAGCCTCAATCTGAAGATGCGATCGGACAGGTGTTACCTTGCAATGATGATTGGTTTCCATAAAATTGAAGATATGGAGGTCAATGAGGTCTTTGAATGCGATAGGCGAGGCCCAAGGAACGGGATGAAGGTGACTTTGCCATTCTAGTTGTTTACTAACATTCGTTAGAATACTCTAAACGAAATGTATTTGTAATTTGTGTCCAAACAGCTTTACATTCTTGTTAGTTACAAAATAACATCCAACAACACTCTCCTCGATAAATAGGCTATCTGACACTGAGAGTTCCTGAGATTATCGCGTTCAAACAAACTCTTCAGCCTTATATGCTGCTACTACTACTAACTTTAACCCGCCGCTTCGCTCGCATTGAAAAATTTTTTTTTTAATAAAAACTATCCTAGGTTTCTTCTAATATCATCAAGAAGTTTCATAATGGTCGGTTTAGTAGTTTTCGCGTGAATCTCTAATATTAATAGGATAGGTGCATAGATAGCATCAACGCTATTATAGCAGTGGAATTTATGTATTCATTAATCAAGGAGTGGAGATTGGGCCGGCCGCTGGTGTGGGATGCCACGTGTGTCGATACGTTGGCTCCGTCCTATCTCCCCGGCATTGCTGTTGGCGGCCGGTGCTGCTGCTGCTCAGCGCCGGAAATATGCTTGCATTGGTCAAGGATACATATTTTCTGCGTTTGCGGTTGAAACTCTTGGGGTCCGGATGCACATCAACTTTTCAAAGAGGTTGCACGTCGTCTGGTAGAAGCTTCTCGTGACAAGCGGGCTGGGGCTTTTCTCGCTCAGAGAATCAGCATTGCTATTCAACGTGGCAATGCTGCCAGCCTTCTTGGCACGATCCCGAGAGACACCGATTTGGGCCAAGTTTTCTACTTGTAAATAGTTTCAAACTCAAACTCAAACTCAAAATATCTTTATTTGATTAGACTTCTTACAAAGTACTTTCAAATCGTCAGAAGGACACAAAATACATTATACATGATTATAAATGTTACCACCGGGTTCGGAAGGTAGCTTTTGTTGAGAAGAACCCGGCAAGAAACTCAACAATTACTCTTTTAAAAAAATATATATTATACAATGTTTTTGGTTACAGTATTTATATCTCATGAATATAAGCCCATGGGACACAGCACAAATGCTCAATTGTCAAATATAATAACTAAAATATTACAAATATTTGTGAGCATGGCAAATTCCAGCCAGTCAAAGCAAAGATCAAACTAAGATTAATTAATTGTAGCAAAAGTACAGTGCCAATGGGATTATTTACAATAATTTTTCGACAAAGATACATCCCAGGGTTCCTTATCACAAATATAATCACTTACAGTATAATATCCTTTTTTGAGCAAAACTCCTTTGATGGTCTCTTTAAATTTATTGAAGGGCAAGTTTACAATTTCTGTTGGTAATTTATTATAGAAGCGTGTGCACTGTCCTAAAAATGAGCCATGTACTTTCTGTAAGCGATGCGCAGGCACTACAATTTTGTTTTTGTGCCTTGTGTTTATGTTATGCACATCACATTTTTTTTGAAACGATCCAATGTTTTGATGCACAAATAATAAGTTAGCTAAAATATACTGTGAGGCCACTGTCAAAATTCCAATTGATTTAAATTTTTCCCTTAACGAATCTCGGGGTCCCAAATTATAAATTGATCGTATAGCCCTTTTCTGTAATGTGAATATATTCTCTATATCAGCAGCTTTGCCCCAAATTAAAATAGCATAGGACATAACACTATGAAAATAACAAAAATATACGAGTCGAGCTGTTTCTATGTCTGTATACTGTCTAACTTTACGAATTGCATAAGCCGCGGAGCTGAGTTTTCCTGATAACTTGGATATATGTGGGCTCCACTGAAGTTTGTTATCAAGGGTTATACCTAGAAATACTACTGACTCTACGATATCCAAAGTTTCACCATTTACCATGACCTTTGTATCAACAGGTTTGACGTTTGGTAAAGTGAATTTAATACATTTAGTTTTTTGTGCATTTAAGACTAAGTTATTTACATTAAACCATTTCAATACCTGATCAAGTGCACTGTTTACATCTGCATAATTCGTTTTGGCTCTGTCGACTTCAAACAAAAGAGATGTGTGTTTAAAGGCTATATTAATAAGAATTAAATGATTTCCTTGAGCCCATCAAGAATGAACTGAAATGTTTAAAGATCTCACATAATAGTTGTCAATGTTAATGCTAAGGACAAAATTGACGATAATAAATTGTGACTTTAGGAATGCAACATCAAATTACGCGGTCAGTTGACGAATTTTGCTGCCAGTGATAATATTAGTACCTACTTATGTTAATATTTGTTACTTTAGCCTGTCATATTACTTACTTTTTTCTTTTACTTTGACAATTTGTTATAAAGATACAGGCGCCACGAATTATGAGTGCGCAGCGAATATAGTGGGGATACCGCGCATGTTTTTATTCGCTCAGCGCCATACATATAAACAGAGACAGATTCATAAAAATAATACTGCGCTTTCAAGATACGTGCTCATAGCTCGTGACGTGATCTGTAGTTAATGCAACCCATCCTACTAATCTTAGAAGTATTCTTGAATATCAGTTAGAATGAGATCGAGTTAAAAAATACATAAAAAAGGCTTTAGAACATAAACTATGCGGAAATATTTCCATATTAACAACGGACGGTAATCTAACGACAGATGGAATGTAACGTTATTTTCATCGCATTGCGATCTCATGCTTCCCGCATGCATCTACTGCTATGTACGTTTACAGGTAAATAAGTAGGTGGCTATAGATTGATGTCGGTAGTTTTCCACGCCAGATATCGATCGGCGCAGTTATCTGGTGGAGACTGGAGTCCTGCGGGGTGGGGTCACCCCCACCCGATACATCGATAGTGCCCGCATCATGCACGCGGGTTAATTATTCGAACGAGGGTGACGTCTGGCGCCCTAAACGTAGGACGTCCAATTGTTTACAACTAGCACTAATCAATTGTAAGGGTCGTTGTCCTAATGCCAAATTAAAGCGTCGTAGATAGCATCTATGTAAGACGTAACAGCGAATTGAATACAATAAGCTCACACTAATGGGATAATAGCGATCACAACAAGAGGTTAGATATACGTTGAAGCAATGCAGTTTCTTTGTTACTTTTTGTATTGATTGATTCAGTTAGATAATTTTTATATGCTCACGCCATCCCAGAAGGGTCCCCGAAGGGGTAAGCAGAGGTGTTGTAACAACACCCACATTTCACCGAATATAATCAAGTGCCAACGTGACAGAGGGTGAGTACATCGCCGTCTCAGGCACTATACATACGTCTTTGAATTACTTCTCAGACATATGCACAGGTTTCCTCACGATGTTTTCCTTCACCGTAAAGCACATGGTGTGAAATAACTGCACATCAGTTAGATATTGTACTTGAAAATAATAGTTACAGCGTCATTTTGTAGGTACATAGGTAGCTCACGCTTGTATTCGATGGGGGTAGTCAGAGACTATTTATGTACTGTGTACCCCAAGTTTCTATAGGTTTTGATAGATTGTTTTACGTATTTGTGTGACTAGTCTATAGAAACATACGTAGTATGTAGAATTACTGTTCGCCTTATGTTACGATCCTTACATAGGTATTTGTTTACATTCGTGCATATCTTCATACACCTCAATCGGTTATGAGTGCTCGGAATAACGTAAGATTAAAAATGTATTTATATTAAAGAAATGAGTGTAATAAGCGGTGGTGCCGTAGACTGGCCAGTCCGAGACAAAAGGAACAAGGTTGGAGAGGAATAAAAAAGCAGACCCGGTCAACCCCCTCTGGACGGCGGCAAAAAGTACAAAAGTACCAACCTCCCGCCGTTCCCAGGAATGCTTGGTCCCCTTCCCTCGGAGGGACAGACGCACTCCAACTCGTGGGAGAGTTTTCATGTTCACATTTTTATTTTAACCACAGATTTTATACTTTTAAGGTTAGATGTTACCACCACACAAAAATTGACAATTTGCTCAAAACATAGCACCTTTATATACTAATCTCCTTCGCATTTTGTGAATAATTATTAAAGATACTCTGAAATAACGTTGATGTTATCAACATGTTTAACATTCGTCAAAATTAAACTTCTCTTACTTAATTACCTTCGCGTTTCATTAAATGATAGCAAATATTTTAAAGGTATTGATTTATTCATTGACAATGTATGCATATGCTAAGTAAAGTGTTCGGATTTCCAATAATTGGACATAATTATGTACAGTAATTAAATGAGATTTAATTTTTTTATTTATTAAGGGTAAAAAACAGATACCCAATGTTCGATATTACTAGCTTTTTATATAATATCCAATATTTACTTATTAAGTACCCAAAACCAATATTCACATAATAAGGTAGATTAGTTAAATGCAAAGGTACTGCTGCTGTTGTCGTTTACGTGTGTTTTTAAGGTTTGTGTTAAGTGTTATGTGTGATTTGTGTCCATGTTGCCTATTATCTATGAATTTGTGTGAGCGGATCGGATCAATGGAAAGGGATTAATATTACCCACCTAGGATTATTTTACAGGAACAGTTAAAATGTCATCTTCATCGCCCTGGCCTTATCCCATACATTGTTGGGGTCGGCACTTGACTCAACCCGATGTGGCTGATCACCTTGTCATCAGATCAAATCTGTGATCTGGTTTAAACCAGTTGTCAGACTATTTTAGGCCTCCGACTGACCTGTAGCGATTGCCAAAGATGATTGGCAACCGGGACCGACGGCTTAACGTGCTCTCCGAGGCACGGAGGGAACTCGGGCGGTCACTCATCCAATTACTGGCTAGGCTTAGGGTTGCTTAACTTCGCTGATCGAATGATATGCGCAATAGCAACTGTGCCACGAGCTCCTCTTATAGTTAAAATGTCAATATCAGCAAAAATATCAGTGTGAGCTTTCATAATTCGATGCAGGCGCGAACGTTCCCCTATAACAGTGCGACATATTTTAGGTGTAAATGGATAATGAGTGTGTGTTCACGTATTCGCTGAGAGCGGCTTGCGATACGTCGGTAAATTTAATTAGTAAGTTGGTTACAATCATATTTGTTATGACAGATGTAGTGTAATCCCATTTGATCCAGGAGCAATCTTCTAGCAGTAAGTGTGGGCAGAGAATATTAAACGAGGAAAATAGTACCTATATGAGGATTAAGCACGTGTGCATTTGTAGTGAATTAATTTTAACCAATTTACTGAACCTAAGGAATGTTCCAATTGATAAATATTACATACCAGATAATATTTTTTATTGGAAAATTGTTGTGATTTACTTTTGGTTTATAATAGCAAAATAACAAATATCATCCGGTAATATACTTAGGGGATTAGTTCATCAGCATCCTTAGCAGCATAGTGTAATGTCTGAAATTGGTGATTTCAGTTATATTGAAGAGAAAATGAAAGTGCATTTTTTTTTCTATTTCTTTGGGCCTTCTTTTTTTAAACCACCCCTGTAGAACGGCGAAATAAAACATAGATATTTTTTTATATTTAATAGAGACTAACGAAAAGTAATATTATTAACTGACTTTAAAAAAGGAGGAGGTTCTTAATTCGACTGTATTTTTTTTTACTTAAGGGAATCCACAAAATCTAAGGTTTGTACCAAAATGGAAAGCAAATGGTACTTAGACCTCGCAAAAAAAAAATTTTTGCTAGATTCGAGTTAGATAAAAAAATATGTACCTATGTATGAAACGGATTGAATTCTCATACAGCGTTGATCTGGTACATTGATTATTCTGAGGGGCATCGGAGCATATCAGAATTCATGAATGAACTCGCTCCCCATGTCGGTGGTGATGTCACGTGACGTGTCGTGACTGGACTGACGTGAAACCACAGCAATGATATTCAATTCATAGTCTGGAAGAGACACGATAGGACGCACAGAGATGTGGCGTTATTAGAACGTGAACGCGTTACATGGCAAAGATATAAATATGATGAGTCAATTAATTCTACTTTCCTTAGAACGGTGCAATGAACCTAATTACCGTCACCAAAGGAGGTTATATAAATATTGTTATCTTGATAGTAGTATGGATAAAGTAATTTGGTAATGTAAAGTACTTACGTCATAAGCACAATAACTGCATGATTAGATTGACTGCAGAGAAATAAGTAAAGTTTGACATTATTAAGCAAAGTCTGTTATCTATGGAATTATGCATGTCCTTTCCAGATTAATCATTCATAATTTGTCTATTGTGATAAAATTACGAGCAAGCGACCACTTTTTATATAATAAACAATTTATTCAGGTAGGCTGCACGGGCGGCGAACTCGATTCGGAGCATTTAGCTGTGAAAATATGACACACGCGGGGATATTAAATTTATAAAGTTATTTTGATTGATAATTCAATTTCAAATAGGTTGCTTCGTCTAGCACAATTCGAAAAGAGTCAACGTAGGTAAGTTATTATTTTTATTTTTTGTGACAACGCCATTGACACATCTAGTACATAAAGATTGTATATTGATGTTGTAATGTTGGTACTTGTCGCTTGCCGCGGAGGCCGATAAATGGTGAGCGCTGGTGAGGGGCGCATGGGCAGGTTATTACACTTGCGCTGGGGGAGTTTGATTTGTTCTAATATCAGTGGCGATAAACACAACACTCGCATATCACGTTACATTACACTGAGCCAGTGGTTCGTAACAAAATTGACAGTTTTCACTGATTGAGGCAGCAGCTATCTGCGTGTAATTTATGATCAATTCGAATATTGAAGTATCTACTAACTAAGACTAAGGTGTCTCTATAAACTGTTTTCCATTTTAACCATATTACTTATTTATGTATTTATCTCAACAGGCACATAGCTGTAGCCTCCTCCTACCCTCCCGAGTAATTGGTAATAAAATTGTTTCGTTATAAGTAGGTACGTATACCAAACCTGTACTAGGTTTGGTATACGTACCTACTTAAAGTTATTAATTAAGAGGTTCTATAGTTCACACGAGTCTTCCAACAGAAAAAAATATCAAATAAAAAATCACACAAAAATACTTCTTTATAAATAGTGCACCCCTATGACACACCCTCGCACGCAGTTCCAATCAATTGAGGTACATACTCCACAATAAGTGCTTAATACAAATGTTTTCATATCGTTTAAGGGTTAAAATGGTATGAAATACCGTGGGCAAGAGCTTGTTTTGTTCTGTAATGCAGTAAATGCCGAGTTTACTTCGATTTGACACGAGCTAGAGGCGCGGGAGTGCATGAAGGCGCGTCGGCATGCGGGTGGGGTGCGCGCGCCTTTTTATATATTTTTTAATTTTATTGTGCTGCCAGCTACCCGACAATTTGAGACGGTAAAGGGTGCTTTTGTTGTTCTTTGGGAATTAATATTTATGGAGGATGCAAGGTCGATACACTTTGGGTGACTAAAGGCTACATATTTTTTTAAGCAGCCTATTTGATTCATGTGCCGGACATTGGACATAATATATTGTTTGAATAGTTCGTTTCAAAGTTTTGGGCTGGCAGTAATGAAAACAGTAGCCTGAATTAACGCTAAAGTCGTTTAAAATAGAAATACCGATACAAATCCAACCCCTCAATCGGGGCAGAACGTTTAAACATGATTTAAATAAACATAATAGGAACCAAACGGAGGGTGGTTCCGTGGGAGAGTGCCCTTAAAGCCACCTCGCTCCAGTAGTCTGATCATACCAGAACACTTGGGGTGTTTTATAATTCCAACAATTAATTCAAGGAAGTGCTGTTATGCGACGTGATTACCAAACGATGCGACGGTTATACTTAACGTATTATTTCATTTAAAAATAAGACTGTATTAGGATCTGCAGACCGCAAAAATGAAGAACCCGATACCGCCATGGTCAATAGAGTTTCAACAAATTAATGTTGGACCTGATTGGAACTCTAACGATGTTTTAATGACTTTTTGTTTCACACTGTGTGGAATTTACTATATGCACGTGATACCTTTGACATAAAGGCGTCCATCCGTAAGCTGCGGTCACCACACATCATCCAGGCAGGCTTATGCCACCTTAGTGGTTATGCCACGTTAGTGGTTTAGGAAAAATCGTAATTGAACCCTCAAGCTAGATTTAAAAGAGCCATCGATTTCAAGAAGGTTGTGAAAATATTTGTTTTGGCGCCGAAAAAAATCTGTCTGTTACTACTTTTATAAGAAAATACATTAGTGTTTTGTAATATGATCCTGCAATAAATTATTGAAATTGAAATTCTCGGTTGCAATTTTTGTATAAAGTAAAGTAATTATTCCAAACTGTTGGAATATAAAGTAGAGGTTATCACTTCAGCAGGCAACAGGATGAAAGATAATACGCTTAAACTGGTCACTTGTTACATACATTCTTGAGTTCCTTTCTGGGTATGTGGCGCAGACAATTCGTTTAGTTTCTAATACAAAAATAGTATTTCACAAAACAAGCATCCTGTATTCCATTTATATATCACCGAAGTAGTCTACCTGAAAAACAAAACTTTACGCAATATCTCGTGATGCAGATATTATACCCTGACGACATACCAAGCCTTTTCGCAATTAATTGAAGGTCATATAAATATTGAGGACACTATTAGTCAGCCAGATATGATACCTAGATATCAAATTACTGACCAAGTCCGTTCAAAACCTGACTTGTAATAACAGAATAAATAATAAACATATTACAGTGACATATGAGCTGCCAAAAAGCAGAAACTCTGACTTTGTTGGGTATATAAAATATTGGGTTTTAGGCGTTTCTGATTTAGTAATTTTTCATCGAAGACTTTTCTGCATACGTTTTGAAAAATCATCTTATAAATTAAAAGTAAAAAGATAATTGTAGGGAAATAAAACGAACTATGTATACATAGTATTTAATTTAATTCGGTTTAAATATTGTTCGTTTAACAATGTAAATAAATCGAAACGGAAATTTGACTACTACCGGCCGTATTTTGAAAAAAATATAAAAGTTTATAGTCTATAGCATTTTTAATTGATATCATGCTTTTACGTTTTGTTAAGCGTTTGTGTCATCTCTCGTGTTATGGGCTCGGAAAAGATATTGTTAATTAAGTATATTCGTTTTGCAGAAAAAAAATTGCCCTCTATTTTATTTTTATACATAGCAATATTTTATTTTTATACATAGCAATATTTCATTAAAAAAATAGTTAATCAGATAAAGTAACTACATATGAGATGGGATAAGGGCAGGCGGATGATGAAGAATCCTATAAAATAACGCATACATTTTCAGAATAATCTTATTTGAGCCATGAATATCGGAGAGGGGAGAGATCTAAGCATGAAAAATACTATAAAATTAATTTTCGATAATCTTTCTTGAATATTCAGAAATAATCGGGCGATCACATGGCATGCCCATGAGCGACATGTATATAATTAAGTTTTGTTCAATAAAAGTCTGCAGTAACCGATTTTTTTTATTTTTTTTAATAGCAGTTTCTGCTGCTGTCTGTTTACTTATCGTACATACTCGTAACACTATGAAACTTTCCGCGACCCATTCCCCATGCTTTTTGCAATGGTTCTTGAATCTTATTTTTTTATCTCAAATCGTTTTGCTGTCAAAGTTTGTACATTATTGTAGGGGTAAGTAAAGAATAATAAGATTTTACGGCATACCGGACTAACCTCAGTGGTATTTGATATGCTAGGTATCTGAAGCATTGAAAAAAGGCACTTGAATGAATACCAGCTGGAATTAAATGATGACGTTACATGACCTCATCATTTTAATAATTAATAAGGTATCCTACGCCTGAATTCAAGGTAAAATATACAATAGCCGATTTAACTTCACTAAAGTAGACATTATTTCCAAAGATATATTTGAAGAATCGTCCCTTGAACAGGGTACATTTTATAACTGGGACTGGGATTTCATTACTCAAAAAAAATAAAAGAATTGTATCGAGTCACTGTCAGTACCTGAGTGGCCGAGCCATCGGAGTTAGAAGGCATTTCAAAACAAAGAAATGGAGTCCTTGCCCTCTGAGAGTAGCCCTCGGCGCGAGCGCACAAAGGGCTGTGATTGCGAGGGAGCGAGGGGGGAGTAGGGAGGAGAGAGGGGGCAGGTGAATGACCTCGCATCGGGGTGGCCGCCCCCTGCGCACGCTTGGCCGACGGTCTGTAACGTCCCTAGTTCCTATGCAAGTATTTATAAAATCTACCATCCCGCCCTGAGACATTACAGCTTTTTTCCAGTAAAAAAGAAAACAAGCTCGTTTCACAGTTAATTTATATTCCAGGAAGTATTTTGTAGTTCGCGTAAAATAAAGCTGGCTAGAACTTCCTACCCGACTCAACATAAGATTAAAGAATAAATTACTTACTTGCAATTTGCAATTAACAAATTACTATTTATAAAAAGTCCGCATAAACTATTCTTAAAGTTGTCATTGTTATAATTGCATTGTAGGAAAGGTCCCTCCCTTTACAAAAAGTTAATAGATAACAGCTCATAAGCAATCGATTCCGACTGACCTCAATTCCTTGCCTATTTTAGTTCGATGCAGTGGAAGGTCATATCTGTCTTATTTTGTCGTTGTAGTGTTGTAAAATGCAAATGACCATGTTATATATTTCCAAGTGCCCTGGATGCAAAATTACGAGTGTATTTAAAGGTGTTAGAATATGTAGCAATTAGATTGGAACTGGGGGAAAAGTGCATGAGATCGGGTTTAATGGAAAAAGTCGCGCTTACAAAAAACAAGATAGTAATTATAACGATTAAAGGTTCCGATAATGTCTCGTTTCAAACGACTGAATGAAGCGTGAGATTGTTTTCCATTAATTTCTATCTCAAGATCTCAGTATGGTCTGGTGATAATACCACGTACAGGGGCCGTACAGTCGTACAGATGGCCTAGTGTGGGTTTTTAATTGCCGTCGCCGCAAGTCACCGTGTTGACGTAAACGTAGAATTGTATAGGATCGAAACAGCGCCATCTGTCAGCCCACAGATGGCACTATTTTGCTTACTTAGGACGGAGAGTTTAAGAAAACTCGCACAGGGCCTTTGGTGCAGTATGAGCGCTCAGCGAAATAGTGGGGATAACTGTCGGATTACTGCCCCATACTGACAAACAGAGACTAACTCATAAAATGACTACTGAGCAAAGTCAGCGCTCATAACTTGTCACGGCACCTGTAGGTACGTATATATCGTGCAATACTGCCTTCATACTGTACTTAAATGTATTTATGGATGTGCTGTCTGCGGCCCAACCGCGGCTATTTTGGATGTGTGACAGTGACAGATTTAAATACGTCAAGTACTCACATCAGTCTCATAGGACATGATGATACGAGCTCATTTAATGTTTATTATCTTTATGCTTTCTTATCTTATACAAGGTTAAAATGTCTTTGAAATTGAATTTGTTAAAGTAAGTAGGTACCTACTTAATATAGTACTAACTTACACGATATATAAAGTTAGGTAGGTACAAGAATACCACAAATAACTGTTATGTTACTATTAAGACCCTATATTATTCTATTCCCAAAATATCTCCTAGCCTTGACCACCCAGATATCCTCCCCTAGTATACAAGTAATGTAACAATGTATCCTTTTCTTGTTTTTACTTTTAAGCTAGCTGTGCCCCGCGGCTACACCCGCGTAGACTTAATTTCATGGATGTCACATTAGCTATCCGCCAGTGAAAGTTCCGTTAAAATCTATCCAGCCATTTCGGAGATTAGCCTGAAAAAACAGACAGACAGCGAAAAAATTTAAAATTAGTTTTTTTCTATGTGTGTACCATGTAAACTTTCATATGCGTTTAGTGAAAAGCTTTCATTTTGGAATTGCAAACAGACACTTCAATTTTATTTATCTGTATGTATAGATATAGATGGTAAACTAAATTGAAAATGAGATGCTAATGCGTGACGATTGCTGTAAGACTTAGGTTAAAAGCGTTCGTGAAGAATAAACCGACGTTTAGATGGATATTATAGGAATCGCCGCCTGGTAGAAATTGGATTATTTTGAAATTGAGGTGCTAAAATGTATACTACGCGGAAGGGTGATAAACTGTTCTATGCATTGTACCTAAAACATTGTAAGTACTTGATTAGCGAAAGGCAGCAAACGCGCGACCGTAACAAATATATATGCACAATAATACGATTCAATTTCAACAGATAAGACTCAGACCAAGAGAGAAGCGATGATAGCATAAGGCCAACTTTTTTGTAAATGCTGTATAAAAAAATACGCCAAATACGCCAGGTACTTGACCTGTATGTCTTACATAATATCTACTCCCCCACCCCTCACGAATAACATAAAAACGAATGTGACTATTATTAGCAAATTTCCTTGTTTTCTAACGCTTCGTAAGTTGTAGAACTGTTATTTCAGTCTTTCACTTTTTATAGCTGCATAGGCAATGAAGTCGTAATTATTTGATTGTTACCTTTGAAAGTAGTGCAGTGATTGTACGCGACCCCCACCTGTGGCTCCCCTAGCCGGATATGGGGCATTTGCATCACAATCAAACGTACCCTCACGATTGGTTCCGGCGACGACCCCGCTGGGGCACTGGGGGCATCATCCGACGGGATCCTTATCGATACTCGTAAATGTTGCCTTCCGGTCAATTTCCGAGTTTATTGAAAAGCCCATTTTATCGGGACTAGTTTGTTTAGTAAATTAAGTCAGTGAATTTCATTTGTAAAGTTTAGCCGGCGTTTCTCAGCTCAGAATGAAAATTTATCGTATTTGTAAAATATTTGAGACACTCGAAAATTATAAAAACTAAAAATAACTAATCAGGCATCTAGGAACGCGGTTCCAGTTAACTAGCGGTCCCAGTCACATGAATCCTCGAAAAATTTTACTCGTGTAATGATTCCCAAAAATAATGTTACTTGAAATCATGGTTTTATGATTATGGTTTCATGTGGTATTTGTATAACTTGCAGGTCTTGAATGAGTAATAGTGATTTTATGAGTCTGTTTCTGTCGATATGTTTGGTGTGAGGCGAATCAAAACTTGCGCAGTATACCCACTATTTTCGCTGAGTGCTCTTAACTCGTGACGGCACCTGTACACCCGTACACGTACATTGAAAAACCTCCTACGCAAAAAACACTTATGGTTTAAAAATTACTCCTTAATAAGTAAAAAAACTGGTTGAAGCATCAAGTCGAAGTAATTATTTTGAAAAGAGCTGATCTTCTTACACTGCTGGGCCGATATTAACCAGACAGCTAAGAACCACCGCAAGGGTTTCCTTTCGTGTCGAATTCGTACCATCCGTTTCAGAGCTACGATGCCACAGACAGTCACACAGATACACCCAGAAACTATTCTTATTTTATATATACGTCGTAAAGAAAGCACTATCAAGGGGTTGGTTATTATTTGGATAGTGTTAGGCCCGTTTAAACTACTTTTACTAAAAAAATACTTTTGGCAAATCTACAACAGACAGATAGACACCAAAGCGAGACTCTGAGTTCCGTATTTTGATATAAAATATAGTTGATTAAAATGACCCAAATCAAACTAAACCTCGAGACGTTTCGAGTTCGATATATTCATGGCCTCTGTAATAATGCTGAATATAAAATTGTCTGCATAGCAATTGAATACCTGCAAGGCGGCACAATATTGATATATTATGCAGCCAGAATTGGAGATGAGACAGCACATGCTAACGAAGCAACATGCACAGTTCCATGGTAGCTCTGTAAAATACATACATACATTATGCTCATTAAATTTATTTCCCGAAGGAGTAGACAGAGGTGTACTTATAGCACACCCACATTTCGCCGTGCAAAAGGCGACGAGCCTACTGCCATTATACAGGCACTAATCCAGACTCCGTGCTGCTCATGATCCTCCTGCCCTTATCCCATGTTATTTGTGGTCGCTGCAATGTGTTCCTTCTCTTCCACTTCTCTCTATCAGCCGTCATATCTATATTCTTAGGAACTACTGTTTTGAATTGAAAAAATTGCGTATAAAGCGATCTTGCCAGGTTCTTCTCAGTAAAGCAACCGAACCTGGCGGTAGCATGTATAATCCTGTATAATTATGTCATTCTGACGATTTGAAAGTACTTTGTAAAAAGTCTAATCGAATAAAGATATTTTTGACTTTGACTTTGACATGTGCAGCGACTATTTACTAGTCATGCAGAAGTTATCATAAGTTAATTATGAGGAGTTCTTCCTGAGTAAGTCATACAATAAATTAAGACCTGAAACGATGGTTGCGTGAATTATGATATATATGGCTAGTAAGGTTGTGCCAGCTGATAAAACAAAGGGAGGCTGAAAATAGTTCGCAATATGTAGTCATATGAAATGATAATAATACAGCAACTGACAACAACGTCCAATTAGTGAACTGTGTCCATGGAATTAATAAGTCGTACTTACGCGCAAACGTGGCAGGCTGAGAAAAAATGGCAACACGAACTCAACGCCTACCTGAACAACTGGCCTTGCAACTGGCAAGCTGGATCGCAAGGCATGGAAAGGGAGGTCTTTGCCCAAAAGTGGGACACATCGGTCTCATAATTAAAAAAAAAGCTTATTAAATTACATGACTATGCCCAAGTATAAGGTTTTTGTTACGTCCAAACGTTGTCGCTTGACCGTGCGTTTTATCGTGGCTCAAACTGTGTTGATACTTTTATGGTAGCGGGTGATTGATTGAATGCCAAAGGTAGCGGAACAAAACATTTTGAGCCATGCCAAAACGCAAGATTAGGACGCAAGGTTGCGACGAAGTTTGAACATTTATAAACCTGGGGCCCAACCATGAGCTCTTAATGCAATGTTCGTGCAGCTGTGCGACAGTGACAGACTTATACACGTCATATACATCTGTCTCATAGTAAGAGTAAAACTATCATGGCAATAAGAGGTTACGGTAAGGCCCCTGAACTTACTTGGGGTATTGTAGTAAAGTATACATGAGTTTCATTGAGGTACCATATCGGTGTTTGTTTAACCCATCAGTGCCCACCTCTTTCAATAAAGCGTTAATATGTAGCCTAAGCGTCGTAGATACAGCCTCCACACTTTATCCGATACAAAAACATTTGGTACCTAAGTAAGTGTAGGTTGTAAAATATTCATGTACAATACGAAAACAAAATGGTTGTTTTAGTGACCACTATTTCTTGGGTTGTGGAAAAGGAAAAAAGAGGATATGGGATCGTTCCGTCTTTATTACCGTCAAGACCATTTTTCCGAAACGTGTGGAAATTTTATAAGATAATTTTCTTGCTTTCTACCTAATTTTATGATTCTAGGTCAACACGTGCACCCTCACTTAGTGAACAGGAGGAACACCGTGGAGCTTAGTCGGTGCAAGTCCAATATAACCCTTTCACTGCCTCTGCGGCGATTGGGGCGTCCATAAAGAACTCTCCACATAAAAAAAAATAAGAAGGTCAACCTACCTTGTAAGTTTTGATTCTCATGCGAAAGTCAGATAATACCATGCAACAGTTTTGCAACAGCTAAGTCTGTCCCTCAATACAATTTGAACGGAACCCTCAGTACGCGAGACCGTCTCACACTTCTTAGTCAATTATTAGGGTTTCGTACCCAAGGCTTTAAACTGAGCCCTATTATTAAGACTCCGCTGTCCGTCCGTCTGTCTGTCCGTCCGTCACCAGGCTGTTTCACATGAACCGTGATAGTTAGACGGTTGCATTTTTCAAAGATGATGTATCTGTTGCCGATATAACAACAAATTTGGTGGGCTCCCATATAACAAACGTGAAAATTTGCCGTTTTTATAGATAATAAATAGTGCCGAAACATTCGTGCGCGAGTTCGTTTAGCACTTGGCCGTTTTTTTAGCTACTCCTAGAATGTTCTAGCGTTGTAAATATAAATAATGTAAGCATTCTTTACCAAATTCCATACCAACCTTTATTGTTAGATATCCCATTCATCGAAGAAGGCTATAGGCTATATACCATCACGCTAAGACCAATAGAAGAGGAGCACCAATGAAGTAATTACCCATTACACGTGGACGAAGTCGCGGACAGAAGCTAGTATAAATACTTACATACATACATACATATGCTCACGCCTGTATTCCCTGAAGGGGTAGGCAGAGGTGTTGTTATCACCACACCCACTTTTCACCGAATTTTTGATTAAGTGCCAACGTGACAGATGGTGAGTCCATCGCCGTCTCAGGCACTATATACATACGTCTTTGAATTACTTCTCAGAAATATGCAGGTTTCCTCACGATGTTTTCCTTCACCGTAAAGCACGTGGTGTGAAATCACTGTGCATAAGTTTTTTAGAAAAACTCATTGGTACAGGCCCCGCTGGGATTCGAACTTGCGTCGCTTGCGTAGCAGGCGACTGCTCAAACCCCGAGGCCACCACGGCTATAAATACTTTGCAGACATAAACTAACTATCGGGTATAAAATACCTACCAATGTGGATATGTTCTGCTTCAATGATTAGATTCATCTGACAATCGATACAAAATTAGGTCGCGCCAGGCAGTGTTAACGGATTGTTTTATTGGGTGAGATTCGATACTCGTCGCCGTATAATATAGCGTATTACACGAGTTAAGTAAAAACTATACCTCAAGGATCTCTCAAAACGCCTGGTTGACGTCTCTGGTGACCGTCGAGCTGGTTCTTACCTCGGTCAGAGGATCAGAGCAGCGAGGTAACGCAGCCACCTTAATGGGCATTTTTTTTGCAGAAACAAATTTAAATTCTGTGTTTTATTTATAATTTGTTTTTTTTTATTATTTGTAATTAGTTCTATTGTACTAGATTTAAGTTAATGGTATATAATATGTGTAATAAATCTGCCTATATATTAACAAAATTTACTGATGGTGCCCTGGTGGCCTTGGGGTTAGAGCAGTCGCATGCTACGCAAGCGACGCAAGTTCGAATCCCAGCGGGGCCAAATAATTTTGCTTTACGGTGAATGAAAACAATGTGAGGAAACCTGCATACGTCTGAGAAGTAATTCAAAGACGTATGTATAGTGCCTGAGACGGCGATGGACTCATCCTCTTCACCCTCAATCATATTCGATGAAATGTGGGTGTTGTTGTTACAAAATCTCTGCTTAGCCCTTCGGGGACCTCTCTGGGATGGCGTGAGCATTTTTATTTATTTTATTTTTTATTAATTTGTGCGTGATTCCGCGCGCGTCATCTACTGCATAGTATAAACTATCTAACTATATAGAACGAGTTAAACGATCATGTCAAAAACATTCTCACTAAATATTCGCCATGATTTGTCACTTGATTATGCAAATTCAGATGAAATTAAGACATAGCGAGTGAAACCACGGCCACAAATAGTTATAAATAAATGTCAATAATAGTTCGTGGCAAGGCCCCTGGATCGCAAGCAGACCAGTATCTTCAAAGCTTGTATATTGGCAAACGCTTATCGCTCATTGTGGCGCAGTAGACCCAACCCTGACCTTCTGATTATTGAAGCACGCTCGCCCCACGTCCTGCTTGATATACATCTTATTTACCTCCATACTACAATGTATTCTATCTAGTTGGAAATAGTAGGTAGGTTGTGTTTTGTACTCTTCACGCTCACACGGCTGGACGGATTTGGTTTAAATTTGGGATTGTGATAACTTATATCTTACTTAGTTACGGTTTAACACATCATGCTATTAATACTCGGGAATATCTCATACAGCAGTTATATATAGCTCATGGATGTGTTACTTTGTGTGATACTTTAAATGGATAATTAATCGGATTACAAAGATATTTAAAAAATAGGCTTTTGCTTAAAGAAGTCAAAAGGCAAAAACGAACTTAGCATGTCAGCTGCAGCAGTGCAACGAGTGATACAATAGTAGGTACGATACCGGAAATAATATATTTTTTTATAGATTGATACCATAAAATGGTTTTATCTATCTTGTCTATTATAGGTTTCCTTAGTTGGACAACGATAAGGCATAATAGTTTAAAGTCTAGGTTCAGAGTCCTGGGGTCAAGGTGAACTAGTGATTTTTATTCCTTATCACCGGTTTAATTTCGGGTCGAATTCTGACCAATCTTATCGACATTAATGTAAGGCACACAGAATAGGTAGGTACGAATTTATCTTTCCATAATTTGAGATATTTACCTTTTTTACATTTACAACAAGAAAGTAGAACCTACGGCGGTACTGGTAAGTTCTATAATGCAATGCCTCGGAACAGCTACCAAAGTACCTACCTATTCCTAGAAGCAATCATTTCTCGGTGTCGCTTCACATCACATGTCATGATAGGTAGGTAGGTACCTATGACGTGGTGTCATCTCGCGGCCTTGTAAATTTTCCTGCGCGCATGGGGCAGACGGGGGCAGGCAGGGTGAGGGGCGGGTGCTGCGGGGGCTGGCGGGGCCGGGGCCGGCGTAGAGGGCGCGGCGGGCGGCTGCGCACCCGCTGGGGCCTCTCGATCACCGCCCGCGCAGCCGCCGCAAGCCGCGACGCCGCACGAGGGCAAATCTCCGGGGCATTTTTCGTACTTCACTTGACGTCACCCGGATTGAAATCTATCAGATGCCACGAGTGCCTCCACACGCACTAGTCATTAATACCCGTTCGCGGCCTTTATGCCTCTCGACGCGAAAGATCCGAGCGCAGCGAAGCCCTTTCTCTAATTAAACATTCCTACTTTTACGATATGAAAGACGCTGTAGTACCTGCTGAGAAGTAGGAAAAACTAACGGTTCAAAGAATGATGAGTGTGCCTCGAATGCACACGTGTGGGACGCGTTTGCGCAAGGCGCCTCCCAAAACCAAACCGCACGAAGGCGCCAACGCGTTGGGCGCGCTGCAAGCTGCGATGAAACCAAACCACCGTGAACTAGAGAAATTGTTAATCTTGCAAGTCATACAAATTACACACTCTTTGAAGTGTTTGAATACTTACTTGAAATAAAATTTGTTTAGAACGCATTACGACTTCCTGACTCCCAATAGCCATTGATTTCATGAATATTCAAGAAAGGCAAAACAAAGTTTCATCCAAAACCAAAAAGTTATGCGCAAAATTATGTAGATTGTTATGACCCATTTAGCTATCCAGGGCGTTACTCACTATTTATTCTAGCAAATATTTGAAGACAAAATGTTAAATAGAATCCCAGATTACGGTATAACACCTCCAGTCACCTACCGGAGCCCCTGCTAACAGACTACACGTGGAGCTCGGAGGCTATTGCGCAAGAGCCGACCGCGCACCGACGCTTTCCTTACGGTCACTACCCTTCAGTTACACAATGTTTGCCCACAAACCAAATTCCACTGTTTTTATTGACCCATCCACTTGGATTAAGCGTCACTCAAACAACAACCTTCGAAATAACGACCCATTAGAAATCCTTTCGGGGATTGATTTAAATAAATAACCTTGATTTGAATAAGTCGAAAATATACATTTATAGAAAAACTTGGTATGAATGGTAAGGGATGATTAGTAAGCACATCTAAGTAAGTACTACTTTACCAAGGTATAAAGTGAAGGTCACGATTATCATACAATGGCAACGAACCGATCTGTATGTCGGTGCGTCGCTGTCGAAACGGTGACAGAGTAATTGTTATGTAACGTATTTAAATTGGTAGCTTTTTGCTTATGTGTGCGCTTTGCGTTAGTAGAGATGCAAGGTGACTGGGGTTAGAGCGAGAGTTCTTCTCAAAATTGACGGTCCGGTCAATACTTTTTACTACCATTTTGTGCTCAATAGATATTAAAATTTCTCCAGACACTAATTGGTATCTTCTGCAAATGCTGGAAAGCCCATCAATATTAGGTTCGATTTTCATTAAAACAGTATCAAATAAAGAGTTCTCATTCAACCATCCATTGATATAAGAATAAGAACTAAGGTGGAACGCATATAAGACTGGTACTTACCTACTGTATAAGATTACTACGATCCTAATAACTATGCAACCTTTTAATAACTAGAATACTAATGTACTAACTTTCTTTGAGACGAGGTTAAGCTGTAAATATATTCTTATGCACAAAGCACCCAGTAAAAGCAACTTAAAACAACATCTGCCTTTTCTATGTCGTGAAGATGACGGGAGATTTGTGTGAGGTTGTAGACAAAATTCATATACTATCTATCTACCTACTTATCCATCAATCCAATGCACTAGGTCAATGGCTATTTATTTTAAGTAAATCAGTTATCATTGTTATGGTCTGCATCATAAGGGTGTCATGTCATCCATTGTTTCATATTTTCAAAGGTGCAAAAAGGAATCTAAAATACTTATTCTTGAAATATGACGTTGTATCTATTGCTTCTCCGAAAGTCTCAATAGCTGTAATGGTATCATTTTTAATGATAGGGTGAGTTGGATTAAATGTGCTAAAATTGTGTTCGAGAATCGTTTACTCATCTTGTCGAAAGTAGGTACGATGTTCAAAAACATTCGCTCTTAACAGACAGAGACTAGACGAAGCCACAACTAGACCCGTCTAATGACTAACCGGAGAACCTGTCTGCATCCATTATCCTACACCCATCACATTCGGATACCTTTGTTTTTTGTGGCTCGGAGAATAAAAACTTTTTACTCATTGTATTACATAGCTTGTGAGAATTTTAACCTTTTACTTAAAAATAAGTAAGTACTTAAATACTTACATACAATATTAACTGCGTACCTTCACTTTGTGCCTTTGCATAAGTTAATAAACAAACAGGTTTACTTTATACGCTGGAAATGTATCGCATGTGTTTACTTACTGGTGCGAGATATGTACTCTTCCGGGCATAAAGGCGGAAATTTTGTCCCAAAATCCAAAATATAAAAATCACCCATACGCGTGTCGCGATGGGTCGACGACCTCTTGTGGAACCACCCTGATTTCACATTGTTCATCTCTGTCTATCTTGAAGACGATTGATATGGTCACACCGTTCACACCGTCCATTCTCACGTGCGCGCGCGTTGCACTATGCCGTGCCGTGAAGCGCCTATCAAAAACTTCTATCCCACTCTGGGATACGGAAGATAGGAGGTACCTCTGTAAGTTCAGCAGATACATTTAAGGTGGTGAAAAACTGGGTAATGAACTTTATCATTATTCCAATAGAGATTGGAGAGCTTTGTACTATTCAAGCTCTTATGTTTTTGGGTCAATAAACAAGCGCCCATGCCTTTCTTAGCTTTTAAAGTCATCAAAGGTGTCTGTAGTTTATAGCCATGATAATATCATCACAAACCAACAGTTGCATTCGCATCTTATTATATCAAAGATCCACTGTTAATGTCGTCTAGATCTAGCGGCCCGTGTATCGCGCGCGATTCACGCGTATCACAATCGTAGCACTCACTGTCTGCAAACTCTCATCCGTAGCCGATCCCTTTTCACCGCGAAAGATACTCGAATGCTCGAAAAGTAGGAGGAAAGGAACGGATATACTTTTTTCTAGCGCTTGCTTGTCTGCCTCATTCTTTTTAATTTATTTGGTCGCCCGAGGCTCTGAGAACGCATCTGATACCGCTAGTTTTGAATTTGCTAGCGTTAATTTCCTGTTTGATATTCGTAGACAATTTAGAACAGTTTTTTAGCTGGGAACAAGTAAAATAATGGCCATTTTAACATAATGATAATATCGTTGTATGGGCCTACTTACATTGTTCAGTGGAAGCACTTAACACTTTTGAAACAATACTTACTGTAAACGCCCATAATATGAATTTTGAAAATTATTATTTCTTAGGTTGTTAAATCAAATTGAAAGCATGCGTCAAATAATTATTCTAGACTGTAATCTAATCTAATAACTCACTTAGCTTTAGACCTACTTAAAAATCAAAGAAATTACTCCGTTTTGTGGACTATTGTTATGGAAACGAACGATATAGTACGTACCTACCCTGTTTTAATATTATTACAAATCTAGAACATTGACTGTGCTACGATATTTCTTGAATTGCGACGGTGGCGTAGCACTTTCCTTTAAAATTTTTAATTTATCTATACATTTATGATCTAAACAAATATCCACTCATAAACGAATAAAGCTTACTTTGTATCGCTTCATAAAATGTATTATGTTAAGTATCATTCAATACCTTCAACTATAACTTGTTTTCCTGGTAAACAATAAATCTACCTTCGTGTTGTTGTTACATACAAACATAACCTCCTCATTTGTGCTAGGTAGGTAGTCCTATAATAAATAAGGTAGGTAGGCGTCGCCGCTCAAGGTCTCACGTCGTATTACCTACCTAATGGTGTGGTGGTTGAGATTATCTGTCTGTTTAAGTACCCGCTGCGCTGTGTTAGTTGCGTTCACTGCGATTCACGATTTAGCGCAAGCGCCAACTCACCTCACCTGTCAAAGCATTTAACCCTTCGATCATCAAACTATTCAATACAACACATAAATGGCTACAACATAAATGGTCAATTTGTATACCTAAACATAGGAACAATATACTAACAAGCAAAACTTAAGTTCCTTTCTAGATTTCAATGCATTAGGTACGAAAATTTATACTTACTCGCATGTGAAAGTCATACCATAAAATCTTTGACCAAGATGAACACCGTTGTCTATTTTATGGCCTCTTGAAACATTGTAAAATGAAAATTGTTAGCGATGTTTATAATTACCTACTCCATGTTTATTGAGAATCGTAGTTGGGATTATTCGAACAGTCATTAGACTGTAGACTGTAAAATATGATTTACTCATGTCTCCACAAGGCTCCAACGAGCGTAGCAATAAAGTCTGGCTTAAAATGACTTTTGGTAGAAAAAGGGAAGAGTAGAAGTTGGGTAGTTCAGGTACATATAAGTAACAAAGCCAGTAGGAGCAGTCCTCCGAAGCGCTGACCTTGCGGCGTGGGAGCTAGAAATCGGGCCCGAGCGCTTACGCAATCTCTACCACTCGGCCGCGCGCCTCCGCGCTCGCGCCACTTCGCCACGCGGTCACCTCGCTTGCCCTTCATGCACACATAATCCTAACTAACAATCCATTTATAATAAAGGATATAACAAACAAAACAATGCAGCTGCAAAGCATTAGTTGTAACTAATGCAAGTGTCTTTGGGGATGGCTTTGTCTGTTCTCTATACAATTTTGGATGCTAGAACAACTATGTATTGTTCTTGCGGAAGGTCTAGAACAAAAAAGGGTGACGTGGGATCTATAATTAACATTGTTGACCACATAATTTCTACCACTTATAGATTGAAGGAGTGAAGGGGACGTCACGTCACGTCAAATAGGTACTTATTCGATATTAAAATATAAGTAGGTACTTAGGTACTTGCTTAATGTGTTTCACTAACACTTTGACACCATGGATAAAAAGGAACTAGTTCTAAATAGTCCATTCAGCGATGCATACCGGATACTATTTTAGGGTTAATCGATTCACCGGCAAAAGTTCAGTTTTCGTGAGATGGAATTAGTGATGAGGCGCATAGTAACGGGACCGAGCTCACTAACGGCTGCTGTGCCGGGGACCGAGGCCGCCCTCGATTCTGTACTCTTGGATTTACTCATTCGATTCAAATCACAAGCCTTCTCGCTCTTAACAGTCGCGAATGAAGAGATCCGCGTTGCGAGACGGAATCGAATGCAAACTACGATCCGAGAGATTGTTAACAAGAGGGTGCGTCGCGCTCTGCATCGCAACAACATCGACATACAGGTGTCGCTGATTGTGTGTCCGCAGACAGATAACTAACAAGACATGACATATCAGAATTTGGAACACGATAATGTCATTATTCCGTATTTGCCATCGATAAAAATTGGGTAACAAATTCTTCACTTTAAAGTCAGATCAATTACGACTAATGTCTAACTAATGAGAATTTTGCTTTGTATCCTTATTGGCTTTATTGCAATGTTATACCTACTTATAAATAATACATGTTGTAATAACAATACTAATAATGACTAATTGCATGTGGTTTCGTAATGTCGCAATACCGGTATACAATAACGAGAGTGAAACGCATCAAATTATTTAATGTGGTGGTTGCAATGATATTATATACCTACAACTAAAGAGGCAGATAAATTTTAATAGCTTAGACACGAAAACGGCCCAATTTACTCAAATTATTATCCTATCTTTTGTACTATTCATTCAAATTTTAAAATAAACTTAATAATAATTGTAAGTAAACATTACCATACAAATAAACAAATATGGCAAAGCAACTGGCACCTACTATATTATGTTTCGTTAAATTATATTTTAATTAGGTATGTATAGCGAAAACTTAGGTAAGTAGGTACCTATAGCGAGTCTGATATGGCAGGCATAGCTGTCACCCGCTAGCCGCTAGCCCTTCTCGGAAGTGGGAGTTGGTCAAGCTGGAATCAGGCCGCCGCTCCCTCTGACACACATTGCAACAATCCGTCCTCAACTCGCCGTTTAAAATAATACATATGAGCTTATACTAAATCAATGTAGGTAGGTAGGTACCTAGGTAATCTTATAATGTAATTCATTAGTCATTAAATTAGAGCTTTTATTCATGTAGTCGATACTAATACTATTAACGTCGTCGATACTAATAGCAATATATATTTTGAATTTGCTGTTTTCATTAATGTAGCGTTTAACTAATTGTATCTATTTTTGTTAGGTATTACTTACTATGTTACGTCCGCGTTTTATTAGGGATTCCTGATTTAACTCTATTAACAATATAGTCTATGATATTCTGTGATAATGTAGCCTACAAACGGCAAAATATTTTTTTGAAATCAGTTCAGTAGTTTTTAAATTTATTTGTCGCATACAAAAATACAATTCTAAATCTTTATAATATTGTAGTGTACACACTACGGGGAATAAACAGGGAAACTTACAAGCAGAAACCGATAACAGTTTATAAATAATGAGTTTAAGTGTTAACCTTGGGTAGGTTTGAAATTTATGAACAAAAATATTTATTGCAAGTTGATTGCCAAGTGTATGCACAAGCAGCTACTGATTGAAGTAATAGTAAGCAAGCACGCTATAAGATACGTAGAGAGAGGTGTCAAGATGAAAGGAGGGTGGTCCATCAGGGACGTACTCTCATATTGCAGAGTATGTTATTGCCGGCCGTGAGATATCTAACAGTACACGTCGAAAATTGAGCGTCCGAATCGAGTCATTGAACCGAAACCCGACCGTTAGCCGCACTGATTCTAGCAGGACGGGCCCTTCCACCTCTTACGATTGCATCCGACATTTTTAGGGTTCCAGATCGAATATTAAAACCGGAACTGGCCGCTCCGAACATATCGCTACAATTCGAATCAAGAATTCAACTTGCTACAATTTTTGAGGTCGTTAAATGAAGAGGAAAATTTAAAATTGAGCTTGAACACTGTAAATGGTCAACTCGGAATGAAGTTAACTTGATTGGAAGCAAAACAATTGAATAAAAGGCAAGAGAAGGTATCAAAGATGTATAATTAGTTACTTATCAAGAATTAATGAAGTATGTGGACAGGTTTTTGAATGAAGTTGTTTAAGTTGACGATAGCATAATCTGTATTTAATAAGCGGGCGGGCTCAATAATAACATCAACCACTTTGAGGCAATTGAAGGTAGAGGTACTTTATTTATACATACTTCATTTCGAACTACTTAGCTTCTACCGACGACTTAGTCCGCGTGGAAGGGAAGTTACTTTGGGCTAACGCTAATTTAGCTCGCGATTGATATTAGCGTGATGCTATCTGACACTGGAAGGTTTTTTTTAAATAGGACTAGTAGTTTCTGAGATTAGCGCGTTCAAGCAAACAAAAAAACAAACCCTTAACTTTATATATTAGTAAAGATAAGTAATATACCATAAATATACAAATAGTTTAGATACATGTTTAGGAATGAATGAGAAGCATCTTAATTTAAATAAAATTGCCTTTCTCACAAAACTTCCCCGTGCTGTATCTAATTGTATGTTTAAACATGGCAACAATCTCACGGGGAAGTTTGTGAGAACTCCCCGTGAGATTGCCATATTCATCACAAATGTGTTATAAGTGTGTCGTAAGCGAGATCAATATCCGCATTAACATGTGAAATGCATTGTTTGTATGACACACAGTGACAGATAATAGCTTTAAAATAGTCAGACACGAACACATGAAGGAAACTGGTAGTTCTGGAGAAAATATTCTACCCACTAAATGTAGACAAATAATGAAATATGATATCGCCATCCCATAGCAAAGCAACCGCGGTACACACGTCTGTTAGAAAGCCGAAGGATTTCTTTTTGTTCGCAGCTTTTACTCGTGTAGTTTATAACAGTTACCATCGACCGTTCGTCGCGAGCCGTTACGGCGAAATCTGCTTATTCATTGAACACTCGAAAGCTCCCAAACTAACGAAAAGAGACTAAGTATGATTAAAGAATCTTCATCTTTATAATAAACACCGTTACTCGCGGTGTATCTAGGAAAACACTTCATAGCAAACTCGAAATAAGCTTTCGTAAGAATGTAATGTCTAAGCAAGCACTGAAAGTATTGAAACGTTAAATTTTATCATAATTATTGGCAAGAGTAATTTAACAGGTAGCCAAATTGGCAACTGCTGTAGGTGATGAAAGATGCTTGACGTGCATATAGGATTCTGTAACCTTGAACACAGGCGCTTTAATTTATTTGTTTTTCTTTTTACTTGCGTCCGAAGCTGTAGCTATCATTAAAACTTCAGCCGAAGGTTGTCTTGTCCGCTGTTGATCATAATATAGGCTTACCCTTATCGATTTCCGACGACCGACCAAATACAGTCTGTGTTCATTATTTTATCGGGGGGTGTGGAGGGTGAACTTAAAAAGGATAACTTGTTATTTTATACTAGCTGTACCCTGCCACGCTTCGCTGTGGCACATTGTGATTGAAAACACATTTTTTAGCGTACACAAACCAACATAACATTTATATATATATATAGATTAGGGTAAGTAGGCAGATGTGCTCATTTTGCTAGATATATATATATGTGTGTGTGTGTGCTATGTAACAGGGGGCGAGCCTATTGCTATTTACCGGGCACTAATCTAGAATCCAGGCTGTTAATGGGAAATTACTAAAGTGTTATAAGGTGTTTCCAGATATTATTTTATAGTTTACATTGATATTTAATGGAAATTTAATACACTTCTTTATTAAAGTATTCCACAATTTCGTAAATCAAAAATATGGCACAGCACCTATTTAACTCAAATATTACAACCCTTACGTCATACTTTGACTGATAAAGCTGGAGGCTTTTATTCCGTGGCATGTTTGTTATTAGGGAGAAAGTGTGTTGGCAAGCTTTTATTCACCAACCGTCTGAAACTGGGTCAGCTGACTGTAAGGACTTCAGCTAACACAAGCACGATGACCTAGGTCAGGTCACTGCTGAATTATAGCTCTCGCTCCGGTCAATCGATACAAGCCTTTACAGGTGATACCGCTCTATTTATATAACCGTTATAAATAATGGTTCACTTTAATATCGTCTGAAGGGTGATTTTCTGAAAATCACGTTCGAATAAGCTGAAATGATTCGGGAGAGTAGAATGATCATGATGAATCAGAATATTTTTGATACATTGTCTAGATTGGGGACTAGACTAATACCTAGATAAAGGTAAGACGTTTAGGGAAATTGTAGTTAGCAAACGTGAAAACCGGGAATTCATATAATGGGGTCACTTCTCAAAATAAGATATAAAATAACCAATTTAAGAGAAATATATATATATATATATATATATATCTATATATATATATATACATATATATATATATATATATATATATATATATATATACATATATATATATACATATATATATATATAAGCACAATTACATAAAAATTATAATTATTCCGGATAGAAAGCACACTGAGGTACGTCAATTAAATTTCATAGAAATTTCTCAGAACTATGAGGGGAATTCAGATGACCAATGGTACATATGTATTTAATACGAAAAATAATGTTCTCAAAAATTACAGACGTACCTTATCTGTAAGTACTTTAGTTAAGGTAGGTGATGAAACATAACGTGATACTCGATTTTTTTCTGTAGATGGACGAATAAGGAGATAACATTTGTGATAGGGCAGCTATTGATTGATAGCGCGCAGCTCTGCTCTTGCGAATATGACGCTCATCCAGGGTGGGAGTGCCGTAGATAACGATAATACCGACACACTAACTATGTAGGCAAGTTACTGATGTCCCTGTTAAATATTTCATGTCAATATACATTTTGGTTATATGCTTAGACAATTTGGCACACATTTTGGGCATCATCGCAGGGAAGACTTAGTGCAGCCGACATATTCCTAATAATGTGATGGTAGGAGACAGGAGTGCATACAATTTTGGCCATTGAGAAGGTCAATGACTTCTTAGACATATATATGCTCTACCTACATGTACCTACATTTCGTTTTTTTTTACGTGATTTGAGAAAACTGAGCGAGGGCTATCGCAAAATCTTTTCGGCCTAGTGTCCACCCTTACTCCTTGTCTTCCAGGAAATAAAGTCAAGTTAACTGAATCACCACAAAATAATTTGTCGTGCAATCAGGACTTTTCAATGAAATCATTAGGGAATTAGGTAGTTCACTGGTTAATGAAATAACAGTATTGTCTCCTAAAATCAGCAAATGACAGGTTCAATCAAACGTCATTAGCTAACAATGACATTTCTTTTGTGACAACTGAGTAGAATTGTGCAGTTAAAGGTTGGAGTATAGCAAGGACTGACGTAAAGGGTAGGTCTGTACAGACGCGGGCGACCGGCGAGTGCTTCGATCGGTTAGTGCCAAGGCTGTGGGGCAGTGCAGCCAGGCAGGACTAGGAGTCAGGACGCTGGTGTGGTCGTGTTTTCCACGATTCACTTTTGAAACTTTCTAACCCTGTGCCGGAGTGCGGCGGCAGGGAGGGGCGCGCGCGGGTGCCAGAGAGAGGGTACCGACCTCATTGCCCATTGCCACTCCTCCCGCCGAGGCGGCAGGCCATTTTATTAAAAATACTTCAGAGTAACATCGCGCGCGGATTTTTTTCCTCGCATCCTGAAAATGTCAATTTTGTGTCGGAACAACTAATCGTTATTCATAAATACAGTGAATCACTTTTAACAATAAACGTTCAATTGATTATTTAATTAAATCCTTTTCAAAAATCGAAAATAATATTAGTGGTTAGGAACAGTGAATTTTAAACTTTAAAAATCAAGTGCGCCCCGAGATCTATTTTCCGTGCGAACTCTGGTGGATTCGGTTGCGAAAAGTGGCGGCAATCGGCTATCTTCGGTGGCAGTCGCCGCGTAGAGGGCGTCCAGCCAACCCCGCCCGCGAGGAACAGAGACAGAACACGTTGCTGACATGGCGACAACACGAATGGATTGATGTTTTTCACGTGGAAAACTCATCCCTTGAACAAATTTATGTAAGGTATGTCGAATAACGTGATCGTGTTATGAATATTACACTTTTAAACTTGGAGAAAGATCAAAAATTACTACGTACCTATATCAGTACGTAGGTATCTGATTCTTTGTCACGCGATGAGGGTTTAATAAGATTATTCAGTTCTGAATTATTTCAAGGGTATTTATATTCTACACAATCATTACATTATATCTAGTACAAGTACTTAGGTAACTACTTAAAGAAATACATACTCAATAGGTAGGTACCTAATACCTATGAACGATTATAGGTTGGCAGTCATTTGTGGAAGCGAATGAATGACGGAATTGTACAGATTTGTCATGGTCATTTTAGCCTCATCGTCCTGGCGAAGGTACCGGCCTCGCCCCTATTTATGTTGTAGCATTACTGCCTAGATTTTAAGAACTATATTCGTCGTGAGTCAGACACGTTAATCGCGTACCGGGGAGGATGTCTAGCGGGAGAGAAAATCAATAAATTTCAATAAATCGATACTTTACCGTGCACCCTGCGCTGAATATATCCGCTGCCGCCATTTCGATGATGACGGCGTATTTTTTGTGAGAGATATTCGAGTCGCGAGCGAGTCGGTGTTCGCCGCGCGGGGTTGCGGGCTGCGGCCGTCAGTCGTCGGGTGAGCGGGGTGCGACGTAAACGCGGACTCGGGCTATGGAAGGGCTGATCCTCATTCCCATAAAAGGGTCGAGTTGATTGTGGTGCAGATAAGTGTGGTACGTTCCCTTATGTTTGTGCAGTGATATAATTATACTGAAACGGTGCTTATCTAGACGTATCGGTTGAATTAATGTGGATATCGGAGGTAATAATGCCATTGTGATGACGTAATATAACGCGCTCGACTGGGTGCGTAGTAATAATTCGAGCGCCCGCTTATGCCGCGATAACGCTTGTGGTCAGCACCTGTGGATGTGGAGCAAAATGTTTGTGTTTTTGACATTATTCAACATAATCCAGACGATTCCAACTAGAGTCTGATTGGAATTGATGAAATAATAATTTTTTGGCCAATGAATTTGATTAATGTCAACATTGTCTATGTTTTAGTAAAATATAGAATGAATGAAATGTATTGTATCGTCGGAGAGTGGATGAGTGAAGTGATGTACCTATGTTTTGCTGTTGCCATACGCGCGCAGATATAGATAGGCACAAATGGCACAATGTTTTCCCACTGCAGTGCGCTGCCGTCGCAAACTAGCGACTACGGTACCTACGTAGACCTACGTCGCCCTCGATTTTTTTAACCTTGATTATAGTAGTTACCTATTAAAACTCATTAATAATTTAAATATCGACCTGTAGTCATTTAAATCCTAGCAATTTAAACAATAATGGCGGGCGCACACTATAGTACCTACTTACGCACATTTCTTTATGTATGATATAGGTAACTAGGTCCTAATATTATGAAAAGCTAAAGTGTGTACCAAAGTAGGTACCTACCCTATGAAAGAGGTACTTAGAATATACAAAACCGTTATTTCATAAATAAAAGAGATATATAAAGACTTTCAGCGTGGACATAGGTTATCAATAAGTAGGTAGTAAGACTTTACACTGGTAGGTACTAATCTTGTACCTACCACGCGGGTAAATTAATTATAAAATGATATTTTTAAATAAACATATAGGTACGTATATAGGTACATACAAATGGAAAATAATAGTGCCAGATTGAAGATATCTAGGTAGGTATTGAGTAGCTTTAAAGTTCGTTTATAAACTTAATTTATAAATACCTAAGTACTTAGTTATGTACCCAGATTAGTAGGTACTTACCTGGTTCATTATTTATTTGCCACCTTGTTTATCTTAATGATTTAAGCGGTGTATTCCCAGACTCTCCTTAATTTTGTTCCGGGCGGCTACAAACTAAATAAGTTATTGAATAATAATGCTTATTCATATAAAATCTTTCCTAATAGCTCCAAAAATTTTAGACTATAAAAATGCTCTTTAAACATTTGTTTACAATAAAATTAAGTAATAGCAAAGGTTGATTAGATATATCAAAAAATGTGATCTTTTTTAAACGTGTTTTAATGTATTCTGTTACTTCTAGATTAGTTTTTCAGCAAAAAAAAATATTTTCTCTATGACACTGCTTAGAAAAAACATGTGGAATGCAAACATTACGTTACCCTATAAGTCACTAGGTACAAACAAATGCCGCCACTAGGTTAGAGCGCTAAGAGAAAATAGTGGGGATTGAGCTATTTTGTCCATAAAAATACTACTGCACATTCAAGATCAGCGCTCAAAACTCGTGAGGGCTCGTATACCTATCTTTGTTTAAGGCATGCCTAAAGTAAGAAATGATACCTATAGGTACCATATGTAATACTCAGATATTGCTATGCAAATGCCTAAAACATTTTGATCCGATTGTTAAAATATTTCACAATCTGCAGAATCCAAGTGCCTAGCGTTGAAATATTATGAGCAAGCTGCGATATCGCGTGAATTCCCTGTGATCTGAGGATAAAAGCGTGACAGCTAATATCTGTACCTAATTACACCTGAACGACACGAAACTAGAGAAATCATAACCATCCTCGACTTTCTGTTTTGCCATAGATCTTCCAGCGTTAAGTATAGACTATAGGCAAGCCTTTTGTGCGCATTCCACCCTAAATGTGTTGTCTATTGTTCATTTCCAGGTCTCCTGGGCCCGTCACGCAAACTGCACACTATGAAACATTCAAGTTGAAAATGGCTTTTAAAAAGTAAACATTATCTATTGTTGACGTTTTGTTGTATTGTTCATGGAACAAGAGAGAATACTTATGTATACATCATTGAATAACTGTTGGTATATTAGAATTTAAGCCACAACTGGGAATTTATTATAATCCAGGGAAGGATAAAATATAGCAAAGATGGCTACGCAAAGATTCTGTTTGAGGTGGAACAACCACCAGTCCAATATGCTGTCGGTATTCGATCAGCTGCTGCACGCAGAGACATTCACGGACGTGACGCTGGCCGTCGACGGGCAGCTTCTCAAAGCACACAAGATGGTGCTGTCGGCTTGCAGCCCATACTTCCAGGCATTGTTCGTCAACCACCAGGAGAAACATCCTATTGTTATACTGAAGGATGTACCATACGCAGACATGAAAAGTTTATTGGATTTCATGTACAGAGGAGAAGTCAGTGTTGATCAAGAAAGATTAACGGCATTCCTAAAAGTAGCTGAAAGCTTACGGATAAAAGGATTGACTGAAGTGAATGAGGAGAAATGCGATATTCCCGCTCTGACTAACTCGTTAATTCAGCAGCAGCAGACTACTACGCCACCCCAGCTCCACAGAATACACCCGTATATGCACCAGAAGCGGCCGGCATCCGGGATGCCGAGTGGAGGAGCACCTCCTAACTTATTAATGCCTTTGTTGGGTAATGCACTAATGCAACCGAAAAGAAAACGTGGCCGACCGAGAAAATTAAGTGGCAGTTCAAGCGATGCTTTAAACACGGCGGCGAGCCCGCCGGGTGAGTTCATACCTGAGTCTGCATCGCACGTGGCCTCGAATAGACCGGGCGACCAATTAATTAGGGGATCCCCGGAAATGTTAGAAGTGAAAATGTCAATGGAAGGGTTCAGCGCAGAGGATGGTGCCACGTCAGGCGGCGAGGAGGCGGGCGAGGCTTTGCTTATCGACGAAGGTGACGACGCGCATTCCACCGACCCACCAAACACTGGCAAGGACTCCGAATCTGCAGGTATGGCTCCCTTTATTAAAATCATATTAATTTTCAGCTGAATCTTGACTGAATTGAAACATGCACTAGCCATTTACGTAAATTGTATTAGGTATGTTGGAAAAGGACAAACGACGATTGTCCGAAGTAAAAAAAATGGCGCCGAGAATAATAAAGACGTAATTTTGCTTACCTTTTGTAAATACTTTTATATTAATCTTCCTTTCCAATGATCTAACATTGTTCACCTACGACAGTTTTTTAAATGAAAATAATGAAAAGGGAAAAGCTAATGGGATATAAGCTTTGATGTTAGGAAATTTATGAATTAAGTGGAAAAGTGAAGTGAATAAGACTGAATACATATTTATATACTTAAAGTTTATTCAAAAGGGGTAAGTGATAATCTATGAAATTATTTTTGACGTATACAAGTAACAGATGCTTATTTTTCTTCTATAAATCGACAATTTTAACTATTGCTTGCTTTTCTGCTTTTGGGGAGAGCTATTAGAGGAATGGCCAGGGGCAAACTTGGTGTGGTACCTATTAATGGTTGAATAATTTCCTTCTTACACAATTTCTTCCAATTAAATATATGGTTTATTACAAATGAGAAAAGGGAAAACAAACAAGGCTTATTCCCAATAGCTTTCCTTCGTATAAAGCAATTGGAAATATTCTAGCGACCAGAAATAATTTAAACTAAAGGTTTGCTGGAATATAACGAATTATGAAAATATAACCGTCCTAAAATATTTCCAATGATATAATAGTAAAATCGAATACAATATTAGTTAATATCACAGTCAATTCCCCAACTGAGGCCTGAAATTATAACATTTCAGATCCTGATAAGGCACCCAAAGAGGAAATACAACAAAACTATCCAACAAACGGACCGGTACTGTCTATAGAAAATGGATCCATTAAACAAGAGCCCACTGGCGACGCAAACGACGGCTACAACGAACCTATCGAATATAAATATAATCCTGATAGAAGCCGCGAAAACTCCAATTCACAGGACGGCCCTATCAAGGACACCGACGATAAAAACAGACTAGGTCGTAACTTAAAGCCAAAGAATAGTAAAAAATTACTACCCCAAATGTCTAAAATTAGAGCCCGCAACTTATTCAGTCATCTGTCTGGCCTCTCTAACTTGAACCCTGCTCTTAACAGCTTTGACAAGTTCCCCCCTGAAACAGTTCTGATGCCAGCTCTGGCCACTCAATTGTTCGCCGCAGAATTAGAGCAAAACAATCTTAACCTGGCTAACAATGATGGAGCCGACCTATCGCAAACTAACTGGGAGCACCGTATATTTCCCTCGCCTATTAGGAAAAATAACATGGGGAGCGTGGGGAACTACCACGAGGAGACCAATGAGTCTGTCAGGGACTTCTGCATCAAAGAAGGCGAGAACGTGTTCCGATGTAAAATATGCGCGAGGGTATACACCCACATCAGTAATTTCTGCCGGCATTACGTCACTTCCCACAAAAAGGATGTCAAAGTTTTCCCCTGTCCCATTTGCTTCAAAGAGTTCACTCGAAAAGATAATATGATAGCACATCTCAAGATAATACATAAGAATCAGCCTAACGCCAACGAGCAGATGGCCAAACAAGAGTCTTAATTAATTTGAAAAGAGCACTCATACTCGACACAAAATGTTATTATTGTAACAGAAGCATAAGATCTGATTAGCGAGGGTATGATTTTATTTCATCCCATAAGTTATTTAAAATACAATTTCAATTCTAAATAGGGTAATAAAAATATAGTTTGCGGTTGAATAGGCGTTGGAGCTCTATACAATTTATGTTTCTTGCAAGAATCAATAAGTTTGTTGATATTAAACGCTGAGTCGTTTGTTGTTAATATTTATGTATTTATTTATGTTGTTCCATTTGTTTCACTGAGTGCTAACTTCAAAGAGATTTATAAAATTTTCTATGATTTACTTGTTATTTTGCACATACTTGTTACTTAATTTTATTACTTACTTACAAAAAAATTCAGGGTACAAAGTAACTACTCGTGGTGATCGTAAATTCAAAAGTAGTAAACTGTTTACGTGCTATTATTACTTGCAATTCTCATTGAACTGAATTAGTTAGTTTAGATTTAGTTATTATTTTTACAAGTATGTAGAGGCGATGACATAGGCAGTCTTCGTATCGTCTTCATTGAGTTGGTACAGTGGTCGCAACTTCAGAGGCTAAACTATCATTGTGAAAAGACTCAAAAATACCTATGTCATTGTATAAGTTAGTAGCGATCTAAAATGCATTTTCATTTAACTTGCCTTATTAGTGATTTTAGTTGTTAAATATAATTTTGACTTCTTCGAAGTGAAACTCAACACGGGCTATGATTTTATTCTCTAGAATTTGTTAAGATTAATTTAAAATAGTTTATTGATGTTGAAATATTTGGTTGTAAATGTTATGCTATACAAATTACTTACGTGAATCTACCTTATCGTAATAGCGGTGAGAAATGTTCAATAGTTTTAGCTCTTACTGTAGCATCTGCAGCTAATATCGTAGCGTTACGAAATAAACACTCAGTTCCTGACATTCAGAGCCCCAAATCATGTGACAGTTATAATTTAGATATTTATTCATATTTCAATATTCCTATTGTCATACGGCTAGGGTGCATAATTATTTACTGTAATGCGAAATTATTCATATACTTACTTAGAATAATAGTCAAAGACAATATACAGATATTCATGTAGTTAAGCAGAGAATTATAATACCACCGACACTGAAAAAAGTCATGCTCGGACCGTATTATAGTGCTTTTCGTCGATGTTATCACCTCGATTAAACTTTGTGTTGTTAGGAAACTTGTACACGACCACTGAGGTATAATATTATGTATAGAGAAGACGTCACGGACAAAATAGGCCCGTCACCGCGCCCGTTCGCGCGGGATGTGAACGGGGATAGGCTTACAATGACATTGCTGTCGTGGCCAACAATTATTTGAAACAAAAATCTATGGATTGTCAATTCTATACTTATATTAATCTCGGTGTACACGACATTGTAAAGAGAAAATTTAACAAAATATATAAAAAGTTGATGTTGTATAATGTATAAACGAGACCACGCAACATGCGTTGTTATAAAAGTGATTTTAGTAAGGTGCTTTGAGTGAAATATAATATTTTACTGGAATCATGAGATGATTTGTAAATTCTATTTTAGTAGACAAACAAAATGCCTTAAATATGTGAAATAAGAAACTGTACTTATAAATTATTTAGTTAAATTAGAGGCAAAAGTAGTCTTCCATGTAATGATAGTGACAACACTTCAAGAATCGACATTATATTATTATGTAAATAATATAAATCTTGTTTCGACACTTTGAGTTAGTAACTAGGATCCGATAGACATTTTCGAACTCTCCAAAACCAAATCTCTTCAATTTGGATGAAACATTATGTAGGTCCAGAGAACGCTTGCCTATTAGTGTGCCTTTTAATTATATAATAATGTATATTATATATTTATGAACTGTTAGGTGACTAAGAAATTTCAAAGAATAATTATGTAGGTACCTATTTATTTATTTTAATTATTCAGAAATTTACAACACACATACGTTAAGAAGCTTCTCTAGGAGTATTTAGAAACCTTTAGGCCCAAGTAGATTAATTTAAAAATTGTAATTAAAATTAAGAATATATCATCTCATGTTTCCCATATTGATTGGAAATTGGAATGACTTGTACATGTTATATGAGAAGAAATTTGTTAACAAACTCGTGTTTTGAGGCAATCGAGTCTTGATAATCAATATTAAGACTGTTAAAATTCTTAAAAAAACGAATTTATTGTACCTACCTTTCATAAAATTTATATGAAATTTACCTTGGACATTGGGTACTTAAAGGGAAAATAGACTTAATTAAGGTGAGGCTATTATTGAAAGTAAACACATCTCTTACATTATGATAGTCAATTTAGCCAGTGCCTAAGCTTAACCAATTATTTTAATTTCTACTTAATAATGAGGGACATCACTATATATTATTAGGTATACTATGAAAAACATATATTACCGAAAGGATTTTAAAACACATAAAAACAAATTTGATTCAACTGCATATAAAAATATATTATACTTTTAATTTAAATTACAGTAATATATTAGTATATCAAATTTAAAATTGTCTACATTTTATTGTTTTGAAAGTTATATATCATTAATTGGTGCTAAATTATACTTAAGACGTCACATAAAATGTGAAATATAAAATGAGTGTCGCTAAAGTTTGCATAATAATTATATTGTTTGTTGATATTATTGTTTTAAAATGGCAGCTTATATAAATATATATTTTATTTAATTTTCTTATTAAAACATCCTCAGGGATTAGAATGATTATTATCAGGCAAACAAAATCCTACATTTAATTCTTGCTTTGAAATATGACATAATATATCACATCTCGGTTACAATAATACTTGAACAAAGATTACCTATATACTTGTTTATATGTTTAAAATGAGCCTAATGAAATATACATTTACATATATATTTGAAATTTCTCTATAGAAGCAGTGACTAATATATAATATCAAGTTTGTGATCATTGTTTTCTTCGAATATTAGGCAATTAAGTAGTGTATTGTAGATGTCGTGTTACTTTTAAACACTTATATTGTTCTTAAAAACAAACCTTTGACGTTATTTGTTAGTAGTCAGATGGTTGAAACATTATAACATAACATATTATAAAAATATCGAAACGCATTTTGAACAAAAACAAAGCTGTAATTGACAAATTATATAAAATAAGTACTTGACTACTTGAATTTATAAAAACCCGATGACATACATTATTATGATATGCTTTCAAAATAAACAAGTAAGAAATGAAAAAACTGTAACTTTCAAGTTAGTTTGGATACTTGTAATCAATTACAATCATTCACTACCACGCATCGCAAGATCACGTCTAGGTTATATACAAAGTTACAGTATGCTGACGGTCTAATAAATTGACATTATTTTATATACTTCAAGGATTATTACTTAATATTTTCAGCAGTTACTTAGTAATAATCATTTTCTTTTTATATCACACAAAATATCTATAATAAACAATATATTGTTATTATTTTAATTATATAAACATATATAACTCTATTATCCCTAGCTTATCGTGTTCATTATGATGTAAACCGACTACCCTTAAAACGTATGTCATGTTTCTCATGTCCTCACTAGCGTGAAATGAAGGGGATTTCTCAATCAGGGATCATTTATTTTTATTGATGATGTAGAAGTCAAACTTACAGTACTCAATATACTTCAGTTTAGACTTTTAACTGTTCAGAATAGAATTATATTACAGCTCTCATAGATTTACCGAATTCATTCAAATATTGTACACGTTAAAAAATATTTTTAATTCACAAATGAAGTATAATATATATAGGAAATAGCCAAATGTTAAAATCATATTTTTCTGTTATTTGCACTTAGCCAATAGCAAACGCAAAGAGTAATATTTAGATAAACTTTAGAATTGAGAGTTACACAATAGCATTACATATTTGTTAATGAAAGAAATACATTGGTATACAATAAGGTGTTAATTACTATTTTTAGAAACTTTAAAGAAAATAATAAAAGTTACAGTAAAATAATGCATATTTTCAATTGATGTTAAATTGTTCAGTTCGTTTTGTTTTACTGTTTTTATACTTAATTTGGAACCTCTTTTTATTTTGTTTATATTTTAGAGTTGATGTAATTTTCAAGATCTATTTGGCGATTGTCTGTTGATTTATGTACTTATCGTTGATATTGAAATAATGTATGATGGAATTGTAATCATGCCGAAAATCGTATATTACGGCTAATGTTGTAAGATTGAACATGTCGCTGGATTTCTTGCCTAATGTGTAAGTGTGAGTAACGTGCGCCCGCGCCGCCGCCGGTGTCACGTAATTGGTGATTTTATAGCAACGACGACGAACGCTAACGATTTCAACACTATTTAATTAAATAATGTTAAATGTAGCAAAGTAACAACACGGGTTATTAGTAAAGAATAGATAATAAACATTAAGTTATTTATATTATAATATAGAAATAAAATAGTGTTGTTAACAATGGAGTGAATTTTCTAAGCTATTATAAAATGGTATAGTCACGAAGAATGGACTGATCAGGTACGTTTCATCTAAGATATTACCCTCACGTTGTTGACTGTGTGGTTAGAGCTAGTTTACAGAAAATGCTTTCAATGTTGCTCAAATCGACGCTATGCAATGAACAAAGTATTGTTGCTCCAGTACAAATTGTTGCTTTTGTATGATTTTTAATTTTATTTAAACCATCGAGTTTTTGTTATTCACATGTGAATCTGATGAGGCTATTTATGCTTGTTCCTTTTTTCTATCCGATGAAGTTTTAAGCTCGTTTCTCTGTTCCTGTAATGGTAGCTATGTTATTTTAACTCATTTGATATCTACGTTTATTTTATTTTTCAACTGTATGTGCCCACCTTATGTGATCTTAAGAACTAAGTTAACTGAAGTGTTATTTTTATATGATGTACCTTCTACTGAACTTGCCGAAATAGTTCCAAATGCAAACACTTGAGTCCTATTATATCATAGTGAAATCTATTCTTTTTTGTTATGATTTTAATTTATTATTTAATTATTAATTTATGGTTATTTAAATAAAATAGTTTAAGCAGTTTGACTTGTTAGAGTGCGTTGCTTGGAAATAACTTATTTTCATGGAACACTCGCTGTGGTCTTACTTTAAATATAATAGACTAAAGAATCAACTTTTTTTCGAAAAAAAAATGTTCTATAACGTTAAATGAATTTTATTTTATAGGACTGATGTTTTGGTTTTATATATATTATGTTTATTTTAAAATTTATATTTTATGTTTTGAAATTAAATTTATTTTCTAGTTTTAAAATATTTTCTTTACCAATTATGCAAAGGATGAGTTTGGTTTGAGCTCGGGTATAAAAGTGGTGCTATTAGGTATATTTAAACATACTTAAATGATTGTAATGTTCAACACCCGTAGTGCACTTGCAAGCTCATTTTTTGCATAGTTTGAGTCACTTGTGGTTTTCATTTTCAATCATGGTGTAATAAATTTCGTCATTCAATTTGAACAAATAAAGGTTAATATATTTTCTTTGTTCTGTTTTATTTTTTTTATATTTTTATTGTTTTGCATAAAGACATTCATGAACAGATCCTGCCACAACACATTCTGCATCCGAGATTGATGAGGTATATAGTTAGTTTACCCTAAATACCACTAGCCTTTAGTCGTAGGTGTTTCGACATCAAATTAATTTTGTATCGTTATGCTGTTTTTTTAACTTTTTGTTTTGTGCAAAAATATTTTTGTATCTACACAAAGTAATATTGAATGTCGTATTGATATTTTTTCTGATTATTAAAACAAAAATAATATGTCTATCTATTATTCCAGGACGTGGCACTCCCGATTCAGACAATAAAGACTACAAATATGTTGAATCACCCTCCAATGACGGAACAGCCAAAATCAGAGTGAACCCCGCAACACAAGCTTCCACCTCCAATGAATACCAGAACGATTCAATCAATAACAACACATCGGGTCAGTCGCAGCGGCCAGCAGTCAGAAGGCGGATAAGGAGACGAGCCAATTCCGCTTCCAATGACCCTGCCGAACAACTCACAGAGATGTCAGTCCGTGGATTGAATCTCTTCAGATACGCATCTGTCAATGAAGGCGTGTACCAATGCACTGAGTGCGCGAAGGATAACATACAAAAAACGTTTAAAAACAAATATTCATTCCAAAGGCACGCCTTCCTGTACCACGAGGGTCAGCAGCGGAAAGTTTTTCCCTGCCCTGTGTGCTGCAAGGAGTTCTCTAGGCCCGACAAGATGAAGAACCACATGAAGACGACGCACGACTGCTACGTGCCGAAGGACTGCGTTTACCCTCAGAACGCGTTCTTCATGATAGCCGGCATGGAGGGCCAGCTGCCGCCCGGTATGAAGATAGAGCCCATGAGCTCCGGCTCTCCACATGCCTCGCACTCCTCGCCCGACCCCGCGCAAGTGTGACTGCCGCACCATCGCTCCTGACCTAACCAATATCAGCACCTGAGCAGTGCCTTTACTAAACATATTAACGACTTTCTTCAGCTAGTTCTAGATTATTCGACGTCTGGAGTTCAATGATATGTTGTTCTATTTTTGGAGTTAAATTATCGCGTACTTTTTATTGTACTACGTACTATCTACATAATTTCCAATGATACTGTTATGCATTTAATAACAAAAGTTTGTTACATAGAGCTCATTTGTGTTATATATTGTTAAAAAGTAAGGTTGTGCATATAATAGACAATAATATAATGATATCAATGTGGCCAGTTACACAATAGTTACAACGTGTTCAATTTATCGAGTTCTATTATAATGGGATTTATAGCATTAGTGGGTGCTGTGTTGAAGTCTGAAATGTGCCTTCCATTTACAATGCTCTATGAGCGGTTTAATAAAGTTTAAAGTTTCAATTAGCCAGCAATTGTTCGTCGCATGACTAGTGCCTTATCGCTGTGTATATTTAATTAAAGAACCGCGACACACCGACCAAAGACTTCTTGTAACATGATAATACGATAGAAAATATATAATTATATATAATATCTTCACATTTCTAATTGCAATTTCACCGTTGATACGATAATAATATGACAGATATCCTCCTTTTTGAAGCGACGATGGCCTTACTAACTATTAGAAAATGATATACTACAACCGGCTAATAGAAAATGAAGTATATAATATAGAACTAGTTAAGTATGTTAAAGAGTTATTTTTATATTTCTTTCTCTCCCTAATAAAGACTTATGATGTAGTTATTTTGGAAATATATGAATATTTAGTGAGTTTACTGTTACTGTATATTAATATTTACCATACAAGAAGTAAGCATAGAGTGGAAATTTTAAGATTTAATGTTTGCATATAAATAGTGCCATAGCGCAATATATTCATTTTGTATAAATTACTGGTTTTGTGAAACTCTTATTATCCATTATTTAGAGTATATTTTAGTAGTTATGGATGTTCTAGAGCACCTAGAACCGAAACGAAATCAGCAGTTCTTCCATTGATAAGGAAAAATAAATATTGTTAGAGTTTAATATAGTTGTGTATTGTCCATATTAAGGTCATGTTCAAGATTATTACTTATCTTCTTTATATTGTTAAGTTCATATTTGGGAAGAGTGTCTATATAAGAGCAATTTTACATTATATAATATTTGAAACTAAAAAGTTAGTTTTACGTTAATATCTACTTAAAGATTATCGGTTATTAAATTGTGTTTTGTATTTTAAATATTTAGCGCACAACATTTTTAGATATGTAATTAACTATGTTAAATTTAGTTAAGTTTTTTTAGATTTAAGGTCACGTTATTGTATATATTTTAATGGTGTATTACTTGAATCATTTTAGATTTAATAGTCGCCAACGAGGTATTAACAATAAAATTACAGTGTGATTTTTATTGGTAGTTACGCCAGCGTCAGTCAATCGCACAAACTAATACACACAAGAAAAGTCTATATTTTTCATTCTTATACTCTTACGATAATATTCTAATAAATGTACCGGTTCTTACTTACCTCGGGACGGTTGCCTCGTAGGTGACTGTCGATATATTGAGATCAAATTGACTCAGTATCTCAACCGTGGTAAGAACCATAATATTATCGACTTTATTAGTTTTCATTACTTTAAAAATATTACTTTTTTTTGTTTATATATTTTTTTTCACCACTCATTCTGTTCTAGCGTGGCCAAGTTATCGGTGAAATTTGAAAGTAAAGGTCACCACAAAAAAATACAATTAACTATGACCAGAAAATTTGAATCGAAGAGGGGTATGACATTTATACTTAATTATTCTCATCTGCCCTTCTGACCTATAACCGTTTTTGGTGCATTAAGAAACTAGTTTTTTTTTCGAGAAGCTGAAGATTTTTTTTCTGGTCATGTCACATTCACCTTAATTTTTTTTTATTTTATCCAGATATTTTTAGTTTTTTGTTGGAGTGGTGATATTATGTTATTTTACTTTCTTCTTTTGTAGTATTTTATTTTGTGATATTAGTGCTAACTTAGTTGGCTATCATGTTCATTGTTGAGTTATTGTGTATCTTACATTTCTCTCGATTCACGTGCTGCATGGCAGCGGTTATGAAGATTATGATTAGTAAAACATTGCATTACTACATTATTAGGTCTAGCAAGTATTATGGATGCGTGAGAAGAGCTTCATATTACCTATATGTTTTTTTTATTTAATAAACCACTCGGAATATTACTCAGTTTGTACCTCAAAATTCAGGCAGAATTGAAAAGCAATAAAAATATACTTAAGTCAAAAAATATGACTTTCCCGTACGTTTAATTCTAAAGAAAAATCTCTAAATTCGATACTGAATTATTATTTACATTAATCAGAAATATAACCAAACTCTTTTGCCACGAAAATAACAAATCAGTTTCGTATTTGGTGCTGATTATCTTAGAAGAAAATATTTTGTTCTGGTAAATTGTCAGATATTAAAATATATGGCAATACAGTATTCTAATACCCAACCGGAAAAATATGAAAACACAAAATAATATTGTTATTACAAAAATATTTTAATTTCGAGAAGTACGTGCAATTTTATTCAACTTGTGTTATTTTTTTGTATATTTTATTGATTAGACCTGATACCACAACATTATATGATTTTAAAATATACATAGTAGGTAGATACCTACATCTGTCTTGTATTTTGGGACTTATTTACTATACTAAGAGTAAATGTACTAATGACAAGCAAAATTTTCGTATATTGTCAATAGTTTTTTAATTTCAACAAAATTCTTCATTAATATTTTATCCACAATAGTCAGGTATTTCTACCGGTATCAGGTACATAATATACTTAGCGTTTAACAGTTTTTTTTAACAAAATATTTGATATTTTTCTCAAGAAGTAATTTTATCGTTTAAAGACATATTCCGCTGGTCAGGATGTTTATCTAATAATTTCTTTGATTCGATCGATTTCTTATTCATTTCTTATATAGACTAAATTCCGGTATTTCTACGAGGACCATACTACAAGATTTTTCAAGCCTATTTATCTATTTCAACAAGAATCTAATGTAGTATTGATTAAGACCGTTAGATATTCTATAGTTTATGTTATAACTGCTAATAACAAATTAATACCACAGTTTAACTGATAATTCGTAATAACTATAAGTAAATAGGTATGTATGTAAATTAAATCGTTGCAAACATCAAAGCTTTAACAATAAATACAATTGATGGAAACGAAATGAAAGTTTATTTTATTGTAACAAAATATATAATTATTTTGAAGGATCTTACCAACGTATTGAATAACTATTGTGAACATATGTACACTACAAATAAAATAAAATAATAATAAAGTTTGCTGCACTTTATTTTCATCAAACCCAACTACTTAAATATTATTTATATTTAAGGGCTAGGTAGCGTTAACTGTAAGAATATACGTAGTTAGACATATTTATGGCGATGCTGACATTAAATACAAGACAAGCAAAAAACCGACATCCTCATTGTTGTATGTGTGCATGATACATGCGACACGGTATTCAGGACAGCAAGAGTCATAGACGAAGACTATCAGTTTTTCTCGTATGAAAAGGCAACAAACGTAGAAACCTGCTACGAAGCCACGAATCTATCACAAAAAATAAAACATATAGAAGGATAGCTTCCACAAATTGAATGTAACAGTAATGCACACATAGACGCCTGTTACCGAATGTATTTCGGCTAATTCGTTGTTCTGATCTCATCTATGTGTGCGTGCTTCTATTCGACAAATGGAGGAAACCGTCCTTCTATTGTATTATTATAAAATGTTGATGTTCAAAGTGCCTTACCAGGGGCCCAACGATAGTTACAATGATAGTTCAGCTGTGCGACAGTGACGTATGTATACACGTCAAATACATCTGTCTCATAATAAAAATAAAACTATCATAGCAATAAGAGGTCATAGTAAGGCCCCAGGGCCCATACTGATAAATCATTTTCATTCAGACCATGCTGTAGGTATCCATATAGGAAAATGTACAGAGATAGCTAGGAATTAAATAATTTGTTTCGTCTTTTTTAAGACTTCTCAATGATAATTGCAGATTACCACTATGCGTACGACGATTTGGACTACGGTGGTAACCCCATTATCACTCTTGAAGTTATGTCCGACTCTCATTTATCAGACAACAATCCTAGCGAATATCACGAAGATTTACAACTGACGGCCGTTATGACAGACACTAAAGACGAACATACTGGGGTACACTTCCTGATGGAAAAAGGACAAGAGGACAACGGGGCGACGCTTGAAGGGCTAGAAAACGAAGATATCAAGAAGGACTCAAAGAGCAGATCCGACCAGCTAGAGTATATGATGCAGAACGACGGTAGTGTGATTTGCAAGTTATGCGGAGAGGTCCTTGCGAGTCGAACACACTGGTACAGGCATAAGTACAAACTACATGTCATACACCCACTAAATCCGGCGCCGCTGTTCCATTGCGAACCGTGTCGGGTGTACTTCAAAAGTAGGAAAGGTAAGTGGATCTTTTCAAAATGTTTGTACAAAAGGAGACCAAACGGAGCACCGCTACAAATAAGAAAGCATATTTAAACATGCTCACGCCTGTATTCCTCGAAGGGGTAGGCAGAGGTGTTGTTAACACAACACCCACTTTTCACCGAATTTGATTAAGTGCCAACGTGACAGATGGTGAGTCTATCGCCGTCTCAGGCACTAAACATACGTCTTTGAAATACTTCTCAGAAATATGCAGGTTTCCTCACGATGTTTTCCTCCACCGTAAAGGACGTGGTGTGAAATCATCATCAGTTTTTTACATACATCAGTTTTTTTTAGAAAAACTCATTGGTACAGGCCCCGCTGGGATTCGAACTTGCGTCGCTTGCGTAGCAGGCGACTGCTCAAACCCCGAGGCCACCACGGCTCTTATTTATTTCTAAACATATTTATTTTTATTATTATTTTCATCTCCCTTGCCGTACATTGTTGGGGTCGGCGCTTGACCCGATGTGGCTGATGACCTGATCTAAACATTCTGTCATAACACATGCATGGATTTGAGAGTAGGTATATTTATATACCATGCATAACGACACAGTTTGATCAATAAAAGGTATGTAGGTAACTCAGGGCAGAAGGTAGATTTTTTTATTACCAGATATTTTTTAATCCTCTTTGAAGCGTGGCGCCTGCCCCACATACCTATTTGGAGACCACAGGAACACATTTGCTACGTACAGTCCCAAATCTAGCACCTCCGAATTTTTAGATAAGTACCATTATGCGTCCTCCTTGGCCATCTAGGACCAACTCCATGAAGCCCAAATCAGCCAATGGTCTCTTTCTTCGTTCGATGTGCAACGGGTACTTGGGTACTGTGGTAAAACTACCCTTATCGACCTAAGTATTTTCTTTTCAGGTTACATAGGACATTTAGCTAGCAGACACAGTGACTTACTATCAGATTCCAGTCCAGTATTAACTAATTCACAAATAGAGGCGGCGAAAGAAGTCCAACCGGTGATCCAGACCGTGATCCAGCCAGTAATAAAGGTGGAGCCAGATCCAGAACTAGCGATACCAACCACCAGCGTCCCAAACTACCAAACTACCGTCATGAAACAAACCTGTACCAAAAGTACTGACGCTAAGAAACCCTGTCGCACTAGAGGTAAGTAGGGACGCGTACCAAAAATTAGCAATCTACATTATTAACATAGTGTCTTGACGTTCATTTTTCTAGTCTATTTTATTAGTGTATAAAGCGAGAAGGATCACAACAAATATTTCTCAGTAGGTGCCTTTATGCGTCACATTTAGTTCCAATCCCTCTCGCTAGGGGCGCTTCAAATCGACACAGTCAGTATGTGTGTTTCTATGGATGGACTAGCTAGTACACAGTTGAACGAGATTGTAGAGGTCAGTGATAATGTGTCACGATCGTTCAGTTACATAGTTGATGGATGTAGATTAAGTGAAAGAGAAGCCGAATGTAGCTATTTGACTCAATGGAAATAATTAAAGGAGGAAAAAAATTTAAAACTTAATGCCATATACTCACATAATGCAATACTAATCATAAAGCCTACCAGTCAACCTTTGGGTGATACAGAGATAGGCACATGATGATGATAGGGAAATGGCAGGTTTTAAATTTTAAGAAAGATGATCACGTACTTTCATTGTAATTAAACTTACGATGTCTTATTTGTAGGTACAGTTCCAGAACAACCAAACACCAAGGATTGGGAAGAGAAACGTTCACGAGAGGAGAAGCTTGTAGCAGACATCATTGACCGGGTGAGGAGAGAGTGCGAAGCTCAAGGACCGGGACCCGCCAGGCGTGGGTACTCGCGTCGAACTACTGTCATGAATTCGTAACCGTTATTATAAAAGAATACGATATACAAGAAGAACAATGTTATACACTCTAATTAACGCCGCATCCATTCCATCTTTACCTGCGTTTGATGTTTGGTATTGTTGATATCGTAGGATCGATCTTACCTTAGCATTAGCATATGATGATCTCAAGCTAGCTCGCATTCATATACAACAGAGACCGGTCTTGTCTATTCTATATCATCATCTCCCTGGCTTTAACCTATAAATTATTGGGGTCGGCATTTGTTTCAACCTGATATGGGACGTACAAGATTTTTATACGCGACTGACCTTCGTAAACCCCTATTAGGTACGAGGAAAATCGGTAATTAAATAAAACCAGTTGTCAGACTTCTTCTAGGCCTCCAATAGACTTGCGACGATTGCCAAAGAGGTTAAATTAGCAACCGGGACCGACGGCTTTATGTGCTCTCCAAGGCACGGAGGGAGCCCCATCCAACTACTCGGTAGGGTTAGGGTTGTGCCACGAGCCTGTGACATTTTACAATAAAACAATGATTTATGTCCTAATTGTCGTGAAAACTGTGTATTTGTTAGCTCTCGCTCCATACAAGACCAAACTAATGGAAGAATGGCTAGGTACTGCGCATTCAAGGTCAGCGCTCATAGTTGGTGTCGGCACTTACACATAGCTATCGACAACCGTGATCTACGTAGTACAGGCAAAAAAAGGCAGCAAATATGCAGTAGCAGAGCTCATCCTATAGTAACTAAATACCCATCACACGAAATAGGATAGTAGATACTCCAAGTATTAGGTTTTTAAAGGTTCAAAAGTTGCCGCCTGACCTTGCCTTTTTACAAGGCTCAAAATGTATTGATCCGCCATCCGCCAAAAGGTATTAGGGACGACTTTTGAACGTGTCAAAACCTTATATTTGAGGCATGGAATGAATAAGGACTACGTAGTATGAACAATTTAATTCTATGACTGACTTGCCGCGGATTGCTCCTTGAGACAGAATACCACTGCAGCAGTGACATAAATAAATTATTTTGTACCACAATCGTGAAAGGCCTAATGGTGTGGTCATAGTATCTAAATGCACTTAATTATGTGCCAAATGTTAATAAATATTGTGCCAATACTTTACTCTATTATTACCTAATTAGGTGTATAAAATTAATGAGTGCCAAATCTTTGTCCAGATAATTTGTAAATATCTACTTCATTATAAACGTCTGTATTTAATATTGTGAAATTTTGTTGTTGTAATGTGAAATATTGGATATAAACTATTACTAAGAATTTTGTACTCGGCAGTGTGGACTATCTGCTACCTTACTTTGTGAGAGTTTAAGATTTGTTTAATTTATTTTATTGCAATCCTGAAAGGCCTTGTTTGTATTCGATACAGAGTGAGAAAAAATAGGCAGGTATATTTTTTGTAACAACAAAGTACAAAAAAAACTTGTACTAACCGTTATATGTGATAATATTGTGTATGTGGATATATAATTACATTTTTAGTTGTATGTTAAAATATTGGTTAATTTTAATTTTAAGTAGAAATGAGATGCGAGACTGTTTAATTGCCAAAATATGAATCTACGTTAAGAACATTATTAGGTTAACTTCCTTACCACAGATCTTACAGAGGAGACTACTTTACTTCTATTTTTACTTTTTTTGCATTTCCGAGGCAAACAAGCGTACCTTCTACTACCTAAGCGGCTACTTCAGCCTATGCATTTTCCTATGAAAACGCTTTTAGACAGTGACAATAATATATATTGCCAGCACAGTGACTTCACACCTCCACGATGCTATGGATTATTATTATTTTGCAGGAGCGCAACACTAGGTACTAAACCAGCGTTATTAAAATGTTTACCCAGTCAGATACATATTTTAGACTAACCTTAAATCCTCCTTTGTCCTCTTATTATTATTAGTATTCAGTAGGTATATAAGTAGGTACGAATAGGTAGGTAAATGTATTGTGGCAACAATATATCGCACCCTCAGACCGGTAGGGGCTCAATTCGAAATATATATTTTTTTGTAATCTCAATATTATGAGTTTGATTTTATAACCTAGGTAGTAATTACGAGATTTTAATAAGTACAATTTATTTTATATTTTTAATGTATAGTTTAGGTTGTACATTGTCGATAATATGTTAAAAAAAACATTTTTTACTTTTTTTTTAAGTCAAAGTCTAAAATATCTTCATTCTGTTAGACTTTTTACAAAGAACATTAAAATCGTCAGAATGACATAATTATACAGGATTATACATGCCGCCAGGCTCAGAGGGTTGCTTTTACTGAGAAGGTTCTCAAGGCAAGAAACTCAGTAATTACTCTTTTCAAAAACAGCGTTTTGAAATACATTTCGAGGTCTGTCTTATGATCTTAACATAAATATTTTTGCAATTTTTGATTTGTGCCCCGCCCCTATCATTCTGAGGGTGCGATATATCACTCACTATACAATACTGATAGATAGGTGAAAAATGTCCATCCGTTCCATGTAAAATAATTATTCAAGTATTCATATAGGTATGGCAATTTAGTACCTACTTTACTGCCGTGATATATCTATAATGTCGTTTTCTACCAAAACCGTTGTATTGAATAACATGCAAAAACCGCGGTAAAAATGTAAACTGATGTGACTTTTCAATAACAACACATATTTGAGACTTGGGGGTAAGTGATTGGATTATTTCCAAAACTCGATAGTTTTTATTGTCATTATAATAGCATTAACATTAAAAAATCGACTAATGTCGGATAACGGCATTTTAGTTAAGTATGCCACGGCAGTATAGGTGGTTACTACCGATAAATACCTAGTATTCGCAAAGTTTTGCTCAATTTTATTGGCTTCGTAAATTATTTTTGTTGTAATTTTAATACTTAATATTTTGGCGGGATTAATATTTTTGTTCCGAACTAGGTTACTGATATTAAATTTACGAAATAAAAATGTATGTACATATTTTATGTAAATATTTATTAAACTAAATAGGTGTGCACTAAACTAGTCATAAGACAAGGTGTCAAAATTAAATTACTATTTAGCAACTTACCTACTTTTGTGAATTTTAAAGACGTATTGTGTTGGATAAATTTACATTATTATACGAAAACTGTGATGATCGATGTGGCTCATACCTAAATAAATACATACAGATTATCAATGGCTACTTAAATTTCATCAACCGATATATACAAAGGCAACGCTACACTATGAGTAGGTACTAATATTTAACATGCCTTACTTTATTAAAAGTTTTTCCTTCGTAGAAAAAAAACCCAAGTTTCTTGAATAGCTTTTTGAGTACCTAGAAATCGAAAATTAACGAATCACCCAGCACATAATTTTATTACTCTAATAATATTTATAATCTCTTAGAACAAATTAGATTGCTCTAATCGAACAATTTATGAACTATCCGCAAACGGCTAGCGAGGAGGAATGACACGCGAGTGACGTCAGTCGGTGTTCGCTGAAGATTTTGATTTTTTTATGTATATAATTTAATTTTTGGGAAATTGTTTCTATTTTTCCCAGTGATTTCGGGCTAGTGTAATGTTGCACTGTTTGTGAGAGATAGCGATGACTAGGCAGTCTGATCTTTGATTTTAGCCCATTTCTATAAAAGTCGGTTTATGAATTTCAACAACTAAATAGCTCATTCTGAAAGAATGTTCTTCCATGGTTTATAAAGGTCATGAAATAAACTTAAAAAACATTTGGTATATTTTTTATAGTCTGTTATTTTTAAAGGTTTAATTTTTTGAAACCATAGATAAAAAAATTGTTTGCTTACGCAGAAAACATTGTTTGACTGACTGACGGACAATTTGACATTTCATTTTACACGCGCACCTTAAATGTTAGTGTATGTGTTTTAAAACCAAGATACTTATTTAGTTGAACAATTTACAAGATATTTTTCTCAACAATCACTTGACATTGGCGGAATAGTTTTACTTAAGCTCATCGCCATTAGATAAATAAAGGAAAGGAAAGGTTATTTAGTTTGCCTGTTTGTGTTAAACATAATCATACATTGTGTTTCTTTTATGTATAGTAAGGATTTTATGGCGTTAATGAGAGTGAAATATTGATTATTTTGATTGTAGTCCTTTAAAATGCTTTAGCCAAAATGCCGCAAATATTTCAAGTCTTAAAATGTTACAAATGCTCTATTTTCCAGGTAAGTAAATTAAATACTAGTTCGGAGTAATAATTTTGTGCTGCTATTATACCGAATGTATTATATATTCCTTACCTTAAATAGGTTCACCAGAAGAAAAAATCCAATAAGTTTGAATGCAAATTGTGTGGAGAAAAACAGTCAATAAAAAGACATTATGGTCTTGGGAATGGTAAAGAATGTAGAATGCATGTACAGAAATTAAATGGGTTTAGAGGAGAAATAGACAATTTAAAGAATTCACATACAGAAGACACAGATGACGATGAAGAAGACATTAAAGTGAAAACAAATAATACTAATGATATACACTCAATAAAGGAGAGTAAATGGTTAGAATATGTAGAGCCTGTTGAGGTGACCAAAGAACCAATTACTGAAGAGTCTATGTATCTCGGGGATCAGGAGGTTGTGATAGAATTACCCACAAAACGCCGAAAATTTTCAACAAAAAATCTCTTCAAACACAGAGAAAATGATTTGAGTTCTGACAAACTGGTCATTGGTGGCAATAATAATAAAAGTGTGGTTGCAAAAGACACTTGGGTTCCAGATAACTATTCCCTAAAACACTCAATTGAGTATGAAAATGTGATTGAACTGAAGTCAACTAGAGAACCTACTCTAACTACTGTATCACCAGCAGAATCATTCAAAGATTTGTCCCCACTTGTATCTACTGTGGAGGCAGTGCAGTTGAAATCCAATGCTAAGCTTGAGGTTATAGAACCTATCAATAAAAAATCTAAATGGATGCAGTTTGTTGAAAACAGTGAATTTGAGTCTAGTAGTGAAACATATTTGTCTCAATCAAATGTAGTTCCTGAAAGACTAAATGCTGAAGGTTTATTTTCTTTATGTGATGATTCTGAGCTCGATAATATACTGAATCTGTAATACAAATGCAATTTATTATTCATAACTGTGCCTTGCGGTTTTAACTAAGAAGGTTTAAAATAAAAAGCTATGTTAACATTTTCCATTGATGCTTTTCTATATTGGTCTCAGCATGATGTTATAAATCCTATAACCTCGCTATAACTGAACTATAAAAAAAATGATTTTACAATTCATACCAGCATGTTCAACCTAATAAAAAGACCCTTCAAATTTATAGTACTAGTATAGATTTAGGATTCAAAAAGTATAAAGTATTTACTTTAATACTTATATTATTGATGGGAAATTTTGTATGTTACTTTGTTACTTCAATTTAAACAACACACTCTTATGAAAATAGATAAAGTAGTTGAATGCTTGTCAAAAAAATTATGGATAAGATAGCTGGGTACAAACTAGTGGTTTATTTTTTATAATATGGGAAGAACAGAAATACAGCCTTTATATAGCTTTTCAAATAATTTTATTATACAACCAATACACATTATCATCACAATGGCAACAGTTTAATATCACTTTCATTAACTTCTACTTGATAAATAGTGAGTTTCCTACACACATACTGCTTGTAACATCCACAACAAAGTTCAAATTAATACATTCTTATTGAATGTAAACATTTACATTACTTCTTTAGAATATCAATTAAAGCTAGATATATAGACTTCAAAACTTACTGGTAAGGAAATTGTATTTTATGTATGTATATGACTTTCAAACTCAGATAATTTTGATTAGGCAGTGTACATTTTCTCATCAATATGAATTATGTAAGTACCTATTATTCTAAAGATGAATACAATTTAAATCTTAGATAAGCAGTATAATAATGAATGTACAGATAGGAAGCCCTACAAGAGTCGATGCAAAATTACTTAGAAAGTCTTTTTCTATCTTTTGACATACTAAATACTTCATCTTTTCCACCGGCCAGTACCAAACTTTTCTCCTAATTTGTCGATCGTGCAATTCATGCAGCAAGCTGCTTTGTTACTTCCAAATTTTAAATACAGTTAAATTAGGAAAGACTAGAATGACATCATGTGCCTGCGCCGGTGCAGTTCCCTTGCCCTTGCGTATCGACGACCGTACCCACTCCAACGCCATGCCCTGAAACAATTTAAATAGGCTAAAGGCGACATATTGTAACATATGGTTCTTTGCTATGGCCAGTTGCCAGGCCAACCCTTTAAAAATCGTCTCGCACTTAGGAAATGAACTATGCTACTGTTTTTCTCGAACGCATAACTAGCTGGTGTCAGTTGCTTATTTGTTTTATCCATCTCACGCACACACACAGACACTCCCTTTTAGTAGCATTTTCTCAGTAAGTCATTGTGAAATAGGTAAGAAATAACTTATCAGTTACTGGTTCCTATACCTTTCGTTATATCCCATTGGCTCGTTTCTGGTGTGATCGTCGTCAAAGCGCCTGTTGAATGTGTCTTCACTGCTTCCTGAAATGGTATATTTGATCTTCAATTATGGAAAGCTACATAATCCCCCTACATTAAATGATTTGAGCGTAGAGTTATCGCTATGTCGGCTGTTCCAAGTGAGCGTCGTTTTATCATAGTTCACGAGTAGCTTGTTTACCTACCTAATGGATTTGAATGCGAGAACCTCCGACAAGATGGTCCCCGACACCCTAGTAGTTGTTGCAATTGGTTGTGGAAGTAATCCTTTTCGGATGGGGTTAAATACTTCACTCTGTTTTGTGTTTCAAATGGATCTGCAATAAAGGAAAACGTTAATAAAAAAATCGACAGTAGGATCTAAAAGAGGGTAGGAAGGTACTGGTGTCACCACGAGTTATGGGTGCAGCTATGAATACCTTGAATGCTCATTAGTCATTTTATGAGTCTGTTTCATGAATCATGTAGTGAACAAAATAAATGTGACGACATCTGTCTCATTAAATCTCGTAACAGTAGTTTAGCTATATGTATGCATATATATGCTCACGCCTTTATCCCATGGGGGTAGGCAGAGACCACCGTTTGCCATCCTTACATATTGCTTTCATTTCATCCATATTCATGCATCTATACACTTTATTTGCATTAAAAAGTTTTTGTTATTGTTTGCAGTTAGCGCATTCGCGATCCACATTGATACATTATAATACATTCAAATGGTTGTGATTTTCGCTTGGGCTCACCTATACGCAGGTTGTAATAGGTGACCAGACCAGTAATAAATTCGCAGTAGAGTAAGTTATGGGTAGCGTTGATGGTTCTGACGCAGTTGTAGGTGTTATTGGAGGTGCTCATGCAGAAACAGAAGGGCCCCGCTGTCCAGAATGGCGCCGTACGCCAATGGTCGTTGTCATGACGGTAGCAGTTCATTCGCTCCAATTCACATAGCTTTTCCAGTTCTGCCTGGAAACGTTATTTACGTATATTTAATTAACACACATATGCGCGTTTCAAGGTAAATTATTACAGTTTTAAAATATTTAAACCCGATCTCATTATGACTTTGTTGTAAATAGTGAGTTTGGTACTTACTCTCTTTTTGGCTTTCCTTAACTTCTTTTGAAGCATCTGTGCTTTTCGTTTTCTTTGCTCTTCTCTTACCCTCTGTGCTGCTTCCAAATAGCTGTGCCCAGGTCCTCTTGATTTTCTACGTGAAACAAAAGGTTTCATTCACACAAATTATTATTACTGTTCTAAGAATACCTAAATACTTATGAGTTACTAGCTTAGTATTTACAAAATATTTAACCTCTGTCGTACCCTTGAGGGGCCATTCCAAATATTGGTGAAAGAATATTTGAAATCGGATCAGTAGTTTCCAAGATTACCACCTACATACCCATACAAAAATACTAACTTTACCTATTAGAATTTTAGTAAGGACATACCGATTTTCTTCGCAATAACATACATGTTTATCTTCGTTTTCAATGAATAATGGATGCAGTCTTCTTTGGAAAACATCGCCTGGATTGTTGAATATATCCACATTCTTAGATGTTCCTTTGTTGATAGTTCTTTGCTCATATTCGGAAGCATCAAATCTCGTTGGACCTAAATTATGCTGGGCAGATGTAGTTGGGTGTCTCACTGCAATTGGTCTATTACTTGTTGTTTCTGTTCTCATCTTCTCTGTTGAACTTTCTAACAGTCTGTCTATTGCAGTACTAAAATAATTCACATTATGAGAGAAATAAGACGTAGATACATGCTCCGTTGTAATCTCGGCGTCTGTCACCTGTTTAGTGCTTGGATAGTGTGTTGGCAATTCAGTGATCGGTAATGCTTCAGTAGTAGGCGATACACTTTTACTAGTTGCATTTTTACCTTCACTTACATTTTCTTCAAGGTATTTTTTATCTATAATTATCGTTGTCATTTGTGGTATTGGCAATTCTGTATCTAAAATGTGGGTTACATTCGTCAAAACACTTGATTTATCTGTAATATTAACATTTATGGGTGTAACAGCGGCCGTAATATTTTTCAGTTGTTCATCGAACACATCATCTTTGGTATTAGCATTCACAGTAGGCATTACATATTCGTTGGATTGTCTATATTTCTTATCAATAGAAGTATTATTCCTATGTTTCGTTTTAATTCTATGTAGCCTAGTTTTTCTTGAAGTATCTTTTGCGATGTGATCATGGGCAATAGTTTTATTAAGGTTGTTATTGACTAAGCCAGTATGAACTGGATGTGTTTCAGTGATTGGTTTTGTTGTTTTTAAATGCCTCTTAATTTCTTTCAAATCTTCCAGCTTGGTGCGTAGTTGCCTTATTTGATCTTCCAAACTCAGCCTGTTGGTTTGCCACGCTTTCAGATCATTGTATATAACTTGGGAACAATTAACCGCACCGTCTTTTTCTATTTTACATTCCAATGTCGATTCGTTGCTGTTCATAATTGCATCATTTTTCTGTTTGTGTTTGTTATGATTCCAGTGTTGCGCTCTTCGTTTTATTCTCCTATGATCTATATTATCTTTGGTTTTTTCATAAGCCTCCAGGAACGCCTCAGTTTCCTTTATTAGTTTATCAATCTTCTCCTTCGTTACTGTATTTTCCATTTCATTAACGGGCTCGTTTTTGAAGCCCAAGTGTCCGATACTGGGATTCTCTTTGAGAATAGTATCGACTGTGTTGGGTTCAAAAACGTCGTTGTTAATTGACCTCCGAGCTCGTGTAGTATTTGCATCCTTTTGAAATTCAAGAGGTCGCCTTGCTATTGTTCCGTCAGTATCAAGTCGAGTGTACACTAGTCCACTTGGTGTGAAACAGGCACATTTCTTTGTGCTCATCTTTGGTTGTTGCGCTGTGATTTCAGGCTAAAACGAAGTAAAGGAATGTTAGTCGTCTGCTTTTATGCCGTACCTTTAGGAAAAAAAAAATGTTATAATATTATTTATAGTGTGATATTAACTAACCTCATATTTACATTTATGGCGCCGCCACCTTCCGTTCACGAGAACACATTTCCACTTTCTGCCAGCAGAGCATGGTGCACGTAGTTCTGCCTTCGAGCAATCGGCAGCTAACCGCGCTGCTTTACTATCTATACTGGCGTCAGCAACTTCTATAAAGTATGTTACGAATTTGAATGGGATGTAGATTTGCAATGTATTCACATGTTTTTAGGATGTAGGAATCTACTTACGGTCAAACATTTTGGTTCCTGATGGAGTTAGGTAATTGGGCTGGTTGTTAATGCTTGCTTCTTGCGCATCGAGGGCTTTTTCCAAACTTGCCTCTAAAATGGGGTTGTGACTCTCATTTGTGATGAGTGGCTCAGAAGACTTTTTGATTTCTGTTGTGTCGATTTCGGAACTTTCCTTAAATACAGAATATATTTTAAGAGAGGATTGGCAAAACTGACTAACTGTATTCAGCTGGAGATCTCTATCGAATACACTACATTAGAGTAGAGTTTGTTGTAAGGTTGTCAGTGCTGCATACGAGGAAGAGAGGAGGCGTTGTGGTAGTTATAGTTGGGGTTTATTCAAAACTCCAAGGATGACTTATTGCAAGTTCATAAACCTTGGAAACAATTTTTCTGTCAGTATTAACATGGTCATGCCTTTCGAGTGCTTAACTTACTTCTTCATCCTCCTCATCATCGTCTGGATCCAAGAAGTCGTCGTCATCAGTATCTTCATCGAAATTCCCGCTCTCTGAAGAGTGTGGTGAAGCAGTAGTTCCCTTGTTCTCATTCATTTCCCTGCTGTACTTGTGAGAGCGGTGACCTGCACCCGGATTTTCACGACGACCGGAACTGCAATATATGATTAATAAATTAGAAAACCGTTATCGAGAGAAATAAACAGGTCACTCGCCGGGGGGTCACGGTGAAGCTTGTAAGAAAAAGCAAGTGCAACTACTTTTGGGGGACAACTGATTAGGAAGACCACCGTGGAGTGTTAGTCCGTGCGAGTTTGACATAGTCTTTGTACCCATAACGGATTCCCCGGTTTAAAAAAGGTATTTAGTAATAATGATTATAAACAAGTAGGTATACCTTTCAACCAAGAATGTGTCTGGCCATCGTGCAGCAGCCTGCCGACGTCGCCGCGGCTGCAGCAACGGTAGTAAGGACCTGCCATCCATGTGCAGGGGAGGTTCCACTCCTCCCATGTCCAGAAACGTTGGTGCCAAGTCGATGTTCAACACTATGTCGTCCACACTGCAATACATGACGAAAATATGTCATGAGACGCATGTTGACATTTTAGTTGGACTCATCTTAACTCACAGTCTGTGTCGCCACAAGACATTATCAATACTTAATATAAAGAGGAAAGATTTGTTGGTCTGTTATGATTTAACGCAAAATTACTCTATCAATTACATAAAAAATAAATATTTCAATCCAGGTTAATTAGGGATCCGAAATAACACGCGGTAAGCTGCGAGAGAGAACTATTGAAAGAACCAACAAAGAACTATTATCCTGTCCTGTTTTTAATGTCTATATACCCCTACCCGGGAGGCCTGAACACAGATAGATGCTACTCATGTAAGTTAGTAGTCTGCTACGATTGTGTACAGTAAGAGTAAGTAGGTATAACTTACACAGTGCCTGGTTCCACTCCCGGTCCTCGAACTAAGAAGGGCACTCTTATGTCAAACTCAAACGGGAAGCTTTTGCCTTTCACCAACCCAAATTGTCCCAAGTGGTACCCATGATCTGATGTGTACACCAGATATGTGTTGTCTAATTCGCCAAGAGCTTTCAACTCTTGGTACACCCTTTCCACAGCCTGGAAATGGAAAAAAAGCATTTGTATATGTACATTATTCTGAATTAAGCATAAGCTGACCTCATTTGCTTTTCATTCATAGCGAGGTTGCAAATATATTGGACATTGATAAGCTTAATAAGTCCTCGTGTATACACAGAAGCTATGCCTCAAAGGCGAAGCATGTATGTCTCATGATCTCGCTAAACGCGTTTCGCCTCTATCTGTCTAGTGCTTACTGTAATATAACGTCGTTGTCTTGTGTTTCCCAGAACCAATGCTTGCTTACTTACCGGCTTATCCACTTGAAACACTCAAGATGAAAGTTGCATTACAACTTATAAATAAAACCTTGATGACCCTGAAGATGTTTTAAAAGCGAAGTCGAGGCAAAATTATATTTAATAATCTGTAGGTTACCCAGTTATCCGAAACCAGAGGACTACAAGGTCTTCCCCATGGGCAAGATCTGCCGGCTTGTTCAGGGAGTATTTGAGGAGTCAGGTACGTAGAGCAAAAGGGCAAGGGCGGCACAAAAGATCCCAAGGGTCGACGTGCTTCAGGGCAACCGGACCCAATAATGCCACAGACAAGATAAGATAAGATACCCAGTTATGGGATCAACCTATAGAACAATAATAATGTATTTTGGGTCGAAGACTGACAGAGACAGCAAAGCGGTAGGCATTTTGTTAGGTTTCTTTAATGAAAGTCTCAAATAGGTCGCAATGCTAGAAATAGGTAAATAGGAATTTGGTAATCTATACTCATATATAAAACTGAAGTGTTTGCTTGTTCTTTTAAACGCGCTAATCTCAGGATCTAATGGACCGCTTTTAGAAAATATTTCATTGTTAGATGGCCCATTTATTGAGGAAGGCTATAGTTTATACATCAACATGCGTTAGATCAAAGTATTTACTCCACGCGGACAGAAGTTAGTACGCAAGAAATATTTAAGTACCATATCAACGCTTTGCAGAGTCTGCAACCTCTTGGTCATGAGCAAGTCTGTGAATTGACGATGTATAGGCTTCATCTTGTCTGTCACGCGGAGGATCCACTGCTTGTCGGGGTTCGGCGCCATGTCGTATGTGGGAGTGCTGGGGACATAAGACATTACACATTAAGGTTGACTCACGGTTGACCGATCCGGGGCCGAACCGAGCATCTATCTTAGTAAACTAATGTTAAATATGCTTCGTGTGGATACGCTATTCGCCGAGCGGCAGCAGACTGACGACAATGGCGTTAGTGTCGAAGCAAAGCTTGGGTCAGGCCCGACACGGTCTGGCGTGACATTTAGGCGATTTCAAATAAACTTCACGCTCTTCATTAAAATTCAGTGCGTCATAAAGGTTAGTTTAACTAGTTACTTAAGTAAACAGCTACACATCATGCTCAACATTACTTATCAGTAAATGCGCGAAGATGTACCCTAAATCTTAGTATTTTTATAGACGGGTGTATACTCTCTCTTCATAGTTAACCTACTTATAAGTATTTGATTTAAACTACCATACAAAGACACTGGGTGCGTACTACGTTATCATCAAACATAAACATGGTGTTATAAATTACATCCCTTATTGCGTGGTACTTACGTTATAATGGGGCTCACAAGGTCTCAGTAATGGGGAACACCTGTTTCTACCACGTTTAGGGTTCACTATTTATGGTTATTATACCCATTGCTTCAGAGACACTCTGGAATATTCAGTGGCGCATTTTTGTATCATGCAATACCTTTGCCATATGTCCTTCATAAAGATGCAAGCACATTAAAATTAAACAAAGAAGAAATCCTATCCTGGCCCGATTAACATACAAAAGTAGGTAAGGCGGGATCTATACTATATACACCTATCTAATGGTAATCTTATTTCAGCGTCGTTCAGCTAAACTGTTTACCCTAAACCAAAGACAACAGCAGTCCGATTTAAGTAATGAAACCTTATGCCGTAACGCCTTAGTCGTCGACGGTGTTTTCGTATTCATTATATCAAAAAGCTGAGTGTAAGTCACGTATGTTTGACCCGTTGTTTTAGATACGTGAATCAGGGAAAAATAATCAAGTTACTATTTGGTTTTGACTTTTACAGCGTGTAAGCCATTTAATTGGAGGATAGTTAATAAAAAAAAATCACGATCGACCTCAAAATACCGGTTGATTTGCACCCAAAATTGAGCGACGTCTTAATTTGCGTTTTATTTTATGTCCCATTAGCGGTGCATGTGTATATATTAATTCGCGTTTGTCGGCGACCCTGGAACGGGTTCGTTGCAAGTTAAGCGACCACACAATATGCCGATGGCAAAATTTATTAAACGCACCGCCAAAAAAATTTAAGTTACAAAAGGAAGGCTTCATTTTTGTATCCCATGTACATATTATGGGTTTTGACACCTTTTAAAGTTATCCATTGCGTACTTATTGTTTTGACTAAAAATGTGTTGAACCGCCATCTTTCGATTACTTCTAGTACTTACTACTCAAGTACAAGAATCTTAGATCAATCGTCTCTTACAATGTTGGCATAATGATTCTATTCTTCATAAGGTAGGTAAAGCATTCGAGTCACACTCAGGTTTTTGGTCACGTTCATATGCTGCAGAAACCGCGACATCAGACGGCTTCAGACAATTTTTAGTAAAATATGGCAACCAGACGCTTGTGAGTATTGGTACCTACGCGTCTATATTTGGGTGCGTCTATAAACGCTTGAATGTTGGAGCTGGCCTTCTGTAAGTTTTTATTGTTTTGCATCACGCTGGTCCAGGATTTTACTCCGGTTACCGGCGCCGTCTTGTCGCACGCATCCCTTACCATGGAATTTTTCACACATATTACTTTTGTTAATGAAATTGTAATAAATACAAGTTATGTCGGTACATGTTTACTATCATAATGACAACATTCACGCTCGTACGAAAATAAAATATAGATGACAGGAAAAGGCCCCTTACGGTAAGCGAATAACTGTAGCTCGATTCACGCAATGTAATGCAATGAAATCAATTTATTAATAATGACATGTCATATCGCTATCTAATCCCAAACTAAGCAAAGCTTGTACTATACCAGTAAAGCAGATAACGGTATAACAATAATACTATACATACCTTTAAGACCAACATACATACATGTATAATAGAATAATAATAATATAATATAATTAGGGTTTGGCGATCCTGCGCGCATCCCTATAAGGTCGATAAACTATTCCTGTCGGCCAGAAATCCGACTGGAAGAACATGTCGCGATACGTTGCAGGCACCTTGAGGACGTAGGACTTGAAGTTCGTTTCCCTCATGAAATGCAATGTAAAAATAGTAACGATGTCGCAGTGACTTAGTCGTTGACAGTATTTTCGTATTCACCCGCGTAGACTTCATTTGATTCCCGCGGAAAACTAAATGATTTTTATTAATTAAAAGTACTTAGCCTAAGTTACTCCTTGTAACATACGCTACCCGCCAGTGAAAGTCCCGTTACAATCGGTCCAGCCATTTCAGAGATTTTATGTCAGTACCATACTATATACATTTATAATAGCTGTGCCCGGCAAACGTTATATTGTCATATATTTTTTTGGGGTGGTCACCCTTATCATTTAGGGTTATGAAAAAAAAATGTTGGCCGATTCTCAGACCTACCCGATCTGCTCACAAAATTTCATACAAATCGGTCCAGCCGTTTCGGAGGAGTACGGTAACTAACATTGTGACATGGAAATTTTATATATTGATAGATTATAGATGAATTTTGTGAAAAACTTTTCTTTGATTACTCATCTATGGAAGTATTACAAACAGGCACTTCGCCTGTTTGTAATTCCAAAAGTTGTAAGTCCTTTTGACTAAATGCAAATGTATTATGTTAGTATTACCGCAACTGACATTGAAAACCGATTTTTTAAAAAAATCTCTGTCTGTCTGTTTGTTTCGGCTAATCTCCGAAACCGCTGGACCGATTTAAGCGGGACTTTCTCTGGCGTATAGCGTATGTTACAAGGAGTAACTTAGCTTTAAAAACATTAGTATTTGCGGGTGAAACTGCGGGGGAAACAGCTAATAATGGATTCAATTTGATTGTAATGAAACAATGAGAGTATTTTTATGTGAGTAGGTATTTCACTGGAAATATGAATACCAATCTAATTACAATGTAAAACTTACAAAAACATCCATTGTGATGTTGTCTAGAAAAAGTTTTCATTCGTTAATGGATAGCGGTGTGAATAATGAACAGTTTTGCGTTGGTCTATACATAATTGTAACAATGAGAACCGAGTTGTGAAGAAACTGGCAAGCATTTAGACAGAGTTAACAAAGGCAGTAATTTAAGGGTTAATCTATACATATAAATAAAATTGAAGTGTCTGTTTGTAATTCCAAAATTAAAGCTGTTCACTGAATGCATATTATGAAAATTTATATACAGCGTACTGATATTGAAAATCATTGTTTTTATTTTTTTCTCTGTATCTAAGTATGTACTTAGGTACAGAGAGTTCATCTCAAACAAGGAGCTTCCTCTTTTAAGTGAAGTTATGTTTAGACATAGTCTTAAATAGTTAAGAAGGCCATAACGTTTGAGTGACATTTTCATTATTAATAGCAACTTGTATGTACATAGTCAGTAAGTTACAGCATATTAAATGCTTAAGTACATATACTCGTAGTACTTCTAACCAAAATAATGAGCACTTGGAGAAAATCAATAAAAATCATTTATTCAGTTTAGGCACTTATGAATGTCGACGAATTTACCACAGGTTCGGAAACTAGCCTTCTGAGAAGAACTGGTAAGAAACTCAATAACTTCAGAAGTATTTCTACCTAATAATCACTTCAAACAACTCTAGAGAAGTCAATTTAAAATTTGATGTCACCGCAGTCTGTGATAAAGGATAATTTTCCAAGTTTCAAATACAACTCTATTTGTTCAGCGCCGAGTGAGAAATATATGAAGCGAGAGGCAAATCGAATGCAATCTAATAAATATTCAAAGTGCATCATATCTAGTTTGGCTCCCGGGTCTATCAGAGCAATACCTCGCAGCTGGGGCATACTGGGACTGACAATAGATGTGCTGCAGAATACTGATTGTCTTCGGACGAAAATCGCTGTATAGATACATACAGTTATGTTTTGAAATTTAAGTATAAACTAGCTGTGGCCACCGGTTTCACTCACGTAGATTTCGCGAAACCCTATTTTTTTAAACTAAAAGATAGGTACGCGTTGTAACAAGAGCTATCTGACATCGAAAGTCCCGTTCGGTCCTGACGTTTCGGAGATTAGCCGGAACAAACAGACTGACGGACAGAGAGACAGGCAGAAAGAGCTGTTATTTTGGAATTACAAATAGACACTTCAATTTTATTTAGGTATATGTATAGATATAGATATAGAATTTAATAAAACAAGATTTTGTTGATGATTGTTGAGTCCAAAATGAAAATATTATTTATTTATTCTGTTTAATCCCAGCTGTGGTATTCCGTAAGGTATGTGTATAACACATACGAAATTTTACATTATAAAGTATGAATAATATATAAATTTCCTTAGATTTGAACTGACAGTCGACATCGAGAGATACCCTACAGAATAACGCAGCTTGTAAGGCACTTATGAACGTCGAAAAACTGCCCACCTTATAAAAGGTAAGACTTCCCAAAGCATTGCATAAAGAAAAGTAACTCAAACTAAACACCTAGTAGGTATGTTTAACATAATGATAATGCTTTCACGATAAAAGGCACACTAACCGATGCTTTTAAAAAAGCAGGTGCGTCGCTTGATAACACAGAAGCTGAAGCCTAGTAAGATAATAAAGTTTTGTGAAATCCTTAAAACTTTTTACTTTAGCTTCTCTTTAAATAAGGAATTTTGCAGCGCGGCGGTGGGGAAACTTATGAAATCTCGTAAAGTCACCGGGCCACTCGTAAAGTCGAATTATAGGGTGTACAACTATGGATTCAAACACACCTCGCAGACGGGAGTAAAATTGTGCTCCTGCATAATTCCACACCAACAGCATCCGTTAATAAAACAAGTGAATGTGACTGCCCGGAATCGTAGAAGTAGGTACATGAGGGTCTAAACATTCTTTTGAAACATAAATCACCCAACGTGGTCCGACAGAGGCAAAATTATTCAGGGCACCGCATGAGTACCTACGTGAAATTTTTTGAGAGTTCTCACGAAAAATGTTTCGTACCTACGGTATATGGAGCCATGTCAAGAAAGTTTTGGACTCCGTATATTCGTGCTATTAAGATGTTAACTTTTTAACAACGAAGTTGGAACATTTCTACATGTATGTTTGAGTTATAAACTATGTAAGTAGATACCTATAAACCTAACCTTTGTGTGTTCGTTTTATATAAATACGTAATTAGAATATTTTTTATTAATAATAACTAAAAACTAATTAGAATGATATTTTTGTAAAAATTGTACTACATACTGAAGTATTTTTTTCTCAAATAAACGTAGCATTTAATTTCCTTCTATCATTATGCACTTCAATTTTATTTGTGTCTAGATGTGACCATTTCCAAAGGACATTTTGCAGGCATCTATCTGTTTCATTCACCCAAGCTTGTCTTAAATACTAAACAAAAAGTTGACATGTTACATAAATTTCCAAAGTGGCTTTTTACGACATCAAATTGTCTTTCCAAGGAACCCCAAAAACCCGGTCAACTCCTTAAATATTTAAAGAGGAGCAAGATGGCCGCAGCGCTCGCGAAAACGCCGCAGCAATTAATGTTTTTGTTGAAATATTTAGACTACGTGCCGCGTAATTTTTGATAAAATACCCCACATGACACTATTCAATTAAATCCCTAACTTCCAGAACTGAAGAAAAGCTTGAGGGGCTGTGTTAACAACTTGAAGTGTATCGATCGTGGCACTGACCTTTCACGATACCCTACGAAGGATTTCTAAAACTTACCTACGATATATTTTGAGGTAGGAGAAGAAATAAATCCAATATGTTAAAAAAAATTCACATTACTGCGATTTTTTTTAATATGATACATTTCTTTTGAGTTTATGGTAATTCAGATGCCTTCACGTGCTATGAGCCCTCAGGTAAAATGATGGCGATAACTACTGCCGGCACTTACCTACCTATATCTATATAATAGTGCGGAAAGTCAGACCGCTTTTCTTGGAATTTTGTGTAAGTAACAATTAATGCTTACTGATGTGTTGTGACGTTAAAGAAGAGATGTGAATACTGCGGAGCGGAGTCCTCTGGACCATGGGGAGCTGGGAAAGACATCACCAGCAGGACTGGTTTTCTGGAGAAGCGACGTTTCGATGCACGTAGGAACGCTATTGAATCGTTTGCGATGAGATCCGGGTAGTAATCCTGAAATTAACTTTCGGTTATCATCTAATTACGAAAATGTTATCGAAGAATATTTCGTCTGATAAATCCTGTCATTAAGAGTAGAAGATACCATTATTCTGTTATGCTTTGAATATGTTACTATTAAAACATTATGAAATAAAAATCGCTTGTGTAAGTAGCGGTTTATTAATCTTTGGTTTGACTTATTCTTTGGACCAAAATACTGTTTTCAAAACATCCTTCACATATAAAAAAATACCAATGAAATAATTCACCCTGTGATAGTCGTCCCCGTGTTTGATCTTCTTGCCGTTCATGTTGATGCTGTAATTGTAGTACTTGGAGTTCATGATGAGGCCGCCCCACTCGCGCCACCCCGGGGGGATGTACGACCCGTTATACTTGTTCAAGTACTTACCGAAGTAACCTAAGGACAAAGGCATACACATTTTAGACTCAAAGAAGAACCACTTGATCTTGAATATTCAAAGATTTGAATTTTCAGTGAAATATCTATGCAACATACCATCCTACTATAATATTATAAACGCGATAGTTTGAGACAGACATACCTCCATACATACAAACTTTCGCACGCAAAAACTACTGAATGGATTTTGATGAAACTTTACAATAATATAGCTTAAACATCTAAATAACATATAGCTTTATAATTTTTTATAATTTTACTATATTATTTTTAATAAGTAACTAAAAACTAATTACAAGCAGAAAACTTGGCCCAAATCGGTGTCTCCCGGGATCGTGCCAAGAAGGCTGGCAGCATTGCCACGTTGAATAGCAATGCTGATTCTCTGAGCGAGAAAAGCCCCTGCCCGCTAGTCACGAGAAGCTTCTACCAGACGACGTGCAACCTCTTTGAAAACTTTATAATTTATAAAGATATTGTGTGAATTTTCCAAAATATAAGGATAAATAAAATCCTACGCAGACAATTTCGCGGGCACTAGCTAGTGGAACGGTAGGTACTTTGAATTATGTCGGTAATCACGAAATTGTACAACGAATGAACTGACACAATGAGCGATGAATACTGATTCCTGAATGAAAATTCCCGCGAAGCAAGAAAGCATTGTTCACTGGTGGACAACAGTTCTGAAATTTTAATTTGGGTGGCATTGATGCAAATGCAGGCGGTTTTTAATTTGGCGAGGGGCGTGTCCGTCTGTCAGCGGCGTGAACGGCGGCTCCGATGAACTGGGCTAAGATGGTGATTACTCCTACTGTCTGTAACATGGCTTGAGGCTTAAGGCTGAAGCTTGCGCGTATAATTCTTTTGTTTTAATAGCTGCTTTAGAACTACTCCTCTCAAATACTAAAAAATTACGGGTTAATAAATATAGAAACATAAAGTTGACTCTTCTGTGTGACAAACTGAACTCTGGGTTTCCCAAATCTCAATGTCTGTTTTCACACCAATTTACGAGTTATGCCGTTCTGATCCACATTTTTGACCCACCGATGGATGAATAAGGTAAGTAGGTATGTGATTTACTCATGGTCTTATGAATGTTGAAAAACTACCACTGGTTCAGAAGCTTAGGATACCTTACGTGATTATTATAATATGTATTTTCCTTTGCTGTTTATTATCAAGTTGTTATATGTGTGATAATAATTAGTGAAACCCTGAAACGCAATTTCTTTGTTTTTTATTTTCCTATTCGGTAATGAGGTATGTATAGGTAAGTGGAACAAGTTTTCAGCATGAATGTTTCATAAAACTTAGATCACATCTAATATTGGAAGTACCGTATTAGGGTAGGGAAGTATGCGAGCGAGGACATTTTTGACAGAATTATTACCTAGTACCGAGTAGAGTACATACCTAGGAAAACTTATGTGCTTACCCACTATGTAGAATGGGCGAACTTATTAGAAAACAGAGTTGTTTTATTCGCATCTGCGTTAAATGTGGGAACCACTCTTGACTTGGGTCGCGGCCACTCGTTACGCGAGAAGACAACAAGGTGCCGGAAAAGTGACTCGCAAAGCCGTTACTGAAAAGCAAATTTGCTTTCGGATGTTTCTTTGTTCGCAAATGTTTTTCCATTTCCTTTACACATAAATGCTTTAAATCACTTGAAGCGCTTTCAATTTCCAAATGCAAATATTTGTTACAGATTGATATTTAAAACGTTCAATTTAAATTTAAAATAAAAACAATTTTGTTTAACCTTAAATTTTGCTGTTAGGCAAAAAATCGCAGTGTGCGAATTATTTACATGAAGGCTGAAATACTGACAACAAACAAGCGCGATCCGTGCTCCCACGCTCATCATAAAATATATCTACATCATATGTTAAATAACTAATCGCGACGTAACACGTGACACCTTGCCTAATGCTATTTGCCGATGTGACCTTTGTCGCAACGCTAGGACATTTCGGTCAATTAGGGCTGTGCGACCTTACCCTTTATATTTTTAGACTGATATTAAATATTGTTTGCCCTTTTCATTATTTTTTTGAATGAACTAAGCCGAGACTAAATTGAAATTGTAATGTCATATTTTCTATAGCTCTTGGAATCGTCCTGTGTACCAGATCGGTACCAGCTTTATATCGGAGCTGAAGGGAGAAAACCAGTTCTATGAACTATGTACTTTTACCGCGAGTGATCTGGTCATTACATTTTAAGTTCCCAGCTAATAATTTGTACCCATACTGTCATAAATCATGAGACGTAGAGAAAAAAATCAGGCAGTGGGGCACGTAAAAGTAATCTTAAAACAGGGGAGTAGATTAAGTAATAATTTGAATTAATTTGTATATATATATGTAACAAGAAACCTACCAACTTAGGTACTTAGCTGATAAAATTGCCCCGGAACAACACTTATCGCAAAGATAGAATTAAAATGTCAAAATTTCATTTGTCACGCTCGCGCGGCACTACACTACACTCTTAGCCAAATGAAAATATTTTCCAAGAAATTCTATTCCTGTTAGCTGCGCCAGTACGTCCAGAATCTAAGATCCATCATTTCATATTACTTTGAGACGAGTTTATTCTATTTAGATATCTATTTATCTACTTCGAATCGGGCATTTGTTTACCCTATGATTAAATTGTAAACTTAAATTCAGAATTATAAATACATTTATTGCATTCAACTTTTAGCAAAGTACTTTCAAGTAGTCAAAACGACATGTGACATTGAAGGAAAGGAAGGAAATTAACGTGCATATGTCTGAAAAGTATTTCAAAGACGTAGGTGTGTAGTGCCTGAGACGGCGATAGACTCGCCATCTGTCACGTTGACACTTAATCATCTTCGGTGAAATGTGGGTGTTGCTATTACAACACCTCTGCCTACCCCTTCGAAAGATAAAAGCGTGAGCATATGTATGTAGTGGAGGCCAAACGCAAAGTATTTCATGTTCCGTTAATAGTGTGTTAATTAAATCCAGTTTTAATGAGGCAGTGTCGGCGTTTAATCCCTGTTTGCTAGATTAAATAGCAACGTAAGAGGTTAATTTTATTACCTCTTTAGTTAAGGTCATAAATTATAGGCTTAATTGTAGGTATATGCTCTCCACTGAGTTCTGAAAAATATGAATTGAGCTATGAAAGTTGGTAGGTAGGTACTAACACCTGCTTGTGACATTTGTGCATTGGAACTGTGTCCATGAGCTTATGTTTCTTAAGCGATTTATTTTGTACTCTTGTAAATTTTGTAAAATTGTATAATATTTTTTTGAAAGGAGTAATTACTGAGTTTCTTGCCAGGTTCTTCTCAGTAAAAGCAACCTTCCGAACCTGGCGGTAGCATGTATAATCTTGAAAATTATGTCATTCTGACGATTTGAAAGTGCTTTGTAAAAAGTCTAATCGAATAAAGATATTTTTGACTTTGACTTTTGTATTTGATATTTAATTTTTTATTTCCCAAAGTACGTAAGGAAGTACAGATATAACATAATTTCTAGTAGTGAAATTCTTAATTGATATAGGTACAAGGCGAATAAGAATTTCAGGACATATGACTTATGTTTCCATATACGCCTACTTACAACAAAAATATCTAATCAACTTATAACAATAAGTATCTCACATAAGCTTGTAATATATTTAAATATAACCTACCATTGCATGTTATGTCAAAGTTAACGACTAAAATAAGTGCTCTTTACTTTTCAATGGATTGCTTATATTGGCAATATTATCAACAATGGTTCTTAACATAAGATCAGTTCGCCGGGAGAGAAATTTGCATAAGTTATGCAAATCTTAGATAATAGAAAAGCACTTTATTTAGTATCGACACTCTGGCACCTAAACCTTGCCGATAATTTGGTCCTAGGAGAATCCACCTTACATCGAATTTCGGTAACTTGTGACGCAATTGCTTCTGGAGTGCCTCAAGCGCTGCAAATATACATCAGTGTACTCACCTTCATTGCGAACTCGGTACACTTTCGGAACCCACAGCAACCCAAGTCTAATAACATTAATTAATTATTAACCCATCAGTTCCTAGTAAAATACGATATATCGTATGGTAATCATTTTTAACCATATTAATATCATGCTGAATTTTGCCGAGCTGCAGATTAATCGCGTTCTTCTTTTCTCTATGGAAAAATTTTGTATAGGTAAATTTTTCGCAGTCTTTATCTTTGTCCAGTACTAAACTTTCGCGTTCTTTTTTCAGTTTTCTTTTCGCGTCACAATATTAGTAGGATTTTTAAATTTATCCATCTGCTAATACATTATAGCTCTGACTAATTCGAGTCATTTAAAATAAGAATTCAAACTATTCATCTTCAAAAAGAAATAAAACTTTCTCTATGGACATAAAGGCTCTTAAATATAGAACTCATTCCCGCATCCTTTATAAGTAGGTGCGAACAAATTTGAAATCGTTAGTTTTGATCTTAAAAGCAAACGTAAATGACGGACGGACGTATCAGTCACATCATAAGGACTCCGGTGGTCGAAAAAACGTAAATTAAAACTCTCTTTTAAACTCTCCATTATTATAAAACACAGACAAAGATAGTCCTTGACTTAAAAATTCATATCATTCCGTGATGTAGATTTAAAAATGGACGGACATCGTTTTAGTCTGAGTTTGGTCTAGAAAAGGAGGAAGTTCTCAGAAATCTCAAGGGTAATTATAATTGTCCTGACTTCACCCCGTACATTGTTTAGTTCGGTTGGCATTACGCTTAATATTGATTGCTTCGTGTGCCTCTTTATCTTAATCGAAGGAAATTGCATATGAGCCAGAGACAATACTTCAGTGTGTCGCAGCACTCGCAGCCTACCTAAAATTTATTGCCTTTCATTAGTCCGGCCCGGGTCACACCGGGTCGCGGCCCTGTTACGCCGTGTCAGCTTCTCATAGTTACCCATACTACACTAGGTATTCATACAATTATAAATGCACTGATTTAGCAGGTTGCAGAGCAATGGAAGAGTTTAAATTTAACGTGGATTATTTTGTTTCAAGTCGTTCTCATTGTGGACTGTAATTGTTTATGAAACACTTAGATACTTACCTACCCAATAAAAAAATGCACTAGCAGAGAGGTCCCAACCATGATCACTAAGTACCAAGCAGGTCCCAACCTTGAAATTGAAATGATCATCATTTGGGCCCAAGTATTTAACGCATTCAAACGCCGTTGACGTACCAATGTTTGCTGTCTTAAATGTATGGTTAATGTTTTACCCTACGAAATGTACTTAAATCTCACTTCGTGATTGGCCCGCTGAGGCCCACTAACATCTACCTCCGTTAAAGGTCATCCTTTCCCACGGAGAGAGAGCGTGTGTGGGATTTTTCTAAACAAGGTACGGCTTTTGCGTAACAAGGGTCATTCACTAATGGGAAAGGGACTGAGGAAATATGTGGAAATGCGAGCTATGAATTAACTTTGAGATTGTATGTAGGTGTTGAGTAGGCCCCTTATTGCATGACCCTGGCTCAATAAGTAAAAGATATTTTGCCACTAAGCACAAGTGAGTATGCAGATAAGTTATAAAGCGGTTCGGAATAAAAAAAAATTGTTAAATTAATGTTGCAATGCTATGCTTCCTCAAAAATTTTTGATATCATATCAAAAATACATGCATATGCTCACGCCTGTATTCCCGAAGGGGTAGGTGTAGGTACAGGTTATAATAACAACACCCACTTTCACCGACGATGATTAAGTGTCAACATAACAGATGGTGAGTCTGTCGCCGCCTCAAGCACGTATATATACGTCTTCGAATTACTTCTCAGACATATGTTACCTTACGATGTTTTCCTTCACCGCTTCACATAAGTTTTGAGAAAAAACCATTGGTACAGGAACTGTTGGAATTCGATCTTGCGTTGGGTAGCAGGCGACTGCTCAAACCCCACAGTCAATATGGCTCTTAATAAATTCATACAAAATAAAATTGAGGTTTATAAAAACCAAATTGAAATTAGAGCTGACATTTAGTATAAGTCAGGCTATTTGTATGCGCCTTTGGATAGCATTATCTTGGCGTCGTGGCATGACTGGCTGCAGTATCCGCTATCTTGGGTCAGAGGGAGCACGACAAAGCTCGCCGCTTGATACTGGACACGCATACCTGCCTACCTTTAAGACAGAAATTGTACCAACTCAATTTAAGCCCATTTAAGCAAAAGCGTTAAAAACCTCCATTAATAAATCTGTGAGCTAGTTAAACTCAGCTCGGAATTTACCTAAATCTGGATATAGCCAATCAGTAATTAATACTTCTGATTCTACTTCATCATTTAGTTGAGCCTATCATGTTATCTGGGGGTCAATTACGATCATTAAAGCAGAGCGTATTAAGAATTTCTTAGGTTTGAAGTTTGATTTTACGGTACAAAAATTAAACGTCAAACCTCAGAAGTTCTTTATACGCTATGCTTAAATCGATGATGGTGGCCTACCATCATCGATTTGAGCTGTTAAGTAATCGGGATGTAACCTAAATCTTTACGTTGCACAAGACGTAGATCAATAATCTTTGGTTTAGATTGTTTTGAACTAAATCGATATTTTACCGTTTTCTAAAAGTTGCCCTTAAACAAGATGTCCTAATATGAACAGTTTTATACAAGAGCCGCGAGGCATCAGCAAGCCAAATAAGGATTCTTAAAGGTGTTGGCTCCGTTATAAGGCCAATGAAATGTTGTAACGTGGCCTAACGACAAGCATGATTTCATGTTTCTGATAAAGGTTTGTTATAGTATGAAGAACTAGCCATAAGGAATCCAGTATCCCAAACGACACCACAACCTGTATATATATATACTACTGTGTGCAAGATTCGTTCAGACACTCGGAGTGATTTGTTTGTGGCTGCGCTCGCGCAGCACTTAGCCCTCTGACTAAATAAAAACAAATTTGTGTGAGCGTTTAGGTATAACACAATAATGTGTTTACATGCTGAAAACAGTATTTTAAAAAGTATAATTTAGTAAAAAACTGTATAATACTGTTGATAACAGTACAGTTTGCAACCCTAGTTAAAACATGCCAAAGCCTATAAGTACTTGGGGGATAATGAAGTTCAAACTTCTACAAAGTATCGAGTGATCGCCTATTTTATGACAAGGCCCGCACGCATCCGCCCACATAATTACCAGTACTTGTTAATTTAATTCGTTCCCTCCATATTGATCCGACAATTAATCATCTCGCCACCATGCCCTGAGCACTCGTTCGGTTTATTTATGAGCCCTATAATAACACGCAGTAATAATAGATTTTGTGAATTATGCGAGTTTTATTTATTGTTCCGTCGCGACGAGAAGCATCGTGTATTTTTATAATAATGCATATGCCGTCACGAGTAATGAGCGCTGGCCTTGAATGGACAGTTGTAATTTTTTGGGGACTTATAGTACCTAATAGTGCACTATTGCGTTATTACTCAAATGAGGACCCCATTATCACAATTTTCATTATCTGGAATCGTACGTATCTTAAAATGTATTATCCAAACACCCATTCTGTTCACAAAATTGTGAAAGCGAACAGTAAATTACACAAAACCAATAAAAAGAACTTTGTTATAAAATGTAAATGCATCGAAATGCGATACAACTGCGAGGTGATTGTATAAAACACCTTGTATGTATCGAAATAAATACGTAATCGATTGAAGATCGTCTACGTGTTACTATAATTCTAAATCGATTATCATTCGGAATGGTTCTTTGAGATATGAATGCCACCAACGCGAGAGCGCCAGGTGCTCCCACGGAATTACGAACCAGAACGGAAGCAGACGGAAATGTGCTCCGAATTTTCCGTCTCTTTAGGAGGCTCTCATCTCTACTTCATAATTGAAGTATGTATCTCTAGTTCATACGTACAAATGCTCACGCATGTATTCCCTGAAGGGGTAGGCCGAGGTGTTTAAGTACCAACGTGACAGATAGTCTATTGCCGTCTCAGGCACTATATATACGTCTTTGGATTACTTCTCAGATATATGCAGGTTTCTTCAAGATGTTTTCCTTCACCGTAAAGCACGTGGTGTGAAGTCACTGTATATAAGTTTTTTTAGAACAGCTCATTAGTGCATTCCCCGCTAGGATTCGAACTTGCGTCGATTGCGTCGATTGCGTGGCAGACGACTGCTCAAATCCCAAGGCCACCACGGCTTCTAATTAGTTTAGTAAAGCTGTATAACGCTTTAAATACTTACGGCCATCTTCATTAGGTTCTCTATACATCTGTCAATTAGGTAACTAAATATTAAAATTCTATAATTTGTCCTTACTTTCATTGCAATAACTTATCTCTAGTCAACATTATTATAAAATTTAAAGTAGAATTATTATGGATAGATCAAATCAGACAGCAATTCATGCAAACTTTGATAGGTTTTTCAAAACAGCAATAAATGGCAAAGAGGCTAATAGCGTGCCCAAAACGCTGTCAAAATACATTGCCAATGTTCGATGATCAACTGAATCTACTGTATCAATCACTTACAACTAAAAGTAGTAAGTAGGGGTTATTTATTATTTTAAGACTACTTATTATTACCTATCGTCACAAAATATGGTGTTTGAATATATCTACTTAGTACCTTAAACGAGCAATTCTTGTATAAATAAGTCATCTCCCTGTCCATATCCCATACATTATTAGGGGGTCAGCACTTGATTCAACCCAATGTTTTATATGAAGCGACTGCCAACTGACCTTTGCACCCCTTTTACGAGGAAAATCTGTGATCTGGGTTAAACCAGTTGTCAGACTATTTTAGGCCTCCTACTGACTTGTAACGATTGCCAAAGATGATAAATTGGCGACCGGAACAGACGGTTTAACGTGCTCTCCGAGGCACGGAGGGAACTCGGGCGGTCACCCATCCAATTACTGGCTAGGATTAGGGCTACTTAACTTCGCTGATCGAATTATATGCGCAATAGCAACTGTGCCAAAAGCTCCTCTTGTATACCTAAGTACTTAATCTGAATATCGGAAAAGGCTGAATATGAAATTCAGTAAGTAGGGGGTTTCGGGGACAATAAATTCAGCTACCGTTTCACCAATGAGGGCCAAACGCATTCCGCTGCAAAATACGAATCAACACAAAACACACAGACACATCCAAAAAAGAAGCCGAATAATGAATTAAAAGAATGGTCGATAGACCACCAGGAACGAGTACGTTATAATTATATTTAGATTAGGTAAATATTCTCCATCCATAAAGTTACTATTTGCAGGCAATGTACAAAAGTTCGTTGACTCACCCCGACACGCCCCGTTCACTTTCAGGCCTCCTTTCAATACTGAAATGAACATTGTTTAACCGAAAATGTTTTAAATCTCATTATTTGTGCTGCTCAGTGCTCAGTTGAGTGGAAAACTTATAGATTGCGACGTTTGAGGGAAATAGCTTTAACGCCTAGCTCAGTGACTTGAAAGGCATAAGTTTTGTCTGAATTATAGAGATAGGCTGAAGCGTATGTATTTTAAACAAGATTTTCCCCGCGGCTTAACCCTCGTGACCTAAATTTCATGGATAGCTTTATTTCGCGGAACCCAATTTTTTTTTCGTATAAAAACTTAAGTTATTCCTTGTAAGATCAGCTATCAGCCAGTGAAATCTAAAAAAATCGACGCAGTCGCCTTAGAAATAAGTCATGCAGAAAAAACAGACAGACGGGTTAAAACTAAAAATACCAATATTAAGACTTCGAAAACACCAACATAGTAAATGATCATAACGCTTCGGGTACACCGAAGATATTCCGACGATCCTGTCACTGGCAAGGCATTGCAAAATGGCATCTCTTTATTCCACGGTTTTTGCGAAGTCTGCTACTGGCTGCTCGATCCATTGTATTCATAATTAAGCTGTCAATAGGCGACCGTCCTTGACTTGCACTTGATGCCTCCTTAAACGGTGGCCCACCCACTCGCCTTAGCACCATTAATACCAAAAGAATAAATATGTATTTTTCCACAATCTAATATATAAAATTCTCGTCCTCCGAAACGGCTGGACCGATTTGAATGAAATTTAGTGTGCATATTGGGTGGTCTGGGAATCGGCCAACATCCAAATTTCATACTCTAAATGACAAGGGTGATTCACCCCAAAAAATATATTATGGAAGTACAACGTTTTCCGAGCAAAGTTAGTATTTATATAAAAAAATTGGTTTACGTTTATACCGAAACGACATTCAAAACTAAGTCAATCTCAAGTTCGAACGTCCTACTATTTCGTGTGCGAAATTTATTGTAGTTAATAAGGCTTTAACATTAGAGTCACGTCTAATTACTACGTTATTCAATAATTATGCATATCAAATTCAAAGTGTCTGTCTGACTGACTAGTATATCAACGCACAGCCTTAACCGCTGGTCCCAGAGACATGACATTTGGGGGGTATTAAGAAAAAAGAGTTTTCTTTAATTCCACCCCTAAAAGCTGCAGGTGCGAGCTAATTTAGATATATGAAATGTATAATAAGTGGAAGTGTCCTATTTATTGTTTTTTTTAAACTCTCGGCCTTCGAGAAAAATTATCTAATCCTAGTTTAAATAGGAAATATATAATTGAAGAGATAAGCCTGCTTTTACAACTTGAAGGCGTTGTGGTGTGTGGGCGGACCAGTGCGATTCATTCATACATTCTTACTTAACCATGAATGAACTGTAACGTAAAACGTTTATAGGCTCCCATTTGCATTTATTTACATAATTTAACACGTTCCTAAACGTAAACGGCTACTTTTAAGATTAAAGGGCATCAAATCTCACCTATAAACTCTATTTAAATAGAATAAGATCGAGATTAGAACAAAGAACTGGAATTTTACGATTATCTGTGAGCATGTTTCACAGATAATCGTAAAATTCCAGTTTTTTCTTTTAAAGCCACAACTGTCATCAGACCACACAATAGGCTAACCAATATTCTCCTTACTTAGTATAAAAAGAAATCACATTCAAGTGCGAATTAGGTATGCATGAGCTATCGTTTCAATTTAATCTTATTCTCAAGTAAACTGCAACTTTATTCACGTAACCGCGTAAACTTTTGTGGAATCGCGTGTTCTGCCAGCCAGTTTGACATTTATTAAGCCGTAAATGCCAGGATTTTAAAATAGGTAGCAAGATATATATGTATTTTTGTTTTATAGTTTTGTTATTGGTACTTATTACTACCTTAAATTTGTTTTGTTTTTTATTTTTTACATGGTGTGTGCAATTAATAATATTTTCACTTCGCTTCTCATTTATGGCTTCTGTGGGGAGGGGCTGCCACTAGTTTGCCAAAGTCGCGTGGATGGAATAGAAAACAAACGATGGAAATTGATCTAAAATAATAAGTATTTTATGTGTGTATAAACTGTGATTACTCTTTAATTGAAGTTGTCCATAGACCTTTCTATCTCTAGGTCCCTAAAGAAAGACGAACTTCTTATTCGAGGTGAAAATCTATCACTTCAACGTATTATAAATGAACGAAATATCACCACATTCCTTCACTACGAACGACTCATTAGTCCCGTGGCGATGTGTTCAAATTATTCCACTTCCGTTTAGTAAGCAGGACGTAGACAGGCTATATTTTTATCCGACCAATTGCGACAATTGGCGGGTCGTGAAGTTACGATGTGAAATCTTCCCGGCAATTATGAAAAAGTAGAATTAGATTAAATTACAGACAAATGCGGACAAAATAGACGCTTCCTTGATTTGTAGCGCTCGTTTATGAATTGAGCACGCATTAATACGACAATCATATTATTAACTGCGTCACTAAACTATTTTTAAATTTACATCTAGTAGGTACTTAAATGGGAATCACTATGAAAGAGTTTCCGTGTGCGCTGTGATTAACCGAGTTTCTTGCCGGTCTCAGAAGGCTAGTGTTTAGTGGTAATTTCTTGACATTCGTTGTATGTGTGCATGTAACTGGATAAAGGTCTTACCATCAACGCTTACAAATTGTCATGGTGATTCTATTGATATTGCCAGTGACAGACTTGTGACAGTGACAGACAACACTTACATCTACACTCCTTAGCTGTGCCCGGCAAGCTTAATATTGTCATATTTTTTTCAAGTGGATCACCTTTATCCTTTAAGGGTATGAAAAATATATGTTGGTACATTCTCAGACCTACCCGATAGACACACAAAATTTTAAGCAAATCGGTCGAAGGAGTTTAGTAACAAATACAGCGACACGAAAAATTTATATATTAGACTGCTCCACGATTTCACCCGCGTAGAGTCAATTTCAAGATTAGCCGAAATAAACAGACAGACAGAGAAAAAAAACGAAAATAGTGGTAATAATACCTTCATATGCATTTAGTGAAAAGCTGTTAATTTGAAATTACAAACAGTCACTTGAATATTTATTTGTATAGATAAAGATTTATTCTCATAAAAGGTTCATGTAAGGTCTCTGCTTGAGTCTAAATCGATTTAATAATGTATTTAGATTGCTGCTAAAACTCCGGTGAAACTGAAAATGCTTTATACTTATCGATACAACCCTAAAAAGTGCTTACCCCGTGCACCTTAGTTATAAAGCCATTCCGTTCCATATAGAGCCATAAATTCCTTTCATGGGGTAAAATATAAAAAGATTATCTAACCTTCTGCCTGTTATTTAACTTGATCCCAAGACCGGTTCCGTACTAAATTCTACTTTGTGCGATATTGATCGGAGATCCCTCGCTAAGTCGACGACTTTATACCCAACTTAGGATAACATGCTTTCATAAATCTCACTTATTTTTATCATAGGATCGGTGGGTTAGATTACTTTATTTAACACGTAGCATGTTATTTATCTAAACATACAGATATATTAAATTGAAGTGTCTGTTTTTAACTCAAAATTCACAGAGAAACAGCTTTTCAGTGAATACGTACGAGAGATTAGACGGGTGGTAAGTACTTAACGTTACAGACATACATAAGAAAACAATTTAAATATATCCTGTCCGTCTGTCTGTCAGTCTGTCTGCCTATCAGTCTGTTCTCAGACATATGTAGGTTTCCTCACGATGTTTTCCTTCACCGTAAAGCACGCGGTGTAAAAATCACTGTACATAAGTTTTTTAGAAAAACTCATTGGTACAGGGCCCGCTGGGATTGGAACTTGCGTCGCTTACGTAGCAGGCGACTGCTCTAACCCCGAGGCCACCACAGCTCTCTTTTCAGTATAGTCTTTTTTTTAGTATATAGGTTTTTTTAGTATAGTCACAAATTATGTAATTTTAACTATTCATAGTACGTAAATTCATTGTAAGAGGCACTTAAGTGTGCACGTACCCATACTCGTCAGTCCGCCTCTACACGCCCATATTTCAGCAGCCCGATTGAATTTCAGCCAGATTTATGGTCTGCCATAAAATTCCATTCAACGTTCAACTAACAAAGAATAGTGTGAATTATGAAGGAGTATGTTGAATGGCAGTATTTCATCTTGACATATTATATTTATGGATAGTTGGAATCGTGTAAAATACGTGTTATATTGTGGACCTTTTAAATATATAGGTGTCGGAGAAAAAGGAACAGTAGTCTTCTAGAAGTTATGGGGTTTTAAGAATATATCACTATGTTGAAGTCATTAAATATCTAGCTCCAACGAAAACGTAGTTATAGGCTATGGTTGCTAAGGGCCGAAGAGCTCGCGGTCTTAGCGATTGAATGACGTGCGGCCGCGTTTACCTACATTACGTACGCGGTCATTGAACTTGTTAAATTAAGGGGATAACTCTACGTTACCACTGATTTTTATGCCAAAATAAGGTCTTGATATGGTCAACTTAGAACGTCAATTACTCGAAAACGAAAGAAGATATATTGGTCGTAATATTTTTATTTGCTTCCTAAAATTATACCCTATCACATATTTTAACAGCTGTCCTATTTTCCCCGACAACCTGTATATGAATAGCACGTAAGACCCCCAGTCTTCCTACCATCATCGGCTTAAGCAGATCGTATTGAGAACTTCTGAGCTAACTTTGACATTTCATTATACGGTACCAACAAGATACGTCAAAATCTTGTTGGTACCGTATAATGAAATGTCAAAGTTAGTGCCCGGTTAGTGACAATAGGCTCAGTACCTAAGTATATAGGTCTCTACCTCTACCTACCCCTTTGGGGAATACAGGCGTGACCATGAATGTACGTAAGTTAAATATTTCTATCACTAAAGGTGTGCTTAAAAGATTTACATAAATCTTACAATAACATTTAGAAGAGATTTTCATGTTTTTTTTAAAGCGTTTAGTAAAAACCAGCTGTTTCAGAGATTATCCGCAACAAACAAACAGACAGAGAAAAAAATTAATAGTTGTTTTATTGTGTAAGTAGCGTATTTTCTTTCATAATTATGTATTAAGTGAAAAGCTGTTCATTACAAACAGACACTTCAATTTCATTTATCTGTATAGATTATAAGTAGATATATAGATAATACAAGTTTACCAAAGTTTTCTTTAGATCCGCTTCATTAAGTCGTCTATGAGTGCCCACTGACAGCACAGAATAAATACAACATAGTTTCATTTATCAGTCATCACATTCTTACTTAATTAGTAACACACGCTAAATGATTGAATGGATGGAACTTAAAATACATGAGTAAACATCCGTCAAGTTTAAATAAATCTTCAGTGCAACGTAACGGATGCCCATGACTTTGACAAGCCTTATCCGTTCAAGTAATTATTGCGTTAATGAAAACCAATCTAAGTTCACGGCCACATCGGGTCGTGCTCAAAATAACACTGTTTGAAAGCTCTAATAAATACTTTAACTGTAACGGCAACGAATGCTCGAAATACCTTTCAGAAATTCCACGTATGGATTTGGAGGCAAGTAAGGTAGGTACCTATTCAAGTATATAAAAAAATATTTTTATGTAAGTATGTTTGTAGCGAATTGGCTCAAAAAGTAATGGACTGATTTGAAAAAGATTTTGGATAGCTAACATTAACAGCGAGAAATATAAACTGTATTTTATTGTCGTACTCTCACGGGGACGGGAACTACGCGGGTGAAACCGCGTGACGTCCGCTAGTTCAAGTACATAAATCTATACAGCTTTTTTACTAAATGAATGTTAAACTTATTACGTTATTTACCTACATAAGAAAACAAAAAAAACTGTCTCTACGTCCGTCTGTCTATCTGTCTCTCTGTCAGTTTATTCTGAAAGGGTTCGATTTATTTATTTTATTTATTTATTTATGTAAAGGAAACATACAGTTTTATGCAACCTAAATTAAACCTAAAAGGGGTGAAACCGCGGGGCACAGCTATTATAGTATAATTTATATTAACTTATACTATACACACTCCCTATGATTATATGCAATAAATCATAAAAAATTATGATCCGACTTTAGTAACATCATATTTATAATACTAATCGAAAGCTAAAAAGGGAAACCATGGATCACTTAACAATATAATAAATAATTTCGAACATTTCCGGTTGTTCGAATATTTAAAGCGTCTCGACGATTGTCAAACAGCACTTAAGGCGAAACTCACCAAAATCGTTGTATCATATTTCTGAGTAGTTATTTGACCTCAGTTAGCGCCCACCGAGCTACCTCAAGGGCCCATAAGTACCTCAAGTCCACAGTACAGATATAACAGTGCCCCAAGTAGGGAAACGTCGACACATGCGTGTGGCGTGGCACGAAGTGTGTTGATACTTTTTCGAAGGCGTATAGTGGTGGAATTCCAAAGATGATGAATTAAACAATTATCTATACAGTTGCCGTCACAATTATGGGCATGCAAGGTACGCTCTTATAACTCATTTATACATATTATACATTTTTGTAAATTTCACTAAATGCCTACGAAAGTATATACCTACATACTAAAAAATAAGTAAAAAAAAAACAATTTAAAAAACTGTCTGTCACTCTGTCCGTCTGTTCGTTCCTGCTAGTCTCTTTTTAAATTTAAAGGGAACGTGTATACTAACATAACGGCGAGTGTAGGAAGATTACCGTTCCCATACAATATGAGGAACATACGCAATCGATAAAGTCATCGTCAAAACATGTTAAAATCTATGCTTGGGGTTCGATTGCGAAATGACTCGTGGTAACCGAACGGTTCCCAACGTTAAGAACCATTCCAAATTGTCGGCAACACCAATTCTATCTTAGCTCGTTGACGTGAACGTCTAATAGTAGTCATTAGTTTTAATTGTAAGTATTAGATACACGCCCTTTTACAAAATACGCAATTACAACTCGACTAATTGACGGATTAATCTCCGCAAGTGCGAGACCTTTCTCGTGCTTAAGAGATAAATCTCACTATGGGATACAAGTTTTTGTTCGCAACTTCGCCTGCGTGGTAAATATAATAAAACAAGCCCGGCAAACGTTGTATTGCCAGATTTTTTTGGAGTGTATCTTCCTTCTTATTTAACGTTACGGAGAATAGATGTTGGACGATTCTCAGACCTACTCAGTATGCAAATCGGTCTAGCCGTTTTGGAGGTTTGGGAGCAAACACCGCGACACGAGAATTTCATATATTCGATTGCATTGTTTTTGAACAAAATCAGCTTTAATTATTAGTTCTGAGGGAACCGGTAAACATACATACATACCCGTAAAACCAAACCTTCTTTTTTTTCGCCGTAGTCGGGTAAAAAAGCAGCAGATACAGATACATAACGACTCGAATATTCAACAAACATATTTATAAGTATAGTATACCTAAGTAGATTTCACGAGAAAATGTCGGAATATCATAGGTATGTAATAAAGACGTGAGATCCGCCATGTTTTATGAGATATCTTATATTGGACGTAGGTACGTGTATTAAGAATTGTGTTCCAAAAATAAGATGAATAATAAAATGAGAGTAAAATAGAGCCGTGGTGGCCTGGAACTTTGAGCAGTCGCCTGCTACGCAAGCGGCCTGTACCAATGAGTTTGTCTAAAAAACTTATGTACAGTGATTTCACACCACGTGCTTTACGGTGAAGGAAAACATCGTGAGGAAACATGCATAGGTATATCTGAGAAGTAATTCAAAGACATATATATAGTGCCTGAGACGGCAATAGAGTCACTATCTGTCATCTGTCACGTTGGCACTTAATCATTTTCAGTGAAACGTGAGTGTTGTTATTATAACACCTCTGCCTACCCCTTCGGGGAATACAGGCGTGAGCATACGTATGTATGTAATAAAATGAATGACTCGCTAACGATGAAAAGCTCAAAATGAACCCACTTAACTTGTCAATTATTACTTAATCGGTAAGGTTTTTAAGCGTCGCTAATTAGCGAACATGTTGCTCATCTAAACAGCACTTTCACAAGCCCTTCGTGACGTGAAAGTGACCTAGAGTACCGCAACGGCACTCAACAAATATTTTGAACGTTTACATAATCTACTTAAAACTAATTTATCGCAGCATTTGTAGCTGTCAGGGTCGGGTGGAATGATTTGCTTAATTTATGAATGCTGATAAAATTACCAGTTGCGGTTCGACCAACACAGCCTTTTAGCCGTTGAGTCAAAATGCTAATAGGACAGACAGACAATATAGTCTTAATTCATCATCTCCCTGGCCTTATCCCATACATTGTTGGGGTCGATCACTTGATTTTTATACGATCTGGGTTAAACCAGTTGTCAGACTATTTTAGGCCACCGACTGACCTGTAACGATTGCCAAAGATGATAAATTGGTAACCGGAACCAACGGCTTAACGGGCTCTCCGAGGCACGGAGGGAACTCGGGCGGTCACCCATCCATTACTGGCTAGGATTAGGGTTGCTTAGCTTCGCTCATCGAATGATATGCGCAATAGCAACTGTGCCACGAGCTCCTCAATATACAATATAGTCTCAATTGCCGAATCGAAACCTCCTTTGTGTATTTGAAGTACTAAATTATGTGTACGGTCTCAAAGGACGAAAACAAGGGTACCTACTCTTGATTATAATGTAAACTACTTATATTTTAATAAGAAGTAGAATTCCATTTTCTCTTTTTTTATTTCAGCTTAGAGAAAGCTTAGGCTAGAATTTAGGTAAATTAACGAAGCGAGACAAAGCCGCGGACGAAAGATAGATTAATAAATAAATAAATAAATAAATATGCTCACGCCATCCCAGGAGGGTCTCCGAATGGGTAAGCAGATGTGTTGTAACACCCACTTTTCACCGAAGATGATTAAATGCAAACGTGACAGATGGTGAGTCCATCGCCGTCTCAGACACTTTACATACGTCATTGAATTACTTCTCAGAAATATGCAGGTTTCCTCATGATGTTTTCCTTCACCGTAAAACACGTGGTGTGAAATCACTGCACATAAGTTTTTTATAAAAACTCATTGCTATATCACATATATGCATTCAATACACCTCAATTGGATGCTAGACTCCTGCGCATGCAAGCCAGACAGGGCGGCGCGCAACATCTTGCAATTTTATCGTGTGCCTGTCTCGCGTTGCACAATATTACAATCTCCTTGTAACCATTACAACTTGTTGTAAGTACACGTTAGTACCTAGACCGTAAAGGTACGTAATTTGTATAGTTTTGGTATTAATCATTATTTAATGAATGTTGGAGGTTTTCTGTTTAATAGTATTTATATCATAACAGACGAAGAACCCAAACGTATTAAGTTTTCTCCTTATCTCACTATTGCTTAACTATGTTGATACTCCAACCAAATTCCATAATGACTAGGTTTCTAGAATGAATCATGGATAGAGACCTCAAATTCAACTTACTTATTAACTGTGCTTTGGTAAGTTACCACATGGGCGCCAACTATGATCGTTTAAGCACCCCATATTTAGTATTTCTTAGCTTGCACGTTTAATTTAAAAGATTTGAATACGCTCTGCTTAAACTCTGCTGGTAGGCCCCTAGGATATAGTATAGGTGCCGTGTGCAGTCATAATAGTGGGGATACTGCGCATATTTTTATTCGCCTTACGCCATACATATAGGTAGAGACAGACTCGTAAAATGCCTACTGCGCATTCAAGGTAAGCGCTCATAGCTCGCGACGGGACCTAGTATTAGTGATACAGACAGACAGATAAGAGTGTCTATCCGTGACATAACATTACAGTCAACAGGCTCGCCAGACAGCGCGGCGGGCGCCCACGCACGCTATCGCTAATCACTATTTATATCTATTATTTATTAGCCACACTCCATCACGATGCATGTTGGCGAGCCAGACGATGGATGGTAACCAGCTGCTTCGAATTTACACGAACAAACAGTTTCAGAACGTCCAAACTTACAGTCTATTATAGAAAAGTTTATATTTCACGCCGAGAAAAGTTATGCTTGAGATTATAAATATTGTAACTCAGTCGCATAGGCTAATAAATAGTAGCAAATTTTGCGCGCGCTCTACATAATATTAACATTCTCATTGTGTACATACTTACTTAGTAAGTATTAAACGAACGTTCTTCCACACCTAGTTAGATTTGCGTTAATCTAATAAAGCGAGAACAACTTGCTGCATGCAATATCGTAAAATATGCAGTGCATTTTAATATTATTTAAACTTTATGCTGTAGCGTTATATTGCGCTTAAGGCTACTATCCTACTAAGTTTATTTTACATTATGAAGTTTTATAGGTCGGGAGGATGTTATTGAATTGGTAGTTATAGCTACGAATGGTTCAAATTCAGTGATTGCCAACCTAAATATTGATATCACAAAAGCAAAATTATAAGCGCCTATAAATATTTTGGCAAATTACCCTTTTAAGTGAAAATGCATTACCTCTTTATATTATTTTAGTATTTAATATAACATTAGTCATTACTGAGAATATTGCCGGGTTCTTCTCAGCAAAAGCAACCTTCCGAACCCGGTGGTAGCATATATAGTCAGAAAGAAAGAAAAAAGGTAATAAAATGGTATTTTTCATAAAACAAAGATGCGACGCAGCATTAATTAAAACAATAATTATAATCCTGTATAGTTTATTATTGTGTCCTTCTGGCGATTTGAAAGCACTTTGTAAGAAGTCTAACCAAATAATTAAAGATACTTTTGAGTTCGAGTTATGCTTATTTTATCTTTGGTTCTTAGTATTTCGTAATCGCACTTTATAGCCTTCCCTTAATATTTTCAGTCAAGACACGCAGCCATTGCTTATGTACACAAAGCATCGTTCGCAACACTCATTTAAAATACATTGATGCACTTTACAACTCCGCCATAAAATCTCAGCTGAGTCTTTGTTTTCAATAATACATTATCGCGAATAATGGGCTTCACTTTTCGCACAGCCCTCATAAGTGTGAACGCATCTTTGTATTTCGCGTCTACTTAATGAACTACCCAGACATATTAAGTATTTACGATACCTAAAACGAATATTATAAAGAAGAAAGATTTGTATGTATGTTCGTAACGAAATAGCTCAAAAATTGGACTGGAAATCTGGATTAAAAGCTGGACCGATTTTAAAAATCCCACACCATTTGAATGCTGCATTATCACTGTTTAATATAGACTACATTTTATCCCGAAACCGCGCGACGTCCGCTAGTTTTATATATACTTTACGTCAACAGCCGCAAAAGGCGTCTCTCAAAAATTCTCTACAATCTTTATCTATTTTTAAGCAGATAAAGTTGTTAACTAGGTATATAAAATTTATAAAATTGACACTTTCCGAAATAACACATCTACGAAGAGAATTAATACCCAGTAGAAACGACAGCCCAAACATATTTCCATACCTAAGCACCTATGCTACAACATACAAGCCTTAAGACGGTATTGTAAGCTATGCTAATAATAATGTTAGTAATATTGAACATGTCCAACGCAGCTAACGAGCCCGAGTCCTCGTTACAAGTAGTCTGACTTGGTTCCTTGAGAAAGGCACATTCCATTATTTATTCTATTATATTGTTTCGAGCATACCCTACAGGCTGGCATAAGTAATTCTGCTTCACAAAAGCTGGAATTATATATAAGAATTTATACTTATATATACGTATTCCGGTTACAGCGAATATTGCTTAATTTGAGTTTGATATAACGTAATAGTGGAGTTCGGCGAATACCCTGGCACACATTTTTATTAAAATACAACCTTTATAGGCAGTCTATATCCTAATAGATTATCAAAGAACATTCCTCATAAATCAGAGCTATTGAATGGAAAAAAACTATTTTGTAATTTGAAGAAAATATTCAAAAAATATTTACACTTATGTAATCTTAAAGATGTAATAAAAAAACAACAATCATACATTATTTCAAGCTGAACGAAATAATGAAAATCACGGGAAAAGTTTTAAGTAATAATTTTCTAAATTCTGGAAATTTGGTTTAAAAAAATACGTACACAAGTCGAGACTCGAACTCGAATCAATACATATGGTACCTAAGTATCTAAGTAGGAAGTACCTAGTAGACGAACTTTAAATTAGTAGAAAGATCCTGGCAATCAAGACAATTTGCTCGCCCACACATCTCGACTTTCATCTCGAACGGAAGACGCAATCTAAGGTGATTAGTTTCCAGTGCGGTCTATATACAAGTACTACCGATGGGCCCGGAAAGGAAAGCAAGGGGCGAATTTATGATAGTCGCTCGCCGCATAAATTTACAAGGCGAACGGACTTTTAACTGAGCCGTGATAAATTGCCTACACGTGCCTAGTGTACGATTTGAATGTTGTTCACTCCAAACAGATATACAATGTGAGTAAAATGACCGTACCTGACTACTGATACACTCGACGTCGTCATTCGCATTGTGTAAGCGTTCTTAGGTCTTTGATACTGGATCGCCAGTTATGTAATCACATTCCCAAGAGTTAAAGATAGACTGAGTGCCTAGTGCGAGTTTTCTTAAAATCGCCGTCACAAGTCATCGCGTTGACGTGAATTCATATTTGTATGGGATCCAAATATCCGAGGGCCCACAGATGGCGCTGTTTCGATCCCATACGAATCTCTAGCCCCTCTGATCTTGGTATGGCATACTAACGTAAATCCAGTACCCGGTCAAATATTTATCGAAACATAAACCAAATTTCTCTTTTCACATTGGTCTTGTGGTCACAAACGCTGCCTCGGAAGTCGGAACACGAGATCTTGTTCGATCCCCAGGTGGGGAAATTTGTTAATGTTTTTCCATCTGTAATTTCCCAATAGCAGCTCGGAATTTTGTTTAGCGCCCGTTTAATGGCAATAGTTCCCTATAACATAGGACCTAAATATAACTGCCGAAATGTAAAATTTTGTTAGCAATTAAGTACAATCTTCTGTCTTGGTTAACGAGGGAAGGCCGCGCCCAGCTCACCGAGACATCCCAAATCTACGGTAAAGTCTAGTACGTGTGATTATTCCTTCGTAAAAAACTCGTTAGTCCCGCTTATCGGCCCCAGGCCAATGACAAACGTGACCGGCTAAGATGCGACGTAATGTCTGAGAAAATGTTCAGATACAAAGTAACGTAGGGTAGGAACGGTTCTCGAATTATTCAAGGACGTTTTTATTTTAAAGTTATCGTACAGGCCGTTTGCTAAACGTCACAAAAAACTATAGGTGGTTTTAAAGCGACATAGAATGCAATCGGTACTACAGCGTCCCGTCACAAGTAAAGAACGCATAGCGAAAAATAGTGGGGATACTTTAAAGCATGTTTTTCCATGTATATAGACAGAGATAGACTCATGCGCATTCAAAGGTAAAAAAGAGACCTTTATATATTATGGAATCGTCCAATTTATCTACTTAGCATTATTTACTTGTACTATCTCATGAATCCCAGCCATCGTCCATTCAGAGCGTTACATAAAGTACAATGCGAAATGCGATTTCAAAGCACTGGCGAGCCAAGACAAATCACGTATCTTGTCAGGTTTGTACAGGACGGATGGGATAGATTGTGAGATAGATCGCCCGATCGGTCTCCCCAAATACCGGCAAGGACAGGTCCATCTACATCTATTCACATGTGACGTGAAACTACCGACATCCGTCGACCCACGTGCCCGAGCGCCCACTCCCGACACTACACATATTTAGACTAAATCTTAGATGTGCACTTGCATTGCACAAGTACCCTGTCCACCGCAATGTCCTGCTATTGATTTACGACTCTTTGTGCCTATAGATAATCACAAATTTGCGATAATAGACGTCATTACAACTACACTACTCTATTTATATTTAAATAAAACTTTGTCGGCATGTATGAATGTACAACTATGTATGAACTACCATTTTTCAGTTTTAAGGCAATCATCAAAAATACACTTTGTAAAAAAGCATATTATAGTGTAACTTAGTATATTGATGATAGTCAAGCATGGCAATGACTTACTAAAAAGCGGCTATGACGTTGTGTAGATAACACTGGTCAAATAGAAGTGTCCGTAACTAAATGCATATACAAGTATATACAATACCAACTCACATAAAAAAACAGTTTATAAAATTGTCTGTCTGTCTGTACTGGCTAATCTCGGAAACGGGACTTTAGGCGGATAGCTGAAGTTACAAGGAATAACATAAAAGGCATCTTTCTTTGGAAATAAATGGGGTTCCGCTAAATAAATCAGCCCATGAAATTAAGCCTTCGTAGGGGCTAGAATTGATGCAGCAATCAACAAAAAAATCGAAGATTTAAACTCAGCCAAACAAGCATCACAATAGTAAGTAGAAACTAGGTACTTCTAGCCACGGAAACCTTTAGGATAGTTTAGATTCAAATCTGAAATGTCGTGTTCCACAAACAGTGGGGTTATGTAGGTACGTACTACAATGCAATGAGCTGATTTGATTGATAAAACGATTGAATGGGCGCAATAAGTTATTGTAACAACTGCTGTACTCGACTCTGGCAGCTTAATATCGCCACTTGAAATCGACAAGGTATTGAATAAATCGCGTGACAGCAAGACAGATTGGTTCACTTTTACTGCAGTTAAGTTTGAAGCTGTGAAACCAGAGTTTTAGTAACGACATACTTACCTACCATCGTCGGTTTAAGCAAAGCGTATTACGAACTTCTGAGGTGGGACGTTTCATTTTGGTACCGTCAAATTAAACGTCAAAGCTAAGATGTTCTTAATAAGCGTTGCTTAAACTCTAATTGTTTTCTTGAACAAATTGGTAGGTACGTAAAGTGGCACTTGCCTTAATGTGTCATAGGTTTCATAAATTTAAATACTATCCGTTAATAGAGCCGTGGTGGCCTTGAGGTATGAGCAGTCGCCTGCTACGCAAGCGACGCAAGTTCGAATCCCAGCGGGACCAGTACCATTGAGTTTTTCTAAAAAAACTTATGCACAGTGATTTCACACCACGTGCTTTACGGTGAAGGAAAACATCGTGAGGAAACCTGCATATTTCTGAGAAGTAATTCAATGACGTATGTAAAGTGTCTGAGACGGCGATGGACTCACCATCTGTCACGTTTGCATTTAATCATCTTCGGTGAAAAGTGGGTGTTGTGATTACAACACCTCTGCCTACCCCTTCGGGGAATACAGGCGTGAGCATATGTATGTATGTATGTTAAATATTATCAACGCCTGTCGAAATCGAAAAGACTACGTAAGTTTTACTTACAATGAGAATAATAGTAGGTATTTATTTATTTCAGGTTTCACCCGCGTAGCCTATCTACCAGCGAAAGTTAAAATCGCTTCAGTCGTTTCAAAGATTAGCCGAAACAAAAAGGCAAACGGAGAACGAAAATGATCAAAAATTGTTTTTATTTATTTAAGTACGTATAAAGATTGCTACTACTTTCCAGCCGTCACTTCGCCAGCGTAAGAAGAAAGATATCCCATGTCATATTACTCTATGTTTCCCTACGTATATCTATTTGTTTACTTTGAAAATAAATTCACATTCTTAATAATACAATTAGTAAGGATTATATATTAATGGTTGTACATTATATTATTCAACGTGTACATTATAGACATTTAACTCAATTCACAGTCACAGTGTCAATGGTAATATTAAATGGAAACATAACGGCGTTGCAATACAAATGTGGCATATCAATTAGATTTTACAATCACTTTAATCAATACGTCCTTGAAATTCTAAGCAAACACAAAATATGCATTCTAGTTGGATCACAAATCATCGTATTTAAGCATTATGCGACCTAAAGTACATTGAAATTATATGAACGAACGACAATTTGAACGATAAAAAAATACTTAAAATGCCTATATTATTTTTAAACGTGTTTTATATAAATATGCTCACGCCATCCCAGAAGGTTCCTCGAAGGGGTAAACAGAGGTGTTGTAATAACAACACCCACATTTCATCGAATATGATTAAGTGCCAACGTGACAGATGACAGATAGTGACTCTATTGCCGTCTCAGGCACTATATATATGTCTTTGAATTACTTCTCAGATATACCTATGCATGTTTCCTCACGATGTTTTCCTTCACCGTAAAGCACGTGGTGTGAAATCACTGCACATAAGTTTTTAGATAAACTCATTGGTACAGGTCCCGGTGGGATTCGAACTTGCGTCGCTTACTTAGCAGGCCTCAATGTTTTTCCAAACTGTATTTACGTGCCATGTTGCTACCCCCATCTGATTTCCTTGGGGCCGAATATGCACTTCGCATTTTAAAAGCAAAAAAATGGCTCAAAGCTGAATGAATCCCTTTTTTTATTATTTAACAGATACGAGTAGGTACTTGATATACGTCATAACGAGTTATAATAACTATGCAATCAAATCGACAAGCTGAGTTTTAATGTTGTGTTCGAAAAGTGATACATGCTCTGGCATTAAATAATAATTAAAACGGTTAACAGTAAGCGTTTACCAGCCGGCTCTTCTCATACAACAAGATCATTATTATGATGTGCAATAAATATTTAAAACGGGCACATGTCGAGGTTCACATCATTAAAAATGAAATCTATAAATTAATATATGTTATCAGAGCTATAAATTTATATCAACAACCGTTAACAGAGCGTTAAGTTGACGTCGTCTGTCGAACAAATAATGTCCAATTCACGAGTACACGAAGCCGTATTTGTGGGTAAAGCCTTCTACTTAAGTGTGCACTTTAACTGAGAACCTCAAGTATTGACTGATAAAGTTAGTGCAGCTTGACGTAACACGTATATAAAGTACATTTACCACAATGTTTGTTCATTAATCTAAACGATTTATTTAAGAGTGACACTTAATACCGACAGATGTCAAAAAAATAATATTGCCATAACAAAATATAATGTTCACATAGTTATTCTCATTTTAAATTTTTTTTTCCTTATTAAATTTACGTTCGAGTCCTTTGGATGTTTCAAGGAAAACAGTCCTTAAAAATGTTCAGCATTTGTACTCATTTAAATCTATATCCATACAGATGATTACAATTTCAAAAACAGCTTTCCACTAAATACATATGAAAGTATACCCGGTACCTACTGATATTGAAATACCAAAGTTTTCTCTGCTTGTCTGTCTGTCTGTTTGTTCCGTATAAACTCCGAAACGGCTGGCCCGATTTACACTGGCAGGCACTTTGGCTACTTTAAAAAAATCATTAGGTTTCCGCGGGCCACCCATAAAATTAAGTCTACGCGGGTAAAACCTCAGGGCACAGTTAGTATTCCATAAGATTTCTATAAGCACTGGAATGTGTCTATTTGAGAACTCAACAACTGCACACGATTTCATTGCACAGATAAATAAATGTTATGTTTTGCCGACATCTGTCCGTAGTCCAATTCCAAATACCTGCTTCGATATTAACATTGCGTGAAAAGTTTTTGCTATTGCCAACGAGTTCAATAAATTCCAAACTAATAGAACTAAAACCAGCAACACAAATTCCAATACACATACGCTGAGCCTTTACAACGACTATAGCCTCAATATGTTTCACATCTATACAGATAAATAAAATTGAAGTGTCTGTAATTCCAAATAAATAGCTTTTCATTAAATGCATATGAAATTATCCATCATATGCCGTACATTTTAAAAAAAAATTTTTACTCTGGCTGGCTGTCTGTTTCTTTGTTCCGGGTATTATATATTTCTGAAACGGACCAACCTAAAAATTTTATTTAAAAATAAAACATATACGGCCGGTTTCCGAAAAGCTTGTCAAGTCAAAAATTAACTAATCATCGATCAAACGGCATGTTAAGTGCAAATTGGGTTGCTGGCAGGAGGATCATCTAGTATGATTTGATTACAATGTCAACTGACATACATGTCAAATCTCTATGATCAAATCGTATGTTAAATGCATTTTGGGTTTAAGTTCCGCGGGAATTAAATGAAATCTACGCGGGTAAACCACAGGGCACAGCTATAGTATAGAGCTACAGCAACAGTATAGAATATGTTCAAAAAATTTAATAAAATACTGACGTCGGCGTTGTGCCTATGCTAACCACTGTCCCCCACTAAAAAGAGTCACGAGTTTTGAGCGCTCAGCGTAATTTTTTTATGATTGCGATCGCGCTAACCAAGCATTTAAATATTACTACTGGCACATTCAAAGCCAGCGCTCAAAGCAAATGACGGGATCTTCAAATAGAAAATATTCTGTGTAGTAAGGTGTTGTTACATTGAATATATTACCGTCCTGAATTTAACAAATGGATACACTTAGCTCAGCAAGAGCCTATTATATCATCACTACATCGTACAAAATAAAGGCCGTTGCCCCGTTTGTCTGTCGGCGCACGATTTTCTCAGAAACTTGGCTGATTTCAACTGAACTGTTTGTATTCGAAACCCGAATTCCTTATGGAAAGTTGCGGGCAAATGTACTTAGGTAAAGTTAGCGGATTACCCCGACTGTATTCCGGAAGAAACATATGAATACAATATACATACTTCAAAGGTCCTTGTATCCTTTTTGAGATTAAATAAAATATTCTATTTCTCTTAATATAATAAACGTTATATGGATGTTCGTTACTGTTTCATGCAGAAGCTACTGAATAGATTTTAATGAAACTTAACAATTTAAATTAATTAATTAAATATGCTGTATTAAGGTTATAGACAAATATAACACGTAGACTATAGAGTATATAGCGTAATAAATAATTCCAGGTGTAGTGAGCGACGATAATGAATTAAACATTTTTCACCTTACAAAACATAGACCAAGATAGTCCTTGGATTCGAAATTAGCTCCATATCTTTCGGAGATACGGATTTAAAAAGGGATGGAAATACTTTTAGTCCGAGATTGATCTAGTCTTCGTCTAAACCATGTTTTGTAAAGTGTTTAGCACTAAACTTTAAATATGGGTTGAGTATGGGTGAGTTTAATTCCTACCTACTTAATATCTAGACTAGAATACCTACTTGGTAAGTACTTTCTGTTTAGTCTCTTTTATACTTTAATACAGCGTATTAAAGAAGGTATTCCTTTACAATGTGGTATTAGGGTACTAGAATGCATAACAAAATCCCCCAGTTTGTTGTTATAGAGCTGTCACATGAAGGTTAAAGTGAAACTTTGCGAATAGAATTAATGTTTAGTTATCTTATGAATGTTGTTGTACATTAAAGTTACGTTAATGTTACTTTAGACGTCATCCCAAATTTGAGAATATCCTCCTATTTTGTTTGCATAATTGTGGTTTGATGACGTCTTAAACAGTAAAGAAGATATACTGATATTTCAATGTGCGGTCATTAGCGATATAGATAGTAGGTAATTCCACAGAGTAGGTACAGTAAAGAGGTTAGGTCTGTAGAGATAACTTGTAGGAAAGTCAACATAAACGTACCTATTAACAATATTAATGGATACCAATCAGTGGTAGTAGAAACTGATCAAATAAATCAATTTAATAGACATCAAAGGTACGGTTGTTCAACCAAAACCGCTGTATATTAAAATACCACAAAACTGGAGAGGTCGTCAATAAATTCCAAACAAGGTGTCCGTCATGTGATATTTTATGTTCCATCGATAATCGTATAAACAGGGCACGTGGCTATAGTTATGGGAATACATTTACTGAGTAGGATGCATTCTCAGGTGCCGAGTATATCATATTGCGAGTCGGTATCAAGTAATAGAGTTGTACACACGACGACATATCAATATATAATATATTTCCAGTATAAACTAACTACTTATTGTAAAGAAACCCTGAGCATTGCGAGGTCACATTACACTGGATCTGGATATATTGTAGATGTTCAGCGTCCAGTAGACGGAACATCTTAAAAATAACGATTCCTATCTGACAGTAATGTGAGTGCTAAATGTATACGTTCTGCGTTCCAATATGGCATTATTAGAGGTATTAAGTTTTTGTTTGAGAAGTGAACGGTATTTCATGGTGACGCATTTTTCATTTCATTAGATGAGTTGGTATGCTAAGGCATCTAGGTCACACCAGACATTCAGGCTTAGAATTTAATTATTGATGACAGATTCTTAGGAATGGAGGAAGAAACTAACCTGTTCGATATCCAGCGTTAGAGAGGTATGTGGCAAAAGTGTTGGTCTCATGGGTCGCTTGCCACATCGGTGAGGAGCAGTTGTCGTTATTGGTGTAAACGTTGTGATTGTGAACATAGACGCCAGTCAGCAGGGAGCTCCTGGACAAAAAGAACACAAAGCTTAGCAAATCGACATTAAATATAACTCGGCGATAGACTTTTCTAAAAAAGAAAAACGTTCGCAATTTCGCAAAAAACGGCCTGCAAATTACGAAATTTATTAAGTAAAGTTCGATTGATATATTCTTAGATTATGCATAAAAATATAATTACAATCAGAACAATTAATTCATGAATGTTGGTATTTACTTATGTTTGAATCGCTTCCGCTATTGTTATGGGTTTTGATAACGATATACACCGAGCTCGTAAACGCTACTATTGAATACTGCGCTTTATACGAAACAAATATTCAAAACATTGTGTTACCTGGATGGGCAGCACATGGGCGTGGTTGTATAAGCATGCCGGAACTCCGCTCCAGCGCTCCGGATAGCCTTCATCGTCCTTGGCATGAAGTTTAAACTACCCAACTCCACGTCTTGGTCATCGGTCAGGATTAGAATAATGTTAGGCTTTCTCTCCCGTGGTTGTGGATATGGGATATAACCCCCGTTCTGCCATTTCGTCGTTTTCGCTTTGGACCTCGTAGTATTCTCTTTCACGGGCGAAGCTCTTTCTTGTGACTTGGTTTGGTTCAGCACCTTCCTATTTGAAAGCTTATCCGTGCTAGTTTTGCTATGTTTATCGGCTTTACGAGTCTTGTCCTCTTTCTTCAAACTGTATGGTTCGATTGTTCGATTAGCATTGTCCTCGAGAGAGTGGCTGTCGGATCCTCTCCGCCTATCTCTTCTTATTTCATGTTCCCGATCCCAAGTTCTTCGTCTATCTCCGCGATACCGGGAACTGTTTTTGTGCCTCAAGTATCTTCTCTCAGGAATATCAGTTAGAGTACCATTAAACGTAGTCCGGTTGCGATTGTTCTCTCTGTTCCTCAAATCTCTGCTCCTCGGAACATTTTCTTCTTCAAACGAATTCCTCTTCGCCGATATCAATATGCAATTCCACGTTAGCAGCAGAGATATCAACTTCAAATTCATATTGCTCAAAAATACAGTTATTCTATCACAAATTATACTTCTACGAAGTTTTTTTAATATATTACTGATTCTTTTAGTAATTTCTTAAATTTCACGTCGTTAAATACTTTAACGACCCGCTAATAGTTTCCGTGTGCCGCAGAGCCATCTTGTCACACCAGCTGGGAACAAGACATTTGTAGTATTAATAAAATGCAGTAAAGTCGTTGGCTTTCGTAATCAAAGTTATTGATATCTTGAATCTCGATACTTATTCAAATTTCCTATTCGATGTCGACTTGTTAGAAGTATCGGCGATTTATTTACTTCATGAAGGGTGGATCCTTTTAATGGTGTTCGATCAGAGCATATCAATCGCGAGTTGCTTTTAGCAGAATTGGACTGGTACTGGCCGGAGCTTAAATAAACTGCGCAGTTCGGACGAGGGTGTTAAAATACAACTTTGATGTATTGACCAGCCGCAGTGATCTTTAGAACCAGTATTTATTGGCTCAGCTTGGCAACTCCTGAGAAAAACAGCTCCGACTATTTATTCTTCATTCAGTCCATTAATTTATGCTTAGTTAATTATAGGTCTGAGTATAGGCATTTATCATTGTATGTAACTTGAGTCATATCTAATACTCAAACTATTAATTAGTGTTATTAAAATATAATTAAAGTAAATAATATGATCCCAATCCAATGAAAATGGGTTTATGTACCTACCTACCTAAATCCGTTCACATTATATTTAAAAAAAAAGTTTTAATTATCTCTCAGCCATTTGTATGTATAGCAAGAAATAAAATTAAGGCAGATAGACGGATTAATATCGCAGCATTATCCTAGCAAGGACTACGAGTGCAATAAGTTTTATGACTAGCTTTGTGTTACAAACGAAAGCTCTTTAATTACAAGAGCGAATAGGATACTAATTCGAATGCAGATTTATTAAGGGCGATGCGCGTGCTTATCCTGACCGCCTAAGGCCCTGAACAGACGGAAGACAGGTGCGACTACAAAGCAACTGAACTTGTAGACGACAAAGGTACAAAGCTTGGCTAAGTGTAACATAATTATTTCTTTGGTAGAAAATAAGACAGACATGTCTACAATCGCACATACTTTACGTCGAAAAATTGCTTTCTCTTGGTAATTATTCTACTACATATAATGTTAAGTAGCGCCTCTCACATTGCTGCGCCCTAACAGGGTTTATGTTAGTTACACATAAATGTAACAATTATAATTAAGTTATATTGTATCATTGTAACTAAATAATTGCAATAAAATATATGAATACATACCTCCATATCAAACGTTTTTGTAAATACTATCATATAGCTGTTTGAAACCATAGCCGACTGATTAATATACATTTAATATAAAAAATGGCGGCTATTAACGACTACATAAGGACAGCAGGCCTAAGCAGATCATATTTTAGAGCGTAACTTCTGAACTATGTCGAATCCCAGAAGTTCGTAATATGCGCTAACACTTTCCATATAGATTTTTTTCCATTGCACACCACATAAAAGAAATAGAACGACTCTTCCTTACTCCCTGGACTATGTTACGCAAATGAGGCTATTAAATGTGATGGGTACTCTTAACAGTGGCAAGCAAAATAACTTTATTTCAGTCTTTATTAATCAGTCTCGCCGTATGTTTATAGCCTATGGCTGAACCACCCACGCGGGTGATCTTGATTTATGTGCATCTACACTGCACTGCCTTAATTGATAGGGGACGAGAGGCGATACATCACCTTTCGAATTACACGCGAAATTATATCCATTACATTAATTGCAATACTCACAGCATCTGTAATTTAATTTATAAATCTGCCGTCACGAGTTATTAGCGCTGACCTTGAATGCGCTGCAGTAACTTAATGTGCCTGATGCATCAGACACATTAAGTTAAATACATGCGCAGTATATAAGCACATCTTTAGATGTGATATATTGTAGAACACCTGCTCGCTGGTCGTTAGCTGGGCCTCCCCCCACGGGGTCTCACCCGGCTGGCTTGTACCGCGCTGAGGGTGGCGTGAAGAGGATCTCTTACGCGTGCCACACTCACTGGTTGCCCAGTGTCCAGGCGACGTCATCGGCCAGCACTCCTCCGGGTGCAGGCACATCAACCCAACGCCCCGCGCGGATCACCGCGCGGCGATAGAAACAACCGTCAGGGAGCCAAAAGCCCCGAAACGGTTTCCCCAGCTCCCCTACAGGGGCTGTGAGACGACTCAGTGGATATATTGTATCGGTCAGACAGGTACTTCTCACGGGCTTAGATTTAGCTTTCTCTCAGAAAATGTGTACAATGATGTAGTAGATACTCATCAATAGTATGTAGTAAATACTCAGGCATAGATTGAGTGTGTGTCTCGAGAACCGCTTATAAAAGAAACTGTTCTACTAGTATCAGCGTTTGATAATGGAAAATCAACGTAGTAACGATCTGCGGCAGAATGTACCTATCTTATAAGAACATAAACGAACCGCCGCACAAAAGAGTAACCATTTCATCCGAGCTACAATACCTAACATACGCTAGCTAGTTAATTAATTTACCGGACTTAGCACGTCGCTTTAATTAACACGTTTAAATGTTCACCAAACGGCACATGCATTGTTTTATAATGTAAGGTTTATGTTGCTACCATTTCTCCCGCACATTTAGTATTGTTTGTGTGGAGAAAGCACGCGCATATAAATTTAAACGTTTGACTCGGTGCAATGACCCGATATAACAAATATTTCTTGTTTTCAAAGGGCGCTGAAAAATCTACTCACGTAACATATACCTACGTGAAGTCCGGTATAGTGTTTGTTGCTCTCCAGCTGCTTCCAAAGCACGTGCCAAATAATTAAATAACATATTTATGGAAGTTCAAAGAGATGTTTTCGGACGCGTGTTCGGAAAGTCTGCTAATTATTACATAATCTGTTTTGTATGTTTGGATTCCTTTTTGGCGTGTGTTCTGTTCGATGTTAGTCAAGATTTGTAGTCGAGTTACCAATCACCAAATCTGTTCTGAAAAAAACGCTATTTGATGTAGTAAAACAACTGTTCTGGAAATAATGGGTGCGTGTGTCGTAAAACATTACCCCTCCTTATTACAAAACATGGTTTAAACGAAGATGACTATGTCCATCCCTTTTTAAATTCATATCACATAACGAGATAGATTGACTTTTAAACCAAGGACTATCTTAGTGTCTATTTTGTAATAAGGGAATGCAGGTGAGTGTAATTTTTGAGATCTTGTATGGAGCCCGAACAAATACATAGGTACAGTTATCCCCATTATTTTCATTGAGCGCTGAAAACTCGTAACGGCACTTGTTCCAGGGACTGCTTCACTACAGCATTACATTATGGCTGTTTATTTGTATGAGCAACATTGCGATAGGACGATATTCCAATGAGTTATTAGATATTGTTTTATCATGTGTATCAATTTACACGAAACCTGTTTTGTAGGTGCACAATTTAACTGTATTTGTATCATTTATCACGTCATTTTACCATATGTTAGGACTAAAATACTAAATTTCCAGGAATTTATAGGAATTATATATTATTATATATTTTCCAGGAATAATATTTACCATAACCATTTAAATGTACAGTGAAAATGTATGCTCTATCTTCAAAAGAAGACGCTGAAGTTTTACCTAGCTCGCTTAGATCGTGAACTAGATTTCTTTAAACTTGTTTGCTCTCCTTTAAAGTGTTAATTTTCGAGTTGTATCACCCATCACAGAAGGCACAGATATAATTTCTAAGCCTCCTAAAGGGTCAGTCGTTACAATAATTATGTACGAATTCCACTACTTACATGTCTGTAATATAATCTTAATATATGTATCAAAATGAGCTTAATAATTCAGTAAAGTTGTGTACGATAACAATATTAATGAACCGTTATAAATTACATGTTAATCACCCGGATGGGAAAGTTTAGCGGCCGAACGTCCTTTATGGAAATATCTTCGGAGGGAACTTTTCCTACTTCTGATATTGGTTGTAATATTTTCAGCTCGAATAAATCTGGCAATAATATTACTGCATTGATTATGTGTTAGAAGATGTTAACGATTCGCTTCATTCGAATTTTATTAAAAACTACATGTGCACGCGTAGAGTTTTTAATAAAATTCGTATTTCATGGGTCGTCCGCGAAACCCTATTTCTTTTATAAAAGTAGCCTTATTTGTTCCTTGTAACATTATCATCTGCCAGTGAAAGTCTTGCTTAAATCGGCCGTTTCGGGAGATTAGCAGGAACAAACAAACAGACAGAGAGACATACGGACAGACAGAGAAAATTTTTGAAAATTGTTTTTTATGTTAGAACCGCACTTATATACTTTCATGTGAATGTAGTGAAATGCTGTTATTTTCGAACAGTCACTTCAACTTTATTCATCTATATGTACTTAGTATGCACAGATATAAGTATCAGGGGGCTACTATGATCGTTAAGGCAGCGCGTATTAAGAACTTCTTAGATTTAACATTTAATTTTACGGTATAAAAATTAAACGTGAAAGCTCAGAAGTTCTTAATACGATGTGCTTAAACAGATGATGGCAGGCTCCCCAGTTCTTGCTTAAAAAATATCTAAATCAATGTGACATACATTTGGCTTCACCCACATTTTATCGATATTCGCACAGATATTCGCCCAAATGTAAAATTTTGGAATGTTTTTTTAAATTTAGGAACTACTGTAGGCCTTTTTTGTTTTTTTTTACGTGGAGAATCCGTTATGGATACACCACCCGCCGCGGGGGCAGCGGAAGGGTTATGTCGGACTCACACCGACTAAACTCCACGGTGTTCTTCCAAGTCGCTAAGTGGGGGGGTGCACGTGATACGTCTTCACATGCTTCGCCGTGACCCCCCAGAACTACTGTAGGCCTAGACAAATAAACATCCCCTCGCGCTTGCGCTAATAGAAACGATAAAAAATGTATGGAAATGACATCAATCAGCGTCGTACATTTTGTTTCGTTTGTATTAGCGAAACGTGAGGCTAATTTTACTTTGTCAACAGGCCGATATCCGAGTTGAGAAACTCTGTGTTAGATAGCCCATATATCGAGGAAGGTTGAGTTACTGAGGTTATTTAACATCACGCTAAGACCAATCCCGGGTTTAGGTTAGCGTTAGCCCAAAGTAACTATTCCACGCCGACGAATTCGTGGGCAGAAAATAATCTTAGAGTAAGCTTTAGTGTAGTTTACTCACAGTCGTAATAAAAGACACCGTTACAGAACTAATGATCACACACAGACTCAAATAATGTTCATTTACGTCGAAACAATAAAATGCATTCTTAATCTTAGTTTCCATGTAACGTTGTTTCGGCGTTTAAGTGCACTCATTTCGCCGTCCTCGTTAACGACCCCAGACTGTACCCTTTGTTATTTAGACCCCTACTACTTGCAAAATGATTGTGAGAAATAGGAACGAGTTATTATAATAATAATGGTCTCGGAAAGAGATCAAGCGACGATCAACGGCTTAACGTGCTTTCCGAGGCACGGCAGTGTATCCACCGCCTTCCAAACTCTGGGCATTTATTGTGAATTTCTTGACAGAAAAACCCAGTATCTATTTTTGACCCAAAACGGGAATCAAACCCAATCGAAGGCAATCTTACTAACTACAAGACCAACGAGGCAGTTAGAGTTATTAGAATGCATTATATACTATAAAATTGACATACAAGCATTCAATCTACTCGAATACAAGTAGTTACAATGAATATTTTTATGATTTTTCTGCATGAACCACAATCATGCTACGATTCAATTTTTTTTAAATGTTTCGAAAAAGTACATATACAAATAGAATGCCTCGTTGGCCTAGTGGTCGCAAGTGCTACTGCTGAACACGTCCTGGGTTCGACATCTAGGTAAAGAAAATTGTAATCGGGTTTTTCAGTCTGTAATTTCAGAGACTGGGGGTAGGTACACACTTCTTTCCATTCATCCACATTCATGCATCTCTACATACACATTCTTCGGTTACGAGTGCTCCGAATTTGACCTTTCTGAAAAATACTATTAATTTGGTCATAGTAGTTCTTCCTTGGACGCCCTTTACCGACACTTCCGGTCACATTCGCTCTATAAATCGCCTTTCACTCATGCTTTCGACATGTCCAAAGCAGCTCAACATACTTTTTTCACTGCATTAGTGCCCGTTTGTTACAGGTATATTCTATATAAGTACACCTGCAGTGTGCAAAGTCAAATATTAAATAACATCGAATCATTGTATTGTATGTTGGATATGCCCCATGTAACAGTAACGGTTCGGAATGCCTAATATTGCAGTGGTAACAATTACCCAAAACATAAAAAAACAACTTCAAGCGTGTATCAAATGCTTGAGGTACCGCAATGCCGTCAAATTGATGGCAGTGATAAATCGAAAACTACTATAACTAATAACACGACCCACTTTTAATACACCTAGTAAATTACTTATTTTAATTATGATTTATTACTCTACAAATACCTCTGTATTATCCACAAGGTGTAACCCAAAGCTTCAAAATTGTTACAGATTGCTAAGTGTAACGAATCCGAACATACAAAATATGGAAAACATGATGTCATGGTGAGTCAGGACTTTGATTTGGAGCCGTCGCAATGGCGGTGTCATCCCTCCTGCGATTGGCGTATCCCTCTCATCATCTCCCTGGCCTTATCCAATACATTTTGGGGTCGGCACTTGATTCAACCCGATGTGGTTGATCACCTGATTTTCATACGAAGCGACTGCCATCTGACCTTCGCAATCCATTTTACGAGGAAAATCTGTGATCTGGGTTAAACCAGTTGTCAGACTATTTTAGGCCTCCAACTGACCTGTAACAATTGCCAAAGATGATAAATTGGCAACCGGGACCAACTGCTTAACGTGCTCTCCGAGGCACGGAGGGAACTCGGGCGGTCACCCATCCAATTACTGGCTAGGGCTAGGGTTGCTTAACTTCGCTAATCGAATTATATGCGCAATAGCAACTGTGCCACGAGCTCCTCCTATTGGCATACCCCTCTATCCATTATTAACTTGAGTTGTAGGCAAATAATATTTATTTCTTACTCATATTACATTAAGTCAGTGTACAATTACAACAATATTCCCCGAAAGGGGAGGCCGAGGTGTACTTATATAATAATCACATTTCGCCAGTTATGCTTAAGTCCCATGTAATAGGGGACGAGCCAATAACCTGCTACTTATAAATTTTATATGGGAAAACCCAATAACTCTATGCGGGGATCCAACCCAGGACCTCGAGTTCTGCAGTAGCGTTTCTGACCACTAGACCAACGAGGCAGCAACGAGTGTTAAATTATCGTTCTATTATATGCACTTCCTCCAATCAGCCATTCTGTCATTTAATGTATAGTTTTTTAGGAAGAGTGTTCATGCTTTGCCCCAACAAATATATTCCAACCAGGCGGGTCTTGTGCTTGTTGAACCGCGAAACCGATAATGTTTCATAGTACGAAACTTGAATATATTCCATTGAGCAGAAAACTCTCATAGCGCGATTTAGAATGACATCTTTTTGTTCACATATTTGCTTATAAAGAAGTAGCGCCATCTATGTAGCGAGCGGAGAAACGGCGCTACAGTTTGAATACTATTTCAGAAATTGCGTTTAAATGATATTGAATTTCTAATACATGTGATATTGAAATGAGTTTGTATGTGATAATAATAGGCAACGTATGATCTGAAAGACGTGGACGACGTGAAAGACGAAAGACGTATTATTTTATGATGTGTTTTTTAAACAAGTTTAAGAAGTAAAGAAGATTCAATCAAATATTCAAAGCAATTTTTATTTCAATCCCACATGTATGTTCACGATATTTAAATCCATTTTCCAAGTGACGATACATCCAAACTCGTGGTAAGGCCTTGATTGCCTTCATAGTTGGTGGATCACGCTCAGCTGTTTCCTACGGCTACGTGAACAAGATGTTTCCCTTCTATACACTCCATTTCTGCAATCGTTAAGAATGGCTGCTACCATTATTGTGTTCCTTTTTTAATATCCTATATATCTTTTAATTTTAATTCTTTTTTTGGAAATCTTAACAAAAAATATTATAATCCTTGTCTAGCCAGGGGCGTGCATTCCATATTAGCAAATAAGCAGTGCTTGCCATTTGTGATGACTGAATACACTCGTGTCGTGTGTGTGTGTCTATACGCCCCTGGTCGCTGACCGTAACAATTCTAAGAGGATTAGGTTACCATTAAATATAACAAAAAAGAATTTGTGATTTATGAGTGCAGAGGTTCGACCTCTGCACTTACAGGATATGAAAGCCACAATTTTGAAGAGAACCACGTTTTTCTAAATATAGAACAAACCTATGTATGTTACATTGTGTATATTATACATACGTCTCTCCGCGTTCTGTGCGCACACAGTAACAAACAAAATACATCTATATACATAAAATTCCAAGTTTTGACTGGCTGTCTGATATATACATTAATGCACAGCGTAAACCACTGGTCCTAGACACATGAAATTTGAAGGACGTGCTTTGAGCTGTAGAAATACACTAATGAAGGGTTTTCGAAAATTTCATTTGTAAGTAAAAACTAGTATTTAATTATAATAGTATTTAATATTTAATTGTTGGTATAGTGAAGTCATATCTTAAGGTTTCTTTTTTTCTAAAAATAGTCTGATTCTTATGACGTAAGAAACGAGCCTGACTGCTTCGTAACAATACAAAAACGTGATATTTCGTTCAGTTCTGTACTTTCAAGAATAAGGCGCACTCGGTACGTTCCGCAAATAGAATCAACGCGAAGTTATATATTAGGTTGAAGTATATGAGGAAAACGTCAACAACGTCAAACCTGTGTGAAGTTGGCAACTGAAGTGAATAAAAATTTTTTTTTCGTCATGTATTCGATTGTATCCGGTACGTACCGGATTGTACCGCTTATTAAATCGTTTGTGTCCCTAGGGGGTAAAAGTTATAGGGGGTAAATATTTTGGCAACTCAGTATAAAATATTGATGACGGTAGCGGATTACCTAAATTAATTGTTTTTTTTTTAATTACAAAAGCACTTTATACTTCCATATGTTTTGAGTGAAAAGCTGTTAATTTGGAATCACAAACAGAAGTATTTACTGTATAAATGAATTTGTACCTGTTCAAGTATTTAGTTAAGTTGAGTTTCCTGTAATACAAAAATCATAGCAAGCACTCAGAATAATTAATTGAGAATCAATATTTCAGATTGTATACTTCTATCCAGTTCATCAACTACTGCAAAATGTTAAAAATGTGTATTCATATTATATATTTTGCCCTCAATTTCATTTAAAGTGAGAAATCCACTTGCACCCTCTAACCCGCTGTACTCATTTAGGATTTTTAATTTAAGGTTAATTTTTGCTATTTCAGCAACATCCTTTGTTAAACTCAGCCTGGATATTACCCGGTTTGTCCGGATTAGCTCAGATTGTATATTCTCGTATTCATGTTAGTATCTTGTCAAGCAGCTTGCAATGTTTGCATAACCAACATCAAATGCACCGCAAGCGTATTCTGCCGCTTTCTGCGGTATTCTGAAATATCTGTTCCACAAGCTTTCTTTAATCCGATAAGCGAAGATTTTCTAAAGCTGGTAGCTACTGATCTAGTTTGATTGTGTGCAAACTATATCGAAACAAAATATACATCGATCGCACGTGGTCTGGTAGAAGCATATCATAAGCAAACGGGCTATGGGGCGGTTCTAGCTCAGGGAATCAACATTATTCAACGTAGCAATGCTGCCAGCTTTCTTGGCACTAGCCCGAGAGACACCGATTTGGGCGAAGTTTTCTATTCTTAATTAGTTTTTAGTACTGAGGGCCTACCATCATCGGTTTAAGCAGAGCGTATTTGACGTTCTATTTTGGTTCTGTAAATTCAAATTTCGAAGCTGAGAAGTTCTTAATACGTGATGCTTAAACGATAATATTAGCCCCCCTGTTATTCGTATATATAATTAAGTTTCTATTCAATAATGTGTTGTAATGTGCATCGATAATTCGAACATATATCTTTAAGAGCAATAAGACTGGTTCGTTGCGTTCTATTTTAGAGATTCCTATAAAATGTATCGAATAATATAATTCACAGCCAGTAATCGAGTTTTAATTTCCTCCGCGCCGCATTGTGTAGACGTAATCGTTAAATTAATACATAAATGCGCAGGAAATCTGGTTCATTTCAACAATTTGGCAATGTTAGAATGATTTATTACTAACTTACAATACCAACTGGAATCTGGTACGATAGACGTATTAAGTGTTTAGTTTATCATCTATCTTAGAACACAAAAAACATTTCTCAAATGGGTCTCAATTTCTAATTCAAAACTCTCATGTTTACTCTCAAATCGTAGACTTGATATAAAATCAAATTATTGACTCTGTATAATAATTTAAAGCAATTATAGAAAAGATGACCGACATGATGTATAAGGAGGTCAAAGAACTGGTCAAATAAAAATGAAGAAATTGCATCAGACACCACCCCAAGTAATTAACTATTAAGATGAATTTATCAAGATAATGCAGTATCACATTTCCTCTTATACTAATCACACAAAAATGATGTACTTAGTATTAGTTATTTTGTGCTAATATAAATTCATAAGTGAAAATAGCCCTTAACCGTTCGACTGCAGAATCGTTCTAGTCCTACCACATAAAACGAAATAGTCTGTGATTTAACGACGTATAGACTGAACTCAAAGCGATGCCATAAGGTGGCATAGTAAACAGCAGCCAATGTTGTCGGTGCAAAGAACGCATTTGCGAACTAAACATAGACCAAGCTCATGATAATAAAGCATTGCGTGGGCATTAGCTTCATTACTTATGACAATGGCGCTAAATGCCCAGCTTTTATAGAAAATCATCGACCTCATAAAATCCAGTTCAATATATATACGAAAAAATTATAAAAACTTTATTGCTCACCACAAAGAAAATAATAATAAATGACACAAAAAAAAATTGTACCGGTAATACAAACTATCGAATCATTGTTCATTCGATCAAAAACTTCTCCCAATATAGTGTTACCGTGATCCAGAGTCAAAGTTCGATGGGACTTCAACTCAATGGGCGCTTTCACATTGGACGATAACGGTAACGACACGATATCGTTGGACTAGTAGTTTGATACAATTACTACTGAACGCTTTCACACTCGTGTCGTTGTAGTCAAGTATCGGCGGACGATATCGTGGCAGTGGGAAACGCCCATTAGGACGTTTTCGCGACGACAAGTGGGCTATTCTGTTTTTTTTTATTGATATAATGATCACTGTCAACGACTAAGTCGCTACAATATCGTTACAGTTTTCATTACGTGAATCGGGCTACAGCAGCAAGTGAATAAGGTTCATGTAAACATTTGAACCTCTGGTCGGTGATTCTTAAAACGGATGCTTTTCTGATTCCTCCTTTGTGCGAACGATTCGTGGTCAAGTGTAAAGTCAAGTAGGTCTGATTTATTTATTGGCCATTCATGTTTCATCTTCTTAATAAACGCATACGCTGCACGTGTTGCAATACTGATTATTTATTTACTATCTTCAATTTGACCTAACTAATTGATGATTTATGTGTCCTTTCCTAAATTGTGTATTGCTATTATACACATCCACATAAATGTCCACTCAGTGACTGTTCCTAATATTAATTAATGTATACCCAAGCTTTGTCAAGTAACCTGAGTTGACAAATATAAATATATATTGTTATACATACACACTAGACACACGCGTGCACACACACCCATACACACACACACACACACACACAACATATAATAATAATAATAAATACCTACCATGTTCCTCTGGAGATGGGCGCAAGCAACTGCTTCACAGTTTTATTAACTATTGCAGTTGTTTACGATCTGTATTGTTATTAGACGTTATGTTGTTATGGTATTAAATAAATTCTTAAATAAATTCTTTAATTCTTTAATTCTTTAATTGTCTTCGGATGAACTGAAACGAACTATAGTGGAATAATACTCAATGTTTTATAGGTATCTATGATTCAAGTAATAGAAGGAAAGGAAGAACGGGCGAGAGGAAGAGGTTGACATACATGATTCAAGCTACAGTAAACGTGTCTGTGACAAATAAGGAGGTCAAAGATACGGCAATGCAAAGAGTAGCATCGGTCACACCGACAAGTGTGGTCGGTTTTTACGTGAAATATATACACAGCATACTTTAATATTTACTAGTTTTATTTATCAGAGCAATTAATTTGTAGCAAATGGCGGCAAGAAGAGAAGAGAGCCGGCGTTGCTCTATGAACAAAACATGAAGGAGAATATATCCATAGACAAAGACAGGGTAACGATGACATTTTAGTCACTTATGGGTGATTAAGCCACAGATGTAAAATATATATTAAACGGAGAGATCCTACATTCACGACGATGATGATGGTTCAAGATGATTTTTGTCGACATTAAAAGTAGGATGTTCTTAATTTCGTCTTAGTCTTTTTGATAAATAAAATTATACGAAAACTTCTTGGTCAATTTCATTGCACGACTTTAAAAAGTTAAATTGATGAGGCTGAGTCATAAACTTACAGCTGTAAATGTTTAATATTCCTCTTATCTGGCAATATCGATTATAACTAATTAAAACCTCAATAAAAACCGTTCCAAACATCCAGATTATCGTAATTGTCAATCTTTTTTTATCAGTCTTGGTGCAATTAGAAAACCAACCTCGTGTCAATCAAGGCAATAACACACCAAACTAGAATCCAGTGGTTGGCCGCATACTTCCCAACACATTCCATCAATGGTATTTCACACGCCTGTCCATTTTGATAACACACCGAGGCATGTAAATTGTAAACGTGTTTAACGATTCCATAGCTTGGAACTATAATGGGAGTAATTTTACAGTATTGCAATTTGTAACACTCGAGTATAATTGAAACGTATTGTACCCCTACGGCGGTGACGGGTTGAACAGAATTCTATGTTCGGCAAACAGCATTTTGTTAATTAAACAAAAGAGAAACGTAACATCTCTAAATAAGTGAACACGCGCAATATATGCTTTCATTTACAGCACTTAGGGAGAATGAAAAAAACATCTGTCATAATAATATTCGGTAAAACCTTTGTCAAGTTGCTAACACCACCGGCATTTTTTTCCAAACTAATTCATCATACATTTTTACTCACTAGCTTCTGCCCACGACTTCGTCCGCGTGGAATAGTTACTTCTGGTTAACGATAAGTTGAACCCACAATGATATTATATAGTCAATAGCTTCCCTCGATAAATGGACTATCTAACACTGAAATTATTTATCAAATCGGACCAGTGGTTCCTCAGATTAGCAAATTGAAACATACAAACAAACTCTTCAGCTTTATATATTAAGCATAGATTTAAGTAAGTCTACAAATGATACAGATTCCTCAATTTATCTCTGCCATCTTTTTGTTCGTCATGACAGACACTTTTGTATAACTTGGCTTATATTTGATCTAACTTTTGATTGACCCCGTTGTTTTGGTATTTCAAAAATAAATACAGTACCTAAAACCGCTGAGATTTAATTTTGGTACGGAATTTTCTAGTTAATTTAAACAGGCTTTAACCCACAATTTAGCAAAGCCCGCTATTTCCATAGACTTGACTGTAATCTAAGTTTAGGCCGCAGATAAACCCTGATTTGTTTGGTAGTCAGAAATACAATAACAGTGAACTTTGGCAAAGCTCGGAATTATAATGTCACGTGAATTACGCGCTTGGATAGTGCCGTGTTGACGATATTACACTATAACACTATCCTACTGCGTAATCCCTGATATTTGTATGCGATACATTCTGGTTCTAGTAATATATTACGAAAACAATGCTATTCTCAGTAAAACAATATTCCAAACCGGGTGGTAACATTATGTAGTATATATATACGGATAAATTAATCGAAGTGTGTGAGGGGCTCGTGGCATAGTTGCTAGTAATTGGATGGGTGACCGCCCGAGTTCCCTCCGTGCCTCGGAGAGCATGTTACGCCGTCGGACCCGGTTGCCAATTTATCATCTTTGGCAATCGTTACAGGTCAGTCGGGGGGGGCCTAAAATATTCTGACAACTGGTTTAACCTAGATCACAGATTTTCCTCGTCAAAGGGGTTTCGAAAGTCAGATGGCAGTCGCCTTCGCTTAAAAATCAGGTGATCAGCCACATCGGGTTGAATCAAGTGCCGACCCCAACAATGTGTTGGATAAGGCCAGGGAGATGATGATAAAGTTTGTAATTACCAATTAACAGGTTTGCACTTAATGCATAATGCATATTCAATATATAGGGCTCTGAATTAAATATCTAGAGGAGAGTTTTTGAATGCCGAATAAAATTCTAAAAAACCATCAATGTAAATAAGATTACGGTTTTATTCTAGCGTCAATTTTATATATCTTTTGAAATTAAGATTTTATTTTTATCAAAGGGATTAAAGTTTACGAGTGTTTATAATGTCATTAGTTACTTGATCCAACTGATATTAATATTCATTACAAATTAATGTAACCAAATTTATTCTTATAAAGTCATAGAATGGCGCCCTAAAGTTAGACATTTATAGGAAATACGGCAGAAAATAAAATCTATACATCTATACAGATTAAAAATTAAGTATACGTAGGTGTAACCGCGGGGCACAGCTAGTATACTAATCATAAGAAGTTGCAACGAAAACGAAATATATCTAGTGTTCCTGTGTATTGCGAGACCTTTCCACAGTGATTCCACTTATTATAAGATAGGCAACGCGCGACTTATACTCTGGTGTTGGTCACGTTCATTCGGAACACAAGTTCTGCCGTTGGTCATGTGTCTCATCTTATTCCGGTCGTGCCGGACCGCCGTCCCATCAGAATATGCGAGTGAGGGAATAATTAGTGCACCTGTGTATGTGCACACACTTAGGCACTTTAATGTCTCCTACGCAGATAGCTAATCCCCGTTGAGATGAACCTCCGTGACCGGAGAGCCTTTTTATTATTTACTAGGTTGCAGCTGCCGCATACCTTCAAGCAGACTACATACTTGCTTCATTGTTTGAAGCGCTTATAAAAAAAATTTGCTTAAGATTGGCGTATAAGATTAATATTGCACATCGACGTCAGGAAAGAGACAGTCGGTTGATTTCGACTTCGTATCTCTGTCGCACTCTACCTACCCGATTATGTCTCGAGGCCTTATTTATCGCCACGTACTGTAATATGGAAATCGACCTTTATAATGTTCGTGAAAAGGACAAGAGGATTTAATAAGGTCATTTTAATATTACTCGATCAACCCCTACAAGAGTTACGACGCTCAAGAATATTATAATAGCCGAACTTCGAACAAGAACCGACATTAAACCTTTCCGAACGCGGACATTTCTCTTCCGACTTTTCTGAAGAATCAGGCAAATGTACTTTTATTCTTTGTAAAGTCAAAGCTTTTGAAACTATGCAGACTAATCGCTTCGTTATTGCAATTTATTACAGTTGGAATTAAAAAAAAATACACAATACGTAATAATTGTTTGATAATTGAGTATTAGGGAACCACACTCGCTTCATTTCGGATTAAATTCTTTTAGGACACATCCCTCCTGACCTTTTGGCAAAAGAGGGGAACTTTGTCGAGTATTTAATCCGACATTTTCCACCTCTTAATTTAGAATTTAATGAAAATGATTTATTCCGTTTAGGTCCTGGTAAAGTTTTTGTTAACAGCGATTAAATTAAACTATTACCACATTTTCGTAAACTAGCCTTCGGAGAAGAATCGGTAAGAAATAACCATGAAACTATGAATAAAAGCTACATTAATCATACATATATTTACAGATGTAACAATGATTTCGCTAAACTAGCTAACAATAATCCAGGAAATAACGATGTTGTAAATACTTGCTGAAATTCCCACGATCCTACGTATTTACAGGCCATATGGCGTTCATCTAGATCTTTTAAAACATACGCTGTTATCGTGTCTAACACCTAATATTAACGTATATTATTGTTAGGACTAACATCTACTGCGAATACATGATGCAAGGAAAATAAATCTTAGGTAGATAAACATAGCTGTGACGCATTTGGATCTTCGAGACCAATAAATCACACTCAACACCGTAACCTTTGCAGTCTTTTAGTCTCATGTTGTTACCAACTACCGAACTGTTACATTGTATAAATTATTGACGGAAAACTGTTTTTCTCTATATCACATAATGTGATTTTTCAAATACACGTACGAATCTCCATCTATTCACAATAAAAAATTCTAAAATTACCAATTCTACACGTTGTACATAGTTACATAGGCCAAAATTTTAAATACCTACTTCATATTAATGTGATAATACTTAGTGATTAAGTGTGATACGGTGAAAATACTAAGGTGTTTAAGTGGAATCAAGATAACAATAGAAATAAATACAATAAACAAACCGAAGGAACTTTCTGTAACTGTAAATAGATATTGAATATAAATGTGTTGGAAGCTACCGGAGAGCGAGCATGTAATAATAACTGCAGATATTGGGTCATCGGGAATTTTCAATAGTGTTAATTTGGAAGACAACACGGATCGTGTTAATTAATACGATGTTTGAATAAGTTACCGACAACTTAGAATCTATTTATTATATAAACAAAAATAAATCGCTTTCTGTTGTTGTATTGAAGGTTTTGCCAAATTTTTTGAAGTCTACTTTTTAGTATGAAAGTTAGTATGTCATTTTAATGCAAGTAAATGTTAAAGCATTCTTACGACAAAAAGTGCAAAATTTTGATTTAAAGTAACTAAGTTACAGAAGACACCCATGAAATCGGGTCCTGAGCGGGTTAAGCAGCAGGCCACAGCTAATAGAATATAAAATGAAAACATTAGGTAAACATCCCATAAAACGGGATAAATGCATATGACATCGGAATGGTGAGATAGTGGAATAATTAAATGAGGAAATATTGCATACAATACAATTTATGAACATAACCATAAATAAACGTAAGACGGCCTAAGCTACGGTCATACAGACTTATCGTCTATTGTTGTCAAGTAAATACATTTCAAATGATATTATCATGCACTTAAGAGTTTCTAGCTTAATCCACAAAATATTACAGCTTACAATCAAGACAGTGCTAGTATTGGAAGATAATCTAAATCCTAAATCAATACAAATAACAGGAATGCCAAATGATAATATGCAATATAACTTAAGACGTTTCTACCTAACAGTTACCACAGAATAAATACTTATAGTATGTATGGACTTACATTTTCTTTCGTAGTTAAGGTAAAGGCACCTATGTTGGACGCGGACCAGTCAAGGTAATTTTTTGTTCTTTCTTCCAAAATTGAGGAAAAGCGCAGTATTTTTTTTCAAATGGCAATGCTGCCAGTATTATAGCTGTCATAACAACTGTTTTTGACAACTGGACACCCATTTTGATTGCTGCCATAACGGTTGTTAGTTTCGCGGTGTTATTTGGTGTCGGGAATCGCGATGTATGTAGGTTATCATCTTATTTAGTGTCTGGTGAATCGTCGTTGTTCGAAATTAATATTATTTAATGATTTATCAATAGAAATGCATAAATTTTATAATATAACCCATACCATAAATTAACTTTTTAGCCCTAAAATACAACACTAGATTTTTACAGTCCATTAATGGTGTCTAAATAGGAGTGTTGTTTATTTATATTATTTGTACTAAGTACTAAACTGAAATTGAATATTAAATTCTGATCAAGAAAAGAGCTTTTGATTTACCTCCAAATCCTTAAGAATGTATATTGATAATAAAGAAATTACAGAGCAAATATGACAAAAATCGCTTATACTGTCCATAGCTGGTGACTTTAACTTACGTCAAGTATGCCAGTATGGTTTTGCCATCTTTCAACATTGACAAATTTTGTTGAGTAATTTCAGCCATCCTTAGAATTCAATTAATTCCTTATCTATGCTCTCGTATATGGACTGGTATAAAGGAAATAGATAAATCAGCATTTGGACAGCATTGTCTAGTTTTAGATCTGAATCTGTATTCGTCGTTTTTGCATCTCTCTTCCTACTAGATTCGCGCGATCGTTTGTCATGGCAAAACATTCTAAATACACGTTTGAACATTGAGCTAATATTAGACGCACTGTGCATACGAAGTGATGTCACTCACCAATATACTTGTTTTTATTCATCTTCGTCACTTACACTACATTATTACAGAATTTACAGATGGTTTTAGTCAACCGATCTTAAGATCCTAGGAACTGAACAATGTACGAATTAAAATTTGAATTCCTGATGTTAGCTTCTTGATCAATTTGAAACATTATTTGTGACCCGGTTTAAATTGCAAAAAGTCCCGAATCCGCTCTAAATATCAGCACGTATGTATAATGCTTGAGGCGGCGATAGACTCACCATTTATCACTTTGGCAGTTAATCATATTCGGTGAAAAGTGGGTGTGGTTATTAAACTTCTCTGTCTGCCCCTTCGGGGAATACAGTACAGGCGTGAGCATATGTATGGATGACTGTATATCAATGGTAAATGGACTGATCTTGTTCTAACTAATCTTCAACTAAATGTCTTGGCATAGTGTTCCTGAAACTAAACTAGTTTACTATAGGGGAATCGTCATAGTTTCTACAACTTATGAATTCGGTTCTATCACAACGACCATGCTCCCGTGAGAATAGAAATTTGCAGAAATATTTAATAGAAATGCCTTGCTAGTCGCTTGATGTTTTACTGGCTGGTACCACTTTACACAAATTATAAGCTATATTGGCCTGCCTGTAGGGCACCACGCTCATGGGATAGTCACGACACGTTCTCACTGCAATCATTTACTGAATTAATATTTATTTCGGAATGAAATAACACCTCACGCTTAATCTCTTCGATTGTGTATGGCTATGCTGGCAACTGGAACTGCGCGCCTACCATCACCGGTTTAAGCAAAGCGTATCAATAACTTCTAAGCTTTGACGTATCATTTTTGTACCGTAAAATTAAACGTCAAAGCTAAGAAGTTCATAATACACGCAGTCTAAACGATCATAATTGGCCCCCAGTACACCTAAGTAATCTTTACGTTCTAAAACAAGGAAATGGTTGAACATTCGAAACGTGAAGGCTACTTGAAATCAGAGGACATGTCTGAAGTTATTCATCGAATTATTGAAGATAATGGGTGGGTACGACACTTTTTTAAATACATTGAATTCCCCATTTCCATACAAAATGTTAATGTCTGTTTCAACAATTCGTTCTTCTGAACTACATTACAAATCATTATGATTTCACTAACATGTAGGATTGCATTCCGATATAATTCCATATTATATGCATAGAAAATAGGGAAAAGTCTACATTTTGTAATAGCCTAAAACACCGTAATCCGAAGGGAAGCTAGTAGATATAGAATAGACCCCAGAATACTGTATTCCGAGGGCCTAGTGCGGGTTTTTCACTGCCGCCGTCACAAGTCACCGCGTCGACGACGTAAACGCAGATTTGTATTGGATTGAAACAGCGCCGTCTGTCGGCCTAAAACTGACACTATTGTGAGCCCATACAAAACAGCGTTTACGTCGACGCGATGACTTGTGATGGCGATTTTAAGAAAACTCGCACTAGGCCCTCTGACCTAGTTTCAGCCTCAAGGTAAGACATAGACTACCCTTTAACTAAGCAAAAGTTCCAAGCATAATTATGAAGTCGCTAACAGTAGCAGCTGTGTATAAAATCCTACAGTTCATTGACTGATTTATCATAAACAAAACGAGTATCGAGGCGATAATGTCTATGTATTTACATAACAGGTGCGAAATTTCTAGTCTTGATAGCGTCAACAGGTCAGGAAATAAAATTACATTTTCATATCTACGCAGACTGTAACAAAACAATTCAGCGATTTTCTTGATTATTTTCAGCTCGTTTTTTCTATGAAAATATAATGAAATTCCTCAGAATTCACAATTCGTATAAAAATTTGGCTAAGTTTGAAATATACTTAACTATTCTCCAACCCCCTTAACGCCTAAGAAAATCCTTGGTTAATAAGTAAGTGTCCCTTTTTGTCTATACGGATTAAAAAGAGATGGACATAGATTCACTTCAGATTTGATCTAGTCTTGATTTTCACTTGTAAAAACTCTGCTTGATTACCATTAGAGTCTCTGCTGTGATCACTATTCCCGTCGGTCCCGTTCTAGAAGCGTCCATTAGTGGGAATATAACCTTGAGAATAACCTATTGGCCTATATAATACATAGATCAATCTAAATCCTATCCATGAATCAAAACAATAGCTGCTAGCTCTCCCAAGCCCACTTCTGTTTACATTTGGTCATGTGGCATAAGGATCCATTTTATTTTTATTATTAAGTATTATAGTAATATTGATTTATTACTGTACAAGAACAACATCGGCATCGATGAAGGTAAGCGAGTTGAAGAAAATAATACGTGTTTAACAAGTAAAATTAACATCTAGATGAGACTCCGAAATTAAACCAGTATTCTGTAAACGCCTGCTTCACTAAACAAATTAAATTGATGGTCGATTTTGCGTCATTAGGCAACACGATGATCAAAAAGTGATTAATGGGTCAGCATTCAGCTATGAGTGAGTGAGGACTTCAATCCTTATAATATTGAGGGGATTTTGGTACAGTAACTGTTGCGCATACATCATTCGATCAGCGAAGTTAAGAACCAGTACTTGGGTGGGTAGCCGCCTGAGGTCCCCCTGTGCCTCGGAGAGCACAGTAAGCCGTCTTTTCCTAAAATTCTAAAATCTTTGACAATCATTACGGGTCAGTCGAAAGCCTATGTAAGTCTGGTTTAATACAGATTACCGATTGTTTTCATAAAAGGGATTGCAAAGATCACATATCAGTCGTTTTGTTAAAAAATCTGGTATTCAGCTGCATTGGGTGGAATGAAGGGTCGACTCCAACAATGTCGATGAAGCAAGGGAGATGATGATTAGATACGTGTATCCCGCAGCAGCCGTCACGAGTTATGAGCTCTCAGCTAAAATTGCATAATGTGTTTCTTTTTTTGAGAAGTCGCGTGTTACGTGACGCCAGTTCGAATCCCAGGGGCATGTACTAATGAGTTTTTGTAAAAACTTAAGTGCAGTGATTTCACACCACGTGCTTTACTGTGAAGAAAAACATCGTAAGGAACCCTGCATATGTTTGAGAAGTAATTCAAAAAGAAGTATTTATAGTGCCTGAGATGGCGATAGACTCACCACCTGTCACGTTGGCATTTAATCATCTTGTGTGAAAAGTGGGTGTTGTTATTACAACACCTCTGCCTACCCCTTCGAGAATACAGGCGTGAGCATATTGTATGTACGAGTATGTGTATATTTTATTCGCATCGCGCCAGACAGACAGAGACACTCATAAAATTATTAATGCGCATTCATTGTCAGCGCTCATAAGTCGTGACAATGCACTCGTAACATCAAGAGATAACATTGACTTGTCTGTCACAGACTTGAAATATTGAAAGGTAGGTATCCCCTTAAAAAGGATGTTATTGTTTAAAATGATATGCGCATACACAATGCACCTTCTCCTATTACGGTAACGCAGTACTTATAACACTGTATATCTTTCCTTGCCATAAAAGCGAATATGGTAATATAATATAACCTGATATTAACTTATAAAAATATTTATGATTTTTATGAAATACGACATTTTACTCGGAGTCTTTACAAAGAAAATGAAAATAATATGCAGGTTTCGAATGGGACTCTTACTGTTTATGTATTAAGCTACGTGTAGGTAGGTAGGTACTTAATCGTAATTTGGGTTCAAATACCAAACCCTTCATACATTCAAAAATGTCAAATTTGTAGGAATCGTAACCGAAGGAATTCGTTCGCTTCGCTTTGCAGAGTAGCTTGTGGCAAACGGTGGTCTCTGCCTACTCGCATGGGATACCGGCGTGAGCACATGTATGTATGTATCATACATTCAAATATTCACAGGCACAGTTATACACATATTTGGTGCTACGCACTGCCGTCTGCGGTTTTCCCTTTTAAATTACAATGTTATATACCTATTTCGACTTCAATAATGATGGCAAAATAAATATAAAGCAAACCGTGTCCTATTTGCCGACTTCCAATACATTAAACAGAACGGATGCGAGAATAAAACGATACACATAACGATAATGGTTTCACCCGTTACATCCTTACATTCTGACTCATATTTTTAATGTGAAAGTGTAGGTATGTCTGTCCATCTGACCGATTCCAAAAAAGAGATCATCTTTTCCTTGGATACATACTTATAGAACTGCCTCGTTGACCTAATGGTTAGTACGGTGGTCTGCCATCACGAGGACCCGGGTTCAGTTCCCGGGTCGGGTTAAAAATTTATATTGGGTTTTTCTGTCAAGAAATTCACAATAAAATGCCCGGAGTTTGGAAGTAGGCGGTGTTTACACCCCCGTGCCTCGGAAAGCACGGTAAGCCATTGGTCCTACACCTGATCTCTCACCGGTCGTGTCGGATTGCCTCCCATCGTACTATGAGAGTGAGGGAATAAAGAGTGCACCTGTGTTTGCGCACACACTTGTGCACTATAATATCTCCTGCGCACATGGCTGATCCTCGTTGAGATTAGCCGCCGTAACCGAAATTCGGTAGGAGATCATTATTATTATTACTTTTAGAGATTCCCATAAAAGTCTTACCTAATTCATTGAAATCCAAAGAAGTTGGTCTACCTATCTATTTGTTGCGAACTTGACAGTTTACAGACAAAGCTGCTGGTCGGGGTTAGTGTTGTATAATTTGATACCCAGGAAAAGCGGTATTGTGAACAATTCGAGCTCTTACAAATATTCCAAGGGTGAAGCCCTTCAAGGTCCCGGGGGGCTACGGGAGCGTTTAATATGTGGCTCGGCGTCAGTTTGTCGCCAAATATTTGCCTCGGGACTTATCTGGCCCCGACATGTGGGATATTTCGATGTATTCCACCCTCCACGGAAGTCTCCGTTCGTTTATTTTGGACGTGAATCTCGGATTCCACTAATGAGCTTCAATAATCGTATTTCACATTCTGCCATGAAACTGGTATTTTTGGAAAACGAGTCAATTAATGAAACGTTACGAAGTCATAGTTCTCAGATCACTTTTTGATAGGTGTAAAGAGACAAATTTATATTACGTACCTATTACCTAGTAGTTGTATATATTACTATCTGTCCCCGCGATTTTATCCGCACAGGGTTAATTTTATCTGTGACCCGCAAAACCCTATGTTTTTCTGAATAAAAAGTTAAAATTTGCTACCTGCCAATGAAAGTCCCGTTAAAATCAGTCCAGCGTTTCGGAGATAAGCCGGAACAAACAAACAGACAGACTGACAGACAGACAGATTTTTTTTTAAATTGGTTCTCTAATGTCAGTACCGTATATACTTATTCCAAAATTAGTATATCTAATATATCAATTTTATTTATCAGTATAGATGTATAGATTTAATCCCACCCTATATAACCATTCTGAGATATACCCATAACTAAATTGGTCTCTGTCTGAATTTCACTTACTATAGCAGAAGCCTTCAATCTAAATCACAGTAGATTTTCTTTCCATATTGGTACATTGCCACATAGCTTTGATAAATTTTCCTCTTAACTTGGGTCCATCATCACTGAACAGACATCTGGGAACTTTAATTTAACTCGTTTTAATTCACAAAAACAGTCTCAATTCCGTGAGAAACAGTGAGTTTAATTTGGAGACAATGGGACAGAAGCATGGCATTTAGAGCGACAACGTACACAGGCCACCTGCTGTTCTAATTAAGCTTCAGTTTGGTCCTGCGATAAATTCCACCACCTCTTACACTGACTGTACCTTTGAAGGTATACTGTGGCAATATTGCGCTGTCTCAACTTTACGACAATTGTCTGATATTAAGATGCTTACAATGTTAAGGTACCGTTGCAATGTTAACTGCCTTTGGGATATGCTAATGGAACTTATAAAGATGACGTAAGTAGTTATTTATACATTCACAGTCAATTTGACAATATTGGCAGCTCTGAAGATATTATGAGAGCTATGTGTGATATGGATGATTGTAGAACAAAGTAATAATTGCAGACAACGTAAGTACTGCAGACAAAATACTTAAGATAATGTTCATTTACAAGAACAGCAGATTTTCCAGGGTCTCCTGAGATGACTGGGTCTATTTTGCAATTCCGTTCCATAGAATTGGATACCTAACAGATTACACATTCGCATAAACCACACAATGTTATATATTCATCGTATGATCAACCCACCTTGAAAACATGAACTATGCACCTTGTCATCACTTATGCCATAAAAACATACTAGAAATAACATGTCTCGATTAATATTCATGTTTAGGTACTTTAGATGCTCATACTGTACGCAAATATACGAACGGCGGCGAGAATTTTGTGACAAAAAATTTAAATATCAAGAGTTTTGGTGAAATCAATCGAAGTCAAAGCTTTATTCATATCCGGGAACTCATATTATGGTCGTAGAAATATCCCAAATAGATCCCCTTCCTGCAAATCGATTGACTTGCATGCTAATGAGATGGTTAATACTCTACAGCAGATGGAGACGTCGGTTCGTGAAGCATTGGACGAGCGCTAAATTGTTTTTAGTTTTGGTAGAATTTTTACCACTTTTTACTACAATCTATTAATCTTCATCATACTTAATTGGAACACAGATTATTAGGTACCTGAATTAACAAATAGTAATTTACCCCAGAAAAAGTCAGGTCAGAATTCATAGTACGGTACTTAGTACCTATGTACCGAGCAAGAAAAGCTACGGGAAGAAGCTAGCCGTTAATGAATTTTAGTGATACTTGAAACAGCGTATATTATTATAATAATTATGCATAGTAGTAGTGTCGTAGGTAGGTATTCTGTAAGCCTTACAGAATAACTCATCTCTCGTGCGCTACATGTATGTAAAGTCAGGCAAGGAGCGTGTTCTAGCTATAGCCCGTCTGAAAACATACTCGTCTCGGCAAACAGAGCGGTATTGTGCCGAAATACATGCACCATTTTCGCTAAAAGCTTTAGGGAAAATTTGTGTACTCGTCCCGGTAATTTAAGATAGTTGTTGTTGCCTACGTAATGTAAAAACTACATATCGTCACAACTCATATAGTTGAAGAATTCATTTAAATATATCAAACTGAAAAAATATTATTCGTATTAGATGGTAACTTATTTCTTTTTTTACAGAGAATTAAAAAAAATACGTAGAATCTCTGGATTTACAATAGAACACTTATTTCATAAAATGTATTTTATAACCTATGCTGAATTTATAATATCAAGTTTTGACTACGAGCCATTATATTGTTTAATTTTATTGCAAGCGCCACAAATTTATTCAAAATAAAATACTAAACAAACTAATTAGTGTTTTTATGTAGATATCGGCCATTACCATAATCAAATATTTAAAGGAAGGATTCGTCGAAACTCGAAGCAAAAACTGATAAGGACCTTTCTTTTACTTAAGGGGTCATAATATGTTAATGTGACCAAATTGATTGGATAAAATCCCCACCCCTTCCCTATTACATCACATTTAAAGAAATTAAATAAAAATTCTTACATATATGCTGAATTTATCATAAGAATCCGTTTTTGTGGCGTTATTACCAAATTCCCGAGCGAACATTAGATACGAATGCGGCATAATCCGCATAATCCTAAGAGTTGCGTCAAAAGGGTATTTACCCAGGGATCGAACCGTATGTCCTTTGCAAAACACTTTGACCCTACATACGACACATCTTCAGCAAGTGTCCTTGATGGATTTGGCAATCTGTGTCGAAAGTAATCTTGGTTGCGTAACATCCGGGAGTGGACAGGGATAGCGAGTACAGCCGAATTCTTTCGTCTCGTTAGAAATAGAGAGAAATACTCCAAATTGACTGCCAGCCTTCGTTAATCGGAGAGGCACCTTAAGAAAAAGAAGTCGAAAGTAAGATCCTTATATGATGAAAAGAAGGATACTGGCCGTTAAATGTTCCTCGAATTCTTCCCAGTGCCCCAAGTATATGTTTTGACCCGTTCAAAAGCCGTAGTTGTCCTTGAGCTTTGCACTTTTTTATATGGAGACGTAAAACTTCCTACACTCGCGACTAGGAGCGCTTTTACTTTCCCATACAAAATGAGAAAAATACGCAGTCAGCAGATAATTTCAGGCCTCCCTGAAAGAATACTCGAACAAGTAACATAGTTTGAGTGCCAATGTGACTAGATAGACTTCTATATTGCTTAACAATTTATTATTAAAAAAAATTATATAATTTTAGATAAAATAATTGCCATATAAACCCACTTCTACCAAAAACATCATCTCCCTAGCCTTATCCCATACGTTGTTGGGGTCGGCACTTGGTCGGGTTGAAATCAGGTTGATTTTTATACGAAGCGACTGCCATCTGACCTTCGCAACCCCTTTGACGAGGAAAATCTGTAATCTGGGTTAAATCAGTTTTCAGACTATTTTAGGCTTCCGACTGACCTGTAACGATTGCCAAAGATAATAAATTGGCAACCGGGACCGACGGCTTAACGTGCTCTCCGAGGCACGGAGGGAACTCGGGCGGTCACCCATCCACTTACTGACTAGGGTTAGGGCTGCTTAACTTCGCTGATAGAATCATATGCGCAATAAATAGCAACTGTGCCACAAGCTCCTCTTCACACAAAATGGGGATATAATTTATTCCCAGGGGTATATCTTATACACTTCACAACTTCAAAACGAGTGAATCCCTCAGTTCAGGAACCCTTTTAAGGCACTAGTTTATTCTCGGGAGCCTCGTTATTCTTTCATACTATTGATAGGAAATCCTTATTAAGGTAAGTGGCATTATGAGCGTTCCGTAAAAGGTGGCCGGGACGTGGACGCGACGACAACGATTTTCCATTACGTACCACCGCTGTGGACGGATCGGTTCAAAGATAAGTACAGACTTACTCCTCCCGGGGGATGGGCCCTACTACTTGCATGTTATGGAAAGTAGTATAACTATCAAACATAAAAATACATACATATGCTCACGCTATACACGCTAAATGCTACGATCCTTACATACATCTTTCACTTCATCCACATTCATGCATCTCTTCATACACTTTCTTCGGTGACGAGTGCTCCGTATTGGACCTTTCTGAAAAATACTATTAATTTGATAAACATAAAAATACGTAAAAAAAATCCTGAGAAGTAAGATCATATTATAGTAAGATTGTACTTAATTTCTAAACTAATATCCTAATTGATTATAAAGTATCCCACTGGCATCCCAGGCACCCTAAGTCCGGATACTCATCAACTTTTCAAAGAGGTTTCACGTCTTCTGGTAGAAGCGTCTCTTGTCGAGCGGGCAGAGGCTTTTCTCGCTCAGAGAATCAGCATTGCTATTCAACGTGGCAATACTGCCTTTTCGGCACGATCCTGATGATAGTATAATTATATTGGCAAAATAATATTTCTTTCAGATCAATATACACGAGATTTTGTTGAATTAGCAATTAGATATTATATTAAAATAGAATATCAACTAATTCACGTTGGAATGAAGTCGACAAACCAACTTTCCACAGTTTTAATTTGCACAAGGATACATATTTTAAAGGCATATTAAATATAAAGATTATAACCATAGGTGACACAAATCTATGAACATTCGTATGAATTATATATGAAGCTGATAAAGCGTTAATTATATGTTAAGATACGACATTAATGTCTACAGCAGAAGCAATAAAATTATCATACTAACTTATCTGTATACTGTGACTATGAAGAGAATTATAACCTCTTTACCGGCTCGAGAAAGAGAGAACCTTTTTATTTCCTACCTTTGTCATGATATGAGCAAATTTTATAAACACCAAGATAAAAATATTAGGACTAGCGGACGTCACACGGTTTCACGCGCGAAGTTCCCGTTCCCGTGGGAGTACGGGGATAAAATATAGCCTATGTTACTCGCTGATAATGTAGCTATCCATTGCTGAAATAATTATTCAAATGGGGTCAATGCAAACAAACAAACAAGAAAACAATCAAATCTTTCCTCTATATAATATTAATGTAGATAAAATCTTGTTTGGGAAAAAAATCTGGTCATCTTTTCAATTATTTACTTTTGTGAAACAAAGGCGTTACTCAGGCTAGTTATACTGTTTAGGGTTACTCATTGGTAATTTTGTAAAATATTGTATACTTAGTAAGGAGTTCTTACTACAAAGACGGTAATCACACGTTCCTACCGCCTAATAAACTGTCTCTTATCGAGTTCCGATAGTTATGCACTAAATTATATTATATTGTTTCCGCGGAGGTCATTGTGAGAGAAGGAAGTGACATTCTTCCGTAAACTTCGGCGTGAATTACTTTACAAATTTATTTCTCACTAAATCGCCAAGTATCATTAACCTACTATCTCACTCAACCTTCTAACCAACTTTTGTACGCGGGTACTAAGATCCCTAATAGATAAATAAAACAAAAAATATAATTGTTTTCACATGAATGCTGATACAATTTTCACTATTATGAATAATTAGCGTACGTCACGCGGTCTCACCCGCGTTGTTCCCGTTCCTGCAGGACTGCGGGGATGAAACATAACCTATGCTACTCGCTGATGATGTAGCTATTCAGTGGTGAAATAATTTTCAAGATCGGTCCAGTACTTTATGAGTCAATTCGTTACAAACATACAAATATTTCCTCTTTATAATATTAGTATAGAAGTATAGATATAGATATACTTTTATGAATGACTTATAATAATTAAATTCTGAGATGATGACTTGTCGGTTCTTCTCAGAAGGCTAGTTTCCAAACCGGTGGTCAGTTCTCCGACGTTCATAAGCCTTACCAGGGCTTAATCTGAATAAATCGTTTTCATTTTCAAAAAGACATACCTTCTTATCTGCTTTTTACCAATTTATCGATTGAAGTACCTATACAATCTCTTACGAAATCATAGGTTCCAGTTACAGTTTATCTCAAATACCAAAGAAGCAGAATCAATCTAATCAGAGATAAGTTAAGTAGACGATTTGATGTATGTTCTTACACTGAGATTAATTTAAACCTGTTTACAAGCTAACTCAAAGAGCTCATTCCTTTAAGCTAATGAAAAGAACGGAATGTAAATAAACACTAATGGAATCCGTCGAAGATTAGGATTGGGAGTCGAGTGTTGAGTGAATGAACGGTTTTATTTTATTAAACATTTCTGAGGAAAATAAATTTGCTGTTAGCTAAGCTCCTATTGATCGAGTATCAATTAAGTTAGTCAAGGCATTATATCCCTGAAGCCAATATACATATATAAAATTAAAAGAGTTGACTGACTGACTTATATATCAACGCACGACCTAAGTCATTAGGTGTAGACATGAAATTTCAAACACACCTGTGTTCCTTGTGAGGTGTGGGTATCCATTTTCCGAAAATTTAAATTAGTATGGAATTTTGAATGTGAAATCTTACGGAAACACAAGCACAGCTGCGGGTGGAAGCTTATCTATACATCTGTACAGATAAATAAAATTGAAGTGTCTGTTTGTAATTGATAATTAACAAATCCTGAGAGATACTGATCCCAAATGAACCATACTGATCTCTCGGGATCATGCCAAGAGAGCTGATTGCTGACTCGTAAGCTATTTTCAGTAACAAGGAGGTTCCGGACCTTACCAGATGCATATACCATGCTTTTATGACTAACTGATTAACATAACCGTGCACAGCTACTCTTGTTGCTGGTTTGGTGCTGTCTAGATTGTAGATACTGGATTCTATGTTGACACTAGAAACATGTTTGGAGAAATGTAAATATCACATCCTCAGAACGATAGTGATAGTGACTTAACTCACAAAATTGCGAAAATAATTATATTAAGATCATGAGACAGACCTCAAAATGTATTTATACTAGTTGATTTTGAAAAATATAAATTTTTTTTATCGTCGGAGCATAACCTAAACTACTGCAAAATTGGTAAAATAATTACTTCCAAAGTTATTATTTCAAACATGATAATGATTTAAAAAAAAGATTTTTGAATTGAGCTCCTATCGTTATGCGGGTGCGATATGTTAAGAAAGGGATTAACGAAATTTCATACCTATGGGAGTAAAACGGGGTTGGATGTGTATACCTTACTACACAGGCGAAACATCGGTCGCAAGCCAGTAACACATTTTCAAGCTCACATAATAAAACCCATCGGACTAAGAATGTGAAACCACCAGGATGATCAAATTGATTACTATAAGGAACCTCTATGCCTAGTTGGAGATAATTAATTATTCACGTATGCTGCACTGCCATATTTGGCAGATTCTCCCTCTTACCATATCCGTCACCCTCGACAGACCCAGGTATAAACGAAAAATAAAAAGGAAACAGAAGAACGGCTCACAAAGTTAGTTCAAGGATCAGGGCCTAGTGCGAGTTTTTCAACGCCGCCATCACCAGAACACATATGCTCACGCCTGTATTCCCCGAAGGGGTAGGCAGAGGTGTTGTTATCACTACATCCACTTTCCAGCGAATTTGATTAAGTGAGTCTATCGCCGTCTCGGGCACTATACATACGTCTTTGAATTACTTCTCAGAAATATGCAGGTTTCCTCAGGATGTTTTCCTTCACCGTAAAGCACGTGGTGTGAAATTACTGTACATAAGTTTTATTAGAAAAACTCATTGGTACAGGCCTCGCTGGGATTTGAACTTGCGTCGCTTAAGTAGCAGGCGACTGCTCAAAACCCGAGCCACCACGGCTTCACCAGAATTTTATAGGATTTGTATAGGAATGAAACAGCGCCATCTGCCGGCCCACAGATGGCACTGTCACACACGCCCAGACTATACATGAACCTACCTTCCGTATATTTTATTTTGTAGTATAAGGTTGCAAAAACAGCCGATTGCTATGCCAAGTATGGTCAGCATAGCTGGAACACAGGAAAGACTCATTACTAATCGTGCCTTAGTGATGGAAAATGTCAGTGTTTTTAAAAATAATTTAAAATGCTCACGCCATCCCAGAACGGTTCCCGAAGGGGTAAGCAGAGGTGTTATAGCAACAACACCAACATTTCACCGAAGATTATTAAGTGACAAAAGGTGAGTCCATCGACGTCTCAGGCACAATACGTACATACGTCTTTGAATTACTTTTCAGGTATATTCATTTATTTACAACTAAGTAGCGACTAGCGACCTAGGGCCACACCATCAGCTCTTTTTGCAATGTAGTTCCAATGTGTGACAGTGACAGACTTATACACATCATATACATCTGTCTCATAATAACAGTAAAACTATCATGGCAATAAGAGGGTACGGTAAGGGCCCTGCACGACCCGCTTATTATTAAGACTTGCTTTATACAAAACGTTGACTTTTCTCTATGATCTATTAATAAAATATGGTTCTTTAAGCTATCAACTATAAACCCATCAGATTTCAATCAATCTAAATATATATAACTCAAAGGTGACTGACTGACTGACATGGTGATCTATCAACGCACAGCCCAAACCACTGGACGGATCGGGCTGAAATTTGGCATGCAGGTAGATGCTATGACGTAGGCATCCGCTATGAAAGGATTTTGATTAATTCTACCCCCAAATGGATAAAATAGGGGATGACAGTTTATATATGAAAGTTTGTCAATTTTAAACCGATCGGGCTGAGACAAGTCTACGCGGGTGAAACCGCTGGGCACAGCTAGTTCCTACATATGATTAAAAACTGCATCAAGATCCATCACGTATTTCAAAAAAACATGCATATATACAGATGAAATAATTTTTGAATGGAAATTACGATTTCAATGCATACTTACTACATATTTAAAGAAAATATATACATATTAAGGTTATCTCCTGTTCTCGAGTAAGTCAAAGAGAAAGCTAAAACTTCACAAGATGCAATTTAAAGTCTTACTCGTATTCAGGTCTTTAAAAACTCGTTAAGCAAGTAATTATATGTATAGTAAACAGTGCTTGCCAGGTTTTATCTTAGAAAGACCAAATTAAGCTTACCATAATCTTGGATCGGCGTAAACCCAATTTATTTATTTGAACTTGTGTCACGGAGGTCATCGAAGTTCGTGGTCGTCAATCACGGATTAAAATAATCTCAGTAAAATAGTCCAAGGCAGTAAGACAGTCGTTAGGTAAATACCTAACAAATGTTGTAGGTCTTTACTAAATTGTCGTTATCTGAAATCTGGATTTTTTTTAATTTAATGCTATTATAACAAGAAAATAAAACTATTGATCTGTGTTTCCGAATTTTCAATACCTTGAATAGTTTTGGAAATAATCCAAGTAATTAAGTCATTAAAAAGTCACATCGGTTTAAAATTTGGAGGGGCAGTGTCGATAAGTAACACGTGTGTTCTGGAGATTTTGTGCATGAATTTGCGATTCAGTCGTTTCAGAGGCTGGTTGCCGCTCAATCCCAAAGATCGCGGATTACATATGCACCCTAAGATTCCCACATTAATACGCAATGAATTCTTTGAAACATGGCGAAACCTACACTTAGGGCACAACACACAATATGAGCTTGCTATAAAAACTACGGAATCTAGGAACAAATCGTTCAACATGACACAGACGCATATATCTCTACGAGATAATAAGTGGCCCGGCGTAATGACAGTAGGTGGTTAAGGGATATCAAATCGTGGTCGATCGCGTATACATCATTAACGTGTTTTACAGACATTTTACTAAACTTCAAATCGATAATCGATAAATCTACATTACTTTAACAGTAAAATGACAGCCCTCAAGCTCGATTGAGCAAATTAGTGTTCTCATTTAAAAATCTCGATGTTTTTTCCACATTGCTTATAGAAAGCTTAGCTTTGTTGCATTTACCATTGTAGTATGGAAAGAAAGAAAAGACGGGAGGAGTGTACAGCACCGGGATGGTGGGTTACTAATCTCTTCGGACGAGGCGCTCGTATAATTATGATAGAACTTCACTTACAGGTAAGTTCGTTTAATCAATACTTTAATTACTGTGCTTAGGACACTGTGTCATACGTTACACTGATTATTTCGCTTCTAACTTCACTGATATAATATAAATTTCCAAGGGACATAAATAAATAGAGATTAGACTACGACAATCAGACGTAAACATTCCTAGTATATACCAATGGAGCTGTGAAGTATGTAATTTAAAAGTATTTAAGCTAAGTTTTGCTGGAGTTATTTGATGACGCCCGCTCCAATGTGGCATGTCATTAAATCTATTTAATTAAGATAGATTGAACTGGACTGATTGGAATAGTGACTGGTTTTTTGCTGTGAGAGACTTTTATGGCTAGTTCCTTTTTTAAATCGGCAACTAAAGGCACCGTTTCAATATAGGCAAGCTTTTATATAAACTATCACCAAAGGCGACTTACTGTATACGCCTCGCCGATTTCAAACTGAATAAAAGTTTTTGATGTCTAAACCGACTCAGAAATTACGGTAACTTCAGTTTTCTGTTAAAATATTTATTTTGAGTACCTCGGAAATAGCCTATGTTTGATTTTTAAAACAAGCTGTTGACCGCGGTTTCTCACGCTATCATGGGCATTTACTTCGCGATCGCGAACCTTTTTTTTTTAAATAAGGCTTTACTTAGTCGCTGTTAATGCAGCTATCTGCTATTAGACAGAAAATCAAAATCATAATATAATTTTGTGAAAAGCTGTTAATTTAGAATTACAAATAGACACTTCAGTTTTATTTATCTGTAATCGATCAAGACAAATTTTGTGTTTAGATAAGCTTTTGCGTTTTACATAACATTTAAAAATCATTAACATCCTGTTAATTACCTGCTAACCGTAAAGATCGATAAGAACATTAAGAACACAATTCGGCAAAAAATCTGGCGGCGCCAATACTTCTGGTCAAAGTCCCAAAATCTATTGTTATAACGAATCACAAACAATTGTTGGTGAGAATGTGCGGACAAGAATGAATGAAGTAAGTCTGCCAGTCATTCATAGCTGGAACTTCATAAGTTTCTTTTGTTATGTTCATAAAAAAGGAGTGAGAGTATTCAAGAACCTTAGATAGATTTATGTGCCAACTTCAACTTTATATTAGTCTGGAAATGCCATTAGCAGGACTTTAATAGGGTATAAACTGTCATAAGACTTCTTTATTAGATTCACGGGTAGGTATGTAAGTTTAAAATGCCGAAATCACATGATAGGGCGCTTTTACGTAAGTCCTTGTGGTTTTCTAGTTGTGTCCTGTGTCCCAAGTATCGATTTTATCATATTTTTACTTTGACGATATTTTGTATGGGAACGTTAAATGCGCCCCCAGCGGCGAGTGTTGGAAGTTTTACGTCTCTATCCAAAAAAGGCGCAATATCAAAACCTATCCTTACGACACTCATGTTTCACCCGGTTGGACTCGATTTCAGGGGATTTCTTTTTAGCGGGGAAACCTAATGTTTTTTCTGAAATAAAAACTCAATTTATTGGAGCTCCACATCAGCTATTGGAAGCTCTTGCAACCGAAGAAGATGCATGAATGTGGACGATGCGAAAGAAGTCGATATGTACAGATTAAAAGAAGTACAGACGAGACAGGTGATATATATTTACCAGTGAAAGTCACGTCAAAATCGGCTGGCTCGATTTTGACGTTACTTTAATTCATTTGTTCTGATGTAAAAAAAAACAGCCTTGTGCCATACGTAGTGGCTTTTTGTTTGATCGAACCATTTTTAAATTTCTCGGAATTGAAACAATTCAATATGAAATTCATTTCCACCTATAGGTTTTGAATGAAATATGAACAAACAGGCAACAATGCTTTTCACTGCGAATTCACAGCCAAAATTAATATTTAGCTGAAATTCATTATGCAATCTGGGACAAAGATGAATACAACATGAAACATTGTGAGATAAATAAATAATTATTATGGTATATAGATAGGTACTTATATGACCAATCTTTATGTCTCATTCGCCTCAGTAATTCGTCGTTTATAAAAAATAAACTCGTTTCGCGTCGAACGTTGTTCTATTCCTTATTGCCCCACAATACGAAAGTTCACAGAAAAAGTTCGCAAAATAAATTAATACAAGCGAGTCAAAACAAAACCAAAATTCAAGGCAAAGCAGGAATAATATAAGTAAAACATATATGTACGTATAAACATATGCATGTGTAAAAATAATAATTAAGAAAGTAATAACAATACCAAATGATTTACATATTATTTTATATTGTTTTACATGAGCCGTGGTGGCCTCGGGGTTTGAGCAGTCGCCTGCTACGCAAGCGACGCTAGCTCGAATCCCAACGGGGCTGCACCAATGAGTTTTTCGGTAAAAAATATCGGTAATATATTATTCCCATTTGTTTTCAGTTTAACTCACGATATTTAATTGGTTTCAAATAAAATGTTGCGGGTAAAAAATGATAAGTATTGATACCTAATTATTGATGGATAGCATTATTAATATAGGTATGTTTTCTGATATTTGAGACTTATTAATTCTATGTGTATAATATGCTTTCGTTTTTTTTTATATGTCACTCAGGTGGCAAACAAGCCAAGTATTTTTTTTAGAAAAACATGGTACAGGCCCCCTGGGATTCAAACTTGCGTCGCTTGACCAGAAGGCGACTGCTTTAACCCCACGGCTACTACGGCTTATTATATTTACATTCATGATTAAGTAAACGTCTATACATATGTAATTCTAATTAGTAACACATTATTTTTGTAAGTCAGTCAATCAACCAATTCCGTTTCCTACCGACATCCTCGGATTATACGTAATAAGTATACCAAATCAATATCATACCTCCATCCATAATCGTACACAATGGATAAGCTGAAGCACGTTACATATTAAACTATAAAATGTATTATCATAATTATTGCATCTGACAATGATTACTGTACAGACATATATAGTATAGATAGATCATCACATCTAAGTGTTAGTGCGCCCACCGCAGTAGACGATGTCTGGGCATAAAAAGTGATCGCCTCAACATAATCGTTGGGAGTAATGAAGCGGTTTACGAGCAACTTACAATCGTATCAATTTGCACCAATCAACGCGCCATTTACACTATTGCCCAGGCTATATCTACTTAAATTCCTAGAATAAATTTAAGCATGTATAACCGTAAAGTTAAATAATTCTTATTTTATTGATATTAGATATATTTACGAATCCGGATAATGCTTTCAATGTGATACTTATTCTCAGGTAATTTCTCGGGCAAGTTTAGTAGGAGTTTCAGAAGGACACCTAAAACATATAATAATAGTATCATTAATCGTCATAAAAATTCTGAAAACATATTTTGGAATCTTTATTTCGATTCCGCTAAAATAAAAGTTAGCTGCCTTATTAATAGAACTTGAAGTGTTGCAAAAAGCTGCATTGACAATTATTAAATTTGCGTATCGACATAAAATAATTTCTCACTCCATACATATCTACCCTCTATCCTTCGCTTGCTTACAGAACTTTCACTGTCCTATGTATCCTTTTCCAAGAATGAAAACCCCCTTTTGCACTTAAGTACTTTTGATCTGCCATTCAAGAAAAGGCCTGATGATACCATCGTTTTAATTTGTTTCAATTCCGTACGATAGGATACGATGCGAGCTCAAGCCTTCACAAACAGCGTGAAGACATGGGCTCGGCCCGACACGGTGCCATTGACTTGGACATAAAGTTCTATGTAGGACTTTTACTGCGTCTGCGATGCCAAGTGCCAACTTTTATACTCCTCGTAAATAGACTAGAGGCGCACCGAGTGCCTTATGATGGCACATCTATTATTCCTGAACTTACGTCGTCGCGAGTCAGTTAAAATCGACCGTTTATAGTTCCCATGTTGGCATAGGAAGCCTAGACTGATAAATATTCTAAAGGAATCATAAAGGCATAAGATTAACTCTTATTGTGACAGATGTATAAGACGTGTATAAGTCTGTCACTGTCACACAACGGAGCTATGATGACAATTAGAGCTTATGGTAAGGCCCCAGGTACCATAGCTTACATGGTCGCAAAAGGTTATAGGAATATAGTCGGTCTAGTCATTAGTTGTTATAACGAGGAATCCACTGGCATCCAAAATTATTCAACACTATTTTGATGTTCGTTCAAATCTTAAATTAAATTAAACGTGCATTTTAGTAATACCTATCAATTCGAGGGTTACTTTAGTAACTAGTGCATTATTGATAACGGTTACCAATAATTCTAAATATTTGGAACAAAACAGAAAAAATCCTTTTGGTTTTGCCTGAATGTATAAGAAAATATTAACTTGGGGCCACACCTTACAATTAAATAATTGGAGTGAGTAAATGTGACCAGTTATATAGTCGTCAGAGAAATCTCGTGCAGTAAGTCAAGCATATGTCACAGTATGAGTTGATAGTAAGGACGCTATTCATAATCTCGAAGATAAATAACAAAATACACAATGCTGACCTTTAGACACAATTTAGACTTCACACAAACGTGCATTGCGACAGCTTGCAAAGAACCTAGAGTATACCTAAATATAGTACACAAAATACAGCATAGTTTAGATTTCACAGAATGTAGAATTCCGCGCGTCACTCTAATCAGATCTTAAAATGTAGGTCGTGGTGCATGTTGTACGTCACTGTTCTATTATGTACATTGTTCGTATGTACGTTCTGCAGTTTTATCAGATTTATAATGGCGAGATAACATCACATCACTTAAACTGTCATTCCTGTTTGTCATCGTATCAAATATATTGTCTGAATCATTTTGTTCTTTAAATGTTTCTAATATTGGTCGGCCCTGTGGGCTGGGCGAAGCTATACAAAGATACATGTTTTTCGATTTTAGTTCATATTCCTGTATTTTACTCATCCATCTCAATTTCTTAGTAAAAATCGTAGACCGTACGATATCAATGATCTCAATAACAAAAATCACCGTGAATTAGGTCCAAGCAGACGGCCTGATTGCCTGCACCTACATACATTAAACACATCCCGAATTGACCCACGACCATGACAGACAATCTAAAAATATGCAAAGTGGGTCACATTGGGAATAAATTTAATGTAGATGGGTATCGTGGTGGGTCGTTGTACTAGGGTATCATCAGAGCAGAGTGCGCGGCGGTGGACCGTGTCTGGCCTCACTCGGGCCTATTGTCATTCAATCGCGTTTGGGCCATTGTGGGCTTTGTCGGCTGCATTCGACATGGGGTTGCCGCACGTAAATATGGCTGGAATGTCAGGAGGTCGGCGTGGGTCACACGCGTCACTAACGATGGGAGCCGTGGCGTAGATATGACGTGGCATTTGATTTGCAACCGCTTATTAAGGCTTAAATAAAGCTATGGGGTGCCATCAAATTATTTTCATGGGATACAGGAATAACTGATTACTGACAAATAAATAAGTACCATAAGCGTACAAAGCAATGGGAGGTACATAGGAACCCCTAGGTTGATTGACTGTACTTACAAAAATTCAATAATAACGAACTTACGCGGAGCGCACCCCAGTATAGGTTAACAAATAACCCATCGCGATATTTATGAACAAAACTAAGTGGATGTACCAAAATGCTTGTAATCCTGTCACTAAATCCAAAGTAAAATATTGCCATAATTATAACAATGATAAATAAGACAGTCAAAAACAGTGGTATTCAGTTCATAAAGAATGGGACAATGAAGAAAACATACACAAAGCTTGATTGTAATTGGCAGGTATAGATTGACAGAGATAATATCTTCAAAGTATATAAATGAGTAGTCTCACTCTTGTATACTTTGAAGATATTTATATTCATACAATCAAGTTAGAATTTGTAAGAAAGAAGTAGCACTACAGAAGAACGACGGTATTTGCTTAATTTACTCAAATTTTTAAGAAGACGTTTTAATTTTTTTTTTTTTTAATTATGCCTACGAAAAATAGGAAGAGATTCTCTAGTCAACTCGTATATTTGTTTTTTTCTTACATTGTAAACAAAAAAATAAAGAAGGACTTATGAATATAGAGGAAATAGAAGAATATGTTGATGAAGATACAATGAATACTGCGCTTCCAATAGTCAGAGCCATTAATTTCGTTCACTCACATCCTGTAAATTGCCATACATCAAACTGGCAGTATTCCAGTGCGCCCGGCGTTTAAAGTTATTTCATCTCCAAGTACATCTACTGTTGCCGAAACAATCGACAGGACGGCAGGACCATTACGTAGATGAATCACTTCGTAAGAGCTTCGTAAACATTAGTGAGGTGGACAAAGACGGCCATACAAATAGCCATATTTATATCTATGAGATGAGATAAATAAAATTGAAGTGTCCATTTGTAATTCCAAATTAACAGCTTTTCTATCAATGCATATGAAAGTATGTATTACTTGAGTAAATAAAAAATAACTTACTTAGGTAAACATTTAATTATGGACATACAAGACACAACAGTAGCTGTACCACAAGCTCGGGCCTTACCATGATCTCTTATTGCCAGGATAGTTTAACTAATATTAGACAGATGTAAATGACTTCTATACATCTGTCACTGTCGCACAGCTGAACTATCATTGCAATAAGAGCTCATGGTTGGACTCCTGGTACTGTTAACTTGAAAATTTTTTTTGGACTATCATACATACATTTGCTCACGCCTGTATGTAGGCAGAGACCACCGTTTGCCACATCCTACGATCCTTACATACTTCTTTCGCTTCATCCACATTCATGCATCTCTTCATACACTTTCTTCGGTTACGAGTGCTCCGAATTTGACCTTTCTGAAAAATACTATTAATTTGGTCATAGTAGTTCTTCCTTGGACGCCTCTACCGACACTTCCGGTCACATTCGCTCTATAAATTTCTTAAATAAGGCCGATATCTACATATCTACACCATAGGTATCCTACTGGGGAATTGCGTAGGTCTGTAGATATTTTATAATATCTTACGGTAGGAAAAGGTCGGAACTCAAGAGTTCATAGGTTCATAATGATTGTCTTATCTAAAACTGCAAAGTCCAGATTGAAATTTCTACGAATTATATACCTACGCTTTTATACGAAGTATCTCCATGTTCATTATCTTCCTTTTTTTTAATTTATAAGTTTTAGATACGGTATTTTGATAACTTCCATATCTTGGGTTAGTATAAGATTTATCATCTGCACGATAACTGTCAACAACGGCTGCATTAAGGGGATTCTTCCAGGTTACTTATTAACTCAATGACGTTTCATTTCAATCTCCGAACCGGTAGTTTACATAATTAAGTACTCTAATTAATTAAGTTCACCTATTAAATACAGGAACCACTAGTATTTATTATTAAATTTAAAAAAACTACCCCCACTTAATAAAAACGTAATGTAAATGCCAAAACGTGGAAACCACCTTCGATAAAACAGTTCTCAACGCAATTAAAACGATAAATATAAGCTGCTGTAATGTCTTGCTTTAGCCCAATAAGTAATTTCAGTTCAAAATACTAACCGTTACTAAAGCTGCAACAGGATCTGCCCCTCGCATGCACTCGGTGGCGATGTTTTCCACAAAATTGAAGACACGATCATTCGTATCAGAAACTAGATAGGATAAACGAAGCACTAATGTGAAAGAACTAAGCTTTAAACACAATACCAAGCCGTGAATCCACTGATCAGTATTTAAAGTTAAAATAAGTAATGATAAAACAAGAATATTATGAGTATAATGTTTACGTAAAGTTTTTGACGTTTGAGTGGTATAGACCGCAACGCACAGGACGCGGTCGACTCGAGCACGAGCCGACTCGAGACTAGTCGGGTAGGGTAGGGTAGGAGTACCGCGCTCGTTCGTCGTCCCGCCGCGAGCTTTGGGCCCGCCCGTCCCGCTCCCGCGCTCGCTCACCTGCCTTATAAAAAAATAAGAGAAGCCTTGCATTTCGCCGAAATGAAGCAAAGCAAACATTTCATACACAGACAGGTATCTGGCTACTTCACAGCGCTCGCCGACGTCCTTCACTTTAGCAATGCACATTACACTAGCTGGATTAACTTAGTCCAAACGTTTTGGCTAATTTCGCTGGACGGCGCCCGAATCTATTCTCACGCTACACACTATAATTTACATAGATTAACTATCATTGAGGCAATCGTAAATAATGTATTCGAGGAGGAAAAAAATATTCCTCGCTTGGAAAACTTAGCACGCATTTGGTAATGAAAGGGGTAAACAAAGAGAGCATTTTAGCGGTCGACATGTAATCAACGATACAAACTGACCCATCGCTTCCCAGTATTCAATTCAATTACTCGTTGTTTCCCCGGCTTATCTCGTCTTAAGAACATCCTAGGTCAATATTTGTGGATATGTCAAGTCGACCTGCAGGAGTATTGTTTGCTCGCCTACCTTATAGGATAAACAAACTTTTTACTGATATAGGAGCAATAGGAACCAACGTGTTCTTATATTTAAATGCGTGATACGCAAATTAAGTCGTTCAACGGTCGGATCTAATTCGAGCAATTAAACAATTTAGGTCGGCCGTTATTCAGCAAATACGCAAACTGGCGCCAGTAAAACTTTACGAGATCCTAATTCTGTTGAACTAAGTAACAACTGCTGTAATTCTTAGCAATGGTGGTTGAAATGATTGCGGTTACGGTACTACTGGTTAACTGTCCGCGAGTAAGAAAGATCCTGTGATTTACGTATTTGGACGTTATAATCGTTGAATATCGTGATAAAAATCTCAAGTTTTCGCCGTGGATCATAAGACGGTAGTTGATTACACTCCACTTTAGGACATAACACGGCAAAGCACTCAGAAAGTCAGCACCCCAAGGCTTAAAATAGAGTCCATCCAAACCGCTCTCAACTCTTAAATCCTATTAAAGGAGCTCCGCAGTACCTCTATTCATAGACTTTACCAATATTTCAATGGCGAGCCCTCGCTTGAGTGCTCGCGGCGGCGGAACAAAAGTTTTTCCTTGAATAATTACTGCAGAATTGAAGGTGACGCAATAATTCACTGGAAAACTGAAACGTAACACTAACGTGATAAGATTACTTGCGCACCTGTGTGACTGGGTGTGATGCATTGTTTGCGACTACGTGCTCCAACACCAGCGCCGAAACTAAGAGGAAAATTATTTTGCAAACCTCAATGAATGTTACTTTATAGTAGCTACGGTTCTTTACACTACTTGCTACTTGATTTCATTGCAACTGAAGACCTGCCCTATTGTATTATAACACACAATTTAATAGCCCTCAACGTTTTCCGCCTTCATCAAATAGCTTTCAGCTTTCCGAAGATGTTTGTTCGGAAAAAAGGCATGCAGACATAATTTGCATAGTCAAGTAACAAGCTCTGAGTGAACTCAAACACAAAGTCAAAAATATCTTATATTAGCTATCTAACTATGCTACCGAAAGGTTTGGAAGGTAGCTTTTACTGAGAAGAACCTGGCAAGTGAAGAGGTCTATCCCCTTATTATGCATATAACACACCCACTTATGTGTATAAGGATTGAATGCACCATAAATCCAGCAAGCACGACACCGAAATTTATTTTAAATCCGGGCTATAAATACGGGTCGCAGTTTCCGCACTCGCAAGTTGGAGCAAAAAGAAGCCATAGCCGCATTTGCCGCCACCAACTCCACTGAGCCTTTGCTCACATACTGTAGCTAACTACTTATATAATATCGTAAATACTGCCTTGCGATTATGAAATGAATCGGCATTCGGATTAAAAACTGTTAATGATGTACCTACCTAAATACCTACAGTATCTCTAGTATCTGAATCTCGGAAACGGCTGCAAGGATTTTCATAAAATTGAGTGTGTATCTAGGGAGTTTAAGGGGCAAAAAAATTATCTAGTTAGGTTTCATCTTCAGAAAACATCCATGTTTTTAATGAATATCAATATGATTGCAATATTTGCAATACGAATTTAGTTGTAATAGATCAATAGCTACCGAACAGAATGGAATTGTGCCTTTAGGTTCGGTAGCACCCGCTACGGTGGCAACAAATGATGGGGTAAGGACTGAGGACTGAGGACCTATCTACAATATTTTTAATGTTTGGGTGAGATTCAACTATTTGTAATTTACCATAAAAAATCTATTGCCACGAGATATCGGAGATAGACGTGGTCTGTAAGTAGTCATAAGCTCACGACTACCCAGAAAGGTCCCAGAAGGGTAGGCAGAGGTGTTACAAAACCCCCTTTTTACTGGAGATGATAAGATTCCACGGTGGCTAGTAAGTGTAATCATTATTTACAAAAAACAAGATTTTCAACATTGTGTTTGTGCTCACGCCTGTATTCCTCGCAGGTGTATTTATATACTTATTATCTTCACCCATATTTCACCAGATGATTAACAGGAATCTTATCCAGACTTCGGGCTGATACTGGGAAATTACGGATGTAGAAACCCAATATTTAACAATGTGTGAGTGAGTGTATAGAATATTTATAATACTTAGCTGCAATAAACGATGGTGATGATGAAACATAAGATTAAAATCGACAAGGTCATCCGGTATTTATGTGACGCTAGTTTTTATAACCATTAAAGCAATTCTAGCTTGCAAATTGTTAAATTACTAGATTCATACATTGTTACTTAAACCCGCATCCTTAACATAAACTTGACTTCATTAGTTTTAGTTCCGACGGCCTGTAAGTTCTAACCAACGTTCCGACTAAAATTCATCGTAGGGAACCGTAGATATTACGGTTGAATTAACTCGTTTTAGTCTTTGCTGCTTAAACTTACTAACTTAGAACCGGTACTAAGAAATTATTTGGGTCGTCCAAAAATTAGGCCTGGATGAATTGGCGTATGGAACAATAGAAATTTGATATCCAATATTATAACCAATATACACAAACACTTGGGTATCTTGAAAAGGATGGGTGTTACGAATCACTCCCAAATTTGGACTTAAAACAATTGAACCAAGTCCCCAATAGTTCCCATCAATAAGTAGTATAAATAGTTCCCAATAAGATAAACCATTCCTGGCAGGTTAGGAGTTCATAGACTTTTTTTTAAATGACTACGTCGAAGGTTTATCATGTTGACCGGTATAAATGTATGAGAATACTGGCGGACGTCATGCGGTTTTACCCACATAGTTCCTGTTCCCGTGGGAGTACGGGGATAAAATAAAACCTATGTAACTCGCTGTAAATTTTTCAGATCGGTCAAGTAGTTTCGGAGCCTTTTCAATGCAAAAAAATAATCAAATCTTTCCTCTTTATAATATTAGTGTAGAATTGGTTATTGAATGCGCAGTAGTCATTTTATGAGTCTGTCTTAGTCTTTGTATGGCGCGGCGCGAGTAAAATACGTGCACAGTTACCCTCACTATTTTCGCTGAGCTCTCTAAACTCGTGATGGCACCAGTAGGCTTAGACAAAGTTTGCGCTTGCGCTAACTGTAACGATAAAAAATTATGGAAATTACTCAGTTGGAAATTAATCAGTCACGTGACATAAAGTATTTCGCGACCGTTTTGTATCCTTTGTACTAGCGAAGCGTGAGGATAATGTTACTTTGTCTACAGGCCCTGTAGTTACATTAGTACTCTATGATATAACATTACTTTGAATATTACCCAGTCAATTTTGGGACCTATTGTGCCTCTTTGGGCACACACTTTAGGTCCCGTTTGACAGACGTCAAAATTTAAAACTCAATTAGCTTATGATTCAAATCTATGTCAACCTGTTGTCATTGCAATTTATAATGACTGGTGTTTTGTAGGGTATTTTGTTGTTTTCGATTTAATTTTTTGGTATTTTGCCTGCAACTTTTTACATTAAATCAAAAGTTTTTCAAACAAAAATCATGACTGGTGAATAACTTCCTATATTTCATTTGAGCATGTTATTGTTAATATTTCGAAGATTTTAACTGAACTAAGGTAACGCGCGGTGATCAAGATCTCGAAGTTCAGAGATGGTATTTTTTACAGATTGCAATAAAATTACTGACCATTCGCTTCTCCCTTCCGCCACCGTTAGCTCCTATCTATACAAAATAAATGGTTCTAATCCGCCGAAATTATCTGTAGGACAAGGAAATGGCATAGAGCTGTAATTAATAATTATTCTGAACTTCTGAACCTAACTAATAATGAACATTTTTAAATTTTCGTCAACTTAAAGAATAATTTTCAATATTGTTTACAGAACCATCTGTATTGCTGAATATCGGTGATATGATAGACTTGGCTATCGGAACGCCAGAGGTACCCACATTTATTAACATTTAATAACATATTACATTATACATATCTATATGCATATCGTCATGCCTGTCGATATCCTACGGGGGTAGGCAGAGACATAGCTACTTTTTTCGCTACGCTTTACATTCATTCATATCTCCAAGAACTTTTTTCAATTCTATGTAATTATCTTCTGATTTAATAAGTATAGGTGCTGTCACGAGTTATGAGCGCTCAGTGAAAATATTAGTGATAACAGCGCTTTCAAGAGGATATCTCTTCTTGAAACTCGTGACGAGGGATTAAGTCTTGGTTCAAGTCCAAAACGGTTCCCAGATGGGCGTGGTGGACTTCAACATGCTACAGACGGTCCTGCACTGCCTGGCGCAGCAGCTACGCGTTCAGTCAAAGAACGTAGAGCTACGCGGCAGTGTTGCAAACCTACCCGTTGGTAAAGAGCACGTGCAGACCATCGCCATCACCGAATTCGTTGTGGATACGCAAGTTGATGACAAGGTGCCTATCTAGCACGTATCATGGGGGTCTAATGAGTTTTGTAATGGAATATTTGAATGTTCTCATTCTTCTTCACATCTTTTTTTTAGCTGTAATCATAAAATTAGCCGGATTATATAAGTAATTTGATTGCCAAAACTCAAATTAGACCCCCAAGAGTCGTATGGTCCGTATTTTAGTGAAAATACTAAATGCAGTAGGCGAGTCGACATGCGTCAAATGTGTAAGTATAATTATCTGACGTCATCAGTTAAACGCTACAGTGTAAAAAAAGTTTCTTACGCAAACCGAACTTGTTTGTCCTGTTGGTCAATCACTGGAGCGTAATAAAGACATTATAACACGAAGTCTATTTGATGGTAATCCCGTGGAGTTGTGTTAAATTCCAACGAGCAATTCTTGAAAGGAAAGGATTTAGCCGATTGATTATTACACTGACCAACTAAATAATTAGCCGGTTAACTATTGGTAAATTTAGTTGATCAGAGTCGAAAATGGGATCATCATATAACATCACGAGATACTATCGACCTGGCCAAAAAAAAAATCTATATTTATCTATATCTCTATATAAACATTACGTAGTACCTAATCCGTAAGTAAACAGCTATCTAGTAGTTTCACTAAAATATTGGACCATTTAATTTTACTCCGTCCCTTGAAGAACCATACTATTAGTCAGCAGAATTTTATGTTTGAATTGCAGGCTACAGATGCCAAACCAAAAAAGGCATGTAAGTATAACCTTCAATATGTTTTATATTCATGTTGGACAATCTTATGAAACTAATTTAATATTTACAGCCGTAACGGATGAACCGGAGACAATATTAGTTGGTAAGTAAAAAAAATGTTTTTAACAAATGTCTATAATGTTTGCTAAAATAAAATTTGCCTTCCAGTTGAACGTGTTAAGAAAACTGATGTACCAAGTAAGTTTTACACAATTTATAATCATTATGATCATTATCATCTTTACCACTTTACACAATATCTCCAGTCTCCTTACACAACCTTACCAAAAATCGTAGGTAAAAGCAATTTTATGTGAAAATGAAAATGATTTATTCAGTTTAGGCCCTGGTAAGGCACTTATGAATGTCAAGGAATTTACCAATGTGTATAGTGTGGTGATCTTACGATTATAATATACAGTTTTACAATAGTCCAATGTTTATAACATGTTAGCTTCTATCAATCAACTCCAGCAGGGCTAACATGTGCATGGACATTATAGGTCAAATTTAAAGGAATGAGAAAGAGTGACTTTTTCTAGTGGTGTACATGCACCTACTATTAATCACATTTAGGCATAAATAGTCATATAATACATATAATACATGTCATACGTAATACGTCATGGTGGTAGTTTTGAATACTCTCACATAATTGATCAATCAATTATGATCCACTGACTTCTCTTCTAGCAACCGAGGTAACCTCTGCCCCGACGGGAGATCCAGAACACAAGGTGGAGAAGAAGACTGTGATAGAACGTACAGTGGAGCGGACCATAGAGCGCAAGGTCCGCCAGCCTGGCGTCACCGTGTCGGCGGACCGACTGTCTCTGGTCACCATGAGCAAGTTCAATATGCTCGAAATGGCAGTTGATGATCTGAAGACCAGAGTCTACGGCACGGTTCCGACCAATGAGGAGATTTTGGGCGAAGTTAGGCAAGTTCTACATAAAAGTAATCTGATAGGATGCTGACTAGGATAGCAAATTCTTATATTTAAACATCAACCATAAATTATTAAGCATCATTTATATTGCCTTCCTAACTATGTAAGACTGCATCTAAATACAATTTTGAATACAAAATACAGACACTCAGGAAGATGGACTTAGTATCAATATTAGGCCGTAAGTGTTCATTCAAATAATTCTAACAATGTTTTGAACATTGTATATTTCCCAGATCGCAAACCAACCTGAAAGCGATAACAGACATGTGGACGTCAATGAATGTGTCCTCGCGACTCGAAGCAGCTGAGTCAGGTATCGCCAAACTGAGCTCTCTCGTGCAGGACATGATAGGAGAAACTACAGGGCTACAGGACGCTCTCAAAAAGCAGAGCTCACAAGGGTATTTATAAATAATATTATTACATCTTGGTCACCTAATGAGGCTCCCTGATTGACAAAAGACATAACAGGTTGACATAACAGGTATGCGTCGATCGCCATGAGGGCCTGGCCATGGTCATGACATCTGGTGCTGATTTTCACCTCCATCTCCAGGGCCATAGCAGACACCACGGGCGCAGATGGCAGTGCGGATGTTGCAGGGTTGGCGGGAGTCACAAGAGCACCCGGAGCGGGGGCATTGGCTGCCAATGTTCAAAGCTTGGCCAATGACCTCAATCAGCTAGCCAATTTATTCTTCAAAGCTATGGAAGCTCTGAAAGTTCCCCTTGGTAAGTTTGAATGTGCTCAAATTTTTACCATTTCTTATTATACTATCTGACAAAATCACTGAAATGATTGAGCTCATTCCTCCTTATACGCGTAACATAGTCCTTGGCTTAAAAGGAGTTCCATCTCTTTCTGATTTCAAAAGAGATGCACATAATTTGGTCCAGCCTTGGTTTAAACCTTATTATCTAAGTCCGCTTGGATTATGATCACCTTAACTTTGCCATAGAATATTTCTCCTTTTATGAATATGGTACTTACATACATTTTTAGAATCCATCGCCGCTGATGGCATTTCCGGGGCTGTAGGTCCTGGAGGAATCTTTGCTCCTGGGGGCATAGGTGCTTTGACCTTGGGTGGTGGAGGCATGGGTGCTGATGCCGCGGGCGCAGACAGTGTGGCTGAAGGGGCTACAGGGGCCGGAGGGGCTACAGTGGCCGGAGGGGCTGCAGGGGCCGGAGGGGCTGCAGGGGCCGGGGGGTTGGGAGGAGTGTCAGGCCCAGGTAACCATACACCTGACAAAAGATTTGTAAATAAGTAATTAAACTTAGTAGAAATAAAATGCGTAGTGTGTCTCACATTGCTGTGCTCAAACAGGGTTGTTTATTTATTATAAGTTATAACCATTATAATTATAATAAAGCTGGTCTCCCAAACATGGCGTCCTATCATGAATGACAATTTAGCCAATCAGGAAAATTAACAAGTAGGTACAAGTTGAGGAGCGGGGAAAGTGAACTTAGGAAAAGAAAAATTATAATATTTAGAATGTGAACAAATGGATTCCATATAACTAATGAGGGTTTTTTGTTTCACGCACGGCTCGACTCAGGCGGACCTGCGGTAACAGAGCTAGTTCAAAGACTCAATGCGCTTGAAAAGAGGATGAAGGAGTGTTGCGAGAGCATCGGAAAAGTAGAAGGTGTTGTACAAGATCAGGTAATCACAATAACAACTTAAATAAACAATATACTATTGGTACACCTACTTAACATTGCATTTTTTTTATTTTAGCTAAATTCCTTCCAAGATCAACTGGAGAATTTGATGAAACAAGTCGCTGAAAACAATCAAGATCTAATGGGTGGCAAAATTTCTCCGGATCTCATCAAAGATCTACAAGGTAGGTACTACCTACCTACTAAGTAACCAAAACAGTAGAAATTGTCACAGAACTCTTATTTTACAAGTGGCAGATTTATTTTACCTAACAATATCCAACAAGCGCTAGGGTGCTAGAAATCTGCCAAAAACGAGTTTTACGATGAAGAACATATCTTGAAGTAACTTTCAAAGGTCTATGAAGAAATTCAAAGACGTAAGTTTTATCATTACCGTCTGTAATCTTAACGTTTATTGTCTTGGGGCTGTAAAAAATTTATGTTGTCACAACTAAAGTTGTGACAACATACATTTTTACTAACTTTTCCAGGACCAGAAGACAGCGCATTTTACACCTTCTTACCTTTGACACTTAATTTTCAGTATTTTTTTTAATGCTTAGTTTACGCTTAGAAGCTCCTACAGCACTGTTTAACCGATGATGTTAGGCCCCCAATATAGGTTGGCGTAAAATATTCGCGAATTAAAAGTTTTATGATATCACAGGTTTGATGCAGCTGTTCGAAACTGTCCAAGAGATGAAAGAACAGCTAAAGCAAGTTCACGAAACTGCCCTGCAACTGGCCGCCGAGAAGGAGGACAGGCAACACCATACTAATGTACTTATAAACAAACAATGTTGCCTAACTACTTGACGTTAGGTACACATCGTATATTATTTGGCACAATTGCTTTTGTCCTTGTGATTATTTCAAATAAGTGCCAAATCACATTACATGACCACGTTCGGTGACTTCCTTTCATCAGTCATCTTTGATCAATTCACCAATACAATTTTAATTAATTACGTTAGTTTATCAGTAGCTAATTTAAACCAGAGGGTTGTATTCGGAACGACCATTGGGCGAGAGCTATCATCAAAATTCTACTGTCACGTTACCACATGGAAAATACCCAGAGCCTACGAACTTCGACTTAATATAAAATATAACTTACGTCCGTACCCTCCGTCAGGCTCTACTAGAACAGATCGAACTGCTTAAGATCATAAAGCTCGACCGAGAGGACATGGTAGAAGCGATGGCGGAGAAGGCAGACCTGCGCATGTTGGCTCGCAAGGTATCGCACGATCAGTTCGAGATGGCTTGCGACGACTTGTCCAGGGGTCTGGAACACGCTCTGGGGAAATTGAACTTGCAGGTTTGTTCACAGAAACATATGTACATAAGTAATTAGGTACGAATAACATTTACGTAGGTCCGTAGGTTTCCTTTAAATGTTTATAAAGCAATCTCTAAAGTGGTTGAAAGTAGCCATGTTATTATATCTGAATTATGTTTTAAAAAGGATTCGCTTGGAGACCGAACCATATGCTTAAGCCCCAATAAAGAGCGCAGCGCAGCTAAAGGTAACAGTGAAACATCTTAGCCAGTGTTAATCAATTCCCACAATGATTTGCAGAACATTATAGTCTACGATTGTGGTTGAAAATATCTTTGGGGTGGTCTTGTCTATTTTCTCTTGAACAGGAAGCATTGTGGCAACAAGCTTTGGACGATATACAGCGAGAGATAGAGACAAAGTTGGACAAGATGGAACTGTCTCCAGTGAAGGACTTCTTCAACAACAAGCTGAAGCAGCTGCAAGAGAATCTCAAGCAGATGGCATCGCTGCGCCGGGAGGCTGAAGCGGCAGGCGCTAAGCGGAAACTAATGAGGTACTAATTATTAAAAGGTATTAATTATAAATAAGTAAACAAAAAAAGTACTCTTTACTTAAAAGAAACAGTAGATATATGTTATTAATGACTATAAAGGAAACTTGTGTACAACACAATTAAGAAGTCAATAACAGGGGTTAAAGATGAGTTTGAAAGAAGTTAGTCCGGAGTGAAAGGCAATTTTCCCTTGATTGAGAAGGACTTGAAGGATGTTACTTAATTTGAACGATCGTTATTGACGAACGTTAAAATATGAAAATGTATTCAACATCAATAACTAACCCACTTCTAAGTTCGCGAACACTGAAGCCACTTTTTGTTTAAAAAAGCATTGCAGTCTGCCAGATATCTGTTGTTGCGTTTACTGCAGACCACCTCTTATAATAATGAGACCGTTGTAAATATTCCAGGGATCTGAACTGCATATCATGCGACGCACAGGCCGTTATGGCAATGGAGGCTGCGCCTTCACTCCCGCAGGGCAAACCTATGCCAGCCAACCTCTCCATGAAACCATATCTGACTTACGAACTTGGTGTGTAGGAAAATCCATAACTTTAAATAGTATAAATTAAATTCGATGTTCTTCTAGACAACGGATCTTTATACGGTTCATTTACTCAGGTGCAGAAGTTAAACCCTGGTGTGTTTTTATGGCTCAAAACTTCCATAGTATTTTGCCTTTTGCTTTCATTACACAGATGCGATACGGAAATCCAAAGCGTCCAATATGCCCCAAAGAAATATGCACGATTGGGAGACTATTGACAAACAAATGGCACAGCCAAAAGCACCTCAGAAAGTCAGGTACTGGTTTAGTAGCTGGTTGCAAAGCATGTTTAATTTTCATGAAATATTAAGTAGTATCTTGACTCGATTCTCTTTTTTGTCCAAGGTATCACATTAAAGAAATACCTATTCACTTGATATGGTCCCTGCAACACCACGCACGGTTATCCAGTCTCATAGACAAAAAGACACTGGATCATAATACCCAAAAATAGAATGGGGCTATACTTCTTACATAATTTAATGTTCATGTTCAGGTCGGACACTGACAAACATCTGTGTAACCGGTACTGTGGCGGTTCGCATACGGTGACCACTCCGGCACAGCGTGTGGCGCGGCTCGGGCACTTCGTGAAGCAATGGGGCCCAGACGTGTTGCCTCTCTCTTCTGGCCTGGCTGCGGGTGACGACGGCAAGGTGATACACCTGAGTCCTCCTCCTGATCTTTGAGGCATTGGGACCAACTCTGATCTTTAGCAGGGCGTATTAAGAACTTATTTGTTTCATTTCTGTTTCTTCATTCGTGTTTTCTACGGGAGTTTCAGGTTTGTCTGCTTTTTCAAATAAATAATAAGAACGCCTGTTTTTTTTTTTCAGATGTATAAAGTGAGTCCAACAGAAGGTGTGGCGATTGGGCCCGGTAAGTTGACAATATTCACTGTACATAAAATAAAAATAGTTCTTGTTACCTATTCCATGAGGTGCATGAATGAATGACATTCAATATTATGGTGGTAAAGGACTTTCATGGTCGACTACACGAATGAGTGCTGGAAGGTCAAAGTCAAAGTCAAACGTCCCTTTATTCGATTAGACTTTTTACAAAGTACTTTCAATTCGTCAGATTGACATAATTATACAGGATTATACATGCTACCACCAGGTTCGGAAGGTTGCTTTTACTGAGAAGAACCTGGCAAGAAACTCAGTAATTACCGTTTTCAAAAATATTATACAATTTAAAGAATACAAAATATATAATTTAAGAAACGTAAGCTCATGGACAATGTTCCAATGCACAAGGTGTAAACAGAGATGTAGGTACACTTACTTCTTCCATATTAACCTTAATGCCAAGTGTAAATGATGAAGCTGCGGACTTCCAGGCACTTTTCCAGTCTTAAGCATATTTTTTTCGTATCCCTAGGTGGTGCCGGCGGCGAGGTACCAATGTCATTGAAATCGCCGACACCTCGCAAGTCAGACTCGTATGGTAAACATATCCCGCCCAAACCTGTCGTCATTAGCGCGGTGAGTCGCCCTTCTGTTTATGTAGATTTATAGTATACGAATGTGAATGGCTACAAGTGGAGGAGAAGACCCAAGAAACGACGAATATATATTAGATATAGTTCTTAGAGGTTACAAAAGTCAAATGAAATACTAGTTTCGACCCTATATTGTGTGAGAGATGAAATGGAGTGAACATACACACGACGGCAACTCTATTATGGTCATCATGAGAGTATGAGTTCATCAACCATTTATAGCATAATCTATAAACGGTAAAAATCGAAATATTATGCCAAAGATGCGTTTTACAAAATTTCACTAATAAATAACAAATTTAAGGTATGCAATAATAGTTTTATGATAAAATACTTACAAAATATAATTTTTATTTATACAGGAATGCCGCTGTTTAGAATGCGGTGAGTATTTTAACCTACTTCGTATAGGTGCCGTGACAAGTTATAAGCGCTCAGCGAAAATAGTGAGAATAACTGCATGTATTTTTTTTGCGTCCCGCCATACATACACATTCATAATATGACTATTATTTTATTAAGCATTCAATTTCAGCGCTTATAACTCATGACGACACTTATCTACCTTTTCAAACTACAAATTATGACCAGAGTGTCTAGTGCGAGTTTTCTTAAATGGCCGTCGCAAGTCATCGCGCCGACGTAAACGCAGTTTTGTATAGGCCGACAGATATCGCTGTTTCGATCCTATACAAATCTGCGTTTACGACGACGCGATGACTTGTGACGGCGGCAGTGAAAAACTCGCACTAGTCACTTAGTCACAATGTGGACACAAATGTGGCAACGCAGGTAAATGCTAGTTACAATAAAATCCATTTGTTTATTTGTTGGTTTCTTTGTTGACGCAGCAATGAGGATCAGATTTAATGTTTTTTTCTATGTTTATTGGGACATTCGATCGCCAGTTAGCTAGCTTCGTATTTCAAGAAGTTACTCAAAATTATTTATTATGTATACACTGTTTATTGTATTTATTTAGCAGAAAAAGGATGATTATATGATGTCTTGTTATGTAGCATGATATTCGAAAATATAAATACAGTATTAATACATTTTGGAGCTTTAATGATTTCTGCCTTTGTTTTTATTCTCAGATCATCCAGTAAAGAACTGAACACAGAAATCACAACGGTGGGTAATATAAATATTCGTCATTTGTACATTTATTATATTAATAATTAATTACGTCTGGAAATATAAATGGTTGAAAAATAAAAGTGGCTATTATTTTTTATCATTTTAATGGTACATCAGTGACAACCATACTATGTAATGTTTACATACAGAACCCCTCTATCACGAGTTTGCCACCGCTTTTATAATAATGTATACTCGCTAGCGTTACTCGCAATATTTGTATGAGATATTTTAGTTGAAGTCACCGCTAGGTGTCGCGTCACAATTTCTCATACAAATGTTCGGCGAAGACGCTAGCGAGTATAGATAATGAAAACGGTGGCAAACCCGTGATAGGGGTAGAGTTATATCACTAAAACCAAATTGTCTTTTCGTCAGCATATTGATCACCTAAAACTATGTTTATTTACAAAATATCCCACTACATAGGACAAACGTTGAAATGGAGGGCTTCTAACTGAAAAAATGTTAAACACCAAAGAGTTGGGTTTCAAATTTCAGACAATATTCGCAAATTTACATTGAATATAGTAAAAATATGCAGATTTAAGCTAGATGTAATGTTTCTTATCTATTTCTATATAAGACTTAAATGCATTAAAACAAGTGTATTTCGTAATGTACCAGTACAAATTGGAATTAAATGTTAATGTTAAAAGCAACACAAATAGCAACTGCCAACAAAAAAACAAATCATCATCTCCCTGGCCTTCTCCCATACACTGTTGGGTCGGCACTTGACTCAACCCGATGTGGCTGATCACCCGATTTTTATACGAAGCGACTGCCATCTGAACTTCGCAATCCCTTTAAAGTGCAAAAACTGTCATCTAGGTTAAACTAGTTGTCACACTATTTTAGGCCTCCGACCGACCTGTAACGACTGCCAAAGATGATAAATTGGCAACCGGGACCGACGGCTTAACGTGCTCTCCGAGGCACGGAGGGAACTCGGGCGGTTACCCATCCAATTACTGGCTAGGGTTAGGGTTGCTTAACTTCGCTGATCGAATGATATGCGCAATAGTAACTGTGCCACGAGCTCCTATTAGAAAATAAATGTTCAACAAAAAATGTTTCAAAGTACACAAACCTCTGGCAACCAAGCAATTTATCACAATGTGCTAAACATCTCTTTCTGCACTTGAAATTTTAAAAAATAACACTTGAAAGTTAAATTTATACTCAAAACATAAGTGACTTACGCGAAACATTAGTCGAGATAAGTATTATTCGACTGGGATACTTAACCATATTAAGTTATTTACACATTTCCTTATCACAAAGTTATGTGTAAAAAAAGAGATTTATTTAAATTTTTCAACAATGTCTTTCAGTAGGCACTCACAAACAAAAACATTAATCTGCTTCAAAATGTTGTGATCATTAATAGTTTTTAAAAGGTACGTAAAAGATAGCTCTGTCGACATTTTTTAAACAACGCATAAAATTGTTAATCTAGTCGACACTTTATATTTATCTGTAATCTATATTCGAAGTATCATAATGCGTGTGAGAGAATATACAGCGCCTCTAGCGATCACGTAACGAAAAAAATATTTTGCAGTGACTCGTCGATTATAGATTACCAAATTGCATTTTTTGTTAATAGCAATCCTCTTGACCGTGTTGAGTGCAGTATTTTTAACAATTCGTTTATCAAATGTTATCCATGCCACAAGCAACAGAGTGTATGTATGGCAGCACTTGATCAAGAGTGTCCGCGACAGGTCTAGAGAACATCGTGGCGTTTTAGTGAACTGTTTTATTTTGTACCATTTCATTCGTATTGAGAACTTTGCCAAAATGTATTCTGACACGATTATAAGGGTGCGTGTTCACAAGCTGACAGCTCCAGATATAAGGACTGATCCAACCAATTAATAAACTCCATGATTTGGTTTGCACAATAAAGCCTATTGCCGTATAAAGTCAGTGAAAAATATCTTAAGGTTGTTTAACAATTTATTTCGTATACATATGCTACTTATTGTTTTGTATGTTAAATATCAGTTTTGTTTGCATTTACGTAGATAGGATAATCCCCAAGTGCTTAGTGAGAGTTTCCTTCAATCAACACGTAATATCGCCTTTACGTATGGGATTGAGCGATAACGTATCGGGATTAACTGGGCCAGGGGGCCTACTCGCTTTCTCGGAAAATCGAAGCTTCGGCCGAAAGTGTCTAAAGGTCCTACCACTGTTCTTACTAAAATTAAGTCCGAACGTGGTCTGCTAGGCAATTCTTTGACATTTATCTCTAAACAAACTTTAGTTAAATTATTAAACGAAAGATACTGAAACTAAGTTTAGCTATCGTTCGTTTTCGGATAAAGAGAGTAGACCACCCGTTGTTGATGCTATATCAAAACAGAACCTCGGTAAAATGTCTAGAAGAAAACAATAGGTTATTGATAGTTATACAAAAAAATATATATGTGTTTGTACAAAACTTATATCAAAAGCATTCCATACTATTATTATGATCATACATCATATTATACATTTAAACATTACTATACTGTATTGCAAGAAGACAGAACCAACCATGAGCTCTTATTGCAATGTTATTACAGTTGTGTGAAAGTGACAGATGTATACACGTCAAATACAATTGTCTCATAATAAGAGTAAAACTATCATGGCAATAAGAGCTTATGGTAAAGCCCCTGGATAGGACTAAAACTAAGGCTACACTTACATTGTAGCACGATTTGGCTGAGTCTCGGATCATGGAAGCAAGGGAGATATGCCATAATCCACACATTTGTAACTACAATCACAGTTCACACACGCGTATACATTATTTTTTAAAGTAGTTATTTATAATTTTAAAAAATCCAATCTCACAAATGGCAGTTACGACCAGGATAATGTATCGGAAGTCCCCAAGTCCAAAGACATCCAAGTCCTCTTATTTTACGTCACGCACTGAGGTCCGTTCTTACGGAGTCATTGACCACACCTAATATATTTGAATACACACTGTCTATGAGTATTAATATCTGTCGTAACGATGTCACGCAAAGAGTACAGTAGCCCTAGTAACATTACCCTCACGCTTCGCTATTGGAAACGATACAAAATGTGCGGGAATGACATATGTCACATGACAGATTTATGTCATTTCCATAATTATTTTGTCGTTTCTATTAGCGCAAGCGCGAGAAAATGTTACTTTGTCAAGAGCTACAGTGCCCTTATCACGAGTTTTGCACCGTTTGCGAAATAGTCGCCAGGTTCACCCACAATATTTATATGACATATTTTAGTTCATCACGCCACCGCTAGCAGGCGCTGTACAATTTATCATACAAATACTCGGCCGGAGTCGCTAGCGAGTGAGTATAGATTAGTAAAACGGTGGCAAACTCGTGATAGTGGTACAGATAAATACATGCCACGGCATGTTCAATATCTGACCTAATCATGAATTTCTTTACTAAGTTCCAATCAGAATCCAAAGCATTATTCTTTAATATCAACCCACAAAGAGCTATATTGACATAAATCCATTCACATTTCAATAGCAAATCTCCTTGTTCCGTAGATCTGAGTTATATACATTTGTAGGTGTTAATATACATTTGATTCCAAATACCGTTGTGTTTTGGGGTTGGGTAGTTAGCGGTGCCTGCCCCGAGCACTGTAGTGGTTCCCGTCTCGGCTGTAACGGCGCTCTTTCCTACCACGGGAACGCTCCCGGCGATCCCGCGTCCACTCCTTGTCCCGGCCAGAGTCGTGACTCCTGCCAAGAATTAATTCCATCAATATTTTTTAAAACCGAAGATAATTTTCTGATACACAAGATGCCAGCCGAGTTTCTTGCCGGTTCTTCTCCGAGACTGTGGTGTTTCAATATTCATAAGTAAGTCCATGGTTCAAAACATACTGAGTCATTTTCATTTGGGTAGTCTGTTTCCTGAACACGACTAGGCCCATTATAGGTAGCACAGTGCAGCCATTCCCATGGCGCTCCGGCAACCTTTGTTCCTCACAGGAACACAACAGTATAGTGGTGGAACAGTCCCCAGTCGGTCAGCTATGAATTTCGAATGCGATAACCAGTTATATCAGACTCTTTAGTTTGTTTGCAAAACTTTAATTTTAGAACGTAATGAAAATTGGCAAATCGATTTAAATGAAATATAATAGTAAATTTGACTAAAAATTAAGGGATAATTAGGGGATGAAGTTTGTATAAAGAATCCTTAATTTATGAGTAATGGTCCATGAAAGTTCGTATTCGAGTGTTTATTTCAAAAGATTGTGTCAAATTATTGTTAGGTGAAACCGCGCGGGGCTCGTCTAGTATGGTATAGTTTAGGTGGGTATAGTATACATACATATGCTCACGCCTGTATCCCATGGGAGTAGGCAGAGACCACCGTTTGCCACCGGGTATAGTATAGTATAGTTCAAACCTGGTCTCGCCAGCGGAGCGGCTGTCGCGCGACTTGCGGCGCGCTGGGGCGGAGCCGGAGCGCGACCGAGGCGACCGCGACCGGGACTTGCGATCCTTAGGGGACGTCTCGCGCTCACTATTCAGGTTGAAATCGTCGAACCTAACCACAAACATTCACATATAAGCAAGGGCGTGCATTCCACATAAAGATAAGCAGTGCTTACCATTTGCGAGGACTGTATACACTCGTGTGTTTATGTTTGCGTGAGTGTCCATCTCAAAACGTATGTACCTACGACGCGCCATATTGGTATATACGTAAGCTGCCTACCCCTCTGAAATTCCAATGCACGCCCCTGCGTATAAGTGTACAATATCTAACAAACCTATCAACAACAACCGAATAATGGGAAAGTGTCTGTCTGTTATTTTTGCACAGCTAAGCCGCAGGACCGAATTAGCTTAAATGGTATAGAGAATAGAGTTACTTTTAAATTGAAGGCAAGGATTACGGACAAAGTCCTAAATCAAATCCATATATTAACACAAACTCATAAGAGCGTAAACGAATCTTTGCGTCTAATGCTGTGTAATACAGAGTTGAATGTCTTTGTACGAGTGAATGAAGCCGTTTGGGAAATAATAAAATGACCGAAGACCCCCTAACCATACTAATCGACGCGAGACCATAAATTTGTATGACAAATTGACAAATAATTATTTATATGACAGCTAGCAGACGTCGTACGCCCGTACACTTTCTCAATCACATATTTTGCGGTATGGAATATAGGTGGTTAAGAAAACACATTAAACTTACTTGTTCCTGGGCGCTTTTGAGGAGCTGTGACTAGAACTGGAACTTGACGATGAGCTGGACGAGGACGATGAACTCCTAGATCTGGACAATGGAATAAAATACTTCATTATTTATTGCACACTATAATAAAGTATAAAATATAAATTATAACTCTATTTTTATTATACAATCATAGGAATACATCAATATAAATTTGCTATAGACAAACGTGTGAGACGAAGGTAGGGAAACTAGCTAATAAATATAATACATATGTAATAAATGTTCATGTGGGTGTACCTTACAAGTTACAAGCAGTCATGACACGTCCATTAACTGGATTTTCCCACTGTCATAGTGTGTATCAAAACCAGTATAGAAATCGACATATCAATTTCTTTACACCTTTGCTTACCCCTTCGGTGAGTACAGTGTGCATATGTAGGTATACATATTAAACATAATAAATACAACACATACATATTATACTAATTCAAAAGATAGAATAGTCATACAAAATTCTTTTAAATGTGCGTATGGACTGAGTCTAAAAAAACAGTTTCGAGCTAGTGCCAATAATAATTTATTCTCCGACTCTTCCCATTTGTATGCCTACTTTATCCCATTTTTTTTTCTTATATAATACAGAGAGCTAAGTAAATAATTACCCACATCTAGGACCAACCTTCTCTTACTGCGCTTATGCTCTGGTGATGTGCCGTTCTCATCTACGGCGGCGGTGCGCTCTTTAGAACCCTCCCCTTCGTTTGACTGCTGTGTGTTTTCTGAAATATTGCATCTCATTTACTTTAAGGTCCACATTCTCTTCTACCTTCCATCCTCCTTATAACAAAACATCGCCTAGATTAAACTTGGCTTAACAGCAGTTCCATCTCAAGTACGGTCGTTATCAATTACCTATCAAAGTTTACAGATGGATTGCTACGTCCAGTTAATATATAATATTGGGTTTGGCTGTCCAGAAGTATATCGATCCTTGGGATCTTTTGTGCCGCCATTGCCCTTATGCTCTACGTTCCTGACTCCTCAAATACTCCCTGAACAAGCCGGCAGATCTTGCCCATTGAAGAGCTTGTAGTCCTCTGATTTCGGATATGCATCCATCAGATTTAATGTATCCTCATCTTCAATGGCCGTCAGTGATACGGATTTCAAAAGGGATGGATATAGTTTTAGTCAGAGTTTGGTCTAGTCTTGGTTGATGTAACTATTAGCAAACCAACCTTTCAATTCAAAATATACGTCAATATCCTCAGATTTACATTAGCAGCAAATGTCAAATTGCCTACATTTCTCTATGTCAAAAAGGAAACACTCATAACCGAAGAAAGTATATAAGATGCATGAATGTAGACGAAGCGTATGTAAGGATCTTGATGAGGTTAACATACATGTCTCAAACAGTAATATCTGCTTATCCCTATATGGCCCTGAACATAATATGCACACATATATGCGGTCAGGAGTTATGAGCGCTGACGTGTAAAATATTTTTTTGGGTCTAGTACGGAGCGAGCGCAAACAAATGCACGTGTCAGTTATCCCCAGTATTTTCGCTGACCGCTCATAGCTCTTGACGGCACCTGTAAATATGTATACACTTACCAGGTTTAGAAGAGCCGCCTTGTTCTTCGTCGCTGCCCCACAAGTCATACTTGGACAGGTCAGCCTCGTCCCCCGACTCCTCCTCCTCATCACCTACGTCCTCACCTTGCGAGCCGGATGCTTTACTCTGCAACAACATGCACATTACATAACATACAAGTTTAACTAAGATCATATTCATTAAAAAATACGTGAGCACTTTCGGATAAAAATGTACTTTGTATGCAGTGACTTTGTAATTTAAGGCTGCATTTCCACCAAAAATGTGCGAGAATGCATAGCAATCACATTTGTTAAGCACCAATAAGTCTAGGAAGCTAGATCAATGAAAAGATTCTATTGATATCCCTTAAGAAACACACGCTACAGAGATAGGTAGAGACGCAGCCTTAGCTTCATGAACGCAGCGTTAGACAGATTGGGATACAAACCTTTCTTTTCCTCTTTAGCCGCTTCACTTCACCGGGCTTTTTTATAATTTTCTCCTGTGTTTTAACTTTCAATTTCAACCTATTCAACAAAATAGGCTTAGGCAAGGCAAAGCTTTTGAAATTCCCTATAACGGGCGCATTTTCATTACCGACGCATTTCTCATCGTGGTTCATGATATTTATCTTCAGTTGTTTGGTTGGATGTGGAGGAAACATAACTGGGTTGGGTTCAAAAAGGTCGCTTAAAAAAGGTGTGTCGTCAGTGTCTCCGTCCATCCTCTGTAATTCCCTCTCGATGCTGCCTTCTTGGTTCGACTCTCTCTCCCACTCCTCGTCGTTGGTCAGATTAATAGTCTCCACTGGGGGGGCTTCATCACACTTTTGTATATTCTCCTCCTGAGCGTTAATACTTGAATTCTGAGAAAGCGATTGGAGATTCTGTAGGGCTAGTAATAATGTATTTGTATTGATTCCCGCGAGTAAATTGGTTAGATCCATTGGTGGCACTGGTTGCGTGGTTTTTTCTGGTTCAGGTGATTTTTCTTCTTGAGCTTGAATATTGAGATCTTCACTTATAGGAACTTCTGTTTGTGCTGTCGATATTGTCGTGGCTGGTTCACATATAAATTGTTGTTTCACTTTAGTTGCCTGATTTAAATTTTGCTGTTGATCTGTCACTGTAGGACTTTGTGCAACACTTGGCGGGAGGATGATGGTTTCAAGAACATGTACACGTTTAGTAGGACTGATTTGTTTAGGAGCTTGTTTAATATGATCATTAGTGACTTTGCTGGCGTTACCATTAGCCATCAGTAATACTTCATTAGAGAGATCAATTGGAATAGGTTTAGGTAAATTTGTCAGATTGCCTAATGATTGCTGTGGACTATGATATTGTGGCCTGTGGTCAGATGTCTGTGGATTCTGGTGTTGCATTTGGTGATCTGTTTTCTGTGGACTCCGATATAGTGGTTTATGATCTGATTGAAGTGGACCCTGATACTGTGGCCTATGGTTTGACTGCTGTGGACTTTGATATTGTGGCTTGTGGTCGGATTGCTGTGGGCCCTGACTTTGTGGACTGTGGTTTGATTGCCGTGGAATTTGATATTGTGGCCTGTGGTCTGAATGCTTTGGACCCTGATGATGCGGCCTGTGGTCTGAGAGCTGTGGCTCCTGTGGCATGTGGTCTGAATGCTGTGGACCCTGATATTGTGGACTGTGGTCTGATTGCTGTGGAATTTGATAATGTGGCTTGTGGTTTGAATGCTGTGGACCGTGATATTGTGGACTGTGGTCTGAATGCTGTGGACCATGATATTGTGGACTGTGGTCTGATTGTTGTGGAATTTGATGTTGTGACCTGTGGTCTGAATGCTGTGGACCCTGATATTGTGGGCTGCGGTCTGATTTCTGTGGAATTTGATATTGTGATCTGTGGTCTGAATGCTGTGGACCCTGATATTGTGGACTTTGGTCTGATTGCAGTGGAATTTGATATTGTGGCCTGTGGTCTGAATGCTTTGGACCCTGATGATGCGGCCTGTGGTCTGAAAGCTGCGGCTCCTGTGGCATGTGGTCTGATTGCTGTGGACTCTTATATTGTGACCTGTGGTCTGAATGCTTTGGACCCTGATGATGCGGCCTGTGGTCTGAATGATTTGGACCCTGATGATGCGGCCTGTGGTCTGAGAGCTGTGGCTCCTGTGGCATGTGGTCTGATTGCTGTAGACTCTGATATTGTGACCTGTGGTCTAAATACTTTGGACCCTGATGATGCGGCCTGTGGTCTGAATGCTTTGGACCCTGATAATGCGGCCTGTGGTCTGAGAGCTGTGGCTCCTGTGGCATGTGGTCTGATTGCTGTGGACTCTGATATTGTGACCTGTGGTCTGATGATTGTGGACTAGGTGTAATATTTCTGTGTTTCATTGGAGATACTACTTCAATAATTCCACTCTCCCTGTTGGCCTGGAAATCTTTTAATAAGTCCAATAACTTGTCGCGTTTATCTTTTATATCGTCCATTGTTAATTTCTTTGTCCCTTTTTGTGGTTGTTGAGATTCTTTGTCGACGCCATATAGCTCTTTCGATGTTGGACTTTGAGATCTAATAGAGCCAATATGGGGCGGCGAAGGGATACGTTCCACGGCTGAACAATCAAATGTGCTAGAAATTTCGTAAAGAGCATCGTCTTCTTCGTCCCACTGATTTTCATACTTTTTATGCACATTATCATACTTCTCTAAATCATCTCCCTGTGGACTCTTCTGTACTTGATCAGTGTCAAAAATATCCATAATACTTCTATTCTTACTTGTAGAATTAGATTGTACTGCTGCAAACACACGGTCAGTATTTTCAAGTGGTTTCACAATGATGGTCTTGGCCTTCACTGGTTCGTCAAATGGTAAATACTGTGGAGTTTTAGTACAGTTGTCTATGTCATCTTTTGTATAGTCTTCACAATTGTCAACCGGTTTTGGTGCGGTTGGAATATAGCATGCCATTTTCACAGAGTGATTATTTTTGAGAGGAGCATCTAATGCTTTGGCAGGCCTTTGATAAGGAGTTTGACGCTTCATGCCATTAGGTGTGCTTTGTGCATTTCTTGTCATTGTTCTGCCATTACCTTTAGCCCAAAATCCTTTTTTCTTAACATTATTCTTGAAATCCTGATAGTTTTTCTTGGCTGTAGATCCTAACCTTGTGGGTACATATTCTACAGAACAGGCATCTGTGTCCAAGAAGTTGTTTTGTGGTGGCCTAACATTCATGTTATGTAGGTTGGGTGTATAAATGTTGCCAGTCACTAAAGGTGATTGTTCTTTATCCCTCAAAGTGCTGTACCCTTTGAAAGGTGGAATCTCACTACAGAAATTAGACTTAACAGGAGCAGGTGAGTTCCGCCTTTTGACTTTACGTTTTTTCCTATTATCACCAAACACCCTTGACAAGAAGTTCTCTTCACTATTAAGTGACATGGAATCTGAATCTGAATCGTGACTTGAAAATTTTGGGGGCAGTGGAATGGATTTGACAGGTACAACAGTTTTTGTATCAACCTTAGGACATAATTGTTCTGAATCTGAATCGGGGTAATTAGAATCTTGGCTATCCTGAGAACTGGATTGATCCCTCCGTGGAATTGATCCCGTCTGACTCTTTGTCTGGGACTCCCGGCCTTCTGCTGCACTTACTGAGCTTCTACCTGTATTGTCATCAGCAAGGCCTATCAGTAAAGTCTCAACACTAACACTTCTTAAAGGAGATGTCATAGGTTGATGCGAATGTGCATCTTTACTAGAATCATCATCGCTGTCAGACATTATAGGTATTTCATCAGGATTTGGCAGTCTTTCTACTACTTTATTAGTATTGCCATTAGTTGGGGGACTGATGTTATTTGTCATAGTTGGTTTATCAGTATCATTCTTTCCTGTGTGGGCATCAACTAGACACCCTGTTTTCATGAGTCTTTGTCGCCAAGAAAATATTGTTTTAAAATCAGGAGCTGGTTTGTCATAGGTAACTTCAAATTTTTCAGTACTGATCTTACAATTATTGTAGACAATTGCAAATGCTGCCGCCCTTACTCGCTCCTCTATGGTGTATGACACTTGGAAGTCATCAGCCGGAGTTGTGCCTGAGAACTTATACACCACATCATTATTTGTGGAAGACACTCTGTTCTCCATGACAGGGTGGTAAGTTTTACAGATTGGAGGCTTAGTCTCTATACTATTTTGGTTAATCTTCTTGGATCCTGCCTGATCATAGCTTGATGACCCAGTGGAGTCTTTATCACCAGTACTGCAATATCTCTTGCGTGATAGGAAACCATTTGTTTTGTTACCGGCCATCTTGAGATCCTGATCGTAATAATTAGTATGTTCATTTAGTGATTGTTTTCTAGTTGCAGCTTTAATTAGTGGTAGATCACAAATGGAGCTGTCACTTAGGCTACCTTTAAAGGGGCATTCTTTCTCTATAATTGCATGTGACAAAGTCGGAGCAGGGACTGGCTTTGGCCTTGCTATTGGCATTGGCATAGAGCAATCCATATTCTCCTTCGGCGGCACTGTTGGTGGCAACTTTTTGATAACCGCTCCTTCAGTGATGCCAACCTGAAGGCAGGAAAAATAATCTCCACTTTAGTAATGATGTGCTTCAAAAATTTATTTGTTTATAACATAACATCAATTCTTCTTAGCTTCAAACACCTTATCTCCTGAGTATTTAAAAAATTACATGGTCAAGGCTACATTTAAAAATGCAAGAACAACACAATGGATCTCAAATTACATGCTTTGGATGAAAACTAAAAGTAAACATTTGTCGTGTTTTACAAAATGGCATTAGTAACATATAAAAACACAATTGTCATGTAAAAATGTTAGCCTAAGAACATTTTGTCAGAAAAAATTACCTTGTCTATATCCCGTGTCTCCGATTTGCGCTTGCGTTTCTTGCGGCCAAACTCGTCGTATTCATCGTCAGATGATGATTCCCGCCTTCGGTACTCCACCACCCCGCGTTCATTGTAACCACCGCCGTAGCCAGTACGAGCTTCCACCTAAAATGGTTCAGACAAATTTTATATAATATGTTGTGCAAAACAAATTAGCAAGTACTTCAATAGCTTTGAAAACATACTTCACCAAATTTAGGCGCATTACAAACATTGCATGTCTGACGCCGGGCCCAGTTCACATTTGCACATTTATTGCACTGCCAATCATCTGCGTTGAACAGCCCACGGGATTTGTCAGCCGCAGATTTACCGATTTCAGTGCCAAGTTTCTTCTTAAAAGCTTTCCCACCATCTGGTCTTTCTTTATTGCAGCGATAACATGAAACCCTACGTGCGAAATTGATATTTCCACAATTCGCATCCGGACAAATCCAATCGCCGTCGTTCATTTTGTTGCGGTTGAATTCACTTTTCTTTCTTAAAGAGTAATCATCTTCATATCATAATACTGAAGACCCCAATGCAATTCTTTAAATATTCAAACATTTCATACATTTCTAATCAACAAGAACTGTGAAGTAAATAAAAGTCAAAACATTTAACGCTGATCACCACTTTCAAAGAAAACCAAGCTCGCTTTGCTTTCGCAAGAAAAGAAACGAAGCTTCATGCCAGCCATGACATGACGCAAGTAAAAAAAAATTTTCATAGACAATTTCTACCCATAGCTACTCCACTTCCTGTTAGAATGAATGAATTCCTTGAAATTTTATCTAATGTATTTTCAATTTCTTTTTTATTTAATATCCTAAGCAAGTGTTTAAGACTTTTAGAACTAAATTGTAGTAGTTGTAACAATTTTTTCTTGACTTACGCTTCACCGCGATACCAAAATGCAATCAAGGCGCTTTTCGTTTCGTTCGAGTCGAGCAACGCGCGAGTCGCGCGCATTTTACAGCTGTCAAACTTGTTTATTGTGAGGTTACTTTATAAGATGTAAAATAAAATTTCTTAAATTTAGGCGTATTGCGCCTAGTGTTTTAAAAATTGTGTTGATAGTTAGAACCGTATCATAATCTAATTCAGTGACTATAGTTTTTCTTACAATTTCAACCAACTAGATTTGTTTCGGGGCTGTCAAAAAGTACGCGAATATTTTGCTGTGCGCGATTTATTGCATAATGTTATCACAGAATGTATGAAGATGACAACATTACCTGCACTCCAAAGCGTTGTGTGCTAACTGAAGTTACAAATTCCAACTATGTTTCCCCGACGGCTAACTTGAAGTTATTGACGAATGTTGCTTTGCAATATCCCACGCCACCGCCATGCACAGTCCACCGCAAAGAGAAGTCTCTGCAAATACTATGCGACAGGTATGATTCTAACATCTCAATGTCAGAAAAACTATGACCAGTTCAGAATAACATGATAACTGATAAAATTTTCTCTAGGTTTCTGAACCTGTATCCCCTGCACGGGAATGGGACAGTGGAGATCCAGTTGGACAGCACTGCGGCACGGCTGGGGGTTGAGAAGAGGCGCATGTACGACATCATCAACATCCTGGAAGCCATGCAGTGTGCAGTTCATAAGAGGAAAAACACTTACCTGTGGCATGGCGGGTCCAGGCTGAATGCTTTCCTTAAGATGTTGAAAAAACAGGGAGAGAATCTAAGGCTGTCAGAGGCACTGAGAGGACGAGCCCCAAAGCCTCCAGCTCCTAAGCACAAGACACTGGGTGTCCTAGCTCAAAGATTTTTAATGCTATTTTTAGTGGAGCCACCAGTAAGTGTACATTATAAATAATATTATATACATATTATTTAGAATTATAAAATCTAATCAACAAAATAGTATGTATATCTCATTCCACTAAGACTTCAATACCAAAAATATTTTTAATAATTCATATAGAATATAAATTTAATGTGTTATGTTATATTTAACAAACCTCTTTTTTAAACAGAACACCCTAATAAACTTGGAGATGGCAGTAAGAGTGTTGATTGATACATCCAGCAAGAACAAGACGGTCCTCTCCCCGGAGCAGCAGGATCGACAGCACAAATCCAAAGTCAGAAGGCTGTATGACATAGCCAATGTATTTATTTCAATTGGTCTCATAGAAAAAGTTTCAGGGAATTTAATATTAAAGAAGCCAGTATTCAAGTATGTGGGGCCACATAAAATGAAAAAGTCTGAGAAATTGGTGATAGTGACGCCATCCCCCCTGACACCAGTGTCAGTGCTGGGGAGTCAGCCGAGGACTCCCACCTTCCATGTGTATGCAGGTAAGTCCAAGAGGAAGCTGGAGTTCACCACCCCCGACTCGGCCAAAGAACTGAAGCTCGGCATCACCACCCCGCCACACACTCCGTCACACAAGTGGGATGAGATCCTACTCGTGGCAGACATGGAACTGACTAGAATTAACAATGGAGTACTTTTGTGATTTCATATATTTAAATTAATTAGAATGTGTAGATGCATATTTTTATATACATACTTATAGATATTTCTCTATATTTAGTCTTCCAGGGGATGATTTTGTAAAAATATATAATGATCACTTGACAGAATTGTAATGTACTATGTTCCTATATTTAAATGAAATTTTATTCAATTGTTGCTTAGAGCAAAGATTTTATCTTTGTCACAGACAGTTAATAATGTGCAATTAGTATAGAAAATTATATTATTTCAAATATACTGTTTAGATGTTACAAGTCTGCACTTAGAAATTAATTTGACTTTTATTATTGTTGTGCATGACATAAATACATAATATAATTAATGTTATAGTTATTAAAATTACCACAAGATTGATGCAGCATTTATATTGCTTTCGCCTTATTTAAAGCAATATTAGACTGGCCCATGATTACGTAGCTGCCCCTGGGAGTCCCAGGATCGGAAATGCTTAAAGGGCTTTATATTAAGTACCAGTAGGTAAAGTGGATTTATACATTTATATAAATGCAATTTGGTTAAGTTCTATTATGTACCTCAAGAACTTGACCAAAATCATCATAACTGCACTTACACTGGTTTATTTCAAGCCCAGATAAATTCTTGCATTATATGTTATACAATACAATGTACTAATAATGTTTATAAGTTATAAATTTAAAACATTAGCCTGCAGCGCAGGGTGGCTCGACGCTCCCCTTGCATAGAGACGGCACTTTATTATGATTTTATATAACGTTGCTTTTTTATTTTCTATTTGTTTTTAAGCTATAGTTATATTAAAGAAAATTAAAATTACACTTTTCTTTTTAATTTAAACCTCCGAATGGAAAAATGCTGCGAATTAATTCAGTACCCCTATCACGGGTTTGCCACCGTTTTCGTAATCTATACTCGCTAGCGTTTTCGCCGAATTAATATGAGAAATTGTGCAGCGACTTCCAGCGGTGACGTGCAGAACTAAAATTATCTCGTACAAATATTTCGAGTGACGCTAGCGAGTATAGTTTACGAAAAATATGGCAAACCCGTGATAGGGGTACTGGAAGATGGACTCTTATCTTGCTAAAGAAAATGAAACCATGCATTACATAATCACTTTATTTTCATAATAAAATTAGGAATTAACAATGCCACAAAAGAATTGGTGATATAGAAATGAGATTTTCAGGCATTTTATTATAATACAACGTATTTATAAAAACTATGTACATACAGTATATGATTTCTATAAATAATTTATGTTACAGTAAATAAATTCATTTCGCTAATTAAGTAAGCACAACTCACTTCGACATTAGTTAGTATTCGCTATTGATGAACATAGAGGTTCCCAACCTGTATGATGTTTTTTGGAAATTCTAAGAAAGTTTATTTTGAATGAAAAAGGGACGATTTGGAACATCGCACACTTGGTGCCAGTGTGTTTTGTTGTTACAACACCTCTGCCCTTCGGGGACCCTTGTGGGATGGCGGCATGAGCTTATTTATTTATCTTTAGCGTAGTTCATTGCGTAGACTACCGTAACTAACTTATAAATATAATTAAATATTCTTGCTTTATAATGCTAATGATTAATAATATTATTATTTTAATATTTAATATAGATAAATGTTTCACCAACATTATTTAATATCAAACTGGCGCCAATGGTAGGTTTTACGTTCCTAGAAAACATTAAAAAGACAGGTACACATTGGGTACGTTCCACTTAACGCCCGCAACGATTGTAACACCCTCTGTATCGTTCCACCTAAGGCCCGTGGTCGTTGCGAGCGATCGCTCGACGTCATAGCTGACGTCACTGTTCGCGACCACATCGCGCCCACTTCGCCCACAAAATATTGGTGGGTCATAGTGGGCTTTCACTAAAATGTAGCGGGAATTCGAAAAAATAACAATGGCCACGAGACAAATAACGTTTTCCGAGTTTTTTCAGAGATTTTCTCTGATTCGTTTTGTCAAAAACGCAACCATAAATTCACGGGAATCCATGTTGAATTAAATTTTACTCTAATCGCGAAATATTTACTCACAAACCCGACAGCTGTACGTTTTCACCATGCCGCCATATTGCGAGCACACAGCGCTCAAGTTCTGCGTTCCACCTATAACATTCGCCTACAACGACCGCGGCGTTTTTACGTTAGTGGAACGGCAACTTCAGCGGTCGTGGTCAATGGCGTTGCGGGCGTTAAGTGGAACGTACCCATAGTAACATTAAATACAACATAATTTTCCTAATTCCTAAACAGTTTTAGGTTTTGCGGGACTACATACAACCGCATTTTAAATTTAAAATATGGTTCATTACTTTACATACCTATGTACGGTATCGTTAGAGTAATAAGCAGAGATATAAAAATACGAAAAACGGACAAGACAAGTCCCTTATATGGTTTTAAAATGTACAAATCTATCTAAGAGACACGAGATATGAAATAGAAATAAGTCACTCATACATCTTACGAGCAATTCTTCTCAATCTCGGAAACGGCTCCAACGATTTTCATGAATTTTTGTGTGTAGGGGGTTTCAGGGGCAAAAAATTGATCTAGGTAGGATAAATTTTTGGAAAACATCGTTTTGACCATGTTTTCAGGCACAGAAAAACTGAGATATATAATACGACAGTAAATTTCGGCGACACCTGTCAAGTTATGGTAGCTCAAACGTGAGACTGAAAAGAAACCGAGCACAACTCAGTCAACCAAGTTCTTTAAATTAAAGTCTACGAGACTTCAAGTCAGAAGCGGTTTATATTTCTATAACTTTTATATACAACTTCAGAGTATTCAATAAGTATGTCGCGAGAGTAAAGGTAATGAATCAATTAGTCAGTCACCACAATGGCAAACAATTTAGGACCTCCTTAACCAGACTCCTCGAGCAGTCAAGTTCACAACACAACAGCAAAGGGAAGATCTTCCAGCCAGGCGGATGTCATGCCTGGGGAACCGCGGCTCCAACTGTTTTAGTTGGAAACTTGTATATATATTCTGCAATGCGCTCGAAAAATCTTATTGCGCGATTTGAAGAAAATTGTTTGTCATCATTATGTATACATATGTCAACAGTAATTTAGTTATAGTTAAAAAGATGCCAAGTCGCCTGCTACGCTAGTTCAAATCCCAGCGGGGCCTGTACCAATGAGTATTTATAAAAAACTTATGTACAGTGATTTCACACCACGTGCTTTAAGGTGAAGGAAAACATCGTGAGGAAACCTGCATATTTCTGAGAAGTAATTCAATGAAGTATGTAAAGTGTCTGAGACGGCGATGGACTCACCATCTGTCACGTTGGCCCATAATCATCTTCGGTGAAAAGTGGGTGTTATGATTACAACATCTCTGCCTACCCCTTCGGGGAATACAGGTGTGAGCATATGTATGTATGTATGTTAAGAAAATTTAGTTAGTCTTAATCAGTGGATAATGTGTCGTTCCTGTGAACAGTGTGTAGTCGTCCCGGTGGCGGTAGGAACAGGGGCAGGTCCCCCTGTCACACCTGCTCGATCAGAGGGAACTCGTCAGGCTGCGGCAGAGCCTCCGCGTCGAAGAAACTCGCGTGGAGAGCCACCACTGTCACCGTTGCACCTAAAATGATTTATTCAGTTTAGGGTCTTATGAACGTTGAAGAATTGACCGCCGGCCGCCGGTTCGGAAATGTCTTAAGTTCGTCTATGCAAATATGTACTGCAGGAAGTTTTATATAAATAAAAAAATATATTAAGAAGAAAGAAGATGGTTAAGTATAGGGAATTGCACTGTCTAGGGGCCCCGGTAGGGTCAATCTGGCCCTTGGTCAGTTCAGTAATGAGTGTGTTAAGAATGAGTAATATATCTCACCGAGCACCCAGAACAGCACAGCCCCAGCGCCCGCCAGCCAGCATACCGCCATGGAGCCGGCCGCCGCTACCGCGTATTGCTGCGTCTTAGTCAGCTCCCAACTACCGATCTGACCAATTTTACACATCAATAACATCCATCACTTAAAGACTAATAATAAGATGTATAGTTTGGATAAGACATGAGATCTGACAAACAATATACCCAGAAGAATAAAAACTGGTGCAGTACCAGATGTGACAAGCGAATATGTGCAGGAGACACACTAACCTCTTCGTTACAAGTATATTATGACGCAAATCTCTATAGCCAGCCTATACAGAGAAGAGATATTTTAGGAGCATATTTTTGGCACAGCCTGGCACCTTCGGCTGGTGATATCAAAAAAATTGGTTTTTCTATATATATTTTTTTTTCCGTCTTTTATTTAATGAAAAAATCAGATTCTATTTTTAGGATTTCATATTACAACATAAATAAGTAGTGTCATATGTTCCACTTATCATCAAATAAGCATCGAACCTCTAGTAACCTCTAACAACGTCTCTAAAACTTTATCACAACAATAATCTATATACAACTATGCAGATTAATAAAATTAAAGTGTCTGTTTGTAATTCCAAAATAACAAACTACTACTGTATTGACATAAAGAAATCAGATAGTTAACGTTACAAGGAATAAGTTAGACATTTATTTAAAAAATACATTTAGGGTTCCGCGGGAATGACATAAAATCAACGCGGGTGAAACGACAGGGCACAGCTAACAGTAAATATAACAGTAAAAAAAGTTAAGGCACATTTAATTTTGTTTTTAAGAGTTCTCAGCACGGGTAGAGAGAGATAGAAAACAATAACTTTCTCTAGATGTTAAATTTAGTTCCAAACACTCTCGCTAGGGGCGCTATAAATCGACAGAAAACGATTGCATGGACAGCCAGTGCAATGTATTTGTATAGAAGAGGTCAGTGGGTATGCATACAAGAAGTCTTGGCATTTTACTGTCAGCATTTTTACAATTAGATTATTTGTATTGTTTGGTAAGGTTATAACATAATGTCGACCAAGCAGTTCTCAGTAGGTCTAAGAATGCCACTTTGGGAGAATCGTAATGTGATCCGAATATGATTCATCATCGAAATGACAAAATGGTCAGTTAGGTTCAATTCATATTATAAATAAATAATTGTAGATTTTAGTGTTAGTCCCTTACTAACTTTTTATGATGCTATTTGTCACAAAAGCAATGTGGACTACTTTAGGAATCTTTATAGGAATGTGTGAAACAGGTGAATTGCGAAATATTAATCATTCTTGAATCATAATATGAATTGCACCTGAGTGACCATTTTGTCATTTCGATGATGAATCATATTCGGATCGAATTATGATTCTCCCAAAGTGGCCTTTTTAGACCTACAGTTCTGCTACAATAGAAATTGAGATGGTTATAGAGACTCCAGAGACACTGTTGGTGGTTCCAGGTGACTGATAATTGTATTATCAGTCACCCTGAGCTTCAAATACTGTTTGAAGTATTTATATTATATACAAAATGGAATAAAGAAGAAAAGTAACCAGAAATGTATGACAGTTCACTTTACAAAACTTACTTTACGCTGAAAATAAAAAAAATATATTCAAATTAAAAAAAAAAACTTTCTCTAATGTTAATATTATTACTCATGACATATTATAAATTCTGCAATATATTACCTTCCAAGTATTTGGACCTGATGTCAATTTGCGATAGCCAAAGAAACTTGCAACCATAGCAATCAATAGGAGAGGTGATGTGATTCTGAAATAGTATATAAATTATGTATGAAGCAAAGGCACTATGAGTTATCAGAGAGCTGAAGTGGGTTGGAAACTGCCGCGTTATTCTATTAGGTTTCTCGGCGTCGCATTCGACGTCGAGAACTTTATCGTCTACCTATGTATCGATTTCTAAGAACTGAAATAGACGCTCGACACTGAGAAACCTTACAGAATAACGCGGCTGGTGTCAGTGGCCAGATTCATCATTATTAACTGTCGACAAAACATTTACTAAAGTAATATAATTATGTCATTAATTAATCACAATGAAAATCCACATATACTTACAAACAATAAGCGAAAAGTCCAAGAAAGACCATCAAATAATTTGCTTGGAAATATTCAACATTGCGATAGAATCTCCGGGAAAGTCGCGGTACTGATGGTGGGACCTGTAAATATGTTTTTTTTATTACGAGAAATGCATTGTTTCTAGTGTGGGTGGGTCCAAAGTCTTGGTGTTGTACATGCTTCATAGGTTGCAGTAGCTGCTTACCATCAGATGGAACATCACTTTTGCAATTTCAGAAAAAACTTTTTGATGTAGTTTACCTTAATAATGTGACAAAACATACAAATAGTTTTAGATTAGCTAAATACCTTAAAGTTATCTGTTGCCACAAATTGAGTCCATGGTCTCCGAGATGCAAGGAAGCCCATAAGAAGAGCTGGTCCAGCCCCACTTCGTACATGCTGCATCAATCTTTTACATATACCAAATAATTAGTGATATTAATTAGCAATGAATTATTATTTTGACAGTACAATTAAAGCATGGGGTCCTTCAAGAAGGGTGTGAAGATATTTACAGGGTCAGCAACACATGATACCCTTGGTATTGCAAGTGACTATATTCTGCGTTAGCCGCATACCATCAGGCAGGGTATTGCATTTGATTTTCAGATGGGTAAGCAGAAACAGTGTGTAGGGTAGGTAGGTAGGTTTATTACATACCAATGAGGCGTGTAGGTACATACATTTTGGTATAGACACACAACATGAGTGTATTCAGTTATCACACATGGTAAGCACTGCTTATCTGCTTATATGGAATGCACGCCCCTGTCATCAGGTGGGCTGCAAGCTTGTTGTATAATTTTTTAATTCTGTTATATATTTGTATACAGCCTACAACTATACACTGTCAATTTCTATTATGTTCGAATGTTAATTAAAACACATTGTAATTGTAGAACGTGTATTCAGCTAGGTAGCCCACACAGAGAAGTAAGTAATGTCATTGTGTTACTTAACTACCCACATTAATCCACATTATTTATTAATAAAGTAGAAATGTACCCTCATACTGTCATACTAAATATATCCCCCAAACCTACCTACATTAACACATGACAATTTCAGACTCCAGTCTTTATGCGCTTATTCATGTTAACTCCCAAGTGTGAAATATAGTAAACGCATAGCATTATATTCATGTACAAAACAGATGTGCAGTGCAGTGTAACTAGTAGGCAAGCTAGCTAATAGCTATAAATAAATAGCTATAAAAATTACTATAAATAACTACATACATACATATGCTCACGCCTGTATTCCCCGAAGGGGTAGGCAGAGGTGTTGTTATCACAACACCCACTTTTCACTGCATTTGATTAAGTGCAAATGTGACAGATGGTGAGCCTATCGCCGTCTCAGACACTTTACATACGTCTTTGAATTACTTCTCAGAAATATGCAGGTTTCCTCACGATGTTTGCCTTCACCGTAAAGTGTGTGGTGTGAAATCACTGTACATAAGTTTTTTATAAAACTCATTGATACAGGCCCCGCAGGGATTCCAAGTTGCGTTGCTTGCGTAGCAGGTGACTGCTCTAACCCCGAAGCCACCACGGCTATAAATAACTAGTGGCAAGCATATTGATGCTTGAGATGTTTGTGTGTGCTCACATGGAACTAGTAGGGGAGAATAGTTTGTAAAAAAAATTATACAATGCCTAAGTCCCTGAAGTATTTTATACATTGTCTAGGTATTCTATATCAAATATTTGTATATGAACACCAAAATTATATATTTGATTGCAGTAACTTCTATACAAAAAAAAAGTTTGAAGTGTATGTTTTCAATTACAAATTACCAGCTTTTCATTGAATGCATATTAAATATGGATGTGAGGTACTGAACAGGAAAAAAAATATATAAAAAATCAATATCAATGGGAATTGCACTTTGATATACCTGATGTTACAAGTAGAAATTTAAGGTGGTTTTATTTTTAAATATTTATTGAGTTCCATTAAAGACACTAAAAAAATAAAGTAAATTAAGTTAGTTAATAAAATTAAAAGTGGGAAAAAATTAAGAAGTGTTAGTTGGAAATGCAACTGATTCAATATGTACACTTGGTGGTGTGTGATGATATCTTGTCGATGAACTATGACTTAATGAATGCTTCTAATTACTATCCTATACTGGCTTAATTGTTATCAATCTGAATAATAATACAGAGTTAATTTAATGTGATTCTGATGAAGTGAACCTCAGGGATTCAAAGGCAAGAAATTGCTAACAACAGGTGAATGTTTTGATAAGAAGTCATGGTAAAACACAAAAAAACGTAAGCTCGCGCAATAAAACACCACGTAGTGTAAATTTGTTAGAGGACTTACAATTCCATATTATTGACATACTTTTGTAAACCTTTCTTTTCTATAGGTGCACTGATTTCTCCCGATAAATCAATATTAACATTTTCAGACATCTTAAATTCTTTAAAAACCGCAGTAATACTGAGTATAAAAAAAATATTAATTCAACTTTGTTTGTTTGTCAAATTCACTTCACTTCACGTAGTCGTATAAAATCACTTTGGTTAGTTCGATTTTTGCGATTATCTGTTTGACAATTACGTTTGGCATTTATTTGACAGCAATGCAAATGAAACATCTTAATTTATTTCCCAAAAGATACAGGCAGTTGGAACGTTCATACACGATACATATATTTTTTCAAGATGAAGCTATTGTTTTATCCGGGATATGGTTTTTATTGCTTTCGTTCTTTATAAACATTTAACACCTCTTTTAAGTATTATAAACACTAAGAAAGTTCAAATTCGGAGCACTCGTAACCGAAGAAAGTGTATTATGAGATACATGAATGTGGATGAAGCGAAATATGTATGTAAGGATCGTAGCATGTGGCAAACGATACAGCCATGCTATACAGGCGCGACTATATGTAAGAAAGCTAAAAATAAAGGTCTACTTTAACGAAATCAAAGCTTCAAACGAACATCAACTTACTTTATACCCATAAATACAGAAATCCTAGTAAAACGTAAAAGTCAATGATATTTTATACAAGTAAAGTATATGACATTGGTGCTAGTAAAGTTTGCCTCGCGTGGTCAACTTGTGCTCGTTTTTATTTTCAACTTAACTTGGTAAAAAGTGGGCTTACTTATCGTTTTCACCATAGACAAAGCCAAAATGTACATTCTTTAACTTTAAAGAGTAAGCGATGTTTTTCTCTACTGTGGTCCCAAACAAACAACGGAACAACCATTAAAAAATAACAACGTCAACGTCAAGTCAATAAATCAACGTCACAACAGTTTATCACCACGCACGACACGCCACAAGATAGTGTGAGTGAAAACATTTATATTATTTATATTTTTATATATATTTTTGAATGATATTTTCAATTATTCATATTAGATAAAATCCTTTAACACAGAATTTAGAACCTAAATTCTGTGTCCTATAATTAGAGTTATACTTTTGTGGCTTTAAATCCACATTTCAGAACAAGGTTCTTACCTAGGCATAAAAATCATAATTACAGTGCAATAGTAGTGGTAGTATCACTTTAATTTCAACTAATCTTACTAAATTGGTCGATTAGTTTTTCATGCACATATTCCCGCAGCTGTGACTTTGTAAATAAGTTGAGACACTTGGCTAACTCGTAAATTGAGTTATGATTCCGTTTGTCTTATTTCTCACCCTAGTAAGTAACACTCTCACTTCAAGAAAGTAATAGTTTAGACAGAGTGACCGACAGCACGTATGGTGGGTTAGACATATCGTGATATATTTGTGTATTTTGTGCTCTATCCTTAACTTAGTATTGATACATACATATAATATACTGTGTCGTAATTGTTGAAGTGGCATCACATCCCCTAACTATATAATTGCGAAGACAAGTCGCCTCTCTGATTACAATTACTATTCGTTGTTTGAACAAGGCGGTGTACTAGTTCATGGTCTGACCAGATACATATTCTTTCAATGTTCTGTGCTAACATTTAAGCACTCATCTTGTATTGCTTTAGGAGAGGTAATTAGAAAAAGTAACTTTTTATTATGGAGGCAGAGTTGTCAAACTAACACAATAAGCATGCCATTGCATTATAATGGGCAGTATAAATTACACTCACAATATATGAACACCTAAAATACTTGCTTTTACTTGGAACTTTGTTCAGCCACATCAATACTTTTTTTTGTAAGACAATATAATAGACAACAGAGTCACTTTCTAATTTTTAATGTCTAGAGCACCTGGCGAACTTTGTATCACCATTTATTTTACATATTATTTATGATGTTCCCTATTTAAACCTTCCCTGAACTTCAACTAAAATATCAATATCAAAACGACCCAAATTGGTCCAGCCATTCCCAAGCTTTAGCGAGACTAACAAACAGCAATTCATTTTTAAATATATTATAGATAAATAGTTACATACATATACCTGAGATTGTGTCTAGATTAAAGAAGTATGTCAAGTTGTTAAATTACAAGTAAATTTTCAGTGGGAGGAGATGATTCTTGGTTCAGTGGCTATAATTGGAAGGCACGCTTCTGTGATGATTGGGGCACATTAGTTGGGTGGATGTTTGAGTCTGCACACCCTTCACAACATCCTGGGACATTGTTTGCCCTCACTATATCAAGCATAGTATCTGAAACTTGTAAATACATATTTTTTTATAGATGCTTACCATTTGTCTATGTCCTGTTATTGTGAGATACTTCTGATGTTACTTAGTGGTTATGTTAACTTTTGTCCATCTTTGTATGTTTTCAAATTAATGTGGTACTGGTAAAATGTTTTGATGTCTGAACTGGTTGGTACTAACTACAATATGTCCTCTAGTAGAAGCCTCTCATGACAAGCGGGCTGGGGCGGTAGTTTCATTGACCAATTGTTATGTCTGGTTCTCATTATGCAATGGACATTGTGGTAGGCACTTTTCACCGAATTTGATTAAGTGCCAACGTGACAGATGGTGAGTCTATCGTCGTCTTAGGCACTATACATACGTCTTTGAATTACTTCTCAGAAATATGCAGGTTTCCTCATGATGTTTTCCTTCACCGTAAAGCATGTGGTGTGAAATCACTGTACATAAGTTTTTTTTAGAAAAACTCTTTAAATTTAGTAATTTTATAATGTATACAAAACCTTTACATTACATGTGACTTGTTATTCCCCAAAGTCTGTAAGTTGGTTCTCATGTATTTATATTCTTGCAATTGTTAACATGTAGCGCCCGCCATCCATGTAGCAGGCAGACACGCATTGCTACAATGCTATACAATTTTTTTTTTAAATTCATAATGTCCATTTATAGTTACAGATTCTCTATTAAGCAATCCAAACGCTCACGATAAAGAATGGCAGCTATTGACTTATCAATTAGCGACCAAGAGTTTCTGGCAAAATGTGAAGAGGAACTCAAAGATAGATTTACTGATAAAGATGAAGAGTTCATGAAAGTGTTGAACGGAGATCCGTCCGTACCTCCCATCATAGACCCGTGGTGGGTGGCGCAGAATGCGGGGCGGCGTAACGACCGCCGCTACAACAGACGTAGCCATCCTTACGACCGCCGCGATAGGGACCACGACAGGCGAGATCATCACGATAGGAGGAGCTACGGCGACAGAGATGGACACAGGGGACACCAGCGTCACCAACGACCAAGATACTAATTACTATTACTAAAATATGTGTTACTAGGGTAAGTGCTAAATAAAATAATAACAATTTCTCAAAAGAATATATTCTCAATTATTATGGCTTGATTTACATTTTAACAACTTAGAATTACATAATAAATCACCAATAAAGTAATGCAGCTACAGCAATCGTAAAATTGAAACCATAACAGAATAAATAAATATTTTATTTTCACTGCTACTCAACAAGTCTAATGATTATAAATTTATAACAATAATTATGCCGATATAATTTTAAAACCTTAGTTTTCCATCTATGACATTCCTGATGTACACAAACGATAACAACGTCAAGGTCGCGGCGTGTGATCTCACGCGCCGGCTGACGCGTCCAATCAGTGCAGACGCCGCGCCACGTCTGCCCACAAATATATATCTTTTCTAATCTCACATAGGAATAAGTTGTATATACAAAAACAAATTAGGTCCTCGCCACGATACTGGCTGATAGATAGGGCGCGCGTGTAGCTCGCAGCGCAGTGCTCTTACACCAGATTATAGTATTGTTATACGACCGGATAGATCAGAGTAACATCTTGCTAACGATTACTAAGCACAATGACGATTACATTCATCAAGCACTCTAAGACAACTATTAAGTTTTTACTATTTAATAATATATTGTATATTGGCTACTGATCTGTACTGAAGCGTCTGATCACAAACAGATATTGGTTTAAACTGTCCATCAAACAGTTTTACGATCGATATTTATACTCAATTTGCAGAAAATATTTTATCAACCAAATGTTTAGCAGATTGATTATAAATATCGTCCAATGTAGGATATAGTGTAACATTAATTGAGTGTCCGGTACGCGTGTGAATACTGTAATACTAACATGAGAGGAAGCCACACGCAACTACTACGTAATTCCAATCTGTGTCCACTACGATTTGTGACAACGCTTCACATAACACAACAAATGCAACCATATTTATGAAATCACAGCAACAGTGTAACATAAACTATGCTAACTTAATATTATGACTCAATACAATCAGACACGACAACAAAACATACAAACCTATGTACATAAATAAAGTTAATTATACTGACGGCGGTGTCGGCCCGGCGGCCTGCCGGACATTAGCCACTAATCGATAAAAATCTCGCGGATCGACGCGAATATTATGTCAATGCTACAAACAGACACCAATGATAACACCTAATGATCGATGCGTTACATATAAACTTCTACATAACATTATACAATGATTTATCGTTACAAATATGCTTTTAATTTCCTTAACAACAATGCACAATATTAATTGAATTGACACGTAATGATCGGGACCGTCGGAGTCGGCGGCTGCTCTCGGCTGTCGGCCCGTCTAACTTACATACGAGTGACAATTGACTAGGATACCTGCACTCGCCCGGCGACCCGTCTCCCCGGCTCCCCGCCTCCCCGGCTCGCCAGCTCCCCGGCCCGAGGCGCCGCGAGCGAAGCATTGGTCAGGTTCACTACATTTGACTAGAAGTGCGCGCAGCACGGCCGCACACCGCCGCCCGCGCGCCGTACGTTCGAGTCACAATGCGAGTACAAAATCGTTTTCAGACTCATCGGTACTAAAGTCGAAAAGACTGACTTGTAAAATTGTCAAATCTTCGTAGCAAATTTCATAAGATAATTCTAAAGCTTATTTGATGTGAAGGGAGAGCGTGCGTGTGTTCAGATGAAGGTCCAGCACTCCATGATCTTGACGATGAAGTCCTCGCGCGTGGAGAGCGGCTCGTTGCCGTATGTGGTGCAGCGCTGCGTGCGGCCCAGGTACAGGTCGCCGTCCAGCCACAGGCCGAACTTGCCGCTGGAACACACACGTGCAATGTTCACTTTATTAAGTCAACTAGCTATGCCCTGCGGTTTCTCCCGCGTTAGAATAAACTTTCATCCTCTATTTTATCCCCTTGTGGGTATCAAAATCAATCAAAATCCTTTCTTAGCGGATGCCTACGTCATAACATCAACTTGCATGCCAAATTTCAGCCCGATCCGCCCAGTGGTTTGGACTATGCGTTGATAGATCACTATGTCAATCACCTTTGAGTTATATATATGTGGGATTGAAATAAATTAAATACAAAGGTTTGACTGAAATCTTCTTAACTTCGTCTTCTTAATATGATAACTTAAATAAACATCTTAAAATAATAAAATAATCAATACGTCTTCAGTCTTTCACGTCGTCCACCATCGTTCTGCCATCCGTCACATCTTCCTTCTTCTTCTATTCTTCCCGATCACACGCTGCCTATCATGCTTACATAAAACCTCTTTCCACATATATTTATAGATTTCTATTCTTACTCCGATGCCAGTTGAAACAAATACGTGTCAACGGAATTTGTACTCTTATGTTAGGGATATTCATTCATGACTGCGATAATTTCGGACCCGTGACGGACCGGAACGTGTTAAACAAATATACTATAGCTAATATACTAATAGCTTTTACCCATGACTTCTTTTGAGTTGTGATATTTTAACTACCCTATATATAAAAATTTATGAAAATCGGTTTAGTCGTGAAATGGTAAAAGACAGAGAGACAGAAACACTTTCCCTTAGTATAAATATAGCGGGCCCACTTACTCGCCAGCCCCGATAGATATGTTGTCGTTACTGCCGCGTATGAAGTACATGTTGTCGCCGGTCCAGCCCCAGTACTTGAACTTAGTCTTCACCGGCGCTGATTGGTCTGGAATCATGTTAATAGGTTTCAAAAACAAAGTTATATTCAACATAAGGGACACTTGGAGCACTTATTGAACGTAATTTCTCTTACGCTAACTTAGGTTAATTTACCACCGTTTCCAAATATAAGCCAATTAGGAAAGTAATATTACTATTACTTTATGGCAACCCTTACTGTCGTATGATTTCGAATCTGTGGGAGTCATTAGTGTCTGCCTGGACGAACTAACCCTATCGGGGCCCCTAGGCAATGCAATCCTAGCAGCTCCTTTCCGTTACCATTTTCTAACTTTTTTAAACATATATTTTCTCCATTTACTCTCGGGCCTGCGTACCTTTATTTATATAAGGAGTAACCTTGACTACTTAAGTATGTATATACTAATATTATAAAAAGGAAAGATTTGTATGTTTGTAACGAATTGGCTCAAAATGTAATGGACCGATCATGAAAATTCTTTCAGCAATGGATAGCTACATCATCAGCAAGTAACATAGGCTTTATTTTATCCCCGTACTCCCATGGAAAAGGGAACTACGCAGGTGTAAACGCGTGACATCCGCTAGTGTTTTATAAAATTATGGTTTCGCGAAATAAAACTACCCTTGAAATGAAGTGTATATAAATGAGTACAGACCATCTTTATCATCTTTGTGGTCATCCTTGGTGTCAGCGTCCTTGGGAGGGTCGATGGGGTGCGAGGGGCGGCGGTCTGGCTCGCGCTGGAACGCGAACAGCAGGGACTCGCCCGTGCCGTAGAAATGCTCCGACGGGTGCAGAGCACACGACGTCAGCGCCCCAAATACCTGTACATACATTTAAAAATTCGACGTCGAGTATCGGTACAAAGTACTTCTGTACAGAAAAATAAAATAGAAGTGTCTGCTTGTAATTTCTAATTAACAGCTTTTTACTACATGCATATGAAGGTATATACGTCAATAACATTTAAAAAATTTCCGCTTGTTATTTCACTGGCAGATAGCTGGTGTTACAAGGAATAATTTAGGATATATTTATTTTAAAAAAAAAATTGTGTTCCGCGAATAATGGATTAACTTAGACTACTACTATTTAAATACCTATCAATATCATAACCCTCTTTTATTTCGACGTAGTCGGATAAAATAGAATTGGGTTCCGCTAAATAAGGTCACCGGGGCACAGCAAGTAAAAAACTAAGACTGGGGACTAAGTGTGTTTCTATCAGAGATGTGCAAAAATACGTAGCGAAGGTTAAGAACCGATAGAATCGCTCGCAGCAATCGCTGCGCCAGCGACCGTTTCTCTTGGTGGTCCCCCTCAAAGTGGTACGTACATTGTTATCAGTGTCTTGTATGACGAGCAGCACCGGGCTGTCGACGCGCTGCATCTTGCGGTACATGGAGGCCAGCGAGAACCCGTGCTGGCTCGTGCTGAACGCCAGCGACCACATGTAGCCCTGCGCGCGCGCCGGCAACACGCTGCACAACTTCTCCCTGCAACACCACATACCATAAGTTAAATAACAACAAAGAAAAAGCACTAATCTAGTAAATAGCCAATATTTTCTCTATTCCATTTAAACCCAGATTACAGATTTACCTGTTAAAATGGGTTCTGAAGGCCTGTCGCTTCGCAAGAAAAACAGGTGATCAGCCACATTGGGTTGAATCAAATGCGGTCGGCATTTGATTCAACCCAACAACGTATGGGATTAAGGCCAGGGAGATGATGATGACGACCAAGCTTAATATTGCAATTGATCTCGCACATACGGGCTGCAACAACTCTCGCACAACTTACACCTGCTGCTCTATGCTGATATTATAAAATAAAGGCTAAAATATTCCTTACTTTAAAATTAGCTCAGTCTCTTTTTGTGATATGGATTTTGAAAGGGATGGACATAGCGTTAGTCCATTTGGTCTAGTCTTCGCTCAAACCATATTTTTTTATTAAGGGGAAATATTGAGTCTTTACTCTTTTGAAAGGCGGGTTCTAATGTCCTGTAAATTGAAATACATATAAGTTTACCTGTGCTCCATGGTGAATATCTCCGAGGGTCCGATGAGGTCCGGCGGCGAGAACTCCATGTCGATGGAGGCGCCCGACGAGTACAGCGCGCGGCGCAGCTCATCGCTCATCGACAGCACCTACACACACACACAGCATTAACCACTTACACCCACTGTACACGTACACTGACAAACTATTCTCAACTCTATTTCATAAACATTGCGGTCGGTATTAATACGTACGGTCGCATTAATAAGTCTAATTTAGGTCGGCAATGTCCAAAAGCCGACTTCTAAGACACAATTTGAGACCGGTAATTGCAACTTCGACAGACTTGTGTTTTTGTGCCCGACCAGCAAATTGACATACCTAATAATGATGTATATATCAGATATCAAACCTGCTTTAAAACTCATTATAAATTACAGCATATCATGCAATATTTGCAAAATAGGAAAGTTACTTGATTTACATAAGTTTATTTTTAAAAGTGCTCGTTTCGCTATTAATAAAGAAACTCATAAATAATTACACGAGAAATTCTGAGTATCAATAACTAAAACTACTACCTACTTAGTAAAAAAACAGCACTTTTGACACCCTCGAGTGTGCACAAAAAACGTCTGATATGTCTAAGAACATTGAAAAAAAATCATTCTTATCAAATAGTGCTGACTACTGGTGGAAAAAAACTGTAGAAAAATCATGCCATAAGTGTTAAACTCCTCGGTTTCCGAGACAAAATAAACCGTAGTTAGTCCGACATTATTGGAACTAGTAGATCCAGTACCCCTATCACGGGTTTGCCACCGTTTTCGTAATCTATACTCGCTTACGTCTCCGCCGAATGTCAGTATGAGAAATTGTGCAACGACTCCCAGCGGTGACGTGAAGAACTAAACTATTTCATACAAATATTGCGAGTGACGCTAACGAGTATAGATTACGAAAACGGTGGCAAACCCGTAATAGGGGTACAGTTAGATATTGCGGTTCAGGGCTCGTAGACATGGTAACACTAGAGCGTCACGATTCGCTAATAGAAATTATGCAAAATGTATGGGAATGACATAAATCAGTTACGTGACAGACGTCATTTCCGTATATTTTGTATAGTTTCTACTATAGATGCGTGAGGATAATATTACTTTGTCTACAGACCCAGAAACGAGGGGACGATGAGTAATGGCGATGAATTATTACAAAATGATAAAGATATGATTAACAAATTTGAACGGTTATGTCCCGTCTAAAGAAAAGTACCACCTAAATTAATCATATATGTAATTATATTATCATGTTGGGTATCTTAGGTTAATTGGACCAAATGTATATTTGAACTATATATAACAAAATTTATCCTCAAATCTACATTGGTTACGGTGAAGGAAAACATCGTGGGGAAACCTGCGTATGTCTGACAAGAAATTCAAAGACGTACCTATGTATAGTGCCCGAAACTGCGATAGATTCACCCTCTGTCACGTTGGCACTTAATCGTATTCGGTGAAATGTGGGTGTTGTTGTTACAACACCTCTGCTTACTGACCCTTCTGGGATGGCGAGAGCATATTTATTTTATTTATCTACATTGGATCAAGTGTCAACATTATACAACACCCCCCCAAACTATTATTAGGGGGTAATATAAGAATAAGGAAACTATTCTGACACCGTGGACAGATAATGTTTATAAATAAAATAAAATGAATGTGATATCGTCAAGATGCATTAGTGAGGTGACGCATTCCCGAGCTACAGTTCACATTTAACATTCACAGTGAACGCACATGGCGCGGGCGAGTGCACTAATTACATACATTATGACCATTACACTTCTCACTTGACCTTACACATCATGTCTACATACCAAAGTATTTACCCATACACAATATACACGCTATACGTCTGCCGTCACGAGTATGAGCGCTAACCTATAATGGGCAGTAGTTATTTTATGAGTCTGTCTCTGTCTGTTTGTGAAAAAGATACATGCGCAGTTACCCCTACACTACATTCGTTGAGCTCCCAAAACTCGTGACGTCACCTGTATTAAAACATGGGTTACCTATACAGAAAACTATGGATATCATACTTGATACTAAATAAAAATATTTGAGATTTTCGAGTACTTGTAAGTACGTATTGCTTATTATGCAAAACTTCCAAGACCTCAATGATGTTATGGCTTGCCATGACCTGTGATAAGTGTATGCAGATAGGGTACGAATAATTTACGTACTAATTTAGTAAGTATATTTTGTATCATCTACCACCTTTCGACTTTAAGCGTGCCATTGAGGCCATCCTGTATTATTATAAAACGCCGCAGTGTGTCATCGACTAACATAATAGCTATATTACATAAAATAAAACACCATTCTGACATATTTACCGACTACGTTAACGAAGTTACAATACTGACGAGTATTTGCACAAAACAAAAATCTAATGTAGTTATCCGTACCACTTCTGTTTGCGTTCACGCAACCTTCTACCCTAGCTTACTTGATATGGGTGTGTTTGAGGGCGATTTCCTAATTGTTATCAAGAAAAATATTACAATACAGTCCAAAACTTAGTACCCAAGTAATTGAACTTATATTCCACTAGTTTGGCAAGAACAGTACGTCAATATAAGAAGCTCCTTGTGTCCTTAATTGGCCACAATTATTAAATTGTTACCACCAACTCGCATGCTCCACTTATCACTTCGAGAACAAGCTAAATACATTACGGTATGATTGTAAATGACTTGTAACATCTATTATGCACTAGCTTGTCTACGTGGACTGAAACTAATATAGGAAAGATCGACGGTAAGTATTCATGTTTAAATGTCACTAAAGTGGTAGGTAGATAGGTGCTAAGGTCCTTATAATCGAAAATATGATGTAATCCTTAAAGACATGTGACTTATTTACACAACAAAATATAAGCTTTTTAGAATACATTAGAAGTTTCTAGCAAGGTCCATCCGGCCATTTTAATGGAGAATAATAACAAAGACTCAAACCACACCAAAACATGAAAAAATACAATTTATCAAATAAACTCCTCACCCCGCACGCAATGGAATGCATTGTTCCTCTCCTGCGCATAGAATTTAATGTAGCAGTTCTATCGTAAACTGAATGTATAGTGCCTCTCCTAGCGATCGAGGGTAGAGTGCCTCTGCGCTGCATCGATATGTTAAACATTATCAGTTCCATCCGGCGCACCTTCTCTATGAAACGGCGCGCGAGACGACGAATTAGACGAAACATGGTTGAATATTTCCCCACTTCCAAATAGCACTCTTGAGATAGTGAGAAGCTGGAGATGTGAACTTAGGGCTGAATTCCTATGGGAGCCATTTTGTTTATTTTCTTGACTATTCAACTGTTAATATGCAATGTTTGTCATTACTTTCAGGTTGGAGTGAAACTTTTCAAGAGGCAGCCTGAGGCGACGGAGACGACAAGTAGACTGGTATGCAATTATTGTTGCCGAAAAAGTACGTGTGTCAGCGTTATCGTGGGTTATAAACCTAATCGCTAGATTATGCCGCGGCTTACATGTTACTTACTACAAAAGTTATAGCCGCTCAACTTAATTACCTATCGATAAATTACCTAGCTATACTTAAACTTAATAACCTAAGTTTTGGTATCAACATATAAGAAGTACCTACAGAAAAATCACGAGCCACGTGCAATGTAGTTGGTAGAGACCGTCTTTTCTAAAACATGTTAAACATATAGTAATTATTTGATTTTCGTTAATCTCTAATAATTATTATAGCTAGACCGGATACGACTTGAATCATCCAAAACAGGTAGGTCCAAGGTAGGCAGGACATATAATTTCTCTATATGATAGGAAATATATAATAAACAGTATATATGGAAAGCAAAACACAGTTCATAATAGAGTTACATCAACATAATAAAATGAGCAACATCTATGAAAATATTTGACATAGAATAAATATGACAATGCAAGTAAATACAGACGAATAATATGTATCTGTTCTTACTTAATCCGTGGGTAAATATTTGAGCAATAAAGATAATGGTCTCTAAAGATTGCGTATCGGGTATTGTCTTATATGTATGTATATTATAATTTAATTTATTTCTTCTGACGTTCCAAATCATTAATAAAATGTACATAGATGCCCTATTTGTATTTGTCATGTAATCTAAATTACAGAGAGAGTAAATAAGCTGATATTATACATATCTGATAATGCTTTCACCATACCAATAAACATATGTTTTGTTACTTATCACACACTCTGTAACACATACTAATTGGGTACTCTAATGAGGTAGCTGTTTGGAATAGTTTTGATAAAATATCAATTAGTATACCTTCATGATAATAATAATGATCGAATATAATTTTCCATCATTTTAATCGATGGAAATTTATTCTTATATCATTCAGAATAACTATAATATTTAATATATTTAAGCATATTCACGACTACACTTTGTGTTACGTGTATTTCAGTTTGAGAGAGTTTCACTTCCCATTCACTTCGTTAGAAAGGAATTAAATTGCAGGAAAATAAATAGGGCATTGTTTTTCGTTGACCGCTTTTGCTGTTATCCCTATAAACACTATAATCATATATTATTGGGATAACAAAACAATTTTGAAGTTTAATGTATAATGATCTCATTAACTGGAGAATATAATATTATGCAACAATATAAAGAAAGTTATCAGACATATACAGTAAAGGATCTTTTTTGCAGTTGTAACAAGGTTGGATGATTGACAGTTTCCTAAGTAAGTATCAAATATATTCCTACACCTATAAATAAATTTAAAGAATTTTATTTCTTTCAGAATAGGGCGAAGTCCGTTAGATAATCGCTTCCATATAAAATAGTCACATTTAACCTAATTAATTATGTAATATTCATAAAAATGAATCATAATTTCCCTTGGTCACGCCATCACGCATGTACGGCTAGAACTATTTTAACGGGACTTTCACCGGCAGGTAGCTGGTGATTTAAGGAGTAACATAGGCTCATATAAATTGGAAAATATATTCATGTTCCGTAAACTACGGGGTACAGTCATAATAGTTATTCTTGAATGTATTAAATGTGGGCGCATCTAATAGATATACTGTACGAGATCATTCTAAAAAACTGGTTTTCTCCTTTACCTGGGAAACGATTAGACTGGCGGCAGAGAGAACCTGTACAATTATCATGATCGGGATATCGGACGCGGCCCATATACAGGTGTTGTTAATTTTATTTATTGACAACAGAATGAATTTATCTACCTCAGACCTTGCACCTACCACGATGGTCATTCGCCTCTCTCTTCACTATTTATAGAAGCCCTCGATCACAGGAAATCATATTATACTATTTATGTGCCGTTTAAAAAGGTGACATCTAAACAAGTTTGCCCACGACACACACGGATCGAGAAACGTCATCCTAAATTTAAATATGAATATGATAACATCAAATGTTACGTACGTGTCGGCCAAGTCAGCTATTTAATAACTTACACAACTTAACAAGCTTAAGCCTAATATAGAGCAAAGTGAAAGAAAATCAATAACCAATGAACTCTGAGTGGGAGCAGCGCTAAAAGTCTTAAAACAATTTTTTTTTTAAATACACAAAATGATAAGTTACAATGTGTGGCACAAAAACTTTGATGCGCGGTCAGTTTATATCTCAACTTGTATGTTAAGGTACGCACTACATAATATCATTGTTCTGTGATGTTTTGTGACATTTCAATCAAATCTTATCGTGTTCCAATGCAAAATATTTTTGTACTGTTAATTAACGTGACCAATGCCGAGCGCATGTTGTACGACGTACGTATAATAACATGTCATTATACGTGCAGTGAATGAGACACTCGATGTGTTTGCCCCTCAGACACAATTATACTTAACCCCAAAGTAACGATAACGATATCACACAAAATGTTATCATTATCAACTAATAATATACACAAAAACACATTTTCTCATTTGGATAGGTTAACATATAATATCATTAATTATTTAATAGTTAACCAACGTGCTACGTGGAATTATTAGTTGCATGCACTTGTGCGCGTTGTTTTTTCCCCTAGAGTAGGTATCAGCAGTTGAATGTTAAATTTAATAATGAAATGTAAACGTGTTTTTTTAGTGAAACTTGTCCGATTTCACGGAGCCGTTAGCGGTACCGTAAGCAACCTCACCTTTTCATGATCGAAAGTGGAGGGACTTTCGTTACCGGTCGGTCCGAGTCGCACCATCTCTATCCATTTAATGGTCTGCATTGGTAAAACAAAGTTCACACATCAACACAAAGACTGAGTACAAAGTCTGCTACTTCACGGCACACAGAATCGATGCATCACAAAAAACACGACTTACACTTCTCAATTGCCCACGCTTAATTTAGAAATCACCCACACGATTACAAGGTCTCGTAACTAACTACTGAGCGGTGGCGTGGAGAGCGACTGCTTATAAACAACGAATAGTTTGTGTTCGTTTACGTACGTACAAGTTTCGTTAATCGCGGCAACACACTGACAGCGAGGTGCTGTTGTTGGTTGGTCGAGCGCACCTTGAACACTGAACTCTGTAGGAAATATTTAAAATATTCGTCTTCGCGTGGGGAAGGCGAGCACGGCCAAGTAACGCCGTATAAGAACTAGAGGAAAAAGAAAGGCACGCGACCCCGCCGAGACCGAGCAACAACGACAAAACTGCACTGCTTGCACCCTGCGTGCGGATTTATTATTACACTCCTGCTGTTCGAGCCAATTAACCGTAGTGTTTAAGCGTGCAAAATACCGTTGGCTGCCACTGTGGAACGACGCATCGGGCAACTGGTTCAGAAATCACAATTAATTGGTTGATTATTTAGTTATACTCCTATACCGGTAAGCACCGTTGCGAAATAAAAAATTACCTCCTACATCACTGACAGGCGAGTCGCGATTGGAATGGTAGGCATCTGGGTCATTTCCATCTCTGAATATATATTAAGGTGTGCTATTTTGAGGGCACTGACTGAATAGTGAATGACCGAAACCAAAATAGCCTATACAATTAAACATGACTTTTTACCATCTATCAAGAGATAAACAAAACTATTTATTTGTGAAGTCAGTGTGACTCATGTAACCTTGAGTTGAGGCAAGAATGCGCAGACGATAATCGACGAGAGCCACTACTTAATACCTCAAGATCTCTATCACACACGGTAAGATTAAATTTAATATTGAGGTTTAAATGGGGATTCGGGCAGGATAGATAGCTCAAAAATCAAGAAACCCGGCACATTTCAGCTCTAATGACGTAGGAACAACATTGCAAGCAAGCATACCTTGTCCCAGTATCTTTATATACCTGTAATGTTTCAATGCCCTGTCTCTTTTGAAGGCTGTATGCTAATAAACCAAAGGAGTAGGTAATCAGTATTCTATACCTGCGTAATAGCTCTATCACGTTGAAAGGGATCCAGACAAAATGGAAAACGTAGATGAAGATACAAAACTGCGCACTGCGTGAGACTCGCTACACTGCACAAGCGTGCACTACACCCATTTGCTTAGCTTGAACAGCGATCAAAGATTAATTTTTCATTGCAGCCACAATAAACGAGATGAAATCATGCGTGCGACATTCTGGAGCCAGTAAACAGGTTCATGGCATATATCTCCAGCGTTTATGCTAAACGATCATGTGACAGGCTCGCAATTAGCCGCGATTAGCTCGAGTGGACGCGATTAAGACGCCCAACCCGTAAACTTTTAATTGAAACGTCCCATTGGCGCTAACAAGGCGACATGTAAATTAATTGTTCCATGACAATAGAACTCAGTGACATATCCTTTTAACAGTCGCGAGCATTAATTGTAATCGATACTCTTGGATGGTGATGACTTGGATATCAATATCATTTGAGTTTGTCTTGAACGCGTAGTAGCTACTTTTTCTAGTCATGTTTTGGGTTTGTTTGCCGCAAACGCGAACAACTATATGCTAGGCTATCTCGCATATTTTGCGTTCAAAGCTCGTGACGACACAACAAAATACAAACACACCAGCAATACTTATGTTAGCGCGAAATTCTTAAAATTACTGCAACAACAAGTCTTTGACCAGTTGAGGAATTAATGGATCGCTGGACTTGTTTGATATACTTAAGTAGGTATGTGTTAATAGCTTTCGTAAATTCTTGACATATCTAGATTATTGAACTTGAAACTAGTTTTAATTGAGTCTTGGCTTCTATTTAAAAACTGGCAATACATATTAAGAGTTCTAAAATTATAAAGTATTCTGTTAATATTTATTAAGAGTGAAAAACTGAAATCAGTTATTATTCACTATGTAATGAAATGTACGTGATACCAGAAGACTAGTTTCCGAACCGGTGGTAAATGTTTCGGTGTTCATAAGCCCTAACCAGCGCCTACACTAAATAAATAATTTTTCATTTTCATTTCCAATCTAAAGCAAGTTAATTAAAGTATTATTGTAAGGGTCCACACATACGTGGAACTTTCTGACCTCTCAATTTGAATAAGCAGTGGAATAATACCAAAATAAAGCACAAGGTTAATGCATGGGCAATTAATTTAAATATCAAATATGGTCGCATGTAAACAACTTTAACAAAACATCGTTACGATTCCTAAACAATTTATTTAGTTTTTTGTTTTATTTTAATGAATATCACATACATATGCTCACGCCTGTATTCTCCGAAGAGGTAGGCAGAGGTGTTGTTATCACAACACCCACTTTTCACCGAATTTGATTAAGTGCCAACGTGACAGATGGTGAGTCTATCGCCGTCTCAGGCACCATACATACGTCTTTGAATCACTTCTCAGAAATATGCAGGTTTCCTCACAATGTTTTCGTTGACCGTAAAGCACGTGATGTGAAATCACTGTACATAAGTTTTTTAGAAAAACTCATTGGTACGGGCCTCGCTGGGATTCGAACTTGCGTCACTTGCGTAGCAGGCGACTGCTCAAACCCCGAGGCCACCACTGCTCTATATTGATCTATAAGATTAACTTAAAGTGTGAGACGATTGAATTTTGATTGCGACAAAATTCTTTGTGGTAACATAAATATTAAACGACCTTTGTTAAGTCGGCGGAAATACCTCCCATAATTTAGTGGGCAGAGGGCTCTAGAACGTAGAGTTTAGGTGTGGTTTAGTGTCAAATTAAACTGTCAGACTGACCCGCACTGCAATTACCGCAAATAGAGTTGTGTGGAAATTGTAACAATGGATTTTGAACTCTACAGTCTATTTAAAAAACTATGTATACTGTGAACGTTTTATATGTACCAAGTATTGGGAAGTGAGCATAAAGGGTATCGTGCCATTGTAGATGCTGTCAAGAGTAATGAGCGCTCAGCGAAAATAGTGGGGATTACTGCACATGCATTATATTCGCGTCGCGCCATACAGACAGAAAATTACTACTGCGCATTCAAGGTCAGCGCGCATAAGTCGTGACGGCACCTGTACGTAAATTCACAAATATGTAGTTGTGAGTCGTAAATAACAATGCATTTGAAATTGCATAATCTCGTTCAATAGAGTGATTACACCTGTGTTGTACAATAGCAGCAGAAATAGCCTAGTCTAATGGGCGGATGTCCCACAGTGTATAGCGAAGAGCACAATAGAGTTGGGCACATTGGCGCAGTAGGATACATAATGTCATTTCAAACTAATCCGTTTAAATTGAAACAGTGGAGCGAGAACATCCTGCTCAGCTCATGGTGACATTACAATTTCATGAAAACATAGGTACTTTAAGATCTAGACGGAAAAGTAATCCTTCGAAATAAATCGCTAGTTAAAAGTTATCTAGTTAGTAATATTTTTAACCGACTTTATCAATTCAACTGCATATTCTTAATTTTTTTAATACACAAACTACAGAATTAATAATTTAGTTATCTTTCAAAAGTTTCATAGCTAAAAATAAAAGGACGGCTAGCTTAAAGAATGTGGAATTAATTTTGATTGACTTGCATCAATTTCAGGTATGAAACGGATACCCAGGTGCCAAACGAACTCAAAAAATACCGAAATGCCTGTAAATTTCTCCTCCAACAAGTTAATAAGCTTCAAATTGCTGTTTGGTATCGACTTGATGAAGTTACGGAGACATTAAATATTAATTTGTTTTAAAACACCCATTGTTCATTTAATTTATAGCGAAACGGTGCAATGTTTATTCAACACATTGAAAAATATGAACTATGTACACTGTGCTAAGTACATCATGAACTACTGATAACGATCTATTACATATAATAAATAGGGGTGTAAACGAGTTCAACATATTTCTTTAGTATTCATGAATTGATAAAATTCGACCTACCTACTTACTTTTATTTCATTTAAATTGTTTTGATCTCTTGTATCATCAGAAGCTTTATCAGAGGACATTATGACTGACTTTTGATTACGTCATACAATGTCATAGTTTACTCATAATTTTATTCTATGCAGTTAAAATTATATTCGTAATGGGAACTCCTTCTACACTAATATTATAAAGAGGAATGATTTGATTGTTTTTTTGTTTGTTTGTTTGAATTGAATATGCTCCGAAACTACATGATCGATTTGAAAAATTCTTTCAGCAATGGAAAGCTACATCATCAGCGAGTAACATAGGCTATATTTTATGCCCGTACTCCAACGGGAACGGGAACTACGCGGGTGAAACCGCGTGAAGTCCGCTAGTTTAATATTATGCAATAATTTTAGTATCAGATACCTACTAGTGGAAAAATACTATCATAAATCAACTCATTTCCGATTTCGGCTGCTCAAAAATTCCAATATCGATCGGAAAATTTATGTTGTTAATTATGTTGTTTATTTTTAACTGTACCTGATACCTATACTAATGATGATCGTTTGTACGATATAAATAAATACCTATTAATATTTACATTCCATATATGAAATAAGACATTTTTTCGAAGTTAGTTTCCCGGAGGCAAGATTTATAAGGAAAGCATATATTTCCTACGCAGAAAGACCATTGCGGAATAACCAATTTACAACCAGACAAGTAAAGCTATGCCCGATAGAATATGTATTTAATAGAGCGTATTACCAAACTATGGATAGGTAAATGTGTCACATGGGTATTTAGGGCAAGGGGTACATAATGTTAAAGAAATCACAAACATATTTACAAATAATAGTTTTTGTTTTATATGTGATTATTGAATTGAGATCAGATATGCAACATATGCATGCGGGTTCTAAGCGTGCGATGCTCATAAGTATATGCAAACAAATTTCAATACGCAAGTAAAATGAGCACCTTGATGAATGACGTACATACAAATACGTCGAAATGAACCAATACATTTTATTTACACCCAAGTCTTCATTGTTAATTTTTTTGAACACTGTGTCATTCGAACAGCGATCTTCGACTTCAATTTGCAACGGAAATGTATACAGAATGACGTAAATATTTTGTTTGTCACCGCTAATATCATAAAGACGATTAGTATTCACAAAAGTTACAAAATGTTGCTAGAATTAAAAAACTAGGACGTTTATTTTCGAAATGATTTGCAATTTTATTCATTTTAATTTTGCAACTGACAGTTGGGTAAGATAGACTTCGTTAAAGACACGTTACACTTAAAACATTTGAGTGCAGTGTTGATGTTTCACCTTTGCGCCTGCACTGCATTTTACAGGTGCTTGACAGGAGTTATGAGTGCGTACCTTACAAGCGCTGCCAGTCATTTTATGAGTCTGTCTTTGTCTATATGTATGGCGCGAGGCGAATAAAAACATGGGCAGTATTCCCACAAATTTCGTGACGGGCTATAACTAAAAAGGCAGCAGACAAGCATATGGTCATCACTTGGGCTTTACCTACGATATAAAATAATAGAATCATTGTACCAGTATAATATGAGCTATTATTCTGGTAGATGGAAGGAAATTATTCTTCAAGCATAACAAATTCGAGTTCCTGTAGTTAATCTCCAGAGGTTATATTCCCGTCACCAAAATGACGCGACTCAGTTGACATGCGTCATTGTTTTCCTCCTATTATGTTTGATTTTCCCATTACGATACGCTCTATGGTTACCATTTTGTAATGTATGCGGTTAAAAGAATAACATATTATTATTGTCTCTTCTGCAGATAAATCATCAAGTAATCTTGTAATTCATTAAATGGCCGGACAAACAAAAATAGATTAATATCAAAGTGATATAATGGAATGTGGAATTTATCACGGGCAAATACAAGATCGATTATTTACTACCGGATTTAAATTACAAAACGTGAATTCGGTCACTACGATATCAGGACGAGTGCAAAAATTATGCACATATTTAATTAATATAGACCTATTATGTTTTAAATGTTTGCTTACATATTTTAATACTTATTAAGAAGCTTATATAAGAAGTGTAGATTACGTCGCGTGGTCGTCGGCTAATATAATATAGAGTTTTGGGCAGCATTCAATAGCATCACTACATGATAACATCCAGTCGTAGTACACAGAGCTAAGGGGCAGTGCAGCCTACGTCACTAGCTGTGTTGCACTCGCACTACTGTACTGCGAGCTGGACATCACTTGACTCATCACATGGCACCTTGTGTAACCATTCATTTTATTGTTCTTTGATTGTGGGTGTCTCCATTGGAGGTATAATAATAATGTGCGCTCTACGACTTGAGTTAACAAAGGCCAATACCATTTTATAGAGACTGTATTATCTTAAGTACAATTCGCGGGATATATTTTGTATACCTAAATAGGTTTATTTATACTGCGAATAAAACATAAATTGGTCATTGTATATTTTATAGAAATATCATTTTAAAATCTAATTAAAACGACTCATAATCTGTAGTGTACTACCGTGACTGATAACGGGTATAGGGTAAAGAGAATAGATTTTACATCTCGATCTGTTTTAATTTATTTATGTATGTCTCTCCGAGGTTGGTGTTGGCTTATGTTGGCCCAAATAATTTGGCACATGTTGGTCAGGTGATGTCGAGCGCGGCTGGCGAGCGTCCGTGCGACAGTACCTCCTGCGGCGGTTCCTCGCCGAGAGAGTCTCCAAGCGCCTCCGCTTGGCTCTTCATTATCGAATATATTTTCACGTACGGCGCCTTCAGCAGCTATGCGCAACCTCAATTAGTACACAATTCATACCATATTTGTGTATCTGCCATCGTGTTTACTGTATCGTGTTGATATATGTAGTTCGCCGCAATATAAATAATTGTTTTCGCGCAGTGTTTAGTGGAGCGGTGACAGATTATATTTAAATAACGGCCGAGGGCTGTTCTTATCGTTATCGGTGGCAGGTAAACATATCATTAGCGGCTCGCCGCCGCAGCCACAAACGGCAACGAAACTCTCACATACATATAAAGAGTGTATAACTATACTGTTTACATGTTTATTACGTCAGACATCTTAAATGGTGCCAAATATGACGATTAGATTTAATAATCAAAGACATTCAATGTTCAATGTGTACTGTAATGTGGGATGTGATATACAGGGTGTCCAAAACAATGGAACAGCTGGTCTACAATCGATAGAGCACAAAAAACACAGAAACAGAGAAATAGAGCACAGAAACACAAAAAAATATCAATTATACCTTACTTTTTTATTTGAAGCATTTTTTAAATATTTTTATAAGATCCTTCTATCACACCCTATCATATAATTGAACAGGTGTTTTATTGTTCTGGCAACCCTGTAGATGCAAGTCGTTGATAATAAAGTGTCCAAGAAGCGTTGTAGGTCGCAAACCGTGTCAGTAATCGGTAGTAAAGTAAAGTTGAGTATAATAAATATGTATATTATATAGGACTCACCTCCCATGACTCGCGGGTGATGTCCGACACATCGCCAGTGCTGCCTGTGCGCTCGTCCTGCGACCAATAAACGCTTACTTATAAAAATAATCATAATAATAAACCACCGGCTTTGAGAGCTTTGAGTACCCGAGAAGAAGTATATTTATCTGACAAACTTGCATATACATAGGTACATATACGACATTAGGGTTAGTCTTTCATCGACAAGAAGGGTTCGTATACAGTTTATAAGATTATATGAGGATCACTTTTGTGCACTTTACTTTTTAAACACCGGTCAATGTTACAACATTCATTATGAAGACTGAAATATATACTATAGACGACGAGAAACCTTATCTAGATGAATGATCGTAGTAAAGATAGCGTTTTTAATACGTGTGTACACTATAGAGTATAATTTAAAAAAATGACACGATACCACGACGCATAGCTTCTACTTTACGCAGCATATAAAAGTATATTTATCATAGCTGCCGAATCAGGAATGTTTGCGCGAAATTACTAAATATCCCTTGTTAAAGTTGTTTAGAACTAAGCTATTTCGAGTTATAACAATGATTTATTCAATTGAAGCCCTCGTAAGGGATTATTGCTTGCCTTCATTATAGGAATCACTTCATGCATTTAAATATAATAATTCAAGAAAGAATTGTTTGTTTGTTTGTAAGAATAGGCACCAAGACAACTAAACCGATATCAAAAATTGTTTCTTTAATATAATGCTACATTATTGCCGAGTAATCATCATAGCCTTGGGCTTATCCCATACATTGTTGGGGTCCACACTTGATTCAACGCGTGGTTGATCACCTGATGTTTATACATAGCGACTGCCATCTGACCTTCGCGACCTCTATTACGAGGAAAATCAGTTCAGCTTCGGACTGACCTGTGACCTGAACTATTGCCAAAGATATAAATTGGCAACCGGGACCGACAACTTAAGATGCAGGCACGGAAGGATCTCGGGTGGTCCCCCATCCAACTACTGACTTGGGTCGGGGTTGCTTAACTTCGCTGATCGAAAAATATGCGCAATATCAACTGTGTCACGAGCCCGTCTCCAAGATTATCGCCGAATATAGATTGACGATTATTACCGATTCTTAATTATTAGGGATCTTAGGATTTATTATAGTTTGTAATATATATCTTACCTTAACTCCAGGTTTAGCTTCATCGTCGTCCCATTCGGTGTCGCTGTCGATGAGTTCGTATCCCTGAGAGGTGACGTCACCCAGCGGGCCGTATCGGTCGGGCACCCAGTGGGTCAGGAATTTGAACAGGTCATCCACCCTATAGTTATTGATCAAGTCTTAATAAGAGCCTACTAATTCAACAAGCATATGAAGAGAAAATAAAGTTTTCTGTCAGGGTGATACCTAATCAAAGTACACCTAATAAAAAGTGAGTATAGGCGATAACGTCCACCTTCTCCCTCAGCAACTTTTGTGGGAGGAGGTGAAAATAAATTATGAATATTAATATTAATATTTGTCAGAAAAAAATCCTTACATGTCGCATTCATAAAATACGGCGTTATATAGAACCTAATACCCAATGTATTTAGCGCAATTGTGTCTTATAACTACAGCAATAAGATTCAAACTTGCCTGTTCCTGGGTACTCCGAACCAGTATTCGGGCTTCATGCGCTTGCGGCCGTAGGACATGAGAGGCGTGGTGCGCGGCAGAGGGCGGCCGGCCGGCTTGCCCATGCGCAGCCGGAGGTACAACGGCGGATCATCGCTGGGCCGCGCCGGACGCGGTATTAACTCTGCGATAATGTAGGCCTTAGTAAGAAGATACACTCGTAAGCTGGTGGCATAAGACGCAATACGTACATATGCTCACGCCTATATTCCCAAAGGGGTAGGACGCCCTCCTAGGCAAGTATACCCATATTTCGCCAGTTATGCTTAAGTCCCATGTAATAGGGGGCGAACCTATTGCCAATAACCGGACATGGGGTAATTACTGATAGAAAACCCAATAACACTTTGAGTAACTCGAACATCGAACCCAGGACCTCATACCTCCACAGTAGCATTCACGATCACTTGACAAACGAAGCGGGCAGGAAAACAAGGGAAAGGAAAAATAGGATACTTGAAATAATAACAGTTGGCAAAGCAACTGTAGAGGTAAGTTTCTTTTCCGAGTTACATCTCGCTTTCCAAAATACTGACTACAGTACCTATACTCGCTAGCGTCTACGCCGAATTAGTATTAGAAATTGTACATGTTGAAAAGTACAGCGCCTCCCAGCGGTGACGTGAAGAACTGAAATATCTTGTATAAATATTACGAGTGACGCTAGCTAGTAGAGATTACGAAACCAGTGGCAAACCCGTGATAGGGGTACTGAGGTCTACCGTTTAACTAGTAGGCATTAAATTTTGATTAAAATTTTCTTATTTGTGGTATATTATCAGGCAGGGACGATATACTATGATAGCATCGAACCACGCCTTTTATGCGTTATATGACGTATATTTTACAACCGCTGATAAGTCGAACATAAATAATAATAATATGACTGTACACTTTCTTATTAACTACGTTATATCCAGGGACTTATACATGCAACGGATATCGGAATTAATTCAATAAGATAATCTCTTAATCTTGTAGTAATTACTTATAGAGATTAGGCCCCAATATAATTGGGAATAAGTAACGTCCGTTCCATTTTAGGTTTAACACAAAAAGAAAATACAACAATGCAACAAGGTGCTGATCTGATGTATACTAAGTGACATTTGGGTGCATAAACTAAACAAATTTCTTGATTGTTACAAATAAATACATACTATCTATCGCAATTTAAATTAATAATAATAAATGCTCTTCAATATCCTGATTGCGGGTTTATTATTTATATATAAAAGGCGCCAAATGTCAACATGTTTAAAACCTTCTAGTCTCATACATATTCAATTGTTTCTGCAACGGTTCCTGTGGTATGGTAGTCAAATTTCTATCAAAGGTTTATCATTTGACGATTACAACTAGGATAAAATGACTTACTGTCAAACGAAGCAAAGAGATCAGGCATGTCGTCCACAGAGACCATGCTACGATAGTCGAGCCGCGGCTGCGATGACGCGCTCGATGTCGACTTGGTGTGCGACCGACCGAACCCGCCCAGAGAACTGCGCCTGCGTATACACACATATTATTTATTAACACATCAATATATCACGAAGTAAATAAGGTCGGACTTCAAGGTAGTAAGCATCGGTTAAGAAAAAAATTGGTTGTTAACTCGATATCGTTTGGACATTTGACAGTGAAATATAATTTTGGAATATAATAGATCATATTTTGTAGAAAGTAAAAAAATTACAAAAACAAAAATGGACAGCCAATTTATCGGAATAATACAAACAATGAATTCGACAGTTCAAAGATCAAGAAAGCAGGAATAATGCCATAAAGTTATTATGAAATAATCAGCTCCGCAGCCCCTGTAAATAAGTCAGTTAGGTTAAGCAATTAACGTTACACGTAACATCATATAATAGAGACAAGCTAAACATGCCGACACTTTGAAGACAACAATATCAAGGAGTAGGTGCCAAGAGACATGAAAGTGTTGTGATGACCATGAAACTAAAACTTCAATTTATTATCATTATAATACCTTTAATTAAACTATGAATGATGGTATGATTCAGAGAAAATTTATTGAAGAAACACTATACTATTGTTTTCCTAACACATATACAACATGCCATTCAGATTGAAAAGGGGAGCAATTATGAATTTTGTACTCTATAACATTAAGTCTAAAACTCATAATTGCCTAACACAAGACATTGGATATAACAAACACATAATGCCGGTGGTATTGCCTAATAACAGAGAAGAGTGATTACAAAGGAGGCTAAACAATTAGACCACAATGGAGTAGTCAATATTATACCTTAGTGCTCGGATTTAGTGTCCATATAACTTTTTAAATTATGCTTAGAGTAAGCGTACTGAGAGGCCTTCCGCGTAGGAAAATATTTTTATAATGGAAAATAGTAGTTATTTCAGAGCAATAAGGTTCAATGGTATTTAGATCGTCAAGGCAGCACATAACATTTGGCACATGTAGAAGTTAGCAGCGCATCGTGACGTCACGTACCCCGAGCTCGAGAAGACGTCTTGAGGCGCCTCCTCCGAAGGCGTCTTACTCAGGAACAAACCAGTACCGAACTCCACTAGGTTCATTGGCGAACTTAATCAATGAACACAGCGGACGTACGAACAATTCCCGGTTAGCATCCAAGTAAGCAAACAAAACGACGATTCCAACATTAATTCTCAGAGCATGTGTATATGTGTGATCAATTTTGTTAGTATGTTGTTAGAACAAGCCAAGCTGCTGACAGCTAAGTATGCAATGTTCATACATAAAATCTTGTGCATTAAACAAATGTTTGATTTCAGAATAGTCATTTACAAGTGAAATATATATTATCAAACAGGGTGAATGGATTCGATACTGTTCACTGAGCATGTTATGGTTAGTGGTGACATCGAAAATATACATAGGTCTTTCCATTTCTTGTTCGACATTCAGATACAAATGTACGAATATGTTATAGGTGTAATTTACATATTCCCACATAGTGTGGAGTCATACCTGTTGAATACTTTGGAGAACACACTGGTAGAGTTGTGGCTGTCCGCGGAGGTTGGTAGAGAGTCGCTCTGGGAGCCTTGAGCCGGCCCTTCACCAGTCAGGCCTTCCACCCACGACAGGGGGTACGACAGACGCTTCAACATCTAAACATATTTACATAATGGCTTTGTGTCGAAAGGGTGAGATCGTCACATTAGATATCATAATTTTTCTTTCAAAGTAACATATTTTTTTAATCAGCTCTGTTACAGTAGCCATCACCCGTTTTGAGCGGGCAGCGAAAATAGTGAGTGTAACTGCACTTATATTTTATGTCGCGCCATACAGACAGACTCATATAATGACTAATGCGCATTCAAGGTCAGCGCTCATAGCTCGTGACGGCACCTGCACTGCGTTATTTGGCTGAAACCTGATGGGTGAAGCTTCAGTCCTCGGGGACGTAATTCTGAATTTCTATCCTAAAAAGATCATCCCATACTAAGTTCCACAGACCCTCGATGATGGCTCTTTATAGGACTCACGCTTAGCACAGCCGGGTCCGAACCGACCTTCGACCGTAGCTTAGCGATGTACTTACTCGGTATAGCATTAATGTGTACAAAATATATGCAATATTAGTTGACAGTGCTAAGGCCGACGCTGAACTTGGATCCTTCAATAGACAGATAATGTTAGTGTCGTTTGGTACAGTGTTCGTACCTTATTCTTCTTATCAGGCTTGGTAGCGTCGTCCTTGTGTGCAGTGGAGTCCAGTGAGAATGAGACGGCGGCGGGTTTGCGCGGCGTGCGCTCGGCCTCCCCGAGCGGCGGCGCCGACAGCGGGGCCTCGCCGCGCCCGAGGCACACCGGCGGGACCCACTCCGCCGACAGCACTATGTCCGCGTCGCTGTACACCTGTACCATGTCACACTACTTGGCATAAAGTACGGATGGCGAACCAACATTTTGGGCATGCCACCGATCCAGTACTCTTATTACCAGTATGATACCGTTTTCTATAATTGCTAGCGTCGCCGCACAATATTTGTACGAGATTCCTTTTGAAGGTTGTCTATCTCGTACATATATTGTGCGGGAATGCTAGTGGATATAGAGAACGGTTGCAAACTCGTAATAGGGGTAACGCATTGTTGAAAATAACATTTTTCAACCCTTATGCATAAGTCACACAAACTCTAATTTGAATATTTTGAGTTAAATGTAAAACTGAAACATTGATAACGACACAGTGACAATAAAAAACCACAGTTCAACGTCGCAATGAACGGACATATTAGTTCGTAAATAATGTCCTTATTTACATCAAGCTGATATAAGTTCAAAAATCGTTCCAAGTGTTCCAACAACTTATAAAATAACTGTTTGCTTTCTCCTTGTAATATTGGAATGTGTTGACTCATCCATTGTCCCCATCAAAGAAGACATGACATCACAGTTTCACTGTAAAACATAACGATAGCGAGGAACAATGACACAAAAGTTAAACCCAATCACGTAGAAAATAAAGAATAAGAAAATAGAAAGTAAAATTTCGCTACTAGACAGCAAAAATTGAAGTACCCACAGACGACAAGGAAAGTACCCACAGATTCAATAGACGTAAGACAAACATTTAAAAGTTATATCTATCTTATTTACTCTCAACTATTCTGTAGTGTGAGCGAAAACGATGAAAGATTAAGGCAGAGCGTCTGCATTGTCGTAAGCGACGCTAGTTCGCGCAGCGCAGATCAAACCAGATTTCGTTATGCATTGAACCTCCATGAGATGCATAAACGAAATGCTATTTTCAAACAAATACATGTCTGTCTCAGTTGTGCCAGCGCTTCAACGTAGGCAGCTCGAGGAGGTTCAAGTCATTACAAAATCTTCTGAGCTTTGCGTTGTACAGAATTCCTCACGCCTAATTATATCTATACAGATTAATAAAATTTAAAGTGTCTGTTTATAATTCCAAACTAACAGCTTTTCACTAACTGTTTATGAAATTATGAATGTATATAAGGTAAGTACATACAAAAAAAAAATCACCGTCTGTCTGTTTGTTTGTTCCCACTAATCTTCTTCGTCTTAAAGATTGGACCAATTTTAACGGGAGTTTCACTGACAGATAACTGATGTTGCAAGGATTAAATTAGCTACATTTATTTAAAAAAAATTAAGGATTCGTAAAAAAAAGTCCACGCTGGTGAATTAGTAGTAGGTGTACATATCCAGGAGCCCAATAGAAACCAAAGAAGAAGAAACGACACGAGACCTTGAATTGAACGCCCACAATACACCATTGTGAAGTTTGTGACACCTCACCTCATCGTGCGAAGACAATGACATCATCTCAATATCATGAGGGTCTATGGCGAAGTGGTTGAGGAACTTGGCCTCGTACGTCACGTCGCACGCCCAGTGATCGTACATCGACACATCACTCTCCACGTTCTCGTATATGGTGCCTATTGCGTGGTAATACTCATCGTGATCTAAGTGCTCCTACAAATGTGTATTGTGTTAGTAACCTTCTTGACATAACTACCGAAGAATAATTATAAAAATATAAAGTTTGTTTGTTATATCGATGACACTTTTTGGAAGGAATCTAGACATACATATGCTCACGCCTGTATCCCATGGGGGTAGGCAGAGACCACCGTTTGCCACATGCTACGATCCTTACATAATTATTTCGCTTCATCCACATTCATGCATCTCTTCATACAATTTTTTCGGTTACGAGTGCTCCGAATTTGACCTTTCTGAAAAATACTATTTATTAGTAGTATTATTTTGGTCATAGTAGTTGTTCCTTGGACGCCCTCTACCGACACTTCCGGTCACATTCGGTCAATAAATTTCTTTCGTTAATCGCCTTTCACTCATCCTTTCGATATGTCCAAACCATCTCAACATACTTTTTTAAATTCTGGTCACCACATCATTCTTCAACTTGCAACTGTCTACTTGGAATCTAGACAAGAATAAAAAAATAAATAACTCCAATGCCGCCGGGGAATCTTAAAAGAAGCCTGTATTTGGTTTTAGTAAATAGTTCAAACTGCCATACCAATTGAGTGGAACCAATACCATGTTATTTTTTAACTAATTATTATGTTTGGTAAAAAAATTGTCAAAAGGACTATGATACGAAACATTTTAAGCCTGTATTCAGCAACACTAACGCTTTATAAACATTAAATATTAGCATTAACAAACCTTTTTGGTGTTAGCAGGGGTAACATGCAGCAGTGGGTCCCTGATATCAATGCCTGAGTCGTGGTATGACAGCTTGACGAGATGATGCGCGTCATCCGGGGCAGCGTCATCGCCTTCACCGGCGTCAGCCCCCACTCCTGCGATGGCCACATCTGCTGGACCCTCCATCTCCTCCTTGCATTGGTCTCCGCCACTTGACGATACCTGGGGGTAATTAATATGGCGTTACAGAAATAAACTTGCTCACTCCATCCCAGAAAGGTCCCCTGAAGTAGTCAGCAGAGGTGTTGTTATCACCCATTCTCACCAAATGGTCATTGTAAAATAAATAGGAAGAATAATTTGCCCCATCAAAAATATACTAGGATAGTCCTGGTTTTAAAAGTGGCTATCTCTTTCTGTGATACGGATTTAAAAGGGATGGACATAGTTTTAGTCCGAGTTTGGTCTAGTGTTAGTTTAAACCATTTTTGGTAATAAGGGGGTTAGTGTTTATTGTACCTCGCTTCCTTGGTCGATAGACATCCTGTCTTTGCTCGGGATGGCCCAGTGCTGATCCAGTAAAGATTTCCGCCTCTCCTCTGTTGTTTGTTGCTGTGATAAATACGTAATATGTTAATGTTTTCCAAGGGGTACGCCACATTTTGCATGTGTTATTTGTTACTCTACGTTAAAATAGCTTGGACGCACAAATTATTGTTGGTTATTGGTAATTATGTGTTACCAAAGCATATAAGTACTTATAAAAAAAAGCATACAACTATTTAATCCGTTATCTTGCTTAATTTGGGACTAATCAAATGATTGACAAATTGGGATTAGTGCTGTTAAAACATAATATATGTATTTTAATTTTAACAGCCAATAGGTCATTGTGCCAATAGGCTTATAAATAGTATAAAATGAAGTCGCAATTTCCATACAAAAATATTATGTCTGTTTGAACGCATACGTTACGGATCTCGGTGCGGTTTTTAGTAATATGTAGGAGTTGAACTCTGATGGAGTGTTTTAGCTATATTATATTTTTAGGCTTAGTAAAAAGACGTTGTGTAATATCATATTTTATAGATAGCAGTGTCACAGCATAAATATAAGCTTTACAAGCAGTAAGGAATCCGGATATTTTTTTTTTTTGAAACGAGAACGTTTCTCCATTGAGCGTGAGCGTTGTGGATTTACTCTATTATTTGCTGTCAAGTTATTGAAGATTTTTTGGTTTTGATAAATGTCGGTAAAACATGTGAAAGACCTATGCGCGATGAGCCACGACAAGACACCTCTTACTGTCATTATGACGTCTGTATGAGTGTGTAAAGTGTAATTGAGCGCATTGTTCCCAGTTTCCTTACTGCTTATGAAGTTTATATTTAAAGTGTGTTAGTATATACCTGTAGCGCGGTGGGTGTGACGAGGTCTCTGTCGAAAGCCTTGGGGAAGGCGGCGCCCCCGCGGTCCTCGGGGTCGGACCCGGGCCGCGAGTCGGCGCCCTCCTCCGCCTCGCCACCCGCCGCCTGCAGCTCGGGGAATGTCTCATCCTGCACCACAATAACATCATTACACGCGCCGCCGTTATTAGCTATGAACGCTCAGAGACAATACTGGGGTTAACTCTGCGCATGTATTTGTTCGCCTCACGCCATACAACAGACAGAAACAGACTCATATACTGCGTTTTCAAGGTCAGTGCTCATAGCTCGTGACGGCACCTATACGTAAATTTATTTTTAGTAACTGACAGTAAAATTTTATATACATTAATATGCTCACGCCTGTAAGGGTAGGTAGATAATTTTTCAAGAACAAGTTTTGTATACATTTACGAACATAGTTTTTTAAAAGATCGTACTAACTTTGACTAGAAGCGAGTCTTTTCCAGGCGAAAGTTCCGATTTATTCATATAATAAATCTCCGCTTGCTCGGCTCTGCAACAGAATAAAACAAACACATTATACCTACATCATTTTGTCGCAATGTAACAGGTACGATAAAAATGCGAATACCTATGATAACAAAACTACGTTTAAGCGATTTTAATGTTTGCCATTTACAGTACATATTATTTCCCTGATTTGTGTACACTTTTTATGAATTTATAGTGATAATTAAACGATTTAGTATTTACAGATTGGAAATTCAAAGCGCGTTGAATATTGATTTACGAGGGCAACAAATTTTCGCACATACATAGACAGTTAGATAGATTGTTGACTGTGAGTGTGCTCGTATCTGTCTAAGAAATAAATAAGGCAGGGATGACTTAATAGAAAGATTAACAATTCCGAATAAAATATTCTTGCAAACAATCAATATAATGATTTAGTTTAAGAGAATATACGCTCTGTTTCTATTGAGTGTAAGGCACACATTAGCTCGCAACTAAATCATATCTGTCTTATATCTTTAAGCGAGCAATTCTTCTATATACAACATTTTTTCATAATATTATGTATGCAGCGGGTTTGGTGAGCAAAAAATCGATCTAGTTAGGTTTAATTTTTAGAAAACGCAAAAAAAGTGCAAATTTAGGTCATCTAGGTACTCATATTAATAATCCAACATACTTGTGTGGGTTGTTGTCAGGTCCGTGTGTGCGCATGTGTGCGATGTCGTAGAATATAGCCGTGTTGACGACGTACTCCATGGGCGCGATCACACCGTACGACTCGGGCCCGTGCTCCATCACCAGCGTGTCCGACACGTTCGGGTCGAACATCACCGCGTTCGGTGTCACCAACAGCACGCCAGATACAACGCCCTGGAATTAAAAAAGTTTAATATTAAATTAAGATTTTAAATTTTAGCTTTATACCCTTAATGCCATCCTTAGAGTTGGAATTTCGAAACCCTTTCTTAGTAGTATACCTTCGTCTCACAAAAAACATACACTTCATGTTACATGTCTCTAAAACTAGCAGTTTTAAGCTGTGCATTGATATAAATCACACCCTCATAACGATAGGGGCTCAATCAAAAAAAAATTATTAATCGTAATCAGAATCGGCATGTTTAAATTTATAACTTAGGCAGTAGTTTATATTTTACCAGTTCGGAATTCAATGTATTTTATAATAATTAAAGTATAGTTCTTTAAGGTTGTGCATTGTCGATAAGTGTTAAAAAAAATTATACTTGTTTAAAAACTAAGTGTAGAAATACATTTTGAGGCCTGTCTTATGATTTAAAAATTTTTTTCGCAAATTTAGAGTTGAGGCCCTTTCGTTCTCAGGGTGCAAATAATAACATTTCAAATAATAGATGATAATAATGTATGACAATATTATATGATTCATGTCAGTCAGTCAGGACTCATTTTATATTTATGGAAGAATAGCTGTGCCCCGGTTTTACCCGCGTAGACTTAAAACAAGCCTAAGTATAATCAAAAAGAGATTTAGAGAGAGAACATTAAAAAAATATGCTAGGACCGTATATACTTTTATATGCATTAAGTGAAATACTGTTGTGGCATAACAAACAGACACTTCAATTGTAATTATGTGTATTTGTATATAGATACGTATAGATACAATCTCTATTTCAAAATTATAAATTAAAGACATAGTATCAAGTACTTATAAAACCCAAATCTGGTCTAAAACTTGTGATAGATAAACCATCTGTGATGATATCAGTGATAGCATATAAATTCATTTGTTATCTTACAAGGCGGATACTTTTAAAATGTCTAGCGATTACAGGTAGATAGGTAATAAATATTTCGACTAAACAAACATGTCATAATTTACAAAGAAAAGTTACAGAAACATATTTTATCAATTAAGAAAATATCTTCAAAGCATGTTTCTTCGTTTTAACTCTGATATAAACAAGATCAACCAAAATCCTGATTAAAAACAGTAGCTATGAGCATTTTACTTGTAAATCTGTGTCTGTTTGTAATTCTAAATTAATAAGCGTTTCACTGAATACATAAAAACCAATAGTCAAAAAAATATCTGTCTGTCTGTCCGTTTGTTACGAGTAATCTCTGAAACGGTCGGCGTGATTTTAACGGGACTCTCACTGGCAGGTGGCTAATGTTATAAGGAGTTAAGCTTTTATTTCAGGACAAAAAAATTACCAAGTAACATTGTTTTTATTGTCGACCCTACGCGGGCAAAACCGGTGGTGATATTATAGTAGGTGATTGACGTACTTGTCCATCGGTGATATGTCGCACGTTGATCTTGAGGAAGCGCTGCGGGCCGGTGCTGCAGGCAGGGGCCTCTGGCGACACTGGCCGCAGGCTGTCCAGGATCTCTGCAATGTATCATAACACTATATCAATTCATCCACGTTACAGATAGCCGTGGTGGACTTGAGGTTTGAGCAGTTGCCTGCTACGCAAGCGACGCAAGTTCGAATCCCAGCGGGACCTGTACCAATGAGTTTTTCTAAAAAACGTATGTACAGTGATTTCACACAAGTGATTTACAGCGAAGAAAAATATCGCGAGGAAACCTGCATATTTCTGAGAAGTAATTCAATGACGTATGTAAAGTGTCTGAGACGGCGATGGACTCACCATCTGTCACGTTGGCACTTAAACATCTTCGGTGAAAAGTGAGTGTTGTGATTACAACACCTCTGCCTACCCCTGCGGGAAATATAGGCGTGAGCATATGTATGTATACATGCACAGGAGTTATGACGGCGCAACGAGAATAGTGGGGATAACAGCGCCCAAAAAATGACTACTGCGCATACAAGTTCAGCGCTCAAGACTCGTGATGACATCTATACATACATTTGCTCACGCCTGTATATCACGCCTCTGGTTGGCAGCGACTAGGTTATTTCTACACCTTTAAGGATTAACTTGAATTTGACCTCAGCAACATAAACGCTGAGAATGCGCAAGGTTTAAGAAGATTAGGTTTCTCTAATACGTTACATGATTTTATTGCGCTGGTATTATTGGAGTGAAATTCGTACACGAATGTAGAATTGGGGCTAGCAATAACTAAACTCCGGGCAATGTTACCACATGAATAAAATTACATTATGAATTTCATAACGCAAATTTCAAATGACAAATACAAAAGAATGAAGTGCTTTGCAAAGGTCGAGACAAACAATGCAGGAAACTATAAAAGTACTCGTACATTGTGAAATTTCGATAAATGATATACATTATCGTCAGTGTTTGTTTGTTCAGCTGTGTGATGCAGCACCTATTTGCCACAGTTATCCAACAAAGAACTCAATACTTATGACTAAAACCAGCTAAAATTACGAAAAGCAAATATTATCGCTCAGGTTATGTGAGTGAATGAAACGAATCTTAGGTGGCTAGTTTAGATTAATTGTTATACTAGAGTGCTTAGCCATGGCACTTTCACTAAACCTTTTACACACTTCACTATGACAACGCTTATAACTTTAGAGAAACTGATTGCAAGTCTGAGTAAACTTTTGCAGCACGGCGTTGCTAATTAACGAATAGATCGAATACTATAAATAAATATCTTATTTTGTGATGTACCTAACGTTTAATACCTAGCAAATAAGGTCTGGTCGTCAGAATTTTGATAACAATCCACAATCGCGACAGATTTAGACAAATTCCAAACACGTTAGGAGCTACATATAACTGTTATCAACGCCAATTAACGTACAATACCGAACATATTAACTACTAACCTTGCGGCTGGCCCGGCGACCACATAACAACAAACTGAAACTATTATGCACAATACGCACACAAGTAATCCGCGCCGCGTAGAACCTACACAATGTGGGTTATGGGTTTTATGAGTCGTTAAAAATGTTCAGCCACTCGTTACTGTTAGATAACGAGTTCACCTTTTCACGATTCGATAACGAATGAAAATCTAACATTTCTACTTTGCATATGACACGCAAGTCGAGAGCGGAATGACGCTCTTTTACTCTGACTGTACCGTGATGTGATATGGGTAACGTTTGTGTGTATATATATAACTATATGAAGGAAGTAAACATAGATAACACGATGACATGTGATGTGATGATTATAAACATACCTTTCTCCTGGGCCGGTTCGCTCTGGGCGCCCTGTGTGGACTCCGATGTGTTGTCTCCGCTCTCCGATGGACCGTCCGAGTCCTTGTCTCCATCTGCAAACCAAACAACTCACTCTTCAAACTAAACTCTTACTCACATACGATACCTCACATAAAATAACACTTGTTGATAACTAGAATGATCGCGAAACATGAACGCACCGTGATACCACCGCTTCAGGAATTCAAAACTGAACATTATTGCAATGAGATTGTACAAGAAGCATTATATCGGAACATTTATCGGTTGCGATAGTGTATCTGTAATAAGCACCGGTCGTACTCGGTCGGGTGAAGCCCATCGAGGAGAGTGGAGAGCAGTGCAACGAGGGCTCGGGATCAATTCGGCGTCAATTTAAAATAGAATAGTAAGCGCGCGTAGTGCTCGGTCGCCGGCGCGGCCGCGTCTGTCGCTGTCAGCCGCAAATGTTGCAACTTCTGTTTGCAGAACAAATAGGAGAAACATTTGTTCCACGTCTACGTCACGCATGAATGAATAACATCAAGGCTGATTGTTGTTGTTTTTTTTATACGCTGACAACACCGGATCAACACAATCATATTAAGTGCTCATTGACACCATTGATACGACTGTCACTGTCATATCTCCGACATATTTTGATACGCTTCTAAATATTCATAGCGAACCAAATATAACTAAACTTTGTTTAACACTGTAGGTAGATAGACCACGCTGCATGCCGACTATGAGACAGAAGGATCTGAGTATATATTATCTTCGCTAACTAGCTGAGGCCCGTGGTTTTACACGCGTATGATTAGCAATAAAAACTACCTACTTAGTGATATTTTTTGTAAAATGTGTTTAAATAATAACCTAGTAGCCTTATAACATTGGCTACCTGGCAACGAAAGTCCCGTTAAAATAGGTCCAGTCATTTCAGGAATTAACGTTAAAAAGAAATTTAAAAAAATATGTATTTATGTAAGTACGTACCGCTTTAGCTTTCAAATGCATTTAGTGACAAGCGGCTAATTTAGAATTACAAACAGACACTTATTTTTTTTTACTCGGAGGAGCTCGTGGCAATGTTGCTATTTCGCATATCATTCGATCAGCGAAGTTAAGCAACCCTAACCCTAGCCAGTAATTGGATGGGTGACCGCCAGAGATCCCTCAGTGCCTCTGAGAGCACGTTAAGCCGTCGGTCCCGGTTGCCAATTTATCATCTTTGGCAATGGTTACGGGTCAGTCAGAGGCCTAAAATAATTTGACAACTGGTTTAACACAGATCACAGATTTTCCTCGTAAAAGGGGTTGCGAAGGTCAGAAGGCAGTCGCTTCGTATATAAATCATGTGATCAGCCGCATCGGGTTGAATCAAGTGCCGACCCCAACAATGTAAGGACAGGTTCGATGATGACTTAATTTTTTTTTACTGGTCCCTCAATGAGTGGTACTTTCAGATATTAAGCTGAAAATAACAGAATTTTATTTATCAGTATAAAAACGAATTTCGGATATTTTATAAATTTCGATCACATGATTGGAACGCTATAAACTTGAATGTTTATGCTAAAAGGTTAAGGTAATTTTGTTTTAAAGAATGTTTCGTCACAAACTAGTACTCGGTCGATCAATCGAGCGACAAACCGACAAACGTCATTGATTGTGATAGACCATTGACCTACAAATGTATTTACCGTTGGTTTTGTTCACACCAGACAATTTACTATAATGCTATCGATTTAACTCGGACGAAATTAGCTACCTAATTACAGATATCATCAACTTTATTTATAGCAATATGAATGATCATCAGTGGACCCTATAATTGAGTCCACGAGTGAACATCAGCTGATTCAAGTGCTATAAATGACCTTGATGCTATCTGCAGTTTCGTAGTTAATTTCGTCCGAGTTAAATGGTTCTTTAATTGTCCAGCAGCTATCAATTACGATAACATGGAAACTAATAAGCCTAATAACTTACGTACATTGTACTGCTATAACGAAGGAAAATACTTGTATTAAGAGAATGAAAGTTACTCTTCTTCTTTTATCATAAATATCTATTTATCGCTTATTTATGTTCGTCTAAGAATTAACAAAATTTATATCACTTTTAAAAAATTCAAAAAAGACAATTTTTTTTTATTGTCTTATCCTCCTGTCCCTATCCCATGTTATTTGATGGCGCAATGTGTTCCTCTCTTCCATTTCTCTCTATCAGCCACCTATTTTCAGCAAATTTTATAGACTGTCATCAACAAATTAATATTATACTTGGAAACTATTTCGTAAATTATTTATGTTCTTTAATTATATTTTTTTTTCACTGCTCTCACACTTATTTATTTTAGTTACTTGCTATCGTCTATAATACTAAATTTTGGGACTTTTTGGTGACTGAAACCAGTTATCATTTTTCGAAAATTACAAATAAATTAATTTATGAACGCCACGAGCGCTTTATTGTATCCATAACAGACTCTCAGGGGAGACACAAACAAAATAATTAGGACACTCTCGTGAATTCATCAATTTATGAATGTAGAGATGGGCGGTGTTATTCAAATTTTTATTTATTGTTGGCTTGTATTACAAAAGCTGCCTCGTTGGTTTAGTGGTCGCAAACGCTAAGTGCGGAACACGAGGTTCTGGATTTTCCCGAACTATTTTACTATTGGGTTTTTCCATCTATACTTTCTCAGTAGCAGCCCGGAGTGTGGGTACCCGGTTAATTGCAATGGGCTTATTACTTGGTACTATAAATCCACCCCTGCATGTCTATCCCTTCGGGGAATGCAGGCGTGTGCATAATATGTATGTATGTTGCATCAGTAAAGAATTGATTTAAAATCCTGCTGGTAATAGGGAAAAGTTAAAATATAATTGAACAAATAATTATATTATTGAGTAAGCAGTGCGCACTCCGAAGGTCGAATTTCATAAGGATTTTGATTTCTTATTTCAACATTTTAAGGTGCTCATAAGTTATAATTTTAATTCTTGGTACATAAGTATAACATGTTCTTAAAATAAATATATAAGTACACATGTTCTTGCACATTTATATAACATAAAGCAAATATATAAACAGGAAAGGAAACTAGGGCAAATCTGATACTCAATATATTATTATAAATGTATTAATTCGAATGGAAATTATTTACTATGTAATGAAATGTGCATGATGCCAGCCGAGTTTCTTGCCGGGTCTCGTCAAAAGGCTAGTTTCCGAACCGATGGTCAATTCTTCGACGTTTATAAGCGCCTTAACAGGGCCTAAACTGATGAAATGATTTTCATTTTCAAAAGAAGCCCTAAAATTGTTTAAGGTGTGATAAATTATATGTACGATTCCTGGGATCTTCATTAACACCTCAAGCAATGTTGTTTTCTCTGATTCACAGGGCTCATTTCTACTGTACTGATTGAAAAATGCGGAGTAAAACTTTTTTGATAATCCATTAATTTGTTATAGAGCTTAACTTAAGTTAAGGCTAACTAAATAAAAAATATTAAAACTAAAAGACAGTACAGACAGTTCTGTCGGTGTGTATATTTCAAAACATTGTGAGAAAGAATAAATATAAAATTTTTGAGGATTGGACTTGGATTTTAAAATGTTGGTAATATGGAATATACATTTCTACAAAAACCATAAGGAAAAATCTGAAAACTGGTTTGATACAGATACATTTACTTATAACACAAATTTCTTCACTTAACAGTCTTACTTGTTTTCTTGATACTTGGCTACGAATGAGTGTGTGTGTGTGTGTCTATATATAATTATAAGCGTTACCTTTTCTCTTGTCGGGCACCAAGAGCGTCTGTCCGGGGAATATAAACTGGGTCGCGAGCCTATTCAGCTTGGTCAGCTCCGAGGGGGTGGTGTCGAACCTCGCCGCCAGGGAGGTGAGGGTATCACGGTCACGAACCTGGCGAAACAAACTCCTAATTACCTATTCGTATAGATTCATTTACTTTAATATAATTTAAGAGAGGTAGGGAGGGCATGACGGGATCTGCCGTTCGATATGTGGTAGCCCGAAGGTCCCCAACCTTACAAAACATCGCAGCCAAATAATGGCACCTACGAGTAGTGTTGTATTCCTCAGGTGAATAAGGTCGCTAGTTCTCTATCCAGGGATAGTTGACATTATGTCAGCACAGGGATTTCTAAACGGGGATTCATGAAATGAATTAATTGCTTTATTTTTGGAACATGGCCTTTAAGGGACCTTTAATTTTTTTTCACAAAAACGTTCTTCTTTATTAAGACACTTCAAATCCCTCCACTGCAAGTACAGCGCTTCCTCAAGAGCTTTGAAACCCCACTCAACTCAGGAACACAAAGGAAGCAATAATATCTCTATGTTTATTATCAAGGAGTTCTTAGCGATTTAAGTAGAATATCTTAAGGGTAACGGGAAAGTTCGCAAAGGCGGATCTAGAGCGAATAAGGTAACATTTTTTTTTTTTTTTTTTTTATCTTTATTGAGTATGGAAAGGGAGTTTGTTCAAATTGTGAACATGTCACTCCCGTAAGGTACACATATACAATATGGACAATATTACTTATTACTAATCAACTATAACTAAGGGTGCGCCTTGAGTCCGCTTAGGGCTATTTTATACAGTTTCTTAGCTTCCTGAGAAGTCGGTAAAGCCAACATGCTGTTACACCAACCAACATTGCTCATTATAATATTTTTACTTAAGGCACAATTCAAGGTGTAGTGACGAATTGCTTCAGTCCGGACACACTCCACAAGTATGTGGTGTACATCTTCTACCATATTACATTCACTACAGTGGGGGGATCTTGTTTTACCCATCAGATATTTAAATTTATTTAAGGGAATGTGACCGGATCGAAGTCTGAACGCCATCATTATATAGTTCTTTTCCAAGTCGCACCTGTCGAACCAAGGGAATCGAAGCAGAGTGGGTTGTATGGTTTTGTACCATATACCCCTCCTTAGTGATCTCTCATCAAAATACTCCGACCAAATTTTATGGCATCTTTGTTTTACTATATTAATCACATTAGTGAAGTGAGGTAAGCAACCATAACTGGTGCCTTCTAAGATTGCCTCTTTAGCCAATTTATCGGCTTCTTCATTACCGTCAAGGCCGACATGAGATGGTATCCACTGTAACACAATTTTTTTTTCCTTCTTCTGAAACTTACGAATACATTCTATAATATTATAAGCTATTGGAATGCCTCTAATTAGAGTTGTACATTTTTCGATATGTTGAAGGTAAGGTAAGATAAGGTAACATTGAATTTATCTATGAAAGAGCTCAAAATGCCTTAGCTTTAACCACTTTTATTGCGATAGTTATTCGACTGAGGAACAGACACAGATATCTCCAGAGACATCACAAATACACATCAATACCTACCCCAAGAAATAAGCTGGGCAAGGTTCATAATTGACGAATTTCGTCGCGTATTAGTGTGGAAGGTCAACACAGTTTGAGCCGTTATATTAGGAATTCGACCACAGGCCGCCTCCGAAAAAGTACCAATATATATCCAGCCTCGTTAATACGTTGACACGTCAAAACTAGCAGCACAGTTATCAGACTCACAGTCGAACTAATTTCACATCAATAGTTGAGATTACGGCCCTTTGTTTTGTTCACAGTGGAAACTATTCTCGGCCTAAATCCAAAAGAATGAGATTGGCCGTGAAGAAAAATAAGTTTATATAAATAAATATGTAAACAAAAACTCACCGTATACGTCATAGTCTTTATCGGCGGCGGAGGCGGCAGTCTCTTGGCATGCTCGTCTTCATCTGCAACAAGTATTATGTATGTCAATCTAATGTCACATAGAACGGAGGTTGGGTACCTACTTGTCACAAACACGCCGTAAATTTTACTACCAGAAAATTAAATTTGCAATTAACAGTCACTTTTATCGTGAAATACGCGCTAGGACGCCTTCCGATGTGAAATAAAATACGAATTTATTATCAGCGTTTCATTGCCTTCGCCATTATGTACGGCGCAAGCGGTTGGTTCAACATACGTTTCGCATTGGGCAATTTCCATAGTATTTATTTATGAAACATCATCTTTGTGTTCATTATAGTTATCTTACGTAATTTTTTTACGAATTTTCCTGTAAACACGGAAAGAGATGAGGCTTAAAAATCTAATTAATTACAATTTATATCCAAGTTTGCAAATCATTTTCTGGTTACATCTGCAAAATTAATCCTCACAAATATTTCAATCTATCTGTGCTGCTTATGATTGGGTAACGTTAACGTGTACGGAAAATTACATATTTACAACATTTTAAGATAACTCATGAAGACACCTATCATACTTAGACTAAAATGTTTGTTTGTTATACTTTTTTCAATATGAACTGAACTGAATCAATGTTGGTGTAGTTAGTAATGCAACTTTCATCGTGTAGAGCCCTTTCTCAGTCCCTGGATCATGTGTGATTCAATCGTGTTCTGAATGAGAGGGGGCCTACTCGCTTTCTCCGAAAAATGAAGCTTCGGCCGAAAGTTCGCAAAGTTCCACGGGTCTTATTAGTTCTAAAATTACGTCCAGACGTGTTCTACTAGAATTTTTTTTGACGTTATATATTCTAAGCCAAACATTTTTTTGATAGTAACAAAACTATACTGGCTCTATGATAGCTACGTAACATTTTCATTCGTTTGCGTTATTTCGTTTTCGGAGAACACGAGTAGACCGTGGTATGACATAAGATGTATTAAGAGTATTAATATTATTATTATTTCTTCTTTAAATATCATGAACCATTAATCGTAGAAAAAACATGCATTTCAGTCATGCTTTTCGGCTGGAAACTGATATAAAATTATTGAAACCCATAATAGCCTCGCTACAAATCTTTTTTTCACGCGGACGAAATCACGAAAATATAAAAAGTTGCACTGAGAAATATTTTAAACAGGTAAAATATGAACAGGCGATCAGATATTCTGGAGTAACGTAAACATGTGTGAATTAACGAAGCTAGTTGGTAGATACTATCAATTAATTTGTATGTGACTGCATCAACAGCCGGATAGAGTTTAACGGCTGACATGTTTATTTTAAAAACATCTTCGCGTGCCAAAACCGATTCCATGGAACATCTCAAAACTCAGACGCAATAACACACAGTAAATAATAATTGCAATAATAAAGAGACACCTCCATATTATAAAGTTGGTCAAGTGCGGGGATTCTCTCACCGAGGATTCCGTAACAACACGACGATTTAGAATTTACAATTTACCTTCATAGTTTGAGTCATCAAATGAACCGTCAAAATGTTAAAAAAATATTTATATTATGTGCATGTTAACAGCATGATTAACTTTGTTTCCTCCTTAAACTATGTAGTACCTAATATCAATGATAGCAGTTCTATTTGTCGCGTCATTTTCGTCATTAGATTTTGCTCTTAAGCGACCGTTTATAAATATTACTAATATTAAACTAACTGTTAATGACTACTAAACATTTTATTACTAAGGGAGTGACGGACAGATCGAAGGAACGAGAGTACGAGGGTTCCGTTTTTATCTTCTACGTAACTCTAATAAAATAAAAGCTCATGTCTACTTGATTACATTTCATCCGAGTTTCTTAGAAATAATGTATTTGATTGCGTTTTGTTTATGAAATACACATTTTACATTACCATTGCCATCAACGTCATATCCATAAATTTTTATTCATGACAAAAAAATACTAATACCATTTTATTTACACTGGGAAATATTAGAATTCAAGATTTACTGATAAATTACTACAGACATGAATGTATTCCCTAAGTAACTAAATAGTTGATAATAATTATAAATAGAAGAGAAAAGATAATGACAAAGAACCAAATGTTAAAATGAATAATTATTAAATCATGACATTGACCAAATGACACTTAGTTTCAGTCTTGAGACCTGTCTTTCAACTATAATAGATGATGCCCTGCCGCTTTATTCACTAAGGTTTCTCAACGTCAAACTCGACGTCGAGCGTTGGTTTCAATCATAGAAAGTTGATGCATAATATACATAGGGATAAGGTTTAATTTCGTTTCTAGGCTGTACCGATTTTAACGGGATTTTCCCGGGCAGACAGGTGATATAAAAAAAATACTTCAAAGTAACTTAGTTTTTATTTTTGTAGAAATAAATATAATATGCGAATTGTAATTTAAGAATGGGTAATATTATGCAATTTAATTATATACACTTATAACCATTACTAGGGAATTATCGAGCTAATAATGATCTCTGCAACTAGTAACAATCTTATGGCATAACACCTAGTTGCCAGTTTTGTAGCACATGCCTTTTATAACACTTATGTATCATCCTCATGGTATAACTATAGGAGGTTTACATAACAAAGGGTTTAGTGGCTAAAAGTCACGAAATTATTCGGAGTAACTTTGAATTGCGCAATAAAGAGACAATAAAAAGCTTGTCTGCATTTTATGGGACACTGTTTAATGTAAACACACGATTTGTCTATTATTTAAGCCAAGAATTCATATTATCAGTATAAATATGTATAACAAAATTAGCAACAGAGCGTTGAACTATACATTTATTTCGGGGTTTATGTAAGATTCGTGTTTTATTGTTGTTATGTAGCCAACCTTTTATTTTATTAATGCACACACCTGTTTTTAATGTTAACATTTTTTGATACGTTATGGCGTTATCGGTTAAATTATAAGGGTCATAATGCGAATAATTTAAATTAGGTAATGTAGTCTCACCTCTATGCACTGCGTCGAACCTGCCCTCGACTTTGGAGCGCAGCGTCTCCAAGTCGAAGGGCGCGCCGAACCCATGGTCCACCGAACGACTTTTAGACCTGTAAAATACAATTAAGATGTAAGCATAAACACTAAGGGTTTGCCAGTTAGACGAGTCAAGGGTCGAGATAAAAAATAAGTAGCGAGGAATGTAGGGAAATAAATTACTTCCCAACAAACGAGACAAGGGTTCATTAAATATAATATCCTTGAAACTTACATTCAAACATCTAATGCTGAGACGAGCGGTACACTGAAGTTTCTATAATACTTTAGTTAATTGGCTTAACAATAATGTTGTTCCAGAATAGAACACTGGGGAGTATGTACAAGGTTGAATATTCCATCAATGTGTACGCCAAGCCAGCAGGGGCTCACTCACCCCCTGGACTCACCGCTCACCGCTGAGGCTCACGTAACGAGCGCACCGATACCGCGTTCGATTATCGACGTGCAGCCGTAAATATTCCGGGTCAATGTTCACGTAATTGCCCACTCCTAAAGCTAATGTACCAAATAACTCTTGTAGGATGGACTGATACAAATAGAACACGCTGGAACGACACCTCATTTATCTGGTTTTATTCACACGCAAACAGAATTACAAACTTGTCTTTTCCTCACCATTGAAACTCAATCATCATAGAGGTAATTATAATCTAATTAAAGATTCCATGCAGATATCCAAGGCTGTCTGTAGGGTAGGTGAAACTGCAAACGCATGTTCGTTCCCTGGTTCATTTCAGATGTAAGAGGTGTACACATAGGGTATTCCAATTATTAGAATGTATCTTGTATCATATTTAAAACCTGTTCGAAGACCAAGCATAGGTCAATATTAAGGTCAAGTGCCACACTCGAAATAATCTGTGGCATGCATTAGTCATATCGTACCTACACAATGGTCAAACATATTGCCTCGTTGATTTTCATAGCCTCTTACATAGATTATGCAGGATTACACAATTGGGTCAATGCTTATCAAATGAACGGTTCAGTAACGAAACATAAACAATTTTGGAGGCGACAGACAATATTTTATTGGGGTTGAACCATTTTTACTGGAGATCAATGACAATGAGATTGAAAATCAAGACGCGATGGCAATGGAACAAAACAAAGTAATTGAAAATTAAGCTTCGTATGAAAGTTTTCACGGCTAACAAGCAATAACGGCCTTCGAACAACAAATAGTGGAAGCTCGGTACTCTAATGCAAACAACATTCCAAACTTGTTCTCACATAATTTAACATGTACAAAATGTATTAATCTGTGGTACAAAGCACTATTGCAAGTTCATTTTAACACACACTCTCACAAACTATGAAGTACTACAATAACAAAAGCAAATACGTAATTTGGATAACCTGAATTCTAACACAGTGAACGTCGGCTACAGTTTGACAACTATCAATACTGACGAGTTTAAGAAATGTTTACAAAGTACATAAAAGTGGTTTACCTCTTGTAGGCCTGGTCGATGCTCTCTGCGCTTCTGGACAGCTGCTGCGAGGCGCGCCTAGACCTGCATGCAACAGAGACCACGAACTAAACACAGGCTCGCATGCATGCAATACTACATCCTCTTTCAACTGTATTCAGATAATTTTATAATTGTGCACTACATATCCATTACACTGCTGAACTGTCGCATTTCACGAGAGCTCAGTTCCCAGTTAGAATGTAAACAGGAAGCAATTTTATGCAAGCGTTTGTGATTTCATGGATACAAGGTCGATCCCAACCAGGCGTCCGACGACGTAAAACATGGTAACACATTAGCGACTCGAAAATAAATCAACGCACTCTATTTGTTGGTGACACAGTGGACAATTATCTGAATACGGCTTCTTGGAATATCCACAATGATAATTTATTACAGATAACTGTAACAAAGAGCAATTGTTAAAGCGATAATTATTGATTTGTCTGTGTTCAATCATTGTGGATATTCTCGCGGAGAAAAATAGTGCAGCTGGCAAAAAAAAAATTATGAAATAAAAAAATATCATTAAAAAATTGGCAAAATAAATGGAGGGTCCATGCGATAGGTGAATCTGGTAATCATGCAATGCGTGATAATGTATAAACCAAGATTCATTCATTTTGAATGTGTGTGCTTTTAGAAGGTAGTAGCATTTATATATCTGACCTCATATATTTTACAAATGCTTGATCGAGTGACAACGACTGGTGTCTTTAGGATATAGATAGCAACAAGTACAGCGAAGTGGTATCACGTCATGGCAACAACTGTGTTATTAAACACCACAAACAAAATGATCACTGGAAATCGCCGAGTTATCCGTCGTTTCAGACACACCAGTGATTTATAATAGATGTATTTTTCCTTTCTATTGTAGGTACTTAAGTTTGTATATGATATAATCTAATTGGTGTAATAACGACCGGCCCCTGGCGATGCTTAGCGGCAGTACAGATCAGTAGCCTTATTGTTTACAATACACTGAACAAACAAATTAGCGTCAAATGTTGCTACCGCCACATGATTGATAACCGTTTTGAATGTTTTTATCGCATCCCATTATTCATGTTATAATTCACAAAGAAGAAAGACGATTTATGTATACGGCCTATATTTTGGAAACTCGTTATAATAACATGGCCAGGCAGGGAATGTATTCGAGCTGAGATCACAGACAAGCGAAAGTCCAATTTGGGTCTGTCCCTACATTTTCCCGTTTCCATAGCTACGAGACTGGCCTAGAATTTAAAACGAGTAAAAAGCTAAATGGGGAACAAATTAGATCGTGCTTCTTAATTAGAGAAGTTAATGTAATTCCCGGATCGTGACCTACGCGGCACTAATTAACTTAATTATTAGCATTAATTAAAGAAGACATCTAAGTTCAAGATTTTATGTACCGTACATATGCAGTGCAAGCTACGCAAGTTCGCGAAGGGAGGAAGGCTAGGATGTGAGACCCGTGTACGTTCGTTTCTGCAGGTGTCCCACTATTAGCGGGTCTTGGTACACTGGTGTTCATCCGACTATAATCGCTAAGTGGGGCCGGGGGAAGGCGCCGCCCTTGACACTGGGCGGGTGCCAAGCCAACTGTTTGCGACTCGCGAAAATAATCTGGTACCTCATGTAATCGTCAATATTTTAAAGATTTGATTTCAGTTGAAGCTCAGCATTTAGTTGCATGATACACGCGTCTTACATTTCACTGTCGTGAACTTAGTGTTTGTTCATAAACTTCGTTCAGTAAGTAGAAGACGCTAGAATGGTGTAAGTAAGTACTTACTAGGTAAATGTTTCGGTAGTATATGTATTAGCTAAGACAATGTCTGCCAGTAAACAAGTGGCGGAACAGCACCGCATCTACGCAGTACAGTGTGTAACAAGATCCGATGAACTCGATACTACGTATGACAACATTGCAACCTTTCATGTGGTATCTGAACCCATACACGTGTGAAGGTTTTACTTAGATTTAACGCAGAAAACACTAAGTGGGTATCATAAACGAAATAACCATCAAAAAGAAACGATTGGATTTGCTCACGAAAAATCGCGTTTGTTTTTGGGGCTGTCGATCTGTTACAAGGTTAAATATACTAATATTATAATAGCTGAAGAGTCTGTTCGTTTATTTGAACGCACTTATCACTACTGGAATTAATGGTTTGAATTGAAAAATATTTTTGTGTTGGATAGTTCATTCATCAAGGATGACCTTAGACTGTAAAACATCATTCTGCGACCAATAGAAGCGAAGCATCAATGTAAATGAAAATGTGACAAAAATGGAAAAATTCAGTCACAGTTTTTAGTGTTAATCCTACACGGGTAAACCCGCGAGGCACAAGCTAGTTGTTATTTATTCCATTTTGTACAAATTACATTACACTATCATGCACCTAATAAATATATAGTATTAGTCGAATTTATCAAAGGCATTCTAATATTTCAGTGTAACCTCTTTTACGGTGAGGCTTTAGCGGAAAAAATAATTTATATTTATTGCACTGACCTCAGTCAGCATGAACAGAATGTGTAAAAAACTATGGATCGCATTAGTAAAATGGCTTACGTACCAGCCGAATATAGAAGCTATGACTAACCAAATATTACGCCTTGTTTAATCAGTCTGGAGGTGTGACTGGACCAGATTTCAAGATATTCTCAGTTCGCATTCGGTTTTTTGTATTTAATTAATATGTGACGTTGTGACACTAGAGATCTTCTCATTGACCTCTTGATTCTAGAGTACTTGGATTGCGATCATCATCGTCATCTCCCTGGCCTTATCCCATACATTGTTGGGGTACGCAATTGATTCAACCCGAAGTGGCTGATCACCTGACTGCCATCTGACCTTCGTAAGCCCCCTTTTAGTTTAGAATTACGACGCTTATTTAACATAGTTCACATCAGCTCTATACCTGTCTGTATGCAAACGATTTATCGCATTTTCTTCACGCTCTATTATTCATTCTTCACACTCCACATGTTCATTGTATGTGTGTAATGAAACAGCATTAATTAAAACAAGTATAAGGCGGAACAAAGCCTGCGGAAATAATTTCACTTTGATATACTTTACCTCCTCGACGCGTGTAATGATAGGACATGGAGAAATATGAACACGGTGTCCATTAATTGTATAGCCTTCGTATTAGCATTCTTAATAACACGTACATTAATGCCATGAGAGCGGATTAATGTGATTATTGTGCAACTGCTGCTTGTTGCATTGTTGGTAATAAGACAGTTTTTGTATCAATTAACTTCGAAGAAAATTACGTGTGCGAAGCTTCCCGTTCCCTATTACAATGTTGAAGTTATTCTACGAGTAAAGCTAAATTGCGCGCCCCTCCGCTTAAATTCGTATTGTGTTGTGATATTCTTAAGAGGTAAGTATGTTAGTGGAAATGCTGATGAGGCTCACGTTTTTGCTTATACCTACGATCTCTTACAATGGCATCGTAATATCTTTGTTATGATTTCAGATAGAAGCAACTTTTATATATTGCAAGTATTAAAAACACGTGGTGTGGTTAGTATCAAACGCCAAGTCAAATGTACCAAATCCCATTGCATTAGCGGCTTCAAGTGGGTGTGCTAATGGCTTGATATTACACTAACAATATCCATTTCCATTGACTTTATTAGCCTGCCATTCACCATCAGTACAAACAAAACATCAAAATGTTTATCGGTACTCATTGTTATCAATGTGTTTATCATTATCATTACTAAATACTGAGTCATTGGTACAAGGAAATCCGTGGCAACAACGTGAAATAATACACGGAGTCGTTCCGTTGAACTGCCTATTTTACCAAAAAAGGAATGGATTGTCTCGTAAATTATCATACTTTGCAATTAAGTTAATGCTTCCCTCATTACTTCATTATTTACGGATGCTCTATACTGGCGAGCAATGAGTCTGATGAAAAGGAAAAATAAAGCAATAATCATTATTAACGGTACCCTGAAGATGTTAACTGTAAGTTGGTTTGTGTTATTGGCAGTTTTAGGCAGCGTTAACCGCAGGTTTCGCTTGACCGCTGCTCGAAACATTGAATCGAGGAAAGTTTGGGATGGTGTTCGTTGCATTGTATGTTATCACACAATATATTTTATGAGAAAAATATTTAAAGCTGAATGAAGAGTGTTTGTTTGCTTGAACGCGCTAATCTCAGGAACTACTGGTCCGAATATACAAAATATTTCAGTGTTAAATAGCCCATTTATCGAGGAAGGCTATATATCATCACGCAACGTAAACGAAGTCACGAGTTAGTTAGCGTTAGCCCAAAGTAACTATGCCACGCGGACGAAATCGTGGGCAGAAGCTATTTTTATTAGATATGCTATAAGGATTAGATGTTTAATTATTGAGGAAGTTTTAATATTATATTAATCCATATAGGAGGTTATTGTTCTACTGGTTGTTCGTTAGGAAGTAAGTTCTTTGCAAAAACGCGCGCGTGCGCACGAATTTTTTTTTAAATTTCAGAAACACTAACTATTGAACAATACCACCTACGATACACGCCTATATTTCTGGAAGAAAAGTAGCCTACGATGATACACACCAGCTCCTTATCTATTCAATTTCAAGCATCATAAAATCACGTGTATCCATTACCCTATTATATAGAATCTATAACATTAAGTGCAATTACACGCATCATGCATTACTAGCGGCCATAGTTTTGTTTACAATAACAATATTGATGTGTTTAATTAATAAAACAAATATCTGGTTGTAAATATCTGTCGTATTGTAATGATATTTTATGAGTTTTTCAGTGCCTGAAAACATGTTCGAATCGATGTTATCCATAAATGAAACCTAGCTAGATCTATTTTTTGCCCCTGAAATCCCCTACATGCAAAATTTCATGAAAATCGTTGGAACCGTTTCCGATTATATGTATACAAGAATTGCTCGTTTAAAGGTATAAGATTAGCCAGAAGCAATAACTTGCCACATTTTGCCATTATCTCGTGAAGGTATTGTAAATAAGACTAAAGCATTGGCGTGGCTAAGACAGCGGGTCGTCGACGTCACCATTGGTTTGTAGCACGTTTGTAGGCGTGTCGACACGCTACGCGCGGGTTGCACAATCGTCACAACCGCATTTCGTGTGGTTTCTATCTTCGATACACGCTTGCTCACCGGCAAACCCGTTCCGCTGGATTTCTACACTCTTATTCATTTATTATCACATCACACGGCCAGTATTTAAGAACGAGCTTCATATGTTTATTGATATAAGTAGGAATGTTTTTTTTTCAATCGCCGAATTATAAAAACTAATCAATCGGATAATGTTTATACGATTTTAAAAAACGGTAATGTTTGTAAACTTTCCGACTTTAAAATACTCCGTTACTTATAAACCTCACAGGCTGCGAGTGGTAACTAATAACATAGAAAAGTATGTTTAAGCGACTACTGAAAAATCACGGTCTCAATAGTATGAAACAAGTAATGTTCGGAGGATAGTCATGTTATATGCCACTATACCCTTCTTTTTGCCTCGCCGTATATAATAAAATAAAGTGAGGTCGCTCGTAGTTTGATATCGTCAAGTGTAATGTCATGTCAGATACGAGTATTAGTTTATATTATAATTCCTGATGGTGATGTGGCTGATACTATAAATAGCATCACTGTACCAATCGTCACTTAAGCACGTGATAATTATAATTGCTAAACTTTTCCATTAGTTACATAAGATTCACGCGCATTCACATGCAGTCAAGCACTCTAGCCTCTAGCCAGAGCAATTAATGTTAAACAACGTTATTAGCGGTTATCTAAATTCACTTGAGCATCTACTTCTGTAATCAATACTATGATGTAAACAGGCATCTGGACGGTGCTCGTTATAGTGATGCGCGATTGCGAGATGTTCAACAATCGAAACAATCGCAGTCGATCAAATTCCATCGAGTCGACCATCGACTCGCCCTAGCGATGATACAATGGAGAGGTTTCGATTTTTGAGGCTAGCGATGAGCTGGAGTCGCGCCGAATCTAGTCGAATGGAACCGACCTTCGGCCGACCCTATGCATCGTACAGTCTTCGATGAGTGGCGACTACACGCTACCATCGAAGAAAACAATCGCGATTAACCTCTCCCTATCGCGCATCACTTATCATAATGAGGAGAGCGCGTGACATATCACAAGACGCATTGAACACTGCCCTAAATATTGTATTACAAGCTTAACACATTAGTCAACATTCGTATACAAAGTGTGCACAATTTAAAGTGCACACACTAGTATTTAAAGAGTATTAGTCATTACGAAACTTTCAAATGAAATGTACGTAATTATTTTTAACAACACTTAGAATTTTGAAAGAATTGCTGAAATACAAAATATAACTATGTCGGGCTTCATCTATCCTTTATTAAAATAACAGCTTGTATTGTAGCGTATTGTTTGATGAACTAAAAGAAAGGAAAGCTAAAATGATATGTTTTCTTTTCTTATGTGCTGTGGTTTTCTTTCAATAGAACAATGGAGATTCATTTTTAAATATATAAGAGGAGTTAGTTATTCGTTCCTCGGGGCTGGGAGTGTAAATCATAGTGTGACATCACTGCACATAAGTTTTAAAGCGAAATCAAATATTCATTGGTGAGCCAAACAACTGGGAGAGGTTACGTCCACCCTTACAAAGAACATAACTTACTAATTCATGGTGATTCAAACATAAACAGTCCCAGAAAGTTAGCCTCTCAGTGCAGGCGCGTAAAAAGTTTGATCCACAATTAATCTTAGGACATGTTTAGAAACATGGATCCTTCTATTTCAGTCTTGAATACTGATAGCTAGTCCGGTAGGTATAAATAAATTTGAAGTGTTTTACTCGAGATTCTAAATTAACAGCTTTTCACTCAATGAATATGAAAGTATACGGTATATACATAAAAAAAACAATTTATAACAATAAATCTGTCTATTTGTCTGTTCAAGTTATGTCTGAAACGGCTGGGCCGATTTTATCGAGACTTGCTGGCAGATAGCCGATGTTACAAGGCTATGAGTATGAGGCTTTTGTTTAAAAAAAATTAGGGTTCTGGGAAATAAAGCCACCCAAATTACTACGCGGGTGAAACCGCGGGGCACAGATCGTAGAAAATAAAGGATTAATTGAGTCAGCGAAAATAAAACAGCCCAGTAACCTCGAAATAAAACTAAAGTTGATCTGATTAATATTAGTCTCTGAATTGGGGCAAAGTCACGGGTAAGTGTTGATAAGTGCATGCGCATTTATATGACCGTGTGCGCCAGAGGAGGCAAATGCCACTGTTGGTGTTAGATGCCAGTTGACCCTAATGACTACAATGGCCTTCTAGGCCGAGCAAATGCACCTTAGTACCAAGCATAACGCACCTTTTACACCGACTACATGTACGATACGATATACACTAGAATACAACAGAACTAAATTTCGCGTTAGTTTAAACGCGACTCGACCAAATACGCCTACAATATTTTCGTAAACCGTCAGTTCGTCGTCTAAATAGCGCTTGACTCTATGAAACATATTTTCATTCGCTGAACTCGATGAGAATCATTAAGATTGATGAATCATTCGGGTAAATTAAGTAAATTGATCTCTATATATCCCATCTTCAGCGTAATCTAAAACGTTTCCGTCAGTTTGTTTGGTCAGGGAAATGTCAAACCTTCATCAAAGAAGGACCCGAAGTCGATATTCAGCAACTGGAAGTAAATAGTTGTCATCCAAGTAAAAAAATATTAAGTTTACTTTCAAAAAAGTACAAAATAAGCTTCACAAAAATATGACTCACACTTAAGTGTATAAGCAAGTACAAAGACGTTTTTGGCCACGAACAACTGGTTAAATGTAGTAATGTAATAATGTAGTTTTATTACAGCATTATCGAGGAAGATGAATTAAAAAAAATGGATAACATATCTACCTAAATGATTGAACGAATATCTTTGTCATATAAATTTCTAATATGTTATTGATTAGTGGTAAATATTCTTGTGTGAAAGCGTATACAACACGATGAGGTGCGCACTGGTGTGTACTCACTCATCCATCAGTCTCGTCCGCTAATTGCGGAGCTTACAATTAGTAGAGTGCCGTCCGCAAACGAGCGCAATTGGCGCAATGGGGAGGAAATGGACATTCATCCTCGAACACCTATATGAGCACGTACACATTCAATTAGGTTCAGGGACACACTGCAAAATAACTACTTCAACTAGTTAGATGGATTCCAAACCACTCATAACGCTAGTAGGTACGTCCCTACTGACAGTTTCGTTACATATTTGGATTCTAAAGCGATGTTTCTAATAATCGAAAACACTGGAAATTTCGTCAAACACGCCCGACATAGCTTGCATAACCGTTTATAATCAATTTATCTCAGAATTTGTAATTAAGATGCGTTGCATATCCACTCGCGTACTTAACGTGTCCAAAAATGGTGCGGTTACACATCGCGGGTGATGCATTAAATATGCTGCAGTATAAATTATACGTATGTATATTCACGTACAACGGCCGTGCTTGATCGGTGCTAATGAATTTGCAATGAAATAAACACGCTTATGCGACTTGTGCCTCGGGAACCAGTGCATGAATGCGACCGTCCTTGTACGAGACAACATTACCACCGCTGCGCCCACACATCTGGGTCAAACTCCTTCCGCGGTCCAATCGGAAGGAAGCGATCAATACACATCAAGATTAACATTGATATGCTCAAGTCCTAACGGATAATAGTTGATCATGCGCTACAATTTAATAGGTACTAACATCGTACACGATAGACAATTTTAATGAATTAACATCACGACTAAAATACTATCTAAAGCAATATAACTGAAATATTAAGATTACGAAATGTTTCCGTTTGCTCTTCAGGTACATTTTAGGTAAAATTTACTAATCTAGTTTTAATATTTATAATACCAATCTATTGTTTAAACTTGCCTTAAACAAAATTGGATAATAGCCACACAATACTATAAAAGTTGAATAATGAAGCAATTTTGGACAAACCCAACATTGGGTTGGGATGCCGGGACCACAAAAGGTAGGTATTAGCGGCCAGGCAGATACTGTTGTATTGATCGTTATGGGCAGACTAATCCCGGGCGGCGGTATTTTTGCATACATTAATATAGTACACAATATAGGTCCGTATACACGAGAGCAGACGACTTTGTCTGGTGACCCTGTGCCGCACAATGAGTAGGCACACTAAGCGGCAAGTAAGGCCCACCTATCATTGAACAATGGAGGCATCGACATGAATAGCACTTGAAACGGATTTATATCGTGAATTTTCACTCAGAGTGTTTTATTGCCCGACATGTTACCATGTACAATTCCATCGACCAGCGAAATTTCAACAAAGCAATAAAATTGAAATTCATTTTGATTTTGGTCTCATAAATCTATGTCACAAACCCAAATTCCACGTGAGATATAAATCATGTTAAAAGGAAATGTAATAGCTGTAGGTACGCGGTGAACGGAATCAGTGTGTTCGAACGAAACAGCAGAGGATACGGCCGTTATACCATTGATCTTTTACACTTTTATACAGTCTCATTAAGTTCACCATGTGAAATCTCTTCTTACCCTTTCCATGACCTCTGAGGAAGCCGTGATGATATACGAATTCCAGAGAATACATTTGGCTAGATCACTATTTCACAGGTTTGTATGTTGTTAATAACACGTATTGGCGTTTATTTACTTTGCCAGATGAAGCAAGTCCAGCATCTGCATTAGTTTATAGTGAGATTATGATCAACATTAACGTGATCACATTGTTTACTTAAAACTACACGGTGAGTCGTAACAATCATCATAAATCATTATAGCGTGCACTAATATAGATAAAGATAATAAATTATTTTCCTTACGTGCCAATTGGCATATGGCTAAACGTAAATTCACAGTTAATTGATCTTTATATAATTGATGATACATCGAACTATTTACAAAATAATTAAGTGCGTTAGTGATAAAAGATTTCACTACCCTTCTCCAGTAAGTAAAAAGAAAAAAACTTTTATTCGTGAGTTTCAGATCTTGCAAGTAATGCTGCTTTATTGAATTCTATATTAAGCAAGTAGCTAGATTCAAATGGAGCGCGCATAAGTGCATCACGCGCATCTGAGTGCCAAACGGACATGCAGTATTCAGTATTTACACCCGGGAGGAGCTAGGAAATAGACGATGAAGTCACGGCCACTCTCGACAGACCACGGTCCATGATACTGGTGGAGCAGACAAAACAACTGCGAGACAGATGCGAGACGGTGCTAAATATTTTTTATTAAAGGCGAAGAGTGCGCTGTGGTCACTGGATGGCCCAGTGCCAACTGATGAATAAATCACATTGTTTTCCAAGGTTTGTTTCATAAAACATTGTGGATTTAGAAACAAACTTGTGGTTCGGAAATCATAAAACATTTTGTCTCGTAACTAAATATTCAGGAACAATTCCGTTTATGTTTCCAGAAATCTAGGAAAAACATATTGTTTATTATATTAACTGCTCAAAACTAAACCCGTATTCTGTTACGAAGAGCAAACACAAACAACCTTGACGATGAATAGTAATTTTTTGAAACATATCAATTGAATCTCATATTATCAAAAATATTAATATTAGATTCCGACTTCAATAAAGAAGCGGAGACTTTAAAGTTTTAATTTGGCAAGTACATAATAAATGCCGACTACAAATCAACCGCCGTCCGGAAGCATAGCCGCCGGCGCTAACATCTATTCGCTCTTGTCTCGTGAAGGAAGGCCGCACACACCAAAATCTTATTTATTTAATGATATAAATAACTTTTGTATGTGGGTCGAAATTGACATGCAATATGTTAATCAAAATAAAGCCGTTGGTATTTATCATAACTCTGAATAACTACTAATAGCATACCATACAATATAAGACAATACATTAATTTGAAATTTACATTTTAACCTACCCTGTGGTCTTTTTAGGGTTCATTGTCTGTATAAACCTGTGGGGAGAGCGAGTGATCATGCTCATTGTGATGTCATGCCTGGGGAACCGCGGCTCCAACTGTTTTAGTTGGAACCTTGTATACATACTACAATGTGCTCGAAAACTCTAATTGCGTGATTTAGGTTCTCGTGTATTTATACTCAAACTTTGCATTTGCTAGCAAGTATCGCCATATACGAGTATGTAGCGAGTGAAGAAAAGCTGCTACATCCTCTGTTTAAACCTAAATATTGTATCTGTAACTGTCCAGTAGATTTACGGAGATGCTGACTCAAATATATAGTCAGAAATCATATCGAAAAATCGTTAATTTCTAACTTAAACCTACTCAACCGAATCATACGATGTACGAAGAAACAAACAAACATTCATTTAAATAAGCGAAAATGTCTACGACCGACCACCAGCGACACACATCTCCTTGATATAGAGCCTCATTATTTACCACCTATTGAGAGAAATGATCCTCGTCACAAATCTTGTAAGTAACAAGATTTGTGACGAGGATTTGCCTCTATCTAATGCTTTAAGTGTAACATCGAGACCTGTTATAAAAACCATAAGGATAAGAAACAATCCTGTTCAATGTTTGAGTCACGTTTACCGACACAATGAAATGGGGGTGTACCGCGGTACCGCTCACAAATGTAAAAGGTGAACGGACGATTGCGGAAACAAGCTGCGCAGAGGCCAGGCGACGTAGACATGATGAAAGCGGTGTGCCCTATGACGTAGCCTGCTGGCAGGTGAGTGCGACCACGACCACAGTTGCGGCTCTCATAGAATCTCATTTTAATAATCTGTGTTAGTCTGCCGTACGACCAAAGAACCACGTGGTATTGACGCCTACACTCAGAGTTATTACTGTTACCGCTATTTATCTCCTTTGGCCACATTTGGCCATATGGAAGCATATTTGATTATATTTACGGAGCGCCACCGCATTAGTGGGCCACATGCGGAAGGTCAATGCAAATTTAACAAATAAACAGATTTGTCAAACAAATTGATAAATCAGCTTGGTACTATTGTTTCATCTCTTCATCTGTTCCTATGAAAAATTGAAAATGAGTAAAATACATATAAATAACATTTACAGGTATTTTACAGTAAATTAAATAGACATTTCATGCTATAAGAAAGTATTTTATTACATTTGGGATGATTCCAATATCCAAGAGAATGATATCGAAATCGAATCAGAATGAGACGAGGGCAACACCGTCGGCAACGTGACTAAAGAAAGTGATGTCGAAAACATTCTTATTTGTGTTTGTTTGACACTTATTTATTACACAAATAAGTAACACACGTTATCAAATAGGTCTTGAGAAATCGTGACGAAATTAAGACGATAATGCGTTAAACAAACTGCGATTTGAGGATAGCTTTTGGCAAAATATTGAAGCGCGTGTCTTTCCATTTTGAACAATTATGTAATTTATGTGTGAACTGGCAGTACAGTAAAATTTTACTGTGGGAGAGGAGGTGGGACTATATTATTGCCTGGAATATTGTACAGGGAAATTCAAAGGATAGTGGTTTAATATAATCTGAAGTCCTTTGAAGTTCTCAAGTTCGCACATTAATGTTATCATGTAATCTATGTGTTCGACATGGCAATTTCATGTCTTGGCATAAGGCAGCATAGTTTCAAATTGGACATTATAATAAAGTCGTTGATTGAAAAATGTATATACTAATTCATGAACAAAATTGTACATCACATTTTTCTTCTGTATCTTTACATGGCTTCACTGATATGATTTTGCTGAATATCGGTGGAGATAACTTGAACACTAAGTTAGGGAACAATAGATAGTACTAGACGTCAGTTTTACCAATAACACGTATAAAATGCAGTCGCAGGTAAAATCTAGAAAACTTATGTAAGACATGTAACATTTTGTAACGCACAATAAAAAATATTCTTGATACCGATCAATGCGTTTGACTGTGACGATTAAATTGGAAGCCCTATAGCTGAATGTACCGACAATTACCTAGACTTACAAGACGTCATTATTGCGACATTATAACGGAGGCTTTGACTGAGGTTAGACTTCTGTTATTTCACAGATTAGTATGGGATTGTGGTGCTCGGTAGGACTTATACAAGCACAAACAACCAAGATAGGAGAATCTCAATAAATAAGTACTTTGCTATAAATTAAATTAATATTTGTCGAAAAAATGATCACAAGATAACAATTACACACACGGCCGTAAGTCTAGATAGCGTTCCAACTGATTTATCAAGATCACTACTTGTAAATATGTCACGTACCTTCTGACATTGTACACAAAATACTCATATATTTAGTACATGCGTAGTGGAATTTTTCGAGAGCAGTTTAATAAATAGTAATTCTTGTTTCAACAGGCAGTAACCTACGACTTAAGTTTCTTTTAAAGATAGGACATGGAATTGTTTGCTACCTTAAGAAATATATTCAATTCGATTTAAATTTTGATTCATCAATCATTGAAATGTTTCGTGTCTGTCTTTAATGTAATTTTATATGTTGTAGGATTTATATCCCCAACTGTTTTATGTAAACATTATTTTGATAGGTCGTAAATATAGCCTAGAATAACATAGAACATGGAACTATTTTTCATTCAACAAATATTTAAATGGAACAATAGCTACATTATATGATTTATAGAAAAGTTCCAGTAACTATAACACTTATCCGTAAGTGCAGCACACCTAACATTATATATAAAGTCAACTGTTTCTAAGAGGTCAAGGGAATCTGGTGTCATGGTGCCAGAAGTATAATTACATGCCCTTAGCTATGTGTGCATTACCATTCTAATTCCTTAAACAGTATAAAAACATTATAACGCATTGCAGCAATGTACTTTAGTAACATGTCGATCGACACAACCAACACTATTGAAACATTAAAATGCTGAGTAAAACGATCCAGTTAATTGTTAAACACTCGCATTTGATTTGAAAGTCTTTTAATTGTGGTTGACATATCTATCAGTACCTGTTCTTCAGCATGTTGTCTGGCACGAAGACATTCCACCACGAGGGTCGCTTCTGTCGTATATAAGTGGGGATGTCACTCTCCTCATCTGTATCGTTTCCTCCTGACTTCCGTCGCTTCTTGCGCTCGAGCTGGAGCCGCGCCGCCCACGAGCGCCGCCGGCCTTTCTCAGTGGGCCCGTAAGCATCTCCCATAGGCACGGCGAGAGACGCCCGTCGGGGTACCTCGGGCGGTGGGGTATCAAAATCGGTCATTTTTCTATAGCGCTCGGCGAATGTTGCCTCCGACGCTCTACGACCATTAGAGGTGTTGGAGCGAGGGGGCGGTTCGACGAGGGCATCAGTGAATGCCTCTTCATCATCAGTATCGGGTGCTGCTGGCTCCTCGCTGAACCGCCGCGGGGTCTCGTCGACCGCCTCCTGCAAGCTAGCGAGCTGCAGGCTGGGACGATGGTTGCGCAAGCGCGGCATGCGCCCCGGCCGCCCTTGTAGCCGCGCAAGTGCTAGCGGCACTGGGGATTCGGTGAGCGTGGGCTCGCTTCCACTCATGTTTTCGTATCACAGTAACTTGTACACTTGTTGGAACGTCAACACCGCACAAAATTTATGGAACCTGCATAATATATCACGGCTCCTTCATTTTCGAATAATACCGTTCGAATACTTCGAGAACACTTAAAATACTGTCTCAGTATTTATTAGTTCTGCTGTTTCGTAACTGTCGTACACTAACTCTATAAACTGAAAATATTATAACAATATTCGTATTTAACATCTGTTTCGCCAGTGCATTCGTGTGATAAACTCATTACCAAAAGTATTATTGTAACCATTCAATTTATTTACAACGAAAGTAATGGAATGAAAACGTTATTTTCGTTTCAAAAGAGAGCAAAGTTTAAATAAACACGCGCTCTGCTCCGAATTAAAACCCCGAGGCGCAATAATGTAATCAAAGTAAACAACGGGGAAAACGTACAGGTTTCTGCTTCATTCTTACAGACGAACCCAAGGAACCGTGTACCGCTGCGGGTTATTAAACTTGCTAACGTAACGCTTGGAAAATTTTAATTATATTTTATTATTAAGCTTTATATTCAATTTCTATGGTGTAAGGACTTGTCTCTGTGGTTAATCGATTACTTGCTGACTCATCATCTTTTTGTTAAATGTCGTCTGCTGTGACAGCGGAACTTTCAATGGACTTTGTTGGAATTTCCGACAAATGTAGTCTCTTCTCTTCATGATGGTGCGAAAGCTAATCAGCGCTTATTAACCAAAAACACAAGCGGATTCATTTGGTGGTGGTTTAGCGGTTCTTGTATCGTTATTTCTAGCATTGATCTATAAATATATTTTATTTGCAAGAAAACGAAGCGATAAGTGACGGCGCTAGTCGCTATGCCTTATAAGCAGGTGGTTGCAGCTTTCGCAACTGCATAGTCTGTCTGCCATCGACTTGATCGCGATGAAACGGTTGAGGGGAAAGTTAACGTCTTGCATAAATAACCAGCAAATAGCAACGTGCTTTGCACAGCAGTCAAATTTGATTATAACTTCAGAATATAACGAGTTTACAGTCGGCCAGTCGCTTCTATATCAGCTTAAGCATGAACAGATTACAATTAACAATCAATTGCGAATTAAATGATAACAATATTTCTGCAATCAATAAAAACGATATACTAATTTTGTTGTGACCAGAAGGAAACGCATCAAGGTCAACGGAAAATAATTAAGGAACTAATTTAACCAATTATCGTTATTTTTGATAAGTAGTTAAAAGTTAAATCATAAAATTTCTATTTTTTTATAATTCCAAGTAAGAATTGTGAATTGTGCTGGACACAATCAAAGCATAACTATCGAGAATGTTCTAATCAAACAAACTGGGGGCATGACATCCAACCTCAACTAATGTCATGGTGATAACGTGACAGTTGCAAATACTGCATAATGAGGACCATTACTTGTGAACACCATTAACTACTAATGAGAAATGGTCTCGATTAATAAATAAGAAGCGTCATATGCCATCAAACCTGACTGCATGACGCAATGCCAATACTTGAGATTAAGATTTAAGTAAAGATCTGAAATCGAAAAACAAGTACGTAATAAACCGTAATCGTTTCCTAGGCTCATTATTTTTTGACACATCTTTTGATGTTTGAAATATTACATTTGCGTTTGAAGTATGATCACGCCTTCTGGAAAGTGCTTTCAGTTGTTTTCCGTCACATAAAGAACTGACAAGTATTAAAGCATGAGAAAACAATGTCAGGGCAAAAGGGATTAAAGGAATTTTCATTACCCTTTCTGCGTCATTATACTTTACAAGAAAAACGGAGCTTGCTGGTTTTAGAACAGTGCGAATATGAATCAGTGTATTTATTTATACAGAAAGTAAGAGAGCTAGATGCTCAAAATCACCAGTACTAGGTAGACAGGGAGACAGAACACTAGAGTCACAACATGTTTATTATCAAACATTACTTGGACAGTTTCAGATGAAAACATACATATATTTTATTTCTTCTCCAATGGGCGGGATTTGCAAATTGCATTTTGACATGTAAACACAACTTGTCACATACAAGAACAATGTAGGTAGGTTGTGTCGTAAAACTGAAGATTGGGTGCAAATAAAAGAAAACCTTGGAACCAATACATAGTTACAGCCATAGTAATAATGGAAAATGGCTAGCTTCTAAGCCATTAAGCGGTTAATGGTAATAAGCTGAGGGGTGATAAAGCACGCACAGCGTTTGTAAATATGTTGCAAACATTAAAACTGTGCCGGCTCGTTCTAAGTAATCTCACGTCGTCGCCGTTCTAGTAGTAAGACCATCCATATCAACGAAGGCATGTCTAGGACTGTTGTTTAACTATCTGCAGCCAATAAATAATTCATCACTTGTTAACTTGATAAAGAAAATAAATGAGAATCGCAAAACATTTAACAATAATGTTCAAAGTCTGATCAGATACACTAGCTAATACTACCAATATGTTAATATCTAAACTGACGACCTAATATTTCTTGGTAATTGTTTAAAATCACGTTGAACCAATGTGATGGATATCCAAAAATATATCATCCATCTAATAATTGTCGAATGTGATAAAGATCTCTGCCAAAAGGAATCTGAATACAGCCAAGAGTACAATCTGTAATGTCAATCGGAAACTTAGAGACTGGCAAGTGAGCGCAGTGTGTGAAGTAGAAACTCCCAAGTAAACAAAGGTCAACGCTCTCAGCAACGTCAGACCTCCACATCATATCGGACACATTCCACGGAGGGCAGTGTCAATGGATGATCAGAAGCAGCCCTTCTCTTCCATAATTCACCTGATGAAGAATAATGACGAGGTGTTTGACACCACGTTTCAAGGAAAAAAATGTGCACATACGAGGTGTAAGAAAAAGTTGTGAGCCTGTCCCAACAATATCCGAAAGATGCAATGTTGCCGGAACTGATTATAAGAGAGCACGACATATGTCTTAACGGGTTTGTTTGTGTGACAAAAGAAGGCAAATTAGCGAGGCTCGAGTAAACTGAGATAATAACACGTCCACGAACAATGATAGTTGACAACGTACACAAACAGCGCATTACTAATGAGATGGTAGCGGGCAGCCACGGAGGGAATACAGATTAATTGATACAACAGATACAACTGGTAAACAAAGAAGATACATCGATCTCATTAATTCAATTACACAGAACAAAGAATCCCTATAAGAATCACTAGCATTGATTGTTATTCTAAGGCTGAGGACAACCTTTGGGAAGTTTAATGAACTTTGCAGCCTCTTAGTGAAACGAAACTCAAAAATAGTGGACCTATTAGATGATATAGCACCATACTATGACGAAGTCTTAATGGTGTTTGAAGGTCTTAACAGTTTAATGAAGTTCTGGTATTAAGGTCTGTCCATCACTACTTATTTCCTCATTTAAAACTCATATTTTCATAACTATTGTGTTTATCGTCCAGCAAGCATTATTATGCTTGCGCCGGTCACAAAATTATCACAATATAGCAACAACAAGGCTTCGTATCCCATGCCATTATTAAATACCGGATAAATCATCATCAAATCTGACATGAATGTCTGAACAATCACACTTAGCTAAGATATGCCACATCTGATAACTGTATTGGAAATAAACAACTGGGCACCCGTGTGTAAGGCACGATCCGACAATACGTCGGCATATCAAACTATCGTATAAACTAGGTTAATTTGGTAAGCCTTATTAATAAGACAATGGAATATTATACTAACACAATGGCGCGAGACCGCAAAATAATTTTTCAATCCATTAAAATTTCGAAGCGTTACAAACCCACGCCATCAGTTTGAAATACTAAGCGGTTCCTATCAATAGGAAATCATCAAAAATTTGATTTCCTTTAATTTTGTGGTGCCCCGAATCAATCAAGACATACAATTGAAATATCTTTGAACGATTAAAGTAATTCGGTCGGAATCCTCCCCAATCTGGTACACACGTGATATGAAATCGTAGTTCGATAGGACTTCAGCGAGATCGATAATATGTAAACATTTTCGCGACGACGACGACTGACTGAGTTATTCCGTTTTTCCTTGATATAATGAATACAAAAACACTGTCAACGGTTAAGTCACTACGATATCGTTAAGGTTTTCATTACGTGAATCGGGCTACAGGAGGCTACAAGACCGCTTCGTAGTTCGGTATAAATAGCCCGTACAAGTTCATATTATTTTGCAATCTAAGAATGTCATGAATCAATGCCAATTAGTCTCAATGAAGAATAATTGCTGAACATATATTTCTATGACATTTCATTTAACATAGTTACTTAGATCACGCGTTATAAATCAGGGTGAAACAATTAGCAGACAAACAGGAATCTCCATAGCCCGAACGTTATTCCTGTCTTTCTAAGATCCGTTTTAAAGGGCTGCGTCATAAATCAAAAAGTCTGTAAAAGGAATGAGAGGAAGCCGAATGTTTTAGAAAATTTCATACCGTAACATCGACCAACTGTTTCACGGGTTAATTGACGGTAATAATACTGGAATTTCATATTTTTAACAAATTTCATAGTCGTCTGTTTATACAGTGGACGAGAGACCATTGAAATGTTAAACCAATTTACACAAAATAATAATATTTTTAAATAGTTAAATATGTACGATAACTTAATCTCATAGTTAACAAGTCCCTTATATTAAAGAAAAGATTTCTGATATAGAAAACTGTTAACGAGAATTATGGTCAATATTTGCTTAGTGGGAAATCTAACGTCAAGTCGAGCCGTCGAGATCTGTCTCTGCACTATCATCGGAATATATTAGCACAGGCTTGTTGTGGGCGGTGATTTGTTATGGTGGAAAATTTTCCCCCAAACATCGTACAAGAACTATTTATAAATCAACCATCATCATGCGAGATGCACTTGTGGCGAGCATACGTAGGATGCGACCAACGACTGAAGCTTGAACACAACAAAGGCGCTTTACGAATTATGATGCAAATAATTATTTATAATATGTATATCTATTAAAATATTTCGCTAGAGTCGAACTTGGACTACGTGCTGCTTCGTCTGTTACAGGTATATAATATTACTAATTGGAATTAATAATGGTTGATGAATCTGCTTTGCTTGATTTATTGCAGAAAATGTATTGACGTCATGAGCGCACTTTAATTTCGCAATTAATTATATTACATTGTGCATTAAGAGCCGTGATGGCCTCGGGGTTTGAGCAGTCGCCTGCTACGCAAGTTCGAATCCCAGCGGGGCCTGTACCAATGAGTTTTTCTAAAAAACTTATGTACTGAGATTTCACACCACGTGCTTTACGGTGAAGGAAAACATCGTGAGGAAACCTGCATATTTCTGAGAAGTAATTCAAAGACGTATAGTGCCTGAGACGGCGATAGACTCACCATCTGTCACGTTGGCACTTAATCAAATTCGGTGAAAAGTGGGTGTTGTGATAACAACACCTCTGCCTACCCTCTCGGGGAATACACGTGTGAGCATATGTATTGTGCATTAATGTGAAGAACTAAACAAAATGTGAAAATATAGTAAAGATGCTACATATTTCGATATAGATTGTATTTTGATTCACATTTAATTACTGAATCTACGACGATTTATATTTTCATTGGTGTAACAATCAAAATAGAAAAATATATTTTTTTCTTACATTTATATTATTAAGGTACTTTATTGAATTAAAATAAGGATATTTTGTGTTTGAATTGGTAGAATACATTTTGGAATTTGAATGAGGAGAGACGCTAATACACGAAGGACGAATACTTCACGAAGAAACTAACACATAATGAAGGTAAGTATTTATGGAATGTGTATTATTTCTGTACATGGACAGAAGGTTGATAGGTGACGGTGCATATCACAATTCTCAAGTTACGACGTCCATTACTAGAATAATGTAGGTCGTGTCCGATTTCAAAGCGCAGTGGGACTTGCACAACCCAGTCTGCCGATCGGCAAACACCGGCCTTCCAATGACATTCACACTTTCTTACATTTTATTTCATGCTCCATTGCACGTTATATTTGGCTTATTACAAACATCTACCAATCGCTTGTGATAAGATAATCCGAACGTGATTTGATTTGTGATTGTAATACTCAAATGAAAATTTTCATGTTATGATTGTAGGTATAATCTGGTTATTAGTACGTCAGTAAGTTATTCCTCTTCGAAACAAAATAAAAATGCTGAAAATATCATAACGGTTATATTAGCCTCATTAATATTCTAGTTATTAAACTCATAAATAAATCATGTAATATTTAAATAAAATTGTGTTCTATTGGTTTGTCTGTATGTATCTCAATTGCGCGCCATGCCAGCACTGAAAGTGCTGAAACTACAGTATGGTTTCGATTGAACATTGCCATTATAACCACACAGACTTTACTATGATAGTTAAAATGTTGATACTTTTTAACTTGAAAATTGGAACGGTCTAGACAGAAAATGTAAAAACGTTAATTATGATTTTAGTATATTGTATAGTTTTTAAACCACAATTACAAATCTATTTTAGGGGTTAGTTCTGAGCGGTTGTGTGTTAAGTCGGTGTCTTACAGCACAAAGTAACTGGTCTAATGTTGAACTAATAATTTTGTTATTAAATTCCACGCGGACGAAGTCGCCACACAAATGCAAGTAGAAAATATATTTAGCTCTAAGATCTTACATGTTGTTATCGTTATATAATTTTCGGGTAAGTACTGCAGTTTACCGTCATTATGCGGATAATCGATTTGCTGAACAATATCAATATGTGAATCATACCCGACAAGGATAACAGGCAATGAAAGATAAGTTCTAATGAAAACTACTTCAAGTGTCCTTATACGGCGAAGCATTATAAGTATTTATTGTCATAGCAAAAAGATTGTCAATCTAATGACTGTGAAATTACTAGCACTTTATGACCTGTAAGTTAGAAATTTGAGGATCGTCAGATAAAGGCAAACAGTGTCTAATAAATGGTACGTGAGGTCACGGGCTCACGCTCGTTTTCACTTCACTATTCACATAGCCGCAAGTTGTAAGTTGTCTCACCGCGCCACCCGCGCGGCCCAACCGATATACAACTGTTAACTTGCTCTTACATGCTGCCAATTGTTATTTCTCAAAAACAAAACAACTGGTCTATTTATATACAGTGAACAGACTAGAACTGTGCCTAAGTTTCCGCGGTCAGATGATTCAACTAAGGTCTACGGATTTCGTAGCAGTTCGTAGCGCTTGTCGAGACACGATGATGTTTATCGTTGTACATTTACGATTTATTTTAACATCAATTTAACAAGTACCTCTACGCGGGTAATAGATTATTAATTAAAAGGTGTGATTGAATTCATAATGTGACAGAGACGGGTACTTTGAGAAACATTGCAAAAAATATTGCAACCAAAACACATTGCAAACTCAATACGCAGATTATGCAATTGTTTCTTGTGTTGAAACCGAGCGTACTTTCGTAATAATAAATTCAATGGTAGTGAAAATAATACAACAATTTGGTAATGGCACACGAATGCAAGGATCGCTTTCATAGATCGACATCACGATTCACGGGATCTTACGGGCTGCGGGCTAGCACCGACCTCCTTTCCCCGTTGCACTGGCGCAACGAACAAACAAATTAACTAGACGAAGATATCGACGCACGAAATCGTAGCGGCACCTGCGCGCAACTTTCACTGAGTGTAGTGTGAGCGTGCGCGTGCGATCGTGCGCGGCGCGCGGCGTTGGGACTGGTACTGGCGGTGGTCGCGCGCCGTGCCTCGCCGGTGCCGCCGCGGAGGGCTCCCGCCGACCTGGATGCCTATCGTCATCATCTGATAACCGCTCTCCAATCACACACCCACACCCCCTTCCCCACAAACCTAATCATCCTCCGAAATGTTCTCATTCATTATCACTCATGTCAGCAATGCCCTCTATTTTGTGTGAACATACATAAATATGTTTACGTTGCCTATTAATATCTTACTTAACAGTATTTAAAGTAAATGACACGGAACAGTAAAGCGAATATCATCTGCTCATTTATAAAAAAAATGCATCTTGAGCTTCTCGTCAAAAACTATCAAAACAAAATTAAATTGTTAGTGTTAGATGCAGAAATCACCAAAGCCTCATGAAATATAAGCAAACACACCGCCTCTCCAATATAAGCACGATCAATATGCTATTATACATTTCGGTATGTAGTAAATTGCGGAGTGTTCACTAAAGACACCGTGTCATGTATCTCCGCAGCATTAGAACCCACACAAACGCGAGTGCGGTTATGGTATTCCAATTACATCCATGTACTTCTATATCAGCGTGATCTGTTTGGTTGCATGGCCCACTTAGAGGACACATTCAATTACATACACTCGCATACCTGTATTAGTTATATCAAACTATTTCTCTATTAGCTTGCGGTATGTACAGGGCCACACAGGTAATGCACACGACCACTATTGATTTTCAAGCTTTCACGGCTTGAAATAGCATGCACTATATCAGCATTGATGTTATGACTCAGCGTTCTTTGCCGGACAGTATTGATAAATTATTCACATGTCTAGGAAATGTAAACCTAAGTATTAATTTCAGTCCTTAAACATGACAAGTCAAAATTTGTTACAGATATGCAAATAAACCTACTAACCTATTAGAGGTCGTATGAAAGACTTCTCGAGTAATACATATTCAGTTACATAAATAAAATCAACATCAGAAAACAAGGAGCAACACATGACAATATATAGGCAAACACGGTTTTTACATTAGGCCTTTAACATATAAAATAACATACAAATTTTAAGAATCATTTAAAAAATCTGATTGGATTTTTTGTGACCCATCATACGGAGGCTCCGTTTCACTAAATCTCAATAAAATATGGTAACTATCAACTACTTACATATCTACATCTAATAGGTCATAAAATTGAGTACACCAACGTCTATTACTCTCAACACCAAGAAATTGTTAAACCATGTGAGATATTGCATATTATCCGATAACTTGCCATAATAAATGTCACTAAGGAAGCCAAAAAAGAGAGTGACCGAGCAAGGGTGTAAGTAGCGGAAAGGCGTGTCATCGTGGCTGGGATTTAAATTCTGTTAGATCGAATAGCTAATCAAACACATTATCCAAACGTATGTAGATATTAAATGAATTCTATAAACGCACACAAACATGTTCTGGTTTTGTTAGGGCAGATAAAACCAGTAGTCATAATACAGATCGGATTAAATGACAAACAAAACAGATAAAAAATAAATGCGGTCACAGATGACCGGTACTTTTAGCTGACTATGTATCGGTAAATCTGTTATGACATTAACAAACTGGGTTAAATGAGTAAACAGAGAAACGCAGGTAATCTCGATTACTATTAGGACAGACACGTTTTATTGTTGATAAGTGCCAATTTGATCAGAAAATCTGGAAACATTTTATATAAATCATATTTTCATTAAAGGTATCCGTTGCACCAAATGGCAAATTGATTACTTATTTAAATCATACTTATACGAAGCATAAAAACGAGTACTTACATACATAGACTCACGCCTGTATTCCCTGAAGGGGTAGGCAAGTGTTGAAATCACAACACCCACTTTTCTCCGAAGATGATTAAGTGTCAACGTGACAGATGGTGAGTCCATCGCCGTCTCAGAAACTTTACATACGTCATTGAATTACTTCTCAGAAATATGCAGTTTCCTCACGATGCTTTCCTTCACCGTAAAGCACGTGGAGTGAAATCACTGTACATAAGTTTTTTAGAAAAACTCATTGGTACAGGCCCCGCTGGGATTCGAACTTGTGTCGCTTGCGTAGCAGGCGACTGCTCAAACCTCAAGGCCACCACGGCTATTACTTACATATACATATTCTCGAGTACTTACATATAGATATTACATGCATTCCAGTTGAATCGATAGGCGCTGGTTAATAGAATCAACTCGGCACTAGAGCATAACTTTTTGGACCTGCCAAAAATAAACATTTTGTTGGGTGTACCGTATCCAACAAAATAGTAAGTCGTAAGCTACGTAGTGTTCATAAGGCTGTTCAAAAAATATCGGGTCATCCGTCGCTGGATCATACTTACAGTTTCACAACCAATACCCTTTTCAACGACTTTGACATATTACCGTGGCGTAAGGCATCTCTGATAATAAATTCATTGATAAATTAATTACATTTCGATACTCCCATTTTCATCGGCTTACTGTACGCAGGTAATATTGATTAATCGATGAAAACTACATGAGTAGAATGAAAAAAACCGGCATATAATAAATCACAACAAGTAATGTTGGTGCAAAATTAAACGAGTGAATTCACAATAAATCCTGATATTTCAACGGCACGCTACTAAAGTAACATTTTGTCAAAACTTTTTTTTAACATGGCAAGTTTTTTTTACCGCTTGGTTAAGACACCAATATACGGAACAAGACTCGTGATAGCGTGATAGTAATCATAATACGAGCAGTTACGGCAAATGTACGTGCATGGAGCGTGCAGTGACAAAATATAAAGTGCTATAAATGATTAATCAAACGATGACGTCCGCCATGAATGGGTAACGGTCGAGCTGGCCATGGAAGAAAGTGTTCACAACGGTACTCGTCACAAAACTATTGGGGCCGTCACGGACTGCAGAATATTTTGAGACGATTGTTGGTTGCGCTTGCGCTTCCATTGTTGATACCACTGTTTGCTCACAATCGTCAGGAATCCGATGCAATCACAGACCAATAACTGTGTAGACACACAGTTATATTCCGACCGTGGAAGGCAAAACTGAACATGTTTTGACGAATTCTACAAAAATTAATATTTATTATCCTACAAGGATTTGAATATTCGATAATATTCAAATTTAAGCTCGATTGATAGATTGATAATGGTAAAATGGATATATTAATAAGGAATAAGACGATTATGATCCGTGATTCCATGAATCACATTGTTATGTACCTACTTCACTTACTAGTGTGTGTGAGAACCAGCCGATGTAACTTGATTTCCTTATTCCTATTCCTTCTCGCAAAGGCAATGTGTCATCATATAAACATAATGCACGCAATTAAGTACAATAGAAATATTTTTCACATGAATGCACAAATAGGTACGCAATCAGTACCTACAAGTTGTGTGACTCAAATTGATGCAGAACAATAAAATTGTTTTTCATCGAAGAGTGTACTTTCTCGCTGTACAATAAACCACTGGTCACTTCTCGAAATTAAGAAGTCACTCTAAACTTTAGAATCTAAACGATAACGTCTTCCATCGTGATATATTTATAAACACATCGAAATAATACAATTATATAAATCAAATGAAAACGTATAGCCAGAATGTTAAACATAAATAACGCGGTATGCGACTGGTATAATTTTTCAGCGTGTCTATTTAAAATAAACGAGCCTGTAAATAGGAGAAAAAACAAGCACATAAATTTTCTTTTGATCCAACTGGGTCATGGGCAATAGGCAATAAGAGGCTATTAAACGTAAGATAATACCGTCCAGGAGGTCTACATGCTAACTATAAACCACGAGTATGTAGTGTTTAAGATCAATAAAACCCGCCTACATCAAGGGGTGGTCTCGTTTCCGATTTAAATTGGTAAGATTACACCTGTACATATTGGTGGCATTATATCGATGGATCGATTCTACGAAGGAATAATATTTTTTTTCAATTAAATTAGTCACACTTATCCTGAAGAGTAAATAAGACTTGAGCCGTCTATAATTTTTTTATAAAGATGTGTCATCGACGATATTTCAGTAAGCGGTGCTATATTGTCAAAATTGTGATATAACATCTTGAATAACTAAAGAGTATAAGATGAAGTGTTAAGACGTGTTGATAGTAAGTTAACTAAGTGAGTGAGAGTCATCTCACTTGAACACTTAATCCTTGATCGCAATACCAGTTTAGCGTTGATTATCATTGGCATTTTACAAGATATTTAAGCGATTGGGCGCGGTTCTGTATAAGATATTAGTACCTGGTGGACCCAGCTGTGCTCTTTTTCACACAAAAGAAAGAACTTGAACATGTTAAATGTAGAATGTGGCAAACGGTGTTATCTGCCTACCCCCATGGGATACAGACGAGAGCATATGTAAGAATGTTTAAATAAAAGAAAAAAAGGAAATCATTTGGACCGGTAACATTAGGACACGAACGGGGTATTCTAGTTGTGTTACCGCCCTCACGTCCGAGATATCTTAACTTGACAGATGTCGGCGAAATTTACTTTCATATTGTAATGATATTGTAGGCTTTTTTCATTGCCTGAAAACATAGTCAAAACATCAATTTGTTGCCTCCGAAATCGTTGAGATGAATCGCTCGTTTCAAGGTATAAGATATGAATAAATTATAAATGCGAAGGTTATTAAACGACATATGGTGCAGAGCGGAGACATTTCAAAAATGCAATTAAATGCATAAGTAACTTCATCGGACCATCATGACGAAAAAGACTGGTCTTTAGATGGATGTATTATTTATGAAGCATTTACACTAATTAATTAATCAATTCCTTAGTGTTAAAACCTATTGGTACTGCGATTTAAGCCCGAACTTTATTAAACACTAAACAACACGGCCGCTGTGACTCTTGCTCTATTGTTATCCTAATCCTACAAATGTTTCTAAGATTTATGCAATAGGCTTAAATAGACGAAATATTTTGCAATCCGTTTTATGAGGCATCATCATTCTTCTGTCCTTATCCCATGACATTTGGGGTTTTATTATTATCTCTAAGCATTAAATGGCTTAAGTCCAGTTGATCTATATACTAAAAAAACATAATACGTAAACGACACGCAAATAACAATCAGAGTCCACTAATTGCTGGCAAAAATAATTTGTCGACACTCCTCATCAAAAGTTGCGATGTTTTTGGCTAAGCCCCAAAAAGGTTAATCGCCACACAGAGCTTTATAATCGTCTAAGGAAATTGGAGCTTTATCAGCACAACTTTGAGTTTACGTTTCGCGTTTTGCCATAACTACAATAAAGGAAAATTATCAATATTATTATTTACATATTTCGTTTAATTCGTTACTATACGATATTCAAGCTAAGCTATTTTCGTTGTTGGCCCCAGCTGCGTTTGATATCCTGGTAAACATTTTAAAAAATTAACTGGGTATGTATCTTCTATTTCTTCAAATCAGTTCTTCACCTTTCGAAGAGCTTTGCAAAGCGGCATCTTTAACTGATTAGACTTCAAAAAAGTACTTTTCAAATCGTCAGAATGAAATGATTATACAGGATTATACATGTAATAATGTTACCACCGGGTTCGGAACCGTCAAGGAACTCCAAAATATATGTGGACAAAACCGCTTTTGCTTTATCTGGGACACATCTTATTGCCGTAAAGTAAAGTGCTCTATTTCGGTATAATGCGTCGCGTCGGTTCGTACTGCGTAAAGCCTATGTGAAGAGTGACAAATCGATCGCATGAAATTTCTTTCCTACACACTTTTTGGTGATTGCTGCGCTCAGTCACTCTATTAATATAAAGTGATAAGACATGTTCATGTGAAAAATCCAACACTACCGACCGCTGAATTCTAAGATTTATGAAATTGATTGTTTCAATACGATAATTTCCTGCAGCTACTTCGTATTTGTTTACGATAAGGTTATGTTGATATGATTAATCATATCTGTTACTTTCATCTGATACGTTGGCAAGGTTCACAAACAAGCGTAGCGTGAAGCAGGAAGGACTAACATTTATGAACAGCAGGAGACTACACTAACTTGTTTACCTTCCTATAATAAACCTCCGTTTACAACCATTATAGGTAGTTAATGTGATGTGAGTAAACGTACACGTATGCGCGATTACAAGTTATTTATAAACCTTATTAATGAGTAAAATCAAACAAGGGACATTTTGGGAATCACAAAATTACAATAGAATTCTTAAGTATACTATCAGAACAAAATTATTATTATTATGTTTCCAGTACGACACAGAGGATGACGTTGAACCAGAACCTTTAAGAACCGGAATATATCAAACAGGAAAATATCTGCAAACGTTTAATATTGGCCGTTAGTTACAACATTTTATGGGTCAAAAATTCAATAACACCGTCGGGGAATGTGCTACACGATTTACTGGCTATTCTACATGGGCATGTTACTCTTCTAACACGCTATGATCTGAATGAAACTGTTCACGGGTTCCTCTGCATGGAACCCACCCTCAGGCTACGAGACGCTTCTCACCCATCCGAAACGCCATGAAGCGGCATTTTCTGGCGAGAGTAACCAAAAATTAAGCTCCTTGGGAATTGGTGCTCACTTTCCTTTTATGTTTATAAATGGAGTAGAAAGGTGGACAAAAACATACCCTTTGTAGCTCACGTCCGTAGCCTTAACGCAACAATTCATTCGCGTCTTTATACTGAACGAATTTTAATATTTGTCGCTTACCTATTTGCACGACAAGCGTGATGATATGAATATTCATGATAATGCGGCAGTAAAGCGGACGTACGCTATGAAGGAGGAGCGGCGATGCCAGGCAGGAGCTGGTTGGGGCGTGGGCGGCGCCGACAAAGCTACGTAGCTGAAATTTCAACAAACTCCGATTTGATTACGGTATGGTTGGCACTAGAGATTCGCCGCTCGCTGGCTTTTGTTACGAGGGAGCTGAAAATTACACTACATTCTACGTATAACAAAGAGATAAGTCACATTGAGCAAGTTCATGGAAAAGTATCTTTGTAAACATATATGAGAGATGAGCACAGAGTTGGCCGATAAGGAGGCCACAGAAATCCCACAATCTAGTTGGATGTTGATCTTCTCATCGCAATAGCAACTTAGTAATCAGCAACTTGCATGAAGAAACAATACGTTGACCAAACTATTTTTGTATTTTGAACATTGAAATAGTAGGTACTGATAATTTTATCATTAGCTTATAGAATTGCGTGATGGGACTGAAATAAAGATGCGGTGCCTAGTCCTCGAACAACAACTCCGCAAGTGTAAACACTCTTATCTGGACAGGTTTACTTTACTTCACAATGCGTTAGGTAGCAAACATGTCTTCCGAGAAGTTAACATAATTTCAAACTGAAAATGCTACCACTTATCACTTGCTTCACTTAGCAAGCTGTAAAGGATTTCAACAATAATTTCAGCTTCGGTTGATGACCAGAGCAAAAATGCTGCGTAGATTGAAAGAGTGTCGACAGCCAACAAACCCAATGTCACACACGTGGAGAAACATTTCGAGAGAAATCAAAATGTAATAGGGCGCCAGCGAGCGGTTAACGATATTATTTCAAAATTAGATCGAGTACTCACTCGATGTCGGAGCTCCAAATGTCATCTTCGCTATCTTCACTCATTTTGAATAATCATTCGATTTCTCAATAGGAAATGGATTTGCGTTTTTCCAGCTTGGTTTACCTGCAAATAGGTACGCGATGGGGAGGAGCAAAATGCCAATAACATAATTAAGATCTTTTTATTGCCGCTCCTGGTATATTCCGAGGAAAGATTGAATATTTTAATACTCTTACAGACAGATATAAACAGAGATAGACATGCAAAAATTTAAATTATCTTGTTAATAGTTTGAGGGCCTTAATTATTGAAACATTGTTTTGTTACGAAGCTATTGTAATGTAAGCGTATGCAATATCCACTCACACATACAAGTGTCACGGGTTGTACGGATGAAAAGTGAAGTGCATAAATCATGCTAAATTTACTTATTACTGAGATGCTATTGTTGGTCTGCATTACATCAACTTATATTATCATAGCAATTCGGATATTCTCCTCCAACTTATGCATCTTTAACAAACGGTGATTTAAATTGACTCAATAAATTACGTATTTCAATGCCAGAGACACTTAAAGCATCCATCCGACACACGAGTTAACAACTGACAGAGTAATTTATAAATCCTTTGTACACTTATATAGGCGCTAACAATGAATAATAGATTCGCGGGTGGCAAGATCCTATAAATTATTCACATTGTCATGTTCTGTTCACTGATCATTTCTAGTAAGGTGTTATATTTAACAATTGCATTTCATTGAATTAATAGGAGCATCTGAAAGTCACTCAAGCAACAATGAAAATAAAACAATACTTACCCAAGAAGAAAGGTTAGGAAACTCATCTAGTGATATTATTGAACACTAACAAACAACGATTGAATAATTTACATATCACCGGTCTATCGAGAGGGCATTGTATACGACTGCTCGTAATTATCTAATAACCACTTATCACAATATCATACTTTCAATACCAATTATTAAATGTACGATAAGGACGGCTGATAATAAAATATTTGATTACGCCGATTTCTACTAGACTGTAGCGAAGGAGATCCATCGAATCGTAAGGAAGGAATGGAACAAAATTGATGCGCAAAAAAGGGTCCTGAATTATTAGAGTCGTAAATCAAAGGCTCAATGACCAACCAAACTGTATTGGGGAATTGATGAAATAAACACTTGTTAGTATAATAATATTATATGCATTATTACGAGGCTTCTTGACTGCGTATATAACTTATCCTATCCTCTTATCGTGTCGTTGACAGACATTTTAAAATGTTGTAGCCCGAAACTTGGCTACCTCAATAGCATTATTGGTGGCAGCCATCAGATCTTCCCGGATGCAGCAGGGCATGATATAAGGTGGGTCATAGTTCGGGGTGCAGCGCACTCACATCTTATGTTGGCGTCATCAGTGAAACCCCACATGATCATGCACTCAACTTCAATACATACATTACTTATGTTAAATCCATCTGATAAGTTGTTTCGACGTATTTGATTGAATGCCAACATTCATCACAAAATCATTGGTTAATTTATTAGGTAGGAAGATATTAACAAGATGGTTATTTGCAAAGGTACAAGTGCATCGGCGGACGGGATGCACTTGCGCAAATTGCTAACTACGTGATGGATGCGGATGCCTGCGCAGCATCATCTCGAGAGCTCACCAGCTGGCGCCAGGGCCAATCATTCAATTACAAACACTTCACGGTGCAGCATAACCGAATTCAATTACAGACTTTGCTGGAACAAATTGCTGGTCAAATTGAGCTTTTAAACGCCCGCGTTACGTCAACAGTTCCCGTACGCTTCGGCTCTGAGAGATCCTGTCTACTTTGTTTATCTCATTATGTATTTACTATGGCACTTACATACACCGTTCTAAAATTATAAGATTTGCCGAAACGTACATAGTATGTAAACAAAATAGGTGCGGACGTCAAAGAAATACGATTTAGATTAGGATGATTCAGACTACCTACTCCAGATTGTAGAAGTTGCTAAACGCAGTACAAGCAAACACATTTTTTGCAAAACAGCTTGACAATGTTAAAAGATTTACGTTGTCCGCGTTTCATTTGCAATGCATATGACAAAACGTAAGGGCTTATTCGCCCTCATTCTTTTGTTTAATCCCGACAAGTTGAGTAGTAACTGTTGCTTGAATATTATTAAGTGTACTCATTAAATATACATAGCACGACATGGCAGACTGTTGTTTGCATAAAAATATTTGTTAAAACTAAGGGTTGTCAAGAAGATGACATTTTACACGTAGAAGTAAAGCTCTAGTCTGAACAGTAGGTACAACAAACTTATCTCATTTTGACTGAAATGGACAAACAAGTTGCCGGGGGCTCGCCTCATTATCTGTCTACAACGAGCCCGCTTTTATCTCCCTGTAAGTGCGCAATAACACTCTACCAATATTGAACATAATACTAATACCTATTTTTTATCACAACAATTTCTTGTATTTACAAGGGACATCATTTAAAATTGTACCATTTAAACTTTTTAATATGGACTTTGCACTAAGTCTTCGCCTTCAGCATTTTTTCATAACATAATAACAACGGATATTCTTTTATAAGAATTCCATCTTGCAGTTAGCACCACAACATGGAGAACCATCAACTGCATCTCACTCAGTGAATTCACTATCCTTGTCACCAGTTGTTGGAGCGGGGAACAAGGGAAGAAGAGCAGAGATATACAAACCCAATGAGTCTTTACCACCAGACAATGGTGAAGTGGAGGAGGACAAGTTCCGGAGGATGAAGTGGATTCTGCTAGTATATTTGTAGCATTGTAAAATGTGAACCCTCTTATAGTTTGTAGTTATTAATTATAATTGTTGTTGCCATGTTATGTATGTAATTAGTATTTAGTTGTATCAAGACTAGAAGGGAGACTGTACTACATGTCTATGATTGAGAGTGTTCGATGATTCGATGTTTGAATAAAATGGCGGCAGTGCGATATTAACCTTGCTATTGTTTTACTGGTGTTATTCCCAACAATATAATATATCCGCATATTATACACATCTCCAATGCGTTGAATCTAATCAGAGTTTGTAGTAGTGTATAGTCTGTGGGCACCGGTGTATCAGCCAATGTATAATCGTCTCAGCGCAAAAGTCTCGATATACTAAAAGTTAAACACTTATTTTCATCCCTTATACGGTAGAATAGGTAGAAATCCTTCTTGGGTGACGTACTTCTTGGGTTAATATGTACATGTATGGAAATGACATAAATCAGGCACGTGACATACGAGTATGTCATTCCAGGGGCCTTACTATAACCTCTTATTGCCATCATAGTTTTACTCTTATTACGAAACAGATGTATTTGGCGTGTATACATCTGTCACTGTCACACAACTGTAATAACATTGTAATAAGCGCTCATGGTTGGGGGCCCCAGGGTCTGTAGACAAAGTAACATTATCCTCACGCTTTGTTTCTAGAAACGATTCAAAATGTACGGGAATGACACATGTCACGTAACTGATTTATGTCATTTCCATAATTTTTAATCGTTTCTATTACCACAAGCGAGAGAGAATGTTTGTCTAAGCCTGCAGTACATTCTGTATCGTTTCTTGGTATATTTTCTGCGGGCTCAGATCTACCACTTCAGCTACACATTACATTATTTTACGACATATTCTTAAAACCATCAACACCATTTACATAAAGTCGCGTGACTTATGCAAGATTATTTTCGTGGCACAAAATTGTGCGATGACATGGTTTTGAATATCACCTAGATAGATATGATTAATCAGAAACTGAGAAACATAGCGCTTGCGGTTTGACGTGCGAGTTGGGACGCAGCCTAACATTTTCCTTGAAGCTGCAAGATAACATGTGGGTCCAAGAACAAAGAGTAGTTAATCAGCGGATAGCACAATACCGGCCAATAAAACGTGTTAATATGAAAAGGGAAAATGTATATGGGTATGGAGGATGTATGGGTGTGAAATTGATTTTAACGCACTAAGTGTGGGACAAAGCCGTGCGTTATGTGTGCCGGAGTAGCGCGTGACGACACGGTTACGCGTACAATACGACACGGCCTCGTGCACCCGCCATCGTCACGATCGCCGCATGGAAAACACCTTTCCATACAACACATAATACCTGCTCGAATGAAACTAATCACATTATCTATCAATCCACCCTACGACAATACATTATACATCTTGATTCGCTCATCAAGGACCATCAAATCATATTTAGACTGTTGTGCAGGCTCTCATGAATAACTAAAACAGTAACAAAAATATGTTCTCGTACAGAAAGACACAATAATTATGTATATGGAATGCGCCTAAGAGATGGTGACGTGCACAGACAACACGAAAAATCAATCGATATTGTTTAATATGTATTGTAAGGGATACGGTATGCCCATGTACTGGGCCAATAACCTTCAGACTTCACAAGAGATTACCAAATGGAAGTAGGTACAGTTACAAATGACAGTATCAAGTTAACAACAATACAACACGTTTGCTAGCTGAGCATTCGAGTACCACGACAATACAAAGGTATGTGCTTAGAGATATCCGAGGAACAATGTCGGGCCCAGCCGCCCGACGCCCCACTCTCCCACGCCCTGACGTCGGTGGCGCCTAAACATTTTATATCGACCAACGCCCGTTGGGATACCTAACGAGAGTACGAAACAAACTGTAACCATTTATACTACTACATGAATAAAAGTATCTGATAAATATACGGATATTGTTAGAACATCAGATACACATCAATGAATTTGGACCAAAATGCATGCCATTGTTAAAGAATCAATGGTCGGATTTATCGTACAATTGTAAGAACAGACTGAAAATCACTCGAATATGAGTACAGTATGAATTTATTGAAAGAAGATCTTTATTGTTGCCACATAACTCACTCAGTACAAGAATACACAATCTCATCTAGATTGATAACTACTCGATTTGAGTGACATGCATATTATTATGATCTATTTCAAAGAAATATTGAATTATCTATTGAATTGATAAAGCAGTTTAGTGGAGATCTAGGCCAGGTTTATTTAGGTTAGTGGTAGATAACACTGACAACCAGTACATTCTCAAAAAAAAAAACAAATATGAATATATTCACGTACTACTTATATTTTTAAACGTTACATAAATTGTATGCTAAATTTTATTGTAAAGTAATCGTATTCCGGTTTACACATATATCCTAATGCGGTGCAAATTGGCGGATAATTCCTGGCCTTCAACAATAAGCATACAATATATTGGATTCTCACGCTTCGGCCTAGCGGTCGGTACCAATATACATGGACTCAACGCTGACAGAAGATCGCAAGCAGCCCAACCACTATTCGAAGGTAGTGTTTACAGCTGCTTGTAGAAAGAGCTTTTAGTCGACCACGTTCCTACGCCTGGAACTTCCTATGTCAATTTTATCAAACAATCAAAGATGAAAGGGAACGCGAAGGGTACTCTAACCATGTTCGATATATATCAAACAAGTAATGAAAGTTAAAACAATATGGGATTATGCTAGATTTCTCATGATGAATGTATGTCCCCAATTCCGTGTTTGATTTAAAATAAAATCGCCTGTAGCGGCGTAAACTGCTAATAAAGGCTTGAAATCCATAGAGTAATGAAAAAAAAATCTGAGCTGAGCCGACACAATAGTCTATAGTCCATTCACATAAAAGACATTTAGACACGCTATGAAATTTGCATACGCGCTGTAAAAAGTATACGTGTGTCACAGTTTTTGGGAAGATTGGATACATACAAACTGATTTCATGTAAGAATCTAATAGATTACGTTTTATAATTGGTAAACTGAGCAGAACAAGTACTCATAGAAAAGAAAAATGCGAGTATGAATAAGTAATATTGTTTCAAGCTGTAGTTCCGAAGGTACAGGAGTCGTCACGAGTTGTGAAAGTAGTGGGGATACTGCGCATTTATATATACAGAGACAGACTCATAAAAATGACTGCTCGCGCATTCAATGTACACGCTCATAGCTAGTGACGGGACCTGTAACAGTCAGCAAAAAAATCACAAAGATATAACGTAAAGATATGTTAAGCGAAAATAATTTATCAAATTATTACATAATGATGTATGTCGTGCTAGTCTAATGTAACATAATTTATGAAACCAACGAAGAATCTCGTCGTACCCGTATACTGGGTTAATAAGTTGAGCGGTAAGCGAACCGTGAGGTTTTTAATTAAATTACGTTATGAAGGGGCGCGGTAAACAAGCGAGATTTAGTTTGGAAGGCCACCGTCTGGGCCTGTTGAGAAGAGATAAGGGCTGAGTAAGTGGATGGAGTGTACATAGCTGAGATAGGCAGTGGTGTGGTGTTGCACAAGCCAAATATTTGCGTATACGCTCCCGTGCAGGACGGCCGCGAGCGAACGTGCCCAACATGCCGTAATTAACGAACACAATGACGATGCCTGTTAATTAACTTTGCTATATCCAGTATTCGATTTAATTTTATAAGGGGTTTAATAGATACGGCATTGATGGCCAATGGAATTCAACAACAAATTCTGAATGCTATCATACAATAACCGTCTCCCTTTCCCCTTATTTTCAGAATGCAAACATCATTTCGGGATTTAATTTAATACAATTTATCACAGATACGGCAAAGCAAAAATGAGGTCATTTAAAATTGTATGCAGCCTCTTGACTCATCCTCATCACATCAATGTGTAACTTGGTTTAATTTCTGCAAATAAGGATGGATGAAGGATCTGTAGGACGCGGACGTTCGGCGACAACAAACGACTAATCTAGAATGCATTCGTATGATTGGTACAAATTGCAGTTCCCAGTTGGCAACAAATTGGATTCCCCGGTGACGAGCGGACTGCCGGCCGCGGGACGTTGCACGGGCAAATTAAATACTGCGCCCTCTTTCGCTCACTTTCAAATATTTGTTTCAAATTATAGATATAATAAAAACCAGCCTTTAGTATTGGTTTATTTCATGTTAATTATTGTATTTAAGGGCAATATATCGGCTCAAGACATATCCTCGTTATTAAACTGGAATCACGTCATATATTTTTTTAAATGAGAGAAAAGCAAATACATATTCTCTGATGTAACGTTACTGCTTGCAATACACATAACATTTGCCTGCTCGGTACAGACCCAAGCAAGAAGTCTTAATTGAATTGAGTCTTGGTTGGTTACCGCTACGCTCTTAGGATATTGCAATAGTATTACTTGAGAAAAAAACCTAACAATAATTTTAATCACACAACTAGGTATTTGTAAAATAAAAAACGAATAACGAATTTCATGCAAGGAACTGAGCGCACACAACCGTATTATCAGAAGAGAAGCGACAAAATTCCATTACACGTTTAATACATACACACACATATTCGGGTGATATCGACGAGTATTAAACATTCCGCGACCGTATATTCTGTAGAAGATATATTTATTTATTAAAATTTTATTGACACGTCAGGGCGCTGTCGACTCGGGGATCGCAGAAGCGTCACTCGATTTGGCACAGTAATGTGTTATGCGATCCTCTGGCAGGGCTATAAAACTTTACTGAGATCCGCGAGCTCTTCACGTCACATTGTCATTTCACGAACGTTGAAGTACACATTCCTTCATTTGGACCTAATTTATTAATTTATCTCCATTATTTTGGTGATTTTCGTTTAGATACACTTGATGTTTAAGGGTCCGTGAAATCAAAGCGTTGATTTTCCTGATTGAAATATTAAAAGTAAATTTACAAACAAAATATCAATTTCAGGAGACATCAAATACTTAGATTTGATCGCATTGAAGAAGTGTTCATATATTTCACCACTATATAATCAAACATACGTTATATTAAAATATATTGTATGCTCTCAAACGTTGTTCAAATCTACATATAAATAATTTGAAATCATCTGTGACAAAATAATGAATGGAAAATGGAAATAAATGACCTTTCCCCATATTTATGAAGTTATGAATAGCGACTGCGGTGTGGAGTGACACGCATTGCATCCGTTTAACTTTGAACACAGGAAAATAATATATTTACAGAGAAGATAAAAGTAAACAAATATACTTGCAATACACATAAAAGCTTGTATGAAATGGTTACATTGCGGCCATGCAAATATGAAGTCGTGGTGATCGACGGCTGCAATGTTGCTGTCGACATAAACGCTGCTGTAATCTGAAAAAGGGAGGCAGACGAACGATTGCATAGGAATACTCACTGCCAGTGGAAAGGTCCGGTGATTCCTTCTCTGAGCCTGTCCTTGAGGGAGCGTTGCCGCGAGGGCCCCGGGCCGGGGGGCAGCATGCCCGCGCCGGCCGGTAGGGGCGCAGGCGCGGGCGGCGCGCGCGCCGGGGACGACATCGTGGCGACACTATGCCTGATGCCACTACACCCCACACATCACACCACTGCACCGCCAATACACCACTACTAACGCGCGCTGCAACACAACCAAACAACACCAAGCCACATAAATTTAACATGAAGCGAAGCCAGAGAACTCATGCAACACAAAATAATTCGCAAAATATTGCACGACACGTCCACAGCCACCGATAGCATCAGCACAATACTATCTTGATTGAACCTAAAGCATAATGACAATGAAATACAATTTGATGGGATCTAATCACAGAGGCAAGTAAATCGATTAAAGTGCAAAATACCTAATCAATCACACATTCTGATCGACGCGCCTTCACTATATCGCAAAGCAACGTTACCAACCGCACCGATTGATAATAATTGTACAGGCGCTGCGTGCTGGCACATTACATACTTAAAGTAAATGTGCTTTCCACACTTGAATGAGCTTGGTAAATGCGTGTTGAATTCAAATAGTATGATTGTTACAGTTTCAGTAGCAGCCCAAATAATTATCCCCATCTAATTAAATGAATGCGCGTTAAGACCTAGAGAGTGAACCAGAGCGTTTCTCACGACGAACATGCAAATCCTCATGAGTGAGAGACCTTTCTGCAAAGTGTAAAGAAACTGTCAGATTTATTTGGTGACCAACATTTGCTTACTTTTCGTTGGAATTTAACTAAAGTTCAAATTAAAAAAAATCTAAAACAACCTCTATAACATGAAGTAGATATTTTACGTTGATACCATAACAGTTATATAATAATGTGCCATTCGCAATCCGATGATTATTTCCTTCAAGAGTAAATAAAATTGCTCATATAAATAGCTAACGGACACGGAATGGGTAATTATTTCCTAAAGCGAGACGTGATGTCGAATAAACGCTTGTATGAGAACGTTGGAAAAATAAATTAATACTTTAAACACTATGAAGAATGCATAATGAGTACTATTAATTTTATTGTCCAAGGGCTAGTTGAAACTAAAGGTAATTCAAGCGTATTATCCGTAGCGATCTAGCATCGGGCTAGACGAAGGTTTCTAGTTCATACCATAGGTAATAGAAATTAAAATTTGTTAAGCGGGCCTAATGTTACATGTTGTTCGAATAATTAAGTTCACTAGTTTCTTTTTCATTCACTTCACTTCTTGTTTATGGCTTCTGCGGGGCTGCCACAATTTACACTGTCACAAATCGTATAGATACCTACTTGACATTAAACTGATGTCATTTCGACGCAGGACGCACAGGCGTTATTAAATATTTATTGAACATAATGAAGTGTTTTGTTTGTCACTCGATGTCATAATTGCCTTGTATTATTTGACCTGTAGTTAAGAATCAACAACAGGCAACAACCAGTAATAACAAAGTTGAGACGAGACATCAATTTCTTACAGACAATGATTGGTAAGTTTATAAATAAGTAACTTATCATCTGTATGTTCTGCAACAATGTACTAACAACTTGTGCGGCGCATAGGTACATAGGTAGTATGTGTATGCACGCCAAGGTAACATCCGGCGCAGTAGGACCAACGTTATCTGTCGCCGTTTCCCACTCGCGTGCAATGTTTCTACAAAACAAAATCCAACTAGATAATGTATGTACCTCAACACACTCACACCACAAACATCCCTCTCACGTCTCTCCTTAATGTATTAGGTACTCATCATTATTTACTGACCCTAGACATTACTACATATTACTAGACAAGACCCAAACGCTGAACCATCGTTTGTTTTTAACCAAAATGATCAAATTTGCATAATGGACGGATTGAACGATTCCGCCTTGACCTAATTTAATCATGCCTCAATGATTTCAACCGCCGATAAATCAATACAACACGCATTTGACAAGGTTTTGCGGGAGATGTGCTGGTAAATGGATCGTCAGGTGAAATTATGTTGAGATTACATTGCGCCTCTTGGAAACCATAATTATTTCGGCATTTACCGTTCTTCTTCCGTGTTTTGGTGGCCTTATATATCGATGGTTATGATATAAGGTTTGGGTGTGAAGACACTGAGGACAGACAAGGCGATAGAAAGAGGCGAAACAGGTATCGATCGGCCCTAGCGCGCCCTCCCGCGCCCGCCGCCCGCACGGCTCACCTTACGTAAGTCCAGCTGATCGCACCCACCCTGTAACCTTGGCGACGGGCCTTATGCACGCACTCTCGCTTGTCAGTGTTGCCACCAGCCAACCAACGCCTTTGCAAATATACAAACAATGTACCACATATAGACTTTCTATTCCAAGTAGAATTGGTTTAGTTTAACTTCTATATCTATATACATCGATGTATTTTTGGCTTGGGACACCAAGGACTTCATTCGCACTTTGCCTACTGAACAAACTTTAGTAATATGGCCTTCGAGTAGGTACCTACTTGGGATCGTATACATAAACCCCGTTGAGACTTTCTATAGTGAGATTTAAATACTAATATCAAAAGTGTCAACACCATCTATCGACATAACATAGAGATAAAATATCATACATTGTTCGTAATATACTTGATTTATACACCTACCATGTGAATAATGGAATTGCTGTGCCAGCATAATGAAAGACAAAACGTCCGAGTATAGCTAAAAGGTTTTTATTATTTTACCTCCACCTTGGAAGAACACAACCGCAGGAACACAACACTACTGAAAGGTAGTAGGGACTCTAAGAAGCAAACATATTTGGTGAAGTAATACTCAAACTGAGTCCTAACCTAACATTTGTGACGAAGATGCGACCTATTTCGTAAGTAGACAGTTTCCGCCGGTAGCGGCCTCGATATACGTGGACATGTTAATTTCCTTGAGTAAACTGACCCTTCAATCACCTGCCACTACCGACGCGTTGAAGTATTTGTTCTACTTTACATTCCATTTTTTCTTCAGCAGGTATTTACATAAAAACAACAACTTGTTTAGCCTCAGCAACATTTAATAATAGCGGAAGTGACGGGGTTTCACCCGCGTAGTTCCCGTTACCGTGGGAGTACGGGGAAAAGCTATATTAATCAGTGACAATGTATCATTCAAATGGTGAAAGATTTTTTTAATCCGTCCAGAACTATAGTAATATTAGTAAAGATATAAAATAAAAATTTATATCCAGGAAATTAAGTAATTACGGTAAATAAATAGTAATTTTTTTATAAAAAGAATTCATAGAAGTCGAATGAATAGTCCATTATTTATTAGGGGAATGAACTCATTAAGCCATAAAAAGTAAATTGCAAATTAAGTAGCTCGGATTATAAACATGAATGAACTGAGTAATAAAAACGGAACACTAAAGCTGCGCAGACTGGGGATAATGTTGTTTCTCCGAGTACGAACAAAATACAATTCACCGTCACAGTTCTCAACAATAGGAGTCCTACCCGTTCTATTCGTTAAATGAACCTTTTTTCTCTTTGATTTTTCACTGCGGAGTAGAATTTGTTTCCGTAGTCAGAGAGCGATCCGGACACTGACAGCACAGCAGTGGAAACGAACAAAAAGAATTACGATTGTACCAAGCGTGTGGACACTACCGGCAACGTTATATATAATATATCCAGAAGGATATTCAAAAAATTTTTTTTAGCTTGATGGTAATTAAAAACAGTTCCAATACACCGATAAAACAATAGCCTGGTGGCCTGGTTCAGTAGGCGGGGAACTCGTGTCATTGGTATAACCAATCTTTGAACCCATTTAGGTTTTTACCAATGAGTTTTCAAGACGTAAGCAAACACCCTTCCAGACCTGCAAACTGATGACCCTAGAAGGAATGCATACAATTTTTTTATCATAAACTAAATCATTCTTGAAAAACTTTCAGGATCAATAAGATATCACATTGTACAAGTCGGAAATAGCGCCGGATAGAATCCTTAAAAAGGTAGGGGATTTCAAATGCGTAAATAATGAAATGCACAACAGCTAAATCCTATTAATAAACAATGCCAACAAACCAAAGTATGAGCTTTAAAGTGTTTAGGAACGCGAGACACCCTACCAAATATTGTTCAATACAACTAACCGTACCGTAAATATGTTTGAGCGGAGGAATTTTGTGACAGTAAAATGGGATTGCTTTTCAAGAAGAAGCAAGTAATTTGAGTGAAGAGAAAGCCCGGACGCGTACGACCCGCTAAATATTTGACCGCGCTCGATACCAACGACCTTGCGAGCACGTCGCGCCTGCTCGCTACTGAGTGGCACCCAACGTGGGAACAGCGATCAGCTGTTACGCCTGTTACCAACGCAAACGTTTGGATTGTCAACAATTATCATAAAACATATAGTAATGACGCCACTGCTCAACGAGATGCTTTAACTGTCTATCTTTCATTATCTAAAAATTTTATTGCTCTACGAAGAAGTGCAAAAACTATATTTTTAAATAGACGTCACATGCTCAGATTGAAACATCACAGTGAACTACAGTTAAATCGGGTTTCTAATACACTGTACAAATTTATCATATAAAAATGCAAATTCCTTATTGAAACCCATCATTTGTAACTAGCAAATTATACTACTATAATGCTAGACAATACAGGCGAAAAATTGCAACTACATGATTTATACTTGCAACGACATAACTTTATTAAAAACACGTGAAATGATATTTTGCGATTTTAATAATGATTTATATTGTTGAATATGAAACAAAAATATCAAAAGATTATAGACTCGTGATTTTCCTATGATGGATTGTGGATGATAAAGTGCAAAAAAGCTGCTACTGTGGTCCATGCATCAATGCAACGAACCGAAGAGTAAGTACGAAATTCATGTGGAGGTGCTGACGGGAGGCTACGGCATAACGCGCACACGTTTAGTTCCGAGGGCTGGGAGCGTACGACTGAGCCAGCTGGAAGCGGGGTCGGGGGGAAGGGGTGTTAGGCGGGGTTGGGCGGCACACGGGCTCACCCCTAACCTCCTCAACATAATCACAGGACGGTTCTCGACACCTATTCCATACCAAGCAATATATCAGATCAATGTACCGAGTCATATAACATACAATATACCGTAAATTCGAATGCGAAACATTGGTACAGTATTATTCTTTAAGCACTCATAATATCCAGACTAGGTAGGTACATACATACATATGGTCACGCCTGTATCCAATGGGGTACGCAGAGACCACAGTTTGCCACATGCTACGATCCTTACATACTTCTTTCGCTTCATCCACATTCATGCATCTCTTCATACACTTTCTTCGGTTACGAGTGCTCCGAATTTGACCTTTCTGAAATTTTAGTTACGAAATCTACATAATAATATATATTATTAGTATATTAGATTAGTGGAAATCGCAGGCATCGAATCACCTGGCGGCTGGCGCGGCAGTAGTATTGGCGGCATTAGAAGCAATTTGCCATCACGATACAGGTTTTTATGGCCATTTTCGTTCTAATCAAAGTTTAAAATAGCGGCGACCACTTTTGGCCGTTGATTTTGCCTATTGAACCTTTGGCAAACATACAGGTCTGGCAGCTTGAGAAAGTGTGACAAGAGATCTAACCTGAGCTAGGCTACTAGGATTTATTTTATACAATAATATTCTCTGCCTGTATATACACTCTTCAGATATACCCAACTTCATGTCATTATTTAAAACCGAAACAGTTAGAATTTGTTCTAGTATAATAGTTTAACGACAAGTTCTTTAGTCAATATTATTCCCAGACCAGTTACGTTAGTTAGTTGTGTTTGTATAACCTCTGCAAAAAGCGGCCAAATGCGAGTCGGACCCGCCTATGAAGGGTTCCGTAGCGGTTTACGATTTGGAAGTTTTCATGGTAATGTACATAAGATATTTTTGTAGTTTTATCATTCTCTTATTTTAGAAGTTACAGGGGATGACGACACATATTTTACCACTTTGGAAATGTCTCTCGTGCAAACTATTCAGTTTAGAAAAAAGAAAAATTTGATGCCTCAATATTATTTTTGAAGATCTATCCATAGATACCCACACGTATAAGATTGATGAAAAACAAATTTTTACGTTTCATTTATACTAAGTATGGGGAAGGGACCCCCCATTTTGTCCCACAGTATTTTAATGCGGTTCACAGAATACACTACACTTACCAAGTTTCAACAGTATAACTCGTATAGTTTCGGAAAAAAGTGACTGTGACATATGGACGGACAGGCAGACAGATATGACGAATAAGGTTTCCTTCTTTGCCATTTGGCTACGGAACTCTAAAAAGCAAGGTGGGTGTTTCTATAAAGCAAACTAGCCGATAATTTTTAAGGTTTCTTAGAAATACTACATATAATATAGTATACTACAAAGTTGTGCCTTGCCGTTATACCCGTCTAGTCTTAATTACGTGAGTATTTTTTTTCAAGGAATCCTTCTCATCATTCTCATTACCCTCATTCATTTTCTAATATGAAAGTCCCGTCGAAATGCGTTTTTCCGTTTTGGAGTATTTCAGACTAACACTCACGGAACATTAGTTATTTTGTTATAAGAGCTGTATCCCAAAATATTGTGTCTTAGCAAGTGAAACTTGGAAAAAGTTAAACTATGTTATGATTGTGGAACATGGGTGTACTATAAAGCATAATATAACATGTATGTATTTTTACAAGGAAAAATACCAAACTGGGTCAAAGAAAGGTTGCCATCTAACAAATTGTGAGAATCTATACACCTGCATGTGATCATTTCACAAAACGCACACGTACATGCTACGTAACGTACATAGTATGTTATCAATTACATTGTTATCATTTGTAGTCAGTGTTATACAATATTATGTGATTTTCGTCGAATAAATTTCGAGAATATTCGATTTGTCTGATGCGAATTTGTTCTGTAAAGTGGGTCACGGTGGCGTAACCTTGACCCGGAGGTACTTGGCACCCGGCCCTGCCAGAGCCACTTGCACCTGTGCCCTATACCGCTACTCTTCTACCCTCTTACTTAAAAACCGCTCCTAGTTAATCAATTGCTTTGTCAAACGCGAAAGAAGGTTTTTTTGTTCTTTTAATAAAAATAACCATTGCCCAACTAACTTACGAGTTAGTTTACGTTTTTGTTGCACAGAATAAACCAACACATCTTTTTTTTTTGTTGACGAGTGGGAAACCTTCAAAAGGTCCCCGACCGCCCTGGGAGATCGGGGTATGTGGGATTCTTACCGCACTAAAACCCCCCCGGTGGCCATCCTCAGTGCTCAGGGGGGACTCCGGGTACTCTGATAAAACGCACCGGTGTCCCCCCACACTTTGCCGGGGCACATCTTCAGGGGCAGCTGTGACGCCGCCCCTGAAGACCTCGCTGTGCACCTTCCCGGGCCCGCGGCTCGGGTGTCAAAGCTCCCACCCCGACCACCGCCAGAAGGCCCTCCGACCCCCTTTTATTCGCCTCTTACGACAGGCAGGGGATACCATAGCCATATTCTTAGACCCTGGCTATTGGGTGGAAACCAACACATCTATGCTAACGTTACAAAGACGGACGAAGCATATATTTAGTTGGTAATCTTCGAAGCTACACATCAAACTTAAATAATCTTTCACCCATATTTAGATGATACGTAGCTATATCTAGCGACACACGCAATTACCTACTGTACTTAGAACCAAAAACTATTGCCCTGAGCGTATAATCGAATATCAAATGTTGCCTGGATGGTTTGGTACTTCACTTGTGATTAATTGTCAAAATTACAAAACCATAGACCTACTTATCCGTTTGATATGAAACAACAGATACATCGCCCGCCACTTCAACGAAACCTAGTATTATTCTGTAAATGCCCATACAGATAATGTAATTTATAATATTTTACTCCAATTGCCTAAATATTATTACAATGTAAATATATTTTTAGGAACAATATTCCATAATAATTTAAGGTGCTATTCCAAAGAGAAACATATGTATGTACTTATAGTATTTAAAATGTATAAAACCCCCAACTAAATAATAAAAATAATATGAATGTAATGTCTAATACATTAACAAATATGGACCTACGCCACAAATAGACACACAAAGACTCGTCAATCTTTTAAGACCCCATTGTTTTTGTGTCGGGGGTAAAACATAGGCCTAGTGTCATACTTTATGGTTAAACTTACTACAAACATCTAAACCTCTTTGGGTTTTGAAACAAAAAATGTTTTAATTTTTAATTTGATACAACATGTATTGTTATCAACATTTTGAAAATAAAAATGTTTACAAAGTACAGTTGCTGAACTCCAATCGCATCATTAGCCACATTAATGTTTTCAATTCAATATCAAACCCAGACAGGCAGTCATCGGAGGAGAAAACAAACGCTGATAACAGAATATATGATAACCCCTCATTTTATTCTCTGATAACACCGAAATCTGTTCAGTATAAAAACATGTTTGTGTTTATCTTTATTTAAAAAACATACATACATATGCTCATGCCTGTATTCCACGAAGGGGTAGGCAGAGGTGTTGTCATTGCAACACTCACTTATCACCGAATTTGATTAAGTGCCAACGTGACAGATGGTGAGTCTATCGCCGTCTCAGGCACTATACATACGTCTTTGAATTACTTCTCAGAAATATGCAGGTTTCCTCACGATGTTTTCCTTCACCGTAAAGCATGTGGCGTGAAATCACTGTACATAAGTTTTTTACAAAAACTCATTGGTACAGGCCCCTGCTGGGATTCGAACTTACGTCGCTTGCGTAGCAGGCGACTGCTCAAACTCCGAGGGCATCACGGCTCACTTATTTAAAAAAATTTAGTTATTCATTATGATGACACACCACAAGGAAAACCTATGGAGCAACTCTGCATAGGTCTGAGAGTTAGAGGTTGTGAGACTCAGCATCTAGGTCACATGGAGCATCTAAGCAACTTTGGTGAAAAATTGGCTTCGTTACACCTCTCCCTACGCCCTTAGAGAATTATCTGTGAAGGTGACAAGATATATGAAGAAAATGGGCTTACAGCATAAAGGATCTAGAGGTTGTGGGACTTACTTATTCAATCCCTTTGTTGAGTCAACACAGTGTCATAATATTAGGTAGTGATAGAACCTTTTACTAATAGACAAGGACACCTACATTTTATTAATATTTACATACCCAAAATGGGTGAAATATGCTATGTACCAATTATTTGAAACAATATCTTTTGTAGCCATATTTCATGTATATAAATTATTCTTATTCTAATATATTTTTTGTACAATATATTTATTGTAGGTGTCTATAAGCTTGGTGTATTATACTAAATGCTACCATTTAAAAAACCTTTCTGCCAGCCTTCTTGGCACGATCCCGAGAGACACCGATTTGGGCCAAGTTTTCTACTTGTAATTAGTTTTTAGTTACTTATTTATTATTTGTATTTAATAAATAATTTTTTTGTTCAATCTATGCATTAAATTCATCTTTCTGGTAATGTGTGAGCATAACATAACTATTGCAGCCTTTTAAGTGGATAAGTCCCAGAAAGGTAGTTTATGGGACTTTTCCATTAGGAATTTACACAGAGACACAAAACTATGACTTTTAATTTTTAAATATAGATAGTTCTTTTTATATGGGAATCATCAGGCATCAGGTAGTCATCAGGTAAGAAATTGCAGAGTGTGAAATATGCTTTTAATGTCCCTCATTCGAACAATGTGTATGGATGGATATAAGGCCTGGAAATTTCATTTACCACATCTTATCTCAGCATGCAGTTATAGTACTCATAGAGTTAAATGAAGAGTGAGATAAGTACTTTAAAATTGTATGTTAAATTTGTATTTCTGAGTAGATATCTGACTATCTTATGAGAGATATTGAGAGATGATTATTTTGAAGTAATGTAACTGGTCTTGAAGGAAAAGTAGAAGGAAAGTGATGAAGAGGAAGACCCAGGATAACATACATGAGACAAGTTAAGGAAAAGGTGTCCATCATGATGTATAGGGAGGTCACAGAGATGGCTCTGGATAGAGACAAATGGAATAAATTGCATCGGTTACACAGACAAAATTCAGACTCTTACATTTATGATGATAACTGGTCCCTAAATAAATAAACACTACAGAATATAAAAGATACAGATTTTTTTTGTTGCTACACTAATATTGCAGAGATAGGTTTCAAGTGTTTTGTTCATGTAATGCTATCTTTGTTACCATGAAATCCTATATAGTTACTTAATTAAAATCGAAATATGAAGTAATGAAGTATGAAGTACCTATGTAAAAAATAATATCATCAAATCAAGAAGATACAGTCACTATTTACAAGTTGTTTCTTAAACTTAGTAACAGTAACAGATTTCCATATATTGACTTCAATAGGTATGTGTTAATGTATATTACTTACATTATGATGAATTTTCCTCGATACGCAGAAGCCGATCTTGTTGACTGTATGTACTGTAAACGATTATTTTTCACGATATGTCGCAGACACAAAAGAACTACTTTAAAGATTTAAAAAATTATAGATGTGATAAAGGAACACTGTCGAAAAGTTTGGATTACTGAAGAAAATAAATCAGAATCCTCAATCAATAGTAATCTTATCGAATAAACAGATAAATCGTTCGAAGTATTATGGCTCCGATTAGTCGGGAACAGTATCTTACAAATAAGAATACCGAAACTGCAGTTCACATCTTCATTTTCACAACACAACAATAAAAGTGTTTATATCTAAATTGTGTTATTTCGGCATTAATTTATAAAACGTCCTAACGGCGATCTTCGGCCTTCGCGCATCTGTCACCCATCATCTCATCTCGTACACTTCATCGCATCTCTCTCGCACACAAGCGAAATCAAATCAAATATAATATCAACACAAATCGAAAGCGCCATCTATTGATTTCCATTCACAATATTGTGAAACTGTTTGTGTGCTGTGGAAAATTAAAAAAAATATATTTAAAGCGCGTCACACACGGACGTTGAAATAATGGTATTACACACATAAATATTATGTTCACGCCTGTATACCATGGGAGTAGCCAGAGACCACCGTTTTTCACATGCTACGAATCCTACGATCCTTAGGTGAGACCTCATGCAGCTGCTCGACGCTCGTTTCCAGCGACAAATGTGGTCACGTGACCCCATTTTAAATTTCCCGACTCAAAAAGGTGTTAATTCATTCAGCCGCTCGTCACTAGTTTTCAGCGACAATCTGATGGAGTGGGATACCATACGGTTTTATTGGGGATTAATCTTAGAGGTTTCTTTTGGCAGCCTTATAGACCATAAAATAAACTGACTCTATAACCCAAAGAAAACTGTACAGAGTAAGCGAAATAAATTCGTTATCTATGGTCCAGCGTATTTGTATAGTAGAGGTCGGTCAGTCACTGATTTTAAAGAATCAAGGTGCGTAGACCAATGACAGACTTGATGCTAAAATTAACATTTTATTTCTGGGTCATGGAACGGAACGCCTAAAAACGATGAACGAAAAATTATTTGGAAGAGAAAGAAAATAGTAACAATTTTGTGTATGCATAAATACTATGAAATCAAAAATAAATTGGTTGTTCTTGAGTCTAAAAGCGATGTGCTTCAATTGAAATTATGATAAACATGAAGCTATTTTCTGTGAAAATTTAATCTTATCTTGTTGATTAGATTGCAATCAAAATTGTTTCTGTTCAGTTTTACTTTGTTGTAATTTTAATAATTATTGCGAGTGATGCTTTAGAACGACACGTAGTCGCGCCATGTCTATTTCTAACTTCGGTGAAGAAGAGTCTTTTCCCCTTCACGAATGTATATTCATTGGAGATGTGCGCAAGCTGTCATCGCTGCTTCGATTCCATGACGTGACTCGCAAGGACAAGCATGGGAACACGGCCCTCCACCTGGCCGTGATGCTGGGCCGCAAAGAATGCGTGCAGCTACTGCTCGCCCATAGCGCGCCCGTTAAGGTCAAGAACCTTGCTGGTTGGTCGCCTCTCGCTGAGGCTATCAGTTATGGAGACCGCCAGACTATTTCTTCCTTGGTTCGTAAACTCAAGAACCAAGCACGTGATCAAATGGAGCGCAGGAGACCCGATCTAATAAGAGCATTAAACCAAATCCAAGATTTCTATATGGAACTGAAATGGGACTTTCACTCTTGGGTCCCACTTGTTTCTAGAATATTACCCTCAGATATTTGCAAAATCTATAAATCAGGCTCTAGCTTAAGACTGGATACTACATTAGTAGATTTCACAGATATGAAATGGGAAAGAGGAGACATATCATTTATATTTCAAGGAATTAAACCACCAAGTGAATCCCTCACAGTGCTGGACAACAAAGCCAAGGTTTATCAGAGAGTGAGGTATGAGGAAACTGAAAGTGAGATAGAGGATGAAGTAGATATCCTCATGTCCAGTGATATATTAGCTGCTCAAATGTCAACTAAAGGAATATCATTTTTACGAGCTCAGTCTGGGTGGATTTTTCGTGAAGATCGTAAAGAAACTATTGCAGGTCTGTACAAGAGTGACATTTATACTATATCTGGCCTTGTTCTAGAGTCTCGGAAAAGGCGAGAGCATTTGTCCACAGATGATTTGCAGAAAAACAAGGCTATTATAGAGAGTCTTACCAAAGGTAACACACAGAACTTGGACACTAATGGAGAACCAACAAGGCGGGCGTCATTGAACCCGCCTCCAAACTGCAGTGTGGACTGGAACGCCTACATATCTGCCCCACCGGGGCAGTACCCCAGCCTAGGCAGAGACCTAGTGTACAAGGAGTCATCCAGAAACTTCCGAGCCACTATAGCCATGAGTGACGATTTTCCTCTGAGTGTGGACATGCTATTGAATGTACTGGAGGTCATTGCTCCATTCAAGCATTTTGCCAAATTGAGACAGTTTGTAGCTATGAAATTACCCAGAGGATTCCCAGTTAAAGTTGACATACCAATTCTACCCACAGTTACTGCTAAAATAACATTTCAAAAGTTTGATTTCCATGATGATGTACCACCAGATTTGTTTATTATACCCGAGGACTTTACAGAGGACCCTTCACGGTTCCCTGATTTATGACGTTTTGATATTCTAACACTGTTTGAAGTTAGTGAACGGCCAATGTGGCGGCGTGAAGTGAAGCGCGGCTGTAGGCGTGGTATAGTGCGTTGCAGGTCTGCCGGGCACAGGTTGCTCTCCATAGAGTTCCCCATGCTGTTCGGTCTCGGGAGCTCCTACTCCAGTCATTGTGTCCTTTTTGTGGAATAACTCTATACATTTCATGTGAATGTAATGTTGTCTTTGTGGAAATATGTCTGTGTAGAAGTTTATAATATGCCGCAGTGTTAGAATGAGCATCACTTTTCACCAACTGCAAATATAGGGTCCGTTTTATTATTAGTTGTTTTCAAGGTTATTAAATTTATTTTTATGTGTATTTGTAAATTTTTTTATTTTTTCTTGAATTAGATTTCCAAACATGCATGCATTAAATAGTTAAATAATTACCTGTATGTTAGAAAGTAGTAGTAAGCCATTGATCATTATTCTCACATTTCCCACTCCATAGATCGAATTTGTATTTATTTTTATATGTAATTAATGCAATGTATAAAAAACTATTTATTGTTGTTATAAGTTTCTTAGAATAATATTTAAATATTATCTTAATATTATTTGAACTAAAAAATATATATATTGAGAAATACTTCTAAAAAAATGTCAAAAATCCCCTAATAAAATTGCCTTGACCTAAAACTTTGGTGAATTTGGCTACCTACAGATTAAACAGACTTTTGAGGCCTACTCTAGCACGAATTTTTAAATTATAATAATGTATTACTTAGTATAGAGTTTAGTATGTATTGCACCCAGTAGTCGGGAGTGCAGGATGGACTAACTCTTCAAGACCATGACAATTTGTATTTGTGTTAACTTTACTATACTTAGTTAGTTTCATGGTTTAATTACTATTCAAATAAGGTCCACTTCTCCCTACTTGTTTCAAAATTCTTGTGCCTTCTGCATTTCTAACTAATAAAGATTGTAGTCGCTATGTTCTATTGTAAATAAGTACATTAGAATTTTATATCACAAAGTGTTACAACTTTTGATATTGCATATTTACAACCTTTTTCATATATTTCGATTGGTATAAATTCTATAACACATGCAAGATTAGTTTTTTCTATTTCACATGTATTTACACTGTCCATATAATACTGATGTACCTTTTAATAAACACTTTGAATTATTTACATGTGTACACAAAACTATAAAAATTGATTATTTTACTAGCACAGTAAACATAGGATCCTAGGAAATCAAATGCTTGTGTAGTGAGTGCCAGCTATGTAGTATGTATTATAATTACTAAAGTACATTGGACAATAACAATTTAACTTCCCACCTGTTTTGTTGAATGTTTTAGATGTGAATTGATGTTTTCTTGCCAGTAGTAATACTATGGTATCTGCAACTATAAAGACATGGTGTGTAAACAATTATATAGAAAATTTGAAATGTTGTATATAAATTAAATTAAATTAATAAAATAGGCATACTTGTTTCCATTGAAGTCTTTTACACGGAAGAAGTACCTATGATTTGATAAGTTTTTGCACGTACCTTACATTACTTGGGCATAATATGCCCGAGTAAAATACATATACATTATTATTAAAGGATTTAAACAAAATATTACAATAGTGTATTATCAATAATGAGGATCAGGAATGATAAATAAAACTCACTCTTGATTCACTGTAAATAATTTTATTATAATATAAGCATATAAATACACTAAATAAGTACACATACAATAAACAGAATCCATCCAAAAAGTGGTTTTGGTTTAAGAAGTGAATATTGGGCTAGTTAAAACCACCTTGGGCATATCAAGTTTAGACCCAATAATGTTATTAGTGTACGAGGGATTTAGTATGGCAGGAATGATCAATGTAGTTCGTTAGTTATAATATAAAATGGCTGTGCCCCGCTGTTTTACACGCGTAGAGTTAGTTGCACGCGGAAGCCTAACGTTTTTTAAGTCAAAATTGCCTAAGTTACTCCGTGTAAAATTTGCTATCTGCAAGTGAAAATTTCGTTAAAATCGGCCCAACCGTTTCGGCTATGAGCCGAACAAACAGACAGAGAAAAATTTTCAAAATTGTTTTTTCTTCATGTCAGTACCATATTATATGCTTTCATACGCATCTAGTGAAAAGTTGTTATTTAGGAATTACAAACAGACATTTCAATTGTATTTGTCTGTATAGATAAATGACGATAAAAATGCCATATCTAATCCATATCACAATACACACATACTATGAATATCAGAGCCATAATTGGGCGTCACCCTAAATTAGTGACAATTACCTAAGGCATGCAAGCATGCAATTAATTTTATTAGGGCTACACAATGTCATCGTTCAACTATCCTATACTTACGGTTGGATTTAGTTCCAAACTGCTATGAAGACATGGTGATATCAAGAAAAAAAATCCTTCAATTGAGTATTTAGGGTCTCACACAGACTACTGCATATTAAAAACTACAGTATTCTACAGTGACCGCTCGAGCAGTCGCGACTGCTTCGTGACTTCGGTCAGCAGCAATTTATCAGTGCCCCAAGCATTGGTTTTAATATGTTTTTACGTTGACGATATCATCTGCGTATTCTTCTCGTTTTGTATGGGAACGTTATAAAGCGCCACAAGACGCAGGAAGTTTTACGTCCCCATACTTCCCCATATTGCAGGTTTGAACGTGTCACAACCTCTACTTGGGGCACAGAAGCTGCTCGAACAGACGCGTTCAACTGCTTCAAGCTGCCCGTGTATAGGGGCCCTCATAGATAAATTACCAACACTATCCCCCTTATTACATAACATCGGGCTAAGATAGTCCATGGTCGAAAAGCTCCTCCGTCTCTTTCTGTTGTACGGATTAAAAAGGGATGGCCATTATCTTAGCCGGAGTTTTTTTTAATAATGAGGGCATTAAATCCAGGATGGAAATAACATTAGTATAAGCAATATGAATGTAAGTAAACAATGATGGTATTATCTCAAAGACCTGCGCGACCTTATCGATGTGGTGGACTGCATGTCCGGCATGGAGTCCTTCAGGCCGAGGGTCACTACTCGCAGCGAGATCGTCGACCGACGAGCTAAACGTACAAACATTATTTAACTAGACTTAATTTTACGGGTGATCCGCGGACCCCTATTTTTTTTAAATTAATGGTAGCTTAAGTTACTTCTTCTAACACTAGCTATCAGCCAGTAAAAGTCCCATTAAAGTCCAGTCGTTTCGGAGATTAGTCGAAGCAGACAGATAGACGGACAGAGAATAAAAATTGCTTTATCTGTGTCACTACCATGTATACTTTCAAATGCATTTAGCCAAATGGTCTAATTTTGGAATTACAAACGAACACTTCAACTTTATTTATCTGTATAGATATAGATGTAAAGATCAAATAGATACCGGGGGCCAACTATGATCATTTAAACAGCGCGTATTAAGAACATAGCTTTGACGTTTAATTTTACGGTAGATACGGTAGGTACGGTAACCGTTGAAGCTCAGTTCTTCATACGCTCTGCTTAAACAGCTGATGGTGGGCACCCAGGTCTTGTCACAAGCTGTGAACACTCAGCTATATTAGTGGGCGTAACTATGACTCATAAAATGACTACTGTACATTCGAGGTCTGCGCTGATAGCTCGTGACGGGGCACGCATTTATATAATACAAATTTGCGCAATGCGCGCGTAATGCCTCTGGTATTGCAAGTGACCTTAGACTGCGGCAGCTACTTACCATCAGGTAGGCCGCCAACAAAGTACTTTCATATGGTCACAATAACATTATAAAATAGGATTATAAGCGTTGCCGTCGTTTTTACTCAAACTCGACCACTATGGTGGCCTCACGTGGACACATTATGGGGGCGTAGACTATATATTGCCGGACGCCTGACCCTATTGGGACGATATTAAATTATGTATGTACCTATACTATACATACTACCTAATTGGATTTGTACATATCGAAAAGATGAGTGAAAGGGGATTTAATTAAAGAAATTTATAGAGCGAATGTTAGTGAAAATATCAAGTGTTAAAATAAATAGTAATATTACCAAATTTCTATAGTGTTCTGCACAATAACCGAAGGAAGAGTATAAAGAGATGCATAAATATGGATGAAGCGAAAGAAGTATCTAAGGATCGTAGCATGTCTCTGCCTATCCCCATGGAATACAGGGGTGAGCGTGCTTATTATATATGTACTTACCTTAACGAACCTTTACCAATAGATGTTTTCTCGAACTATGTGGAACATAGAAACCTTGCCGTATCAAGCCAAGCGCAACCGCCAAGCTATCTAATATGTAATCCCTTGAAACGAGCAATTCTTGTATGTAAACATATAAATATAATCTGTATCTCGGAAACGGCTGCTATGATTTCCAGTAAATTAACATGAGGCCGATAGATTGATAGGTTTCATTTATGAAAACCACGTCGAAAAAAAATATTCAGTCATCCAGCTACTAATTGTGTATAAGCACATTGTGTATTTTTGGTATGATACGAAATGTAATATTTATTTACCTTGCTCTGGAATATCCTCGACCAACTGAAATAAAAATATTAAATGTTATGTAAGGAGAGTATAGGTATAGGTGCTGTCACAAGTTTTGAGCGCTGGCCTTGACTGCGCAGTAGTCATTTTTGGGTTTTATATGAAGCGGCTCGAGCTAATACATGCACAGTTCTCCTCGCTATTTTTTCTGAGAGCTCAAAACTCGTGACGGCCTGTATAAAATCTACTAAACCTACTTAAATTATTTCTGTAGCTTGCTGTGCCACGCAGTTTCACCAGCGTACACTTAAAAAAAGTGGGGAGTTGAAATCGAATTAAAAAAATATATAAAAAGGAACATTAGTTTTCTGTCTCTGAAATAACTGGACCGATTTTAACGGGACACACCGTTAAAATCGGTCCAGTTATTTCAGAGATTAGCCAGAATAAACAGGGGCAGACAGACAGAGAGAAACTTTTTTTTTTATTGTGAGTACTAATACAGACATTGTGCAACCTGATGTAAGCCGCTTGACGCTCGTTTCCAGCGACAAATGTGGTCACGTGATATGTAGCGATACGTGATAGGAGCAGCTGCATGACGTAGTTCCTTTTTGAGTCGGGGGAAATTTAAAATGGGGTCACGTGACCACATTTGTCGCTGGAAACGAGCGTCGAGCGGCTGTATGAGGCCGCATCTTAAATGTTTTTTTATCCGTATATATTAATTAGTATGCGGACTACTTAGAAATATATCATGTAAGTTATGCTATGTGAGTTGGAATAGGCAATATTTTATCCCCGTACTCCTTCGTACGCACGACGTCGTACGGAGGAGCTCGTGGTCCAGTTGCTATTGCGCATATCATTCGATCAGCGAAGTTAAGCAACTCTAGCCCTAGCCAGTAATTGGATGGGTGACCGCCCGAGTTTCCACCGTGCCTCGGAGAGCACGTTAAGCCGTCGGTCCCGGTTGCCAATTTATCATCTTTTGCAATCGTTACAGGTCAGTCGGAGGCCTAAAATAGTCTGACAACTAGTTTAACCCAGATCACAGACTTTCCTTGTAAAAGGGGTTGCGAAGGTCGGATGGCAGTCGCTTCGTATAAAAATCAGGTGATCAGCCGCATCGGGTTGAATCAAGTGCCTACCCCAACAATGTATGGGATTAATCGAGGATATAGACTATAGTAAATAAATAGTGACCGCATTCTCGTTGACTTTGGGTGCGAGCGTCTTGCGGAAGGCGGAGAGCCGCTTGGTGTACCCGCTGGCGATGCTCACGCCGCTCTTGAACGACGACACTGAACTCGAGAACACCGTCTCTGTATACACACACAAGTTATGTGCTAGCTAGACACTCTCCGCGACTTTGTCTGACAAAAGATATAACTATAACGAGACTCAAGTTATCTCTATACCATATCTACATTAATATTATAAAGAGGAAAGATCTTGTTATTTTGCATTGAATAGGCTCCGAAACTACTTGCCAATTTGAAAAATTCTTGCAGCAATGGATAGCTACATCATCAGCGAGTAACATAGGCTATATTTTTTCCCCATACTCCCACGGGAACGGGAACTACGCGGGTGAAACCGCGTGACGTCCGCTAGTATATGTATGGTGAAAGAAATTTTTAAATCGGCATAGTTGTTTTTGAGTTTATTAATCACAACAAAAATATAAATCTTACCTCTTTATAATAGTAGTGTAGATAGATTAAGTATATATTTGCTGTAACTTTGTGTGCGTGGAGTTAACGATAGTGCGTAGTTTATTTAAATATGATGGACACCATTAAAAGTCACGTATGCAATCACACACTTACCGTCCACCTCAGCCGGCTCTCTTGCATTTGGAGCATTTGTATCCGATACGAATCTGCAAATAAAATTATAATTGTAAGCTCATTTATTAAAAGAGCCGTGGTGGCCTTGAGGTTTGAGCAGTCGCCAGCTACGCAAGCGACGCAAGTTCGAATCCCAGCAGGGCCTGTACCATTGAGTTTTTCTAAAAAACTTATGTACAGTGATTTCACACCACGTGCTTTACGGTGAAGGAAAACATCGTGAGGAAACCTGCATATTTCTGAGAAGTAATTCAATGACGTATGTAAAGTGTCTGAGACGGCGATGGACTCACCATCTGTCACGTTGGTACTTAATCATCTTCGGTGAAAAGTGGGTGTTGTGATTACAACACCTCTGCCTACCCCTTCGGGGAATACAGGCGTGAGCATATGTATATATGTATTTATTAAAATGCTGTGTAATTTTTAGCGTTCTTCTCAGTAAAAAATAACTAGTCCGCCATCTTGGATGATCCGCCATATTGGAATTTGAACGACGTCACATAGCATGCATTGTTATTCAAAATAAAATAAACAGTTTTGCACTAAATGCATACGAAAGTACAAACGGGACCTAAATAAAAAAGAATAATTGTTTAAAATATTATCTGTCTATCTGTTTGTTCTAGCTATCCCTGAAACAAATACTTTTACGGGCAGTAAGCTGATGTAACAAAGAGTAAATAAGAATACGTTTATTAAAAAAATAAGGTTCCGTGAAATAAAACTTAACGTGGTTGAAATCGCGGGGTACATAATAAAAAATAATTATGCTAATACCTCTGTATGAACTGTTGCAGTCTCCTCTGGTACCTAGTGAGGTGTCTCTGTAGGTCGGTGGTGGCGAGCAGCGCGGCGAGGTGCGGCGCGGTGGGCGGCGCGCTGCAGGCCTCGGCCAGGGCGTGCAGCGCGCCGTGGGCTGCCTCCGCGTAGTCACGCACCCATACCGACATCTACACACATACATATATTACATCTTATAGCTTTAAACGACCAATTCTTGTATATATATAGTCGGAATCCGAAAAACGTTGGATTTTCATGAAATTTTGCATGAAGGCGATTTCAGGGGCAAAAATAGATCTAGCTAGGTTTAATTTATGGAAAACATCGTTTCGACCATGTTTCCAGGCACCGAAATACTCATAAAATATCATTACAATACGACAGGAAATTTCGCCGACATCTGTCAAGTTGTGATAGCTCAAAGGTGAGGCTTCCAGCTTACGGAGCGATAATGAAACTAGAGTACCCCGGTTCGAGACTGGCGTTCACCGGACATGTTTTTTTTCTTGCTTTTTCCTTTTTTTGTGTGAAGAAGAAACCGAGCACAGCTCGGTCAACCAGATATTTAGCATTAAAGCAGACTGTACGGCATACTGGACAAACCTCAGTGATTTTTGGTATGCTAAGTATAAGCATTTGTCTCGTTTTTTGTGAAATAAATACGAAAATAAAAAATTCGTACAGTTGATCGTACTTCGTATTAAATTGTTTTTGCATGACACACATTTTTATATTCTAAACTCTTAAAATGGTCAGAAAAAATACGAACACGTGGCGCGAATCGTACCCACGACCTCTGCGAAGCAAACCCCGAACAAAGGGAAAGAAAAATTCGACGCATAAGGTAGGATCACGAGTAGCTCCGTTGGCAGAGCACTGCATGGTTTGCAGAGATCGTGGGTTCCAGTCCCGCCTCGTGCTCGTATTTTTATTGACCATTTATAAGAATTTAGAAAGATCGTACTTCGGTCGAAATATTAGATTACTAATCCCCTGACTCACTACAAGTGGCAAGGACGGAAGGATGATGGTAGGCCCCCAGTACTCCATTTGGGATCCAACACTCTCGTCTGACTGTAAACGTCTACTCCGCACTGGCGTGTTGCTGTCAACCTTATTGAGGAAAATCTCGATGACAAACGTTACTATTGCGCAGTATGGATTTTTTACATGTCCTATCAGGCTTTGATTTTGCAAAAATGCTGTGAAATATATATATATTTTGTAAAATAGACCCTCAATTAATGTTCTAAGGGCGGTGTCCACCAGAAATGACTGAGGCATGTGTTCGTTAAGAGCCAAAAGAATCGCTTCATTTACCTATTTCCGATCAACACAGTCATCTGTGAGAAGCAATTTACAGGTCCCGTCACTAGTTATGAGCGCATACCTGTGCACAATAGTCATTTGAGTCTGTCTCTGTGTATACGTATGACGCGAGGCGAATAAAAACATGCA